>OX638139.1:28324416-29591889 GCA_951805005.1 Othius punctulatus | reverse complement strand
TTTTTGGTTTCAGAGAATTTCGGATTTAACAGCCAACTAGCTCAAATTAGGTCTTCACATTTTTGACAAATATGTCATAGTATAAACCCTACTAAAAATTTAGACCCGTAAAAAATACTTAAACTGTGCTACAAGAATACACACAAAAAAAAACTAAGCTATTTAAAAAAACTGTCTGTAAGATCACTTGAAATAAATAAAGGTGCTTGTAGCTAATACTGTCCCATTAAATAATACATAAGATTTGTTGATGATTAAATAACAAATGAAGTCGCTATAGTCTTGGACGCTTTTTATCGAACACACTGTATATGTGGGCAGCATATACTTTTTTACCTTTGCTGAGGTTAAAATAAACTTATTTATTTTAACATTATCTTATTTAGAAATCAATATCACTTGAGTTTAAGGTCAGGCGATATCAACTACAATTTAGCTTTGAAAAATATGCAGGTAACTCTTATTCATAAATAATTATGTAGCACAAAAATTGATACAAATTATCTTTTATTAATATATAAATATTAAATTTCTTTTTAAATATTTCCTAATGGAAATATGCAGTTTTATAGTATTTAACCGTTATTGAAATATTTTCTAAATATCTATAATAGATCAGAAATGGTTCATAAAAAACAAAATGTGAAACATTTTTATTGATTTTTTTAAAAACCTTTTTCAAAACCATATTTTGTTCTGAAAATATTATTCGAGCCGAACTGCAAATTTACTGGTGACATTAAAGAATCCAGTGTAAGTAAATCCAGAGAAGGTCCCAATCATGACCTTGGAGACCATCCCTAGGAATAAATATTTAATATTGATATTTTATCTGATACGATTAAATCTAAGCCCAAACATTTTCCACACAACGACTGAAGGTGAAATATACAATAAAATATATTGTATATATGAGTGCCCACCTGATGTAAGCGTATTTAATTTTTATTTAAGGAATTACATACTTTTTATCTGATAGTGCAATTGGCATGGCAATTTGCTACAAAAACGTATTATACAAGCATATTCCCAAAATTAAAATATTACGAAAATTCGAATTACTGCATCATGTCATTTCGCCTATTTACACATGCGTCATATTTTGAAAAATATGCTTATTATTCGTCACTGTGATAACCAATGTTATCAAAGAAATTTCTGTTTTGAAAAGTTCACTTTAAATGTGTTAATATCGTTGATAGTCCAGTCATATTAGCCCAAAAAAAAACCGTTTTGGCGGAAATAAATTATATAGTTTTGAAATTAGGTATACATAGTCTTGAGTTCTCTAGAATCTAATATCGTCGAGCTTCCCCTATGCTGGTGGGAGCTTCATCCCTTAATATTGAAATACATCCCCCAAGCGGCGAACTTGTGTATTTTTCGCAATTATCTCGAAAACGGTGCATCTCGTAAAAAAATTAATATCAGGTGAAGTTGATGGAAATAAAATATTGAACAAAAATTATATGATTAGGTTTACCACAAAAGCTATGGTTCGGAAGGTATAGAGGCCGGAAGTATAATTATCCAGAATATCCAGTCAATTAGATTTTTTGGCGGAATAAATTATATAGTTTTGAAACTTTTAAGAAGTGAAATTTCTTTGTTAAGAATAGTTATCACAGTTACAAAAGATAAGCATGTTTTCCAAACTATTATGAATGTGTAAAACAGCATAGGCAAAATTACATGATGCAGAAATTAGAATTTTCGAAATATTTCAATTTTCGATTTTGTCAATTATCTCCGCAAGTAAGCGGAAATTTCTGGTTTTCTCAACAGAATATTACTGACCTCCTCATTACCTGAACTTTTAAGAAGTGAAATTTCTTTGTTAAGAATAGTTATCACAGTTACAAAAGATAAGCATGTTTTGCAAACTATTATGAATGTGTAAACAGCATAGGCAAAATTACATGATGCAGAAATTCGAATTTTCGAAATATTTCAATTTTCGATTTTGTCGAATATCTCCGCAAGTAAGCGGAAATTTCTGGTTTTCTCAACGAATATTACTGACCACCTCATTAGCTGAATTGCGCAAATTTTTTTTGTCATTTGGGCAGAAACAGAACAAATGAAGTTAAATATTCAGGTAACACTAACCAGTGTTGAAGCGTTCAATGATTTTTTCATTAATATTGCTTCCAAACTAATTATACAGCTACCAAACAGTCAATACAAGTGCAACCCAGACAGAGTCGAGAACTCAATTTACCTTCAGGATGCAACGTAAAAAGAAGTGGTAATCGTCACAAATCAACTTAATAATAACCATAGCAGTGGATATGATAATACTCCATTGTTTACCATTAAACGAACCTCACATTTAATTCTTACACTACTTCTTTTTATATTAAATAACTTCGATGAAACTTGGTATATGCCTGAATCAATTAAAATTAGCAATAGTTATTCGTCTTTTAAACAGATGATCCGCAGAATCTTGAAATTTGTCGCTTGCTAACTTCTTTCCCGAATATATTTGAGAAAATTATGTCCAACAAAATAATTAGTTATTTTACAAAATATAGCAATTATCAACACGGCTTCATAGAAATCCGCAGTATTGAAACGGCATTGTTTGATTTAGAGCAGTTAATCTACATAGCTTTGGAGGCTCGGGATGTACCTTGTGGTGTATTTCTCGATCTCTCCAAGGAATTCGATTGCGTGGATCACAATATTCTGGCCAAAAACTGGAGTGTTATGGTATATGCGGCAGTTAGATCAATTGTGTTAAAAGTTATCTCCAAGGAAGACTACAAAAAGTCACAATAACACGCCAAGGCCCTACATTTCTTTCAAATGTTTCTTTTCAAATTCCAAGGGAGTAGAATTAGGCATTCCACAAGGAAGCATCTTAGGCCCACTTTTCTTCATAATATATACAGGGTGCCCAAAATAAGGATCAACAGCATGGGGATCTCGGAAACCGAAAGAGTTACAAGGGGGGTTAAATTACATTAAAATTGCGCAATTTAGTGGTCAGTAATATCCTGTTGTGAAAACAAGATATTTCCGCTTACTTTCGGAGATATTCGACAAAATCCGAAATCATGCTATTTTATTTTTATTTCCTTCTGTGATTTCTTTCATTCTTTATTTGTTTCAATGAGAAAGTGCCTTTTGTTGTTTTATACCTTTTCAAATAACTTCAGAAAAAATAAACACGAAATCACAACATTTCGGATTTTGTCGAATATCTCCGGAAGTAAGCGGAAATTTCTGGTTTTCTCAACAGAATATTACTGATCACTGAATTGCGCACCTTTTTTGGAAATTTAACCGCTTTTGTGTCTTTTACGTTTTCCGAGATTATGTATTTGAAAAAAAAACTGAGTTCAGTTATTATATAGCCTAAGAGTAACTAGAGATCATTTGAACACAGCCTCAATAAAGATCCTGTATTATGCAAATTTTACACTTATGAAGTTCGGCATAATATTCTCGGATGGTGATAGCTCAAATCTAAATAAAATATTTTTATTGCAGAAACGGGCTATGAGAACTATAATTAAAATGAATTTTCGAGAGTCTTGTAGAGGGGTCTTCAAAAGATACAATGTACTGACTACTGTTGCATTATACATTACAGAATGTCTTATTATTATTATTATTAAGTTCGACATGTTTCAATTTATTGTTATTCTGTAATCTCTTGAAATAAATATATACCAATTTATCTATTACTATTTTGTAGCAAATTGTCATGCCAATTGATCTATGAAAGTATGTCATTCCATAAAAAAAACCGCTTAATTTAAGTGGGCACTTAACTTATGACATTTTTGAATGACAGAGGTCAGAGACAGAGGAATGATAGAGGTATCACTCAGGTACAATTCGAGATACATTTTCCGTGTATATCTTATTTGTAAGAGAAATTGAAACAATTCTTCTTAACGACTTTTTGAGGTCAAAATCTTTGATTTTAATTTTTATCTCAGAAAGTAAAAAATATAGGTATACATACATCTCTACAAAACATGTTCCAAATTAAACGGGAAAGCCAGATACATAATAATATATAGAGTGTTCCATTTAAAAAACAAAAGTTAATGGCTATTTCCGGTAGAACCAGAAGTGATAGAAGGTTGAAAGTATTTCACCTGAGGAGAACGAATTCAGCCATATTTGGATGGTTTTTTTTTAATTTTATTTTATCGGTAACCCCATGAAAACTTTGAATGGTCCATGGGCGTGAGACACCCTGTATAATTGTACGAATCAAGCTTTATAATATAACTAACCCAACAGTTACTCGAATAATATGCTTTATACGAGATTGGTAATTGGAAAATTCGTCCCTTCATTTGAGGAGCAAGCTGCATTGCAAAAATTGTCATGCAGAACGCGAGCCTGTTTTGCAATTTATCAACGGTTCAGCTTGCAAACTCGCCGGAGTTATGCTGATTTTTAACGCCGCGGCAATAATATCCGGATGCGGCAGCCGCGCTCCTTAAGTTTTAAAGGGCGTAATTCGCCCCGGCACCGGCTAGATGGGGTTACGACCGCCTGTAATAGGTCTAGCCAATTTAAAATTCCATACAAGTTTTCATTTAGCGGATGCGGACGTTAGTTGCCCAGAGTTTTGTAAAAGTTCGCGCATATCGTAAATAGGATCTCGGTGACAGCCTGTCGATCCACAAAAATAGTACTAATAAAATGTTACCAATTTTTATTTTTGCGTGGATACAGGGTGCTTCATGATGAGCGAGACGAGCGATTGCTATGCAATGGTACGAGGAGGCATGTTGAGCAAAAAAAAAAGTAATACAAAATGCTGATAATGTCAGGTCTAAAATAGTGAAGATCGCACGAAACCAATAGGGAGTGATAATAGGGGCATTGGTCAGGCTTGGGGTTCTCGATAAAGAGCGTAAACGATGGACCATCTCTCGCTGTTGTTTCTCTCGCGTATTCAACAATAGCAGTAAAGTGAACTAAACTCGAGTTTTAGGCGGAAATGGAGAATATCTATCTGATTACGACGAACTACATTTCGAACAAGAAAAAAAAATTGCTTGTGTGAAATTATACCGTGCTGTAATTATTTTAAAAAAATCATAAATTTTCTTTGACCAATTCTAAAGTATGGCACTATCTGAAAATAAAAAAGATCAATCAGTCATGTATTTTTGGTGAATTCCACACAAAATTCCGCTGGAGGCATAATTCACGTAGACTATAAAATTCGTATATTTAGACAATATTGCGTTGATGCTCTTGACGTTTTCAAATCTTCGGGCTTCGACCCGTTTGTGCGAGTTGCCGGCGCCGTTTTTATTGTGGGACTGACAGCCCCAGGCCGCCAGCCAAAAGCAAAATAAGATTAATGTTAAACGACGCGCTGCATATTCTTTTTGTGGGGTTTCGACTGGCGCGGAGACAGTGTAATTTTAATGGAATTTTAAATAAAACCGGGGGGAGCGGCGCGGTTGCAGATGTAAAATTAATGGAATTTTTAAAAAACACACCGGCCGCTCCGACCCTTGTTGTTTTTAGTGGCTAATTCGTCCGGGGGCCGGACGGCGGAAGCTCAGTCCGTTTCGCCGCCGCGATCGAGGTATGATTGAATCGTTTCAAGTGGTTTTAATTATTAAAAAGTCCGCGCAGATTGTGCGTCAGGATTTGGGAAATCGCGATTTGATTTTCCGAGATTTTTTTATTATTATAGGTGTGTTTCGTCGTATCGTCGTCCTAATTCTAAAATCCGTTTGTGCTACTTTATACAGGGTGAGTCACGAGGTAAGGTAAATATTTTAAGGAGTGATAGTATGGATCAAATAATTAAAAAAAAAACTTGTGAACATAGGTATAATTCTCAATAGTTTCGGAGATACAGCTGTTTGAACTTTGCAGAGTTTTATTTTCCATTACAATTATTATTAAGCAAATTATCAACAATAGAACTGTATAGTATGGGTCAAATAATTAAAAAAAAAATCATGTGACCATAGGTATAATTCTCAATAGTTTCGGAGATACAGCTGTTTGAACTTTGCAGAGTTTTATTTTCCATTACAATTATTATTAAGCAAATTATCAAAAATAGACTTCAATACACTTGTCTGTCAACTCATGAAAAAAATAATAATTATGAGAATTATACCTATGTTCTTATGATTTTTTTTAATTCATTTTGACCCATACAACCACTCCCTAAAATAAATTCTAACTCTTGTCTAACTCTGTATTTCATAGGCTCTAAATGATCGACTTCTCGATCAAGCAAATAAGGTGCTCATTTCTCGTCGTTTCATTACAAAACAGTGATTTTTTGATAAATTTGGAGAACGAAATACCTATAATGAAAACTGTAATTTTATACAAAATTGAAAAATATTTTGGAAAATCAAGGATTGGGTATTATTATTTTCTATTGAAATAAAAGATATATAATTGATAGATAGAATGTAGTTATTATACCGGGTGTACATTTCAAAACCAGCCGGTCTCAATAACATTTGAAATTAAGTTGACTTGATTTAAAAAAACACATGATTTTTAACATCTGTATCGAAAACTGCGTCGACTTGTTATTTGGTTTCTTGGCAACGAACTTAAATTCGTTCAATATAATTTTTTTTTAATTTTTCCAAAACGTATCGACAAAAATCTTTATTTATCATGGGTTTTCTAAGCTTAAAAATGAGATATCACAGGATATGGAATACCATTTGAAATTTCAAAATAGGGGCGGCTATTGAGTAAGGGTTAATACTTAAAATTTATTTGACGTTGTTTTAAAACCCCTTCGAAAAATCAATCGACGTGTTTTTTTGTTAAATCAAGTTACCTTGATTTCAAAAGTTATTGAGACTGGCTAGTTTTGAAATGTACTCCGCTATAATGATACAATTTTAAGAAACTGACCATATATTTCTCAGAAATATCTAATGAAATATCATCATCATATGCCATTGTGGGAGAAGAAACTCATTTTGTACGTACTGCTCAACGATTCTGCAGCTATTGATTTAAATTATTCTACAGATAAAGAACAGAATGATGAAAATGTTTAGGGCTGCAGAATTTCGATACTAAATTCAAATTACTATGTAACGGGCCGGTTTTGCCTCCGACGGAAACTGACTTGATTTTTAATTGCGCGCACGGATCGCCCACGTAGGCAACCGCTACGCACACGTTTTTTTAAACGTGACGTGTTTCCGACATGCGTGTGATTTTTAAATCGTCGGCGAGACGCTGCCATGAGGTAGAAGCTAGTCAACTCCCCTGGAGTGCAGAAGTGTCACGAGGTCATAGTTTTTCTTTGGTCTATCGCCAACCGGTTTCCGGGATTTAAAACGTGTCCTCCATTAACCGCCCTAAGAGGGATTGACGACACCGGCACAAGGCAAGGGAGGGTACTGTACTACTCAACTCTACACGCTCAAAACATCAGAGTAAGTGATTAAACCCGACATCTTTTTTTCGTAAAGACGACACGTGTCCGGCCATTGTTAATAAAGCCATGTGCTTTACAGGTGTTTTTTGGGTAAGGGCTGAAGTAACCCAGCCAGCCAGGTTCTTGGCTAGGGGCAACGACCATCCTGCCAGAGTTGTTCTGAGGACTGGAATTTAGCGACGGCGTCCCCGACGATTGCCGGCCGCCGCACGTCCTAAGAACCGAGCCCAGAATCGCCAGTGGAGTCGCCACGAGGAACACAGGCCAGATCTATATATTTTGTTGTTCTCATTTATTGTTTTAATTTCATTTGATATATCGTTTTTTTTCTTTTGTGTAAAATTTGCGTTGTGTGTTTCGTGCCGTACGTGTTTTGCGTTTTTGTAAGGAAAATGTGGCTCCGACAGCCCTTCGCATCGAGCGTTACGTGTGCGCGGGATTCGGCCGAGTCTTGTGGATGCGGCGCGATAGATTTGCGGGCGGAGGTATTTCTTTCAGGAAGCGTAGGCATGGTGTCCTGTCTTTTGTGTGAATAAACGCAGATATTTTACACCACAAAATTCACACCTGTTATTTTTTGTTCCCCCCACGTTTTCTCAATCGGGCATTCTTTTCAGTTTAACTTCCTATTCTCATTGCGAGTTTTAAATCTGGTAGTGTGGGCGCCAGATGGTCAGCCGTTGCGACAGTTCGTAATTTCGGAACTTCGCTGACTGCCGTCAACCCACGCAGATAGGGTGGAGCTCCCCTTTGTGACGAAGTAGTGGCGAGGTTAAAATTACGTGGAGCCTTTTTTTAACCCCCCCACTCTCCGACACCGAGAGCCTGGCCCTCGTCGCTGCTTCGAAGGGACCCTCCACTCGTTCCGCAGCCTAAAGCGCTGATAGCCCTTCAGGCACGTCACAACTAAGCTGACTACATTTGATTTTGATTTGATTTGAAAATTAATTCTAAAGATTAAATATTCACCTGTAACTTTTTGAGATTCATAGTTTTGAAAATTCTGCAGTATTTAACAAATTTCAGCAACAGCGATCATCTAAAATGTTAATATGATGGATTGCATTTTTAAAAATCTGTTTTAAAGTTTTATGTTTTTGAAATTTTGATAAAAACAAGAAACTTTTCGTAAATAACCTCCTGGTTGGGAATAGGTAGTCTATTTTTTTTAGGTAAGAGCTAGACAACTTTTCAATTAATTCCATACTTCATTACATTATAAAAATACAAATTATCTATTATACAATTCTTATGCAAGTTCTTAAGAACACACGTTCAATTATAATTACTTCAATTAAAAGCTATATATTTGAAGTTTAATATTTTATCCATAATTACCAGTTATATCAGAGGTGGAGGAGCATTTTGGTATACACTGTTTTAAATCGATGTATTGTAACTGTATTTTGTGTTATAATGTATTTATTGTGTTTGTATTGTATTTATTCTATTTGATATATTTTATATTGTGTATAAATTGATGTAACTGACATATTCTATACCGAAAGGTCTAACAGAATAAAAGGCATTAAAAATAAAAGGAATAAATAAAGGCATGCAACTCTATCTAGGCTGATACAGTTAATAAAAAGAATATTCATTTCAAATTTGACCATAATCGTTTTCTTCGAAAACAAATGCTTTGAAATAATTTTTTTCTTCGAAAACAATTTCTTTTAATTGTCAATTCTTCGAAAGATTAATTGCTCGAAAGAATAATTGTTTGAATTATACTTCAAAATGACATTTTTTTTAATTTCATGTTTATACATTGTTTGCGAAGAATTCGTTTTTGAAGAATTTGCTTTAAAAAATATAATGTATTCTAATATAGAATTAAATCAAAATTTTGGACAAAAAATTATCGTATTGTAGAAAGATAACCTTATTTTGTGTGTACAGAACTATTCAGTGATATACTGCTGAAATTGATTACAATCATTATATTAACAAAGAACTGAATACAGAACATGTTCACATACTACAAAACTTAATCACTTGCAACTAACTTAAATTTTAGATTAATGATAATTATTCATTCTTTAAAAAATCAGTGGGTTTTGGATTAAACATAATTATTAATTCTTAGATGAGAAGATGAGTAATTTTGAGATTTCAGTTTTTGCAATCCAATGGAAAATAAGAAAACATTATGAAGTTATTAACGACGAATTAATCGATTTTCGGATGTAAATTTTAGATCAGATTATACACCAATTTGACCCTTAGGATAATAGTGGAAAGAAACAGAATGTCAAGATGGCTTGAAAGGTTTGATTATATACTTTTGATGATTTCTAAAATAGCTGTTTTTAATACAAGTACTACTGAAATGAATAAAAATAAATTAACCAAATTGCGAAACTTCTCAAATTCATAAATAACTTCAAATGGCGAGATAGCACCGTAAAAAAACCATTAAAAGCAAAACATGATAAATTAACACCATAACTTTGCTGTTTTATAAGCTTGTGATATATCTGAAACCATTGTTTAAATAATCGCATTTTTGCGACTTGTGTAACTCATGATAATACATAGTTTCATGAGTATATATATAGGGATACTTTTTAGGTAAACGTTAGTATTTGACTGTCCACACACAAGTCTCAATATGTTCAAATTCTTGGTAAGTTTTACAATTTATATATTAATTCATCCAATAACTATTTACTTATTAATTTTGAATCACACTTCTGAATAATATAATTAATAATTTCGCTACTACATTCTTGATGGAAATAATATGTTTTTTAATAAATTATTAACCCTGCTTTCAGTCTATAGACCCAGGGGCATGTTATGATTTAATAATAATAATAAATGATTTCATGGGGCACTAGGTAAATTTGAATTTCTGGGCCCCCATATACAGTATTACTTTTTTAAATCCATTTTTATTAATCATTTTATTGGCTCGTGTTTAGGGAAAATGTTTGTTTCTAAATAATAAATTGTAACTGTGAAGAAATTTAACATAACTTCCTATTAATTTTGGAATACTGTATTTTTTTATTATTATTTTTTTAATTATGACATTTAATTTTGTAGTAAATTAATTAACGTTTTAAACATTTTCTTGAGCAATATTAACAATTTCCAAAGAATTTCACTATTGGCATTTATTTTTATTATTATTGTCTTTAGTATTACACAATTATGTAGTGTTACCGATCATGTATTATTTCGGCTATTATAGTACTCAAAATTATTATAATTTGCAATGTCTAATTACTGGTGAAAACGAATTTAAAATTCGATCGTATTTATTCCAAAACCTCGAGCATAAAGGCCTAAAATGACACTATTATTTTTGTGATTCAGGTTCTGTTCGCCCTCTTGGCTTTCGCCTTCGCAGAGGATGCAGATAAATGCGCGGGAGGATGTGGAGGCCTTGGTTATGGACATGGTTATGGACATGGATATGGACTTGGTTATGGCGCACACAACCCCGGTTCCATTTACTACAACACCCACAATGCTGGGCAAGTTGTTGGAGGTCCTTATGGTCACCATGGCTTTGGTTATTAAATGAATTATCGATATAAAAATAAAAATTTAAAATGATTACATTTTATTACCAATTACAACCACTTTGAAAAATCCCACCAACTAAATTACTATTACAATCCAATAACGAAAAATGTGTTAATGAAAATGCTTATTGTGAAATTACCTGCAAATTTTCATAAATTCGCTGCATTTCCTTATAACTTTCCCTTTATTATGGCTAGAATGGTATAATATAAATTTGCTAAAAAAATCATAGAAAAATAATTGTTATAATGCCAATATAATATTTACATGTGATGACATTATTTTCTTAATATTGATGTACATTTTATATAATAGCTATTTAGCTATTTCTATAGCTAATATAGATATATTTAGCTATTTTTATAGCTATTATAAATATATTTAGCCATTTCTATAGCTAAATTCTATTTCTAGCTATTTCTAGTCTAGTGTTAATTTCAGTGTCTTCATCGAGATCTTGTGTTATCCAAGTTCCAAAGTATTTCATCTTCCGTACCTGCTGGATTTTTTGTCCTTCTATTAGTAAAATAAAATAACTCTATTAGTGAATATCTAATTGGACTATCAAATGACAGTAAAACTGATTATTCACTTTGGAAATCTACGAAGAATCTTAAAATACCAATCTTGCAGAATTCTCCAATTAGAAGTGCAGATGGAGCACATGCAAAAAGCAATACTCAAAAGGCTAATCGATTTGCCGAATATCTTGAAAGGACTTTTCAACCGAATGAGGGTGAAGCCATTCCCAACTGGGAAAATATTACCCAGGAAGAAGGTGATCAGACCCTCTACCCCTAAAGAAATTGCAAAGGAAATAAAAAAAAATATTAACACTAAGTAAGCTCCAAGATTTGACTTAATTAAAACGTAAAGCAATCGCAAAACTTACATATCTTATTAATGCATCTTTACCAGAATACCAGCTAGACAATGAAGCCGAAAAAATTGTTGATAATATCCAATAAGCTACATGGGATAACAAAGAAATTTAAACCCTTATTTCTCAAAAGAGAAGACTCAGAAGAATCTGGCATTAATCTAGATTACCAGCAGATGAAACTAGAGTAAATAAAGCAACACAACAACTCAAAAAAGAGATTAAAAAAATTAAAAATGGCTCTATTGGTGAATATCTAATTGGACGATCAAATGACAGTAAAACTGATTATTCACTTTGGAGAGCTACTAAGAGACTTGAAAGAGCAATCTTGCAGAATTCTCCAATTAGAAGTCCAGATGGGACATATACAAATAGCAATACTCAAAAGGCTAATAGATTTGCCGAATATCTGCAAAGGACTTTCCAACCGATTGGGCGTGAAACCATTCTAGACTGGTAAAATATTACCCAGGAAGAAGGTGAAATCAGACCCTCTGCCCCTAAAGAAATTGCAAAGGAAATTAAAATAAAAACATTAACTCTAAGAAAGCTCCCAGATTTGACTTAATTACTGGCGAAATTCTCAAATAACTACCTCCTAAAGTAATCGTAAAACTTACATATCTTATTAATGCATATTTAAGATTAAAATATGTACCTAAGATATGGAATGTAGCACAAGTGATAATGATTCCTAAATCTGGAAAACCACCAAATGAAGTTTCTTCTTACAGACCAATCTCGTTATTACCTGTAATCTCGAAACTGTTCGAAAAAATACTCCTTAAAAGAACAAAACCAATTATCGAAGGCAACAACATAATACCAGAACATTAGTTTGGTTTCAGAAAATCTCATTCAACTATAGATCAAGTCCATAGAATAACAGACGAAATTGAAAAATCATTGGAAAAAAGAAAGGTGTGCTCTACTATATTTCTTGATGTAAAAGTGATGTGAAAGTGTGGCACGAGCGACTTAAATACAAATTAAGAACACTTCTGCCCAGACCATATACACAATTACTAGAATCATACATATCAGATAGAGTTTTTAGAATTAAGCTAGAAGATGCTTACTCTGAACTAAAAGAAATAAAGGCAGGTGTGCCACAGGGCAGTGTGTTCGGGCCAGTCCTCTACCTATTATACACCAGCGATATACCTGCATTAGACCATAATACGATAGCCACTTTTGCCGATGACACTGCCATATTGGCTGTAGGCAAAGATCACGAAGAAGCAGCACTAAATCTGCAAACCTATGTATACCTATGTATACCTATGTAAACCTATGTATACGTACGTATAATGTAATGTATTATGTTAGGCAAGGCGGAAAGACCCTATGGGGTCGATAGCCTAATAAAGATTGTTAATATATATATATATATATATATATATATATATATATATATATATATATATATATATATATATAAAATTAACAACTGGACTAAGCAATGGCGAATCAAATTGAATCAGACTAAATCGGTCCATGTCAATATCACAAATAAAAGAAATCAATATATCCCTGTTAGTACGAATGATATCCAGGTACCCTACGCTGATACAGCAAAATAATTGGGTATTACATTAGACGGTAAGCTACGCTGGAGAGCTCATTTCAAAAAGAAAAAAGAAGAATTGGACATCAAATTTCGAAAAATGTATTGGCTGCTTGGTTGAAATTCCACCCTGTCAATCTATAATAACTTTTGTAAAGGGTGTTTTTTTTAGACGTGTGGTTTTCGAGAAGAAATAAAACGCATGTAATTTAATGTTATGGCCAAGAATTTAGCTTTATTAGAAAGATAAGGGTTTGCCATTATGTTTTAAAAATGATTTCGGGTAAGTGGGCGCCGCGGCTGGCTCGAAGAAATTCCAGCTGAGAGACCCAATTTCCGACCAGTATTTGCAGCAATTGGGGCCGTATGTCAGCAATAACGCGCCGAATATTTTCTTCCAAGGCGTCATTCGTCTCGGGCTTATCTGCGTACACAAGCGATTTCACATAACCCCACAAGAAATAGTCCAGCGGTGTTAAATCGCACGATCTTGGAGGCCACGCCACAGGTCCACGACGCGAGATAATGCGCTCACCAAAAGTTTGTTGCAATAAAGTGATTGTTGCGTTGGCTGTATGGCATGTAGCACCGTCTTGTTGGAACCATAGATCGTCCACATCAACATCCTCCAATTTAGGCACGAAAAAGTCATTAATCATGGCTCTATAGCGTTCCCCATTAACTGTAACATTATGGCCGGCTTAATTTTTAAAGAAATATGGACCAATGAATCCCTCTGCCCATAGAGCACACCAAACAGTGACTTTTTGAGGATGTAACTGCGTCTTATTGACATACCCATTTAACCAAAAGTGAGCTTCATCGCTGAACAAAATTTTCTTGTGAAAATCAGGATCGGTGGCCATCTCGTTTTGGGCCCATTCACCGAACGTGCGACGCGCTTGATGGTCGTTTGGCATCAATTCTTGCACGAGTTGGATTTTGTAAGCAAGCAAACCAAGATCCTTCCTGAAAATCTTCCATAAAGTTGATGGGCACAGCTCCAATTGTTGCGCGCGATGGCGAATGGACTCATTCGGGTCTTCTTCGATACTCTGCTTCACAGCAGCAATAGCGTCTTTGGTGCGCACTGTACGGCGTCTCTGAGGATGCGCATTATCCACTAGAGTAAACGTGGTGCGAAACCGATCCATGGTTGCTCGAATTACCGACTCTGCAGGGCGATTATGTCGACCGAATATTGGACGCAGCGCGCGATGCGTCGCGCGAACCGAACCATTATTTTGGTAATAAATTTGCACGATTTGCAAACGCTGTTCAGAAGTAAGTCTATTCATTATGAAATGGCAAACCAAACAGAGTATAAATCAAGTGACAGCTGTCCAAAAGACAATCTCCGAAAAAAGTAAAGCCATCTTGAAAACCACATGTCTGAAAAAAACACCCTTTATAAACAAATTCTTAAGCCCGTATGGACATATGGCATCCAGCTGTGGGGTTGTGCCAAAAAGAGCAATATAGAAATAATCCAGCGATACCAAAACAAAGTACTAAAGAGTATTGTCAATGCACCTTGGTATTTCCGGAACAGTGACGTCCACAGGGACTTGGAAATGGGCACTGTTAATGAAACAATAAACAAATTTGCCAAGAGCCACGAACAGCGACTTCTTCAACACGTCAACGACGAAGCCATCCAGCTCCTCGATAACACGAGTTTGAAGAGAAGACTACAGCGGACCAAACCGTTCGAGTAAGTTTAATATTGTATTAGTGCAAAAGCAGAGCGTAGTACTAGTGTACACGCTAATATTAGTGTAATTAAGTTATTAGAATCTAAGGGATACTAATGAGTTGGGCCTTAGTATTAAACCTTCATTTAGTAATTTAAGTTGGCATAACATTACTCATTGATCCATCTTTGATCAGATTGTAATAATTATAGTAAAATGTGATTAAGTGTTTTGCAAAATAAAATAATTTAAAAAAAAGTACCATTTCCCAATTTTTAAGTACGAACACTTCACACATCATAAAATTTGAACGGAACGCATTCGCTATTTTGTATTGTAGGTACAGTAGGTGAAATCGTTAAGAACAAACAAAACATTTGCTCTCAAAGGACAATTATTTAAAAGAAAACACAAAAAGGTGAAACAATCTATATCTTAGATTTTCGAAACGCCGCAGTCGCTCGCTATAGATTAAAACTCGGGCGATTTTTCGCTTCAGGAAATCATGACTTGATGTCTCGATGGATGGGACACGCATTCCGGACGGCTGTTAATCCGCCCGTGGTGTGTCCGGACAAGAGGCGCGGAAAATTAATGACGACATCCATCCGGGAGACGTCGGCGAGGGCCGCGTCCATTCCGTTAATTACGCTGAGGCCGGTTTTTGCGGCGGGCACGTGTGGCCCCCCATATTAGTGAAAAGCCAGGCGCGTCACAAAAACGGACGGCAGCTGGTCCACGGCAAGATGCGGAATGAATGTGCTGGAATTAATCACGTTTATGCGTGTCTTCCGCATCGAATTTCGGGGCCTGCCGGCGACGTCCCCGGTTGTGAACCGGGATATTTTTCCCGATAATTTATGCACAGGTGGGGCGCGCGAGCTTCATTAACTTATCTTTACGGGGGGGTCATTAATTTCGGATCCGTGTTTGTCATCAACACGCCCGCAGGCGCTCGAGTTTATCCATGCGAGCGTGTGGGCCGCAACCACAGAAAACAAATGAATCAATTGGTTTTATTTATTTTCATCTATTCGATTATTAACTCACAGCAATTGCCTTGAGCATTCCAATACGCGGCGATTGAAGAATTGTTTAGTAGTATGTAATATTATTTATTTTGTTGTAATAATCCCCAAAATTTATTAAGCAATGATCACCTAATAGTTATCTCAGTGCTTCTAAGCGTCTCGTAATAAATCTTTGAGTGGCTGAACGATTTTTTGCCTTAATTCTAAAATACCCGATTTAGGTAAATGAAAACAAATATATATTTTTTTATTATTATTATGCAAAACACTTGCATTTTACTATAATTATTACAATCTAATCAAAGATGGATCAATGAGTAATGTTATACCAACTTAAATTACTAAATGAAACTTGTAGGTTTCATTTAGAAAAATGTAGGCCCTTGCTAAGGGCCTACAGATTAGTACCCCTCTAATCACTTAATTACATTAATATTAGCTGGGTGGCTTCGACGTTGACGTGTTAAAGAAGTCGCTGTTCGTGACTCTTGGCAAATTTGTTTATTGTTTCATTAACAGTGTCCATTTCCAAGTCCCTGTGGAGGTCACTCTTCCGGATCAAGCTGCATCGACAATACTCCTTAGTACTTTGTTTTGGTATCGATGGATTATTTCTATATTGCTCTTTTTGGCACAACTCCACAGCTGGATGCCATATGTCCATACGGGCTTAAGAATTTGTTTATACAAAAGTATTTTATTATACATTGACAGGGTGGAATTCCAACCAAGCAGCCAACACATTTTTCGAAATTTGATGTCCTATTCTTCTTTTTTTCTTTTTGAAATGAGCTCTCCAGCGTAGCTTAACGTCCAAATATTTTGCTGTATCAGCGTAGGGTACCTGGATATCATTCATACTAACAGGGATATGTTGATTTCTTTTATTTCTGAAATTGACATGGACCGATTTAGTCTCATTAAATTTGTTTCGCCATTGCTTAGTCCAGTTGTTAATTTTATTGATTGAGGTTTGCAGATTTAGTGCTGCTTCTTCGTGATCTTTGCCTACAGCCAATATAGCAGTGTCGTCGGCAAAAGTGGGTATCGTATAATGGTCTAATGCAGGTATATCGCTGGTGTATAATAGGTAGAGGACTGGCCCTAACACACTGCCCTGTGGCACAACTGCGTTTATTTCTTTTAGTTCAGAGTATACATATTCCTGCTTAATTCTAAAAACTCTATCTGACATGTATGTGTCTAGTAATTGTGTATATGGTCTAGTTAGAAGTGTTCTTAATTTGTATTTAAATCCCTTGTGCCACACTGCCCTATGGCACACCGGGTGTAGGTCACTAGCGCCCGGCGGTCATGTATACCACGCAGAGTGTCTCAAGATGCCTGTTTATTACAGGTCACTAGCGCGCAACCAAAGGATTAAGCTTATCACCGTAAGCACCCCCCATCATTCAAGGAAATTAACTATAAATATGATCTATTTGCAAAATTGCGTTACTTATTTCCTGTGCTTCAATTTAAGCTGGTACCAATTTGAAATGGAGACCATGCTCAGTGTTCGTGGGAAGAAATTGTTAGTTGTAAAGAAATTTACATTCAGAAAAGGTACAGAGATTGTGTTGGGTTTTACCTACAGATGCTCTAAACGTGGTTGTCCAGCATCTATATCAATAGATAAAACATAATATATTATTAAAACGTATTATTAAGAGAAAATGGCGGACACAATCATCCCATTTGCAAAAACTTGGAAGTTAAGGTAAAGTTTTAGAAAGTTGTGTACATATTTATTACAAAAATTAATTGAATCTGTTTAGAAACTGGAAAACGGCATTAAACGAATAGCTTCTGAAGATATCCTTCAACGACCAAGTAAACTTATAAATCTAGGGATCTCAGCGACAGAAGCAGAAATATAACGACATCAGATGTGCAAAATATTAGAAAAAGTATTTATAGAGCCAGAAGAAGTGTATTACCACCTTCACCTCGGAGCCGCGAAGACGTTTTCAATTTTCTGGCTTCAATTACTTGCGAGACCAATAAAGGCGAACTTTTTTTATTGTGCAATAACGAAGAAACCAACATCGTCATATTTTCAGGTAAGACAAATTTGGAATATTTGTGTTCTCGCAACAAAATTTTTGTAGATGGGACATTCGATTATTGCCCTAATGTTTTTAAATTTTTGGGTATCGTATTATGGTCTAATGCAGGTATATTGCTAGTGTATCATAGAGGACTCGCCCTAACACACTGCCCTGTGACACACCTGCCTTTATTTCTTTTAGTTCAGAGTAAGCATCTTCCTGCTTAATTCTAAAAACTCTATCTGACATGTACGATTCTAGTAATTGTGTATATGGTCTGGGCAGAAGTGTTCTTAATTTGTATTTAAGTCGCTCGTGCCACACTTTGTCAAAAGCTTGCGCTACATCAAGAAATATACTAGAGCAAACCTTTCTTTCTCCCAATGATTTTTCAATTACATCTGTTATTCTATGGACTTGATCTATAGTTGTATGAGATTCTCTGAAACCAAACAGATGTTCTGGTATTATGTCTTTGCCTTCGATAATGGGCAGGGCAGAGCTGCGCTCCTGTACCTGAGATAATCCCTTACGCAAAAAGGGATTAAAATTTTCGGGGCATTGCTGCGCTCCAAAATGAAAGTGACCTTTTGGCACCCCCCACGAAGAGGACAATTACGATAACTTGACCCCCAATGAGTCGTAATAAGTACTTCAAGTTTTTGAATCTTATCACAAGCCCGAATTCTTTAATTATTTTCTGTTGATATTATAGGGTGGGAAATTGTGTCATAAGGTGGAGAGGATGGTTATTTAGATATAAAGAAGATGCTATAGAAATAGTTTAAATCATATTCTGGTGTTGAACTTGAGACCTGCGACAATTAGCATCATGGAGTCAATTCAGAAAATCTTCAATCAGAGAGGTAAACAACTAAAAGTGTTCGAGAACTATAAGTTTCGAAATTGTGGCAAAACGAAATTTGGCGTAAAGTGGAGGTGTACGGAAAAAGGCTGTACTTCCAGGCTGTATACCGATGAAGACTTAACAATAGTATTGGGTGAGTACAACCATCATTTTGTAGTTAATACCTTTAATATAATATGTAAGTTATAGTTTTTTCAATAACAGAAAAATCAGTGCCACCACCAACCACAAGATGGACGAAAATATTCATCGTGAACTAGTTTCAAACGGAGCAAAGAGGAAAATCACCGAAGACTTAACCGAAAGGCCATCGAAAATCATACACCAAGAATTAAATCAATCCCTGGTATCAATAGACAAATTGAACTCCAAAGACTTTTATAATACACGTAAGTGTATGTATACTACTAGACGTTCAATCTTACTTCATCTGCCTAAACATATTTCAGAGGTGTACACCTCTTTGCATAATTTAAACATTATGACATCAAAAAATTAGCAGTTCTTATTGACCAACGACATGACTAAGAATATTATATTTTTGTCTTGCACTGAAAATTTATAATTTTTGTGCACTTGTGCAAAAAAAATTGTGGACGGAACATTTAGTTACGCCTCTAAATTCTTTTGAGTAATGTTTTCAATACATGCTGTATAAACTGCTGTTAAATTAGTGCTGAATGTATAAAATTTAATATCCTATTCAAATCAACTGATATAGTAGTTGACTTTGAAGAGTCTATTCATTTATCTACGTTTTGCAGATATTTCAATCTGATCAGTTTTGCAGATCCTCCTTGGAGTTGGGGGATTAGCGTAGAAGCGCCCACCCATTTGGGACTATGGCTGGGTTAGAAGCGCACCTATGCCCATACTTTCAGGTAAAATAAATTTCCGAGCGCAGATCTGCCACACCGTCGATAATTGGTTTTATTCTTTTAAGGAATATTTTTTCGTACAGTTCTGAGATTACAGGTAATAACGAGATTGGTCTGTAAGAAGAAACTTCATTTGGTGGTTTTCCAGATTTAGCAATCATTATCACTTCTGCTACTTTCCTTATCTTAGGTACATATTTTAATCATAAAGGTGCATTAATAAGACACGTAAGTTTTACGATTGCTTTACGAGGTAGTTGTTTGAGAAATTCGCCAGTAATTAAGTCAAATCCTGGAGCTTTCTTAGTGTTAATGTTTTTTTTTAATTTCCATTGCATTTTTGTTTTTGGGTAGAGGGTCTGATTTTACCTCCTTCCTGGGTAATATTTTCCAAGTCTAGAATGGTTTCACGCCCAATCGATTGGAAAGTCCTTTCAAGATATTCTGCAAATCTATTAGCCTTTGGAGGCTCTGCTCAATAAAGAAAAGGGGGAAAAACAGCGGCGGTGGTGTTCGTGAGGGGCACAATTTGCATATCAACTCCTTCACGATTTGTCGCCAGGCTAAGACGCCGGGGGACCCCTCACATAAATTAACCGTTACATTATATGTAAATGCGAGTTTAGAATTTTGGTGGGGGCGGCGAGGGAAAAAATGCGAGAGGAGGCTTTCATTAATATTAAATCCTTATCCGTCCAGGAATTAAAATATGCTTATCTGCGGTGCATTTGCATTAACATTCCCGGATTATACTAATTAGAAAATAATCAACGTCATGCCGCCGTTAAATCCTACCCGTCGCGTTTCGACATCTGCCCCGGCTTGCCGTCAGGTGGAATCGCAATCCGAGCATCGCCACGTCCGCAATTAATTATCCGATCCATTTTTGCGCGAATTAAATCATTTCCCACGACTTCTCGCCGAGCATAAGGAGGACGTGGATGGCGCGGGGGGCGCATTATTAATCTCCCATTAGCGTGGGGGTGAAACGGACGAAACCTCATTACCGACTCAGATAACCGAGGTGATGCTTAGGCCGTAAGCCGCCGCCAAACAGCGGCCTGCGAGAAATTCGAGTTTATTATCGCCTTTATTGGATCCGGGGCCGCAGTCTCGCCGGCACTGTAAACGGGTTAGGCTCTTGGGGGTGGGAAAAACGCCCGCCCCTGCCCTGCACACTAATTGCGGGCGCGCAAAAAGCAATCTGCCCCCCAAGCCCCCCAACGCCGCCACGACGCCGTGTACTCAGCAATGGGGCAGGTCTTGGGAGGACTGGCACTTGATTAAGCAATAATCCAGGGGTTTTGTTTTCCGCTTCGAAATAAGAGCTGGAGTCGCCAGTTATTGCGAGGGGGTTGGAGATATGAACGGCAAATTTAGTGCGAGGCACTTGAAAGCAGGGAAAAAAACATTTTACTTATAGGAAAATTTGAACGTTAATAGAACAACGATTTAGTAGATATTTAATTTTAACAGGAAGGCATATACCACGGGAAAATATTGTATTAAATTTGTTTATAAAAAATATTTAATTTTTGTATGAATTGATTAGTCCACTGAACCAGCCCTTAAAAGAATATCGCCAAGTTCTAAAGCAGCCCGTGTTCCACTTGCCTTCCTTGCCTTCCCTTGCCAAGGGAAGGCAAGGGAAGGCCCCCCTTAAGTTGGCCCACCTACTGAAATCTCAGTTTTTTGGGCACCGTCAAAAATTAAGGCAATGCTACATATCTCTTTAGGTCACGAAATAATTCCCACGTGATATTTAATAATATACAATAGAAAACGATAAATTTATCGTATTTTAGAGCTAGTTATGTTCAAAATGGTCAAAGGAAAGAGTATCAATGAAAAAATTCGTTCAATTATTGCACAGGTTTACAAATTTCGGTAATTTTTTTTTGCCCCGAGAAGACAAATATGTCCTTTCACGTATTTTTGCGCGCTGAATTCAAATCCGTAGCCCGTTTTCTACCATCAGATGAGATCATTAAGGTTTCGTATGTAGGTAGTAGCTGTTTCCCAAAATTTGCTTCGCAAATTTCAAGGAAGTTTTTATTACACCAGATATCAGAAAATTGATAACGACGATGTTATCTATTGTTCGACTTTACCAAATGTTTGTGGGCCACAGAAGCAGCAGCACAGGCATCATTCAAGAAAGAAGTTCGGAACTTTCTAAAAGCAAAAGTTACTACTTGAGGTAAATCATCGCGGATATTTTGATGAATTACAATAAAATTGGCAAATGTCGTTTCAAATTAATTTTCTTCATTCCCATTCAAATTTCTTCCCTGACAGCTTAGGCTAGACTACCACCAAGTTACCAGAATCGAGAATCGAAAAAAGGTACATGGGTTTTTGGGAGAGTGTATACTTGGCGATTATTGTTGGTCTCTTATGCGAAAAACGGACCGAAAAATTAGAAACGACACAGTTGCACTGCACTTCACTTCGGATTGTAGATTTTTTTTTCAAATAAACGATAATTTATAGTATCATGGTACCTTATAGCGAAAAACGGATTGCGGATTCGTAACCAGCGCCAAAAATTACCTTCAGAACGTCTTTTAGCTGAGCGAGTCCAAAACCGTATACACCGCGTTATTTATTAAACTTTCTAATTCTGGGAAATAAAACAGAAATTTCAAACTTATTAGAGTTATCGTGTTTTTATTAGACCTGATATCAGAAAATTGATAACGGCGATATCCTCCAGTCTTCTTATTAGACTTTCTAGTTCTGGGTAATCAAATCAAAAAGAAATTTCAAACTTATCAGAGTTATCGCGATATAGTGTAAGAAATATATTGAAAAGATATACAATTACCGGTTCAAGTATTAATAATTATCCACAAACCCCCGATGTGTGGGAAAGATCAAGATTACAGATGCCAATAAAAGAGCATTAGAAAGAATAATCGAGAAAAACTGAAATGTAAATTACCTTTGATGCTGTAGGCGAATTTCTAGATCCACATATCACAGGGAGGCTCACAAAATGCGATTTAGCATAAAATGTAAGTTTTAACAAAACAATATTTGAGAATATGAGAACATATGTTGAGCCAAAAAAGGCCACTCTTAACGCTGGTGTAGAAGAAAAATAGAGTAAGATGGGCCAATAAACATAAGAATTGACCACAGCAGCAATGGCATGCAATACAATGGACCAACAAAGCTAGATTCGAGCTTTGTATTGGAGACAGTACATATCGAGTTATATGAGTAGATAAACTGTGCTGGTTCTGGTCCACATCTCACTTTTCCCGCTAATTATATGCGCAGCTTTTTGCGGGTTCCTGCTAATCGGTTTTTGCACATCTGTCCATCTTGGTGGTGAGGGTACAGGGCAGGGCCGTACCCAAGGGGAGGCTAGCAGAGGCTCAGCCTCCCCTAGCACATTGGCAAATGGCAAATTTAATGTTACTGGCTTATGAAAAAGAGCGCTCTAAAGACTTTGATATGAATCAACTATTGATTGAAAATAACAGTTCGAGAGTATGAAAACTGCTCATGAACACGAAATGTTAGGTGGGAAGTATGATTTCAGTTATTAAAATTCACCAGCACCAGCACATAAATCTGCTGCATTTTTTTATGCGTTATAAAAATGTAGGAATATGTTCTACAGTTTTTGTATCATTGTAAAAACCTGAATAAATATGTTTGAAAAAAATATATTAGCCTCCTCAACTTGTTTTTTCGCCTCCCCCATGTTGTCATCCTTGCTTCAGCCCCGGCGAGGGGGGTGGGGGGTTTAATTAACCAATTAATTACAACGAAATGCAAGAATGTAGTCGTCCAAACACGAAATTATTTCAATAACAATGTATTCAACTTCACAAAGAACAAAAACGTGAGAAACACAAAGTCACAAAAAACGCGAAGAAGGTAACAAACATCTTTTTTTTGGGTCTTAATGGTTTTTCATATTAACAAGCAAAAACGTGAAAAATATCATAGAAAACGTGAAAAACGTCTCAAGAAACGTGAAAAAGTCGCAAAAACGGCGAAAAGTGGCACAAAAACAATGAAAAACGTCACAAAAAATGGTAAAAAGCGCCACCTAGTTGAATCACTGATTACTAACACCAGCAACAACAAAACAACAACAAATATGGTGGTAGTTGCATTATTGTTGTTAGTGGAAAATTGTTCAAACGTGAACCTCATCATCAGCAACAACAACAATAAACATGGTAAAGTGAAGCACTGTTAGTGGTCAGTGCTTCAACTTTGTGACGTTTTCCACCGTTTTCTGTGACGTTTTTCACGTTTTCTTGTGACGTTTCTTGAGACGTTTTTATAGGTCTTCTATGGTATTTGTCACGTTTATGCATGTACATTAACATAAAAAACTACTAAGAACCAAATAGACGTTGTTTGTGACGTCTTTCACGTTTTTGGTGACGTTTCTCGCGTTTTTGTTTCGTTTTACGTTGACTATATCATTGCTATTGAAATAATTTCATGCTTGGACGAGTACACTTGCATTTCGTTTCAACTAATTGTTATACCCCTCTGCACCCTCACCGCCAAGTTGGAGACTGGTGCAAAATCCTGTTAGCAGGAACCCGTAAAAAGTTATCATTAGGGGTATGTTCTTAATCAAAGAGGAAATGGAGAGTTGAGGCAAAGTCAATGTAAAGTCACGTGGCTGGTTTTGCCTATAATTTATAAAAGGGATTTAGGGAAATCCAACCAGTGCAGGACGGTTAAAATGTTAAAAATAAATTTAATAAATTAAATTAAACAGCCGTACGACATTTCAAATAGATGTTGGTGAGAAACAGGTGTTTATTTAAGAAAATATCAGTACAAATCCGCCACGGTATGTGATTACTTTGGGTTAGGTAAATACTTAATGATAGAAATAAAACTGCGCATGTCAACGAATTTCTTCGCGCACTCGTCCAGCTGGGGATGATGGGAAAAACCTGGGCATTACTACATGCGTTTGCGTTTTTAAATGTGAGGTAATACGTCGGGTAATAGTTTACCGTGAGTTTACGAACGGATTTAGGTAAAATTTTACCTATTACCTTCGTTTCCGAACGTACCCTAGCGGTAAAAGTTTGATGTGATCCAGAACAAATTCCCCAATTTTTACCTAATTTCCCCTGTTCCTTAATTTTGAGAAAATATCAGTACAAATCGGTCACGGTACGTGATTACATTGGGTTAGGTACATACTTTAGCACAGAAATAAAACTGCGCATATCAAGGAATTTCTTCCCGCGCTCGTCCAGCTGGGGACGATGGAGAAACCCTGGGAATTACTATATGCGTTTCTAAACGTGAGGTAATACGTCTGGTAATAGTTTACCGTGAGTTTACGAACATATTGAGAGAAAATTTTACCTATTTACCTTCGTTTCAGAAAGTACCTTAGCGGTAAAAGTTTGATGTGGTCCAGAACCAGCACTGTTTATCTACTTATACGCAGAAAATATGAGGCGTTCCATCCTGACTGTCTCAGGACTGCTTACTGCATCAGACATGTTCAGATGATCAGATTGTAATAATTATAGTAAAATACCATTAAATGTTTTGCATAATAAAAAAAAAAGAGATGTTCTGGGGTAGCATATCCTGTCCTGATGTCAAATATTCTTCCATGCCAAAGTAAAAGTGATTCTTCTAAAATATCCAAATATTTTAATTGGCGTGGATGTTATTTGTTAAAAATTCATAATGAAATTGTATGAAGTAAAGTAAAGCATTTTCAAAACTTCAAAACTATTGTTCATTCGTAATGTGAATGTACCATTTCTTCGCCTGACGAATCGACAGTGTGGCGAAACAATTATTGTGAATAAACATTAAAAATAGTTTTGACAATTTGGAGTTGGTTATATTGGATAAAATAATCTTGAAGCCTACGTAGCACGAAGAATACATGTTTCAAAAATTGAATGGTTTTGCTTCCATTGGCGAAAATTTAAAAAAAACTCCATTTTTAATTTTACACTCAAGCTAGTTTAATCGATCTATATTGAAATTACAATTTGACATTATTAATGGACTTTTTTGTGTAGAATTTAAATATTTTATTAAAATGCACGTATCATTGATAGATTTTAAAATATTATCGCAAACTTTCTTAAGTGCAACTTGACTTCAAATGCAAGTAATAGTAGGTTATGACATTTTTTGAATGTTTTTTTTATATAGTTTCATTGATGTATTACAATATATCACTGTAATATAATTTTTGAGGTTTCCCGGGTCGTCAAAGCATAAAGACCCACTGTAGACGAGTAAAAAGAGTAAAATTTTGCGGCATTAATAAATAATTCAACGCGCAATCACGCCATTCTTCCGACGTTAATTTACTTCCGGCCCCGTCTGCCAGCCCCCGCGCATCGCTGCGCATTCGCAAATCCTCACCTCCCGGAGATGACGTTTATCTTAGCCGGATGAACGGGTAAATGGGACTTTATTTATTTTGTTAACGTTTTAATATCAGCGCAGAAATATGTCCGCCGCCCCCCGGGTAAATTCCCCTTTAATGAATAAATTATCCGGGAGAATTTTAATACTTGATGAGGCGCCCTTAAGATTTCATTATTCGCTGTGGAGTGGATGGCGTGGACACTGCGCCGCGTCTGGGGCTCCAGGAAGGCCAATTCGCCATTAAACGAATGTCGCTTTAATGAATAAATGATGCGGAAGATGCTAATATTGGCGGGTTTTATGGTGTTTTTCGAATAAGAAGTTGCGCTCAATTTGAACGTTGGATCCGTCCACCAGTAGATTAGATTTCCATTTCATTGCCGAAAGTGCTGGAGGCTGTGAGAGAGACTGATCTTGTGTTAATCCTTAAAAGAAAATTGTGAGAGTGTGGGGTTCGTGTGGGTATGAGCGATGTGACAGTAATGCCCGGCGATCACCATATAGATGCATGCAGATGTGAGATTTATGTGTGATCCCGGGGCCGGCCAGAATAATGAGGCGTTTTCGTGAACCTCCGCCGGGAGATTCGATTTAGTTGAAGTGAAATTTATTTGGCACGGTCCGCCGTTTCGCACACCATCGCCGCTAAACAATATATCAGCAGATTTATGTAATCGGAAAACATACATTCGGCTGTAAATCAGCGGTTTCGCCCGTACATCAGCATTGTCACGTGACGCGCGCGCCGCCCCCGCCGCCCCCATGGAAAGCCGAGATTATCCGCGCAAACATTTCAACGTCAAATGCCCCCGGGTGCCCGGTTTAATGCGCCGAAAAAGAGTCGCAAACTGTCAGGTCCGCCGATCCGGCCGGCACAGCTCTTTTAATTAACTTTTCAATTAAACGCGTTTTCAGCGCAGCTGTGCAATTTTAAAAAGCGCCATAATTGATGCGAAATTCCATATTTGCGCGTGTTTATTTGCGCGCGCGCGCATATTTCCGTTTCATTCGATCACCCCCGCAGCCGGAATTGTTTTTTCACCAGTACGGCCCATCATGGCCCCAGCTTTTTCGGGGCAAACTAACAAACACGATACACACACCGGAAAATTGAATTAATACTGGGGCAAGTCGCTACGCACATCATCGACGTTTTCACATGCGACGAAATGATACACCTGCGTGCAGGCCCCAATATCCGACGAACATGCGAACACATTCAGTTGGGTGCGTTGTAAGTTGTAACTAAAATTTACCTTCACCACACAAACTCAAACAGAAATATCTGGTAATTAATATTTTTATCATTACTTGGTATTTGATATGTTGCTGACTTGTTTATTTGATACATGTGTTGCGTGGTAGTTATTGTCCACTGGTTTTCGAGCGTGTGGTGAGGGTGTGATATCAGTGTATAGTAAACATCGATCAGAATCCACCGAACAACTGAAATATTCCCGTGGTGATCGACTTATTGTACTTTGTACTTTCTGCAGCGCCGTAGCGAGGCATCAGACATCACACCTTCATATACGATCTTACAGGCAGTCCCAAAAATTCATTATTCTCGAAATGGAAAATATTGAAAAACATGACTCCAACATGACAACTTCTAATTGAACAGCGAAAATTACCCTCACGAAATTTATATGGCTACAAGGGGCCATCTGATGATAACCTTTAACTTGCCCTTGAAGTTGAATTTCAAGCTCAATTTTTATTTTGAAAGAGGGTCATCATATTATACGGCTGCGTTCAATTTCAAGGTAATTTCAAGGCCAACTTAAAATTTATAAATGGTAACCCTACGTTTCAAATTTTTATTTTGAAAGAGGGTCATCATATTAATACGGCTACGTTCAATTTCAATTTCAATTTCACAAGTATAATAATCTTCAAAATTCTAAGTGTCGGTTATAACTACAAATATTTATACAGCAAAACTTTTAATCGTCCATTAAATTTACGATGTCATGTCTATAAAATGATGATTCTATTTGTAGCTGGATCAAATTAGACTATGATTATAGGTGCCCAACCCGCCCATCCTCAAATTCGAATTTCTTGCAAAGTAAGCATTGAACATACAATTTATTGCATACTATTAGTATACCAACTAGAATTAGTTTCAGGTGTATTGTATAGGAATCTAATACCAAATTTGCAAATAATAAGTTTTCAGAAATTTCAGTAATAGCTAACCCATACGTGTCAATGCAGAAAGTTATCTGTTTGATTTTCTCCCTTATTTAATACTGAAAACTTTGTCAAATTTTCAGTAGAATTAGTTTCAGGTGTACTGTATAGAAATGTACTATCAAATTTGCAAATGATCAATTTTCAGAAATTTCAGTAGTAGCTAACCCATACTTGTCAATGCAGAAAGTTATCTGTTTGATTTTCTCCGTTATTTAATACTGAAACTTTGTCAAATTTTCAGTAGAATTAGTTTCAGGTGTACTGTATAGCAATCTAATATCAAATTTGCAAATAATAAGTTTTCAGAAATTTCAGTAATAGCTAATCCATACTTGTCAATGCAGAAAGTTATCTGTTTGATTTTCTCCCTTATTTAATACTGAAACTTTGTCAAATTTTCAGTAGAATTAGTTTCAGGTGTACTGTATAGGAATCTAATATCAAATTTGCAAATGATCAATTTTCAGAAATTTCAGTAATGGCTAACCCATACTAGTCAATGCAGAAAGTTATCTGTTTGATTTTCTCCCTTATTTAATACTGAAACTCTGTCAAATTTTTAGTAGAATTAGTTTCACGTGTACTGTATAGGAATCTAATATCAAATTTGCAAATAATCCATTTTCAGAAATTTCAGTAATAGCTAACCCATACTTGTCAATGCAGAAATTTATCTGTTTGATTTTCTCCCTTATTTAATACTGAAACTTTGTCAAATTTTCAGTAGAATTTCAGTAGAATTCGTTTCAGGTGTACTGTAGAGGAATCTAATATCAAATTTGCAAATAATAAGTTTTCAGATATTTCAGTAATAGTTAACCCATACTTGTCAATACAGAAAGTTATCTGTTTGATTTTCTCCCTTATTTAATACTGAAACTTTGTCAATCAGTAGAACTAGTTTCAGGTGTACTCTATAGGAATCTAATATCAAATTTGCAAATAATCAATTATCAGAAAATTCAGTAATAGCTAACCCATACTTGTCAATTCAGAAAGTTATCTGTTTGATTGTCTCCCTTAGTATACTATTAGTATAGGGCAAAACAAATGTAATAAATATGCGAAATATTAAAAGTTTAAAAATAGTATCTTTCAGACTTGTTACAAGTTCATGACGATAAAGTAGGACATCTCTCCCCCAAGCCCATCTCGCTGTTCATCCGAGCACTGTTATAATATAACTTCAATCTTCCACAACAGCAGAACACAACGCTTGTACATATTTTACTCAGATCACGATTTCTTATTCTCAGGAATAAGATTTTCAAATTACTACAAGCGGGGACAAAGAGAGCAAAGATTAATGACAGTCGCAATCGCGTCTGCCTCGGCGCTGCAGCGAGCGGCGCAGAAAATGTGTGCACTCGGAGGGCAAGTCCCCCCTTTTTTCGCGTGATCTGCATACATTTTAATACGCTGCAAATGTGACACGGGATATGTAAGCAGTGCACAATTTTAATATCTGGATATCAGAATGTGGGCGATGGCAACCCCCCAGTTGAACAAACAGTTTTTGTGATAAGCGCTGGCTGCATGGTGGAATTCGAATTCTGGTGGTAAATAAGCCGGAAAAAGGAAATCCATTTATCCAATTTTTCTCTTCCGGGGTGGCACTTAGGGCGGGGGTGGGCGCGAGACAAAATAAATAATTTCATTAGCGTAATGGTGTCCGGGTAGTGAAAGGGGTGCGCGAATTATTAATGAGCGAAATGGGAGGAACGATTGTGCGGCCGCTTGATACGCAAACCGTCCCTCGTCATCGCGATCCGACGGAATCAATCATCAACCGCCGCCGCCCCCAGGGACAATGAACGAAATGCAAAAACGGCGTTCGCGGCAAACAACGGGACCAGTTGCATTCATTAATCTACGCACCGCCGGGGCATTATCGGGGGGCCCGCATTGCGTATTAATGCGCGTTCCTGCGCTATAAATTTTAACTCTATTATGATATAGATCACATCCACAATCCATTTCGGCATTAAAAATTCAATGGTAAAGTGCTCCTCGGCTTTCAATATTTACGCCTGGCTATATGCCGCACTTAGGATGGATTTATTTAACACGCACGCACACCAAGGGCATGCAACTCGGCGCCTACACTTACACATTACATCCCTGAATAAATCAGCGCCTGAAAAAGGGGCGTCCCATTTGTTTGATAAAAAAAAAACGTGCGTACATTACCCACGCGAGTCGAAAAGTTTAAAATTCGCACGTTATACGTCAGGCTAACGAATTTAGGGGCGCGATCTGATTTTCAGGAAGCGCGTTAGCGTCACGACGCCACCCCCTAACGTTACGAGTGGTAATTTCCTAACTCTGAATCTGATATGTGATACTCCGCCGCTCGCTCGGCGAGATTAAAAACTTGCCATAAATAAGCGGTGTATCGGTGGCATATTTCGCAAATTGGAGCCGCATGACTTACCCGATGGCGCTTAGATGGCGGGGAATAGTTTGCATTCTAGTGGCGCATGTCGCGCACAATGCTCTGGCCTTACCTGAAACAACAAAAACATCAAGTTTACAGCATAATAATCCTGGGCGAGGAGTTAAATCGAATTTCTCGTTTGGCGGTCGTGAAGGGGTGGATGATTGATGATCGTAATTGCAACATTGAATATGGCAAATCGCACAAGAGCGCGCATCGGTTGCGCGAGTTTCAATGCATAAAGCGCGGGTGATCGATGCATGTCCAATGATTGCATTGCAATCAAAAGTAATGAAAATGCTCCATTTATTTCTAGCACAAATGTGTTTTTTTTTTACAAGAAATGTATTACATTTACAACAATATGAAACCTTTTTGTATATTTGAATTGAATAGTTCATCTTGATTCAATTATAAAGAAAATTTACACTGCAAACGCAATTATAAAATACTTTTAGAAAATAGTAGTAACCACCTCCGGACCCTGAGTATCATATACGATACTACGGCTTAACTTTTTTTTTTCTATTTCCAATTGGAATTTGGCTGTTTCCAGCGGTATCATATATGATATGCGTGAGGTGGTTGCGCACAAAAATTCACAATCGAATCGCACGAGTGTCTGGTCATTAAAAATCGAGCAGTGAATATGCAGTTATGGCGTCCAGTTCGAAACGTGATAAAAAAAAGGTAAGTAATGACTAATTATGCATTTTGAGCTAGCGTTTCATTGAGTGAAGGTTAGTTGGTGGTTCTAGTGCCTTCAAAGCTACAGTATCTATCAGTTTACAAAACCTATTGACCTATCTACTCGAAGTATCTTTGGTGATACTTCGGGCCTTATCCAATATCCAATACAATTGTCTATCGTCCGTTTTTTTAGCCCTCTCTGAGAAAGAACTCCAGGAGATCGTTGATAATTGGAACTTCGATGACTCTGATCTTGATGGCGATATACTACCTGATTATGACAGTGAAAATGAAGACGAAATTGGTAAAATGGATGTGCCAGAGCAAACGGCTGAAACTGATGATGGCGGTATCAGTACCACAGAAAATGGTGAAGAAAATGAAGCAAGAAAAGGAGAGGCAAATTGGATGTCTCTTTTTCAGATGACGAGCAGCCTTTGGTTCACTTGCTACCAAAGGGAAAGAAAAGGAAATGGAAGCGAAGTGCTTTTGTATACCTTGATTTTAAATTTTCAATTGCGAAAGCATTTTTGTCGTCAGGACTTGCTGCAAACCCGCAAAATTCAGATTTGAGTGACAGCGAGGATGAGGAAACAGCACAGACCAGTAGACAGCGCAGAAAGGTAGAGGCAATTCCAGAGAAAAGGATTCGAGAGAAAGAGAACAAATATCTTCCGCAGTTCATGAAACATCAACAAAAATAAATCACGATCTAAATGTCGCTATCCGGGCTGCAAGAAACTCACATTTGCCAAGTGCTCATTTTGTAAGGTTTTTTATGCTGCAGCGTTTACCGAAACTGTTTTGCGCAATTTCAGCAATAAAATATAAGTTCAATATGATTTTTTTTTGTGCTTAAGGCCCAAAGTATCATTAGTGATACTTTAGTTTTTTCCAAAAATTGACAAAAAATAAATAAAAAATCCTACTGGAGGGTGTTACTTGGACCCAAAATTATAAGTTGTCTCATTTACTATAAAGATTTTATACTCAATTTAGCGGTGGGCCCGAGGACGCTATAACTAAAATTTACATGGCTTTTAATTGTAATGATAATGCAGCATGTATTAATCATAAAAATGATGTATAGTATCTTCACTGGAAATTGAAATTCTACCTATGAATAGGATTTATTACAATCAAGAGTTCTCTATTGTGAATTGAGCTCAGAAGAAATGAATGGGCGGATGTCCAGGACCATCACCACATAATTTTATACTCCCTCCTCCCAAATTATAACACACTAAAATTCATGGATTATCGACTCTTGAAGAAATAAAGAGTTTTTATCAGTTTAATATAATCTAAATACGGTTTCTTAATAGGGTCTCAGGTGGCTATGCTTAAAAATAATGTAGTCCTTAGAGGATGCCAGTAAGATAACGCGAAAATGCAAGGAAATCAAAAGTACACCTGCTGTGACAAAACTATGGCTGAGAGAGCTCACAAATGTTAAAAGAAGAGATCTAAAAGCAATACAATTGACATACGAGGGCTGTTTGACGGAAGAGTGACTTTTTAACGAAAACGTTATTTTTCTGTTAATAATCTATTTTATTTTTCAACATAACACTCTTTTAACTGTACACACTTAGCCCAGCGAGTTTACAGTTTTGTTTAACTTTCCAAAAAGAAATCTTTCGGAAAGTCTTCAAAATATGCATTTGTCTCGGTTATCACCTCTTCATTTGCCTAAAATCTTTTTCCACTCAGCCATTTTTTTAAATTTGGAAATAAGAAGAAATCACTGGGAGCCAGATCTGGCGAGTATGGTGGATAAAGCAGTAATTCGTAATGCAATTGAGCCAATTTAGTTGTAGCGATTGCAGACGATTGTGAGGGCGCATTATCGTGATGGAACAACACTTTTTTCTTCATCAAATGCGGTCGTTGTTTTTCAAGTTCGGCATCTAAACGTGTCTGCATAATCAGCATAATACTGGCCAGTAATCGTTTTTCCTTTTTGTAAACAATTAATAAATATTACACCTTTAGAATCTCAAAAAACTGTGGCCATGACCTTATTGGTGGAAAAAAGTGTTTTTGCCTTTTAAGGAGCATGTTCGCATGGAGAAATCCATTATTTAGACTGTATTCCTGTTTCTGGAGTATAATGATGTATCCAAGTTTCATCTACTGTGACATTTCGACGAAAAAAACCCTTTGAATTACGTTGAAGACGGCCAAACATTCTTCTGAATTCTTAATGCGGGCGCGCATTTGATCACCATTAAGCAAACGCGGCAACCATCTCGTGGATAGCTTTTTCTTATTGAAATATTCATGCAAAATATTGTATCCCCGTTCGGTTGTGATGTTCACTTCATTAGCTATCTCACGAACTTTTATTCGACGATTGCCAATTACAAGGCCATAGAGTTTATTAACCATTTCTGGAGTAGTTACAGTAAATTATTTTTTCGGACGATCTGCATCAACCGTGCTCATATGGCCACTTTTAAAAGCAGAAACCACTTACAAATCATTCCATGGGATGGAGCAGATTCTGGATAATATTTACGTAACTTTTCCTCGGTTTATTTAATTGTTTTTTTCACGTAGAAAATAATGTTTAATCAACACTCGAAATTATTTTTTCTCCATATTTACACAACAACGAAAACAGTTTTCTTCAAATAAGTATAAAACATAATCTATCTGTCAGATTGGTGCCAAATTTTGACAGTAGACCTCCGAAAGACCTCAGGAGCTATCAACATAATCATTATAGGGAAAGTGTTACCAACCTTTGAAAAGTCACTCTTCCGTCAAACAGCCCTCGTATAAACAGAGCACCGGAAATTTACAGTTCTTGCTACAATTTAATAACTGGCATCAACATGAAGCGAGGTGCTATTGGTCAAGCTGCAAACAAGTTTGTTGTTTCCCGTTTAACTATTTCCCAAATTTGGAATACGGCCGAGGGACATTTTTGTTCCGATGTCCAGAGCTATTGAAACAACTTAATTGTGTTTAAATTTGTAAGTTTTCAATGAATTAAGTTCAAATACAGTTTAAGCTTCGTTTCACTAATTTTTATAATATAAAAATAAACTTTGAAAGTTTTTGTTATAAATAGTTTCATCCATTTTGGATACCAGTTATTCTAATATTTTTTTATTGTTTTCTTCTTAATTGGAGAAGACACAATACAAATAATAAAAACAAAAAAATATCTTTATATATAAACTACAAGTAAGTACTCCAATTGAGAAGAAAAAAAAAATTACATTAAATAGTTTTGTATACTATAATTTGGGACATATAAAAAAGAAAAATGCATATCATATTTTGGGACAGAGGGAGTATTTAAGAAAAGATGTTTACTTCGGGGCACTTAATCTGTAATTACTGAGGCCGGCTCTGAACGTCCCCACACGAGCCTCTTATAAACTTTGCTGGTATAATTTCACTTTCTTGTAAGTATCCTATACTTGTTCTTGCACGGTGTCGTTTTTATGTTATGTTATGAGATTTAATTAGTTCCCAGGAAAATTGTGTTTTGAGTCCAAAATCGCCTTTTGATGTCAAATATACAGGGATCTTACGAACAACGCCCTAATTCATACCTCCCATTATTTATGGACCAATTTTAACAAACAAAACGGCAAATGAAATCAGACTAAAAATACCAACAGCGTTATTCATAAAAATTTAAATCGTGGTTTAGCGGTGTTTTGCAAAGGGTTACCAAGGTTACTAAGATTAAACCTAACGATGGTTATTCAGTTTAAATTTTTATGAATAACAATGTAAGGCTTAAGTGCACACAAACTGGAACCAGTGGTTCTATGCAATTAAAAATTTTAAGGCGCTACCACAGAGTGTGCAGAAACTTAATATAATCCATGCTAGATAATTTCCCACTTTTCCAATAAAATCGGAACCCCACCCTTTCTCCCATACCTCATTTACCTACCCTATCAAAATGGACATGACAAATACAAGTGCATCTCTTGGAGCGTCCTCGAATATTGAGGTATAGTTGGACCAGAAATAAATGAACAAACAGTTTTGACTCCTGGAGTATTTTATTTGGCATTTTATTATAGGTTGTCATAAAGTTGCCAGAAACTTTCGCCTAATATTATATATATATATATATATATATATATATATATATATATATATATATATATATAATCTAGAACCCCCGGATATACCCTAATGGGTGTATAATTCTAGTTCATAGTAAACTCCTTCCATTCATTCCTATTCATTGCTATCTGTCTAGTTTCACTCCACGATTTTCCTTTCTTCTTTAATATTTTCCCTATTGCACTATCCCATGTCACTTTTGGTCTTCCTCTCTTCATTTTTCCTTGTGTTTTCGTTTCCCATATTTTCTTTACTGGCACCTCCCTGCTCATCCTATGGAGATGTCCCCACCATTGTAGTTGTCTCTGTTCAATGAATTCGCCTACCGAATATATGCCAAGTTCTTCTCTTATTTTGGTAATTTTCATCGCCTAATATTAACAGGATTGTATTTACATTTTTGAGATAACGACCGTTGAAAATAAAGTAAACGTTTTAATTGTGTGGGCATTTATTAGTTTAAATATGACCTTAGAAAATTCCACCAAGGTAAAAATATGGTCATATTTATGACGACTGCTACCGCAATGTCGTAAACGACCCTAAGGCCCAGTTGTATGAACGGAGATCAGCTTGATCGTGGTTCAGTCACCTAGGATACAATTGTGTCAATAATGGTATCCTGGGCAACTGAACCATAGTCAAACTGATCTACGTTCATATAACTGGGCCTAAGGCCCAGTTGTACAATCTGGGATCATCTTTGATCCTGGATCAGTTTCTATGGATACCATTGTATCAACAATTGTAACCCAAGTAACTGAACCACGATCAAAGATAATCCTAGATTGTACAACTGGATTTTAAAGTTAACGGGCCTCGAAATGGATTATTCAATTATTTCTAGTCGAACTATACAATAGTGACCTTAAAGTCCCTGAGCAATGTGGTTGCTTATTCCAAAGCACTTCATTTCTAAGGGATCAAAAGGATAAATTATGGTTTCTGGCTTTATGGCTCAAACCGCTCCAGCAAGTTTAGGGTGCATTATCATTGGTTCGAGGATTTTATGGGCACTAACAATTTTTAGCGTGAGAGGTTCCAAATTTCAAGTAAAATTCATTCGATTGTGACAAGCATGTTATACACGAAACGAGTTTGAAATATATGCAGGATAGGACTAAAATCAGTCAAACTTGTTATACACGAAACGAGTTTGAAATATATGCAGGATAGGACTAAAATCATTCAAACTAGATAATAGGTTCATTTTCTTCTTCTTGATGTAGCTATTACCTGTATGACCTTTTTGTATTATATTCTATGTATACTTCATTCTGACCTGTGTAAGACATACGAATGACTATACTAATGTCAGAGATTTTTAATATTATTATTATTATTATTGTTACTATAAAGTGAGTCTAGTTTCATTGCTTTTGTTTAAATTACCTTCGCGATCAAACGACTGTTAGCTTATATTTTTCAAAAGGCTCTGTAAATTTTTGATTATTGTATTTGGTAGAGATAGGTTTTACAAAGTTCAACAAAGTGCAACACTATAAGTTTTGAGCACCAAATAACGCAGAAAACATTAATTAAATAGTTCATATTAATTGTTGTCTACAATTAGTTATAGTTACTAGTGTAGTACTATTAGTTGTTATCGACAAATGTGTAAGTTACAATGGGAAAAAAAAATGAAAATTGAACTTAAGAGAATGCCAATCATGTTGAAGTATTTGATGAATTTGAAAAAAGCTTGGGCATAGTTTTTGAGACGAGAAAGGATCGTAAAATTTTCTAATTTTATCTTTTACCATTTTGTAACAGCATATTATCCAAGTTCATATAACCTTTTTACTTGTTGACTTAAAATTGCCAAGTATGCTATGAAACATAACATAAAAAATGACAATAAAATCCCGAAAAATCAGTGCTGCGGAAATCTTTAAAAGGTGCTCAAATTGCTGCCATCTGCTCCAACAGGTATGTGAAGATTTCTTCACTGTATGTTACTCAATAAAGGACAATTTTCTAAAAGTGTTAAATATATACATTTTTGACATCTTTCAGAATAAAAAGTGAGTCATTTTTTCATAGGTATTATTATTATTTGTTGGTAGGTTTTGAGATCCATAACTGATTTATTTGTTTGATATATAGGTTTTGCGAATTTAACACTCTAGGTTTATAAATGATTTTACAATTTTACATCAATTTCTGTCGTTACAACAAAAAAAATCCACAACTGTCACGCACCAGTTATGTAATGTACTTATGTAAAGACATTACATAACTGCAGTTCCCACCAAGCTACAAACTGTTTGTAGGTTACAGCGTATCTATTTCTGGATTTTTCTGGTAGTAAACTACCCATGGCAACATTAGCAGAGTCTGCAATATCATAAGTTACTTCTGAATCGCTATTTGAGGACATTTTTTGGCATTATTAATAAATTTGTGCATTATTTTAGTTTTTTGACAAATTTGTTTATGCCAGTGCAATCATGCTTCAGTAGAAACAGTAGGTATAATAATTTTACTGTTTTTGTGTTCACTTTTATTTCCATGGCACACTCGATAAACTTACAAAAAAAAAACTTTATGCTAACAAACATTATTTTTCTGTTGCGAATATTCTATCAAAGTCAACTTGTTATACATCTTTGGATCAGAAAAATAATCTCTACAAAAAAAAATATATAAGAAAAAATATATAAACATTTGAAAAAAAGTTGGCTATCACTGAAATGAAAGTTGATATTGCAAAAAACATAATCAGGGCCCCTTTGTAGAACATGTGGAGCCATTTAATATTATTTTTGTTTTATTGCAATCGGCCAATAAATAAAGGAATTATGGCCAGCGGCGTATATGTATATAGCAATGTTACTCAAATGGTACATTTTATAGGTTCAATTTCAATCAAATTTTAAATAACCTGCTAAAGTTTTCCAATAATTAATCAACATTTCGTACCACAAAAAATTGATTAAGAACTCGCCCACGCGCAATAAAAAATTGGGCGCTGTAATAAATATTCACGACCGCCGGAGTAATTAAAACCGACCGAAATCCATATAACAGCAGCAGAAAAAGGCTTAATGGCCGCACTTAAAACAGTTTTCATTATGCGCTGTCGTGAAGGAACATTACTACGGTGCCTCTAATAATGATCGCGACAGAGGAGCGATCTCGTTTAACTGCCACCACACGAGCGGCAATTAAAGTTAGACATACATCTCTGCACTCGAGACTAATTCAGCAACGCAAACACCGAAACACAGACCTGATTAAGACATATTTTTTTTACTACTAAATCTTCAAACTCACACAAGTCAATATTAAAATAGTTTAACTGCTCTACAAATATGGACTTTCTGTAAGACAGTCTAAGGTGAGGTCATTCTGTCATACTCCCAGATAGTTCTTTAGTCAGTTTCAGTTCCTTTCTGGAGAAAAGCTTATATATACGTATGAACTGCTATAAGTTAGGGATAGTGGTATTTTTTTCGAAACTGGTTGCTTACGATGTTTTTTTTTTTCATGACAAAATAAAGGCTGATCCATTTTCTGACAATACCTTTAACTTACATTTTTTCATTGAAATGTAGAAAAATCATAACCATTAGTTTTTACGAGACTTGCGGACAATATTTTACTTTAAAACCTATAAATAAATTTGTGGAGAAAGTCATGAAATATTGATCAATAATTTATAGTTTCCTTTATTTGTGTACTAAAGCGGCCACCAGACGATCAATGATATTCCATGACCATATTCTCGAATACTACTACGCAATAATTGTTGCTATCAGTTTTCCTATAATTGTGCAATCAATGTGCATCCTAGACTGTCAATAATATTGCGCAATATAAACTTAGTGCAATATTATTGATGGTCCAAGGGCCGCTTAAATGTAGATACTATAATATTCTGAGAGCTATGCTAAATTATTAATAATTTCTCGATGAGTGCTTCAAGCTTAAAATATGCCAGAGGAATATCACAATTCCCCTGCTAATAATAATTAATTATATATGTCGCTGTCTCTAATGATAATATATTCTTGGCAAATTTTCTCCACACCTATAATTGCGGATTTTCATCATCCCAGCGCTGGGTGAGGGGAAAACCGTGCTGCGCCAAAAAAAAGCTGATGATGAATGGGCCGCTCCCACAGCAAACGGGATATTTGTCTTGAGATAACCGGGATACGGAACATGTGTTTGTTTTTATTCAGAGTGGGATAAACACGCAGCCGAGTAGATTAGCTGCACGTGATTATCGCGGAGTTTTAACGCCCAGCGCGTTATTGTTCGTCGGCTGATAACTTGGGAGAGAAAAGAGCGCACTTCCTGCGGTCGTTAATCGCCGTTAATTAACGGCGTGAGCGCGAGACGCCACATGAGCGCGCCAAGGAGTTCTGGTTCAAGTCAGGCGACGCATTTTTGGCAGCGCACTCTAGACGTCGCGAGTTATTCAGGGCGTTAATCCTCGCGGAGTCAACGAAAGTTCGCATCAATTGCACCACATGAATGCAGAATGCAGTCGAGTGCCAAGAGCTCGTATACTTCTTAGAACTGCATTAAAGCAGTAAATTCTGTGTTACCGAATTGCTAGAATGTTGTCATTTGACATACTTACTGGATCATTTATTAGGCCCAATGTGTACGGTTATAAAGTTCCTGCAAGTTTTCAAGTATGTTGCACAAACACAATACAGTAAAGGAGTACAAAGAAATTAAAATCAATAAATGTACAGAATGTAAATATTGTACGGAAAATACGAGGTCAATATTTATTGATGATTTAATCACAGTTTACTATGTAAATTATCCTGTTGTATTATCATGATTAAATAATCACGAAGTTACGGTTTCGCAATCGATTTTATAAGAATACAAATTATATTATTAATATTCTGGAAATGTACAATCTCGATTATATCGGTGACTTACAAGGAAAACCGACCTAGTCAAACAAGGCAGTTTGATAAATCTAGTTTTCAATATTTATTCTTTTTGCAATGTTTTTATTAACATTCCAATGAACCATAATACAACACAGAAACTTTTTTCCGATAAATACATATATTTTACTTTTGTAAAATTTAACCGAAAGGTAAAACGGCAATTGATTAAATAAAAATAAATAAATAAAATTTTGACTTGGCCACCTTTTCTTGTATGTCTACAGACAGCGATTTTCTAACTAAGAAATCCTGGAACGTCGCAAATTTTCAAGACTAGGATCCAATTTGAGAAATTATGGACCTTTTAAGAAACCTAAACGTAGAATTTCCTTAGTGTTCATGAAAATCCGAAAATTCCTGCAAATGAAATGGGTAGTGTAACTGGCATATCAGAAGCTTGAAGGTTTGAGAAAGGGCATACTTCATTCCTGCATTCCACTAAAAGTGGAACCACTTACAAGGTTTACAAAGAAATGATCCTGTGGGATGTCAGCGTCATTTTATTATTTCAGCGTAACTAAATTACAAAACGCGAGTTTTTATCGAAAAATGGTATAGTTCGAAGAGTGCACTTCCTGAAGTAATAACATGTTTATCAGAAACAATCCTCGATATTGGTATCAAAAAACCCGAGAGATATTTATGTAGATTTTATTGCACCGATTTTTCGGGCTTTTTCACTTGAAATGCAGCTCCTGCACATGAAATGGGTAGTGTAACTGGCATATCAAAAGCTTGAACGTTTGAGATATGGCATATTTCATTCCTATATTCCACAAAAAGTGGAACCACTTACATGGTTTACAAAGAAATGATCCTGTGGGAGGTCAGCGTAATTTTATTATTTCAGCGTAACTAAATTACAAGACGCGAGTTTTTATCGAAACATGGTTTAGTTCCAAGAGTGCACTTCCTGAAGTAAAAACATGTTTATCAGAAACAATCCTCGATATTGTTATCAAAAAACCCGACAGATATTTATGTAGATTTTATTGCACCGATTTTCCGGGCTTTCTTGTGTTGTCCTTTATTTTTTTAATCAATATTTTCGCGTTGCAGTTATTTTTCATACAATTTTACTAACACCACTATCCTAAAGATTGATTTTCAATTTATTACAAATTGTTGAATTTAGAAAGAAAAAAGAGTAGAATTTATAAATATACAATAATAAAAATAAGCATGGCTTTAAAAAAACTTTAGCAGCAGTAGGATCTTGAAGTAAATTTCCCTAAAACAAAATCGCAACTTAACATAGTAATTTTGGAATCATTTCATATTTATGTTTTTAAAATGGATCAACATAATAGAGTTATGACGTAAAATGTTATTGCAAATTTATTTTAAAAAACAATAAAATGTTATTGCAATTTTTTTTTAAAACAATAAAATATTCATGTTCTCTGTAATCCAAGATCTCGTTGATTTGTTTTCCTACAAAGGTAACCAAAACTTTTTAACAAGAACCTTTTTTCGAAAACTCTAATAAACGAACTTTCCAACATCCCGCACGAGATATACAGATATACTGATGACTGATTTACATAATGCTGACTCATCTTTAAATGATCCCAAGTCGCATTTTGTAGATATCGTTGAGTGCTTCCATCTTGTTCAAAATGTACACTAAAATGGCGGTAAAGTGTGATTTTCTGAAGCAGGACTGTTTTTTTAAAACTATATAACCATATCTTGAGAAGCATTGAATTATAGCATGTAATTGATTGTTTTCTATTATATAGGTTCTGGTTTTCACATTTCCAGCAATGGCAAGTGATACTAAATGGCATCTGCTATAGACGTCATTGTCATCAACAACATTCTGAAGGTTGAAATTGCTAGTTTACAAATAACCAATACTATGGAGTATGAAGCTTCTGGTATCTTGTTTTCAGATTTCCAGCAATGGTAAGTGAAAGTAAATGTCATCTGCTATAGACGTCATTGTCATCAACCAAATTCTGAAGGTTAAAACTGATAGTTTACAAATAACCAATACTATGGAGTATGGAGCTTGTGGTTTCTGGTATTCAGATTTCCAGCAATGGTAATCAGATTACTGATTTACAGAATGCTGACTCATCTTTAAATGATCCCAAATCGAATTTTGTAGATATCGTTAAGTGCTTCCATCTTGTCCAAAATGTATACTAAAATGGCGGCACAGTGTGATTTTCTGAAGCTGGGCTGTTTTTTTTTAAATCTATATAACCATATCTTGAGAAGCATTGAATTATAGCATGTAATTGATTGTTTTCTATTATGTAGGTATGTATTCTATTTTTCTATCTTGAACAAGTACGATGACTTTATCGTATTGTTAATTAGAGTATATGTGAGTTGTATAGAATCAAAACTCACAATATCCAAAATCATCGAAATCAAGTTAGCAGTGGTTTATTACTTGAAGCTCTGAAATCAAATATTTCGTCGGTTCAAGTCTAAACTCACTATATCCCGGGTAAAATGCTATCAGAAGTAGAGGTTTGGAGTCAAAACTAACATTATCCATTAGATATTGTTACTTTTGACACCAACTGATTTTCAACCAATCACAAGCCATCTTATGGCTGTCAACCTCACCCGAAGGTTGTTTATAACCTATTTTTTGTGCCTGGTTTTGATGGTTTTATCCGTGTTGCCTTAATGAAATAAATTTTATTGCATATATAATTAGATATTTTATTAATTTTATAACTATTATGGAATCAGAACTGCTCGTAACTCCGGTTCTCCCCAGTGAAAGAACAAGGAAAATAAAAAAAGACTCTAGCAAGTGGAAAAGGAATGTTCTAAAAGGTAAAGTTTTTTTACTGCTTTTTTTGAAAAAGAAAAAAACATGTTTATTTAAAACATTGTAAACATAAAGTTATTATTAAATACTTATCTTTCTTTCAGGTACCAAGCTAAATCAATGCCGGAGTATCCCAAATGTAAACACATTAAAGGGAAATATCTTTGCAAAACACTATCTCTGAAGGATATTAAAAGCTTTCATGTCGTGTTTTATAAAAAGAATGGGCGTGAGTATCAAAATAAATTTATACTCAAATTTGTAAAAATTAAAAATGTCAAACGGCGTAGACCAAATCAATCAAAAAACACATTACCAACCCAAAAAATAAAATAAAACACAACAAAGAACAACAACATATTTTGTTATAAACTGCAACAAAGAAATAATCCTGGCATGTTTACAAAGCTTAGTTTCAATTTTGGGTGTATCCAGATTTAGAATTAATAATATCACAAAACAATTCCATACAGATGGGTATTTGACAGAAAAAATAGGCGGATTCAAAAGAGCATCGGAATTTCTCCAAATAAAATAATGTGTAATGAATTTTATTAACAAATTTTATTGTTCAGAATCCCACTATTGCTGAGGGCGAGTTCATCGTCGATACCTTTCCTCTGAGTTAAATATTAAAAAGTTTTGGAGAATGTATCAGGTGGAACATGGAAACGATAATAATACGAAAGTAAAGCAATCGAATTTCAGAATGATTTTCAACACAAACTACAACTTAAGCTTTGGGTGGCCACGAACCAAAGTTATGTTCTGTATGCTTAAATCTAGACGAACAAATAAAAAAGGAAACTGATCAGCCTACAAGAGTATACCTTTTAATTGAAAAGCGAGTCTACAAAGTGAGGTCCAAAACATTTTTTAAAACTACGAAAAACATCAACGTTTTTCACGTCCTCAGCAACGTCATTCTGTTGGACTGAAAATGAGTTCCGTCGTGATTCTAATATGATACTTTCATGCATTTTTAACATCTTGTGTACAACAGGCATGACACGTTACCGTAAAATTCGCTCTTATCAGATGGGTGTGCTGCCCAGAATAAAAATTCAACTATTCTGGCCTTGTGCAGTTACTGGTTGTATTTAAAAGCACCAAAGCACATTAAAGAAATAGAACTTGTATTTCCGGTAACTGGTCACAGCTTAATCCCCCTGGACAGGGTTTTTGGGTTTATTGAGAAGGACATCAAGAAAAAAGAAATAATAGCAACAAAAGAAGAAATTTATAAAATTATTTCGAATTATGCTACAATTAAACAAGTTGGGCAGGATTGTGAAGTGTTCGATTTCAGAGAATCAAAGGACAATGCAATGAAGGCGGTAGCGTCGTGGCATTTGAAAATCTCACAATGCAAACGACTTATTATTACCAAATCAAAACAAGGAAAATAAATATTCGGGGAGAGACAAGTTATAATTTGGGCCAGGAGGTTTCATAATCACTACTAAAACAAGGAAAGAAAACAATTGACATAAAGACAAGAATTATTGAACTGCAAAATCATGTGACCCAGGAGAAAAAGGCAGACGTTCAAAAACTTCTCGAAAAACACTATGGACAAACTGGAGAGAACGGTCTGCTTTGAAGTTTTTTCAAAATTGTATTGATGGAGCAGTTGCGTCAGGTCCAACAATCCAAGAGGAAGATTTTTTTTGTGAAGAACGAGGAGAGGAGATAAATCTAGTATTCTTTCTAGTAATCTTTTTTTATATTAATTTAATTTTTAAATAAAAATATTTTTCTTATTTTATATAGTAATCTTTAGTTCATGTAACTAATAAGCTTGTTTTTAAATATTAACTAACACTTAATGTAGATTCCATTGCCTATCGTTTCACTAATATGGAATAATAAGACTCAAAACTAACAATATCCCAAGGGGATTGGTACAAAATGTGGACACTATCCACATATTGGTTTCAAAACTAACATTATCCAATTTTTAACTGCTTTTATTATTAAAATGCTATATAAAAAGCAGTTTTTTATTTTACAAAATACATTTTATAGAGTAAAGAGGATGTAAAAAATTCATTTGCAAAATTCAGGGAAATAGATTGTCGAGTGGAGCGGTTTTTGGTTAATTCCCAAAATTTCGGTAATTGTATATTGATTCTATACGACTCATTTATTATAACATGTCATTCAAACAATCTTTCATAAAAGCGTGCCATGAAAAAAAAATCGTATGTCTGAACTACTTTTCTGCCGAATTTATCAAAGTGAACGATTACTTCAGGAAAAGTTTCGTGAAAATCATCAAATGCATTTTGTATACATACTTTTCTTTTTCATGGCAACTTTGATGAAAGTTTTTAGAATTATTCGATAAATAATGTATTTAAATGTAATATATAATATTTTTTATTTAAAATATATTTTAAACTTTAAATGGGGCCATTATTGCCCATTATCTTCCGCTAGGAATGTACTGTGATTTGGATCTTCGTTTAATTCATTTGGTTGTACTAGAGCTCTAAAGTAGGTGCTTGCAGGCGTTTGGTTATGAAGTAAAAATTGTGACTAAACAGCCGGGGTGATTCATGTACAAATTTGTTTTTGTAATCGGGCAGAATTAATTCGAATTTCGAGTGCGTGTGTCGTCCGCGGCCCCGCTGTAATTAAACCCAGCGAGGTATGAAGTATTTGTTGTGCGCATCATTTACACTGACAATGCAGATGTATGGTCCCTCATTACACAAAACATTCCGATACAACAATAATTTTGAATTATGGACGCTTTGGCGGCGAAAGCCGCGCGCCCGTTCGGCCCAAGGTTCGACGACCCGGACGCCCTCCAGGAAAAAGCGGTATCAGTTATCAGGCAGATCGGGGGCGATCGGCCGATTAACAAGCGCCAGAAGAATTGTTAATTATTGACGTTTTTTTTTTTGGGCCGTTAATAAGCGAACTGCTATAAATATTGGAAGCGACACGTCGTTAAAGGTCTCGTTCAATTAATGCCCGAATTTCATGCGGTGTTGGTCACCGAGGCTAATTGAATTACTGCGGGGAAAATTGGAGTTCGGGCGGTGGTTTATTTGCCTTCTTTTTAGGAGTGCATGCCCGACGATTGGGGCCCTTATATGAAGAAGAAAACGATGATGTCCCCGTAATTCCCGCCGGATTTTTGTTTGTCCTCGTCCGTGGATTTATCTCCATGTTGCTCCGAGAACATGGCAAATTGTGCGCCGTATATCACGTTTTCTGGCTATGCTAAGCCCTCGCTAGCAGCATCCATTTCCCCCGGCCCCGACATATTTACACATTCAACATCTTCGTAATTGAGTGCAGCGGCGAACAAATAAATTAGCCGCCGTTTCTAATGATAACCGAGGCAGATGGCAAAATGCGGGTATAATGTAATATTTTCGAAAATTAAAACGTTTTCTCCGCGGATGCTTTGTAATTTTGCTAATCCTATTAAAAGTATCATATAACCCGGGGTAGGCCTCTTGGTGTATTGATCCGCTCCTCGCGCTCCTCCACCCGCTATCATTCGACCACACTCGTTAATATTCGGCCGGATCCGTCCGGCGTCGTCCTCACCCTTTTATAAACATTGAGATTTATACCCCCAGCCATGTACTTATCATCATTACCAATTTATGTGCACGCGCTTCTGAGGGAATCGTGATCGTGCGCGGCTCCAGACGCCCGCGGCCTCAGCCGCCGTTCGGCTCGCGATTCACTCTGAATTCGAATCTGAAGAGATCAGATCGAGTGCACGACGCGCCCGAGAATTTGCTTTCATTGCGACTGAAAGTTATGAGGGGGGGGGAGTCGCTGAGCCACCCGAATTTCTTTGTGTGCAGTTAGATTAGTTAAGTTGTGAACAAGTTATGCATTAAGGATAACGTTGCCGAAAGCGGGGGGCAGCTGTAGCGGCGGCGGCGGCGGCGTCGCGGTGCTGCTATCGGAGTTATGACGAACATCAATTCTCAGTAGAATTTCATCCGTGTATTGTTTGCCGAGACAAATTGAAATAGTTGCGCTACCGATAAATAATACCGCCGCCTCCACACCGAACGGCGCGAATCTCTTTTTACTCCGTTTTCGGCTGTTGACTCTCGAGATTTATTAATTGTTTGTTTAATGCCTAGGCTACGTCGTAATTCATTTTAATGAGCAAAAAGCGCCCGCCGCCGCCGGAACAATAACCCCCACACCAATCGATACAAAATAAACACCGGTTATTATTATTATAATTGTCGCCCACTCAAGGGCCGGTAAAACCCTAACCCCATAACAAAAAAACGGCCGCCCCCAGTGCTCCCGACATCCCCCCGCGCGCGATGATAAATGGGGCGGCCTCTTGCAAATTTAAGTTTGCGGCAGGGAAGAGGCAGCCGCGCGTGATTTATTCCATACACAGCATGAGGGCATAAAGTTCAATTTGGAACTTTAAATTATCAAAAAATTGCGGCCGCGTCGAGCATAGCCAAGCGCGAGACGTCGCGCGTCCGTGAGCCGATCAAAACTTAAAATTAAATAGATATCTGGAGGTTGCGGACAGGAAAACCGATGAGAAGAGAAGCGCGCCGCCGATCGATCTGCATCAAAGCGGTTTTTGAACGTCGCCAATTAAAGGCACGGCGCACCCGAATGAAGACTAATTGATCGATCTATTGTCCGCGACTTGATCAGGTCTTTAAAAGTTCTGAATAATCCGGGGAAGTTTGCTCGTGCCCGGGAACTGGATGTTGCGCAAACACCCATAGAACATGGCTTGTGCCTTACGTAAAACTTCCTATTTAGGATTAATACCACGCAATTTTCACACAATGCAGGGTGTTTGAGAACTTGGCTACTTGCCTGTAATGGGATATTATTATAAAGTCAATAGCGCAATTCGCGGGATTCCAAGTCCCACACAGACCTCGCATAATTAATTTACAAAGTCCGAGTTTACAAACTCGGATAGGTTCGATACCAATGGTTATTTCAGCCACCTTTCGAGATCAATTGGACTCTGCGCTGGTACAAATATCTTTAAAGGCAATTGCATTGCTTAGCTGTGGGCCTAGATGCTTTAGTGGCCTAATAATATCAATAGGGCAGGTCAGTTTTCACTGCGCTAGTGCTCCGAGTATGTAGGTACTATATTTACCCACACTGTTAGCAATGTCATACGCCTGTTTAACTCAGAAATTTACAAATCATTTTAGCATATTTTGAATTGTATTTACGAGTCGCTGCAAAGGGTCTCCCAATAGAAACGATATATTTTTCCGTGATACTTGATTGTAATTACATATTATCGGTACTGTCTCCATGGTTGTTATTTAACTGAAATCAGCCACGACCGTTAAAATTTAACAGCCGAGGACATTTAGGCCCGAATCTATAGTCCGTACTTGAGCTTGAGTTCGACTCAAGTCGTACATTTGGTTGCGTTTGGTCCATAAACGTTTATAGAAAATAAGCAACCAAATATACGACTTGAGTCAAACTCAAGCTCAAGTACAGACTATAGATACGGGCCTTATTTATTTTGGTATTTACAAGCGTTACTACGCAACCATCACAGCATACTTGAAATATGTCATCATGATTTATGAAAATAATTTCGCAAAATGTAATCCTATTTATTTTAGTATCACGAAAACTATAAAACAACATACGGTCGATATGAATATAACAGACCCTGTTGATAATAAAATCTCAACCTCGTCTGTTATATAACCCATATCAGCCTAATACCGTTATATATGTTCTCTGACCATTTAGGGTTAAAAGTATGCTTTCAGGCAGCCAAATCAACCAATAAGCCAACCCAAAAGAGGGTGTTTACAAATATAAACATGAAACTGGTTCAGCCGAGTCTTGGTCAACAGGACTGGACAAAGGTCTTTATGTGTCAAGACAAGAATACTAACAATCAATGGAGGGCGTTCATGGGGATTTTGATCCCAATAATCAACGAATGCTTTCCTAAGAAACTAGAGAGAAAAATGCGCACCAACAGTCATATGTCCACAACAAATTACATTCGGGAATGCAAATACAGGCTGAATGCGTTGTTTGTAATGAAAATCTGTGACATTGCTTACGTAGCTGAGTATAATAAAACTAAAAAAATGTATGACAACCTACTTGAAAATAGTAGGAAAAAATACTATTCCAGGAACATAACACACAGTGAAAATAAAATAAAAGCAGTATGGAATGTAGTAAGTGGCATCAAAAGCAAACAAAAAGGCTACAACATCCAAAAAGAGGGCAAGCCCTATGAAATTAAAATAAACTAAATTATATGTTTACAGAAGCAGCTCCAAAGCTACTCAGGTAACTGCCACCACGAATATACAACTGTAACATACAAATCCAAAATCAATCAATGTTCGTAATGCCGACAACAGTCAACGAAATTGCCAAAATTATAAATAGCTTTAAACCTAAAATGAGTAGTGATTTAGATAAAATCCCTGTTAAAATATTGAAATTGGTCACTCATGAACTATGCACTGTGCCACATTGTGAATAACTCGCTGAATTACGGATTATTCCCTGATGACTGATGACCATGACGGCTGTAGTTACGCCAATTTATAAGAAGGGTGAACTGGATGACCTGTCTAATTATAGACCAATCAGCCTCTTGTCTGCTTTTTCGAAGGTTTTTGAAACAGCAATGAGTAATAGGATTAGAGAATACTTCAGTAATATCTCTCTTTATAGTGGGTGCCAACATGGTTACCTAAAGGGCAAATCCATAGAAACTGCAGTTTTTGAATTTATTAACCATATAACGGAGGGCCTGGAAAATTCCGAATATATCATGGGAGTATTTCTGGATCTATCAAAAGCATACGATTGCCTGGACAATGGGATTCTCACTGGAAAACTGGAAAGATATGGAATAAGAGGAAACGCACTGGCCTGGATAAAGTCGTACTTAGCAAACCATAGTCAGAAAGTAAGGATTACAAAGACAGGAACAAGGTGTACATCTGAATCCCGGTTGGTAAACCTTGGGATTCCTCAAGGTGGGCCTTTGCTCTTTGTAGTGTTCATGAACGACCAAGTGATCAATATAATAAACAATCAAGACGAGCACTTGATAAACTATGCTGGCGACACCAACCTACTAATTATTACCGAATCCGCAAGTGTACTAGAAAACAAGGTTGTAAATGCTCTTTTAAAGATCCAGGACTGGTTTGAACACAACAAACTTCTGTTAAACAAATCGAAAACCTACAGTGTTGCGTTTAAAACCATACAGTCAAACTTACAATACCCTTCTGTAATTAGTATTAATAATTCAGAAGTGGAAGTAGCGAAATCGGCAAGGTTCTTGGGCCTAACCTTGGACTCGAACCTAACTTGGAATGATCATGTGAAGAAGTTAATCCAAAAGCTCAAAAAAGTTGTGTATTCCTTAAGGGTAATACAAAAATACGTTTAAAACGAAAATATGAAAACTGTCTATTTTGCCAATTTTCAATTGGTATTGAAGTTTTGAAGTTTGGAATAATTTTCTGGGGACATATTGCCAAATAACATATTGCCAGTGCCACTATGGCGTTACTAAGAGAAGAGTTCGGTGAGTCTGTAATCTCCAGAAATGGCACTGTTAATTGGCCTCCTAGAAGTTGTTATTTAACACCTTTGGACTTCTTGTGGGGTTATTTAAAGACGTTGGTCTATGAGACTAAACCTCTAACTATAAACGCTTTGAAATTGAACATCGAACGCTGCATTAATGAAAATACACCTGATTTATTGCACAAAGTTACCGAAAATTGGGTTCATCGGATTCGATCCTGCAAACCAAGCATTTGAATAATGTGTTATTCAAAACATATACTATAAAATAAAGAAAAAGTTTTGCTTTTGTCTCAAATATTTTGTATTTTATTTAATTTTAAAAACATATCGTCCCTATTGGGAAATTCTTTACCTGCCCATTGTAATCTGGACGCGAGGACTATTTTAAACATGGGGGTCTCCTAAATATCAGAAGGCAAACATCTGTGGCCAGCACTGAGTCATTTTTTTTTTAAATTATGAGGCAATTACCAAACGTACATGAATTATAGAGACACGCCCACGGCATGGGCACAAAAGAAAGCTAGGTTCGATGATAGCAGTGTGTACTCGCTATTCAATGCGAATTATTTATGCATCTGTATCATCAAAGTTACATCTCAACCCATTTTCTCTGAAATTATTACATTTACAGTACAAACAGTACATTTTTAATGAGAATATGTGGACAATTTCAAAAACACACTCTATAAATTTTTATTTCTAAAACAGATCCAGCCAGCCAACACCAAAAATGTACAATGCATGTTTTTTGTGAAAATTTGTTGTCAGTGAAAATTCGCTTTATGGCAGTGTTTGGGCCAGGAACAGACACAATTACCTTTTCGTACCTACGTTTATATCAGAATTTTGAAATTGCGTAGGTAATTCTTGTTGAATAAAATTTGGGATTTTTGGCACCCTATTTGCATTCTCTATTTACTAATTTACTAATAATAACAAATTTATAAATTCCGAGAGAAGAAATTCACTTTTATATAGGGTGTCCAGAAACTCTCTTGCGAAACGGAAATCCCACATACTAGACGTCTTTTTATGTCGATTTAACCTGCATTACCTTAATCCAAAAATGCTTTCTAAGAGATCTAGAGCTCTTTGAAAAGTACAATGACTAAGCCGCTAATGACATTTACGTTACATTTCAAAACGTTAATGTTATTTGTGTTGTCTGGTGTATGTGTTGTGTTAAGGTAAAATAAATCTAACTCTTATTATTTTGAATTGTGGTGGCGTTTACTTCGTGATACATTTTATCAATTATAAATAAAACAAGTTACTTAAAGCTATTTACATAAATTTATGTGATACTCAACAAGTAACTTGTTTTATTTATAACTAGCTCTTATTCAAAATGGTTAACTTTTCTAATGAATGTTGCCCTTAGGAAGCATTTTTTATTAAGGTAATTTAGGTTAAATCGACATAAAATGACGTCTAGTATGTGACATTTCTGTTTACCAGGAGAGTTTCTGGACACCTTGTATAATGATTTGCTTTAACATGTTATTTGAATTTAATACATTGAACACTTTTGCATTTTATTTGCAATTCCAAAACTAGTTGACCAAATCCTATTGTATTAATAATGACTGATAAGCATTTTTCAAGAGCTTTTCAACAATGTATCACAAGTAGCGGGGTGCCATTTAATTTTTTTTGACATGAAGGTGGCTGTGACTTAAAGGGTGGGTAAGGGGTCGATACTACCTTTTGATACGATACGCCATTTTGGTTCCCCCTCCGAACCACCCAAACGGTTTTGAACAATTTTAAGAATAATCATTTGTTGTGTAGAAAAAGTCGGTGGCAATATTTCAAATTGACACCCTGTATATTCCCAAAAAGCAAAAAATTACATACCTAGTACTTGCATTAAGCAGACGATATGTTCGCCACATTATAAGTTCCTTCTTCACTTATTGATTTTACGTTTTGATTTTCTTAGAGGGAGTTATTTTATTTTCGTGTTCGATTTTGAAATTTGTGTGTCCTGCTTTTAGTTTTTGACCTCTTCTCTTACTAAATTCATTATTGGAAAATAATTCAAAAACCTTCATTCTGAATCCGTATGATCTCTAGTACCTGTTTAATATCACTTTCGAAATTTTAATTGAATCGGTTTTAACATGCCGTCAGAACAGCAACCAACCCAAATATACTGCAACCAATTATACGACTTGACTCGAACCCATGCTCAAGTACGGACTATAGATTCGGGCCTAAATACGTCGAACTTAAGAACAGCATACTTAATCTTGACTGTGTAATAGCTTTTAAGGAATCACATTTGTCCATAAATGATGTATCCCATGCTCAAGTACGGACTATAGATTCGGGCCTAAATACGTCGAACTTAAGAACAGCATACTTAATCTTGACTGTGTAATAGCTTTTAAGGAATCAAATTTGTCCATAAATGATGTATCCATATATGATGAATGTATTAGCAGTTTTAACTGAAAGATGAGAAGCTGTGAAACCGGATATAGGCTCATAAAATTTTATTCCTCATAAATGTCACTTTAAGGGCGTTCTTAAATAAATCTGTGTAATCTGCCCACGAAAATTTGTTGTGATTATCTTGTTTTGGTGATACATGTAGTTAAATGTAGCATAATTGCGGTGCAAACCTACGCGGTCCATAAATTGTTGGACGTCCTGTGAGAGAAATTGCTGTTTTGTAGCATTTATCCTTGTGATTACAATACCAAAAAAATGCGTAATTTTCAGCTTCAGGATGTTGCTGGCCGTCCACATACCCATATAACAAACCACTAGAAAAACTCGACGAAATTAAAATAAAAAGGGCGCACTCTATTTTCGCGGCGGAGCAAATAACGGCCGCCCCCGACCCCTCCGGGTCCATAGGTATTCATCGCCGTCTCTGTGTGGCGAACAATGATGGCAATTTTTCAAAGTACCTCTCGTAAAATTTCATTTTCACAAAACCCCGCCGTATTCCCGGCCGACTTTAAACAGTGCCCCGTCTATTAATAACCCGCGGGCGTGTAATGCATGGCCGCCACATGTCGCAATTCTCACGTATATCATACACACTTAGAGGAGATGTAAAAAGTGAAGGTTTTGATGTATGATTGCGGGGGCGGCCGGTCGCCCCCCGCGCGGATGTTAACAGGAAGCAGACGATGAATATTTAATTGGCACGCTCTGGCCGAGGATGCGGCTAAAAATGATGGGGGATAAAGTGGCCTATTGATTTTCGTTTTGCGGACGGCGATTTTAATTGGGCGGCGGTGTTTGTGGCGATATTTTGCAGATTAAATTGCTGCGAACGCGAGGCTCTTGATGTTTTTTTTTATTACGAAAGTTCGCGTTATAAAATCCGCCGCGTTCTTCCCAATCCCCTCAGGCTAATTTTCCAATCGTATTGATTTTTTTTTGCACTCAATTTCCAACCGCACACGTTTTCGTTTATTGCGGTTTATGCCGCCGATAAAAAGCGGCATCAGTGAAATTATATTTACAACAAATCCCACTCTCCAGCGCTGGCGAAGTCTGGCGTTTAAACAAGTCATTACATTTACGGCAAACATAATAAATCTGCCTTTCAGACTTTGTCGTTTTCATTATTCCCCACCTGAAATCAATGGTAATCAAATCATAGGCAATTTAGATTGTAGACTTGTGCGGTGACGGCAATAATGGATGAAAAATAACGCCGAGATAAGCATCTAGGTGTAAATTTGCTACATAACTTCAATGGAAAGCCATCACACTTACATGCAGTGCAATAACACTATCATACGTGCTCGCGCATTATAGGAAAATTTATCGGCATACTTAGTGTTGCGAGGTGAGAATATTCAGTACTTGAATAAAAATTAAATCTACAATATGCAAAATTTTGCAAAATTGGGGTTATTATTTTTATAAGGTTAAAATTGATTAATTTCATAATAATTTCTAAATATTGTTAAATAATTTATTTTTTGTTTCAACTTTAAGGGTAAAATTGATTAATGTCATATTAATATATACATATTGTTAAATAATTTATTTTTTACTTCAACCTTTCTGTCATAATTTACTAATTAGTTACTGAACGAAAATTTAACTTATAACACGATATGTAATTGGTCTAGCATCTTTAGTTCAGCTTATTGCCCAAACTAATTTCCAACTTGTTAATTACTTTACGAATTATCGAGCCTAGTAATTAAGCCGTAATTCGTCTAATATATGTAATTTGCCTGAGACTATTTCTGTACAGCTACCAATAATTTAGGTCAATAGATCATTAGCACACGTTATTATTGCTCCTCAAATATTTGTAATATGGAAATATTTATTATCAAACAAACACATATGACAAAAATCAATAGTGTACTATAAAGCAGAGGTTCTCAACGTGGGCCATATGGCCCTCCAGAGGGACACAGCGTATTTCGCAGAGGCCACAAAGAAAATATATAATATTGGGGGGCCACAGAGACCTCTGAGTGGGCCATGGATATTCGATGAACCACGTATTGAAAAAATCTTAATTTTAGAGGTGATTGAAAAACCAGATTATTTCAATGGAGGTTTATACAGGGTGACATTTTGACAAGTATCCACCCCGGATTTCTCAGAAAATAAGGGCAAAGTAAAAACGTCATCCTCATGACCACCCCCCACTTCACCTTCCCCGCCACTTCACCTTCACCCCCCACTTCACAGCCCTCATCTTTTGACGTACTGTTGATATGTGTGTCAGTTCCCCCCTCTCCACCAATAAGCACCTCTCGAAAATTTTAAATTGTGTGACCACCTTGTGATATCTCATTTGAAAGGTCTTTATGTCAGTAATCTGACTTACATGTCAATAGTTCGTCAAAGATCTCGCTATCAAATTAAAAATTTGCGTGTTTCGGGAATTTTTTATTTCACCCTTACTTTCTGAGAAATCCGGGTTGGCTACTTTTCAAAAAGTCACCCTGTATAATATATTATATATCTGGAGCTCAGAGCCAAAAAGTATTAAGTCCACTTGTTTCGTTTTTTGAGGTTATGATTGTTCCTTTAATATTTTTTCCGCTGTTTCTAATGGCGACGCGTATTAAGTCCAGTTTCTTTCCTTTTACGAGATAGGTGGAGATTATTGATATCAAGTCCTCTATTAAATAGAACCAGACAGCATTAAAGGTTTTCGATACTCTTTAGCTCTAGAAAGTATCCAATATTTAGTTATTAAGTCCAAATGTGAGGTTCGATGAGTGGACTTAATACTGTTTTGTTTTAGTGTACTTCAGTTATCATAATATTAAGTCACATTATTTTGTTCGCGAAGTTAACAGAAAATACTTGATAATTTCGTTGTTTTAATATTTAAACATTGATTGGGGTCAACATGATGACATCAAGAGGCCAAAAAATATTGAAAATTTGAAAAATTTTGCAACCGAATGTGGCAATGCTACAGGGGATGTTATTTATTTGAATAACTGTGTGTACAATATCTTCTTTGGTAGTAAAAACAATGTGCTTTTTTCCAATACCGAAGAAATTCTCAGAGACAATTCAGACGAGTCTCGGCTAAACTCACCAGAAAGCTCACCAGAGTTGTTCTTGTTCAAAGCAATTGAACTGAAGATAAAAATCACGAATTCGAGAGAACTTCTAAAATTAATATTTTACAAAATATTATTATTTAAAATAATGACGATGGACCTCAGTATAAAGTGGATGAAGTAGACGCAAATAATTTACAACATAAAGAAGACTGTACTGAATCTGAGGACACACCTTACCTACCTAAGGAAGTAGTGACACAAACGAACTGGAAGAAGACAAGAGGAAGAAGCTGTAGAAATCCGAGAAACTGAAGGAAAGAAAAAAAAAACTGTTAATTGGAAGAAAAATATTAGAAAGCAAAGGAGAGCAGCTGGTGAAGAATATCTGTCAGCTACCAATAAGCTTATTGGAAAAAATGAAATGAAAGCACCTTGTCCTGTTGAATGTAAAAAGCAGTGCAAACAGAATATATCAGTTGAAAGTCGTGCTCAAATTCTCTCTTCGTTACCTGGGATGAATATATAGCCAGACGAGGTGGCAATGAAATGGCTTAATGTATTCTGAAATACATTTTAATTGTAAGAGAATCTGTAGAGAAAATTGTTATCTGGAGCGATAACTGTCCATCACGAAATATAAATCATCAGATGAGCATGTGCTATCTTTCGATTCTTATGCTGAAACCTTCCATAAAATGCATTGAACATAAGTACCTTTTAAGAGGACATACTCACATAAAGGAGGATACAATTCATGCACAAATAGATAGACAAATGAAAACTTCCTCCCAATTTTCTCCTCTAACAACTCTATGGGATTGGCAACAGCTCTTCAGACTTTGTGGCAATAAATTTAAAGTAGCGGAAATGAAAACCATGGACTTTAAGAAATTTACCCTTTTATCAGAAGAATCCGGATCTTACTTTCACAATAACAAAACAACATCTACTAATCAAAGCTTCTTGATATCTAAAGTGGTGCATATGAAGTTTTTAACAGAAACACTTGGAGTGTATTTCAAAACAGATTTTAATCAAGAAGATTTTGAACAAGTTGATTTCAATAGACCCACTAAAAGATTAACACGCAAAGAGAAACGTACTGTTAATTCTAAGGAAGTTGTTCTCAATGCTAACTTAATGCTGCTGAAACCAAAAGAGAGACGTTAAAACCTATTTCATTAAAAAAGTGTAATGATTTGTAGAACTTACTAACATAGGTGGCTAAAATATTCAATGAATACTTTAAAAATCTTCCACATGGTAAACTCAAGGAAGACGACCTTTATTATGCATGTCTCTTTAATTAGATATTATTATTTTTTTAAATATTTGTTTGTTACTTCAACTTTAAGATTGATAGTTTTCGTTTGTAACAATTTGGTGTAATCTCTCATTTATTTTAGAAAATAAATATATTTTTTAATGTCTTCTTGCCTTATGTTACCATTTATTAATTAGTTATAATGGATATTAATTAATTTTAATTCTTCTTTGCATTGTTCTACTATGGGTGACTTAATAATCATACAGTATCAAGTCCCACGTATCTATAAATTAAATTAAATTTAAAACGTAGGAGCTAACAGTATTAGGTCACTAGATATTAAGTCCATTGCTAGAACCAAACAGTATTAAGTCCCACAATTAATTTAAAATTATTTAAATAAATTTATGTAGGAGGTTGGTTATTATCAGCTTTAAGTAGCTTACAAAATTATAACTGGGAAAATAATAACCAAAGCTCTCCTATTTACAATAGTAATCGGTTTGAAATATACCATTCAAAATCTTCAAATTGCTCTACTGTAAAATTTAAAAAAAAGTGACTTAATACTGTTTGGCTCTGAGGTCCAGATATGTATTTTTTTATAATAGTGAATAAGACTGTAAGATAATGTTTTCTGATACGTAGGATTAGAACAATTCAATAAAGCGGAAAATACAGGTTCATAACACACTGAACCTTAAATTCTCAAAAATTGTGATAAGTGGTATTAGAATGAGAATTTGGGTGGTTGATGTGATGTGTGATATAAATATTTATTCACTGTCTCTGAAACGTACTACAACGTTAACTACCTACAACGTAAATGATTATAGTATAATCTGAGACTGTTAAGCAACCCACTTATTTTGAAAATAAAAATTGTATGTAGTTAGGGGTGAAATAATTTTATAATTCGTTTTCTGTTTTCAAATCAGATTACCAATGGCTAACGGGAAAAAATAAACAAATGTTGTCAATATTCTGTTGATTACCTTGCATTTGGTTTTATTCCATCGCAACAAGATAAACGCATGCCATTATGTTTAATATGCAAGATTACACTGTCAAGTGAGAGCCTGAGGCCTGAAGCTGCAGAAGCATTTGGCAACAGCACATAAAGACAAAAAGGACGCACCATTAGATTATTTAAAAAAAAGTGAGTTAATTACAAGTCAAGAGCAACAATAAAACAAATGTTTGATAAGAGATCAACTACACTAGACAATGGTTTACTTGCATCGTATGAGATATCAAAGTTAATTGCAAAGTGTGATAAGCCTCAGAATGTTGGCGAAACACTAATGTTGCTGGCAGTTTCATTTATAATTTCATCAGTTATGAATGAGAGTCCACCTGAAATAACTCGAGCAATTCCTTTAAGGCCCAGTTGTATGAACGTAGATCAGTTTGACTATGGTTCAGTTACATGGTTCAGTTACCTAGGATACAATTATTGATACAATTGTATCCTAGGTGACTAAACCACGATCAAGCTGATCTCCGTTTATACAACTGGGCCTACGTAAGTATCAAGACGCATTGATGAAAAGGCAGAAGATGTGCAAAAACAACTGGTTGGACAACTGCAAGTTAAAAAGTTTGCCTTGCAAATTGACGAATCAAGTTTACCGGACAATGGAGCCCTTCTGATGGCATGGTAGGTATGTCAATAACGATCAGCTCAATGAGGAAATGCTCCTTGCCCGAAAGTTTAAGACGAATACCAAAGGTGAAACAATACTTAAATTAGCCGAGAGTTATTTCGAAGAATATAATATTCCTCTAAAAAATGTTAGTGCATGACCAACTGATGGTGCTGCGGCAATGGTGGGTAAATACAGAGGATTCATTGCTGATTTCAAAAATGCTGTGCCTTAAGTTTTTTGTATTCACTGCGTAGTTCACCGCCAACATTTAGTTTCAAAAAAATTGGGAGGACGTCACATGATTCCCTAGCGGTTGTAGTAAAAGTTGTCAACTTCATACAGAATAAAATAAGTGCATAAAATTAAATGCACTTCAAGATGGCCTATTTCGACATATATGTGAGGAAAATGAGGAAGATTTTCAGCGGTTACTAATGCTTAAAGAAAACATAAATGGATAGTTAAAATAGTCATTAATTAAATATTTTATATTTTAATGCAATTACAATATGAATCTCTTGTGTACTCCCGATTTATCTCTACCATTTCTCAAAGAAATTACAAATATTTATTTTGATACATGTCTACACTTCTATTTAATTCAGCTATATTAAATCCAATGCGAACTACAGCAGGCAAATCTGTAAATGGGACACTGTGCCTCTGCATAAGTTGAAACAATTGGAATTCATCACCACGCACAAATCCACTTAAACCAAAACGAAACTGTGTTACACACATTTAGACGACCTCGCTGCGAATGCGGCGACTTGAATCCATCACAATTACACGCAAATTAATATCGTTATGAACTTCCGTAACTGAATTTGAAAGAGTAACTCAATGATTGATCCGAGTTTGAATACTTCTGCTCCCTGACAACATCCAACGCCTAAAATCGCAGTGTTTTAACAAGTCAAAGCGATCCAAGGCGAACGAAATTACGCCCAATTAGATAAATTCTTACTGGAGAAATACAAAATTGCAGGAGTACTGTGAACTCAAAACAAGCAAAGCATTTATTTATAACAGAGTGTCGTTATATTAATGCAGATCTATTATGTTTTACCTCATATTTATACGCAGTGTAGATAATTCATTATAACTTTTCTTTGAGGGGATTCTGCATCGCCTCATTAGACTTTAATGGAATAATAAAGTATGCAGGAGTACTGTGAAATCAAAACAAGCAAAGCATTTATTTATAACATATTTTCGTTATATTAATAATGATCCATTATGTTTAACCTCATCTTTATACGCAGTGTAGATAATGCATTATAACTTTTCTTTGAGGGGATTCTGCATCGCCTCATTAGACTTTAAAGGGATAATAAAGTAAGTAATATCCATTCGAACGCGCTTAGAACTGGATGTAAACGGTGCTATGCTAACACATAAATAATTACTACACAAAACGCGTAAAAAATAAATAAATGAAATCAATGCGAGTAAACAGAATTTACTCGAAAACAAATATGATTAATTACGAAATTATACTGGTTGTGCTAGACTATTAATTATATTTGTTTTTCATTAAATTCCGTTTGTATTGTGAAACGCATTTGTAAATTTTAGTTTATTGAAGTGATAAAATAATTAAAAAATGGATCGGGCCATCACATTGGATGATTATCATATTATTATGCATGCAATAATTATTAAAATAATTTAATTATCTCATCATAAATTCAGTTAATTGATAAAACATAATCCCTAGTTCATTAATTACCAAATTTCGTACACAAGTGGCTCCCATTATTGAATCGTTTATTTCAGAAACTGGTCAAGTGCACCTTCTCAAATTGTCAGGAAACGATATCCATTCAGTATCCAATGGCTGCTAATGGTATAGAATACATATGTTCATAAATAAAATCAATCATGGGTGGCTGTAGAAATTCAAACGTATACTCTGTTCCATTTTAATTTTTAATTAAGAAAGCTATGGTTTCATTTTATAAAGTTTTACACATGAACACCAACAAAAATGATCTGATAGTGAACAAATTATTAAAAGTCAGATTCCTAACAACGTTGCCTAATTCATATATTAAAAAAAAATATTGTCTCGATCAATTAATTAGATTTATGCTTTAAGTAAACCAATCATAAACTATATTTTATATTATAATTTGACTGATTTGCTTTTGTAAAATAAAAATAGGAAATAAATTCTATACTCAATAGATACTCAATTTGATGGCAACATTTAAATATCGTGATAAATTCGTGATAACAAATACATCATCAAAGTTTCTTGAACCCGTAAGCGCATGTACTTTCAATTAACAATGTACAAGTAGCTCATGTTTTGACTCTTAATTGAACATTAATTTTCATGTGATGCTGGTGTTTCGACATGCCGAGGCGGTGCATTTGATCTCGCAAAGCCCTGTGTACCACAGCTCCTTAAAGTGCGTACCAAAGGGCTCAATAACCTGACCTTAACTCTTTTTTTGTCGTGGCATAATACGGAACATATGTACGCAAACACCAACTTGGGATTTAATGGCCCTTGCCGTTGAAAGGCGAACGGGGTGTTTATAACGTATTCGTGAAGCACTTAAAAAATTAGTGGCAACGAATGCACGTCAGATAAGTAATTTCGTTGATTAATTGTTATTTCGATGTAATTAATTATGTACGATATTTACATCGCCCAACAAAAAAGGTCAGGGTCAATTCAATCGAATCAATTACTTAATTGACAAACATTGTAGGGACTAAAGTTTTATTGCTGCGAGTAAATTGAACGGGTGAACGCACAAACTACAGTGCAATTGAGTTATAAGTTATTATTAGTTTACCATAACGATCGTGTAATTTTTTCAGATTTTGGCAGAGAACAAGTTTTGGAGCCCCTAAACCCTACCTACAGATAATGTTGTGTGTGTGGCAAAAATGTGGAATTGAAATCTGATTTTTAAAAGTTTAGAAATGTAACTTTTATGGCACTATTCTGAACCCATTTTTGCAGAGATGCTATCTGATTTTTTTTTCATGGGGGCTGTTTTTTTATATGGGGGTGTAAAAGTTGCACGTGGTTAAGCTGTGATCCATTAAAACCGCTGTTAAAATCACATTCTAGCACATTTTGATTATTTTGTTCACTCCTGCTGTACTGCTGTATTTCATCCCCAACTGATGTAGAATGTTCAGATGGCCAAAGGCGCGGTCTCACGAATGAAGTTTAATTGATCGATTGTAGTTGATCAACAAAAGTTGAATGAAAACTATATTGAGAACCTTTGTTTCAATAGAGTTGATTAATATTAAACTATAGTTTTCATACACTTGTGTTGATGAAATACAATCGATCGAAGTTTAATCGATTAAACTTGATTCGTGAGAAGGTGAAGTTGATTCATTTTTTTCATCAGTTCATGTTACAAATATTCGCGAGCCTCTTCCAGTTGAAGTAGTCATAAATTTCTGGTTTGCAGTTAACTTAGTAGGTTCTGATTCCTCAGAAGAAACCGTAATATTAGATGAAGAAAAGTCCTTTTCGCAGCACCAGAAATGTTGGTGCTTCAATTTTTTTCTTACAAATGTCTCAGATGCGCAATTGGGCAAAAGGTGATTGTCAATGGGCTGTTAAAATGTGTGCACAATTGGGCCTTTAGAGCTGATTACTTTGGGTTGAATATTTCGGAGAAAATTGGTGCTTCAATTTTTAATGATTTTCTGTTCTAAAATACGATTTAAAACAAAAGTGCCAAATATAATTAAAAGCTGCAAACTTTCGTATGAAATATGTTTTTATACTATACAGGGTTTCCCAGTTCCGCAAAGCCGAACAAAACTTGTTTTAATTGGTCCTTACCCAACAATCTCAAATCAGTATCAATTTGCAAAGACCCAAGTTTTCGTCATCTTTCATTTGAACTTTTATACAGGGTGTCCAAGATAAGGATCAACAGCATGGGGTTCTCGGAAACCGTAAAAGTTACAAAGGCGGTTAAATTACAAAAAAAAGTTGTGCAATTTAGTGGTCAGTAATATTCGGTTAAAAAAAACACAAAATTCCGTTTACTTCCGGAGATATTCGACCAAATCCGAAATTTTGCTATATCGTTTCATGTTTTGCTGAATTTATTTGAAAAGATATAAAAAAACAAAGGGCCCTTTCTTATTGCCACTTTTTTAGCTCTACAAGACATCGTTTATAAATTTTCAGTACAACGTTTCGTTTCGAAGAAATCATCATCAACTTTATATTTCTATATGGCCCGTAAATAAAGTACACCCTGTATTAAATAGCATTTCCTATTACGAATTCAACGACTATTATCACAGCATTATTTCTCATGTTTTTATTCAGAAAAAAAAACTTGATAATACATTTTGAACGTTTTGGTGTAGTAGGCGTTGAAATGAGCGACGAAGACAAAATGTTATGATTTTAAGATAATTAAATAAACAGAACAATTCCCAGAATACCACAGTAAAAAAATAATAAGTGTGGTTCTGAATATCTATAATGTTTCTACGTTTAACGACTTTTCGTGCTAAATTGTTTTTAGTTACTATTTTGGTACCTATTCTGGGTTAAAATTGAGTAATAATTGTTGTCTTCGTCGTCATGAAATGAATAGAACAATTCTCAAATCACAGTAAAAAAATTAATAAGTGTAGCTCTAAATTACTATAATATTTCAATGTTTAACCACTATTCTTGTTAATTATTTTTTGTTACTATTTCGGTACATATTCTGGGTTAAACTTATATAATAATTTTAGTCTTCGTCGCCATTAAATGAACAGAACAATTCTCATATCACAGTAAACAAATAATATGTGTGCTCCTAAATAGCTATAATATAATAATAAGTATGACAAACTGTATTTCTTACTATTTCTTTGTATCTATCTGTCTCTACATATGAGGCGAAATAAAGATTATTATTATTTAAATAGCTATAATGTTTTAATATTTAACAACTATTTTAGGTAAATTAGTTTAGGTTACTATTTTAGTACCTTTTTTGGGTTAAAATTAGATTTTTTTCTTCGTCGTCATCATTTCAACGCCTACTACAAGAAAATGTTAAAAATGTATTAACAAGCCTTCTTCTGAATAAAAACATTATAAACAATTCTGTGATATAAATAGTTGAATTCGTAATAAGAAATTCTATCTATTACAGGGTGTACATTTTTTGTGGGCCATATAAAAAATAAAGTTGATGACGGTTTCTTCGAAACGAAATGTTGTACTGAAAATTTGTAAACACTGCTTTGTAGAACTAAAAAAGTGGAAATGAGAAGGTGCCTTTGGTTTTCTTATACCATTTCAAATAACTTCAGACAAAAATAAAAACGAAATAGCAAGATTTCGGATTTTGTCGAATATCTCCGGAAGTAAGCGGAAATTTCTGATTTTCTCAAAAGAATATTACTGATCTCTAAATTGTGCAACTTTTTTGTAATTTAAGCGCCATTGTAACTTTTACGGTTTCCGAGATCCCCATGCTGTTGATCCTAACTTGGACACCCTGTGTGATGTCCCAGCTCAAAAAGAATTTCAATTTATAAACCTTTATTTATTGTTGTTAAAGTTAATCTAGGCTCAAAAATTAAGTTAATCTAGGCTCAAAAATTGATAATTCACAAATTGCAGCGGGCGTATGATTCACTTCTAAACCTGGAAAAAATAAATTGAAGAAATAAAAGTAGTTCCAATTGATTTGGGTAATCCTTTCTTTTAAACCCAATTTTCATGATTAACGTAGTACAAGATTTAATTTTAAGTATCTTTAGTAAACAAATTTAAACTCAAACTTTGTATTGCGTTACAGATTTTGTCGTATATCTACGGAAGTAAGCGGAATTTTCTGGTTTTGTCAACAGAATATTACTGACCACTAAATTGCGCAACTTTTTTTCTAATTTAACCGTCTTTGCAACTTTTACGGTTTCCGAGATCCCCTTGCTGTTGATGCTTATTTTGGACACCCTGTATTAAGAGTTTGTACAGATCATCCATTATAGATATGAATTGTCAAATTCAAGGTTGGCCAAAATGTCACATTTGTACATACATTTATGAATTGTCAAATTCAAGGTCGGCCAAAATGTCATATTGTATAACAATTTTGATAGTGTACTTGTAAAAAACTAGTAACAAATGCCTTGATGTCAAGATGTGTTTGTGGTTATGAGACCTATTAGTTTTTAATAATTTGAGCTGGTTTAATAACAAGAAGTAGGTACTGTTGCAATTTTTAGTTATTAAATTGTGAAAATGAGACAGAAACAAAAACGTTTTAAATACATTCAAATGACACAAGGGACTTGTCAAAATTTGAAATAAAAAATAATGACGGTTTCTTCGAAACGGAACGTTGTACTGAAAATTTTGTAAACGCTGTCTTGTAGAGCAAAAAAGTGGAAACGAGAAAGTGGCTTTGGTTTTCTCATACATTTTCAAATAACTTCAGAAAAAAATAAAAATGAAATCGCAAGATTTCGGATTTTGTCGAATATCTCCGGAAGTAAGCGGAATTTTCTGGTTTTCACAACGGAATATTACTGACCACTAAATTGCGCAACTTTTTTTTCTAATGTAACCGCCTTTGTAACTTTTATGGTTTACGACATCCCCTTGCTGTTGATCATTATCTTGGACACCCTGTATTAAGAGTTTGTACATACATTATAGATATGAGTTGCCAAATTCAAGGTCGGCCAAAATGTCACATTGTATAACAATTTTGACATTGTACTAGTAAAAAACTAGTAACAAATATGTCATTGATGTCAAGATGTGTTTGTGGTTATGAGACCTATTAGTTTTTAATAATTTGAGTTGGTTTAATAACAAGAAGTAGGTACCGTTGCAATTTTTAGTTAATAAATTGTGAAAATGAGAAAGAAACAAAAACGTTTTAAATTCATGCAAAGGACACAAAGGACTTGTCATAATTTGAAATAATCATATTAATATTGCAGCCAGAATTAAATAGTTAAAATACCCATTGGCGTTCCTATACTCTATTTAAAAACTAGGAGGATTATTAATTCATTTGTGAATGCCTACACTTGTGATTGGCTGAAAGCACGCTCATTTCACAAGGCACAAAATCGCCATTTTTAACGGATATAACCTCAATTCCAAGCGTCAGCGAGTTTCAACTGTCAGTCTTATTTTCATTCTATCCCGTGAAATTTTGCAAGTAAACAAAATCAGCTCTTTTCAGAAGTTATGCTCGTAGTGTTAATAGTTAGTTATGCATTTATTATTGTGATGCATTCTGAACCCAGTACAAGCTCAGCTATGTTCCAATCATGATCTTTTCAATAGTTACTTTGAATCCTAAGGTAACCTACAAATCTACTATATTTGACTAACATAATAATATCTTATATCTTCAGCTGCCCATAGTACAACCTTTAAGAATCGTTTAAAAAAAAAACGATTTGTTTAAAAATAGACTAGTGCTTATACAGATGAAATAATTTAAAATTGCCACCAAAAGTAGTATCTGCTGATTTTTCTGGTAACTTTTTACAGTGTAAATTGGGTTTTGGGACTTACTACACCTGGTTATTAAATAGAGTATAGTAACTTTATTAATAATGCCAACCCAATTGCTATTTGACAATTCATATCTTACTTCCGACTTACTTCCAATATGTTTTTGTACACAATTCAACAAACATTATTTAAAATAATTTAAAGTTTACTAAATATTTGTGGAGGATTGTAATATATTGATCAACACATTGTCATTCAGATTGTTGATTACATCATTAAGCCCCAGTCTCGGATTATTTTCGCTCGTGGTTCAGTTTCTATGGACACCACCGTGCTAATTCCTAGACAACGGAACCACGATCAAAGATAATCGTACATTGTACAACTGGGCCTCAAAGGTGTGAATTAAACACTCTATCGGATAGTTGGGTAAACTATTTTATAGATGCATAAACATTTCATTACCGGCTCTAAAACTATTTTCAATAGCCGGTGAACCATTCAATTCGCCTTAATTACCGTAATCACGATGTGAGAAACGGTAAATGTTATTTCACCGGGGGGAGAATTTACATCGCAATGCGATGTAAAGCAACACTCGTTTCGAAAACTGCCACAAACGATCGCATAAGACGTGTAATTGGAGCAACTGAGAAACCCAAGCGGCAAATCACAAAGGGTAATTTAACTATTTCAAGAAGGACCCTATCGAATTTCCCGGCCTACTCACGGCAGGGGTGGGAGTTTAATGCCACGTAATCTACACACATGTAAACTTTAGGGTTCACGTAACACACGCCTAATAAAATTAAACGATAAAAAATATTATAATAGAAGTAATGTGTATTATAAAATAACAAAACTCTAAGTATAATATTTGGGAAACGAATATTTAATCATTTAAAAAAAGCACTAAAAGCTCGCATAACCTACAGATACTCCGAGAGTGTGTTGCTCATGTGCCACATATTTTGTAATTATTGATTGATGGCGAGCAATTTTGAACCATATTACACAACAATTCGCAGAAGGTACTATTTTTTGTTACTGAATAATTCGACTGTAATTCTGTAGAAACTTATTACGTCTATTTGGAATATCAATAGGAGTACGACCAGTGAAACATATAATTTCACTGGAAGTGTGTTTGATCCACTATTCAGAATTTTCAGTTGCATGGCTTTTCCTGTGAAACACTAATCAATGCTTGATTATTGGCAATTAAACTCCTTTCAGGAGCGGCAAACAAATTCCGCAGAAACTGCTGTAATTCCAGGTAAACAGTAAGCGTATTGATCGAGGCGAAGCATATTTCGGGATGAGTGTGCCAATTTGAAACCGTTCCAAGAAATAATATCAATTCCACTCCGACCGCCATTGTCCTAATAGAAGCTGGATATATTTTTTGGGAAAATGCTTTAGTATTCACGGAGGGCGGCCTGCGTGCACTTTTTTCGAATACTAAACCCTGTGAGGGGGTTATCGATCAGGGGGCGGCTGGCAAGAAGTGATGCGCAATTTCCGGGCGGTGGAAGTGAATTTTTTTTAATAAGCCCGCCAGGGGGCGGCCCTAATATTTTGGTGTAATTAGGTTATTGAATATCCATTGTGCTTACGACCCCTTCGGCCCCGATCATGGGAGCCCCAGTGTAAACACTCGCGGGGGTTGTCATACCGTCGTGTTTACATAATGCGCGCGGTCAATTGTTGTCCCGAAAAAAAAGGGGGGCAGGATGCGTATTCCTGGGGCGCCCATCATCCACGTAGTAGCCATTTAAATGTAAATTCCCCGGCTTGTTTGAGCTGTGGGCACCGAGTGCAGCGTTTTCACAGGTACGTAACGAACGGAGGAAAAGCACGACCCTCACATAGTTCACAATCAGACCATTCACAAATGTATGCAAACCAATGTTTATTGCCGCCGGCAACCCGTCCTAATATTCAAGTCAGGATATACCTGAAACATCCCGAGAATAAATTTATAACGCCCGAAAGAATTGCGCGCCCCAGTATTGTAAAAATATTATCTTGTTATTGAACAGCCCCCCCCTGTTCCTGACATATTTCATCTGGCGGCGCCCACCCGCAAAACCGGAAGTGGGACTTGGGGGCGCGGGCGGCATGCCCCCTGCCATCCCTGAAAACTGGCACGCGATTAAAGGCGAATTTATTCGGATTGATTCCCGAGGAGCCCCGTGGAGTCGAAACTGGAACATCTGTAACGATTCCGGTCCACGGCATTTTAATAAATGCACATTGTATGCAACTCCCTGCTTTTATCTGCAAAAAACTGCATGACAATAAAGGGTTAAAAACGGTTCCTAAAGCTTAGCCTTATGGAAACGCAAACGTCTGTAGCAGATGTGCTGAATTTTCCATACACATCCAACACAGTGGTACACCTAATTATAAGGAACCGATATGCAAGAGATAAAAATAAATTACTTAGGTTACATCACATGCACATGCTAGCGGAATGGAATTTGATTCAAACCCATTAAAACAATAAGTAAATTTTAAAATCATGTTTGCACATAGTACAATATATTTCACACCTTGTCCCAGACAAATACTTGACCCCTCGCGCACATGACCTATCAACGAGTAGTTTCGATTTCTGTTCGCCACCGCGAAAACCGATATGAGGAGGGGAGATTGAATTATCGTGCCAGGGAGCTATCGTAGGCAGCCTTGCTACCACCGCTGTACGACTAATTTGTAACGTTACAAAGGTGATGATGAAGATGCAATCAAAATGATGTAAATGAGACATCGCTAGAGACCTATGGGTCTAGAAATCAAAATAAGAAAGATGTACTGCCTATAAGTCAAGACGAAATAACATACATGCTGGAATCAAGAATAATAAAAGAAGAAGGATGTGGATATGTAACAGATGACTTCAATTTCGAAAAGGTATCAAACTTCATCTATCTGGGTAAATGCATTTTAAATCATCTAATATTAATCAAATTTGTTGCTTCACATTTTTTATTACCCTGCTTTTTTTATGTGTTCCTGTAGTATATGTATAAAGATATTGTATGCATGGGCCTGTCACATGCGGCAGTGTGCCATGAGCTACCATAGAGTACGCAATGATCCAAATATAAGTAATAGTTTAAATGGGTATACCTGGCTATTTAATAGTTCCCCTAACCTTGTAGGTAGACACTACAAATTGGCGACGAGTAATTAAATTAAATTCTTAAGTACCGAAAGTGAAGTGAAAAGAAGAGAACAAGAATTTGACGAACCACGTTTTAAAAAATGGCCGACGGCCGTGAACAGGACCAGGTGCAGACAGTGAAATTCATAAACTATGAGGTAAACTCATAGGTAAACAGTCACAAAACACGTCTTGAAAAAAATTTGTAAACCATAGTTTATTTGTGGCAGCCATTGTTAAAATATCGGTTGGGTAACTTTTAATGAAAAACATGGTTTGTGGAAAGTTTAATTGCCAAGTTATTTTAAAAGATATCAGAATAATTAAAAAACAGTGTGTTCAGCATGCAATGAATTTCAGGTATACATTTTCTTAAATTTTTCTATCGTGCAAGAGAGGCAGTCAAACTCTTTCTGTAAAAACTCGGAAAAGATAAGATTTAAAGACCATACATTTTTATGAACTAAATGAGACTCGCTAATAATATGTTATTTCTGTGTTGAATACTTACATAACTACATGCAGTATTTGTGAAAAGTTTAATTGCCAAGTTATTTTAAAAGATATCAGAATAATTCAAAAACCAGTGTGTTCAGCATGAAATGAATTTCAGGTATACATTTTCTTAATTTTTTCTATCATGCAAGAGTAAAACTCTTTCTGTAAAAACTTGGAAACAATTTATCAATCGTTTCTTTTTAAGATTATAATTTCTTATGGGGGAAAACAGACTCGCTAATAATATATTATTTCTGTGTTGAATTCTTACATAACTACCTGCAGTATAAGTTTAAGTCCTGAGAATGAACTCCTTTTTATTTCTAGAGCTTTTCAAAAATGGCCGCAAGCCTTTTAACGTCAATTTTCTCAGGTCTATATCTAAAAAGGGACTGAATGAAAACAAGTGAACATTTTACAGAATGTACTTTATACATATAGGACTATCTCACAAAAGAAATATGACTGAGACTCAACTACATTTAGAGTAATAGAGCAGTAAATTTCAGTAAAAACACTACCCTTCTGCACGCTCTGAGTCATAAGTTTTTTAAAATAGCTTGGCAAATAAACTTTCCGCAAACCACGCTTTTCATTACAATTTGCCCAACCACCAATTTAAATATGGCTGCCAGAAAAAACTATAGCTTATACATTTTTTTAAGCATTGTTTTGTTACTATCTACCTATAGGGAACACATGGAAAAATCCAGGGAAATAAAAAATAATGAGCAACATTGCCTGGGAGATTTGAAATGGATTGAGCCATCTACGATTACTTTTAAATGAAACCATCGATATTTACAAGGACAAACAATTGAATAAATTTGAGCAATTCAAAAAAGTAAAAGATAATAAGTAATAATTAAATAATTTAACAAATCAGGAATTTATTTCAAGAATTGCAAAAGGGAACAGGACATACTAAGCAAATAACAAAATACTTTTATCTAGTACATTACTGAGTCATAAAATAAAACTACAACTATACAAGAATCTAATACTGCCCGTGGTGACTTATGAAGCCATGATGACTTATGGTTGCAAACCGTGGACTTTGTTTCAAAATAGAAGCAGATTCAAATTGATTCCAATGAAAAAAAAATTGAGGACATTTTTTGGCCCTGCTAAGGAGCAGACTGGAAGTAAAGAATAAGAATAAACTTCGAAATTTGAACTATACCTTTTCAAGTTCAAATTGAGACCAATCAATTGCAAATTGAGACCAATCAATTTCAAATTGATACCAATCAATTTCAAATTGAGACCAATCAATTTCAAACTGAGACTAAACAAAATCAAGTTGACACTAAACAATATCAAGTTGAGAGTAAACAAATAAAATTTATCATGACGACTTGATATTGTTTAGTGTCAACTTGATTTTGTTTAGTCTCAATTTGAAATTGATTGGTCTCAATTTGAACTTGATTGGTCTCAATTTGAACTTGAAAAGGTATAGAGACAACTCAGGGTCATATACAATAAAAGGAGACATAAGTACAAGGATAATAAAATGGAAATCTATTGACACCTAGCCAAGGGTGTCATCCTTCGGATAGCATAAGATGGTTGGGTTATATACAGAGTGTCCCAAATTTTCTATCCATCTCTTCCATTCTGATGAACACACTTCGTCAACAGGTTTCCATTCTGTTATATTCCCTGTACTTCTCTCTTCTCCCATTCTATATACAGCGTGTACCAAATTGAGTAGGCTACCATGGGTATCTTTTATCGGTTAAAAGGCGAGAATCGGTTAAATGGCCAATGTTGGCAACTGTGACATGTACAGTTTTGAACGTTGGGCCCTGTGTCTTTGAGAAAGTTTCAAAAATCCAAATAGTTTGGTCATTATCCTAAATAAACTGAAAATCGCAATTTTACTTCCAGGTAAATATTTTGGAAATTATAAAAGTTATGCAGACATGTTTCAAACAAAAGTAACTTGAATTGATGAAACACACTTAAAACTGATGTCAAGCTAAAATTCAATATGACGGTTTCTGAGGTAGTTACAGAAAGATACCATGATAGCCTACTCAGATTTGGAACACCCTGTATACAGAATGGAAGAATACAGAAGTACAAGGAAACGAATGGAATACATAACCGAATGGAAACGGGTTGACGAAGTGGGTTTTCATCAGAATGGAAGAGATGGATTAAAAATCTTGAAGATGACTGTCAGAAACTGGAGTACAATAGCCGGAAACAGAAATTATTGGAATAAAATCATGGAGGAAGCCAAAAACCCATAAACTGTTGTAGTCCTCAAGGAAGAAGAAGGTGATGTAACTTGATGAAGTTTAAATTCACTCAAGAAGATGAAATTTTAATTCTAGTGGTTCTAGAGTTTAAAAACAACCTGGGTATATTTGAAAGAAAAATAGCAAGACTATACGGGCTAGTGCAAGAAGGAGAGGAATCAAGAATCCGATTGACATGTATTAACAGAACTATAGTATAACAATAGTATTAACAGATAATATCCCCGTTTTGGAATGAATATTTTTTTTTCAAAATAATATTTCTGGTATAAAACGTACTAGGTACCTCACGAAGTTGTTGTGGTCGAAAGGCAGACCGCTTGAAAGGTGTGCCCACTACTCAGAGTAATATAACATGTGCTATGGTACCATGTGCTATGGCTATAATAATTAAGGGACCAACGCAAAAATCGTACAAATAACGAGTTTCCTATCATATCGTCGAAAACTAAAATCGCGATTGTGCAGAATTTTCAAATTGCTTCTAGCGGCCTTAGATGAACTAATTGCAGCAATAATTATGCCCTCCTGATTTCAAAAAGCACCTTCACAGTCCAGTAGCCCAGGCAGTTCTCGAGATATCAGCCATCAATGTGTGAAAAGTATTTTTTTTTTTAAGTTTAAGAACCAATTGGTCCAATCTTGATAAGGCTGAGCTCATCTTATGGTTGGTATGGTTGATATTGATGTGGTTGGTCTCCAAAGAAATTCTACCCCCAATACGATGCAATTTTCCTTGTGAATCTTGGATTGTTTCTTTCTTTTTTTTCTTACTGCACTCTAACGGTTTTTTTGAAAAACCATGTTTGGCATAAAACCATAGCTTAGGCAGTCTTGAGATATCAGCCTTCGATGTTTGAAAAGTAAAAATTAAAAAAAAATAACCAATAGGCCCTTGATATGGTCGATCTCATCTCTTGATCTATGGTTGATATGGTTGATATTGATATGGTTGCTCTCCAAAGAAATTATACCCCACAATACGATGCAATGTTCCTTGTGAATCTTGGGTTTTAATTTTTTGTTTCTTGCTGCATTCTAACGTTTTTTTTAATTTTAAACCATGTTTGCGTGTTTGTGACTCTATTGTCTGTGTTTCTTAGCTTCACTTACGATTATGAAATTTTAATTCTATAGTCCGTCCAATTTCAAGATGAAAATTATATAAACACACTTACATGCGTGTTCCCCGCGTGAACACTTTATCTCAAGCATACGATTAGTCGTGCTGCAGTTATGTACCTGGACTAAGGAAATTTTCTTACTGCGACCGCTACACACGTATAGAACTTGTATTGTGTAGAATCGGCCCTGTAAATTGTCGCCGATCACGTGAAAAGTTCATATTAGCTTCGTCTTGAAATTTTACAGACTATAGTGGTTCTGGAGTTAACGATCAACCTGGGTACATTTGAAAGAAAACTACGAAAAATCTAGGGGTTCGTACAAGAAGTAGAGGATTCGAGAATCCGAATTGGCATGTATTATTCTTGTGTGTCTTGGGTGCAAAACTCATATAATTACGTGTAAATACATTTTCATACATCACCTATTGGTTTTGTGATTGCAATGACGCCCGTACGCATATCCTATTCTAACTATTGATTTTGTGTCATTCAGTTGCGTGTAAAAATAGCAGTTACTGACAACTTAATCAACGGTGTCCAACAATTAATACCAAAATATATAAATTGATGAATCCATCACTGCGAAGCAAAAATACTGAGTTGGTAGAAAATCAATATTTCATTCGTATATTTTTTTTATAAATTTGTATACATTTTATGCCCTGTTACTATTCGAGCCCCCAGTCAGTGCTGAATTTAGTACGGCAATACATGATTCAGTGAAAATCCGCTACAGATTTTCATAAATCAGACAATGTTAAAACTCAAGTGTGTGTTTCGTTATAAATACAAGCCCGGCTACAAACGCTTGACGTTTGGGACCATAACTTTCTAAAATCTAAGTTTGATACCTTACCTTAAACTATCAACTTGTAGTATTTGAATGTAAAGTTTGGAATCGCTTACCTGAAACAAAAAAACACGCAAATATTAAGATTTTTCTTGTAATTGACACTTTTATATTTTATATCAAAGCATTTATTTATAGGTATAATAATGTTTGTAGCAATAACAATAATTGCACCAAAGTCAACTTGTTAGAAATCTATATTTTCTCTAACAAATTTAAGAACATAAAAGAATAGATATCCATTTGAAAAATAATGTTGACTAAAACATAAAAATTACAAGCTTTTTGTTTCATTTTTAAATCGGACAATAAATAATAACGTTAGAACTTACGGCATTTATTTTATAACATAACCTGTATATTATATTGATAAAAAAATGTTATTGTATCAATATCAACATATCATGTTGATAATATCATATGTTTTAATATCAACATATCATGTTGATAAATGTTATTCGGAATCGTTTGAATATTAAATAGCTTGAAACCAAAGTTTGGTTCAATTTGACAATTTTGATATTTTGATATAAAAACGCAAGGTCCAAAAATAAAAATAAAAACACACAAAAACACAGTCACAAAAACAAACAAAATAAGAAGATATTTACTAGACAACTCAACAACTACAATATTTTAGTAAAAACAAGAGTAGCCGCGTGTTTTCCGAAAAGAGAAATCTGCATTAAATGATATCGGTACTGGTACATGTGTTAAACTGAACCAAACATTTTTTTTCCAAAAAAAGTCTTAGGATTTTTAGATTTTATATCATTAAATCTTGCATCGTAGACAAAATATGTCATTAAGAAAAATGAGCAGCTTTTGCAACGAATGTCATTTTGTGGTCATTAGTAGATCCAATAACTTCTATCTTTTGACAGAAGTTAGACCAATTTGGTTTGAATCGGATCAAAACTAAAAAAGTTATAGGACGGTTAAGATCTTGAAAACACTTATTACAGTGTGTGGTGTATATTTATTATTCTTTCTGATTGTTTGTGGTGGTCCTTGAAGGTTTCACTCCTTTCAATGTTTTCGACTTAAATGAATAACAAAAATCAAGGCTTTTCTAGGATTATGATCAATCATCTGGGAAAAAAATTGTGCTGGTAGTGATATTTTAGAATATAATAAAAAGCTGGTATCATTTTTGCAGACAAAATATGTCATTAAGAAAAATGAGCAGGTTTTGCATCGAATGTCATTTTGTGGTCATTAGTAGATCTAATAACTTCTATCTTTTGATAGAAGTTAGAGCAATTTGGTTTGAATCGAATAAAAACTAAAAAAAATATATAGGACGGTTAAGATCTTGAAGACACTTATTATTAGTGTGTGGTGTATATTTATTATTCCTTCTGATTGTTTGTGGTGGTCCTTGAAGGTTTCACTCCTTTCAATGTTTTCGACCTAAATGAATAACAAAATTCAAGGCCTTTCTAGGTTTATGATCAAACATTTGGGAAAATAACTGTGCTGATAGTGGTATTATGGAATATAATATAATAGGATTATGAACAATCATCTGGGAAAATAATTGTGCTGGTAGTGGTATTATCGAATATAATATAGACTGGTTTTATTTTTGCAGACAAAATATGTCATTAAGAAAAATTAGCAGCTTTTGCAACGAATATCGCGATTTTCCAAAACCAAAAGCTTCGAGTGTTTCTTAAAGACATATTTTGCAGTAAAAATCACACCAGGAATTATATTCGGCCTGACAATCCAAAGAGAAAGGTTATATTTATTTCATAGTTGTCTGAAATTCGTATGTCACTGAAATTATTTTGGGTTATAAGTTTTCGGCATATAGAAACGACGAGAAGCACTCAAGAATATAAATAATTAACCACCAGAAGGTGCTAACAACTGTACCTTTAATTTTTATTATTCTAAACAATTATCTGACGTTTCATTTTGACACATACATGTTCAAAATGCTGCAATATCAGTCTTCAATGTTTGAAACGTAAAAATTAAAAGAAAGTTTAAGAACCAATAGGCCCAATCTCGATATTGATAATCGTTTATTTTCTGTAATTTTCTGTTAATCATTTAATCTATAATTAATATCTGATAATTTTCGAGTTGGATTGTCACTATTAATATTTTTCAGTGAAACTTTTCCATTTCCCATTGGAAATCATTTGTATCGATGTTGCTCTTCCACCTTATAATATTGGTTTGAGAAACATTCGATTACTGCAAAGACCAATGGGTGGATAACTAAAAATTTTGATAACTATCACATATTGGAGTTTCTTCATTAGATGTTTTCTTCATAGAACGCAAATGAGAATAGATTTAAAAAATATATATCGCTTTCCAGAGGTTAATAGAATTATGATCGGCCCAGTAGAGCATTGGGTCGATGATTTTATTGTCGTTCACCTTCAAATATTCCTCTGAGAAACCTGTTCCTTTTCCTTGGGAAAGGTTCATCTAGTCCATAATGATATTCCCGTTATGGGAAAGGTTTCTCAGAGAAGTACAGGAAGGTCGAGATATTTAACTTAATCCATGGAAAATCCATCGAATATAATATAAAGACTGATTTTATTTTTGCAGACAAGATATGTCATTAAGAACAATGAGCAGCTTTTGCAACGAATATCGTGATTATCCAAAACCAAAAGCTTCGAGTGTTTCTTAAGGACAAATTTTGCAGTAAAAATTACACCACAAAATATATTCGGCCTGACAATCCAAAGAGAAAGGTTATATATATTTGATAGTTGTCAAATATTCGCATGTTAGGGAAATCGACAAAAAAATGGGGGGTGAATCAGGGTACAAAATGTAGTCGAATGTTCCTTTGCCATTTTTGGTTTAGATACATGGTTTCCTCATCTGTTAAAATTGGTGACAACAATTTTTAAAGCTGCTGAAATTAAACATTGATAATGCACTTTTTTTAAATCTAGGATGTGAAAAGGGATGTGGAAAAATGGATCGACATGTTTTTATGTTACTGTAACACTGAACTGCAGCAATTGCATTGCCTCCACATTTCTAATAAAACTTTTTTTTCTAAACTTTCAAACTTACAATTTGACCCTTTTATTGAACAAAGTTTAGAGGGTAAAATTTAAAAGCAATGAAAGTAATATGCCAAATTACAAAAAAAACATAAATTTTCGAGATTTATTCAGCAGTTCCAAGTATATGCGGCACATACCGTATGAAGTTTAGTTAGCTAAATCAATTAATTTAGGTGCTAATTTGATTATGCCAATTTTAACACGGATTTAGGGGGAAACTATGCATCTGGGCCAAAAGTGGAAAACGAATATTCGACTACATTTTGAGCTCCGATTCACCCTTAGAAATTTTTCGGTTGACTTCCCTAACACCTTGTACAGTTACACGGATATCTTTTACACAGTGCCCGTGCGAGAAGGATTTTTCTTTTCCGATATGCTCAGCTCTCTCGGAGGTAAGTACTGTTTGTACGTATTTCGCTTCTGAAATTGTTCTTCATCGGTGACGACCATGCCACCGCTGGCACGGTCTGCACCGTGGAGAGATAGCAGGTATAAAATGTTGCCGGCTTATTTTGCTGAAGAAATACCTTAATTCAGCCTGGACTCTGTACGGCTCATTTTGCGATAGAAAGATGTAAATTCTGCCTTCACCTTGTACGGTCATTATTTTAATTGTAATTAGTTTTAAATTACGCAACAAATATTTTAAATCGTTTTTTTAAAACAATTTTATTTAATAAGAATAAATAACTTACATATTTATCAATCTTGAATTGTCGTCATATTTATGCATATACAAAATTAAACCTGTATCTGGGTTCGATACTTGATTTCTCCCAACTAAAATTATTGGATGAACATATTTGAACTTACGAAGTTTATAATTTTCTTTAAATTAGATTATAATAATATAACGTCAATTAGAACATATATCATCCTCTTTCTACGATTTGGTGTTAATATTGACAAAAGTTATTGCCTAAGTAAATGAAAACTATTTCAAGTTGAACTGATTATACATTTTTAAGCATGAATATTATATTACAATGATATGTATTATTAATTAATTAATTTATATAAATAAAATACCTGAGGCTGAAAGGCTCCGGCTGATGGCCAATTGAAGCACCCCCGTCACCATCATACACTTGTAATAAAACAATATTTTTGTAAAAAAAAAAAAAAAATGCTTCAATAAATTATATATACTACTACTAAAATACCTGATTAAGTTATAAAAATTCAAGAAAAACGCGTAAAACTTTCCTAGATAATTTATATCATTTAAAAAGAACAATTAAATTGTCATACATAATAATTAACTGTCAATCAACTTTTGTAATATTTCGAAGAAAAATAAGAAATAAAATAGGTTTGTTCTCAACTAACTAAATGTCTTTGAATTGTTTAATGTAACAGTGAATAATAATTAATAATTTGTTTAATTATACTCAACAAAACTATGTGATTCGTGTATATGTTGTATATCAGAAAAATCTAGCTGGGAGAATTTCTTGAAAGACCAATGGGTTTTACCAATAATTGTGGATTAAAATAGTTACAATAATATATAATAGTCATTCACATCTCTATTATCATCGTGAAATTATTCTGGGTTTTTCCATCTTTTTAAATACTTTTATAGGGTAGTAAACATTTACAGTTATCAGTGTCCCCCAGAAAGTTTTTTCTAAAATTTCTGCATTATTTCCAACACAATAATTAATCATCGAAGTTAAATTATCTGCTAGCGCCACTAAATAAAATACTACTATATTTTTACCATTCACTTTGTGTGGTAAAAAAGTAGTATGTTATTCAGTATTACTATTAAGTTTATCGCCAATAATAATGATTATGACAATAATTTAATGGACATTTTGATTATGAAATACAAAAGAAAACAGCGACGAAATTATTATTATTTATAATTGTTACAATAAATTATAATTATTTTAATGGTGAAATTTAATTTATAAGTGATACTAACAAAGTAACCAGCAACCTTTTTACTTATTTATTAATAATAGATAAATAAATAACCTTTAATTGATATTTATTTTGATTAAATTAAATATTATTCGATATACTAGATATATTCTCTGAAAATTTGAAATTATTTATTATTACGTCACAGGAAATTAACTATCCAGCTTAAATATATTTTATATTTTTAATTCTCTGCAATGTTGCAATATAATATTGATGCTCAAACATTTATAATTAGTTCAACTTGAAATAGTTTTCATTTACTTAGGCAATACTTTTTGTCAATATTAACACAAAATCGTAGAAAGAGGATGATATATGTTCTAATTGACGTTATATTATTATAATCTAATTAAAAGAAAATTATAAACTTCGTAAGTTCAAATATGTTCATACAATAATTTTAGTTGGGAGAAATCAAGTATCGAACCCAGATACAGGTTTAATTTTGTATATGCATAAATATGACGACAATTCAAGATTGATAAATATGTAAGTTATTTATTCTTATTAAATAAAATTGTTTTAAAAAATCGATTTAAAATATTTATTGGGTAATTTAATACTAATTACAATTAAAATAATGACCGTACAAGGTGAAGGCAGAATTTACATCTTTCTATCGCAAAATGAGCCGAAAAATAAGCCGGCAACATTTTATACCTGCTATCTCTCCACGGTGCAGACCGTGCCAGCGGTGGCATGGTCGTCACCGATGAAGAACAATTTCAGAAGCGAAATACGTACAAACAGTACTTACCCCCGAGAGAGCTGAGCATATCGGAAAAGAAAAATCCTTCTCGCACGGGCACTGTCAAAAGAAATCCGTGTAACTGTACAATCAGAGGGATTGATTTAAATCAGTGCTTCTCAAACTCTTTTGATCCATGCCCCACCAATTAGCTACTAAATATCTGATGCCCCATATATAAAATAAACAAAATGTCGGAACTTTTGCACAGCATGACTAAATTATTAATTGCTTTTCTTCGTCTATATACGCAAAGTAGAATGGTCATAAAATATAAATTCAAGAAAAACGAATTTTTAATAAGAACTATAAAATATTGTTTATAATAACTTCCAGGTTCAAAGTAACAAAAAAAAATAAAATATCGCTATAAAATTAAATATTATAATAAATTTGTATATGTAGGTATATATTAGTAAAAGTATAAACCGAAAAATTTTAAGAAAAAAACAAAGGATATAATAATTGTAAGTAAATTTGGTTTAATTAATGTGATCCGTGAGCCTGGTGTCTGCTACAAAGACTTTTTATGTTCGGTGCAAACTTAGTCAGCATGAGTCTCAAATCTCCTCGCATGGTGATATTTAAAGAGCTCCTCTTTTTTACTAATATATCATTGACACTGCTGAACCCACATTCAGCCAGATAAGATGACGGAAATGGTAATAACAATTTCCTTGCAAAATCCGTTGTTTTTGGATATTTCCTTTCCATTTCATCAGAAAGCCAAGCTAATTCTCCTTTATGTTTGAATAACGGTTTTGTCGAGTCGTCATTTTGCAGCTCAGCGATTTCTTGTTGATATATTTCCGGAATATCAGATAAATTTACCAACATTGGTTGCGTTATCCACAAAGGAAAATGCATGTTTTTTAAATCAGAAAACCTTACTTTCTGCAATATTCAGCACATTTAAAGACGGAAATTAGTTTTAGAAATCTTCTGAAATATTTATTACAATTTCAGAAAACTATGAACGTTTCTGTACTTCATTGTTTTCAGAATATTTTAGCACTTGTTTGGTACATTTCAGCACTTTGTGTGGTTTTTCCAAATATTTACGAAAATTCAATGACCACAATTTTTCTTTTTCTTGTATTTTCATTAATATCCTACATATTTGCGTAAGGAATTTTTATTAAATTCCCTAGCAAACTTGGGGAACTCTTTGGGATATGGATATGCATGAATATTTCAAATATGTACTATGAAAATGTGAACACTTCAATTGAATTTTCTGGAAATGTTCTACAATTTCCTGCATATTTTCGCGTAATTTTAAGTATATTTAATAGTTGAGGCTATATGCTCTTTTTTTATACAAAATTTATATGAATTTTCTTATAATTTTCTTGTACTTTCTACAATATTCAGCATATTTAAAGACGAAAATTATTTTTAGAAATTTTCTAATAATTTATTATAATTCAAGAAAATAATGAGCGTTTCTACACATCATAAGTTTCAGAATATTTTAGCACATGTTTAGTACATTTAGGCACTTTCTGTGGTTTTCCCAAATATTTACGAAAATTCAATAACCACAATTTTCGTTTTTCTTGTATATTCATTGATATCCTACATATTTAGGAATTTTTATGAAATTTCCTAGCAAACTTGGGGAATTCTTTGGGATATGGATATGTATGAATATTTCAAATATGTACAATGTTCAAATATGAACAATGAAATGTTCTACAATTTCTTGCATATTTTCGCGTAATTTTAAGTATATTTAATAGTTGAGGCTATATGCTCTTTTTTTTTCTACAAAATTTATGTGAATTTGCTTATAATTATGTTGTACTTTCTGCAATATTCAGCACATTTAAAGACGGAAATTGGTTTTAGAATTTTTTTGAAATATTTATTACAATTTCAGAAAACTATGAACGTTTCTGTACTTCATTGTTTTCACAATAATTTAGCACTTGTTTGGTACCTTTAGGCACTTTGTGTGGTTTTTCCAAATATTTACGAAAATTCAATGAGCACAATTTTCATTAATACAGTACATATTTGCGAATATTTAATGAAATTTCCTATCAAACTTGGGCAATTATTTGGGATATGGATATGTATGAATATTTCAAATATGTGCTATGAAAATGTGAACACTTCAATTAAATTTTCTGGAAATGTTCTACAATTTCCTGCATATTCTCGCGTAATTTGAAGTATATTTAATAGTTGAGGCTATATGCTCTTTTTTTTCTACAAAATTTATATGAATTTGCTTATAATTTTGTTGTATTTTCTGCAATATTCAGCACATTTAAAGACGGAAATTAGTTTTAGAAATTTTCTAATAATTTATTATAATTTGAGAAAACAATGAACGTTTCTACACATCATAGGTTTCAGAATATTTTAGCACATGTTTAGTACATTTAGGCACTTTATGTGGTTTTCCCAAATATTTACGAAAATTCAATAACCACAATTTTCGTTTTTCTTGTATATTCATTGATATCCTACATATTTAGGAATTTTTATGAAATTTCCCAGCAAACTTGGGGAATTCTTTGGGATATGGATATGTATGAATATTTCAAATATGTACTATGAAAATGTGAACACTTCAATTAAATTTTCTGGAAATGTTCTACAATTTCCTGCATATTCTCGCGTAATTTGAAGTATATTTAATAGCTGAGGCTATATGCTCTTTTTTTTCTACAAAATTTATATGAATTTGCTTATAATTTTGTTGTATTTTCTGCAATATTTAGCACATTTAGAGACGGAAATTAGTTTTAGAATTTTTTTAATAATTTATTATAATTTGAGAAAACAATGAACGTTTCTACACATCATAGGTTTCAGAATATTTTAGCACATGTTTAGTACATTTAGGCACTTTCTGTGGTCTTCCCAAATATTTACGAAAATTCAATAACCACAATTTTCGTTTTTCTTGTATATTCATTGATATCCTACATATTTAGGAATTTTTATGAAATTTCCTAGCAAACTTGGGGAATTCATTGGGATATGGATATGTATGAATATTTCAAATATGTACTATGAAAATGTGAACACTTCAATAAAATTTTCTGGAAATGTTCACCAAGCCATTTGTTTTTTTCACTACTAGCTTCTGTATCCTGTTTTGTATTTCTTCAATAGTTATCGATGCAAATGCCTCCCGGAGGCGATTTTTTTAAATTTCTGTGTTATTTTCTGTATTTGGGGGATTGTTTGAATGATTAATTTTTTTCTATAATATTGTTAGATGTAATTTTACTTTCTTTTTACAAATACTAAATAAATAAGTGTCAAAATAACCTAAAAATTTTGATTTTGCAAACACCCTGTATAAATAAATCAAAGGTTCAATAACTGAACTGGTAGTTTCAGACCAAGCAGGAATTATAATTCCTATAACATTTTGACGGACAATACATTTAACAAACCAGGAAATAAGAGAACTGTATGGAGATGCCGAAATTGTGGGGGTAGTGAAAGCTCAAAGACTAAGATGGCTAGGACATTTATGGCGGTTATGCAACCAAAATTTAAAAATTCTTCTTTGTATTGGCGAGTCTTTATCTTCTTGGCGCTAGCCATTTTTATATTGAGCCAAAATTAGCTACAATTATGTTGTATTTAGTATTTTTAAATTATTTTTTGATAAAAAATGCAACTTACCTTTAATAACTAGCATATTGAAAAACTCTCTTACAACATCGAAAAAGAACAATGAACTGATTTATATACACCTACTCGACACGAAAAACACTTGAAAAAGACGTAAATGCAAGTACTGACAATGAATACTAGACGAACACTAGTTGAAAATATGACTCGTGTACCAACAGTCATCGAGCCACGACGTCGCGACACATGATTTTGTCGATTCGATTAAATACGTGGAAAAACAAAAATGTTTGTTAACGCATTTTTTTCGATCAATATTATAGTACAATAACGCTTAAGTAAAACGCTATGATATATGTATATTATATACATATGTGTATATAAATTTTAATATATTATAATTTAATATATTTTTAATTAAGTGCTGCAGCAAATATTAATTCGATATTAAAATTCAACTTCAAATATCATAAGACCACCTTAAATTCTCATGACCCACCTGAAAAACCTACGCGCCCCACCGGTGGGGCGTGCGCCCCACTTTGAGAACTACTGATTTAAATAAATGTTGTGATTGTACATACATGCAATGCAAAAAAAGTACGTACAAAATATCCAGAAATATTGATTGGAGTAAATGTTGTGATTGCATAAATTATTATTCACGTCGTTATTTATTAAAAAAACTATCGGTGGGGAAAATTCAATTACTGTAACTGGTACCAATGAATAAAACATGGCATTTTAGTAGGTCTCAGTCAATTTATACAAAACAGTAAAATCATATTTTAAATAAATAAGGAAATAACGCATATATATTATAATCATAAAACTTTTAACAATTAGAATTTATTATTGATAAATTATTAAATTAAGTTTATGAAGAAGTATTTATGCACTCTCAGGTATAGGGGAAGGTGTAGAGGTAATGAAATACCGTGGGTATTTCATTACCCTACACCTGAGAGTGCATACAAACTTCTTCATTAACCAAAAACTCAGGATGGATCTATACACATTACAATATTAAATTAAGTATTTCTCATACGTTTAATTTGTTTTAAACAAAATGTAAATATTTTTTTATTTTAATTCACAGGATTAGATTTTTTTAAATACAATGTTCAAAGAGTTATTACCATTTTTCTTTGAATGTAATTTGTATTGGTAATTGAATGTATTATTAAACGTTTTATGGAACATTTAATACATTTTATGGCGTTTTATGTACTGAAACCGCCCTTGATAAGGTTGGTGGTAGCGGGATTTTGCTGACCTATATTTCATCCAAATTAAAACAAATATTATCAAAGATGTTGTGAAGAAATTAATTACAGCGTTAAATTGAAAATTGTAACGTCTCAAACTGCTACAAAATTGTTGCAAACGAACGTTGGATCCGGGTATCCAATGAACACAAACACGATTATTAACACGCGTGAGCTCCAAGAATGTCACCTTGACGTGTCGTTTCCTCGGAAAATCAATTAATTTTGCTGTGCATCACTTGTTTTCAGTGGAAATTCTAGCGGGCCGGGCGTTGTTTCTAGGCAAGTAACGATTTTCGTTTTGCGATTGCTGGAAAATGTGGGTCCGGGGGTTGCTTATTCGGCTCAGCCGGGGGTGGCTCTTGGGGGGCGGGCATTCGTCATCGTCTCTTGCAAAACGAAATACGGCTAACTAACAGCGGAGCCATTAGTGTGACTCATCGGGGCGATTTGAATTAATTACGCCCTTTAAGCGGCGTTTTAAATCGCTGCAGACGTGCCGGGTTTAAGAAGTAATTATGGGGAAAATAGGATGGAGGAAACTTGTGGTTCTCGCAAAGTCCCAATTCTATTCCAACAGTATTGTCCGACAACTGCTTCAAAATTTGTTTGCTTCATTAGAGTCTGTTGGTATAGCCAATTATTGCTCAGCCACTGTGGTAATTGCAATTGCAACTAGCTACATTATTGTCCTGCAATGGTTTTAAAATAGAATATGCCTATTTGCACTTACAATCGGTTTCATAAGTTTTGACCCTTGGGTTTCAAATGTAATTGAAACAAAAGTACAGAGCCAAACATTAAAAAAAAATACAGAAGATATATGGTACATTCATTAACAACGTATTAAATTGTAATGTGATTATGCAGCTCATTAAATTGTTATTGCAGAAAGTCTTCCGAAAAGTATGGCATTTCACACATATTGTCACTATGCTGTAACTTAACCTGATGTAACTTTTTGCTGTTACAATATTATTTAATTAAAAGCACAATAAAAGGAATGCAGTAACCCTCAAATAATGTGAAAATTTGGCATAAATTCTATTCAACTTATTTATTAACAATGTTTTTGTAATGTCGTGCTAAGTTCGTTAATATCAATCAAATCGTCCCTCTTTTTCGAACATAATGAAGAAGATTAACTCAGAAAAACAATTAAATAATATATTTTGAACAACACACGTTAGATATTAATGCAATTTAAACAATTATTGTCGGCGAGTAGTAAATAGAGACGAGAGATTGGTATCGCCGTAGTCATATTGCGCCAGAGCGGCATTTAAGGACACGTGTATTTGATGCGTGATAGAAAATAAACCACTGTAAATATTTCTGCAACTAGACATAGCAGCAGAAATGGGCCATCAATAAATACTAATACTTACAAAAATTACCCTGTAAGTTTTTTATATTCACAATATTTGAGATAAACTTTACGTTCAGTCTTAGTCTTTTCAGTCTTTTTAGTTCTTACTTTCTTGATACGGGAGAATGCTTTTGCTCAGTACAGTATAATTCACGTTACGGTTTTAATACCTAGTAATAGTAGCCCATTAAGAAATTTTCCAGGAAGATTTAACTTTCAGAAGGATCGTTGTGTGTGTGGTATTCGCTTGGGTTACCTGACTCGCAAGGATGTGGGCGATCTTTCTCTAGAACTACCTGCAATTGTTACACAAATCCAGGTAGGTACTTTATGGGGCTAGGACGTGACAACATCACGAGAATTATAATTTCATGGTATTATTTAAATTATTTAAGATGTTAAGTAAATCTACAGAGAGCGTATAAAGTTCAAAACCTACATTTATCTTTCCCCTGTAGGGATTGGCTAAAATGCCAGAACAGTTAAAAATGAATTTTTAAGAAATAATTTCAGACAATTTTAATTTTTTCACGTTTCTCAGTTTTCAAGTTCTCGGGAACTATTCACCAGAAAGCTAAACATGTGAATATTTCTTAAATCAGAATGCTATGATCTATCCAAATTCACCGAAAAAATGGAGGGGTTGCATTTTAAACAATGGATCTGAGGTCATAACTCCAAAACCGAGAGAGGTGGAAAAACAAAAAAGGTTTCAAAATATTTCTTAAAAATAATCCTGTTGACCTATTTAAGCGTTTTTCGCAAATTCCTACAGGGGAAAAATAAATGAAGGTTTTGAAACTTTATACCCTCTCTGTATATACCTTATAAAAAGATAAATATACCGAGCGTTCAAGAAAATGGTGTAACTTTTCCAACTAGTTCCAATGAAATACTGACAAATAATGACATTTGAAAAAATCCAGTTAAATTATTTGCTTGTTTTGTAGGAAACAACTCAGCAAAGTTGCAAAACATATTTAACAGTGTTATTACACATATGTTGCAACAGTGCTGTTACATATTTAACATATGTGACAGTGTTTACCACTTTAACAGCATCTTGAACAGTGTCATCTATTAGTAGCCAGCGTCAAACGTTAACACCTTTCTTGACCGCTCTGTAAGATGGAACCCCTAGCAAGGTTTAAATAATTACAAAATTCTTAAAAAAAAAAATTCCAAAAAATATGGTAACGATGTAGTATTAAATAATTACAAGTGTGAAGAACTATTTTTTATAAAACAAATATTTTTATAGATATAAATAAATTCCAATAAATGTTTTTAATAAATAATTAAAATAACATATAAATTATATTTTAAAGAAAATTAATTATAACACAGTCTTGCGATTATAGTAATCCTATGTATGTGCAAAAGTTGAAAAATGTTTATTTCATGATAAACCAAGTATATGTGGAATATTCAGGATACTTGTAGGTTTGGAATTGCAATTCTCGTACGTAAGTTCCTTGCATACACAATACACCCCGTTATTGCCCAATTTTGCATCATCCACCTTTCCATTTGCCACTATGAAAATGCGCCTTTACGTCCCATCCCAATGCACTGCTCTCTGCCCCGGGCTTTCATACAAACTGTCCATTGGCCGTATAAACGGGCATAATGACCCTGGACATTGCCCGTTATGCAATGCGCGAATATCCCCGAGAACTGCGGCAATTTTGCAGATGTGCGGATGTGCTTGTTGCGGTCGTGATGCTTATCTCGGAAAAGGAGCTGAATCCCGTTTCACGTCTGCAGCACTCATGTTTCGTATTAAAATACACATTATTTCCGTAATATAAATAATTATACTCCAAATTTAATGCACTCGTCACAATAAATAATAGCCTAGTGTTAAAAATTAGTGTAAATATTTTAAATAATTTATATTTTCGTAGCTTCAAGGCTTACGAAGAAATGTAGTATTTTGGTTAGCTTAGGTTATAAATATTTGGTACGTTCTAGCACGAAAATAAATTATATTTTCCTAGCTTCAAGGCTTACGAAGTAGCTAATTAAGGTTAACTAGGTTAATTAGTTTAACTAATTTTAAAATTAGGGATTAAAACAAAAGTAGCTTTCTAGTTATATTTTCCTAGCTTCAAGGCTTACGAAGTAGCTAATTAAGGTTAACTAGGTTAATTAGGTTAACTAAGTTTAAAATTAGGGATTAAAACAAAAGTAGCTTTCTAGTTACAAAATAAAGTAGTAGCAGTAGATCGATGTTTATTCGGCTATCAACCTCACAGGTCTTGTCTTAGTTTTACCCTATCTTAGTTTAACCAAATATTTTACAACAATTTTTCGAAAATTCTTGAATTTAAAATTCAGGAAATGGGAATCGAATTTATATATTAGAATGTAGATATCTATGTATAAGTATCGATCGTGTCTTGACGTGGACGTCTGGAATCGATTATTTAAAACCTGATTGTGATTTTCCATGAAAATTTATTGCAAGAATTGAAGAGGCAGAAAATGTTAATTTCGTCGAATGTTTTACAGGTTTGGGAGGAATCTATTCGATGTAGAAGAATTATTTGGAAAATTACAAATATCGATTTTTTTAAAACTGAATTTAAAAATGGATTATTAGATTCGATTATGATAATCCATCTAATAACATACAAACATACATACTGTTGTATGAATACAATACTCTATGAATAATTGAATACTCTTCTAAATTATCGAAGTTCCATCCACAAAAATTGATTAATAATTAATCGAATACTACTAAAGATTTTGAAGAAATCGAATGTACAATGTGTGAAAAGCATGGAATTTGCTACGTACCTCATAGCTACATCATGTAGAATATTATTCGATTATTATTTATCGACTATTGTATTCATACAACATAATGTATGTCTGTATGTTATCGGATTATCGTAATCGAATCAAACTATAAATTTTTAAATTCAGTTAAAACAAATCGATATTTGTAAATCGCAAAATAATGATTCTCCTCCACTTAGGCGAAAAATATTGATATACCAGCTAATTGGTATTTACAACTCCATTATTTAATATATAATTACTATTCTGTCTATATAACTCCATCATATAACATTTAATTACTATTAAAGAACAACGATTAATACATTTTATCTTAACGATAACCTACATTGTATCAATTAGATTTTTTTCTCGTTTTCATGAATCAAAATCTTAGCATCCTTACTTAAGTAAATTTAGTAGAAAAGGTCAAAATGTAATCGCAAGTTTTTGTATGATTACTGCTTAGTTTTCTTACTCGCTAGTTATATGTACTTTAAATTCAGTTGTCACTTTGACAATTCAAAATTTGTTGTTTGTTTATTATGTTGTTATTTCTGTTTTTTTTAAATTTTATATATTTCTTCTTATTTTGTGATATTAAATTTGATTAGTTGCACACATCGATATTTTACAAATTGATTATGACGATCGATCATAACAATTGCTTTTAAGAATCATATGCAGAGAAGAACTATTTATTGTATATAGAGAGTGTATCATTTAATTTTATATTTGATACTTATCAGGCATCAGATATGTAAAATAAAATAAAATCACTTTCTCTGTATAAATGTAACGCCATCTACGAGTGAAGAGTAGTAGTAGCATGAATATTTATTTCATATACATATCTACAGCATACTTAATACATATAATAATATAATATACATAACTACATTGATATATGATGTGATATATGATATGTGGAATGGGATATCGACTTTTATGGTCAAGGTTTTATAATGTTTTTAATTATAAAAACAAAGTGAGAATTATCCAAAAATCTCCAATTCAAAATAATGTACATACAATTTGATAAATGTTTTGATTTTGTGGGGAAGTTACATCACATACCCCAGACCCCACAGGAAAATGACAGAAAACAAGAAGAAACGTGTATCATGTTAAGAAGGAGTTAACAGAAAACAGTATTTAATGATTTGAACGGGGATTTTATTCAGAAGTAAAACGTGAATTTGTTAAATTGGATAAAACTTAGGATTCGAGCTTTTGGGAGTGTTTTGTTTTACATTTAAAGTAAAAGAACGTGTACCTACTTCCTTAATTAAAACTTTTAATTGCGTTTGCAATCTGTCTTCGACCAATTAATTGGTCATCATCGAGCAAAACTAAAAAGAACAACAGATTACAATTTGTACAACAATTTTAAAAAACAAAACAATGATGAAATGAGATGTGTGATATTAATGAGTTAAGTGTTTTCAATACAATAGATTTAATTGATTGTTCTTTGTTTTTTTTATTGTTAACGTACACATTGTAATCTGTTGTTCTTTTAGTTTTGCCTGATAATGACCAATTAATTGGTCGAAACTGGTTGCAAAAGCAATTAAAAAATTTAATTAAGGAAGTACACTTTTTTCATTGAATATTATAAAAATGTAAAACAAAACAAAACATTCCCAAAAGTTCGAATCCTAAGTTTTAATTACGTTTGATTTTTGTCTGTTGCACCTGTCCTACAAATACCTCCGTTGTACTTTGATGGACGGAAAGACAAAACATTAAGTATATCAGAAATAGACGGAAAAAAGTATAAGCAGAGCATTCTTGAAGAGCACATTTCATTGATAACGAAACCCGAGTTAAAGTTCTTGGGTTATATTTCACCAGCTTTTGGCACTGTTAAATGCATAGAACAGGCAATTGCAGATTTTTTTCGGAGCCAGAAATATGTATGGAATCTTTGCTGGCAGTTGGGCAGTTGGGTGTTATGGAACACACGTGAATGTTGGTAAATATGGAGGTATCAACGTCTGCTTGAAAAAAGATTGGGAAAACCATTACAGTGGAGTTTCTGTCTACTGCATATGAACGAATTACCTTTCCGAGACTTGTTCCTACATATTAATGGCCTCATATCAGGACCCCAGACATTTTCAGGGATAATCGGCAAAGACCTGTAAAACTGTGAAAAAATGCCTGTTATCCAGTTTCAACCTATTCTTGCAGAGTTACCAGTGTTATCTTCTGAAGATATTAGCACAGACCAACAGAATTTCTAAAGAGTTGTCTCAGCGATTATAACAGGCATATTTTCTAACGATTTAGGAAACCAATCGATAGGTAAGATGCCTCATACTCTATGGCTAACTCGTGCTAATCGAATTATGTCTTATGCTCGATGGCTAACTCGTGGTAATCGAATTATGTCTTATGCTCGATGGCTAACTCGTGCTAATCGAATTATGGCTCATGCTCGATGGCTAACTTGTGCTAATCGAATTCTACGTCTATATGTTTCGATGGAAGCTCCTTCTGAAAACTTAGTTATTCTTGCCACGTATGTCGTCAAGGTATACGCTCCAACCTGGTTTGCTATAAAAATTCACCCCTCCTGTAAATATGGGCCACGACACCTATTTAAACAAGTTTGGGTTGAAATCCCGACAATCGAAATCCCGACAAAAGAAATCCCGACAATCGAAATCCCGACAATCGAAATCCCGACAATCATAATCCCGACAGTCAAAATCCCAACAAATCGAAATCGCGATAAACTAAAATCCCTACAAACTTAAAATCCTGACAAAAATAAATCTCAATTTAAAAAAAAAATCTTAAATAATTCGTACCAGATATTATAATGATATTAAGACATGTGCAAATTGCGTACGTAACCTAACCTAAGCGATCATTAATAAGTATTTGACTTTAATTTCACTTTGTCAGGATTTTAATTGGTCGGGATTTTGATTTATCGGGATTGTGATATGTCGGGATTTTGATTTGTCGGGATTTTGATTATCGGCATTTTAATTGTCGGGATTTTGATCGTAACCAATTTAAACTCATCGCCGCAACTAGATATTTGCCCACGGAACTGAAAACCATAATCGATGCTGTAATTCAAAGAAATAGTTACTTTTCTCATCCTGAAAATTTACTTCTAGCAATGCTGACCACTCTCAACAGCCAAAATAGATCCGATAATTCATAGAAATAGTTACTTTTCACATTCTGAAAATTTAATTCTAGCTATGCTGACCACTCTCAACAGCCAAAATAGATCCGATAATTCAAAGAAATAGTTACTTTTCACATCCTGAAAATTTACTTCTCGCAATGCTGAACGACTCTCAACAGCACATCCGTCAACTTGCAGCTCGTCGCATTGTGAAAGCGCGCAACATTAAAGTGAATAGACTCACACTGTTCCAACTTCCTACTGCAAACTTTGATGCATCATCTTACACCGATCTTATTGACTGGCAACAAAAGAATATTATTGAACCACCAATATTGAAATCCATACCTGACCAAGACGTACACGTATTTGTAGCACAAAAAGGTGTAGAAGAACTGCCTTTACTACGCCTACCATGTCACCACATACAAGCAGTTGAAAGAGCAGTTAAGATTATGACAGAAGCTTGAGCAACACTGTGTAAAAAATCCGAGAGAGGTTTCATTAAAGTCCAGATGGAGTATAGAAAAGCCATGTCGAAATTCTATAGCAGGAAGGATTTTCGCGCTAATTAAATTAAATTTATTATTATAAATTATTGTAATATTCTTGTCATACATATTTTCTTGAAATTAACAAGTAATACTCATAACATTTTGTTTTTTTTAATAAATACTTAATTTGAATTTTTTTTCATATCAAATCTGTTTCACCTGTCAAAAAGACGTTTTTTTACAAACGTTTGTATTTTCAAAGACAATCCGGAGACAGAAGATGATATCCAGTTCTAATAAAATTTTATATGCGATCTGAAGGCATCATTTGTCACCATTTTTATCCTGTGCTTGTTAGAAATCAGATTTTTTTGCTCACCATATAATCGTGACCCACCCTAGTATACATATCAATCATTTTTAGAAATACAGAAATAGTATTTTTTATAAGCTGACAGGGAATCATGTGAATTGATTACAAGAATCAAATAGAAAAAGAGGTAATAAATAATATTAAATATGTTAGTGTAATTTTCTGTTTTTCCTGCATTAAAATAATCCTCGATTGCATCGTTCATATTTTTCGCTTATGATTTACTGCATTGAACTTTAATGGTCCTTCTGGCCTCATAAAGATTACGTGTATAAATGTTTATTAGGTAATATATCGCTCGGGTAGTTCAGTCATCAACGAATGGAGATTGCATGTTTTTGCTTAGTTAAGTTAGTATCTTCCGGCTCCTGGGAAGTATCACGAATTCGTTTAACTAGATATGGGGTTCCCAAGTTTCCGTGCAACTGCTGAGCTCTTAATTTTTGGCCAGGTTCTTGTTTCTGGGTCACGGGCGTTATCGGGGCTTCGCAATCGGTGTCCAATTCACGTTTGCTTATCGCGATGGAGGCGTTCCTTCCGAATTGGAAATTAACTAGAAACCGATACTTAATTGCCAGATACCGAAATTAAAAGACATTTTAATTAAAAACTTTAAACGTCGCTGGCGATATCTGCCGCAGGAGCCCCTACCCCGTTCCTTCATATAAACCGCGTTCTAAATTTACAGCCCTTCTTTCGAATGAATACTGACGTGCCTTATATCCGGCCATAAATTCGCATTACGTCTTCCCATTCACAATCCGACTACGGAATATGTAAAGCCGCATTAATTCCGCAGTCGGTGCGCTCAAGTTTATTTACCGGCGGAAAAATTGAGTCTGCGCTGCATTTGTTGTACGAATGTACTTCGTAGGAAGCGCTGCTGTGTTCGTTAATTGATTTTCGTTTAGCGCCCTGCATGTCTGCAGATGCTTAATTCGTAGGTTTTCCGCGGCGGCGTAAATCATGCGGGAAATTCCGGGCGGTGGAAAATAACGGGTTGCGTTTCCGGAAAATGCAAGGTCTCTCAGAAATTCAGATGGGCTGCATTTTCACCGGAAACCGTTTTTCATCCACCGCTAGCAGCCTCTCATGATAATTCAGGGCGATGCTGGAAGCTGGAGGTAAGATTAAGCGAGGAGGTCGCCGTTCCGGGATGATGTTTTACTCGAACCGTTGCACGGGCATTAATCTGTCTGCGGATTAGGCTTGACCGTCGTCCTCCGCAGCGCCCTTTCTTCGCAGCGCACGCTGCGGTCGTAATAATTTACGCGACCCTTCAAAGGGCCGGGGTGAAAATTTTTGCTCGCCGGCCCGTGAAATGTACTACAAGGAAAAAGTGTATAAAGCAATTGTTCGCCGAGCTCTTTTCTCTTCGTGCGCGTGTTTGCAGTTAAGGTCCATGAGCTCTCCCTACACCCACACGAGCCGCGCACTTGATTGACGCTGCAAATTTTATGACGCCGCACGAGCGCACCCAGCAGTATTAAAAAAAAATCTCCGAGGCCGGAAAAGTTGGAGCATCCGGACGCGAACAATGCAGAAAGGGGGCGGGATGACGTATTGACGTGGGGCCCGTCATTGTTCGAGTTTCGCAACTAATTATGTTAATAGGAGCGTTTGCTCAGCCGCTTCTGCCATAAAGCACGACTTAATGTACTCGCAAAAATGAATGGCCCCAGGAAATTCCGTTTCTGCATATTTTAACACGAATGGGGATCACACGATTAATCGATAACCATTACGTTGTGACCGAAGGGAAGCCGGGCAAGCATATGAAAGGGTCAAGGCACATATTTTATTTTCGTTTCACGTGAAATTGTACAAATTAATGGAAACATATTTGTCTTTATCGACAAATTGTTTATTTATTGCTACTTTATGAAAATATCAATGTTTAGTATTTTAAAACGAACCGGTGCATCTACATTGCAACATCCGGGCCAATGAAACGTGCAGGCGCGAATCATTCAACACAAGTTTATCATTTTTTAATTTTCACTAACGCTCTCTAAAGTTGCAAATATTTCTACAAAATGATGGACTTCAAACGTCTTTTAAAGAGTAATTTTGATAGTCAAACTGTGGAATATAAAAAATTTAGGAAAGGGCCTCAAGAAAATCTTCAAATTTGCATTAATCGACTTGTGTAGCACTTTTGTACAAAATTTCTGAAAGAGCCAATTAAATTCATCAAAATTTGATATTCTAAATACATATTTAGAAGAATTTAATTGGCACTTTGAGAAATTTAGTCAAAAAAGTGCTATACAAGTCGATTATGCAAATTTGAAGATTTTCTTGAGAGGCACAAAGGGCGTTAAAAATATTTTACTTTATTTAGATTTTACATTATTAGTGCCACTACTTATAATTTCTATACATGTTCGTTTAGTACCAACTTCCTGCTTTATAAATTTTACTCACGCACACAATGAATGGGCTTATCTCTCTCGTCTTCCTGGTGTGGTCTTCTCAGTGGGTGACATTGGCCTCGTGCCTTACGATGGCAGACCAGTTTTCGATAAACCGGTTTACACATCATCGCCAAGAAGCCGCGGTACACGCCCTGTCTTATTACCATCTTGTGCGTCAGCTGGTGTCCCCGGTGCAGCCAGCGTGGGCGTCCGGCAGGCCTGCCCAAAGTCAACATACTCGCCCTAATCAGCTCATGACTCACTCACGTACCTTTCATTTCGGACTTATTAAAAATAAGCAGTTTGCGTTGCATTGTGACGGTTGTTCCTATTTGTATGGGCTTGGTAACTACTTATAATTTATGTAGCGGTCAGCCACTTTTTGTAATATCGTGCGATCAACAATTATTTAGGTAGGGCCCTTTAGCTAGAGCACAAGACGTCTGATAAAAACTGGTGGCAACAATACATGATATGCCTGTATTTTGTAGGGATCGATATGCCAAGTCCTTCCAAATTTCTTGGCAGGTTTCATAACACTGACACAGTCATAGCCGCCCCTTATCTAAATAATTGTTGATCACACGGTATATTTCGGCGTTTGAATCCAAATCTTGTATGAAATATGACTAAAATATTGCAAAATCTTTGTTGTCAATGTCTCCAATTTAATTAACATAACTGCGAAATATTGTAGCCCCATTGGGATTGAATGAAAGATCGTATAATCCGACTCACATTTGGTGATTCTGGTATCCCTTAAAATATAGTTGTTAAGAGGCAAGACCCAATGAGGGGTCGATAGCCCAATAAAGATTGTCTCTCACTTTATAGTTGTCAAGACATTTTTATATCTAGAATGTTTTATTAGCATGTAGTCGTATTCAATTTGGTTAGACATATCATTGCTGTCAAAACTCTATAACGTCGTAATTCTAATAAGGTAACTTTTCAGGAAACAGGAATAATTGATTAAAATTGAAATAAATAATATTTTTCTTCAAACGTCACAAACGTGACTCTTTGTGTCCTTGGATACACAAATTTAAAGGGTTAAAGGGTTTAAAGGGTTTACCTTGTCTGACGGAGGAGAAAAAGCAAAAAATACTCATAACTATAAAACTTACAGACTCACCACACATAGTGTAACTTTTTCTCCTAATAAAACACTATACTATTTTCAACTCATGTGAAAGAAGCAATTTCTTCACGGCTTACTATACATGAAAGTGATACTTTTTACTCTAGATGTGAAAATATTTCCACATCTAGAGACTCTAGATGTGTAAATATTTCCACATCTAGAGACTCTAGATGTGAAAATATTTCCATATCTAGAGACGTTAATAAATATGTAAAATTAAATTAAATAAATAACATTTTTCTACCCGTATATGTGAAAGTAGCAATTTTGTCACGGTTTTCTATACATGAAAGTGAACTTTTTACTCTAGATGTGAAGATATTTTCACATCTAGAGATGTAAATAAATATGTAAAATTAAATGGAAGCATGCATTCATTTCTATGGAAACGACTTTACAAACAGTAATTTGCGTAATTTGCATTATGACAGACAGTTCATGTTGAATTAAATTGAACTTGAAAGTTTTTAACTTGAAAGTTCTCTAATATGTAATATTTAATAAACTGTAACATCGCAGAAAAAATAGCAGTTCCCACTCAAAATGAAATAAGTTTTTTTTTCGTTCGTTCGTTCGACAGTTGTCTATGTCTATTTCCGAAAAAAGAAAACACTGTTGTATTGCAAAATATACACACTGCTCTCCATTCACGATGTTTTTGCGTGTTTTAAAACTTGTTGCAAAATATACACAATGCTCTCCATTCACGTTATTTTTGTGTCTGGGGAGTCTGTGAATATCTATTAATTTTGTTGGTAGTGTTTCGGAAATAACTGTCAATTTTTTTTAGGTTAAGTTATTTTTAATTTGAGGTTATATTTTGTTAAATAACATTGTTCCCCGATGTAGCAGTAGCAGCGTTTAATTGATACTCTTTGTTGCAGTTGTATAATTTTTGCCATTTTGATTAATATTTTGAGACATTTCTGGGTTCGAATATTCAGTAAAAAGAAATCTTTAAAAGCTAGTAGTGAAAAATAGCTATTTATGGTATAAGTGAATAAAGTAGAATTTTATCCACGAAACAACAGTTTAGCGTAAGAGGCAAATTCGAGTGCGATAATGTTTTCGAGTGGATAAAATTGCTTTATTCACGTGTATCATACAAAAAAATTCCAACTCGTTATCAGAATTGAAGAATTTGAAGAATTTGTGTCACATTGTCAGGTGACAATGAAAATTTCAAGGATAGTGCGAATTTACTTATTTTTTAACTTTATTCACGTTGTCACAGTGAATTCAGTGAATATGTAAACATTTTATTCACCCATTCGATTAAAGTGTAGTTTTAACGATGAGATTCAATATACATAATGAGCATTTTAAAAATGTGAATTGGAAAAAAATATAAATCTGACAATTTCGTAGGAAGCAAATGTCTAATAGACATCGATACAAAATAATAATTAACTTCCGTTGCATCACTGAATCAGTTTGTCCAACCCGACAAAAAGAAAACCCAGTCAACTCGGTTGCAAAATGGTCGTGAATGTATAGTATTTTGCATTTTTATTCATTTTAGACAGAATTCAAAAAAATAAATTTGGGTCTTATTAATAAAAAATAAATCATCATCAAACCAATAGAATGTATAGTACTAATAGAATGTCTGTTTGTAGCCAATTTAAATACAGTCAAATTAGGTCCATACAATTTTGCCTCGTAATAAAGGGCACTAGTATTTAAAGAGGGGTAATGTAGACTGCTTGTAAATTCATGGTTAAAGTATGGCATTTTCGATTTTAGGCCTCTTCTTTATCTTTTGCTTTTCCGCCATAACATATTTGTATCAGGTTCAGAACTAATATAGCTGTAGTTATCTTTTGGTTCGTACATTGATATATGTTCATATTTTGAATGATCATCAAACATATGCAAAGGGATATTTCTTTTTCATGTGATTTAAAAAAAATGCACGCACGTGTTTTTTCATGCTAAGTTATGAATTTTGACGGCGTATTTTAGTAGAACAGCATATTTCAGCATATTGAGGTTGATATCAACAATTTTCGGGGAAAAATTGTTATTTTTAGAGCAGTTTGCTATTACATATTTGTATTTTTGTTCCAAATTCTAAATATTGATGAGATCGTGGTTCCAAATTTTTAGGCGATTCCACGTCCTATCCTATAGTTCTATCCTATAGTCAGGTGACTCCCCGTTCTTCCTAATGCTAAATCTTCTTACCTTGCTACAAAGCCTGAAGTAGTATATGCATGCGTGATAACGCATGCTCACGATCTATAGTCCTATCCTATTGTCCTATCCTATAGTCAGGTGATTCCCCGTTCTTCCTATTGCTATATCTTCTCTATCTTGCTACAAAGCCTGAAGTAGTAACGCGTGCTCGCGATCAATAAATCATAAATGGGATGTAAACTAGCATCAGTAGTACAAGACTACACGTGCAGCCTGGATAACGCTAAATGAGCTAGTGACAGGCTGCAAAACAATTAGTACAATCTACTGGCTAACATGCAATAAGTAAACTAAATGACAAAACAACATAACTCAGCCAACAGTCTTCATAATGACCAAGTGATTAGAAACAGCCAACAATCTTCATAATGACCAAGTGATTAGAAATCTCGGATTAAACATATTTGTTTACTAGATAATCATTGAAGCCATCTCTAGATTCAAAAGCTATACCTCTACCCAAAATCCTGCCCTTAAAAGAGATCGACATCGTAGCTCCAAGAAACTCACTCTACGAAAGAACAACTAATGACATACCATGGCACGACTTACTCGGAATCACTTACCACCATGACTATGGCAATGGTACCTATAATATCAATGTGAATATACTGTATATAAGCCATATGCTAAATACATAAATTAGGTGAAGAAAATGGTGAAGCAGGTCCTTGGTTAAGAAGAAACTTGCCACTGCCTTTTCAAGAAATTGTGGTTTTGTCATTTCGGCATGTTCGCTGGACAATCCAAGGATAATAGAACAGTACGCAACTACAGTATTAGCGAAACTTAAATTAGCGTATATAACATCGGTTGATGTTGAAAGAAATTTTCGTATCTTCAAGAATGTCTTACTGGAAAACAGACCAAGTTTTCTGTATCTGACAATCAAAATTTATATTGCATTACAAATATTTGATTTCCTAAAATTATGTCATTATAGTATACCCATCCCTCGATTTACACGGTGGATACGTTCCACGAAAAACCGTATAAAACGAGGTACAGCTTACATATGTGTAAAAAAAAGGAAGAAAGGTTACTAAACTATATACTACGTATTGATAATATTCAAAGATATACCAATTTAAATTCAAAAATAAATTGTTTTATAAAATAAAAGCACAAACATAAATAAATATTAAAAAAATATACAAGAATAAAAGTTAGTCTTTTAGATTCGTTGGCGCGCTTTCAAATCAAGAATTCACCATGTCTTTGGCTGAAAATAAAGAATTTATCTATTTTTATTTTTGAATTCGAAAACCGTATAAATCAATGGCTGGGTTTACTAGCCTGTAAGAAGTGGAATTCAAAATGGTTTTGACTATTTCATATCGTTGTACGAGGGTTGTCTGAAAAGTTTCCGACCCCAACCAGAAGATGGCAGCACTTATTTACATAAGTTGGGGAATATGTTTACGCATGCCTCAGTAGGTCCCACACAAAATTTCTGCCATTTTGGATGCGCAGTTGTTATGTAACAGTCGTTTGAGTGTGTTGATGTGAGTGTTTTTATGAAACTGGACAAAATCGAGTATCGAGCTGTCATCAAATATTTGTTTTTGAAAGGTAATACACCTACGCAAATCAAAGTTGAGATGGATTCTGTATATGGGAACTCTGCACCATCATTTACCACGGTGAAATTTTGGGCAGCTGAATTTAAACATGGCCGTAAGAGCTTGGGAGACGATGAACGTTCGGGACGTCCAAAAAGTGAAACTACCGACGCAAACACCGCCAAAGTTCACCAAATAGTGCTAGACGACCGCCGAATTAAAGTGAGAGAGATAGCAGAGGTTATGAACATGTCAAAAGAACGTGTTTGTCACATATTACATCAAAATTTAGACATGAGAAAGCTATCCGCGCGTTGGGTGCCACGTTTGCTCACGTTAGACCAAAAACGTGTTCGAATGAACATATCCAACGCTCTGTTGGCGCAGTTTAGGCGCGATAAATCCGAGTTTTGGCGACGATTAGTTACTGTAGATGAAACTTGGATACACCATTATACGCCCGAATCAAAAATACAGTCCAAACAGTGGACTGCAAAGGGAGAATCGGCTCCAAAAAAAGCAAAAACTGTTTTTTCGGCTGGGAAAGTGATGGCGTCTGTTTTTTGGGATAGTCATGGAGTTCCTTTAATTGGAGACTTTTAATAAGGAGACTATGTAGAAAAATAAAATAAAACTGAAAAAATGTCTTGTATCTTTGTTAGGTCGGAAACTTTTCAGACCACCCTCGTATTATGTTGTCGCTAGATAATTAAGAGCATATTCCCAATTTTTCAGAACATATTTTTATTCCTTCTGAAGATTTTTTAAGAACTGAAAATAGTTTTTTGTACTACATTTTTGGGGACCCTAATTATCAATACCGTAATTTTCGGTAACGGTTACTCATACAGAATACACACTTGTTTCTTGTAAGCAGCGTACAATTCAACAATAGGGAAGAGTACGTCTACGACAGTTATGCGAGTTTGTACAGGTTATCCAAAAAGTTCGTATAAAAACTTTGCTTACTATTTACCATGCACTGTTTTTAATTGTTCCCGTTCTTAAAATGTCATGCTTACTATTTTTTTTTCCCAAAATCAAAATACTTTTTCAATCGCAATGTTGGCAGAAACCTTTTCTTGCAGCTGAACACAATACATTTATGATCTAGAAATTATATGTTGGTATCAAACTTCTTCCTGATTACTTCTCTATAGTTATTTTGCCATCACAGGCAATGCAAGTTACTAAATTAGCTAAGTATAATTTTCATTCTTGAAATATATATTTTCAACAATTAAGCTACATTTTCGCTACTTTGTTTTTTTAATACAAAAATATGACATGTACATCTAAATTGCGTGCTTCTCTTTGTATATCGTGGATTTACAAGAAAAAGTGACAAATTATATGATTTATGATATTATCGAATCGATGAGGCTGATACATGATGCAACTCCATGTTAATATATAAATAAAACACAATTGATGTGAGTTTCACAAAATATTTAATGTTGTACTGCAGCAATTGTTTCGCCGCATAGTGGCTTCATCAGGGAAATGAAAACTGAAAATTGAAACAATTGTTGCAGCACAACATTAAATATTTTGTGAAACTCACACCAATTGTGTTTCATTTATATATTTATGATAATAGAGATGTGATTTATGTGATTAGGATGTGATTTATTAAGATATGTTATTAATTTTGTTAATTCAAAAAAGACAGTTCGCATAAAAACTTTGCTTACTATTTTCCTTGCACTGCTTTTAATTGTTCCCGTTCTTAAAATGTCATGCTTACTATTTTTTTCCAAAATCAAAATACTTTTTCAATCGCAATGTTAGCAAAAACATCTTCTTGCAGCTGAACACAATACATTTATGATCTAGAAATTATATTTTAGTATCAAACTCCTTCGAGATTCCTTCTCTATATTTATTTTTCCAGCAGGAGCATGGAGCAATGCAAGTTACTAAATTAGCTACGTATATTTTTTTCTTTCTTGAAATATATTTCTTCAACAATTAAGCTACATTTTCGCTGTTTTTTTTTTTACAAAAAATGGACTAAACTGCGTACTGCTCTTTCTATATTGTGGATTTACAAGAAAAAGTGATAAATTATATGATTTATGATATTATAGGATTGGTGAGGCTGATACATAATGAAACTCCATGTTAATATATAAATAAAACACAATTGGTGCCAGTTTCACAAAATATTTAATGTTCTACTGCAACAAGTGTTTCGCCACACAGTAGCTTCATCAGGCAGATGAAAACTGAAAACTCAAACAATTGTTGCAGTACAACATTAAATATTTTGTGAAACTCACACCAATTGTGTTTCATTTATATATTTATGATATTAGAGATGTGATTTATGTGATTAGGATGTGATTTATTAAGATATGTTATAATTTTTGTTAAGTCAAAAAAGACAGTTTCGAAGTAAGTGCATTTGAAAATTCAATATTTTATTAATTTTTTAATATGTATTGTTTTAGGAAAGTTTATATAAAAATTGAAGTGAACCATGATTCAACGTAGAAACTTTTTCCTAATAAATACGACAAACTTTTATGGTACCTGGTTATTTCAACTGATTCTTGTCAAATTTGGATTTGGTCACTTTTTCTTGGTGATGAAATATCTTGGTTTTATTACAGGTCAATACCTGATATACCTGATCTGTAATCTCTTGCTATTCTTCGTCTTTTTGGTTAAATTTCTCTTATTTTGTCAGTTTCGTTATACATATTATTTTTTACTGTCTATGTTATGTTCATCCACATCGCAGAAAACGAACTAAAAATTTGAAGTACGTCATATACATTGTGGTACCTATACTAATTTTCTTGATTCATTTCTTCGCAAGCAGTGTAATGTGAGACATGCACTTTGTTTATGGTCTTGCAAATGGCAACGCATTATCAGATAGGCGAACTTTATGAAGAACGTTATTCAAATCGCGTTATTCTACATCATACGTTGTTTTCTCGTTTACATCAGCGTTTAAGTGAAACTGGGAAAGAAACCTCTGACAACGGGCGTCCTGAAGCTACCAATCCTCGTATGGAAGAACATATACTCAACGAAATCGAAGACCAGCCTACATCAAGTACACGGAAGATTGCTCGTACCTTAAATATTAGTCAATCAACGGTTTAGAGAATTCTTAAACGAAAGCTTTTGTACCCCTGTCATCTTCAGCGTGTACAGGCACTATTGCCCAATGATTTTCCACGAAGAGTGACTTTCCCAAGATGGATGCATGGGAGTATAGGATGAAATGCTCAATTTTAGGCACAAATTCTCTTTACCGATGAGGCTAACTTCTCTAGGGATGCCATAATGAATTTTCATAATTTTTATATATGGACTGATGAAAACCCACATGCGATATCAGAACGCCATCATCAACACCAGTTTTCTCTTAATGTTTGGATGGAAATGTTGGGAGATCATCTGATTGGTCCATTATTTCTACATATCAGGCTGAATGGTGAAATTTATCGCAGGTTTCTTGAAGATGACTTCCAATACTGCTTGAACAAGTTCCAATTCAGTTAAGACAACAAATGTTGTTTATGCACGACGGTGCTACGGCACACTTCAGTTTAGTCGCTCGGCACTATTTGAATGTTGCATAGCCTAATCGTTGGATAGGTCATAACCTTGACGTCTACGGCCAACCTATCTCTTTGAAGGAGTAAAGAATCACCCTGCATAAAATACTCCTTTTATTTCTTGACAAGGAATCGTTTCTTAAAGTTTTTCGCAATATTAAATAATCACCCTGTACATTCGGCAGTTTTCGTGCAGCTACACGCTATTTGGCGCGAGTCGCACCAAAAACTGTATGGTTTGGCGCGAAAATCTCATTTTCGTACAGTTCGGAGTTACGACATTGTTTTGATAGCGACGATATAAGTTTCAATTGGGTGTATGTGCGTTGTACTGTCTATAAATCAACTCCGTGTGGAATTTACCAGGCTGGTGTTACTTTCTCGCTGGCCGGCGGCGAGGTGTCGCAATTTTTGTGTGGTGTCTGTAAATAAAGCGGAGTTCCAGTGTGCGTTGGCACTGGGAAGCGTTGCACTAGAGTTGGCGAGCTTTAAATCAGCCCACGCTTTACTATCCGCCTGTAGTATTTATAACAGAACCGTTGACCTACCGCACTACGCGCTGCGAATGAATCGGACTAAACTTGTTTGTTATGTGCGGTGCCTTTGGACTTGAACTTCATTAGTCACTGGATTATCGTGTGCAGAAGCGTTTGTGAATTGGGAAGGACGAGCCCATGGCCGGGACTCGAACGAACGGCCGTTCGATAAGGCGAGGGCGTGTAATTGGAGCGCGATATAAATCACCGGCAAATTTCTGATTAAGTGGGATTTTTCTTTCCGCAGCGTTTAAAGTTTTCAACGCCCCGGGGGTGTGGGGGATTGTGCGGGGCGACGTTTATGAGCAGGGAAGCCGTGCGAAGGGAAATACTGGATATTAATTAAGGCGCTGCGCAAAATTCCGTTCTCTTTGTGTTCATTTTTTCCCGGTTACACTCTCCCTCTTGGCCGCGAATTTCTTCTCGTAATTTATCTTCTGGATTTATCGCAGTTTCAAAAGCTAAAAAAGGCGATGCTTAATTTTTGCACGGTAAGCTCGGGCGGTAATGAGAGAACCGGAGGTGGATGCAATTGATACGCGATAAAGGCGTCGTGCGCTGTATTCCTCGCCGTAACTCATCCAATCTAATATCCACCGCCGCTGCGGCTGCTTTATTATTAATTTAACAAGTCTCCTTTAATATTAGATTATTACGGGCAACCTCGTTAAGCGCATAAAAACCCCATGAATATATGAAGGCTTGTTAAGCGGGGCTGTGGTATGGAGCGCTTCGAAAAAGGAGCAAGATTCCCGGATAATTGCATACAATATCTCTCCGCGCCATTGCATGTTTCATGACAGTTATTTTCCAGGGACGCGGTCTTAATTACCTTCTGCCTTTTTCTGAATTAATAACTCGCCGATGTGTATCGCGGAATTCTCTCGCGGGGAGCGAGGCAATTAGCGCTCTAGGCATCTGCTCCGCTGCGGCTCGGGTCAGCACCGGCACGCAAAAACCGGCCCGGTTCGAAAAACCGGTGGCAGGAATTTCGCGGAGGTCGCGGAACAATAAGATTCGCAAGGACCGACGCAAAAAGCGTGGCGCGCCCCCCGTAACTTGCAACTTCTTGAGAAGTTTAGTTGCAAATCTTTCAGCCAGTTAATGCCATTGTTCCGAATTCCACTTCTCTTCGCGTGACTACAATAATAACTTAATCTATAACAACAAGTCTGCGGATGGTAATGGAAAACCATTGCAAGTCACTCAAAAATATTTATTCGCAATTGACAAACTTGTGTCTCCAACTAACCAACTATCTTAAATTATTTTCAGAAGAAATCGTTCGTTTGTATTGTGAATTAGAGATGAACTATTTGATAACTTCAATTTGGATAGCAATGAGGAAATATTTCTGTTATATGAACTCTTATTATGGTAATCATGAATGACATATCCTCCTCAGGCACATTGCGCAACACAATTGACCTAAGCCTATAAGATGTCATTTACTACGAAGCTGGAAATAAAAGGTTGACATATTTCTCTGAATTTCATATTTCACTTTTAGTTCTGCGTGTTTCACAAAAATGAGTCCATTAATCGCTTGGCTGGAACCATTACTAACGAAGAAACAATATAAACTGCAGATAAACATCTCTAGATATCGGAACTTTTGGCATCATCCGATGGAATTGGACGTCGTTCCGAGCACGGCCATTCCGGCGTGATTGAACGGGGGACTATCTGACCTTTCACATGTTAATATCGTGAGTTTTGCCGGGGCACATTAAGAGATTACCCGATAAATTCCTCCGGCGTCCTCCCAGGCGGGCCAGACGGCAATAAAATTGGGGCCCAACCCGCACACTCGAGCAAACATTGGGGACCCAGTAAAGACGCCCCGAACAAGCGAACCGCACAGGCCCAGCAATTCCGGGCGCGGATCCCGAAGGACCCGAAAATTGTGAGCACGCTACGTAACACGCGGAGCCAGGATAATTGTGTTTCTTTGCTGTAAGGACATGATATTATACAGCGTCAGCAGCAGGATTTTTTTTATTGGCATTGCCAATCTTTGTTCGTAGTTTGTTACTCCGGCTATACTTGGGTCTGGTATTAGGTAGGGGTTTAGTCTGCGATTAACTGTAATCGATGGTTAGTTTCTACTATTGCGTCTGTAATATATCTTCCTTCGCTGCTGAACAGACTATTATATGTGTTATTTCTTTCGCTGCACAGTTTTTTTTAACTTTACTGGATTAATATTGTCGTGTAAAGAACAATTTAAACAACTTTTGTTCTACTTTGCCCAGTCGAGTTGCCCAGTTCGGCAAAGTCGAATAAAACTTGTTTAAATTGGTCCTTACCCAACGATCTCAAATCGGTATCAATTTGCAAGGATCCAATTTTTCGTCATCATTTTTTAAAACTTTTATACAGAGTGTCCAAAATAAGGATCAACAGTATGGGGATCTCGGAAACCGTAAAAGTTACGTTATTTTTTCAAGTCTAGTGACTTTTTAGATTTTCCAACAATACTGTCACCTTAATAGAGCCAACTTAGTTAAAAATTAAAATGGAACAGATTAAGTCTAGGATTTATATTATATTCAGTCAAGGTTAAAAATATGAATATGAGTTTAGGCATCTCTCTTTCATTAATTTTTATTTGTATACCTCGTGTCTTGTTTATTACTACGATCTAGCGTTTGTTTACATCTATTTTTAGACCAACTTTTTCTAGGTTAATAAAGAAAACACTAGTTTTCTATTAAGCTAGATTAGTTCTAGGTCGTAGTTCTGAGGTTTAAAATTTTTCATATAAATGGCTAAACATATTTAGATTTTATACCCACCAAAAATACGTGGGTCAAACTAAACGCAACATGGCAACAAGATATAAAGAACACATGTATCAAATAAAATGTTTTAACAGCGACAAGTCCGCAGTGGCAGGACACGCTTTATCAACCGGACATAAATTCCCCCCCTATAACGTGAAATTAATAAAAGCCTCCAACAACAAAAATCTAAATATGTTCGAAGCCATTTATATGAAAAAATTTAAACCTCGGTTAATGAAATACGACCTAGGGCCATTAAGCAACACTCTACTAGACCTTGTCCCCACGGTGGATAATCCAAATGACCAGTGTCTAGAAATGTAAACAGGATGTGGACTTATTTATTTCCAAAAACAAGCAACTTATCTCATGTCTTTCTGTAATCTCAAATCCTCCGCTTAATGGTGTATACGGAGAATTTATCTCATTAATGTTTTCCATTCAACCCCACTTTATGTAATTCTTTCCCAAAAATGTTACCTATGTCACTACCATTTTATTATATAAACGAATGTAAAGTAATTTTAAGTTAGTATACTAACTAACTAATGATTATAGTCACGCCGTGACCGAAATGTACATTTAGTCACAAATAAATATAGTGAAGAAAAGGTACCACGATTATTTTCATTAAAGTTTCACAAGTTTTATAGAATTGCTCCACAATTGTTTCGGCACTGCTGCCATTATCAAGAGAGATAAACAGAATTCAAATTCATATTGCGTAACTTAAATACTAAACGCGCTTAATTGATAATGGTGGTGGGATTGCTCGTTAATTCATTACACGGCTTTCCAGAATAAATATCCTGGATATCACGATATTATCGATCATCGATCATCGATATCACGTTAAATATTGGCGTGTTTTCAAAGCACACCTGGTCGTTAACGATGTTCCCCGTAGCTTTCTTGATTTCGAGGATTTCCAATAGATCTAATCTTCTTCCTTTGTTGCCGTTATGGAGCAGTGATAATCCTTCCTTATGTACATAATGGTTATATTTGATGCAATGCTCAGCAATCCCAGTGGACGCTTTATTGTCTAAAACTGTTTTTTGGTGTTCTTTAAGTCTGATGTTCAAATTCCTCCCCGTTTCACCTATATAGAAAGCGTCACATTCCGAACACTGTAACTTGTAAATGCCACTTTGCTCTCCTACAGTTTTTTTGTCCTAGGTGTTACAACTTTTTCTGCTATTTCTTTCACATTTGTTGTTTGTTTTTGTAAATTGTTCATATTTTCTTTTATCAAACAGACGTCACCGGTAAAAAGTCTACGTAGTTTTCCCTATTTTTCCCATTTATGCATCGTATATTTTCACTCGGTGGCCGTTTTAGAGTCGATTATCTTTTTAGAAGGCCATAGTTCGCCACGGACTCACCACGAACTTTATTGAATGATTTTTCGGCACGTACAAAATTTGGCCACCAGTCAGTTCGACCACGCGCTCCAGGGGGTACCCTTAATTACCGGTCAGTTCGACCACCACCTCTGCATCGAGGGATTATCAGATTCTTGGAAGGGTCAGTTCGACGACGAATATACTCCGAAGGATTAAGGAATAAAAGTTGTTTAAAAAAGACAATTATTTATTATTCACACTGGCAAATATTTAAAAGACATCATTTTTCTCAAATGTAACTCAAATGCAGATAAATAATTGCTATTATATTCTTGAATTTTTAGCTGTACGAAGTTTTGTTTTTCTTTAGTAATACATTATAATTTTCTTGTAGAACAATATGCCGAATTTATTTTTATATACGTTTGTACGTATACGATTGTAAGTTTTTTTAATATATGCAGAAAATAAATATATTTGGATGAGCTGAATACAAATTTGAATTAAAGTGCGAATTAAAGGAAAGGGGAATAGGTTGTCCTGCACATACTGTCTGTAGTGCAAGCCCATATGCTTGGCGGAAAATCAGATTCCTCATCGATGTAGGCCTCCACAATATAAACACAAAATTTTATTAATTTTTCATTATTTGGCATTATGCTCACAATTCCGTTGAAAAAAAAACCGTTTCGGGGTTCCGAAAAATGAAGCCCAAAAAATTATTTTAAAAATTTACCTAGTTCCGAATTTGTATCTTTGTATTCCGTAACTAAACCTAAATTTTGTATTTTTCCGAACAAAGATTGACAAAGATGAAATCGGCATTCTATAATTGTTACATGTGGTCACATGTGGTCGTTGTGCATGGCCTTTTCAAAATCAACCACAACTGTGTTTGGTTTAAATCTTAGTTCTAAAGTATTGACTTTTTCAGTTAACAATTAATTGTACAATCTTTCGCGTGATTGTGGTTGATGATTGCTTCCAATACAGTTATTTCGTCGTGTGCAGCGTACATTTTGGAAGTACACTTACTGTTAATACAGCGCCAACGAATTTTCCCACATTTTGCTACATTAGCTTTAGAAAACTTATAATTATTGAGCAACAACAACTTGCTACCCTTTCACTAAGCGTAGACTTTAACGTCATTTTAGGCACACTTCTTCACCTTAGTAAAAGTTTACCTAAACTATATACTTTCTTTGCTATGCACCATCATTAAACCAACGCTTCATTTGATTGGTTGAGGACAACCCCAGCGTATTAAAAGAAAAAGTAAAGAACTACAACTATGCAATAGATAAGATACTCGACGTTAATTAAGGTGATTAAGCCATAAGCTATGTGGTCGAACTGAACAGGGGGATTTCTGTGACCTTCCCAGTACCGGATTTTTGCAGGTATACGTGGTCGAAATGACCGATTCCCCAAAATTTGTATTCAAAGTTTTTTGCCATTCTAGCGTATTTTTTCTAGAATCTTACTATGTACACTACTCAAAACAATTAACGCATATTGATGGAAATGGATTTAATTAAGCTTAGATTGAAAGAAAAACAAAACAAAGTTTGTGCATTTATATGTCTAAGAATATTGTTGCACTAATAATCAAAATCTTTAATTTGATAGTGTTTAGAAAAATAATTTCTTTTAAATGTCCAAATAACAAACTGTGCGGTTCTACTTTAAATTCGAAATTTCGTCGGTTCTGTGTTCTAAAACTACGTTTAAATAATAGAAAACAATAATAGACGCAATACAAGACATTTAGCAGATGGTGAAGCTCAATCTGCAGTTCTTCTTCTCCGGGAAGGGCTGACACAAGTGAGAGTGGCTCAAATTTTAAATGTGGCCCAATCCTCCATTAGTAGGGTGTACCAACGTTTCCGAGAAACTCATGGATATTCCAGACGCCGAGGACAAGGACGACTAAGGGCCACAAATCCAATAGAAGACCGTTTCATAACACTTTCTGCTCGCAGAAATAGAACAGTTACCGCTAGATTCTTACAAGACTCATTACACCGAGTGCACAATACAAGAATTTCAGATCAAACAGTTAGAAACCGACTACATGAAATCCATTTAAATGTTAGATGTCCAGCAACGGGCCCTCGTTTAACCAGGGAACAACCAGTACGGCGACTTGCTTTTGCAAGAGAACATGTGGTTTGGACTCACCAGCAATGGGCGAATATTTTGTTCTCGGATGAGTCGAGATTCACTCTTTCATCCAACGATCGACCTCACAGAGTGTGGAGAACTCCAGGGACTCGATTTTCCCAATGCAATATCCGCCAATTGGATGCCTTTGGTGGGGGCGGAATCATGGTTTGGGGAGCAATCAACTCACAAGCACGTACAGAGTTACATGTGTTTCATAACGGAACTTTAAATGCAGACAGGTATATCCGAGATGTTTTAGAACAATATGTCATGCCTTTTGCTCCATTCATTGGCCATGATTTTCTGTTAATGCATGACAATGCCCGCCCACACACCGCACAAATAGTGCAACAGTATCTCCAGAGGGTTAATATCGAAGCAATAAGTCTATTGCCAGTCGGCCAGCAAGACCACCCGACCTAAATCCTATAGAGCACATGTGGGACAATCTTGGCAGACGACTAAGAAGTAGGCTAAATGTACCACAAACTCTAAACGAGTTATCTGAAGCACTTGTGGAAGAATGGAATAACATTCCTCAGCAGCTAGTGGAAAATTTAATTCTCAGCATGGAAAGGCGTTGTAGGGCAGTAATAAGAGCCAGAGGAGGGAACACCGAGTATTAAAACTATAATTCTAAACAGATACCAGTAATTTTGAAAAATTTGATATATGATATTTTGAGTATTTTTTGCTAACTTCAAATATCTGTTCCTAATTTTCTTTAAATTTTATCAACATTATCTAAAATTTTGTTATTCTTTGAACCACTAACATAATAAATTGAAAAATATAAAAAATAAATTAAAAAGTCATGTTTTTTTGAATTATGCGATAATTGTTTTGAGTAGTGTAGTAGGCCTGCAACCCCGATCCGGATATTTTAGGATTCGGATCCTAAACTATCCGGATATCCGGATCCTTGGGTGTCTGATAGCGAATCCAGACACGGATAGTCGATCCGGATCCGAGGTGTCAGATAGTGGATCCGGATCCGAGGTGTCGGATAGTGGATCCGGATCCCGATCCTAGATATCGGATAGTGGATCCGGATCCGAGGTGTTGGATAGTGGATCCGGATCCGAGGTGTTGGATAGTGGATCCGGATTCCGGGGTATCGGATCCGGATCCGACACCTCGGATATCGGAACCGGATCCGATACCTCGGATATTTGGGTACTCGGAACCTGTTGGATCCGGATATCTGGATACTGAAATCTTCGGATATCTGCAGGCAGTATCTTGGTCCGAAAAATTAAGGAAAAAAAAAGTTTTCCTTAACTATTGTTATACCTCATCTCTTATTTCCCCTAACATCATTCTGGTGAGTAGATTACTTGCTGTACATAACAGCATTATCCTTCTCCAGTTTCACATTCTGTTCTGCCTCATGTTTTAATGTATTAATAAATCCTTTATTCTATTCTGTTGGCAATATTGCCTCTTTTCATATTTTACTTATGTAAGTAGTAGATTATGCATCATTGCTACTGCCATTCTGCCATTTCTTTGCCCGCGTTAACGCTTGGTTGGTATCCCATCTTTTCCTGCTGGTTTTCTAGAGTATATATGTATCAGCGTTATCCTTCTCCAGTTTTCACAATCTGTTCAACCTCATTTTTAATGTATTAATAATTCCTTTGTTGTGTTCTGTTGGCATATCGCCTCTTTTCATATTTTACTTATGTAAGTAGTAGTTTATGCATCATTGCTACTACTATTTCTTCGCCCGCTTTAACGCTTCGGTTGGTATCCCATATTTTCCAGCTGCGTCTATGTATAGCCTCCGTGATATTTCTGTTGGTTTTTTTGTATCTTCATTTACTGCAGTTTTGTGGTTTAGTGCATCTAATTTACAATTGTATAATATGAAAATTAACTGCCATTTAATTAATAGGTCACTGCAAACCCGACTTTACAGTCTCTGATTAGCGTTAATCGGTGGTTCATTTCCATGGCTACTACTTGGTCTGGTTTTATAGTCTCTGATTAACTATAATCGACGGTTATTTACTATAGTATCCAAGGAAATTAACTACCGATTATAGTTAATTGGATATTGTAAGGCTGGACCTTAAGCTTAATAAGCAGTGTACTTACGATGAAATATTGTGGTGGATATAAGAGTTAAGAGTACTTAGAAAAATGTTAAGTAAGCTGTATGCTGTGTACGAATAATGATTTTGAGCATCTAAAATACGCCCACTGCAGATATTCGTATTTTATGTCTCTTTAAATTTCAAGGTGCAAGCTCAGACGTCGTGTCGCGTCGTCATATAAATCTCGGGTTCTGAGGGAACGTTACAAACTGGAATAATTTATTGGAGCTGGTGGGGAAAAACGAGGAGTGAGCGCGAATTTATTTTGACGTTTATACGTTTCTCTCCGGAACGGTCCGCGTTTAAGCTCCTTGTTCTCCGGAGTTTGTGGGGGGTATGAATGCGCGAGCTCCGGTCAGACCTGGGTCCCCGGACCTTCCTCAGGAGCACTGAATATGTGCATATTTGGGGGTGTTCGACCTCCGGCCGGGGCAATGGTGTAACATAATTCCGGCAGCCCACCCGCTCGCTAAATAAATAATTAGCAGCGATATTTCATGCCGGGATAATGACTTTCTCGCATTAACCGTTAAGGCTGGGCGTTTAATAATTTAGTCGCGATGATATATTTCCACTCGGAGAAATTAAAGCCGTAGGTAATAAATAATTTCTCGCCCCACGTCGCTCTCGGGCAAATCCGACGTTTCGTCGCCGTTTTTCCTCGCACCCGGATAAATTGCACTATTTGGCTATTAGTATCGGCGTCTAGGGCCCTGCAGGGACCCGTATGTATGTTAAAAGGTCCCTTTCGGGCCAATTACGGCGGGGATTTTGTTTCATCCCGAATATCTGGCCGGGGATGAATTATTCAGGGCACGGGATGGAATAAAGGAGCGCCGGGCCCAGAAGTCGATTCCGGTGGAAATTAAAAACAAGCCGGCCAGATTCCTCCAGACGAAATAATCCCGATCGCCACGTTAATTTAAGCGAATTAAAAATTTCGCCCCGGATTTAAATCTTTCCGGCTAATTTTAGCTCTGTCCGAGTTGCCGGCTCCCCGGGGATACCTGCCATGAATTATTCAGGATTCCATATTAATTTTTCCGAGGGCTACAGTCAACAAAAAAGCCACTACCCGGGGGAGATTTGCGTGCGCTCCGGACGCTTCCCCGTTTGATGTCGGGAGCCGGAGAGCAAACATTTTTTTGCAGCCGCCCGCAGACTTCTACCGGTGATACAATTAATTTGCGAAATTAAAGCCAGACCCGCGGATTAGCTATTAGCCGCTTTGCTTCGTGATCACGCTAATTAACGGCATGCAAATTAGGCTATCGCACAACAAATCTACAATTTTAAACAGTCCCCAGTCCAATTAATTTGGACTTTTTATAGTCACAACACTCAAAAATCACCGGCATTGCAGCGCCCAGATTATGATAATTGAATATAAAACTAACATCTTCCCAAAAACTGATGGTAGTTACAATATAATATTAGCAAATTTTATATGTTAACCAACTAATAAAATGAACTACACATTATTAAACACAACGTACAACGAATGTTACTTTACATTTTACTTTTAAAAGAACATATAAAATATGAGAAACTTATATAAAAAAATACAATGAATAAAACAGAAATAAATCAAAATTAGAACAATAATCCACAACATCTTGAAAATCCTAAGCATAATTCAAATACTTATTAATACTTTCAGATGTAAACAGTAATTTTAGCAACAATCCAAAACGAGTTCGTGTACATTCCAGTAAGAAAGAAAAAAATAGAAAAAAAAGTTCACAACTAAAATATTGAAAAATGTTTAGAAATACATCAAAAATTAGCAAAAAAATCACAGCCAAATTAGTAAATTCCAGTAAATTACCAGTAATTAAAAAAGAAAATCCAGAAAATACAAAGAGGTAAAATCTGTACTATTAAGTATATATTAAAAATTTCTGAAAAAAATATGCTAACCAAAATTGACAATTAGGTTCTTGTAAATTCCATCAATACTCCAGAAAATATAAAATTATTATTATAATATGTATTGATCCAAGAATGAGTTAGCTAACTGGTATTTGGAAATATTGTGAAATGTAAATTATATGACTTTAATTATTATTATTAAATCTTTATTTCGCTTCGGCCAGAAACAGAAACAGATGACTTTAATTATATGCTTGTATATGTTTGTATATGTATGTGTGTTGTTCGCTTTTTTAAAGTTCTATGATTTACTTATACATGTAGTTATTCTACTATGTTATATTTTTTATATTAGACCTGTCATAATTTTTATCATCCTGTATGTAATTATTATGATGAATAAATTATCTATCTATCTATCTATCTAATAGAAAATTTTAGAAATAGAGAAATACACAAAAGATATAATAAAACTTCAGGACAAGCTCTTGTAAAGTGCAGTAATTTTAAGTCAAAATAAGACATTTGACAAAACAATTACATTTTGTCACAATTATTTGAGCAATGCTCCAGAAAGTAGTAAGAAGACAATTAAAATATCAGAAATAAATAAAAATTGTATCAACGTTTTTGCCAAAGTTGTCTGTTATACATATATTTTTTTGCAAGAATATTAAGTCAAAATAATATATTTGACAAAAACAATGACTATTCTATATTATTATAATATATTATGTCATAATTATTTGAGTAATGCTCCAGAAATTATTAAGACAATTAAAGTTTCAGAACTAAACAAAAATTGTAACAAAGTTTTCATCAAATGTTGTATATGAGATTTTTTGTAATAATTTTAAGTCAAAATAAGACAATTGACAAAAAAAATTACAAATTCAAACACACTTTATGTCACAATTATTTGAGTAATGCTCCAGAAAGTAGTAAGAAGACAATCAAAATTTCAGAATTTGGACTTTAGAATTTTAGAATGTTGTGATAACAACAGTCCTTGCAAATTCCAGTTACACTCTAGAAAATACTTATAGGACAAACAAAATATAAGAAAGTTTCTAAAATACATCAAAACAAGAACAATAATCCTCAAAAAGTTATTCTGAATTCATGTATTAAAAATCCTGAAAGGAACATTTAGATGCTCCTCCTGGAAAAATCCTAACAATCTTGAAAGGACAATTCAAATAGTAAATATTTTCAGATATAAATAATAATTTTAATTTATTATTTTCCCTTCAATATTGTGAATTTTAAAAGAAAATAAACCAGAACTGTTTGTTTCTAAGTGGTTGCAACTAAGAAATAATCTTAAGCGTGAATATTGTTGCTGTTACACTAGTTCACATGTATTTACCTAACTTGTACCAAATTTCACTGTCAAAATAGGTCTAGTTCTAAATTTCGATTTCGCCAAAGTAGTCTGTGATATTTTCTTGCAAGAATTTTAAGTCAAAATAGGACATTTGTCAAAAACAATGACATTATGTCATAATTATTTGAGTAATACTCCAGAAATAATTAAGACCATTAAAATTTCAGAACTAAACAAAAATTGTAAGAATGTTTTTATTAAATGTTGTATGTGAGATTTTTTTGCAATAATTTTAAATCAAAATAAGACATGTGACAAAAACAAGATTATTTGAGTAATGCTCCCGAAAGTAGTAAGACAACTAAAATTTCAGAATTTTGACTTTAGAATTTCAGAATGTTGGGATAACAACAGTTCTTGCAAATTCTAGTTACACTCTAGAAAATACTTAAAGGACAAATAACATATATGAAAGTTTCAAAAAACATCAAAACTAGAACAATAATCCTCAAAATGTTATTCTGAATTCATGTATTAAAAATCCTGAAAGGAACATTTAGATGCTACTCCTGGAAAAATCCCGACAATCTTAAAAGGACAATTCAAATATTAAATATTTTCAGATATAAATCATCATTTTAATTTATTATTTTTCCTTCAATATTGTGAATTTTAGAAGAAAGTAAACCAGAACTGTTTGTTTCTAAGTGGTTGCAACTAAAAAATAATGTTAAGCGTGAATATTGTTGCTACGTCAATAAAACTTGTTCATATGTATTTACCTCACTTGTGCCAAATTTCACTGTCAAAATAGGATTGTTTCTAAGTGGTTGCAACTAAAAAATAATGTTAATCGTGAATATTGTGGCTGCATCAATAACACTAGTTCATATGTACTTACCTCACTTGTGCCAAATTTCACTGTCAAAATAGGTCTAGTCTAAATTTCGTTTTCGCTAAAGTTGTCTGCGATATTTTCTTGCAAGAATTTAAGGTCAAAATTTGACATTTGACAATAAATTGCATTTTGTCACAATTGTTTGAGTAAAACTCCAAAGGGTAATAATAATAATAATAATTTATTGATGTTTCTGACACTAGTATGTCTTACACAGGTCAAATTAAATTACATATGGAAAATATATCAAAACTTTCATACAACTAATACCTAGCTTACATCAAAGAAAAAAAAACAATAAAACCTATAATCTAGTTTGATTGGTAAGTAAGTAGTAAGACAATTAAAAAGAAATAAATATCAATTCTAACAAAAATCCAAAACTGGAAATTGTAATTTCCAGTTATAATCTAGAAAATCTATAATTTAAAAGATCAAATAAAATATGAAAAATTTCAGAAATAAATCAAAACGAGAACAATGAACAAAAAAGTTGCTTTGGATTGACGTGTTACTCTAAAAGGACAAGTTAAATATTAAATATTTTCAGATATAAACAATAATTTAACAACAGTCCACAACTGCTGTTCTTATAAATTCCAGTAAAACAGATAAAAAAACGTAAAAATATCTCTAAATATTGGAAAATGTTTAGAAATATATAAAATAAATTAACAAAATTTCGCAGCAAATTTAGTAAATTTTCGGAAAATTCTAGAAAATTCCAAAGATAAATAAAACTAAAAAATAAGATAATAAGATAAATAAATACTTACTTACGTCAACTAAAAATTAGTTGAGGGGTCAAAAGATCTAAAATCCCTCAACTATTTTTTTTAACGACGAATTAAGTTCTTCTAACTACATCATCAAAAAGCGCAAATTATAGAATATATGGCACACGTTATAAGAGACAATAAGTATTCACTGCCGAGACTTATAATACAACAGAAGAATAGTGGAACTGGAAGTGTAGGGAGAAGAATTTCCTGTCTGAACTACTTTTAGAAAATGGTTTGGCTGCACACCAAATGAACTGTTCAAAGCGGCAGTTAATAAAATAAAGATAACCCTGATGATTTCCAACCTCCGGTAGGAGAAAGAACAACAAGAATAAGAAATTTCATAAAAAAAGAAAAAAATCCATTTTTTCCTCCAGAAAATCATAAAAATATTGATTATTATAATATTACAAAATTTCGGAGATACAGAAATATATTAATATGTAACAAAATATGCAAACATAAGCAAAATATGTATGTAACATATTATGTAACAAAACTTCACTACAAGCCGTTGTAATGCCAATAAAATTTAGAAAATTCCAAAAAAACAATTGAAATATTAAAAAATTTCAGAAATAAACTACAATTGTGACCAAAACATTTCGCCAAAGTTGTGATGAACATTTGCGATTTTAAGCCAAAATTTGACATGAGACATGTCCAACACATGTCCAAGAGTAGCCACTTACCTTTGCTAACGCCTTTTAGTCTACACAATGAAGGTAGCAAAAATAAGAAATATTATTGCAAAGTTATAAGCAGTAACAAATGAAGCGACTACTCTTGAGCCACCATATAGATAATTATTGCATTTCGCAAAGCCGCTATGCTCCAGTTTCAATATGTATATTCTGTATATATTTGCTATAAATATAAATACTAATTTGTAAAACCTAGTTTTGGCAATTTCCTCCAAATCCGAAATTACATATCATAGTTCATTGTGGTATTTCGAAACAGTTTAGTTAGTCTGTATATTAGTTGGTAAACGAGAGTTCTCCGTTGGGTTATCAAATAATGAAGTATTCAATTTGTGGAAAATATATGAGGGAAAATGATGACCCCTTGGCAGCTGCTGCTGCAGACGAGGGGCGCGTGCGATCTCGCCGAGCAGCCACTTGATGTAGGTCAATAAATCGGGAAGCAAGGGGTTGAGCGCCTCGTAAAAATAATTTAGTTGCCGGGCTTATTAAACGGGGCCCCCGTTTTAATTGCGGAAGGGTCGTTTCCTTATTGGGGAGCGTTGTTTTGACGTTTCCGCGGTCTGGGGGAAAAGCCTTCAAGGGGTCCGGATGATGAATGAACAGCGCGAAGCGGAGAGACTGAGCGCGGATGCTGGATGAATTTTATGTGCACACACATCCTGAAATGAAACCGAGAGAAGACATGGGAAGAAGTAACGGAATAAGAGTCTGCTTTACGTTACGAGTTAGTCAGCCGAAATATGTGCAAATTGTTGTTTTGCATAAAAATGCTGAAGTATTTTATTTCTTTTAAAATTCTCAATTATTAAAAATAATCGAAATAATCAAAAATATTTTAATATTTTCCAAAACTGCTGATTCATGATGAAGTGTTGGATTATGTACAATATTCTGATAATATATATATATATATATATATATATATATATATATATATATATAATATATACGAATATTGTGCAAAATCAATTATTTTATTAGAATTAATTTGATATTTTATAAGAATGCTATTCTTAATCCATTAATTTGTAAGAATGTTATTCATAACCTATTATTATATCAGACTTACAATGTTTAACTTTTAAATTATCGAATAACTACAAATAAACATAATTTTTCAGAAGTGAGATTTCTGGTTTTAATAGGAGTAATAAATATTTAAAAACAATCAATAACTTTAATATATTGTCCTGGGCGGTAATAGAATCCAATATCGATTGATCAGAGCCTTATCTCAATGCACTACACGGGATGATAAGAACTGTTGTCCCGTGCTGTGAGTTAAGGTTCCGACTATGATATTATTAAAATATTTTTAGAATTATTTTTCTTGAATTTTCATGGAATTTGACATTTCCAAGAAAAAATCAAATTGCATACATATAGCAGTTGCATCATTGGTTTTAATTTCACTAATAGCCCCTTGTATAGAGAACAAAACTGGTATTCTATAACACCATCATGATAAGAACTGTTATCTCGTGCAGTGAAGTGAGTTATTCCGTCTATGACATGATTGAAATATTTTTAGAACGAGTTTTCTTGAATTTCCACGAAATTTGACATTTAGCTGAGAAATTAAATTTGCATACATGTAGTAGTTGCATCATTGGATTTGATTTCACTAATAGCACCTTCTATAGAAAACAAAACTGGTATTCTATAACACCATCTAGTTGTCTACAATACGACAAATTTATACTAGATTATATTTATATAGCTTGTACCTACATATTTATTTCTACACAACTTTCACCACAATCTGCAGTGGGTTAGCAAAAAAAAAAAGAAATCCTGACCAAACAAGTCCCCCCAGCCATCAATACATCTCGACAGCGAAATCCCCACATCACTCGAGCCGGATTTGACAAAGTTAAAATTCTCGATTTCCTCCCCCACGCTCAGCACACGTTTGCTCGAGTGACCACGCCACCCTCGAATTCAATCCGTAAGCTCGCGATAAGTATGGGGATTTATTAGATATTTCCCTAATGCAGCTGAAAAACTACGCGACATGGGAGAAGTTGCCGGTTCATCCACTTACCCCTCAAGAGTAATCACTGAGTGCAGTTCTGGATGAAATGCTAGGATTATGGAATATCTCGACGTGTAGAGATATACAACAGTATCGCAATTTCCAGGGCTCTCTGAATATAACTCTTATTGAATGAAATATAGTTGGTCTGAAAAATCACGTTCTTCTAGGTGCTCATGGTACTCTTCTAGGTACCATGACAAAAAAAACGATTGCGAAAATATATGTATATGTATATAATATATGTAAAATATTGTAAGAAACACCTGAAACCAAAGAAAATAACAAACCGAAGAGATTGGATGACCAATGAAATATTAAGGCTTATGGATGAAAGGAGAAACCTAAAGAATTCAGACACACAGAAATATAAAGAAGTACAGAAGGAGATCAAATATAAATGCCGACAAGCTAAGGAAGACTGGCTGAAAGAGAAATGTACTGAGATATAAAATCTGCAGAAACTGCACGACTCTCATAATGTGCATAAGAAAATAAAAGAGTTCACTGGAATTGGTCGGAAACAAAGATCACAAATTCTTACAAATGAGGAAGGAAACATTGTGCCGAATATTGAAAATCAACTGACCCTATGGGAAGAATACACCAAATCCCTTTTCAATGCTCAAAGAGAAGAAATAACTACCAGTGGTAACAATGACACTGGACCATCTATTTTAAAAGAAGAAGTACAAACAGCAATAAAATCAGCCAAAGATGGAAAATCTCCTGGGCCTGACGACCTACCTGCAGATGTGCTTAAGCTGATTGAAGAGAAACATTTAGATGCTATAACCTCCCTATTTAGTAAGATCTATGAAACAGGAATAATAATAATATAATGGCTTCAGTCAATGTTTGTCACAATTCCTAACAAGCATAATGCCAAAAAATGCGAAGAACACGGTACGATTAGCCTAATGAGCCATACTCTTAAGATCTTTCTCAAAGTCATCCACCGTAGGATTTACAAGAAACTTGAAGAAGGTATAGCAAATACCCAGTTTGGCTTTAGAAAAGGAGTTGGCACAAGGGAAGCCTTGTTTGTGTCTTGATGCAGCGGTGTCTGGATGTCAACCAAAGGGTGTACGCCTGTTTTATAGATTATAATAAAGCATTTGATAAAGTGAGACACAAACAACTAATAGAAGCACTGGAACGAAAAAGTCTCAACACAACAGATATACAAATAATAGTAAAACTGTACCTAAGCCAAAGTGCGTCCGTTCGCGTCCAATCCGAACTAACGAAAGCCGTTGAGATCAAGCGAGGAGTCAGACAAGGGTGTATTCTCTCTCCACTTCTCTTTAACATCTATTCAGAAGAAATCTTCACCGAAGCCCTCGAAAGAGAAGACCGTGGAATACGAGTTAACGGCATCCCACTGAACAACTTGCGTTACGCGGACGATACAGTACTTTTCGCCGAAAACATGCAAGACCTTCAAAATATGTTAAATAACGTCGTCACAACTAGTCGGGAATATGGGCTGACATTCAATGTTAAGAAGACCAAATACATGATTGTCACCAAAACTGAAGTACCAAATGAACATCTGTATGTGGAAGGCGAAAGGCTGCAAAGAGTCGAGAGGTATGACTATCTAGGTACAAACGTCGACTGTGCCGTGGAATACTGCGCAGAAATAAGGATTCGCATTGAGAAAGCTCGTGCATCCTTTGTGAAGATTCAAAAGCTGCTCTGTAGTCGCGACCTGAGCTTGGACCTCAGAACCCGGATGCTCAAATGTTACATATTCCCAGTCCTTTTATATGGTGTAGAAGCTTGAACCCTCAACGTGTATTGCGAGAGGAAATTAGAAGCCTTTGAGATGTGGACCTACCGTAGGATGTTGAGAGTAACATGGACAGAACATGCGACCAACGTGGAGATTCTGAGAAGAATGGAGTAAGACAGAGAGATCCTACTGGAAGTGAAAAAAAGAAAACTGCAATATCTCGGTCACACCATGAGAGGTCCGAAATATGAGATTCTAAGACTCATAATCCAAGGAAAGATCGTAGGGAAAGGATCTATCGGAGCGAGAAGAATGTCCTGGCTTAGGAATCTGCGAAAATGGTTTAAAGCCACGTCAGCTGATCTATTTAGGGCTGCAGTTTCCAAAGTTAAAATAGTGATGATGATAGCCAACCTCCGGAATGAAGATGGCACATGAAGAAGAGTTGGTGGTATGTCTCAGCTCCTCTTATTTTTGTGAGATTTCCATTCCATTGTATGGTCCAACTATCATCTCGTAGTCTTGCAATATTGACACTCTATGGTCATCTCAACTTTGCAAGGAGGATTCCAATTACGAATTGAAGGTGTGTAATACCTTCGATTTGCTCGGAACTAGGCATTCGGTGTTTTTCTCCTACTACTCAACAATACTGAGATGCAAGGCTTCACTAAACGCAAGCCTTAAATCAGAATGCTAAGTGGTAGTCGGACAAGCATATTGGCATTTTATTATATTTATCTCTGCTTGTATATCAATTATCATGTAATGTATTAGCCCGAATATAACGGAGCCTTTATTGCAAAAATATGTGTGGGGGAAAATAATCAGAGTATCGCTTTGGAATATAACGCGAATGCTCTTTACAAAAAAATATTTCAGTTATATAACATGGCGGTATATTCTGGTTTACGGTACTTTACTGGTTCATTCACACATTGTGTCGCGATCGAATTGATTTGTACTCTGTATACGGGCGCCCAAATAAGTGCTCGAATTTGGAGTGAGTGCTAAAAAGCACGCTTTTAGTAATAAACAAAAAAATTAGGTGAATGCAGAGCGCCAGTCTTTCCTGCTCATTCTTTTCCAATTTCACGTTTGTTCTAATTAGGTGCGCAGGGCGTTCGGTAAGTGGAAAACAGGTGAGGCGAGGAAGAAAAGCGCGGGGGCGGGAAAGAGAGGCGCGCATTTAGCGTCGCCATTGTGCGACGGCATCCTTTGTGAGCGGCCACATGAAACGTGTAATGCAGACGCCCGTTTGTTCGGTTTTATTGTCTAAATAGAATTAATAGTGTTTTCGATTGTGTCGCCCGCACATCCGCACGTCCGACGAGCTTCGGGTTTTCCCCGCTCTGGGGGGACACGTTGCGTTAATTAAATTAGTATTATTGCGGCGGAACATGCTTCAAGTTGCGAATTCGCTGATGCAATTACCGCACAGATTACACGGCCAGATATTATTGTCTCACGTCACCAGCCGAGCGTGGATCGCTGATTAAAATTGTGAAGGCCCAATTACGTCGCCCCTATAGAGTCCTGCCCTGTCCTGCAGGAAAAAAAAATGCGGAAATTTGTCCCAGTCTCTCTGCATCCGCGCGAGATTTATGCCCGCCCTGTTTACATTTAGTATAATCCCATGATTTAAAACCCAATGGATTCCCGTAATCACATGATCTTGAACTGGCAGCATTATTGGACAAGTACGTCGGGATTATCTTATTTATGGCGCCATAAAAATCACGGCCCGTTGTAACTTTTGCACTTTCATTCATCCAACCGTGCGCTTCCCCGGCAAGACTCCAAACGCGCGGCGATAGAATCCGAAACATAAATTTTAACGGCCAAATTAATATTTGCAGTATCAATCTACACCCTCAGTCCCTAGCACTTGCATAGATCTAGTGCTCCACTTCAGTTTTACTGCAAGAGCCGCGAATCCGACTCGTCGCACATTTTACGTACTAAAACAAGTTAACGCAAAGCTCGAAAATTATTAAACTTATTACTGCAACAGGTAAAATTTATAATTGGACATGAATGAATACATCCTAAACACATCCTGAATATGTAAAATTATGTAATGTCACAGATTAATGTTTTGATGTTTGCATTCTATTTAATTTATTTGACAGAGTCTTTCGAAATAACTTTTGCATTATAGTACTAGTACAGTAAAGTACACTTAATGAATTCTAAGGTATGTCATAAACTGTTCAATTATAATGCAGTCCAACATAATAGAATATTGTGTGGTTAGTACAGGAAGTGATTTCTTCCCGGCCGATGCGGCAATTAATGTCCGAGTCATCAGGCGAGCACAGCAAGCCGAAGAGGCCGGGAAGGCACTTCATATACGAACCGCACATACTATTTTTTCTCGTAGTCTCACATTTGTTTCCAAACGAATGTGGGGCAATCACTCATACTTTAATTTTTTTGTGCCGAAACTAAAACTGATAAAACTGTAAAAAAAAATTGTAAACTGTAAAACATGAATATATTAATGCTGGGCCTTAGTTGTTTTATACACAACCGGTCTACTGATAATAACAATATTATGTCAAAATATGTGTTATACCCGTATTAAGTGTCATACCAAACAACATCCAAATCAATGTAGACGTTCTCTTTTTATAAGCAAATTTTTGTTTTTTTTTAAATTAACTTTGAAGCTGAATACTGGCTAAACCAACGCATTTGTATATAGAAGTTTTGTTAAATCGTCTTCCAATCGTCTTCGTTTAATCCCAGTAATCTGTGGTTAAGCCATTTCCACATAATTTAGAGACACCCTGTGTAAGCATCATTCTCATAAAATAAACAATACTGAATAACATTCTGAAAAAATAATATTCTAAAATATCAAATAATTGTAATAAATTAATCGACAATCAACATTATTTTAATATAATAATCACTCGATTATGTACAACATTCTGATAAAATATGAAAACAATTCCGATTCTGATGAAATAATCATTTACGAATAACATATCTACTAATGCATGTAATCCCATGAAATATTAAAATCGTTTTATACAATAATTGTTTATCGATAGTTGTCATAAACTAAAAATATATAAATCATTCTTATAAAATCTCCAACTGTCAAATTTATTCTGATAAAATAATCTACTACCAATATCATTCGCATAAAATTATCCATTATGAAAAATATTTTGATAAGACATCGAATATATCGTGGCCTTACAAGAAAAAGTGACAAAGTCAAAAAGACAGTTTTGAGATAAATGCATTTGAAAACTCAATACTTTGTGATAAATATAGTTTTCAATATTTATTGTTTTTCAAAGTTTTTATTGACAATCCAGTGAACCCTGATACAACATAGAAACCTTTTCCTGATAAAATCAACGAAATTTTATGGTACCAGATCATTTCCACTAAATTTTGTTAAATTTAATTTTTCTCATTTTCACCTTTTTCATTTTTTCTTATATACAGTATGTATTGAGTTTACAAGAGGGTTTTTTTTAAATTTTTTTACCGTTAAGTAACTTTTTTTAAATTTTCACTATTATTTTCTGCATTTATTTCAGCTAGTATACAGCATTATTAATAACCGATAGCCAAATAATTCATGAACGGATTAACATAATTACAATCGGAGAACTGATATAGAAAGTTTAGAATATTATTTACAATTAGACAACGTAGTTTTAAGAAATAAATCAAAGGTGACTTATTTCTGATCTCCTAATAGAATTTATGTGCAGACAAAAATACTCCATTATAATTCATGATATTGGAACAACAAAAAATAAGGTGGTACGCAGCAACATTAGCTCCAAATACTCCGAGCGAATTCCTATTATATGTACCCTGTCTTAATTAAATAAATACAGAAGAAAATTTCACAAATCGGCTACTCGACCCGTTTATGAATTATCTTGGCTATCGTTTACATGCAATTCCCTATACCACGTTTGGGTAAAGAGGCCTCTTGAGAGATGTTAGATGTAATTTTAAATTCTTTTTGCAAATAGTAAATAAAATAAGTGTCAAAATCAGATTTATTTTATTTTGCCAACACCCTGTGTAAATAAATCAAAATTTCAATAACTGCACTGGTAGTTTCAGACCAAGCAGGAATTATAATTCCTATAACATTTTTACTTAAAAGTAAAAATGAAGAAAAAATCCCTTTTGTAAACTCAATCCTCATACTAAACTCATACTGTATATTCGATTTGTTCGTAAAATATAAAAATCTCTCAAAGAATTTTTTTCTTAAATTTTTTGGCTCACAAAAAGTCTACCACATTGTTTTTCAGATTTACAGAGCGAAGCGATGATTTCATGATTTTGGTCGTACCGATGATGTCATGATTTTGCTGTGGCGGTGTGTTGACAGACTACCAAGAATTTACTTTATATTAGTGCTTTCATCAAAAATTTCAAATGTATGAGACTTTTAAGAGCTGTTGTTTGCGTGGCTCTGAATTTGTAAACTTGTGGTTTTTTTTTATATTATACATATCAACACCATGTATAAATAAATCAAAATTTCAATAACTGAACTGGTAGTTTGAGATCAAGCAGGAATTATAATTCCTACAACATTTTTACTTAAAAGTAAAAATGAAAAAAAATCCCTTTTGTAAACTCAATCCTCATACTAAACTCGATTTGTTCGTAAAATATCAAAATCTGATATTTTTTGCCAAACAAAAAGTCTGAATGTGGATACTTGTGGGATTTTTTTTAAATCGTACAAGTGAGTTCGTAAAAATCTCATAAAACAATCAACTATAAGTATGTCAAATTAATCGATTATTATCAATCTAAAAAATATCGATGTCATTATCTAGGCTTGCAGTTAAATTAAAACATTAATTGTTATTCGAACATTGATGATTGAGAGAAGCATGTAAATTCCATCTCGTAGTGAAATCCAATTATTTATGTGCATTTTGGTAACAACATTCGGACGCACTGTACTGATGAGACCCACCAGGTCGAAACCGGTCTACAGTTGTCCATCGAGGTAGTGCCCAAAATGCACACCATATATATTTTTTTAATTGTTACGTTCAATTTTTCTTATTCATTTACCTGACAAGTGTTTTAAGGATTTCTCCTCACTATCAAAGGAAAAAAGGTTGGAAATTACAACATGATGGCCAATATAAATATGTGCTTTAAGAATGTAGTCGAGGAAGTATTAATTATATGACATCATTCTCCTCACATAATCGATTATTAAGTTTAAAATTGTATCCATAAAATACCAGTTATGTATTTAAGGTTGTTATATTATTATTTCGTAGATGCTTACTGGTAAATAATTTTATTTTTTATTTTATTATTTATTTATTTTATTTCGCCTCACTAGTTTCGGTTTAAAAAAATCATCATCAGAGGCACGATATGTATTTTACTATTTATATATCCTTATCTTATTTTTATGAACAATATTTCTTATTAATTTGAATTTTGTATTTCAAAGTTACAGATATGTAATTTTGTAATATGTAACTTTCAAATATAAAAATTCAAATTAATAAGAAATATTTATCATAAAAATCGATCAGGATAAATAGATATTAAAATACATATGGTACCTCTGCTGATGTTTTTTTTTAAACAGAAACTAGTCAGGCGAAATAAAATAAAATAAAAATAATTATTTACTAGTGAGTACCTACCAAATAATAATATAACAACCTTAAATAATCGATTATGATCATATCTGATATATTATACTATACTTTGGATACTTATTATATTATGAACGTCATTATTATGAGTAAATTATAAGAAATTAGACAACATTCTGATACAATAATCGATTCTGAGCAATCGATAATTCTGATAGGTAAAATAATCAATTATAAAGATTAGTTAATCAAATGCCTAAATCATTTCCTAAAAATATGACAAAAGTATGATAAAATAATTGATTATCAAACTAATTCTGAAGAAATATTATACCACTCACAACTTTCTCATCAATTATGAATCAAAATCTGATAGAATATTGATTAAAATAACATTTTGGGTGAACTAAATCTTTCTATCTAAATTATTCCTATCTAAATCATTGTAGTAAAATAATAATGGGTCATCCAAATTGTTCTATTAAGATAATCCATGAACAATATCATTCTCATAAATATCTATCAATTATAAACAATATTTTTATAATCTAAACCCAAAATCCAAAACCCTTGGTCTGCAAGAATTTCCATTAGGTACATTAAACTGAACAAACTTAGTATTTCGAATAATGTATTATATAAAAAATGTTTGGTGATTAACATATTATGCCATGTTTTTTGCCCGAGTCATGGTGTCATGATGAGCGTGGCAAATATTTCTTAGTTAAAGAAAGTTATGGAATATTTCTGGCTTGTATTGCCAAGATATGTTCGCGTGGCAATTATTTCATGGCACGTGCAACATAGTTATAGATGGTTTATATTACAAAACGTGCCATATCTAAAACGTTTGGGAAATTACAGAATTTGAAATCAAATTAATCATCAAATCTGAAATATTTGATGATCAACAAATGATGCTACATTTTTTGATCGGGCGATGATTTGATGACGGGCGTGACAAAGATTTTCGCACTCAAAGAAAGTTATGGAATGTTTCTGGCTTGTATTGCCAAGATATGTTCGCGTGGCAATTATTTCATAGCACGTGCAACATAGTTATAGATGATTTATATTACAAAACGTGCCATATCAAAAACGTTTGGGAAATTACTGAATTTGAAATCAAATTAATTATCAAATCTGAAATATTTGATGATTAACAAATGATGCTACATTTTTTGCCAGGGCGATGATTTCATGACGGGCGTGGCAAAGATTTTCGCACTCAAAGAAAGTTATGGAATGTTTCTGGCTTGTATTGTCAAGATATGTGCGCGTGGCAATGATTCCATAGCACGTGTAGCATATAGATGCTTTATGCTATAAAACGTGTAAAATACTAAAACGCTTGGTAAATTACAGAATTTGACAAACATCTAAAATATTTAAAAAACGTGAATATATCTGCCATTATAGCTCCGGGAATACTGAAATTTGGCAGTATGGTGCAGAAGAAATCGGGCTTTAATTTGGTGTAGTCAGAATTGTGACAGCTCTCATAGGAAGCTGTAAAATCGAAAACAATAACAGGAAGATCGTGAATATCTCTGCCATTATAGCCCCGGGAATACTGAAATCTGGTAGTATGGTGCAGAAATTCTGGCTTTAATTTGATGTAGTAAAAAAAATCTGACTTTGATTTGGCGGAGTTGGTGGATTTGGTGGAATTTTGAGAACTGTCATAGGAAGCTGTCATATAAAAAAAAAGACTAACATTTTATGATACATAAGCGAGGCGATGATTTCAAAACGCTTGGTAAATTACAGAATTTGACAAACATCTAAAATATTTAAAAAAAAACCTGAATATATCTGCCATAATAGCTCCGGGAATACTGAAATTTGGCAGTATGGAGCAGAAAAAATCGAGCTTTAATTTGGTGTAGTCGGAATTTTGATATCTGTCATATCAACAAAATAACAAAAAAAACGTGAATATCTCTGCCAGTATAGCTCCGGGAATACTGAAATATGACAGAATGGCACACAAAAATTTAGGTTTAAATTTGGTGTAGTCAGAATTGTGACAGCTGCCATAGGAAGCTGTAAAATCGAAAACAATACCAGGAAGATCGTGAATATCTCTGTCATTATAGCTCCGGGAATACTGAAATCTGGTAGTATGGTGCAGAAAAATTCGGGCTTTAATTTGATGTAGTAAAAACATCTGTCTTTGATTTAGTGGAGTCAGAATTTTGAGAACTGTCATAGGAAGCTGTCATATCGAAAAAAATTGACTAACATTTTATGATACTTGAGCGAGGCGATGATTTCATGGCGCACGTGGCAAATATTTACGTATCTAGTGACTTTGTGACATCGTACGTGTTAGCATTGCGGAATTTTCATTAAACCTTTTTGAATATTTCAGTCCTGAATCTGCACAGCAAGTTTGGGATAAAATGTTTCTCTACTGTAATTGAATTGCACTCTCCAACCCAACCAGGGAGTGCAATTCATCCCCATTTTCACAAGCTATTAAAAAATTCAAACTCAGAAATGGATCTAAGCACATACCAATACCTTAAGGCAGTGGAGGCGAACGTTTTTACATACGCGTGCCACAAATTTTGTTTTTTTTTTATGAAGAAAACTATTTCCATGTAAACTATTCTACAGTACACGCCAGATTAGATGTCACTTTTTACATAAAACCGAAAACCCCACTAGTGGAATTAGACCAATGAGAATGGATCCCAAAACCGAGGGAGCTGTTTTGAGCCATGAAGCCATAAACCATAAATTCCTTCGATCCCTTAGAAATGAAATTCCAAATGATATCTCCCTAACATAAATCAAATGAACACCTAAATAAATTGAGGGACTTTAAGCTAACTATCGTACCTCACTACACTAGGATGCTCCAAGAAATTAATTTGAATATCTGTTGACCAGTAGGACAGGACAGAGGAGGGACTTCGGTTTTATGTAAAATATGACATCTTATCTGGCATGGACTATATAAAAAAATCTAACTGTGGCCTTACACCTATCTGAAGATATATACTGTTTGGCCTATGCGGATATTTTAAAAACTACTATTAAATATTTACATCACTACTACGTTACCATTGTTATTTTAATATAAAATTAAATTAATAATAAAGATATTACTGCGCAAAACTTATGTAATGTACAAAAGTATATTTTAACTGTAGTACCTACTATTTATTTAGTCTTTCACGTAGCTCCGTCTGTTAATACGAGGTTTAATTATGGACCTGCGTCAATTATTTAATTTAGTTTAGCTCCGTAATATATTATTAATGTCCCAATTTTCCTTACACAAAGAGTAACTATGAGAACATACCGAGCCAGCGTTCACATCTACCATCTTGTGAAAGCCTCGAGGATGTCTCATCCGCGCTTGCTAATTGAGCGGAGCGTAATTACCCCCAGACAGCGAAGCTCGAGTTCGGAATTAATGCGGTGGTTAAATAATGAGCACTTCCAGAGTGACCATTGTGCGTCGCCTAGGAGCAGGAAGTATGAAGGTACATTCGCAAGATTTAAGATCGGAAGTGAGCGAGGAGGACCGCTCGAAAGCGTTCCCCGCTCTGCAGCAGTAATAATCAAGAAATAATCACTCGAGGGCTGTTAAAGTGAAGCGCTGCACAAAATTAAGAACAACTCCGAAGTGAGGGCGCAATTAAACGCTGAATTCTAGGTACTTGCGCGAGCTGAGTGGGAACGACGCGTTTGGATGGAGTTTTTCGAAAATATGTTAATTCTGCACTAACAAAAGTTTCGTGAGTACAAGGATTCCAAATAAATGTATAAGCATCGCAGGTGCGAGGGCCTGAGAATTTTTGGGCGAACATCAAAAACACTGTTACTTTTGGAAGCCGGCGATCCCATGTACTTTAATTGACGCATGTGTTACTACTGCTTTAATTTGCCGGCACATTTCTTCAATTTGACATGCATCAATTACGAAGAAACTGCTCAGTGATTTATTTACCACCAAGCGCGGCTCGCTCCAGCGATTTTGAGTACACGCTTGGAGCGGCTAGACAAGTTCGGCCTGGTTATTGAATGCAAGTAATAGTGATGAATGGTTCACGCCAAAGGCCATATGCAATCGCCACCACTCAATTTTCATATTCTTCAACAGCCGAAGAAATCGTGTTTTGGCGTGTGACATTAAAATTGAACTTATGCACTTTTAAAAAGCAAAAGTGATAAATTACAGCGCACCGGCTGCATATAGCCGCCTAATTGAATCTAACTCGCATCGGCGGCTACAATTTTAATTCCTACGAATTCCCGCTGGCATGCCCAGTAATTTCCGAACCGCAATCACTTTCAATCTCTCATCTGTCACGAGCCGACTGCCGTTGAACTCTTCAATTGCACACGAGGAAATTAAGGCCAATGAGAGCGAACGCACATCGTGAATCACGTGAATCGTGCTGCCGAACGAAATTTGAACGGCCGAAGAACCGGGTAATGTTGGCACACACAAATTTGAGCATGGCGAGAGTTGCGAAGGAGATTTGTGTTATTATGGACATTTGTTTATTTATGGAGATTTGTGTCTGGATTACTTGCGTTCGAATTACTGTTTTGAAGGTTTCTTCTTGATTGGACATTGCTTTGGGTAGCACTTCTTCTTGAATGGATACTGCTTTGGGTAGCACATCTTCTTGAGTGGGCACTGCTTTAGGACACTGCTTTGGGTAGCACAGTTAATTTGGTTCCGAAGGTTATTGAAAACGCTGCACCTCAGAATAGCATATCTGAGCTCGTCCAATAAAACTGAATCCCGAGTAGCAGACGAATACATGAATACATCAACTGTATCCCGAGTAGCAGACGATTTTTGTTGTGGATCTCCTCATTTGGTTTATGTGAAGACATTTTGGGAAACCGTATTGATTTTTTATGGCTGTCCGACATATTTTATGTTAGAGAAGAGATTTTTTTTTAAAATAGCTGTTTTGATTTTATGGACATTTAGTTTAAGTGAAGAGGTATTTGAGAATTTTGCTTTTTTGATGGAAATATTTGGATCAAAATAATGTTGACACGTCGTTGTTACGTTTTACCAACATATGACCTATTTATATCTATATTATAGACCTAGGCTTGAGTAAATTTAGTAAAGAAATTAAATCCATCACGGTTAACGATTTTTCTTAATTAATATCATAATTAAATTAGCAAGAATTAGCGGCAACGTCGTTGGCTTCCTTTTTTCTTTTCCAGTTTTGAATGAGCTCTTTTAATTGAAGTATTAAATTTACTTTCGCCAAAGTTATTTTTCTTTTGCCTCCTGGTTTATATGATACGTGATAACTTTTGTTTGTGCGTAGGTACATTAATGTTCATTTGACTGCAGTACACACCGAATGGCAAATGGAAGCAGTACACAAGATACTAATTCAGCCGGTAATTGCATTGATTTTAGCAATTGCGGCTTGCCACAATCTCGCACGGCAAATGTTAACGTGCACAGTGGCGTTATTAATTTACCATATGATGCACACGAGGATTAAAATGTACCGTGTTTGGTGTGCTTTCGCATGCATCATAATATAATAATTCCGAGGCTTCGAGGTTATCCCTGCGGTAATAACAAGATTACAGTAATGAAAAAATAATAGAGGAAAACTATTAAGTAAATGCAGAAAAAATACGGTAAAATTATAAAAAATAATTAAAATAATAATAAATAATAATATAAATATAACCGTGGTTCATTAATCACTGTTTAACACCTTATGGTATTTTTATTACAGTAATGAAAAAATAATAGAGCAAAACTATTAAGTAAATGTAGAAAAAATACGACAAAATTATGAAAAATAATTTAAAAAATAATAAATAATAAACATAATATAAAAATAACCGTGGTTCATCAATCACCGTTTAACACCTTATAGTATTTATTATAGGTTGTGAAAATGGGGATGAAATTGCACTCTCCAACCCAACCTGACCCAAACTCCGAAATAGATCAAAGCACATACCAATACCTTAAGGCATATCAGGGTGTTATTATGAGTTAAGGCTCCGATCAATGGGAAAGTAAGCTCTTAGGAATTTGTCCACAAAAATATGGATAGATGAAGCATACGAAGATAGAAATACTCAAGCTAAGTAGGAGAACTGGGATTTAATGGGTCAAAATAAAAGTTAACAGCCACAAAGTGCTGAGGCATCAAGGGAAGTGGAAGAAGAATAAAAATCACAGGAGTGAACGCCCCCGTTATAACAATACAAGAAGTACAAGATCTTGATATATGATGGTTCTATTTTTAATTTTTTAATTTTTGATATACGAGTTTGCTATTTCTTTCACGTAGTGCTTTGATAATCTAAAATGTTGTACTGGATTTTCTTCAACTTGTCGAAAGAATTTAATAATCAGTTATAAGGAATATCACAGAAATATTATTATAGCAAACAAATCTTTTCTATGTATGGTAGAACTCATATACAGGGTGGCCCACCTATCCTCGCTCGGACCATTGCTGCTAGACTAATGAAAATTGACGACAAAATCTAATTGAAAGTTAATGGACACTTGATGTACCATCTACAACATGTCCACCTAAGTATGCAACACATGAGAAACTTTTTTATTCGTGATTTCTCGGAAAATGTTATTCTTCGTAAAAGTTTGTGCTTCGTCCAAAACTAATTAAGAGCAGAAAACAAATGACACACGACTTCAATTAGACGTATTACACGTATAAAAGATAAACGAAGTTACCAAATTGCGATGAGATTGTTTGAGAATTAGCCGTATCTTGAAAATTTTCGGAGTAAGGTGGTTCACTAAATGAGCGTCTGCTAAGTGTGAGTCCAGTGTATGTGCTGGCAGTATTTTCTTGCTCTCCCCCTAAAATACGCTTCATTGCCTCCGAGAAAACGACCTAATCCCGACGAAAAAATATAAACGTCGCAAGCGCCCTGAGTGCCGATCGTCTGGAAGGATCCAATCCACCAAAAGAAACCATAAAACACCCCATTTTTGAGCTATCGCAGAGAATTGCCCCTGGAAATCCCGCTCTGTATTTTTATTTTCGGCCGCGCGCTCGTGGGGAGCTCCCGGTCATCCCGGCGCGAAAAAATAAAAGGGACGATAAAATCGCGTGGGGGAGGAGGGCTGGACACGAGGGGCGCGGGTCGATCCAGGAAGGTGCGAGTAAAGGGGGTGGCTGTTCTCGCTCCTCTTCGACCACCGACGAAGGAGCGGAATGTTTGCCTAGCAGAGGGAAGGGCTCGCCCGCTGGGCACGCAGCGCCATCTCGCTCCAACTTCTCTCTTTCCACCCACGCAAACCTCTTCATTATTTATTGAACCGGAGCAGCCCTCGCACCCGTCCTCCCGCTCTATCTCTCTCTATTTCGCCATAGCCTACTCCTCGCGACCCAGTCGTAAAGATTAATTAAATTTTAAGTTGGGCGCAAATTGTGGCATTAGGCGAATTTCGTACGGCCAACTAATAACAATAATTACCAAGTAAACACAAGTAATTTTAATTACCAATTAATAATTTAGACCTCTACGGACATGCAGGTTCGCAGTACAAAATAGTTACCGTGTAGAACAATTTTGTGCACTCTGATCTGGAAGATGGTATTTACAGTCAGGAATCACTTCAAACAACAAACCCATACACTAGGAAACAAAACACAAACAGAAGCCATTACGTAAAAAACAAAAAAAAACAGAAATCATACATGGAGAAGAAAAACAAATAGAAACACAAAACCAGAAACAACAGACAAATTGAAACACAAACTCACAAACTCAGAAACAAAACACGAAACAAAGCTACAAATGACATCAAGCAAACAAATTCGAGGTAGAAAAGGAAAATTTAAATCGCAAATGACAAATTAAACCTCGAACTTTAAAATAAAAGACAAATGAAACCATAACCTTACAAACAAAGATAAATAAAAACCGTACACTCAGGAGAAAAAGACAAACACAAACCGCACACTCATTATCATATCATTATATGATAAAATAATAATTGTCAATCATAATTTATTGATGGTGGTACAAGTTGTTTTCAGAAGTGAAGTTCAGTTCAGGTTTCAGTTCAGGTTTGAAGTCAGGAAAAAAAAGAAAAAGGTAAGTACAAATGTCAAAAAATCATACTGGAAGACAAAAATATAACGATATACTCAGGAAACATGAAAAATAAAGACCATAAACGCAGGTAATAATGAAAATATACATTATAAACGCAGATTGAAAAGACAAATAGAATCTACGTACTCGCAAATCCTCATATCCTATATTCAACATTAAATCCTGAGACTAATCCTGATTCACCTTCAACAAAATCAAAAGAAGTTCGATTAGTTTCTGTTAACCCACACTATTTTTAAAAGTATATCTAAAGGAAACAAACAGAAACTGTACATTTAGAGAAAAAAAAAACTAACAAAATTCAACCACCACAGAAGCTACAAACTCAGAAACAAAAGAAAAAGAAAACCCAAGAAAAAGCAGAAAATAGAAACCATAAACGCACATAAAAAGTCAAACTGAAACCACAAACTGAGAAATAACAGACAAACAGAAATTACAATTTCAGAAGCAAAGGACAAAGCAAAACCACAAATTCGGAAACAAGAGACAAATAGCAATTACAATTTCAGAAGCAAACGAAAAAGCAAATCCACCAACTAGGACATAAATCAAAATAGAAACCATAAACGTAGAAGAAACACTCATGGACTACAAACTCATAAATTAAAGACAAATATAAACCATAAACCAGAAGGCATAAAAAACCGCAAACTCATAACAAAATTAGTAGCAAAAATCAAAAATTCGCAAAAGACAAACTATAACTAACGCTATAAGGTTATAACTATAAACTCGGGGTAAAAAATGAAAAATAAAACCATAAAGCATATAAAAATGAAAATAGAAACCATAAGCGGAGATAGGTAGAAAAAACAGGAACTACTAACTCAGAAACGAAAGACAATTAAAAACAATAAATTAAAAGACAAGTAAAAAATGGAGTCCCAAAAAAAATTACCTAAATCCACTACAGAAACTGCAAACTCAGAAACAAAAGAAAAAGGAAACCGAAGAAAAATCAGAAAATAGAAACCATAAACGCACATAAACAGACGAGCAGAAACCAAAAACTCAGAAGCAACAGACAAACACAAATTACACTTTCAGAAACAAAAGACAACGGAAGACCATATGCTCGAGAAAATATATGAAAATTAGAAACCATATATGAAAATAAAAGAAACTCACAGGAACTACAAACTCAGAAATGAAAGACAAATAGAAATCATAAACCAGAAGGCAAACATAAACCGTAAACTCAGAATAACAGTTATTAACAGGAATCAAAAGTTTATGATTATAAAATATGACAAACGCTATAACCATAAACTCAAAGGTGGGGGAGGGGAGGGAAATAAAACCATAAAAGCAGATAAAAATGAAAATAGAAACAATACACGCAGATTTAAAAGACAAATAGAAACTACATGCTAAAAAATGTCCAGTACTCGTAAAAAAGGTATATAACACACATAATTACATACATGGAAATATTTGACATAAAATTGTTGTGATTTTACCCATCGATATTGCCATAAAATAACTTAAAAATGTGCAGAAAATGTATTAATTTTCTGCAGAATTATCTTTCCTTTGAGATTTTTAAAGAAAAGATTTTGATTCATTCCTATTTAGGTACTTATTTGATTTTCTGCTGACAGGTACCGTTTAGATTTAGATTAGATCTAGATTTTAGATCTAGACAGACCATTTAGAGTCTGAATTAAATCTATTAAATAGAATCTTAATCTTAAATATCTAAGAAAATTCTATTATATTTTATAAAACATTTAAAAATTGCCGAAAATGTATAACATTAACAAAAATCATAAAAATTTAAATTGATTTCGCACAATTCATCTGGAATCTATTAATTTAGCTTCTGTAGGTCTAGAACCCCCATTAACTAAACCTAGTTTCACGACATCCCAAAGGAAAAGTGTTGCATTACTAAACTTTCAGCAAGTTTAATAAACAAAAATTGAAGTTACGGTACATTTCATAAAGATTTGAGAAATTGGCAAAAGTTTTTTGGGGACTGAAAAGTTCCAAAATATCAAGACTTTTGGTTGACTGTTAACAGCATCAGAATGTTGTCAGAAACTGCGAACATTATAGCAACCAATGTTACAAATTACGAAAGTTGCTAAAACTGGTTAAAAAATACAAAATCTCCATAAACTTTTTATGCAATTGTTGTAACATCATTCAAGAAATACCACATCTATGACTCATCCGAGCAGAAACTACAACTTCAGAAATAAAAGAGAGAAAACATTAACCCGTAAAAAAAAGGAAAATAGAACCCCAAACGCAGATAAAAAGGTAAGCAGAGACCACAAACTCAGAAACGACAGACGAACAGACACTACAATTTCAGAAACATAAGACAAAACAAAACAAAAAAACTCGGAAAAGAAGCCATATATGCAGACAAAATTAACAAGCAGAATGATAAACGAAAGTCAAATAAAAACCATAAACTAAAAGACATATCAAAACCGCAGTCAGAAAAATGATGTCGGGAATGAATCAAAAATCAACAATAAAATCCATACATCAAAATCCGGACAAAAACTACATATACAAGCGTGATCAGAATAATAGGTAACAAATGGACAACCTTTTCAGTGTGTATTTTTGAGGAAAAAGTTGATTATTATCTCAAATTAATAATAGCATTATTTGAAAACTGAAATAATTAATAATTGAAATGCTGAAAAATTTAATTTATTTTTAATAGATCTAAAATTGGCGAGCATTGTTTAAATGAACATAGTACTTGCACATAGTTTAGCGAATGATGATTTTGTCGGGATGATTTACATTAGATTCACTAGCTGCTTCTCTGCATGTTCTGTAATTATTCCCCACAATAAGAACAATTTCAACCATTTCTGGGTTAGTTAACGATATTTACCATGTTTACTAGTGCAAATGATACTTAAGTGACAAAAATATTACAAAACGAAAAATTAAACTGGCCAACCAGACAGCGCGATTTATAAATTTTATTAGTGTTTAAGTGTGAAATGCATGGAAAGATAAAACAACCCGTAGAAGGTAATAATAAACTGTACATCATATTTTTAATTTAAGAACTTAATTAGGCATTTAAAAAAATCATTCAATTTTTATTTTTTAATTTATTCAGATTAAAAAAAATGCTTTTATTAATTTGAGATAATGCAGGACTTTTTTGCCTAAAAACTTTTTCCTCTAAAATGCATACCAACAAAGTTGCCCATTAATCTGATCACTCGTCAACTATCTCCATAACCATCAAGGGTATACTATAACCATCCTCTGACTTGATGCCGCAACAAAAGGAATTCTCGATCTTCCATTATTACTGTCATCAAATAAGGTAGAAACATTTGATTAAAAAAATTATTGTTATCATGCTCATCACATAATTCTTTCCTAATGACATAAGTTGATGGGAAATTAGTTTTTCGTGGGATATTGAGTCGCCTAGTTGGAAAACTAACATTCCTGCAGGGAATTGACTATAAGTAATAATTTAATACTCGTAGTACACATAATTAAGCGTTTCGTCTTTTATTTTATTTTTTTGCCTATTTCTACAGCTACGGCTAATTACCTTTGCCAAGGAGCGATCCATCGCGCTTGGAAATTTTGCATTTTGGCGTCTTGCTTCGTCCATATCGGTTTATTTAACGAGTACGCACAATTAAACAGTACACGGGATCGCCTACTTCAGTTGACCTCCAAAGAAGAGACAATATTCTCGAGCCCATGGGGTTCGAACCTACGACCGTTGTTATTTAGTAGATAACTATAAGTACCAGTATATACCCCATATAAATTAGATATGAAATGAACTCCAAGACGAATAAGAATCATTAATGGCACAATTGGTATGTAAATTGTGAACTTGAACTTGATGAACTTTAAATTCCAATGCATTATAAGATGATTAATACAATATTCTAATTATATTTCAATGATGATTCATAAATCGCAGACAACTGTTGATAAATTTAGCATCAATAAAATATATAATCATTTATTTGAGAATTCCCCAAAAAAACTGGTTTTTCGTGTTTTTGTTTAAAGCGGATCTCTCTAATGTACCTGCGTCTTAAAGATTGCCATAGAATTGGGAATACTCTGAATAATTTTCTGAGTCTTTGTTAAAGTTGACTTCCAGTGTACCTGCATCTTAAAAATTACCACAAAATTCGGAACACAATTGAATAATGGATGCTTATCCTGAGAGCCATCTATCTATTAAAACAGTTCACCTGCCTTTCCGCAGGTGTTGCAACTATCTCCATATATGGAGTGTCATCAACTGTGCTCTTTCTTGAAGTAAATCGTTCTGCACTTATATATAGGAAATTTAGAAACTGAAAACTGCCGATATTTTCGAACGCTTAATATTAATCTTCGGAAAATATAAAATTGATATAAATATAACCAAAGAAAAAAGTAAATACTTAAATCGTAAATAGGTATCGCTGTAAATTCGCATTGCTAAATTGCATGGCTTTGTTTTATGTTTTATATTGATTGATATTAGGTGAAGCACAAATCTTTATATTAAATTTTTCAAGTATTACTATTATTTAGAACCAATATATGAATTATTGGATGTGTGGAGTATCTCTGTACTCTTGAGAATGGTCGTGAGGCCGAAACAATTGTAGAGGTTTATTCTATGAATACAGTGAAACTTTAACCAAGTGTTTGATTTAACCTAATATGAATTATTATTATTGCTGTTTAATGTTGTTATTGATAAGTTTGTTTATTATTGTTGTGTGGGTGTTTTTGGTATGTATTAAGTAATTTTGCGGTTTAATATCTGATACTTTAGATACAATGCATGAATAATTATGTCTATTATACATTCTTCTTTTTGTATGTATTACTATTAGTTGGAAGCAATATATTATTATTATTATTATTGTGTGGGTGTTTTGATACATATTAAGTATGTAATTTTGCGGTGTTGTGTATATTACTTAGATACAATGTAAGAATAATTATGTCTATGATACTTTCTTCTTTTTGTATGTATTACTATTATTTAGAAGCAATGTATTATTATTATTGTGTGGGTGTTTTGGTATATATCAATTATGTAATTTCGCGGTCTAATGTATGATACTTAGATACAATGTAAGAATAATTATGTACATGATACATTCTTCTTACGATACTGTAGGGTGTACAGGTGAAAGTAATCAATTAATAATTGACTGGGAAATGATGTGAAACATAAATATTGCAGGGGGAAATGTGGAAAAACTGCCCCCAAAAAGGTGGCTTAGGCTTAATGTCTCCTCACGTCATTACGATATCGAGCGTGCGGGTCGCGTGAAACTCGTGCCACGACGACGCACTATTAATTTCCACATCCACATTTATCTATTGGAACAACGAAATAACATGTTATTTCCACCGCATTACATATTTTATCGTGCCGGTTAATAAATGATGTATTTTGTTGTAATAAAGTGGCCGCGATAAATCGACCGTCGCGCGCACTTAACATCCCCCGGGCCGCCCCCGCGCCGATCGCCGCCGTCCCCGGACGACTGCGGGGACGGGGTCGTTAAGTAATTTCACGGTCCGCCCGCGACGGTCCTGCGGGGCGGCCGCCGCCACCGGGTCGATGATGTGATATCGTAATTACTGCGGAACTCCGCGCGCGAATGATTCATCGTCTAATTGTGACTGGAAAAACGTCGCCCGAGAGCACCTGAATATTTCATGCGGGGGCGGCCGAGGAAGTTGACTCCGGGTTATATATCTTGGTTACGTGCGGCCGGGTGCGGATTCCAAAGGGCGATATTGATGGAGGGTGCTTGGGGGAGAGATCTCGTGTGCACTGCATCGAATTGAATCGAGCACTGTCTGAGCTCCGCCGGTGATGCTTCGGTGTAATGAGTTAAAATATCTAGAGAAGTTTGTGGTGCTCTACGGATGAGAATTACTTTTATCCAATTATCTAGATAAATATAGTGATACACCCGAGGCAATTGACGGAAAGAGACAAGCCGCACAGATTTCCTACCATGCAGAATGATTCTCATTCCAATTAGCAATACAAATATAGTAATAAAAGCAATGGCAATTATTTATTATGTGTGCGTAATATTTGCGTAGTAACGAATCGCTCATTAAAGTTAAAGGGAGCAATCACAGATTGCAAATGCGGTACACACAGATGCCAAATCGTCTTCAGATGTGCAAAATAGCTTGAATTTATTGGACATTAGGACAATCAAAGATGAACCATTTGTAATAGTCAATTATCTCGCAGAAGATATAATTGTATTTTCTTGCATGAGTAACATAGAATTATGAACATTATGTCAACCAAAGTTTACATGGATGGAACATTTGATAATTGTCCAAAATATTTCCTGCAATTATTTTGCATTCATGTATATGCCAATGATACATACGTTCTAGTTTTATATTGTTTAATAAAGAACAAACTGAAAATATCATATATGAAGTTGTTCCAAATTTTGATTAAAAAATATAACAAACTTGTATTTACGTGGCATCCCGACTTCATTGTAATCGATTTCTAGCAAGGCATACATTCTGCAGTTTCAACAATTTTTCCAGAAGCAAACATTATAGGATGTAGATTCCACCTAGTACAATCTTGGTAAGTACAAATAAATTTTCTAGTGAAATAATGTTCTAAATCTCTATCTTTAATATAGGTTAAATTGAAACTATGTGTGGATACTACACCCCTTTAATATAGGTATTGAAAAATTCTCCAAGTTGGCCTTTCCAAAGAATATCGTGTTCCAGGGTCTGAGATAGGAAAATGGCTGTATCACGTATTTGGACTTACATTTCTGGATACACACGAAGTTGGTGATGCATTCTCTTTCGAACAGTTACGAGATATGCCTTCTGATGGAAGAGTTACTCAATTCGCAGACTACTTGACAAATACTTACATAAGTGAAGATTCCAATTTCCCACCTTATATTTGGGCAAAATCTTCTGCAGATATTTCCAGGACCACCAACTGCTGTGAAGGTTTCCATTCGAAATTTAAACAATATTGTGTGGTGTATCATCCAAATATATATGTATTTGTAGAAGCATTGAAAAGAATTCAAACGGACACATATATTAAAATAACAACTTTTAATATTACAGAAAAACGGTTAATTAGGAGAGAACTTTTAGAGAGTCAGAAATTTATAACAGCAAAAATTGCACAATTTCATTGTAATGCAATTAGTCGCTCTGATTTCTTGAAATACGTATCTTATAAATTTAGTATTTACAATTTGAAATAAAAATATTATGTAATTGCAGTAATTAATACATTAAATATTTAATAAAATTTAATAGTTGTGTGTGTTACATATTTATACCTGTCTATATCTGCGGATTTCGGGGGCCGGACTGCAATTCGCATCTAGGAACGCGCAAGTAACAAGTAAGGTATTAATGGATTAAAGGATTAAGGACTTTTCGGCTCGGACTGCAATTCGAGTGTGTCATTAGGGGGCAATAAAATTGTCCAACTGCTATTCGCCTATCATAAAATGAAAATTTTTGAGCCGGACTACAATTCGTGTGCGCCGATTTTCAATTGGGTAAAACTTATTGAGATTGATCGTTATTTACCTGTTAAAAAGTATTATTAGATTATAGTCCATATGCTACCATTGAATAGCTCATTAAATGAGCACTCAGAATATGATGCTATATACAGGGTGTCAAATAAAACAATGAGTTTAAGCCATTTGAAAATAGCAAAGTTGTCTTGTTGTTTCAGAACACCCTGTGTATTCTACGTGAATCAAAATATAGTGTACGTTTTGGCACATTGCTTGGGTACTTGCATACCCAGATTCTTTTATCGATTTCTTATAATAAGGTTTTGTTGAATTTTTTTTTGCACGCCCATGTTTTTTCGTTAAATTTGATTATTATATGAATAACTTGGCAACGTTGCATTTGATCTCAATATATAAAAATGATTTGTGAAGCCCACATGAAGCAGATTCCAAAATTAAAAGAATATGCAGGGTGTTCCATTTTAAAATGAGACCAAATGTTGTGTCCTGGATTTATGGTACACTGTACACTCGAACGTAATTTCAAAAAGAAGCACATCAAAGTGCTTCAGTGTCCAATAACTTCCAATCAGATTTTTTCATTCCATATTCATTAGTGTAGCAGCAATGGACCGAGCGAGGATAGGTGGGCCACCCTGTGGTTACTAACAAGTAACCTTTAAACAAATATTTTGGAGCTTGTGAAAGAACTTTAAAGAAACGTCAGAAACACATGTGTTTTTAGTAAAAAAAACGGTGTTCTGAGTCTTATTTATAACGAGAGGTTACTAACAAGTAACCTTTAAACAAATATTTTGGAGCTTGTGAAAGAATCTTTAAAGAACAGTCAGAAACACATGTGTTTTTAGTAAAAAAAAAAGGTGTTCTGAGTCTTATTTATAACGAGTTTTTGTTGCGACTTTTTGTCTATTGTCCATAACTCGATTCTGACTCATTGTACTATTAAACTGCAGTTTTTAAGTAATATCGAACGAAATTGGTAATGATAGATAAGATATTTGTTTTTGATATCTCGCGTCCTCGCTTTGAAATTTGACTCAAGACATCCGAAATACGTGCATGACTAAATAATGAGGCATTGCTACGCAAATGTGATAGCCACTGATTCGGTTTAGCAATCAATATATAGAAACGTGAAATTCCACATGTTGAAATTAAATTTAATATAATTTTTACTTATAAGAATATGATTGAATACCTAGTAAAGATGAACTATAGCAAAAACTTTTTATTTTCTGAATTCTGAATCAAATAACTTTCGATATAATGTTCTGGTACTTATAATTGACAAAACGGAGAGGAGCTATTTTTTTTAATATTGAAATTATTTGAGTGTGTTTGGGAAAGTTTATTGTGGTTCGTGGACTTTTCGTTTATTGAAATTTAAAAAATTCAAATGTTGCAGACCAAATATGTCCCTGATGTACTATGATGTCGGTGGAGTGGTTTCAGGAAAAAAAATAATCAAGCTCCGTACTTTAGGCCCAACTTTTCTTCCTACATACACAATTCCGCTCCCACCTTATCACCATTATTTGTCGCCGGCCTTAGCTTACGCAATATCTCACGCTCATCGCCCCACAAACCGCCCCCAAGGCAGCCGGGGGCCGCCACCCCCCACGAAAACGTTACAACCATCGCGCACAAATGCGCGAATCCATCAGCCGTCAACGAACCGTCCATCCAAGCCTCGCCTTCCTCCCTCGCACTTCTAATAATTTATAGTCATAACGCATGTGCCACGTAACGATCTCACAAATTACAGAGCCAGGGATCGCGGATCCAGCGATTTTTCACGGCCGCCCCATCCACCGCCACCTCGGCGGGGCGGCGAAAACTGGCGAATGTTGCATTAATTTTTTGGGGCGGCTCGAGTCGCGGGGGCGGCGGGTCATCGTACCCGATTGATTCCTGTGCGCTTCGAAAGTGAACAGAGTTTCTGTGCTGGCCGCGATCGATGGGATTCAGGTTGAATGGATGCTAATAAAAGTTGTTTCGAGTTACCTAACTCAAACACTTTCCCGCGCCGGTTATTGGGAATGTGTAATTTAATAACGACGTAATTCCACGTGTACACTGTACACGCGGCATGGCACTTGAGAACGTAAATATTTAGAAATATTATTATCAAAATTACTGATGGCTGTTCGCATTACTACCAAAATTTATTATTAATAATAATACAACAATAACAATCAATATTATCAATCAAGAATTATTAAAAAAATATATCATAGAATATTTGACCTAGTGTCACATAGGTCAAGAATTTATAAATATTAACACGCTGGATGATAATGTTGGATTCTTAATAAGGACATCACAACAAAACTTGAATCATTGCAGATGTCTAAACTTACAGAAGAAAACGAATCTGAGAGAAATTTGGTGATATTAACTTTGAGACTATTTTTGAGGCCACCACCTCCATTACTGATCACCAACTCTAACACCAAAAACAATACCTGCTGATCGTGTGTAAGTTTCTAGCAAACGTTTAATTTTTAATTGAAATTTGATTAAAATGTGAATTACTTGGCAACGTTCCATGTGATCGCAAGAAATAAAAATGATTTTAGAAGCCCACATAAAGCAGATTCTAAAAATGTAATAATATACAGGGTGATCAATTTAAAAAAGAGACCAAATTTTATGTTCCGGAATTATGGTACACTCGACAATAATTAAAAAAAGTAGAACATCAACTGTCCAATAACTTACATTCAGATTTTTTCCTCAATTCTCATTAGTCTAGAAGCAATGGTCCGAGCGAGGATAGGTGGGCCACCCTGTATATATGTTTTTTAATTTATTTATTTTACGACTAATATCTGCGATTGCGGTTCATTAAGCAATACACTAAACTTGGGTATTATGCCTCTATGATTTTCACTGTTATTACTAATATTATTATCAGTATTACTTGTTTAATTTAATAGTACACATACCATCAACGATAATTAGCACTAAACATTAATAGGTCAGTTGCTGAACATTAATTAATTAATTAATTCCCTGACCTCTAGTACTAACTGGACGTGCATAGCACCTGTCACGGTCAAGTATATGCAGATGTTAACTGGAACTGCTATTCACGGTTGCTTTACTTAGATATTAAATTATTCACACTAAATTATATTGCTTTTAATAACTATTATTATCCCAATGTCCTGAATACCTGAATTTTTCCATAATTATATTATAATGTATGTAATAACAATTTTTTTTTCTAATAACGATGTTACATGTATAAACCAATCAATTAGACGAGCTACTAATAGTAATTCGGAAACAGTTATACATAATTCACATGCAGAGAAGTACCATCTAATGACCGTCGAATATAGGAAAAATAAGAGCATGCGAAATGAGGACGATAAGGCATTATGTTTATATTAGTAAACACGCGATGGAAATGTGTACTTTTAGGTAAAGAGAGGCATTTATTTGGACCGCATGTAATAAAGGTTATGCAATGATTTATGATTGTATATTAGGCGGGTTATTGTAGTTACCAGCGTAAATTTACGAATGTATTTTTGAGATACAAGTATACACAAATAAACCAATGACTGCCATGAACAGAAAATATAAGAGCGTGCGATCTTCATAAACTCCCGATTGCCTTCTATATTTGCTGTACCTCGCATTTTAAAAGACAGCAATGGGCACCAAATTTGGAAAAATTGCTGAACCTGGTATTTTAAAAAGCGGGCATGTTTTACCAAATTTGCAAAAATTGCTGTGCCTGGTATTTTAAAAGGCAGACATGTTTTACCAAATTTGGTTAAAAAAAAAATGAACATTTGAGAAGTGCCCGATGGTTTTTCTTATCGATATATAGTTTCACGAACATAACATTTCACCAATATATATCACCATACATCACCATCATTATCAATATGTTTGAGATTTAAAGTTAAAAAGCAATATTAATGGGCAATGTTATGCAAGTTTTCGAAACACACAATCCTATTCAAATATCTTTATTAAATACTGGGGTGTAAAGTTAACTGGTTAAAGTCAATTAAGGTACTGGGGTGTGGTGTAAAAGGGTGTAAAGTTAATTCGCCTCCTCGTGGTGCACCCTGGATAACGCTAAATGAACTAATACATACTTCAGTCAGATAATCTTAAGATCTCCTGACTATGACAGATTCTGTAAATCTACAAATGAGAAACGCCTATGTCACCTATGACCACTCAATAAAATTCGCCACTGATGCAGCTGCCATATTCGGACCTCAGAACTTAAAATTATAAATTAAAAACCAGTAATACAGTTTAGTGTGCGATACGCAAAATAAATATTAAATACTTCGTACTGAATTAAAATATCTGCAATGTTCAAATCGTAATATATAATTATAAATTACAATCGAATTCATAACCATTATCTTCATATTTCTTATCATAAGATGCTACATGGTACATTACATAAGATTTTTATTTGAGATATATCAGCTAAAATATAAGTGTTCACATTTCCAAAATGTCCAAAACATACATAGCAAGTATATTATTGTCAAAATGTTGAGGAACGACATTTTGAAGGCTGATAAAATTGCCTGTTTTTCCGTTCTATTCATATTTAAAAAAAAAAACTCTTATACGGTATAATATTTTTACATGTGTGTTTCGAAAATCACGAGAACTATCGATAAGAGCAACAAAATTCAGAAGTTGACATGTACAAAAAAAAAAATGAGTGTCATAACTTGTGAGTATTCTAGTGGATTGTCATTCCTTAAAATGACACAAGCCTACTTACCGAAAAACCTTCAAAAATGAGATTTTTTTATAAAATCAGATTGAACACTAAGAATTAACCGCACATGTCATATATGGTTGAAACGAGAAAAATATCCTCTATTTAGCTAAGTCACGGCTAACTATGAGTTCCATATAAAATACCACAACTTTATGTCATAACTCAAATTTCGGACTGTTTTTTTTTAATATTTCATCATACCTGTTATAGTTATCGAGATTCCCTATTAAAACATCGAAATTTGCCCACCCTGTACATGTAATATATTATGCACGTGTCAATGATTTTAATTACATTTCGGTGACTTGTAATTTCAAAATGTTGTGCACTTGACGATTATTTCGTTTCAGTTTGATAGTTTCATTTTATTCACTTGTATTACACAGGTAATTGCTAAATTCATATAAGTCGCCTTACCCAGATTTGATTATTACATAAAATCCAGTCATAGTAAGTAGCCTCAAGATGCCGTTTTGGCAGAAATAAATTATATAGAAATTTGGTACACAGACTCTCGGAGTATTCTAGAATTGAATAACCGTCGAGTATCCCCTCACCGGTGGGGACTTCATCCCTTAATAAAGAAAAAAAAATACCCCCAAACGGCGAAATTATGTTATTTTTCGTAATTATCTCGTAAACGGTGCACCGCCAGATTTTTTTTAATTTAGGGTAAAGTCGATGGAAACAAAATTTTCGACAAAAATTGTGTTACACGGTTTTTCACAAAAGCTATAGTTCGCAAGGTATAGAGGGAAGGGCAAACTCGACGGATATTCGATTCTAAAGTACTCAAGAGTATGTAGGTATACCAAATTTCAAAACTATATCGTTTATTTCTGCCAAAAAAATATTTGGAAAGATCCACCATGACGAAGAATTTTATTAAATATATTTTTAAAGGATTTATATTTAATATACAAATTCAATAAATTCTGGAAAACATTTTGTTTAATACTCGGATAGGCCTTTTGCGAGAAAATTTTCAAAATCTTTTACTTGCAATTCCTATTGCCCTACTCCATTCAAACAGAAAGCATAATCCATTTTTACCAGTAAGTACTAAATAATAATAATATAACAACCTTGAATAATCCATTTTGTTTATCAATATTCTTCAAACAACCATGATTATTTTGGTACTATTTTTAAACTATGTTGTAACTGTATTTAATTAACTTATGTATGAGCACTGAATGTGAATATTATGAAATGCGCCACTAAACAAAGTCTGCAAATATTTTTATACTTATAATTTTTTTACACTCTTGAAATGTGTAAGTACTCTGTGATTTTATCTTGAATAAATGCATTATATCTTATCTTATTTCCCAGAAAAGTATTTATCAAGAACTTATATTTAAAAGACAATTAATTGTTAGAGGAAATAGTTCGCCTATTTGCAACAACTGCTAATATCATAGAATGCGCCAGTAAACAAAGTCTGCAAATATTTTAATACATATAAAAATGTTACACTCTTGACATGTGTAAGTACTCTGTGATTTTATCTTGAATAAATGAATTATATTTTATCTTATCTTCCTAGAAAAATATTTATCAAGAACTTATGTTTAAAACACAATTAATTGTTAGAGGAAATGGTTCGCCTATTTGCAACTACTGCTAGGTATAAATTACAAGAGGGACTGAGTGAAATGTTTAGTAATTGGGTCAAAAATGTATATCAATCGCTTAAAAAAACGAAGCTGAGTAGATTTTTTTTAGGTTGTGCGTAAAATATGTATTATGCCACTGTTAGTTAGATTAGTTACGTTAGGCTTAAAGAAGTATGTAGGTATTATATATTATGTATACCTATATTATACATATAGAGAGGGGTGAACGAGATAGAGAGATATCTCTGGAGGATGCAAACACCTAGAACTTTTAGTTTTTATCCGATTTAAACAAACTTCGTCTGAATTGCTAGGGACACCTAAAGTCTATTTGCAAATACAAAATTATCATCAAATGCAAAGCTACCTACGACTTAATGGAAATTAAAATAAAAAAAATATATTTATACAGTATGTCCCCGAATTGAGTTTACAAGAGGAAAAACTTTTTTTTCTTGTATTTTACGCCAAAACTGCAAAGGAATAAGATTTTTTGCTTGTCCTGAAACCAGCAAATCTGTAATTAAAACTTAATTATTCTGACTTAGTGAAAAGAAAAGTTCAATTTTCTTTTAATTTCGGACTTTCTCTACTTTTTAAATCCCATCACATTGGCCGCTTTTTTTTGACGATGTCACTTTGACTAATAAGTTTACGCAAGTTAAATAACAAAAATGTTTGTGAAAAACATAATTTTAATAAACAGCAACTCAAAGAAACAGCTTTAAGATAAAAAAGTCATTTTTAACAAGAACAATCATTATTCAATTAACCCCCACCCAATTCTGCGCACAATTCTACTCTAAAACGAAGCTCCTCGAAACTTCTTTGAATTTCTTCGATAGACAATGATGCCACGTCGTCACTTATTCGATTTTTTAATTTTTCGGCATTATTAGGTAGGTTATCCATATACACAATTTGCAATAAACTTCCCCACAAATAAACCATATCCTAAAACTGTTAAATAGGGACTTCTGGCAGGCCACAATACTGAACCATTTCTTCCAATCCACAGATCTCCAAATTTAACATTTAACCAGTTAGTAACAATGCGAGAATAATGTGCAGGACAACCATCCTGCTGAAAAGACATTGTTCGTCTGTAATTATTTTCTGAAGCATGAAGCCCATCGCTAAGAAAATTTTCTAACATATCTAAATATGTGTGCTGATTAACGTTGTTACCAAAAAGTATGGACCTATTATCCCGTGATAACCAACGGCACACCACACGGTTAATTGAATAATGATTGTTCTTGATAAAAATGACTTTTTATCTTAAAGCTGTTTCTTTGAGCTGCTGTTTATTAAAATTATGTTTTTCACAAACAGTTGTGTTATTTAACTTGCGTACTCATTTGTCAAAGTGACATCGTCATAAAATAAAACGGCCAATGTGATGGGATTTAAAAACCAGAGAAAGTCCGAAATCAAAAGAAAAATGAACTTTTCTTTCCACTGAGTCACAATATTTATGTTTTAATTAGAGATTTTCTGGTTTCAGGACAAGCAAAATATCTTATTCCTTTGAAGTTTTGGCGTAAAATAAAAGAAAAAAAAGTTTTTCCTCTTGTAAACTCAATCCGGGGACATACTGTATATATTTTATGGGAAAAAACCATTTTTTAAATCAATTTCTAAGTGTTACAGTGATAACTGAGATAGTCTGTATAAAAATTAAAAAAATGGTATTCTGTTATTTTCAAGAAATACACACGTAGATGATACACTTGACTTTGACTCCTCGTAAGTGTGGCACAATAAATAACAAGTACTTAACCAAAAATATCGCAGTATTCAGTACTTGCAATTTACGAACTGACGAAATATTTAAAACAAAAATATGATAAATTATTGTTTAATTCTACGCCAGTTCTACTACATTAGTTTAAACTTCGTACAAATTTCAACTTATATTTTATTAAAAAAAAAACAATTTCTAAGTGTTGGTCTGTGAAAAAAAAAGTTACTCAGTTATTTTCAAGAAATACACAACTTGACTTTGCCTCCTCTAAGTGTGGCATAATAAATAACAAGTACTTAACCAAAAATATCGCAGTATTCAATCGTTGCAATTTACAAACCAAGTAGATATTTAAAATAAAAATATGATAAATTATTGTTTAATTTTACGCAACTTCTATTAGATTAGCTCAAACTTCGTACAAATTTAAACTTATCTTTTATGGAAAAAAATTAATCAATTTCTAAGTGTTGCAGTGATAACTGAGATAGTCTGTATAAGATTTAAAAAAAATGGTATTCAATCATTTTCAAGAAATACACAACTTGACTTTGCCTCCTCCAAGTGTGGCACAATAAATAACAAGTACATAACGAAAAATATCGCAGTATTCAATCCTTGCAATTTACGAACTAACGAGATATTTAAAATAAAAATTTAACAAATTATTGTTTAATTTTACGCAAGTTCTATTAGATTATTTTAACTTATCATTCATGAATAAAAAAATTAATCAATTTCTAAGTGTTACAGTGATAACTGAGATAGTCTGAATAACATTTACAAAAAAAAAATGGTATTCAGTTATTTTCAAGAAATACACAACTTGACTTTGGCTCCTCTAAGTGTGGCATAATAAATAACAAGTATATACTTAACCAAAAATATCGCAGTATTCAATCCTTGCAATTTAGAAACCAAGGAGATATTTAAAATAAAAATATGATAAATTATTGTTTAATTTTGCGCAAGTTCTATTAGATTAGCTTAAACTTCGTACAAATTTCAATTTATCTTTTATGAAAAAAAAAAAAAATTAAATGAATTTCTAAGTGTTACAGTGATAACTGAGATAGACTATAAAATTTAAAAACAAAATGTATTCAATCATTTTCAAGAAATACACAACTTGACTTTGCCCCCTCTAAGTGTGGCACAATAAATAACATGTACATAGCCAAAACTATCACAGTATTCAATCCTTGCAATTTACGAACTAACGAGATATTTAAAATAAAAATATGACAAATTATTGTTTCATTTTACGCAACTTCTATTAGATTAGCTTAAACTTCGTACAAATTTCAACTTTTATGAAAAAAAAAGAAGGTGAATGTATCTTGAAACAAATGTCTCGAACTGACGAGATATTTAAATTAAAAATACAAAATATTATTGTTTAATTTTACGCAAGTTTAATTAGATTAGCTTAGATTTCGTACAAATTTTAACTTATCTTCCATTCAATGTGCACTGATTGTATCCATTATTGTGTGATTTTAGCTTGCTGTGTGTATTGGGGCCGTGCCGTTTATTTAGCTTACATCGCCTGTTTATTTTTCCTATTCCGGTTTAAGTTACAGTTTATTTTCAAACAAGGTACTGCTCACTGCGAGCAATTAATGTAAATAGAACGACGGTGGCTGCTGCTAGAAATAAAGTGGAATCCGTAGATGCAAACGTTATGTGTAGTGACTACTACGAGTATGCTAGTAAATGTGTGGTTTCAACTCTAATACCTATGCTTGACTTCCTAATGATGATCAAGTCTGCCTTAATTTAAAATCACGTTACTTGCCAAATAACGCTAAACTCATACCTATGCCTAGCTTTGTAATGATAATCGAGTCTGCTTTAACCTAAAATCACGTTACTTAAAATGCCAATTGAAAAAAAATCACTTTATATCGACATTAAAATAAAGTGCAATTATTTGTTTATTTTCCATAATTAACTTTTAATCATGTAATAAGGTTCACTTTACCGATTTTAATAGGTTGCCTGACAGCACGCTTAGCTAAGAACTAAATCGCGGACGATTGGTGAACAAAGTAGTCTAATAATAGCAGCAGTTATAAAGACATATTTTCAAGTATGGTAAATAATTATTAATGAACAAATTCAAAAGCGTTTATCTTTAATTTTATTATCATTTATATTTATAACATTAATTTAATTTTGGCCCATTGGTGAAGGAGTTGCGACCAGAAAGAATTTATTCTATAATATCAAATTTTAATTCATATTATTTTTCCCCTATTTTAAATTTATTTCTATGAATATTGTTTTTAGTGTTATGAATTTAGTGTTATGAATATTAGTGTAATTATTAGTGTTTTATTTAATTTTAATTTAGGTTTTTTTTATGTTGTTCAGTATTAAGAGTTTATACTGTAATAGTTGCAGGTTGATTTCTAATTCTGATTATTCTGTATTAGGAGGATTACGAGATGTTGCTCATACAATTTCTTATGAACTAAGATTATCTTTAATTTTATTGTCCTTTTTATTTTTAACATTAAATATAAATATTTTGGATTTTTTGAAATGTCACAATTATTTGTGATTTGTATTTTTATGTTTACCATTAAGTATAATTTGTGTAGTTTCTAGATTAGCTGAAACTAATCGAACGCCATTTGATTTTGCTGAAAGGGATTCTGAATTCGTTTCTGGAGCTATAGCAGCATAAATAGAGCTTATTTATAGTACCTAATAATAATCATTATTATTATTATTATTTTCTATCCGTTGGCCGTTAATCTGCATTGCAAAACCTTAAGGATACATTTTCTACATAAATAATAATAACAACGATCCTATTTTCCTCATTGTATGGCGTAGGTGATACTAATTGCCCCAGTTTTGATAACTAAAGAACATTCAGGCGGTTCCAGCAGAGTATATGTTGGAATTGGCAAATAATTTTAATAATCAGATCGGTTCAAGGAGCCATCTGCTGACCGGTTTCTCTTATAATTCATCAGCACAGACCTGGCATCTGATAATTACGTGGTAAAGAGAGATGAATGTTAAGGAAATTTCTCCGAAATGATTATATTATTGTTGTGAATATTGTGTTTTGAAGCTGTATACGAGCCCTAAGAACTTAATGTTCGGACGGTACCAATCTGTATACATATTTACTGATTGTTGTTCTGTACATTATTTATAATATTTTTATACAAGAATTAGGAATAAGAATAAATATTTGCATCAAATGCAAAGCTATCTACGACTTGTTGGAAATAAAAATAAAAATATTATATATATGTATATTTTTTTTAAAAAAAACCTGTTTTTTAAATGAATTTTTAAGTGTTACAGTGATAACTGAGACAGTCTGTATAAAATAAAATAAATTAAAATGGTATTCAGTTATTTTCAAGATGTACACACGTAGATGATACACTTGACTTTGCCTCCTCTAAGTGTGGCACAATAAATGACAAGTACTTAACCAAAAATATGGCAGTATCCAATCATTGTAATTTACGAACTAACGAGATATTCAAGTTAGGAGTCATTAGGTTAGGTACAAGGAGTCATCTGCTGACCGGTTATTAAGGGACGCTTTTGTTAAAAATAAATGATTTTATATTAACAAGAAACGAAAAGATAGATTTTTTTTTTAAATTAACAAATTCTATTGACAACTTAATCTTCGGCCGACTACCGTTTAAATTATTAATACGGTGTCACTTCACCTTTCGCCTTCATGACCGCTCGTATTGTGGCTGACATCGTTTCCAGCAAAGAGTTGCACTAATTTTTTTGAAAGAACTTCATATTTCTGTCAGTTTTGTCTCCAAAGCATGTCTAAAGTAAGTAGCAACTTTCGGCAAAATAATCTGTAAGTAATAGTAAAAATGGGTATCGTCCGAACTTCTAAGTTGTTAGGGCTCGTAGTTGTATTTTGTAACTACTTTAACAGTGTTAGCGCTGTTAATATCAGTTTTTATTCAGTTAAACACTAAGGTTTTCAAATTGGAGAAAACTTGATTGTAACAGCGCTGTTAAAATAGTTATAGAATTGGGCCATTCATCGTAGGATGCTTTCAAGTATCAGGTGCTAAGGTATAGCAGCTGTACAGGCAACTTTAAAATAACTTCTATTTTGATTTTCGTATGATGGTTGTTTGAATTGTACGCGACGTGATCCCATCAATCCTATAATTAAATCAATACGTCCCAGTAATCAGTTGATGACATCACATAATTCTTCTCTGCTTCATGAGGCAGCAGCTAACCAGCAAAACGCACATAACTTCGGGAGTGATAAGGTCTGGAAGGCATCGACTCTTGGCAATCGGGGTCAGCCGTGTGCCCTTTTCGGGGCAAATAAAGAAATCCCGTTCCTCCCCAGGAGCCCCGTGGAATAAAAATGGCCGATTTGCACCCCCGAGTGACGATGATATTTCCGGCTGGTATTTGCCGCCGAAGTCCTCAAAGGTCAACGTATTATTGCGTAACGCACGAGAATTAAAAACACGGCATGTCGGGAGAGCCGGTTTCGGGACACAATAGGGGATGGAAATCAGCCCATGCCAGGGTAGACTCACGATCCATCATGCGGGCAAGGTTCGGACCGATACTTTTAAGTACAATTTCTCTTCCTAATTTGCCCTGGTCCGAGCACGGGGTTCCGGGAGGCGGGAAGAAACAAAGGGTTGCGCGTGAATTATAACCAATTTAAATGCAAATTGCTCCTTAAGGCCGGCGGAAATACGAAAATAATATAAACAAATTCTAATTCTGCCTAAATGTGAGTTATACTGGGGGTCCCGAGGGCCGTAATGAAGGCGATATTGCTTCCAGGCGCGGCGAAATAATTTCATATTTAAGTGCGCGACCGGAGTAATCAGATTCGGGGGCGGAATTTACGTCCAAGCATGTTAGCAACAAATGCGATTAGAATGGGAACAATTAGAGATACGCTCACGGTGATTATTTGCTTTAAAAATAGATGAAACGAAACGGAAAAAGTAATTTAGATACAGCGCGGCGACACGCACGAATGGCTGTTGCTGTTTAAAAAAAATAAATTATGTATATTAAAAAAAAGCGGAGATCGACATGCAAATGTTGCACGTACCAGGTTCAAAAACCTGGGTGATTTGTAAGTCCCCAAACTGGGATTCCAATTTGAAACGCTACGATTCAATTTGTTTTAATGTTGTCCACGCTGGGACACATATCCTCCTCGGGATATCCTGCAGCGGATGACCAGAGGCATAACAATGAGCTCCTCACTATAAACGCATGTAAATAAAGTTATAAATCGATCAACTCACCTAGTTGGACGTACATCTTCGGCCTCACGTTCTCCTGCCAGGCCGCTAGGCACGCGGTCAGGGCGCACGCGGCGATCACAAACTTGGCCTTCATCATCTTCGCAATCACCGGTGTGTACAACAATTACAATAACAACAACAAGAATAACGAAAACTAGATCCGAGAATCACCACCGAACCATGTCAGTAACTATCACCACACTCAATGCGCTGATTCCATCACAATCTTCTGTGGACGTCGGGGGTCTTCTTCGTCGGGTGGTCGCCTCCGGGGAACGCGCACCAAGAGTCACACGCACATAGTCCTCAGCTTCCGATGCGGGGGCGGCTGGAGCTTCAGCTTTTTCTTCTTCTATGATGGGGTAAAAATCAATAAAACGCGACGCAGCCGATCCTGACGCTGTTCGCAGACTAGCGACGCCGCGCGTCGGGACGCCTGTGCCAGCTGACTTCCCCCACCGCTGGAAGAGACGACAGCGCCGGCAACCTGCAACGGACACACACGCAATTACTCAGGATGAATGCAATGGTCCATAAAGAATCAATTCATGTATTTATCGGATTCATCCGTTATCTCCTACATCGAAATTAATAACACATGTGCCGGACAACGAGGAGGATAGCAATTAATACCGCGGCCACAGGGCGAAAGTTAATGAAATAATATATATCGTAACTTTTTGTTCTGTTTCGCCCTGCCCACGGTGAAAGATAGTTTCCCGTTTCCCTTTCGAAGATTTTCGAACGGAAAAACTCGGTGACGTATGTTATCTGCTGAGAAAGCTCTTAACATCGGACATCATTTATTGTTTTTCTAGACAATCCACTATGCTTATGAAGATAATTTATTTCACGAGGAACATTAAGCATACATCTCCCAATCATATATAACTGACAAATACTTTTTTCTCATCAACATTGCAAGAATGGAAATTCATAAAAATAATAGCAACCATTACTCATACAATCGAGTGAATATAATAATTCAAATATTCTGTTACTGGCAATATATCTACACCAGATAATCGATCAGTCTCAAATGTACACACACATTAGTCCTTTAACTGATTTGAACAGAATTTGTGATACATTAAAACGAACATTGTTTATTTAAAAACATTTTATTAAAATGGGATTTTTAAAATATCCGGTGTTGTGAAAAACATGTTTTATGCTGTTAAAATAGACTGTTAAAAATGCTTCAATTACTTGCAGTTGTATAAAACACATTTGTTTAAAACATGTTTGAAACGTCTTAAAACACGTTTGTTTAAAACATGTCTTAAAATAGGCTGTTATGAGAGATTAAAATAGAAAGTTTAGATATTTAGAAAAAAATTAATTCCATACTGGAAAACATATCAGATTATTTTTACACATACAATATTACCTCTAATCCAGTAATCTGCATTTCTATGATGCAACTTTGTAAGAGAATTCCAGGAAAACTACTTCTTTAGTTAAAAAGATTTAATTTTTTTCTAAATATCTAAACTTTCTATTGTAATAAATTTGATAGAGGAAGCCGTTACTATGTGACAATTAATCATATGATCCAAAAATGAAACACGTTACTACGTTTTTTAACCCTTTATTTTTTCGTTAAACACGACTGCAGTTTCGACCACAATTAGGTCATTCTGAAGTCTTTTGAATCACTTGAAAATGACCTAATTGTGGCCGAAACTGCAGTCGTGTTTAACGAAAAAAATAAAGTGATAAAAAAAGGTAGTAACGTGTTTCATAATTATATCATCACTTCTATTTAAATCTTTGAAAACTGCCTATTTTAAGATATTTCAAACATGTTTTAAACAAATGTGTTTTAAGACGTTTAAATCATGTTTTAAACAAATGTGTTTTAAACCACGACAAGTAATTGTAAGCGTCTTCAACATCTTATTTTAACTCGCATAAAACATATTGTTCACAACACCGGATATTTTAAAAAGCCCATGTAATAAAATGTTTTTAAATGAAAAACCTTTGTTTTAATGTATCACAAATACTATACAAATCAGTTAAGAGGATTAAAACATGTTTGAAATGTTTTAAAATAGGCTGCTTTGAAAGATTCCAATAGAAAGTTTACATGTTTAGAAATTTTTTAAATCCATACTAGAAAGCATATCAGATTTTTTTACACATTCCTTCAAATCCAGTAATCTGAATTTCCATGGAGTGGAAATTTGGAGTGGATTTTATAGAATTATGAAGTACCTACTTAGTACAACTTATTGTCCATAGTTGACTAAAAAATTATGAGATTTGTTCGTTCAGAAAAAAATGTTTGTCATGTTCTATTAAAATATTCTATATAATTATAATGTATTACTTAAATAAAAAATACCTCTTCCTATTTCTAAGAAAAAGTAATTTTATAAACGACATTTTTTCTAAATCGCCTAATAATTTGAACATAAAATTGATATATCGATGCAATAATGGCACAAAAATTATCAAAACGTTTATTGCATTTTATATTGTTTTCTTTCTTCTTTATAACAAAAACGTATATTTCTCATCTTTAGTTTTCCTGGATTTTTCTTACAAAGTTGCTCCATGGAAATTCAGATTATAGGATTTGAAGTAATATTGTATGTGTAAAAAAAATCTGATATGTGTTCTAAATATCTAAACTTAGAATTTTAGTCTTTAAACAGTGAACATGCTACAAAATTTCGACAAAATTTTGTAGTATAATAATTTTGTCGATAAGTTTTGTCGAAATTTGTATTACCGCAGTACACTCCATCAATTAAAAATAAAAAAAATTAAGAGCTCTGAACCATTCAAAAATACGGATTAGCAAATGTAAAGTACATACAATCAATTTACAGATCACATTTCCCAAAATAAATGGGATGTACAGATATTTTTGCATTTTCTAATAGTAAAATGTATAGTTTATGAAGCATTGACGTCATAATCATAAAAAAAGTTGCAAAACACACGTGTATTAAAAATTACCTCAAATCCAGCATTTCCTCGTTGAAGGTGCATATTCTAATTTTCACATTTGCAACTGCTCGACTGAAGTATACTTAATAACTATGTCATGATTTATTATCGCGTGTCGACTAAAACTAATAAAAATGTTATGTACTTTATACACATGTAGTGTAGAGTTTTAATAACGTCCAATTGTCCGATATACCTACAATTAGTTTTATAGTAAAATTGGAAACTGAGGATATCTATTGTTTCAATTTTGTAATACTAAAAAGAAGTTAATGTGTGTATGAAACTTTAACGTGCTAATCCGCAAAAAACGGTGATGAGACTTCTCTTAAAACCATGCAGAATTCTCTCAGTATTTCGTGGTAGCAACCAACTATTGATGGAAAATTCCGGAAATATTAAGGATATTTTGCAATGGTAAAATGTTCAGTAAATAAATAAGTGAAACTATAACTTCTTCATTCGGAGCTTTGAAGGCTACATCTTGGATCATATATAAACTAGTTTTATGCATACATGTAGAATTGCTCCAAAATCGAAAAATCAGTATTTCATTACTACAACCTTGAATGAATTTAATATAAATCCTAGACATAAACTGTGTTCCTCGGGTGATTCGGGTGACAGTATTGTTGGCCAATTTAAAAAGTCACTAGACTTAAAAAAAATGGTTATATTTACAAAAAAAGAGGTTAGATTTTATAACAGTGGGCAATGTTACCATCAAATTGAGTATCTATTGAGTACAGAACTTATTTGCTATTTATACTTTACAAAAGCAAATCAATTATAGTTGATGATTTGTTTACTTACTAACAATTAAAAAAAACAGCACACTTGAATGATTGAAGCAATAATTTATTTATTTTAATATATGAATTAGGCAACGTTGTGAGAAATCTGACATTTAATATTTTTTATCATTGATGCATCATATTGCTTGTTTAAAACATCGTGTAGCGTGCATAAAACAGGCTTTCAAAAACGCGCGTTTCCTGTAAAGGTTTCCATGGATACAAATGGAATGTATTGCCCACATTGTTGACGCGTTATAGCATGTAGACATTTTCTGCATGTAAGCAAGAATCATTCTTTCATCTACAGTTTTCACCTCCTGTTCGTCCATCCATTTTACCAATTTATCGTATTCCTTCTTATATGCCAATTCCGATTTTTGGGGAATTAAACGCCTCTCTGCTTCGGAGCTTAATTGATCAATGTTTCGTTGCATTTTCAACCAAAATCAAAACTGACGCCAAATTGAAAGATTGTTACATACGATATTCAACACTTTGACAACCAAGGCTAGAACGATTGCATAGTATCAGCCGCCATGTTAGCTAGTTATTTATTCAGTATCTTAGCAACGATACTAAAACTGTACGGCAAAATCGACGGCACATCAGATAGAAATTATAATTACAAATGTTTAGGCCAATTTACGGCATCAATGATAAAAAATAGCGTAAAGTATGCGTGGATATCTGGCCTTTCAAGCACTCACTCTATTCAAAAAACCTCCCCGCCTCCCCGCGCAGCGGGGAGCGACGGGTCGGTTTTTTGAAAAACGTTCGTGCTTGAAAGGCCTTGATATCCACTTATACTTTAATATACTATTTTTCACTGCTGTTTATGTGTAAAACAATATAAAATGAAACCACAGCCTTCTTAGTTAAAAATAAAAATGGAACAGAGTATTCTATTTTTCTTTGTTTATATATATATATATATATATATATATATATATATATATATATATATATAAAATGTAGGTATAATTATGAGTGAATGATATTTTAACGTCTTAATCAGGAAAACAAAATCTGTACTAAATTATAAATTTGTGTTAAATGTTTTATTTTAACGTCTTGAGCAGATATACTCTGTTTTACCCTTACATTTACGCCCGGTTTCTCCACCACGTCCTAAGACGTAACTAGATCTTAAGCTATGTCTTGAGACACTAGCCCAGCTTATTCCGTTGCACCACGGCGAAGTCCCGTCTTATTCGTGTCAAGCAGAGCTTGATTATAGGATGCGGTTTGAGCGCGCTTAAGCTCTGCAACATAACCTGTAATAACGCAATCACTGTCATCAAAGCAATGGTGCACCCTGTTCCAAGCAAACATGAATTTTGATTGCGTTAATTATGTGGACAATGTGGATAGTGTAAATCTATCGGAGGTAGACAATGTCGACAACGTAGACATCGTAGACATTACAAATGTAAAAATTCCTCGGCAAATATATGTTCGTGCAAGTTATTTTGAACTTTATGATGATGACCAATTTTTTAAAAGATTTAGATTAAGTAAATTAACAACTTTACATGTGCTGAGGCATATCGAACATAGATTAGAATGTATAGAAGATAAGTAAGTAAAGTTCTGTTCAATGTATATTAACTGATATATATCTAGATTATATTGTTTTTATAGAAATAATTCAATTAGCCCAATAAATCAATTATTGGTTACACTTAGGGTGTATGCAACAGGTGGCCACCTAATTTCAGTTGGTGATTTTATACAGTGCGATAAATCAACGGTATCGAGAATCGTGGCAAAAGTAACAAAATCTATTGCTAATCTTCGCATGATGTTTATATACTTGCCAAGAAATGAGGAGGAAATTGCCAAACGACAAAATGATTTTTATGAAGTTGCAAGATTCCCGAAAGTTATTGGAGCAATTGATGGGACACATATAAAAATGAATTCGCAAGGTATAAATTAAATTAATAAATTAAACATATTATTAACAAAATTATAAAAAATCAATTTCAACATAGTTTTGTCTACAAAGCAAAATAGCTATTTATCATTTTGTAAAAAAAAATAGCTTTTACATTATTTTTAAGTCTTGTGTTTATATTTTTAATATAATGTATCGATGGGTAGAAGCACAACCATTGTATGTTTTACTCAAAATTCTGGTTTTCGTCATTTGCCCCAATTTTCAGATTTTAATTATAAAATAAGGTAGTTCACCCCTTCACTACACATTACCAATTTACCACGTACAATGTTTGTGCATCAACTAGCTTACCTCCTAGGTGATACTTTATTTCGTAGAAGTGAAATTAATATCGAAATGGAAAGGGTAATACAATGGTTGTAGTTTTACCCTTCAATAACTATTTAATTGAATCAAATATATGTAATATATATTTTTAAGGTGGAGATGATGCTGAAATTTTCCGAAACCGGAAGGGCTATTTTTCTATAAATGTCCAAGCAGTTGCCAGTAGTAATTTACTCTTTCAGGATATTGTGGCTCGTTGGCCAGGATCAGCACATGATTCTACTATTTTCAATAACAGTAGGATTAAATATAGATTTGAAAATGGTGATTTTGGCAATTCAACTCTGTTAGGTAAATATGTTTCATTTTAATTGGCGATATACAGGTGTCATAACGGTTGATAACTGTAGCTGTATGATGCACAAGAGAATAAAAATCAAAAACAAAAATAATATTAACACAATAGGTGTTACATAAACCCACCATCGTAGAGTAGACTACGTACTATCAATAAATATATATATATATATATATATATATATATATATATATATATATATATATATATATATATATATATATATATATTGGATAGATGCACTTAATAAGTAATCTTATTAATTTTTAGGTGATAGTGGTTATATGAATAGGCGTTATTTATTAACTCCATTTTTAAATCCACAAACTCGTGGGGAAATAGCCTACAACACTCGTCACATACGAACACGTATAAAAGTTGAACACATATTTGGGGTTTGGAAAAGAAGGTTTCCAATTATGGCATATGGATGCCGCTTAAAATTGAACACCATCTTAAATGTAATTGTAGCAACCGCAGTTCTACACAACATTGCATGTTTGAGGGGCGAACCTGAACCTCCATCCGAGAATGATGTAATGGCACATGAATTGCAACAATTCATAATAAACGGAGACATTTCTAATTTACCCCTTGAACATCAAAACAATGTCTTCGACACTAGAAGGGACTTGGTAGAGAATTATTTTAGCAGGTTATAAAATATTCTGTTTGCGCCTTTGCATATTATAATTATTTATGTTAATTTTAAAACAAAATGTGTTTATTACCACAATTTTATTTGACGTTCATAAGGTTATTATTATTGATATTAAAATTATTCACAAGGTATCATTTTGTATTTATTTTTATTATTTACATTTTCTTTCTTATTATTTGCAGTTCTGCCTCTTTTATTGATACTTCCAGGGCATTTACTTTTAAAATATGATTTGTTTTAATTTCAGTCATTTTTCTTCCTTGTTCTATGTCATCAAGTTTCTTTTTTAAATCCAGCTGGAAGAGTTGCTCCAGCTGCTCTCCTATCCTCCGCTGATTTTTCAATTGCTCTCGCAGCACATCCAATTTTACTTCGTCTACAGTGCTTGTACTTTGAACAACTTTGGGCCGCCTACGAGCTGTCCAGGTTAGCGGTGGGGCCCTTTCTTCGCCATCATCCTCCTCGCAGGTGGCATCAGTGGGTGCTGCGTCCTCCACCGCTTCTGATCTGCACGGAACTGGTGCCCGTGTAGGAGTCTCCTCTATTTCCAGTAGCGCAGTTGCCTGCAATTCATCGTACTTCAAGGTTTCTGTAATATAAAATATTAGATATTAACATATACTTATAAATATAACTATTATAAATACCAAAGTAAATTAATACTTCAGAAATTATTACCTGCATGTAATTCCTCGTCTACTAAATCACAGTCATTCTCCACGTCCATCCCATGGGCAGTTTTTTCATGTATGATCGACAATGCAAGACTGCTTGTTGCAGTTACGGTGCCCAATTCTTTAGGGCCACCGCCAGTCTTGTATACCTCCGATCTTTCCTTCCCCGCTCTCTTCTTGGCATCCTGTTTGATGTTGCTCCACTGCTTCCTCAGTGAATCCACATCGCGCATAATTGACCCTCTGGCATTAAAACGTTGGGCCACTACTTCCCACGCCGCATCTTTTTGTTTATTTGTAACCGCATTGGTTTTTTTATTTTCTATAACGTGTTTGAAGTTCTCCACCAAGGTGATCAATGTGTGTTTTTCCTCCTGGGAATAATGCACACCTTTCCTTCCCTTTGAACACATTTTATACAATTGAACACTTATTTAATAAAACACAACGTTACTACCGCTTAGTACCACGAGAAGACAGGCAATGGCGGTGGGCGAGAACGGATATCGGTTATCATGAGATGTTTTCGCAAAACTGGCGGGAGATTTGAAACAACCAATTAAAAACCAGCTGTGTGAGAAACGGCGGTGTTGCTACATCTATCCAGATCCTAGCCAAGACGCCGTTTACGCATCCGTGGTGCAACGCAAATCCGACTTAAGCTGGCCTTCAGTCTAAGCTGGGCTTGGCAAAGCTGCGTCTTAAGTTGGGGTGGAGAAACCGGGCGTTAGAATTGCCCGAAATTCAGTAATCAGTAATTCATTACTACAACCTTGAATGAAAATAACATAAATGTCAGTGGTAGGGCACCTGTGACTTTTTGTTTTTTAAATCATAAAATGTATAGTTAATGAATGAATGAAATTTTAACCTCCTAATCGACGTTAGTACGATGTTAGGATGTTCATTTACACCAGTAAATGAATGAAATATTCACGTCCGTATCAGAAATAAAAGTAGTAATTTGTGTTACATGTTTTATCTAGTTATTTGCCGAGGCGATGAATGAATGTTTAAGTTCCGCTTGCATAAATTACTAATTCAGCACGTTTTTTTTTTCAGATTACAACGTGAAAATTTCATTTTACTATTACGTCTACATAATTTCAATGCAGTAATCGCTTTCATTATAATCATCATAATAATCGATTTTGGACGAAAATTTCAGAAAAACAGGGGGTGGGGTATATGAAGAAGGGGTATATAACAATGTGTTACAAGGTTTAGGGGCTACATTAGGTTACTAACGGTGATGAAGAATATTTCGATTAATATTTCGAATTCGAACAAAATAACTATACAGGGTGTTTCAAATGAAACCACCCAAACCGCCATTTTCAACCGCTAGATAGCAGATATTTTTCTGTAGAAATAAGTAAAAAGGGAAGTTTAGCGTTAATTATTAATTATTTTAAAAGTGCCCAAATGTTATTGTCTATTTAAAACCATTTCATATGTCCCAAGAATATGCCTAAAAGTTCTAACAACATTAGAAGCGTTGAAAGAATTTAACTTATAACCTAAAAATAACCAAAATGGCCACAAAAAATAAAAAATATATCTCATATTGCGAAAAACATATATTTTTCTTATTAAATTATGCTAAAATCAAAACAAGAAATCATAAGTTCTAATAACATGGCAAACGTTAGAAAAAGTTTTATTGAACACTTTAAAATGTCCAAAATTGCGGAAAAAGTGGGGAAAATTATCAAAAAGTACCAAAAGTTTTTCTAAGAATTCTAAGAATATATATTATGTATTTCTATTATTAAATAAAAAATATGCGATATTTAAAAAATGACCACAATTTCTAATAGTATTCAGTATTCAGTATATTCAGTATTATGACTCTTAAAGAGTATGGAGTCAGAGTACAGAGTACTATTTACACAGTAGTACATTAACTAATACCGTGGAAAAAAACCACAAAAACTCTTTATTGAAAACCTAAAATTGTCAAAAATGGCCTAAACGTGTCAATAAGGGCTAAAACTGACAATTTTGACACTAATGACATGAAAGTATATAATATATAGGTATATATTATAGAAACCTATTCTAAATGTTGGCTTAGTTGCCAGATTTACTTCTGTAACGTTAAATAAGCGCCATATGGTGGATTAAAATGGCGACCTAGGTAATGTAATTTAAAACCGATTGTACAGTCGCGAAATCAATATAGTTTACACTTTAGTTTTTTTCAATTTCAATTTAGTTTGACAGGTAAGTGTCAAAAATTTTCAGAAGTACTTAATTCACTAAAAATGCCTCGAAATTATTTAAACGGTGAACAAAAATGAAGAATATTGCAAGAATTGCAAAACTGCTGTTGAATTTCTTGTATCACATACATGTGTAGCAAAAATTCGAAACCGTTGGCACCAAATCATAATTTTGACCGCTAGAACGTACTGGGGTATTACGTTACGTAAAATAATTAAATAAGTAGTACTGAAAAATTTCGCTGCGGCTAGAAAGCCACTTATACAGATAATTTAAAGCAAAGGAATTCCTACCTGAACTCCATTAAAAATGTTTGGGGTTTCTTGGTAAAATAACTACAAAAAAGAGGCATTCGACCTCAGAATAGAGATGAGCTCTGGCAAGCTATAAATGAAGCATGAAATGAACTTGAAAATTACAACATGATGAACCAAGTGCAATCAATGAACCGAAGGCAGCAAATGATGATTGACAAAATTCGCAAAAGTGTAACATTATATTAATATTTTATGTTTTTATGTATTTACATAAATACTATTTAGTAGTTTTGCTTGTATAATAAATTAAACTGGTTTTAACTGGTTAAACCGGTTTGACATTGACAATTAACACTGACAAATAACATTGACGTTAAAAACTACATTTACAATATGCAAAAATTAAACTAAATTTATAAAGTGCAAACTATATTGATTCCCCAATAGTACACATTTGCATAATAATCATATTCGTATATACAAGTGTAACATTTTGGTATTAAGATTTTCCACTCAGAATTCTATGACCAACATCGCCATGTGTAGTTCTTTCATTCTTTTATATACACTTAATACATATAACTAACGATACTATATATAGTATTAAACTAATTATAATATTTTAGATCGTAATAAGTATATGACAATGAAGTGTATTAATCAATAAACTAATTTACTGATTTAAATAAATAATATGTTAGATCGTAATAAGTACAAATACCTGACAATGAAGTGCATTAATCAATAAATTAATTTACTGATTTAAACAAATAATTAGTTTACAGAAACATACAGAAATAATTCATAATACAAAGAAAACTAACGATCGTATTCTAAAAAAAAAAAAATTACCATATTTCCACTAATGACAATATTCTGAGAAAATGACAAATTATGTGCAATTATCATCTATATGTTGTAATAAGTCAACTAACAATGTTTATATTCACTATTTACATAAAATCATCCACGGCAATTATTTACTCTTACTTATCCAATTAAATAATTCATCCAATATAATTTTCAATTCATAATTGTATTTAAATATTTTAAATTGGCGCTGAATGCCATTATTCATGATAATTGAGATAACACAATAAAAGCAGCAAAGCGGATGCAGGAATTTAACGGCGTTTCACTTGTACATAAATTAGAGTGTAATTAAATTATGTTCTAAAGCGTAATAAGGCTTGCTTTCCAAATTACAGGTATACTTTGCTATAATATGAGCAAATAAACAATTCCACAGAAATTAAGAAAACTTAATTCAATTAATTCATTCGAATTAAGCCTGCCGAAAGTACAAGGAGTACATAATTGAGGTGCCAAATAAAGTATTTATAATTGTGTGCATTGGGGTATTTTTATTAACAAATATACTTGAAATTATCGCAAAATATAGGGTGTTTAAGTATTTTTTATTAACAAATATACTTGAAAATAGAGGGTGTTTAAGAAAATCTGATGATTCTACATCGTAGAATTATTTCAAGCTAATTATTTCCTAAATTAGTTAAAGTTTATCTTTGCTAGTTATATTTTGTAATAAATGTAGGTACATTTACTACAAACTGAAAAAAGTGAGATAAGATTAATCGGGCTTTGATTATTTAATTAATCCTTCACATGCTGATAAAAATACCCTAAGTTAAAATTAGTTAAAAATAAGATACAATTAGGGTGCAGAGATAGATTGCCTCCACGTGGTGAACCATGGCTAACGTTAAATAATCTATCACAAGTGGTGAGCTGACAAAATCACTTAATCTACTGTTTACCACCAAAATACAAACAGGGGCTAGAGGAACGCCCATTATAATCTACCTAATTTGTATTACCAGCTAAATGTGGGCAAATACCTTTATGCTCCGTTAAACACATTCGTAAAACTAACAATTGTATGTAGATTAAGAAAAATATATTCATTTAATTGAATGTGTTTCCTTGCTCAAAGGAACTGATATGCTAATCGCCACCAGCTGAAAAGTGAAAAACGCGTTTGTTTCGGCCGGCCGCCTGACCTTTCGTGAGTTGCGAAATTTATACGTTCAGTCCAACTTTTCCTTTATTAAATACCCAGAAGCCGTTAATTTCCACGAGATTTATCATCGTTGAGGGGAATTAATTGCAAAAATTATAATGTTAATTACCACGTAATTTATTGTCCGCAGTTAAGGCCGAAGCCGAAGTAAATAATAGAAAATGATAATGGACGGAATAAAGTTACAGTTTACAGCCATTTAATATGTAAATACGATAATAATAGGCACGAATACAGCAATTAATTAATACGCTTATGCTACACCAGAGTAATTAATTATAGCAACATTATAAAATTGAGGCGTTTGTGCATTAAAGTAATGATGCTGTTGTTAAAATCTAAGTGGTAAATCCATATTGTTCCATCAAAATATAATGTGATTAAACTGATAACACATTATCTAACCAATCCCATGCCGTACATCAGGTACATCCTATCAAAGGTAAATATTATTTACATTTTAAACTACGTGCATTTCCCGTATAATGCCTGGGTAAAATCCCAACTGCATCTACGGTCACAGGGGAAGGATAAATCATGGAATGTATCTCGTCTCGTACTAACGTTATCTGCGAAAGTGTTGTATCAATCACTTCCAGACATCAGACTCGCTTTGTAAACGCAGAAAGAGCCGATAAATCATAACCGATATTAATTTATAGGTGCGAAAATGGTTTACTATAAATTACTCAAAATTAAACTCAAAATTAAAATGACATGACATGACATTTAAATTTTAAATTTAAACAAGAAAATTTAAACATGAAAGACGAAAGTCGATAGCTCATTCCATATATCATATATATGGAGAGATGATATCTATCTATCATCAATATTATATTATTATATGTATTAAGTATGCTGTAGATATGTACCTGTATATGGAATCAATTTTCATACATTTATTTACTAAGTGAAATTTTGAACGAATAAATTTCTTCTCAATAGTCTCTGGAATTAATAATCAAAACTACAATTACTAATAGCGAATTATTCTGCATCCCATATTTTGAGCACTTCGGCCAATTTTTCACCAACCTCTCATGCAACGCCATTGCCATTGAATATTTGTTTGTATTTTCAATTTGACTGCAATTTTTTGTAACGCAGGCATTAATTAATCCATCATTATAGTACATTACTGCCGCATTTTAACTATCGTTAAAGAAATTCTTCATTACCCTTTAAACTGGCACCCTTTAAAATGCCCAATTTAATCACCTGTTATTCTTCTGTTTAGGAGATCTAATAAAGGAGTTAAAATCTGCTTGCTGCTTTAAACCGTTATTTTTTATACCCGCCGTTTCCTCCTGCCGTTTTCCGTTTTTTATATATATAAGTATTCGCATGGAACGGCTCAAGTTTTTTATATTTATTTTTATCGTCCCTCGACCTTATTCAGAATCTCTATAAAACAATTTGGGCCGGAGATGTTTTCCATTAGATTGATGAATTTATCGAGGCATTGATGTTATCATTTCATCCCAGGAAAAATAACAATACGAATATTCATAATGCTGATCAATCAAATAAACATTTTTGTTTGGCATACAATGAATAAATAACAAATATTCAAATATGATAAACAATACAATACATAATATAAATTATTAATTTATTAAATATTAATGGACATTGATGTTGTGGGCAGCTCACAATTTTCTCCATATTCAGTGCGTTCGTTTTATTACGTTGAACATAGGCATAAAATTTATATGTTCAGTTTTAGAAAATACAAGTCAATCTTGATCGAGTACCTATGCAACCAAACTCACATCTCACATATAGTAGTAAATTTGCTTTATGGCATATAACTCTGTATAAATTATTTGGGAATAAAATCACCCCAATGGCTAAGAATTGAAAGTGAAAAAAACATTTTCTTAATGTAGTTATGTTTAGTACGTACTGGTAAAAAAATATTTTTATTTTATTTTATAATTTATTTACTTGTAGATTTATTTATTTTATTTTATTTCGCCTGACTAGTTTCGGTAGTATACAACCATCATCAGAGGCATGTATTCAATGTTCATACATCTTGATTTCAGTTGAGTTGTAATTAAAAAAAAAAAAAATGATTAAAGCAGATGGAAATTATGAACATTGAATGCATGCCTCTGATGATTGTTGTATACAACCGAAACTAGTCAGGCGAAATAAAGTAAGATAAATAAATCTAGAACAAAATAACAATTATTTTTTACCAGTAAGTACTAAACATAACAACCTTAAATATATAACTGGTAATTTATGGATAAAACATTTTTTGTTCAGTTTTGAGTTGACATATCGTCGGCTTGGTGTTATAAGGTTGCATGAAACATTTTTTTCAATTTTTAGGTCTATAGTTTTACAGGGCTATATGTTTTCAAAGCGTGACTTTTCAACTTGTTGGAAGGTTAAATTCGGATTATTAAGAATTTGTGATAAAAAAAAATCTAATTACAGTGCACAATACATCATTTTCTATATATATATATATATATATATATATATATATATATATATATATATATATATATATATATATATACATGTTTAATCGGTTAATTTTATTTGGTTTAGGCGTCAGTTTGTAGGCTAAATAGGTTATATTTAAAACACATTAATTTTCGCATTTGCGATTTTGTGAGAAGGGCATCGAGTCAAGATAATCTCTTCGCTGCTCGAATGTGAATAAATGCTTACTAACCAAATGGTTTATTTTCTACTAATATGTACTAATAATGATCGAATTATTAATTATTAATAATAAACTAATAATAATGTAATAAAGTTTAATTATTTCATTTTAATTTAAGTGGTTAATTAAATAGAGTTTATTATTTATTAATAATAATTTACATGCTTGTTATTCATTCATATTACACCAACATATTTTTTTATTTGATTGTAAAGCAAGAAAATTCTTATTTTTTCAAATGCTATTTTTGTAACGTGTGTTAAAAGTACACATTGTCCTTTTCACACTTCTCAGTACAAACTGCAGACTAGGTGGTCTCGAGAAGGCTGTTGACGAGAACATAAAATTGGAACGTGATCACAAATGCACGCAAAAACGTCGATTCTGCGTTGACTTGGGGACGATTTCCCAGTAAAAATGGCACATTTTCCAACTAAAAGTTGTCGTCTCAGTACACTCGCGTTCGTTCAGCTCTGAGTGCCGAAGTGCATTTCAATGGCAACAAGCGGACAATATAATTTTTAGAGCAATTTCGTTTCTATAGATTCGTCCAAATGCGAGGAAAGAATCTAGCCAATAAATGTACAACCTTAAATTGACCGATATATAATAAAATAGGATTATCCAGTGGCATACTTAATTCATTGTTTTAATTGGTGTGAGCACATCGCCATCTATGGGCAATATATCCTTACATTAAGGTGTCGATTACTGTGACAATAGCCTTGTCATGATTAATAAATATAGAAAAATCATGGGAATTTTATATTTGCTAAAATGCCTGAATCGAACCAACTTGTATTAATTAGTAATAGCCAGTGGCGCGGTATCCTATGGTCAAATTGGCATTTGCCCCAAATGAATTGTTTTCTTATATTGCTTATTATTTAATGCAATAAAAAAATTAACACTGCACATGGGTGGCCAATACTCTGTATTGTGACACAAATATAAAAGATACAAAATCATATACCCTAAATATATAATTTTATATAATTTAGTATTTATCTTCCAAAACTTGTTTGAAATTCTACAAATGTTATCAGAATTCATCAAATTTAAATTAAATTTTGTCAATTATGTTAACTGCTAATGATCATCTCAAATGTTATTGCAATTTTCTATATTATACCACACATATTAAAATATAAAATCAGAATGGTGAAAACTGTTCGCAAGCAATTGCTCGAAGTCAATTGCTCAAAAAATAGTTCCACGAATGGAAAATTGCTCGAATCACAACTTGAAATAAGATAGGAGCAGGAATTTGTAAAAATGTTAAAAACAATGTTAAATGACTATTTTCGTGTTTGAAAACGGACACCCGGTATACTATTCAAGTACACGCAGTTGATTTCATTTTGTATTCATATGACTTTTAAATTTTTCTATAACTAACTTATTTCATTATTTCGAGCAATCTTCCATTCAAGCGAATTTTCAATTCGAGCAATTTTCCAATCGAGGAATGGAATTGCTATTGTTCGAGCAATCGATTTCGAGCAATTTTCAGCAACCCATTACAAATGTGGTTAACACATTCTTGGAATAATCATTTTTTTAACACATTTTTATTAGCACCATAAATGTCAAACTTCATATAGTTAATAAGTAGACTTGAAACTTGAAAAATGAAAAAATCAGAATATAACCCATGTCTAATTTTCCGCAATTTGAATCTGAAATTATAAGAGCGAAAATTGCTTCAATGCTCGAAATAAGGAAATAAGTTGTAACCTAACGTCATCAAATTTAACCTAAAATAACTTAAAATAAGGTTTAACTGGCGAGCAGGAATTCGTAAAAAGGTTAGAAACAATGTTAAATCCCTATGTTCGCGTTTGAAAACGGACACCCAGTATACTATTCAATTACACGCATTTCATTTCATTTTGTATTCATATAAATTTAACAAATTTTTCGTTTACTAACTTATTATTATTTCATTATTTCGAGCAATTTTCCATTCCAGGAATTGTTATTCGAGCAATTCGGCTATCGAGCAAGTTTCCATTCAAGGAACTATTTTTCGAGCAATCGATTTCGAGCAATTTTTTTCGAGAAATTTTCCCCAACCCATATTGTACAGATGTGTACAACAAATTTCTGAAATAAACATTTTTATAATACATTTTTAGTAGCACCATAAATTTCAAACTTCAAATAGTTGATAAGTAGACTTGAAACATTTAAAAATTGAAAAAAATCAGAATATAGCAATTTTCCATTCAAGGAACTATATTTCGAGCAATTGTTTTCGAGCAATTTTCATCAACCCATATTGTACAAATGTGTTTACACACATTTTTGGAATTAAAACTTTATGTAGTTAATAAGTATGCTTTAAACATTAAAAAAAAAAACAGATTATACCCCATGCCTAGTTTTTCCGCAATTTGAATCTGAAATTATAACAGCGATATGGTAATTTTCGAGTAATTTTCCATTCAAGGAACTATTTTTCGAGCAATCGATTTCGAGCAATTGTTTTCGAGCAATTTTCCGCAACACATATTGTATAAATGTGTTTAACACATTTTTGGAATAAACATTTTTATAACACATTTTTAGTAGCACCATAAATTTCAAACTTCATATAGTTAATAAGTAGACTTGAAACATTTAAAAAATTAAACAATCAGAATATAGCAATTTTCCATTCAAGGCACTATTTTTCGAGCAATCGATTTCGAGCAATTGTTTTCGGGCAATTTTCCGCAACCCATATTTTATAAATGTGTTTTAATACAGTTTTGGAATAAAACCTTCATATAGTTAATAAGTATGCTTTAAACATTTAAAAAAATAAAAAACAGATTATACCCCATGCCTAGTTTTTCCGCAATTTGAATCTGAAATAATAACAGCGATATGGTATCTTTGTGGTAGCATCATAAATTTCAAACTTCGCAAGGTTAATAAGTGGTCTTGTAGATATTAGAAAATGCAAAAGTCAGAATATACCCCATCTTTAGTTTCTTCGCAATTTTAATTTGAAGTTAGAGGATCAACATTGTGCAAATATGTTTAACACATATTTGGAATAAACATTTTTATACCACATTTTTAGCAGCATGATAAATTTCAAACTTCACATAGTTAATAAATAGACTTGAAACTATTAAAACCCTCTGGAACAGCAATATTGTGTCAAATGCATTTTGCACATTTTGCACTCACATCTTTAGTATATTCAGAAATTTATGATGGATAAGGTACCAGAGAAAATTTCTTGAAAATGGTTGGTGCATTCAGAAAATTTTGACTACGAACTTGAGCATGAGTTCGACTCAAGTCGTATATTTGGTTACGTATTTTCTATAAACGTTTATGCACCAAACGCAACCAAATATACGACTTGAGTCAAACTCAAGCTCAAGTACGGACTATAGATACGGGCGTTAGATAAATATTTCTTTGGTATATTCAGAAATTTACAACTCATTGACAGTCACTGTTGAAAATATGACAAATTGTAAGAATTACAGTTGAAAATGTGAGAAATATTAACAGTCACAGTTGAAAATATGACAAGTTTGACAGTTACAGATAAAAATATATCAAATTTTGCCTGTTCCAGATGGAACACATAATACAGATATAACAATTACACATTTTTACAGTTGAAGAAAAATTTTGACAGTCACAGTTGAAAATATGACAAATTTGACAGTTACAGATAAAAATCTGTCATATTTTGACAATTTTTGAGTTATAAGATATTCACTGTCGAAGTTTTCTTTCGATATATTCGACCTGTTGTCGTTAAAAAATGACATATTTTGTCTTTCTGCAGGAAGTTTGACATTTTTTCACATTGCTATATTCGACCAGTTCTCGTTAAAAAATAACATATTTTGACTTTATATAGGAAGCTTGATCTATTTTGACATTGTTGCACCTGGGTATGAAAATTTTACAGATTCTGTTAGTGGACGTTGATAATGTGGCAGGTCTTCATAGCTTTGAATTTGACAGAAAACTACCGTCGCTATTGTGAGTGTGAAGAATTTGGATAGTACAAAATTTCGCAGCTTCCGGTAGTTATCCTATGGGCAAATTGGGCATTTGCTCGAGATGCCCAGAGATACCCCAAATAAACAAGGTGGCCCACCTATCCTCGCTCGGACCATTGCTGCTAGACTAATGAAAATTGTGGAAAACATCTGATTGGAAGTTATTGGACACTTGATGTGCTAGTTTTTATAATTATTTTCGAGTATACAGAGTGTACCATAAATCAGGGACACCAAATTTGGTCTCATTTTTAAATGGATCACCCTGTATATTCTTTTATTTTTAGAATCTGCTTTATGTGGGCTTCATAAATCATTTTTACTTTTTGAGATCAGATGCAACGTTGCCAAATTATTCATATTTTAATCAAATTTAACAAAATCATGGACGTGGAAAAAAATTGAAGCAAAGCTTATTATTAGAGATGAATAAAAGAATCTGCGTATGCAAGTACCCAAGCAATGTGCCAAACTTACACAATGTTTTGAGTCACGTAGAATTCACAGGTGTTCTGAAACAACAATACAATTTTGCTATTTTATTAAACTAAAATAATTAACTGCGTTTAAATTTTTAGGTAAAGTGCCTGAAAAACAGGGCTATTTTGATAGAATAAATACATTATAATCTAAAAACCTAAATATGAGAAACAATAAAATTGTATTATTTCGAATAATATTAGTTTTTTTTTGTTTTTTTTAACCTCTTTTTTAGACAGACAACGAAATTAATAGTTACAGAAGCTACGATCTCGAAAGACTTGCTTTATCAAAAGCATCAAAAGCTGTGGTTTATAAATATTATCATAATATCGAGAGTACTAGATTCGCACACAATGAGTTTTTATTATATTCTTATTGTTTTTGTTATTTTTTTTCTAAATTCTTATATTTTCTTTAGTTGATGATGTCCTATTTTGTTGCTATGGCTAATTACCATCGCCACAGAGTACACATAAAAAATACGCGTTTACGGATTTCGCCTTTTTTGTTATCTCCTTGCACTGATGGCGCTGAAATTAAATTGTTTTTATGCAAATAATGAATTTCATTCCATGCATTCCGGTTTGAAAACACAAATGAAATTAAACGATAAAATCAGAGTTATTAAAAACAAAAGTGGCCGTGTTTTCATAAATTGTATTTCCAAAGGGCGGGCGTACCATGGCATGATCTATAATGAATAGGAGTTATTACACACTAAATTCACGCCATAATCATTCTCGCATGCTTTATTAGCTGAAAACTATAAAAGCCACCCCCACGGCACACAGTAACTACACGCCGGACGAGCTATCCACTCCATCCTAATAACAAAATTAATACCCTCGCCGCCCCCGAATCGATAAAAACGCACGTAAACATCGTAAATTGGCCGCGGCCGCTTGTTTGCCGCCCCCGCGGGTAATTTCTATATTTCCAGCGGCGCACGTCAACCGGAGCGAAGGGCAGGCCCGTGTAATTTGGCCGGCGGTCATTTCCGCCGCCGCCGGAGCCGCCACACGCATCCGGATTACGGATAAACCATACACGCATCCAAATACTACGGATAAACGCAGCGAGATTTTTAAGGATTTATAACAGAAGCACCAGATGAGTATTATTGATAGGTGATTCGGATAATCGGGTAATCGGGTAATCGCGATGACAATAATACATGCATGAGATTACTGGTAAACGTTACATGCATCGAAAGATAACGGATAATTTGTAGACAAAATAAGATTAGTTAAGGCCGATTACTGACAAACCATACACGAATCCCAATATTACGGATAACGAAGTTAGATTTTAAGGATTAATAACATGTAAAGCAAGAGATGAAATTAACATTATTGATTCGTGGTTCGGATAATCTGATAATTCTCGCAATGACAAGCTTATTGTACATATCGACATTACCGATAAACCTGTCATGAATCGAAAGATAACGAATCATTTATAAACGAAGAAAGATATTGGTGATAATATAAACTGATAACTGATAAACTGATCAAACGATATATGTACCGAAATCACGGATAAAGCGGATAGCATCGAAAATTGCTGATAAATAAATACAAGAAGCGGATAAGTCAACTTTTCTTTAATGGGGCAATCAGAACTCTGATGATAATTTAATGTGTAGTGCTACAAATTAATCAAGAATTTTGGAATTTCGGATAAATAAGGTAACATTCTTAATACAAGATATTCCGTATTATTTATTTAACCAAAAATTACAATCGTAAATCGTCCAATCAAAATCTAACTTTTGGCATAACTGCATGCGATTATTTTCAAATATTTCGGCAATACTTATAGAACGATTCGTGCTTTTTTATCTTAAAGGCGACTAACACAAAAACTGCGGATCCATTCTATAAAAATAATAAGCAGATGTTGCGGATAGCAGCAGATGCACGCCTTCGCGCTCCTTGTTACTGACAGATGTCCCCGTCTCCGGTGCAGACATCCCATGAATTTCAGACCTCCGATTGTGACTCAAAATTAGTTATAAATCTTCTTGATCGGCCATACGAGGAACCGCATGGCTTGGTGATAGGTTCATTACACTTTGAAGGGCATTAGCGGTATTATAATTAAAATTTCTTAACTCTCGGCGGGCGGCGGATTCCTCATGCTTCCTCGGTGTATTTTCAGATTTTAACATCAGCGTTAGCGATGGTTAATTACAGTAATTTACCGCGTGCAATTAGATAAATCATCGGCATTAGAAGTCATTCAGTTGTAATGACAGCATATTCACATCCTATTCGAATGTTTAAAATAAATTATACGCATAATTAAGTTTATATTTGGAATTTGATTAAAAGCCCCATTGAAAATTTGGTTCCGGATAAAACTGTTAAAAGTTAAAACAGGTACAAACAGTGTATGCAAAAATGAGGAATGGAACTTTAGGCCATTCGATAGCAGTGCGTCACTTTGCCATGTGTTGATCAAAAATTAATTATTTGATCGATGAGGCTGTAACTTTAAAGCTTAAAACATTTTGAACAAAAAAAATCAAAAAAATGTACATGAAATAATAAGACTTGTTTCTGATCTTCTACATTTGGAAAAGTATTGATTAACATTTGAAAAATTTATCAAATTTTATCAATGTTTTGCTCTGTTCCATATGCATATTTTGTTAAAATAGTTATATTTCTGATGCTTTCGTTGCTGCAAATTTCAATGACCAATCCTTTATTTATTTTCAAATGTCTTAATCCACGTTATCAAAACGTGATTATGAACAGCTGTTTTAAAATACGTACAGAATATTGAAAACCAAAGCTATTTGTTTCCCCCGTTGATTTTAATAAGTTTTCTGGCTCTTGCGATCATTGTCTAGATTCAGACATGAATCAACCTAAGATTTTTCAGACACGTTTCACATAGTGTCAATAGGATCATCATTCATGGGTATAAATAAATCGATGCTTTAAAAAAAAGTGACAAATAAAGAAGTTCTGTGGGAATGTTTGTAGAATATATAAATTTGCTAAGATATTGGAAATTTTAGTCTTTGCAAATTAAAAATATTCTACATTACGATGGAATTAGACCTTTTTTTTAAATTTTTGACAATATTTATTTAAGAGTATATCATTTGTAGGTACATTTTCAGTTATTGTTTATTTATTCTAAACAATTGCTGCATATTTTTTAAAGATGTAGATGAATGGAATGAAAACAGTTGTTTTTGATTATGCCATTAAAGCTGCTAGTCCAGTCATATTAGCAGCAAGAAGCCGTTTTTGCGAAAATTTCGGACTTGACCCGATATGAAATTTTCAGGCGGTGCACCGTTTACGAGATAATTGCGTAAAATAACACACATTCGCCGTTTGGGGATGTTTTTTTAATATTAAGGGATGAAGCCCCCATAGGGGGAGGGGAAACTCGCCGCATATTCGATTCTAGAGAACTCAAGAGTATGTCTACCAAATTTCAAAACTATATAAATTATTTGAGTATGTCTACCAAATTTCAAAATTATACAATTTATTTGGGCGGCCTAATTTATTTTCGCCTGGATTTACTGAATAATTTGACTTCCGGCCTCTATTCCGCGCGAACTATAGCTTTTGTGGCAAACTATGTAATATATATTTTGTTCAAAATTTTGTTTCCATCAACTTTACCCAAAATAAAAAAATTCAGGAGGTGCACCGTTTACGAAATAATTGCGAAAAATTACACAAGTTCACCGTTTGGGGGGTGTTTTGTCAATATTAATGGATGTAGCCCCCATCGGGGGAGGGGAAACTTGATAGATATTCAATTCCAGAGTACTTAAGCGTATGTATACCAAATTTCAAAACTATATCATTTATTTCCGCCAAAAAGTCTAATTTGGCTGGACTATGCGGACAAATTTTACTTTTTGCATTTTTCTGAAGATTTCTCGTCATTGCATGCAATTTCTTGCAATTACTATGGAATACGCAAGTTTGAGATTTATACCACAAAACGTGCTGCATGAAATGTAAAGAATAGATATATTATTAAACCTATTATATTATAGCGTAATAAAGATTGACTTCTCTCTATTATTATCATTAAAAATGAGTAAAGTAAGTATGAGTAGTTAGTAAAATTTTGAGATTTGAGACACCTTATTCTCTAGTAATATAGGGTGAATATTTTGAAGTGTCACAATGCGATATCTCGAAAACTGTTTAAAATATTTAAGGGTAAATGCAAAAAATGAGCTTAAACATGTCCCGTTATCACCCTATTATCATCAAAATTATTACCAAAATTTCATGAAAATATTTTAAATAATTATTAATAGAGATATCACCTTGTAACACTATAAAAATGTCACCCAGTATACAAATGTTGTAACATACATTATTTACACCATCTTGATCTGCGCCCTTCGTTAGCATATTTTTTTTCTTTCTTACCTACTCATCTTATATAATCACATCCAGGTATAAGATTTTGTTAAATTTTTGTATATACAAATAGTATGATTTGGAACTTTTCAAAAATATTTCTGACGTAAGTTTACTGTAATTTTGGAAATGTAATGATTATACTTTGTTAATTTTCTATAGTTTTCTGAAATGTTGTTTTGCAGTATTGTAGATAATTTTAATGCTGCATACTTTTGTAGTAATTCTAGTGTACAAACTTGCAGATATTTAGTTTACTGCTCTAAATTGAAAATAGTTAACACATTTACTTACATTTAAATAACATTTTCAAAGTTTGATAGAAATTGTAGATTGTATTGAACACAATTGGACCTTTTTACTAACCTAGTAGAACATTTCGAATACTTTTTCTGTGTGGACTGTAATAGTGGAATTTCACTAAACACAATTTGTAAATTTTACATTTTTATGGAGTTATTAAAGATACGTTTTTAAAGATAGATTTTTGTATATAAAATTAGTACGAGTTTAGTATGATTTTTCGTGACATACAATGACATTTGAAAAAATGTAGTTAATTTATTGCTTATATCCTAGGAAACATTTCAGTAACGTTGCAAAACCAATTTTATTTGTATCTTGAACAGTGTCATCTTTTAGTATCCACTGTAAAACTTGACGCCAGTTCCTTGAACGCTCTGTATTTTTTTTTCTTACTTACCTACTCATCTTGAATAATTTCTAGGTATAAGATTTTTTTAAATTTTTGTATATACAAATAGTATGATTTGGAATTTTTCAGAAATATTTCTAATTTTGAAAATGTAATGATTATTCTTTGGTAATTTTCTGGTTTTCTGAAATTTTATTTTGTAGTATTGTAGATAATTTTAATGCTGCTTACTTTTGTAGTAATTCAAGTCTACAAACTTGCAGATATTTAGTTTACTGCTTAAAATATAAAATAGTTAACACATTTACCTATCATTAAGGAAAACATTAAGGAAGTACAAGAGAACAATCTTTTCAGATATCATACATTTACTTATATTTAAATAACATTTTTAAAATTCGATAGCTATTTAAACCAACTTAGTAGAACATTTCTAATACTTTTTCTGTATTCTGTAATAGTAGAATTTCCCTAAACACAATTTGTAAATTTTACATTTTTATGGAGTTATTAAAGATACGTTTTTAAAGATAGATTTTTGTATATAAAATTAGTATGATTTGGCATTTTTCAGAAATATTTCTGACGTAAGTTTACAGTAATTTTGGAAATGTAATGATTATACATTGGTAATTTTCTATAGTTATCTGAAATTTTGTTTTGCAGTATTGTGGATCATTTTAATGCTGCATACTTTTGTAGTAATTCAAGTCTACAAACTTGCAGATATTTAGTTTACTGCTTAAAATATAAAATAGTTAACACATTTACTTATCATTAAGGAAAACATTAAGGAAGTACAAGAGAACAATCTTTTCAGATATCATACATTTACTTATATTTAAATAACATTTTTAAAATTCGATAGCTATTTAAACCAACTTAGTAGAACATTTCTAATACTTTTTCTGTATTCTGTAATAGTAGAATTTCCCTAAACACAATTTGTAAATTTTACATTTTTATGGAGTTATTAAAGGTACGTTTTTAAAGATAGATTTTTGTGTATAAAATTAGTTTGACATTTAGTTTAGGGAAATATTCCTTAGATAAGAATCTTATGTAAAATTATTTGGGGAGATAATAATTACAAATATTTCATTTTACATGTCAAATTCCTATGTTCGCCCCTTATCCCAGACATTCGGTATATACCGGGTGGTGCGTCGGACAATGTACCACCGGGATTTACATGAAAATTTTTAAATCTTTTAATATTGTCTTTCCTAATAATTTTAGAGAAAAACTATAATTAACTCTTTTGTAAAGCAAAAAATACTGCATTAATTTATGCTATTACTTTTTATTTTTCACTATCCATAACCCAAAAAATCGAGAAACACTATAATTAACTCTTTTGTAGAGCAAAATATATTGCGTCAATTTATGCTATTACTTTTTATTTTTCATTATCCATAACCTAGAAACATCGCGACGAAATAAAAATTACACTTTTAAAAAATTAAAAAATTAAGAAAAAGCGTTTTACATGTGTCAGTTATGTTTTATAACCTTACATTTTATAGTTAGTAGATTATGGCTTATTTAAATATTGATTTGAAAGACACAGAATAAGTATTACTTAGATAACAGCCTTGTAAAAATGTAACTATACAATTTAAGGTTATAAACCATTACTAATACATGTAAAATGCAATTTCTTTGTTTTTATTTTATTTCCAAGCTCCTATGATTTTTTGAAAGTGGTACTTTTATTTCGTCGAGTTTTTAGGTTATGGATAATGGAAAATAAAAAGTAATTGCATAAATTGACGCAATAGTTTTTGCTCTACAATAGAGTTCATTACAGTTTTTCTCTAAAATAATTAGGGAAGACAATGTTTAAAGATATAAATTTTTAAATGTAAATACATATGGTGCGCTTCCCGACGCACCACCTTGTATATGGAGAATCTCATATACACATCATACTTTTGTAGCAGAAGCACACAAGCTTTTTAGGCAATTGCGTGGAACTAATAGATACATATTTTTTTTAAAGAAATTTAAGATTACTTCTTTTTTTCTTAAAAGTTTCACATGTACATTTGGTTGTAACCTCACAAATAAATATACGTCTAAATATGTTCCCAAGTTAATTTACCTCATCAAAATTCCAATCCGATTGGATTAATCAATAATCAAATTGGCATTCCCATGGCATTCTCCACATGCCTCAAAATTATAATGGTCTTAGGATGCACCTGAGTCACATCAGTTGCCAATGAATGAATATGAATTAAAATTTGTCGCCTAATAAGCGTCGCCGTGTATTTGTCGAACTGACACAAAAAATCGTACAAAGTCATGGTTTCGATGGAAAACGCCGACATAAAGTTTACGATGCATAAATTTCCGCATATCTACATCGGAGTCGTGCCCCGATTTACGACACTAGCGGTACGTCGGGTAGACATTACACGACATAACGTTACGAAACCAAAGCAGTCCGAACTGTTTTATACATTGAGCATCGATCTACAACGCTCTGATTACCTCGTCGCGTCGTTAGAAGTAAACGGCTAATGAAAGTCGTGTAGCGTTAATTTAATTAGATATTTCCTAGGTGTATCAGATGTTATTAAGCACGAATGGTGTCGTGATAAATTGCGATCTCACAGAGCATTTCTTGATCAAAATTCAATAATATTTTATAGCAACTGTAAGACACAATTTGTATAATAATATTGCAAATTAAAACTTCATCTACTAAAATTTTAATTTGCTTTAAATATTTAATGACACGACCAATTTAATGAATCTTTTGATATCTAAACATAGTGCATTCAAACTTTAAACGTTGGCATTGGTCAAATATGTTTGTATTCTACGACATAAAACAAAATTAATGCACCAGACTAGCTGCTTACATCCTTCTGGGATTCAACCAGATCGTTGGAGATTATAGCTTTATTATACAGCTGACTAGAGTTTTTCTACAACTAACTCTTGTAACAACCCCTACACACTAGTATAGACATGTCGCCACGTTTAAAATAATGCTGTCAAATTACGCCTGACATCAAGTTGAAACTTTATGCTTTTTTCAATCATTCAATGATAAAACTATTATTTAGGTTGAATATTACGTGGTCCAAAATACAACCCTGCTTAGGCATATATGATGGGAAAAAACTAACGAAAACTAGGGATCTTTGGACAGGATTTAAAGTTGGAGACTTCTTCCTCACTACAAGATCGAGGAAGTTATGATGAATATTGGTGGTCACCTAAGTGATCTCCCATTGTCAAACAAGACACCCAAAGAGGTTTCCATTTTTGTTGTTGAGAAAATTAGACATTTACATAGGCCAATCCCCATAGCAATCAAGTTTGCAACAAAATTCATAATTGCTTTATTTTATGCGTTCAACCGAATCACTCGGACATTCACCTGACGTGTTTATGAGAAGAAATGATAAATTGTGGTTCTTAATAGACTAATGAACTTTATAGTTCACCTTCGAAAACTGGATTCTGGATATTCGCTAAAAGAGTAAAATAGATTCTCATGGCAGCACGCACTCAATCTTCCGCTAAAAAACATTACAATTTGCATTTCTGCAGCTGTGTCGTTTAAAGTCTCCTTACTTACTCCACGCATACATTACTCCTCCTACACATTAAGCATGCAAATCCGGCTTTCTAATTACACATCCAGCCCCCCTCCAGGACTGCCGTAAATGGCAAAAACCGCCATTAATCACTCGCCGCCCCCACGCAGCTCTAAAATTCGATATTAAAAATCTGGATTGATTGTGTGCCGATAAATCCGGGCGATTAATAAATTTCCGGGATGGTTGGCGCGCTGAGCGCGCCTGGCCTGAATTGTTTCGTGGTTCTGCTGTAATTGCGTCCGTACACATCGCGCCGCTCATTAATATTTATGCACGTGCACGAGGAAGAATGATAGGCTGCGTATAATGCGCGATAAATGCCGCCTTAATGAGCGGCAATGCGAGCCGTTCGTGGTGGCGCTGCTGGTTTCGGTTTTATTGCCTCTGTTAAGGATAACGTGCAGCGGATGTGATTTTTCAAGGGCCCGCCAACAACGAGGACAGATTTTTAACGGCGGAAAGAAACTAAGTAATAAAATTGATAACGTGGTATTAAAGTAAACGCAAAGTACGTTAAGCACCGTTATTTTTTATCAAAATTAATGACACGCTAGAATAAGCTAGAATAATAAAAATAATGGTTATTATCTACTAAAGGGGTAATTTGTTACATACCGACTGATTGATTTGTTTCCAGTAGCTTATTTAGTATTATTATTTAATTATATTGTTCACATTGTAACGGTCCCAAAAGGCACATGGGTCATTTTGATTCGGGGCTATATGTTGCGCGGGATTGGCGGCACTGCGTAACTGTATTCAGGTAATATATGATTAACTTAGCGACGGAATGGTGCCCGTCGCCCCATTCAATTTACATCTGCAACCGCGTAGGCAGCAAAGTGGAGTGATACGTTTTTGTTGGTATAATACCGTTATCCGTTTTTTCGGGATAATCGTGGTCACCCCTAACAACTCCACAGGAGGATACTATGCTGAGTACGAGGCTGAGAGAGAATTGATTACGCTCGCACCACCATCTTAACGAGTGAGTAATTAATTAGAAAAAACGGAACATATATTTTTGTTAAACACATGTCGGTCATTTGTTAATGCGCCCTGTGATTTTAGGCGTTTAGGCAAAGGCTAGCCCATAACATCGGTGCAGCCCTGATAATAATTACGGCAGGGAGTTTTGGAGTCGCTGGTGGCGCAGAGCATGCGCATGGCGAAATTTCGCTGTTAAGCGTGGAGACAGGAGTACGAGGGTCGTTCGTGAAGTCGCGTCGCAGCGGACCAGCGGATTTCACCCAGAACTTCTGAATCAGGCCATAATTTATTTTATTTAACATAATCATATAATCTTTATTAATTACAGTTCACTCTTCAAGCTTTTCAGTTCAAATTTTATATTATCCTTTGGTAACTCATGGCTGCGGTGGAGTGAGCGTTAACGCGTTCGCTTCTAGACCGCAAAATGCCGGGTTCGATTCCCGGGTCTGCATTTCGGGAGTGCAGTTTTTCCACTTCCATGCAACAAATGTTGGAAATGTGCCATACTATCTATAAGTCGCGTGCAGGGGCAGATGGGCAACAATAATAATGCCCCTCTCCTCTTAACGCCCGCATAACTAGTAATAGTTCAGGGGATAAAATAAAAATTGGGTCAGAGTTGTCTGTCAAATTATGACAGTGCCCAATTACGCCATAGGTGGATAGGTGGACAGTAGTAGGGATTATTATTATTATTAACTTCAGTATAGTTTCACTTTTGATTGTCCTTCGGACTAACTTATTATATTTTTCCTTTGTGTGTATATATTTTTGTGGTACGGCGTTATTGTATTGTACGTGATACAATACAATCACATTACGCGATACGTGTCGGACGGAATTTGGCCAAATTCGGTTGATGCGGTGTAATTATTTACAGAGCGGAGGTATTTTCTTACAGGTGATAACGGAACACGGTAACCGCCATTTTGTGTGAATAAAAGTTATTGACATCGCAGAACTCAGAACTTTTCATTACCCCAAATTTTCTTAATCTTTTTCTTTATAACAATATCATTCTCACTTTGAGACACATTAGAAAATGTTGGTGTGGGCGTTAGATAGATTTTCGTAGTTTTGAGTATCGCTGATTATCTTCCGTCAACCCATACAGATAACGTGAAGGCCCTTATATTGAAGTAGCGACGAGGTAAAATTAAGTGGAGCTTTTTTCATAACCCACCCCCCTACTCTCAGACATCGAGGGCCCGGCCCTCTTCGTTGCTTCAAGGGAACATCCTATTGCTCCGTGGCCTAACGCGTTGAAAGTCCATCAGGCACGTCACAACATTAATTTTTCAAAAATTTGTACAAGAGACAAAAAGATGACAGTAGATACATACAGTTCTATCTCTATATTGTACAAACTCCAGCCTTTGAAGTGCAACGAAAATCCACAAACCAGAGCGAATTTCGACCTTATTGGTAATCGAGGTTTAGGCACGTACAAGTACAAATCCAGATGCAAAACAACTTCGCCCTCAACCGTCCAAAGGCGGTCGCAATAGTATATAACGATATTGTTTCTTCAACAAGCAACACTTTTTTCGTGAGTATTGATTTCCATACGTATTGTAATCAAAGCAAAGTTTTTCTTCTTTAATTAAGTAGAAACCTTCATTTTCTATAAAGAATTTTTTTAAGTAAAAATATAATGAAGCACAAAAATCCACTGTTGGCCAAAATTTAAAAAAAAATGTAACACTTATAAAAGACAAACCATGTCAATTACTTCTTCTTATTCATCATAAGCTGCCTTTTCCTTAATGGAGGTTGGTGATCACCCTCTAGAAATCGTCTCTATTCTGTGCTAGATGTATTATTGTAGCAGCTTATTTGATGTTACGCTATTGGCGACGAATGTTAAGCCTTCGTCATTCCAACGTTGTACGTCCTTTCAACTTCCCTTCAACAATCAGCTGCAGTAGGTTGTATTCGGGGTTTCTAAGAATACGAGGAAGAGAAGAAGGTAGAAATAGAGGAACTCCAACGAAAGTACGACGAATTCAACGTGCACAAAAAAGTAAAAGAGCTCTTATATTCTAAAGAACTCGGATGTCCAAGCCTTGCTTGAAGTAGAAGCGAATCCTCTCTATTATGTGCTAGATGTATTATTGTAGCACCTTCTTTGATGCTAAACCATTGGCGACGAATTTTAAGCCTAGAAAATGTTTTACGTCCTTCCAACTTCCCTTCAACAGCCAGCTGCAGTAGGTTGTATTTGAGGTTTCTAAGAATACGAGGAAGACAAGAATAGAGAAACAGAGAAACTCCAACAAAAGAACGGCGTATTCAACGTGCACAAAAAGGTAAAAGAGCTCTTGTATTCTAAAGAACTCCGATGTCCAAGCCTTGCTTGAAGTAGAAGCTATTCCTCTCTATTCTGTGCTTAGATATATTATTGTAGCAGCTTTTTTGAAGTTAAACCATTGGCGACGAATTTTAAGCCAAGAAAATGTTTTACGTCATTCCAACTTCGCTTCAACAATCAGCTGCAGTAGGTTGTATTTGAGGTTTCTAAGAATACGAGGAAGAGAAGAAGGGAGAAACAGATAAACTCTAACGAAAGCACGTATTCAACATGCACAAAAAAGTAAAATAGCTCTTATATTCTAAAGAACTCGTGTGTCCAAGCCTTGCTTGAAGTAGAAGCGAATCCTCTCTATTCTGTGTTAGATGTATTATTGTAGCAGCTTCTTTGATGCTAAACCATTGGCGACGAATTTTAAGCCAAGAAAATGTTTTAAGTCCTTATAACAATCAACCCTTCAACAATCAGCTGCAGTAGGTTGTATTTGGGGTTTCTAAGAATACGAGGAAGAGAAGAAATGAGAAATAGAGGAACTCCAACGAAAGCACGACGAATTCAACGTGCACAAAAAAAATAAAAGAGCTCTTATATTCTAAAGAACGAGGATGTCAAAGCCTTGCTTGAAGTAGAAGAGACAAAACAAGAGTGGGAAAGGTATACAGGATGTCCAAGATAAGGATCAACAGCATGGGAATCTCGGAAACCGTAAAAGTTACAAAGGCGGTTAAATTAGAAAACAGTTGCGCAAGTTAGTGGTCAGTAATATGCTCTTAACCAGAAAATTCCGCTTACTTCCGGAGATATTCGCCAAAATCCGAAATTTTGCGATATCGTTTTTATGTTTTGCTGAAGATGTTTGAAAAGGTATAAAATACAAAAACACTTTCTCATTGCCACTTTTTTAGCTCTGCAAGACAGCGTTTATAAATTTTCAGTACAAAGTTTCGTTTCGATGAAATCATCATCATCACAATCACAATTTGAGGATAATCGTGATGAAACGATCGAAAATTTTCCAATGGAGGATTTTTTTCCATTGTGCTCAAGCATAATGAAGTCTGAAAAGGCCATAAAACAAGTTAAAAACGGAAAGGCTTTAGGCGCAGACCAAGTGGTTTTATACCGGCGAAATAGCCTAAACTTCTAGACAACTCCACAAACATTACACAGATAAATTCGGTGATGGGAGCTTGTGCAAGTTTTTTCTAAATTAAAACTAAGATTTCCTTTTTCACAAAAAAACATTTACTATAGTTTAAATGTACATTTTGTGTAAATTTTCAGTAAGAATATAAAAACTCTATATTATTACTGAAGAAGTTCGCATGACAAACGAAATAGATATTCAAACTATAATAAATGTCTTTTGTCAAAAAGGAAACCTGAGTTTTAATTTAATTACACAGATATTTAACGAAATCTACGTAAAAAAAATGAAGAAGGATTAGGATATGCATCCTTACAATATACAGGCCAATCATGAATTGCTGCCGATTTTAACAGACGTCTTGTATAGCCATAGCAGACATACTTCCAACATCTCATGGCCTTTTTTTATCTTAATAATTGTTGATCGCATAGTATAAGGGAAACTATGGACCTTGGACAGAATTTGAAGTATGAGAGTTTTTCCCCACTACAAGATCGGAAGAAGAAGAAGACAAGATTGGGGAAGGTGATGAACATTGGTGGTTACCTAAGAGCTCTCCGATTATCAAACAAGGCTCCTAAAGAAGTTTCAAGTCTATTAACAACACATCCTACGCTATGATCAATTGGTGATCTCAACGTACGTATGATTTTCAGACAGTCCAAAATAAGTCTCATGCGCGATACCCTAAAACTATTACTACGAATAGTACAAAACTGCATCAATAGGAGGTGTGAAGAAATAATGAGCGAAGAGCAATTTGGCTTCAGAGGCACTATAGTCTGTCCAATTTCGAGACGTAGCTTGACGAAGACGAAGAAAATTGAAACCATGATCTTATCAAAGTATTGACGATTGACTAAACAAAGGGCCCAGACTAACTAATAGTTCTGTATTAAATTCATGTATAATATTAAATTTTCATTTTCTACAAATTAAGACTTCTATTGCATATTTTAGGGCGTGATCATGATTACGCCATTGAACATAGTAGTCCATACCTTGAATCGGACAAAAAAGTACTAATCTAACTTAAATTATGGATCAATCGCCATGATGTAAGGCATTTTTATTTCCAACTCCAATTGCATTATCTTTCATTTTATGATAATAAAGTTTGTTACTAATTTACGGTTAAAAATTATGAATTTTCGGAGCAATTTTTCTATAATTTTTTTTTATATGTTATATTTGAAATTTATATATGCGTGGCTTGTCTGTTTCTTCTGGAGTTACATGTCGAAGGGAATTTATGGGGGCGGCTCGAACCGTGCGCATCTTGAATATGCTTAAAACTTTGCAGAATCGGGCTTCGAGTCTCGTTTGGGCGAAACTATACGGCCCTCAAAGCGTCCGTGAAATTGCGAATAGATGTGACGAGTGGATCGTGCCCCAATAACGTTTTTGTGGGTCCATTGTTTGTTCGTGGCATTATAGATGACTTCTTTGATTATTTAGTTAATACAATATAATAAATTATTCAATCGACTCAATTACACTCGATTAATGACACAGAATATAACACTTCAATGTTTTAAACATACAATTCATAGTTTAGGTGTTGAGTTTCGAATTCGTAGGGTCTTTATCAAGGGAAAACAAATTATAGAGCAGTTATAGGTGTTGAGTTTGAGTTTGAGTTTGAGGTGCTAAGATTTTAGTTATAGATATTGATGTAAAATTTTCAATAAGGGAAGATACATGTAAAGAGATCAGTTAGGAGACGTCAAAATTAATGGATGAAGAATTTGTTCCGATGGCTTGACTGCACTTCCATAGACTATTTCAGAGCGACAATTTCAAAACTGCTGTTAAGCATATTGAGCACCAACTTTCGCTAGGAGACGGTGTACTAATAAGAAGAAGATGTAAAATTGGTTTAATTCGTAATAAGGATATTTTTTATATATACTCGTATATGATGGACTAGTAATCTAGGAAACTACTGGTCTAATTGGGTGATCTGGTTTATGAGTTTTAATTACAACGTAATCAATTGTGTGATTAAAATATAGTAACTGCTTTATTTCGTATTAAAATAACGGTCGCAATAATCCTGACGATTAGTGCATATTACATCAGTAGTACTGTGCTTTATTTAGTTCAATACTCACTTGATGTTGATATCATTTTAATAAATGCTCGTATAGAGTTGGTGTTACGATGGATATGATATGAAATGATATGACAGATGTGATAGATAGTTTAGGAAGAAATTATTATTCAGGATTTTTGAAAAACAATCTAGATTTGGTGGATCTAGGTTGGTGTTACGATAGATAGGATATGATATGATATGATAGATAGGTTAGGAAGAAATTATTGTTCAGAATTTTTGAAGAACAATATAGATTTAATTTCTTCACAACTCATTTTCATAATAATAATAGTAATAATATTTCTTGCTTGAAACTCATAAAAGAGAATTACTTTAGGGATCTAAAGGGGATATCATTTAGGTGCTTAATTCCGATGAAATTAACTGCTCATCTAATTACTTCTTTTTGCAAAATTTAATATCACGGTGGAAGTCTCCGTTGATATTTTCGCGTTTAATTGCGTCTACCCAGCGGACGACATCGAAACCCGATGATGTAAGCAATCTCCGGGAAGTTATTAGCGTCGGAACAGAAGCCCGCTTATTTATACCAAACACTGCATCCCATTTATCTCGTCCGGCCGCTTTATTTTTAGCTCCTCCGCAGATGACTGCCATCGAAGCAGGTTGAACTCCTCGGATGTTTGCCTGAAGCGCGTTATCGCCGGGGTCGATCGCCGGCCCCGGAGGTTCCGGTGCCGGCCAACTTTTTCTCCTCCTCTTTTTGCAATCTTAATAAGTTTCGGAGACCTTTGCGTGCCCCGGGAAGTTTCGCGGAAGTTTTATGAAACGACGGCCGGCACTTTTACGATTCCCCGGCTCGGGATGACACGAATATCGGTGGGGTCGCAGGAATCACGCGAAAAAACATATCTTATTTCAAAACATTTAATGGTTCGGGGGCTTCGGATATCAGGCAAAATTAGATTCCGGTGTATTGAATATTGAGGTCGTCGAGTTTATTACAACTCCATAAATACCTGTTTTAACATATAAGTTGTATGACTGATGCTGTTTAATAAAAACGAACAGTTTTCAATGGATTGCAATAGTTGACAGCCCACCAGAACAAAGGTAATGAATTACCCATTAATGGTTTAAATATATAAAATAAATAACATTTTACGATAGGTTTGTACTTAGTTTCTTATCAGATAATTTCGGATTCGAATCGTAAACTATCCAGATATCCGGATAATTTCGGATACGAATTATAAACTAGCCGGATACCCGGATAATTTTTAATCCGGATCCTAAACTAACCGGACAAGTATGGGAATATCAGATCCGAATTATAAACTAGCCGGATATCCGGATAATTTTTAATCTGGATCCCAAACTAACCGGACAAGTATCGGAATATCGCCCAAACCGTATGTATCGCATAGCAAATCTACATCTGAGGTGTATGTAGTAGATGTCAAGATTTTCTGTTAAAATATCGACTTTTCAAGTTACTTCTAGATGAGTTAGAGGCAAATAAAGACTAAAGATTCCCCTGATTGCAAAGAGCGCCCTTCCAACTAGAATATTACAAATTTTAGGAAATTTTAGGCATGTTTGCAAATGTATATAATTGCGTAAAAACGAGTAAGTATAATAAAAAAACTTGAAAGGTAGAAAAGGGCGAGAAAATTTTGGAGAAAAAATAATTAGCAAAATTTAAATAGCGTTACTGTTTCCCCCAAATGAAAATCGAGTTCAAGCGATTTTTTTAAATACTGTTTCTCAATCAATTAAATATATTATATATATACTAGGCAGAATGAAATTAAAGCCCAAAACTGCCTCGAACAGAATTGTATCTTACAAAAGAAAGCAGAAATTTTGTTTTTGAAATGTAGACAGAATTGCAAAAGTCACATTGTAGGAACAATTAAAAGTGATGACACAGTGATAATCTAAAAATGTCTACTCTACTAAAGCACTGCACCATAGATCAATAGCGATCTGTTTTCGTATTTTGCACAGTGAAGGAGTGAAACCCAATGATATTCGTCGTCGAATGAAACTACAAGATGTATATTCATTACTATCACTCTAGCATGTATGAATGGAGCAAGAAATTTAAGGTTCCATAGCTGATTTGCATCCCAATAAAAAAATCGCACATCGCTCTGGACAAGAAAGGTGCTAACACTTTTTGGGATGCAAAAGGGGTAATTTTGGAAGACTTCATGCCTAATGGGATGCCTGTTACTAATGCCACATACTCAGACCTCCAGAAGAACCGTCTCAAGCTTGCCATCACAACCAAATGGCGGGAATCTCTGTGTATTTCTCTCCCCCGTTAACCTTTCAATTTTTTTGATTATACTTAATTTTTTTCACGCAATTATATACATTTTCAAATATTCCCCTCCTAAAACTTGAAATATTCGGGTTGGAAGGATGTTTTTTTGCAGTCAGGGGAATCTTTAGTCTTTATATTGCCTCTAAGGCATCTAAAAGTATCCTGAAAAATCGATAAAATCGATATTTTAACAGAAAATTGTGATCTAGATTTGCTATGCGATACATAAGGATCGGGAGATATTCCGATACTTGTCCGGTTAGTTTAGGATCCAGATTAAAAAATATCCGGGTATCAGGCTAGATTATAATTCGGATCCGACATTCCGATACTTGTCCGGTTAGTTAAGGATCCAGGTTAAAAATTATCTAGGTATCCGGCTAGTTTATAATTCGGATCCGAAATTATCCGGATATCTGGATATTTTACGACTCGAATCCGAAATTATCTGATAAGTTACCTAAGTACAAACCTATCGTAAAATGTTATTTATCAACACGACAACGAATGGCCACATACGGTGTTAGGAGTTTTAGCGAAGGCATATTTCAGCATTTTTAGCGATTTTGGGCGTTTTTGGATGTTTTTTTTAAATAGTTTTCCGCTTTGAAGCGGTTTGAGGTGTTAATCTCAACCAGTCGGCGATAAAATTTAGGAGTGTTATTTTTTGTCGGGATTCGAACACTGTCGAATTTTATTGATTACGGGGCTGGAAACGTAATCAATAAAATTCGACAAAAAAAAATTATAACGAACACCTAATATACGTATATCAATATTAAATATATTTCAGTGAAATGAGATGCAACAATAAAAGGAACAGTATTAAATATCGACATTTCAATTTGTATGTAAGTATTTTTATACTGAAACAAGTGAGTAAATAACATTTCTTTAGGATGAAATTGGTATTTCATGAAGAGATGCCAACATGTTTATTCCATTCAAGATTTCTGTAGCATTTTTGGGTTTTATTTAGAGAAATGAAAACTTTATGTTGCTTTGCCAATATAAAATACACAAACAATCTCTTTTCTCTACAAACCGCATTTGATTTGAATTTAATTTTGGACATAATTTCAAAATTTTATCATATCAAGGTTATATATTATTTCCTCCAATAAAAATAATAAAGAACAATTGAATTTGAATTGCTTTCACCATTCTTAGAAACATTAATAATCATTCTTAAAACTAAATATTTTTAATTAAAATAGAATTTCTAGAGATTAAGATAATGGCAAATAATAAAATTGTTGATGGTAGGGTTTGAGTAATGAAATATTTTAGGGATGCTTAATTGTATTAAGACAAACTGTTGTAATTTCATTAATTACAGGATTTTTATGTTTAAATTTCTGATTTAAATTAATTTTTGGTGTAGAAGCTAGAAATATTTAGTCTGTTCGACTTTTGAAATTTAGTAATAAAGTACAATTAGTTACACTTTACATTTATATGTCAAACGTTACAAAAGTATAGCACTACATAAAAGTTACATGTAGTGGCTTAACGTTACATACAAAGGGCAATGGAAATAAGAATGCTGGATATCCCCTTAAGAGATTTCGAGAGCAACATTTCAGCAATGAAGTTGGACCAGTCATGTTCTAAGAACATGCCACAGAACATCGGTGACCCAAAAAAGATTGTCAGATGATGAAATCAGAACGTTAAAGGAGTTTCTAATAAATTTTAACAGAGTATCTAAGTTATGTTTCACACGTAACAAATTTTATAAGTAGAAGAATAACTCTAAAAAAAAGTGCATATATTTACATGCATGGAACAACTGTCAAATATCTAAGTCATTTAAGATATCTAAGGTACCTCAGATATCTAAGACCTTAAATATCTTAGATATCTAAGAATATCTCAGAATTCTCAGAATTTGCAAAGCTGGTCAACAAAAACGTTAAAGCTGATACTCAGACACTGAGCCAAACAACCTGATTAAATGAGTAGATCATCAACTTATCGAAGAAACATTACAATGTTATTTATTTGTTGAACATATCATAATAATATCGACGGCTTACAAGTGAAATACACTAAGTCAATTCTTGGCTGTTTTTTGATGTTTTATTTTGATGGTTTACTAAATTGCAACAAATCTCAGGCTCAGTAAAGGGTCCTGCAGCCGATCTTCCAAATTCTTAACTCATTAAATGACTGAGTAGGAAAGGTAACAGCAGAATATAAAACTTTAATTGCAGTTTCTCACATTTATAGTTTTTGATTTAATTGATTTCACTTGTAAGCCGACGATATCATAAAACAACCATTTGCTCAAGGGCCAATGGCTGATCTGACATTATGATATCAGTTTCTGTACTACATAAAAATATTATTGCTCATTTATGCAAGTACCGAAGAACACTCTCAAGTTAATTTGAAAAATAAAATATTGGGTGGCCGAATTGAATATTTTCGTGGGCAATAGGTTGATACTTCTGTAGTAGCTCATGGAGATCTGGAGAGCTTTCAAAGTTTAATATTTTGAAAAATATACAAGAATCATTAAGAAAAAATATACCAGGAACCGTGAGTTCGATCTTCATGCGGTTGATCTCATTTCATGAACAGTTGAGAAGCTCGAAGAAGACAAATGAGGTGAGGTTGATCTTAAACTCGTCGGATATCCGGGTTCTCCGGTGTCGGAAAATCGATTCAGATCTGAGATGGCATTAGAACCGGGTAGTAATCTCGTACATAAAGTGTCGGATATTGAGATTCTCGGATACGGATTCGGATATCAGCGGACCTATTTGTCAATAAATATTGCACAATGTGCAAAACACAAGAACTACTTCCTAATTGTATATTAAATACAACTTATGCAATAACGAGAATATGTCAGTTGTGGATTTAACAAGATGGCCGTCAGTTTGAACAACTTTTGTAGATACGTTTGTGTTTTCTGATGCATATTTTGAATTATTCTAATAAAATATTACATATTGCTTTCCACATTGTGTTCGCTTTGTATTTCACGCCACACTTGAAGAACTATTTAAACATTTTTTTTTCTGTAACGAATATTCCATCAAAGCCAACTTATTATACATTTTTGGATTCAGAAAAATAATCTCTACCAGAAAAAAAAATAACAAAATATATGTAACCATTTAAACCCATGAAAAAAAGTTGACTATCGCTGAAATAAAAGTTGATTTTGCAAAAAAAAAACAAAATTAGGGCCCCTTTGTAGAACATGTGTAGCCATTTAATCTTGTTTTTGTTTTTTTTTTAAATCGGCCAATATGTAAAGGAGTTATGGCCAGCGGCGTTCTTTAGGAGACACCCTGTACAACGTATTACACAGCGAGTGTCAGATAAGGAAAACAGAGATTGGCTAGCTAAATAATTTATAAAACAAAAGTATCTAAGAATTTTTATAAAACTTCACTTTGCCACCAGAATTTTATATAAGGATTTTGAATGGAAAATATATATGTAACATAAGTTTATCTGATGTAGGTCATGTAGGTAGTTATCAGTTATGTAAGTTGGAATTGCATGACCAATAAATTAATATTAATATCCACTGATAAGTTTAACAGATAATAATTATTAAATGGTTATGTTATCGTACTACTGGTACTAATGAGCTGTTTACGTTTGAATTCATCATTCTTCAACTGACAATAAATACACGATTAAAAAAATTGTGTATTCTAACAATGTTCTGATGTTAACATTGGCATTGACTAGGAAAACCTTTTACAGTATTTCCATTCGGCGCATAATTTTTATTCCAAATTAATTCTAATTTGGTACACATCACGTTTGGTAATATCCTCGTGTAGACACAAATTCGACGTTGTCACGATCCGGCGGCCATTACGGATAAATGATGGATGATGTCGTCTGCGCTCGGCAACGTCCGAACTGCCGACCGACACGGCGTGAGCCCAGGATAATTAATCCATCCACGCGAATCCTTACCGAAGACCTTCCATATTTACACGGGGCGCCTTTTTTCCTCCGGCCAATTCACACCGTTATTAATAGCCACCCTTAATTATGAGCGGCCGTCTCGTTTGTTCTAGTGTTTTATTAGGTCATATTGTTGGCGGTAAAAGGATGCGAGAATTGTTGACTCTTGCTAGAATTATGTGTCCCAGGTTATTGATTTACTCCCTGAAAGAGGCATTAGGTTTATTTATTAGTAAAATAATTTCTTATTCTTCGACATCCTTCTTATAGGCCTTGGCCCTGTTTACCGTACTATTAATCGTTTTTGGGATGCGGAGGCAAGATCAAAATAACTAGGCCACCGTTCATCGATTAAACCAAAAAATTATACAGCGTCTTTTTGAACTAGGCTGGGAATCGGTGCAGTATCAAATGATATGTTATTGATAATAGATATCTAAGGCCCGTATCTATAGTCCGTACTTGAGCATGAGTTTTACTCATGTCGGGTATTTGCGTATATTTGGTTGCGTTTGGTGCATAAGCGTTTATAGAAAATATGCAACCAAATATACGACTTGAGTCAAACTCAAGCTCAAGCACGGACGTAGTATGTTGTAGTATGATTGCGTGATATTTTAGTAGAATTATGTGGTACGTTGGTAAATATTTGGGTCGAAGCATATTTTCATGCGTAATGAAAATGCAAAGCAGCACCCTGACTTGATTAAATTATTATAAAATTCCGCTGTATTACCCAAGTATCTTTATGTTATCTCGAGAGGAATAATTAAAATATGAATGCCGTAGTCCCCCATTGGAGTTACGACTCATGAAAAAGTTGTTGGCGTTAATAAAACGGACGGAAAATCAAACGGGAATAATAATAAGCGGGCTTTAACGGCACTGCAGTTTCCGCGGCGCGCTGCTCCGCACTGGGCCGTTTTATAGATTCTTAACTGTAATTAATTTCCAATTATAAATTCGAAACTGTTTTTCTGGCGGCCGTAAAAGGCCCCATTTTGGGGAAGTTTTAATGTTCCCTGCTCGTTTTATGTCACGTTCCGGCGGTAAATGTATTTACTGCACCCCTTTATCGGCGTCTTCGGCGCTCGCCAAATATTTGCAGGGCCGGGGGCGGCGCAATTAGCGATTAAAAGGGTGAAAAATGGCAATCCGAAAAGTGCAGTTTTTGAGGTGCTCCCCTGGGCCAAAATCCGGCGCTATCCCCCAATCGCGGGCCGCCAGTGGGGGCACAGGAACAAAGCGAGTTAAGGCCATAAATTTGCATTTAAATAAATTATGACGCGCAATTTTATCAGGCGCAATGCATTACAGGGCCGACGGCCCGTTCCGCATAAACCCCGACGCGATTATTTACATGCAATTATTGATTTTCGCCCAACGGATGATGAATATTTATGAAAATCAGCCCTTTTAACACAATGGGACTGGATGACGGTTTAGGTTTCATTCGGTGTAATTGCCCTACAGCAATTAACCGTGGCGCAATTGTACAAGAACCACGGCCATTTGGTGTTTGATGTCCTCCAAATGCCGTTATTAAACGCAGGTGCTTTCGGGGAACATACGAAAAGGTGTGTTTACGTAATTATGCATACAAACAGCAACAAAACTGCAATCACATGAGCTTTGATTGCATGTTAATTTGCAGTATAATTTCCAAAGTGTGAATTATCCAAGCGCCGTTGTAGCGAGCAATGCAATTACAATCATGTATAAAAGACATTCTATGCATTGCACATAAAGACTGACGAGTAGTGGACAGAAAAACAAAACTGGGCCACACGGTATAATAGGTATAAGGTTTTATATTGGGTGGCACGAAATGGTAAAATATCATAACAGTCGATTTTGGCGTATTTTCTTTGGAGCACTGAAATTTGGGTATTGTTTTTGAGAAAATTTCTATCGTTGAAAGTCACAACGTTCACAAGCAGCAGTTACAACTTCTTGCGACTGCTTAAAAGAAAAAAGAAAATTTAGAAATCAAAATGTAGGTTAGGGTGGTTCAAAATAATATGGCAAAAAAACATTATCTAAATTTTGTATTTTACTCATATTAAGGTTATTTAAACTATTCAGTAAAAAATGTGTACTTTTATTGTGTACCTTATATGTGTATGTGTATGTATATTATATGTGTGTCTTAATTTTATTTTATTTTGGATTTTACAAATTAAGGAGATTCAAATCTTATATCATGAGACATAAATTACACAGACACTATTCAAAATTGAACAATATCTCCAAACTCTTAAAACTTACATACACTACCCTCAGCAAAAGAATACACTTTCTTCAACTAAATAACCTTACTGAACAAATACCAGAAACACGGCATTATGCAAAACAAGAAGATAGCTATAGCTATCTCAAACTCAAAATTTTAAGAAAATATAAGGAAAATAACAAGAAAAAAGTTCAAAACAACATTCACACTTTCCACAGAAGAATAACTAACCTGACTAACATAAAACTTTCTACAGAAGAAAACAATCTACTCGGAAAAGGACACAAATATGCCCCACATGCAAATCATATCAATTTAGAAGTTCTGGTAGTAGACATCGAAGCAACCATTAAGGCACGCCCTAAGGAAAACGACATAAAAAGTGAGTGCACAACCTTTGAAAAGAAAGAGGACAATAATCTAGATAAAACAACTAAAACTCAAAAACACGCACAATACCATAAAGAACACAAAATCCATAAACAAATCAATCTAAAAATTAAATCACATAACCTCACTGTTGCCAAAGGGGACAAAGGGGCTGGCCTAGTAATGCTAGAAAGAAATGCACACGTTAATAAAGTTACAGACTTTCTTAATGACAACAACTTCACTGTTCTTTCCAACTTAAATCCTATGGTCTCCTTCGTAAAGAAAACTATAGCAACCTTAAATAGCTGCAAAGAGACATTGCCACACTTCAACATCAATCTGAGAAACATAGTACCTATGAACCCAATATTACCTTAAATGCACGGCCTCATTAAAATTCACAAAACGAAATGAGAACGAAATTCCTTTATCCCGGAAGATAAACATAAAGAAATCTCAATTATTAAACAATTGGCCAGTACTCATGGATTTAATATCAACACTATTAATAAACTTATTGATAGAAAATAGACTGCTGTGGAAAATCTATTAATTTACAATTAGACTGATAATCTCCGCCTATGACACACCCACAAACATACTAGCCAAACATATAAACAAAATATTCATAAAAAAATTATACTACTCTCCTAAATACTCCATGAAAAACAGAAAAGAACTAATGAATGACCTATCTCACAGTTATCCATAATAATGATTTACTTATATCCTTCGATATCACTAACATGTTTACTAACATTCCCATTAAAGAAACATTAGAATTAACCAGAAAATTATTGCTTATGGCTAACAAGATTGACAAGCAACAAGCCTTTGAAGGTACAGAATTGGTTAAAATATGTACTGAACAAAATTTCTGCACTTTCAACAACAACATTTATAAAATGGCAGATGGATTACCAATGGGCTCGCCTATCTCTTGCCTCCTGGCTAACATATTCCTTGATGAGATTGAAAAACATATATTAGAGAACACAGATAAAACAAACCCTGACATCAAATTTTGGTGAAGGTACGTCGATGACATTCTATGCATCTGGAGCGGAAACTTAAAACAATTGGAAACATTTCATGAAAAAATCAATAACTTACATCCTAATTTGAAGCTCACACTAGAAATCCAAAACAAAAATAGCATTAACTTCTTCGATCTCACAATCACTAATACATCAGGAAGCCTACAATACAATATATATCGAAAGCCGACGCAGACAGATAGTATAATACCATATAACTCCTTTTACCATCACAACCATAAACTCTCCACTTTTCACTCTTTAATACATAGGTTGAACGAAATTCCTTTATCCCCGGAAGATAAACATAAGGAAATCTCAATTATTAAACAATTGGCCAGTACTCATGGATTTAATATCAACACTATTAATAAACTTATTAATAGAAAAGAGACTGCTATGGAAAATCTATTAATTTACAATCCCAACATCTCAGAAGAAGTAAAACAAACAAATCAAAAATTCAACTTTAGGTCCTTCACATTTCAAGGCCATATTAACACACGTTTGTCCAAAATACTACAAAAATATCAAATTAGAGCAAGCCATAAAACAAACAATACTATAGAAAAAAGACTGATTAATAACAAAGAAACAATACCATATTTGGATAAAGCAGGAGTTACAGGCAGTTCTCATAAATAATTGCTACTACAACTAGATCATCTACAGAAGTGTGGTTGATCGGACAGTCAACTGAAACATTGTTTCACTTACACGCGACAATTGCAGTGCCACATATATAGGAGAAACAAGTTAAGCCTTTAAAATTCGTTTAAAGGAACAGCACATTAAGAATAAAACCACCTCTAATTTTGGAAGACACCTTTGGTTTCATAATCACACTTGCAACGACCAAAATAACATAAAAATTTTACCCACAACTAAAAGAGGATTCAGAATGAACTTACTTGAAAACTTAGAAATAGACAGAGATAGAAGGAGAGCCAATAACTGAAATCTGAACGACCAAATTAATAATATGGAAAAACCATTGTTCGCATTTCTAGCAAGATAGTACGCTAGTAGTTATAAGTTGAAGACGATACACGAGAAATACACAAACGTATACAAATTAATTTACAATATGTGTCACACAACAGAGAAATACAGTTTTTAGTTTTTGACAAGTAAGGTTTTCCATTGTAAACAATTTCATAAACCCATTCTCATGAAAATAAGATTCACCAGTCTCCACATGGCCATATCATTTTGTAACCTCAAATTTAATTTGTTTTTTTTTTTGTTAATTTTGTTTCTGTATTATTTCAAGACAGGGCAATATTAGCCACACACAATACTTTGTAAATATTAAACCGCTAATACACTTATCTATGTAATCTATTCTCATGAAAAAAAAAGTAACTTATTAATATCACACATCCCATTTCATCATCTTGTTTTTTTAATTTTTTCTAAAAATTGTTAATGTACAAATTGTAATATGTTGTTCTTTTTAGTTTTGCCTGAAGATGATCAATTGATTGATCGAAACCGGTCGCAAAAGCAAATAAATAAAATAAAATTAAGGAAGTACACATTTTTTACTGAATTATCTAAAATTTAGATTCTAAATTGTTCTCCCCAACTTTGCTTTTGTTCCACTATAGGAGTTGACTATTCCTATCAAAAATTGGGGCATTTGAACCAAAATTAGGGGTTGCTGTGATTTGTCAGCAAAAACAAATCGGTAGAAAATACTGATTTCAATGTGTTCTTCACAAATGACAATCAGTTAATACATAAAAAAGTTTTTTACAATTTAACATTCTCTTTTCAGGCAGTTCTCATAAATAATGGCAACTACAACTAGATCATCTACAGAAGTGTGGCTGATTGGACAGTCAACTGAAACATTGTCAACGGCAAGGCTAGCTTCGAAAGAGGACGTTCTTTGAAAGTTTTATTTTCATCACTTATATGAGAATCAAGGAGCGAAGAAGAGTACCGCTTTTTTACCTTTGCGACCAAAAAGTCACTAATCACAGCAAGTATTAAATATTGTTCAATTTCGATCAAATTTGGTGGTTGAATCACTAATATTAAATGGAACAAGGATAGCCTTGGGAAGAATCGATTTTCCAACTTTTTTTTACCACCCTAATGCAGGTACACAACAAAATTTAGATCTGGAAAAAAAGTGAATCAGTATACATCATTTATATTAATATATTCCAAAATATGCAGATATTTGAAAATTGTTTTAGTCAGGCTTAAATATAATCTAAAATTTAATTAATTTTGTACGGCACTGAACTCTAAAGTACTTTTCGTAGCCGAAGAAACTAAAGCTGAAAATTATTTCGATGTTTGTGAATACTTATTGCTATTTATTGGTACCTATATTTATATAGGTCAAAATTCTCACTAAATAATACTTACATAATAGTAAACGGGGCATTCAAATTTCGACCATACGCCACATTGGGCACAAAATTATAAGGGTCATGAACATTTTAAATGATCAAAAAAAATCTAGGTTTACTAGAAAAACTATTCCAGATTTGCCTTCGTGGTAAGCCTATACTTATTTACTAACATTTTTGTACCTATCAAGCCACATATTACGGATTTCAATCGGCGATTACATGTAATAGCCACGTACGTCTCCATACGCTTTGCAAGCAATTGGATATTAAAATACTTTTATGTAATGGTCATTATCAATAACCGCTTATTACATGTTTTCCACTGAAGCAATAGGTACGTAGAAGGACCGATACGCAATAAATGATACGGCAAACACGGCGTAGATTCCGATCGCCGGGCAATTTATCGCCGAGCAATGATTTATAGCCCGTTGTTATACGCCGGCCCTCGAACCAAGATCGGAAATTGAAATTGCACCCGGCCAGGATAAACAGCACTTTCTCCCCGTGAAAGCCTGATCGTAAAAGATACGGCTTCATTAATCACCCCGTGTAATGCATAAGTGGACATGCAAATAATTATGTAATTAGAATGTGTGTAAGCAAACAGATTTGGAGGTATTCTAGTTATACAGTAAGCCGAATTTGGGGCACTAATTTTACTTAAAATCACGTCTGACACTACTAGCAAAGACAGGTGATTTGGTCAGCACTTGGTTGCCTACTTGCTCAGACGAGGAAGACGAAGGAAGGAAAGAAGAAAGAAGGAAGACGAGGAGTCATATAATTTTTTCTTTGGCAAACAAAGGCCAATGTTTGCAGCCTTTGTTTTTCTGTATTTCAATGCTTCCATTTTATTTCAAAATATAAACAATATCTTGGAGTGATACCATAAGCTCGTTAAAAAGAGAGTGTTTATTCACCAAATATGCAATCTATTGGATTATATCCAATCTTCTACTAATAAAAAAGGGATGGTTTTTTTTCATGAAAAATAGTTTCCTTTCTTTCTGGAGTTCAGAAAAATGAATAAAATCTTGTCCTTTGATAGCCATCTTACATATTCATAAAGATTTCATTTTTCAAAATCCATACAGAATGCATGACTGTATCTTTTTTATTTTATTTTTTTACAGTATGTTAACTGTATCATTAAAAACTTAATTTAGTTTAGGGAGAATCCTATTTGAAATAAATTTTTGGCGATTGCTGATTCAATGGGTGTACAACATTCTCGATGAGAGATATATCTGATCTTCCCTACAACTCCGGAGCAACGTCCATGCAAGGTCCAAGGACCGAATGGAAACATACTCCAATACAGTTACATCGTTTCCAAGTGTGTGCCTCAAAATCGAAAGCCATGAAAATCTCCGAGCTCGTTGTATGACCAGGCAAATAAAGACGTCGCAAAAATTCTTCTCGTAAATCGTCTGGCATATTTCACAAAATAAAGAAGAATGGTATAATTGCTCAGTTGACTCATTCATTGGAAAAATCATTAACAATTTCTTATTCTTTCCGTAACTTCCATGGAAAATATGTTTCTTTAAATGATTGATTGATTGAATTGGATTGACGATATAACTGTTTTCAACTTCCCAACAACTTGCAAACCCAACACACGACCCAGAGGTTTTTTTTAATATTCACAATCCTCAACAATTTGTATCTTTGGCATTAGATTTAAACCAGAAGTTTATTTTCAGTTTTGCATTTTATAATATTATATTTGAACCAAAAATTATTATCATATCAGTTTAATGTTTAATATCCCGTTTAAAGATATTATTAATACAACATTGTATCTGTAAATTTTAAGATTGCTCTAAGCACTACTTAAATTTAAGTTCTTTGAATTGATTGATTGATTGAATTCGATTGACAATATAAATGTTTTCCATTTCTCAACAACTTGCAAACCCAACACACGGTCCAGGTTTTTTTTTATATCCACAGTCCTCAACAATTTGGCTCTTTGCCATTAGATTTGAACTAGAAGTTTCTTTTCAGTTTTGCATTTTACAATATTATTTTTGAAGGAAAAATTGATTATCATATCAGTTTAATGTTTAATATCCCGTTTAAAGATATTATTAATAAAACATTGTATCTGTAAATTTTAAGATTGCTTTAAGCAGTACTTAAATTTAAGTTTCTTTGGATTGATCGATTGATTGAATTCGATTGACAATATAATTGTTTTTGATTTCTCAACAACTTGCAAACCCAACACACGACCCAGAGAGTTTATTTTTATATTCTCAGTCATCAACAATTTGGCTCTTTGCCATTAGATTAAACTAGAAGTTTATTTTCAGTTTTGCCTTTTACAATATTATATTTGAACCAAAAATTAATTATCATATCAGTTTAATGTTTAATATCCCGTTTAAAGATATTATTAATAAAACATTGTATCTGTAAATTTTAAGATTGCTCTAAGCACTACTTAAATTTAAGTTTCTTTGAATTGATTGATTGATTGAATTCGATTGACAATATAACTGTTTTCCATTTCTCAACAACTTGCAAACCCAACACACGATCCAGGTTTTTTTTATATCCACAGTCCTCAACAATTTGGCTCTTTGCCATTAGATTTGAACTAGAAGTTTGTTTATAGTTTTGCATTTTACAATATTATTTTTGAAGCAAAAATTGATTATTATATCAGTTTAATGTTTAATATCCCGTTTAAAGACATTATTAATAAAACATTGTATCTGTAAATTTTAAGATTGCTTTAAGCAGTACTTAAATATAAGTTTCTTTGAATTGATTGATTGATTGAATTCGATTGACAATATAAGTGTTTTCAATTTCTTAACAGCTTGCAAATCCAACACACGACTCAGATAGTTTATGTTTATATATTCATAGTCATCAACAATTTGTCTCTTTGCCATTAGATTTCAACTATACCTTTTCAAGTTCAAATTGAGACCAATCAAGTTCAAATTGAGACCAATCAAGTTCAAATTGAGACCAATCAATTTCAAATTGAGGCCAATCAAGTTCAAATTGATACCAATCAAATTCAAATTGAGACCAATCAATTTCAAATTGAGACTAAACAAAATCAAGGTGACACTAAACAATATCAATTTTATTTGTTTACTCTCGACTTGATATTGTTTAGTGTCAACTTGATTTTGTTTAGTCTCAATTTGAAATTGATTGGTATCAATTTGAACTTGATTGGCCTCAATTTGAAATTGATTGGTCTCAATTTGAACTTGATTGGTCTCAATTTGAACTTGAAAAGGTATAGAAGTTTGTTTTCAGTTTTGCATGTTACAATATTATTTTTGAAGCAAAAATTGATTATCATAACAGTTTAATGATAAATATCCCGTTCAAAGATATTATTAATAAAACATTTTATCTGTGAAACATAAAATTGTAAGATTGCTTTAAGCAGCACTTAATTTTAATGGGGCGCAGCATTATTTATGGTTCTACTAAAGATGAATAATTTTAAGCAATAAATGAGGGAGTTAAATGTAAACAACCAAATTACACTTACTGCAGTGATTAGACTCCGAATACATTCACAAGAAATGTTCTGCACTGCAACGTCTTCTAGAATGTATAAGCAATAATATGTAATTAATGTATAATGTAATATCTAACTATGTAATATGTAACTATGTAATATGTAACTATTATAGTACAATTTCCAGTAAAACTTTCTGGCGGACCCCTCGTAATACTATTCTAGAACAAAATATGTTCCAGCAGCGTTATATAATCTTGTCTTGAGCTAATTCGTTAAAGCTTCTTGTTTTTTACCGGTATTTTGTGTATAATTTTCATACATTTTTCTTGCACTTGAAACAATATTTTCAATAAGATATTCGTCTTAACAAATTGCATCTACTAGCAAATTTGCATGAATAATTATCATTAGCCCTCATATAAATTAAAAATGCATATGATAGGTTTATATCCTCCTTGTGGGTAAATCTATCCGGTAGATAACGAGTCCTCAACTTTACACGAAGGTGAAGATTCCAACTACAAAAGCGCACATTTTTAAATTTTATTATTGGAATTGTTTGTTATTATCATTAGCCTTCATAGAAACTAAAAATTAATAGGATAGGTGGTTTCTATCCTCTTTGTGGGTAAATCTATCTGGTAGATAACGATTCCTCAACTTTATACGAAGGTGAAAATTCTAACTACAAAAACTTAGATTTTTAAATTTTATTTATGGAATTGTTTGTTATATTATAATAAGCATTGCAAATCCAGTTTACTGTAGGTACATTTATCTGACAGATAATTTATCCACAGCATGCCCACAGTTTTTTTAATAACAGTGTACTTTATTTATTATTGTTTTTATTCTAGATGAAATATAAATAGTTTTTAATCAGCAATTTAACCGTGGATGTTAATGGTAATGGTTAATTTTTACATATATTTTTAATACGGTTTCAGTTAATTTTTTGTTTTTTAGATTAAATTGAAAACATTGTTAACCTTAGCCGCCCAAAAATAACAATTTTCCGTGGTCACCCAAAATGGGTCAAAGCTGACCCAGTTTTTTTTAAATACTGCAAGACACAGTAGTGCAGAGCAAATTGAAAAAAAAATGTCTTAAATGGGCAAATTACTTCATCACCTTTCATTCAAAACTTTTGTTTAATGTTTTTATTAACAATTATTTTCAGAATCTTCTTACGAAATATCAGCAAAAATTAACTTATACTATGAATATTCAGAATTAAAGGAAAAATAAAATACTTGGTTGAGTTTCACTGATTTTTTATAGATTTATCTACAATTGTGTCGGCCTCACGACCATTTTCAAGAGTTATACAAAAACTGAGTGTTTTATTTTTCCTTTAATTCAAATATTTTTCACCAAGGGGTAACCACCGAGACTTAATAAATATTCTGGTATAAAATGTGGTCCTATTGAATTAAAATCTGAAATCAACTAATATTTTTGAAAACAAGGTTAATTTTTTTTCAATTATTCAGGGTGTCTCAAAATTATGTGCACATGGCTTAACCGCAGATTGCTGGGATCAAAAAGAGACGATTTAACACTACTTATCTATATAAAAGAACTGAAGGTATAGTTTTTAAATATATTAATGTTGGGCCACCCTTGTTTGATACACAACCGGTCTACTGATAATAACCATATTACGTCAAAATATGAGTTATATCCGTATAAAGTGTCATACAAAACAACATCCTAATCAATGTAAACGTTCTTTTGTTATAAGCAAATTTTGTTTGTTTTTAAATTAACTTTGAAGCAGAATACTGGCTAAACCAAATTCATTTGTATATAGATAACTTGTGTTGAATCGTCTTTTTTGATCCCATTAATCTGTGGTTTAAGCCATGATCACGTAATTAATATAGACACCCTGTATATAATCTTTTTTTTTTTCAATTAACTGACCTATATTCTCCACCTTCGCTCATTTTGCAATTTAAACAAATTATATTAGTTTTCTATTCAACTTTGTCGCTGTATTTCGCTTTGTATTTTACAAATAAACTTTCTGCATGTATCATATTTCGTAGAGTACTTGTTATAATTTTTTAGGCATAGAACTGCGCCCTCTTTTTTTCTGCATTGTTTTTTTGACTTTTGCTTCACTTATAAAGCACTTACCAGTGCTTTTAATAGGCCTACAAACAGCTTGTGAAAAGCCTCTCCATCATTGCTAATATTGGAAGCTTGTCTGTCAAAGACAATTCAAGTTCATGTAAAAAAAAAAAATCTGCGCCTTTTCATCGACGTTTCATAAATGATAATTATGGTCTTTTGTTATCTATATAATAAATGCATTATAGCAATACTTCTTTTTGTATACCTTTTGCAGATAATATCTCCAAAACGACGTTTTATATGGACAAATTAGCAAGAGAATATATTATATTCTCTTACTAATTTGTCTATATAGAAAGTCAACGCCACTTTTTGTACTATTATATGACTGGATGATTTCTGGTTTGAACTTGTGTTCTTCTCCTGATAGTTCGTCTCGTGACGTGTGCTTGACAACAAAACTACAAATTTTGTTGCTTGGTAATGTAGGAAACTATCCAAAGATCTGATGTAAGAAACATGGTATAAAGACAATTTGAAGAACACAATGCTCGAGTTTTTTTATGTCAACAGAGCTTTTGACTAAAGATCTTTAGATCTTACTGATTTTTCGTGTTGCTCTTACTAACATCAATTTGTTTGACAGATCTTCCGCAAGTTGTATGTCTGTAAAAGAAGTTGTCGCAAGTTATATTTCGACCAATACCATACCGATGATTTGCTAAAGTTTCTACAACTCTGGTCCCTTGATTCTACAACTTTTTTCTACAGAGTTTCTACAACTCTGGCCCATTTCCTTCGTTTCCAATAAACCTTTATAAAGAAAAAAAACGTTTTGAAAATATTCAAAACACAAAGACCTAAAATAAGTCAATGGTGACTCAAGAATATTAAAAACGCTATAAGTTTTTTTTAAATACAGCATAAAATTTGAGTTGTGGATCACCGATGACTTGGGTTTTGGATTCGGAGGGTTGATGGGCGGTTGTACTGTATCTGTGCTTGAGAAAACGTATAACATTAATTCAACATCAGCCTTTGAGTTACACTGATTGAGTTAATTCAGATCTTTTCACCAACAAATAAAGTTGAGGAAAAGCAATATGTTTCAATTACATAAGGACGCTAGAACCTAACCGAACCTAACTTAACCTAACCTATTCAATGCATTTCTAATTTACTAGTTTACCATGTGTCCTACATGTAATCCTTTCATTCATTTAACAACAATTAAAGTTGTGGATAAGCAATCTGCTTCATTTACATAACGACTCTAGAACCTAAACGGACCTAACCGAACTTGCTCTAGCCAATGTATTTCTAATCTACTGGTTTACCATTAAATCCTTTAATTTTTAGTAATAAACTACAACCAACAACACACTAACAAGCAAAAGAAACCTTTTGATAATCTGTGTCTAATAGATATTACATATAAGTGTTTGGGATAAGGGGCGAACATAGGAATTTAACATGTAAAATTAAATATGTGTAATTATTAGCTCCCCTATTAATTTTAGAGAAAATTCGCAAAGGAATATTTTTTAGAGAATTAAAAACTGTAAATGTATCATCCATTTAACATTCGTTATATATATATATATATATATATATATATATATATATATATATATATATATATATATATATATATATAACTTATATATATATATATATATAACTTTACCAATGTATTAAAAGATTGCCTTTTGGAGATTTGAAAATACGTCATAAAGAGGCACGAACACATCGTACAACTAAACGGGGATTTACAACAATAGTACCCTTGCATACTAACCAGTGTCTTTAAACTCACAGTTATTTTTCCGGCCACAAAGCGAGCATTATAAGCGCACACGAGCAGAATACAAATAAAGACGCACGGCTCGAAAACCGGACGCCACTTCAGGTAGACGATTCAAGGAAGAAGCCGCCCGAAAAACTCAGGTGCAGCGCATTCTACCACACTCCCTTATGCTTTGCCTGGATATTCTGACCGGCATTCATCATACACTCAGAAAATATCCGTAATCTAGCGAATTCAGCATAACAGAGTCTGAATCTGCCATAATTTATCACGAGACTGAAAACAAAACGATACGATAACTTTTGTTCTTTTATTTTTTTTAATAAAAAAATAAGGGCATTGGCAAGGAAGAGCTTTCGGGCTAAATTCAATTCAGTTTATGGAAGTTTGTTATATTTCTAGTTATTATTTATCTACTTATATAAAAATTTGAATAAATTAAACTGTTTTGCAGAAGTCATATTTTGTAGATAAAAATTTGTCACTTTTGTCATTATATGCTCCCAAGATTTGAATCATTTGATCCACTGAAACTGAGATGCTGCCACACTGTACTTCAGCAGCCACTATTTTTACAGTTGCCCAGAAACATTTTAACTTATCTCCTTATTGATATTGATTATTATTATTATTATTATTATTACTTTTGAGTTTATAAACCTATTTGGCTCAATGCAAATAATTAATGCTAATTGGCGATTCTCGTTTGTTCCATATAATGCTGATTGACGTTTGTCGCGTGTTGTCGACTTTTATATTTTGTTTTCCCAGGACAACGCTAAACTATGAAGTATTTACTCCCTTGGGGCGCTAATCATTTCAATGCCCTAAATAATTTAAACATATGGGGATGATTCGTCTGGGCCCCACTGACCTCCCTCTTGAGTGCGCCCCTGGGGCAAGAGGTGCGCGTTCCTGTCCACCCGATTATCGCCCGGGAAAGCGGCGCCTCTCTGGCCTGGGGAAAAATGCGAACTCATTTAATGGGATGGAAATTGTCAGAGGAAGTATCGACGGCGGCTCAGCGATCGGAGGATGGATGGGATTACTTAATTTCGGAGTAAAAAAATCCACGGGCTATTCAGCCCCCCTGGTTTCCGCTTCTCGCCTGGGGAACAGAGGATGCTTCCAGTTGAATTATACGTGAAAGCCATGGCATCAATAGTGATAGAACGTAAGGGAAGAGAGTTGTAGGCGAAATTGTTGGCAATTAAACATCCTCAGGGATTGTACAGGATTCACTATATAGCTATGAGTGGAATTAAGGGGGCAGTAGAAGTTATTGGGATGGGCAGTACAAAAATACCTTTTAATTTTTATTAATATGTAGAGAGTTGTAAGCAAAATTGATCTCAATTAAACATCCTCAGGGATAGTACAGGATTGCTATATGGTGAATCTGAAGATTGCTATATTCGTGGAACGGCATAGGCAGTAGAAGTTATTGGGATGGGCGGTACAAAAATACCTTCTAATTTTTATTAATATGTAAAAGCGAACTTGTATCCTATCGAATCCAAAGTTGGGGGTAGCAATAATTTGGCTTCTTAAGTTCTAGAGCTATAGACACACTAGTATCTAGTCGAAAATAAAGGTTCCTAAACAAAATCATTCCTACAAAGGTTTCATAGAAATAATTATAGAATTCGAAAATGTGAAAATATACAGGTTACTTCATTTGAAAAAGACAAGTTGAATACAATTTCTATGACATGACGAATACTATATGCATATGCAACAAAATTATGATTTGATCACAGCTTGCTTACATCCGACATTTGCTTTTATTATTTAGAACTTTTTAGGGTTTAAAATATATTTATGTAATTTGGTAATTTTGAATAACTTATTGTATATAAGTACATAACTTGTATATACTTCTTGTGTATGTTTACTTTCTGTATATTACTTAAGGTCAAAGTTAATAATTAGGTAACTTTACTTTCATTTAGATAGTAGGTAAAATAAAATATTCTATCATGAAAATTTTTGAAATCGAGATTTTTGCATAAATATTCTTTGTTTAGTCTTCTTATTCAGAAAACAAGGTTTTCGAAGTGGTGTGAGTTTGTCTATCTTCAGCCTAAAGGGCTTGACTAATCAGTCAACGTCAGAGTTGACTTTTCAACTTGAAGTTGAGACAACTCAACTGCAAATCAACCTGAAAATATTCAAGATTTTTTGGTTATATCTGGCAAGCGGAAGTGGAAATTTATTGGATGAGTTTTTCGATATTTTGCAAATATTTGGAAAACTATCAGGTTTATGGAAAAACATAAGAGTATTTATCTGTACCTTGAACTTGAAGTTGAGTCAACTCAACTTCAAATCAACGTGAAAATTTATATTCAAGATATTTGGATGATAATTTTTGATGATTTTTAATTATTAATGTAAAATAATAATGTTTTGTGGGCCTGTGTTAAACAGTGAGGAAGTGCATCGATAAAAACCTATAGGTCTTAGGTCTTAAAATACGGCAAAATTATAATACTTTGTTTTACTCGAACCAAAACTGCACAAATTGTATCAAACATCGTCAGAACTCAATCAGTCGAAAGTGAATCAACAATTTTTGAAATTGTCTTAAAAACCAGCTGAATCAGAATTTGTCGTACGCGAATTAAAATCGTTAACCTTTAATATCGATCAAAATTACGAAAACATATCAAAAATTTCTAAACATTCAATAAAAAATATTAAAACAGAAAAAATATTCAAACAAAAGCATGATTGACAACAATCATGTCAATTTCTTTCAGTTCGCCATTTTTTTTAGAAAGTAAGTAACAAACTACAAAAAAAATGGCAAAATTAAAACTCCAAAGAAACCTACATTTTTCACTACTGGTTTATTGATATAAACATTCGATAGCAGTCACACACTTGGAAACTGTTATACATACAAAAGAAATTTCGATTAATTTTCACAGCCATAATTTATCCAAAAGATAATATAGTAGGTAAAATTTGTGGTTTTCTCCTGGATATTTTAGAAATCGATTGATTTTTCCAATAATTTCCATAGCTCCTTATTTATTGATTACATCATCGATTATTTACTGAATTTCAATTGATTTTTTTTAGAATTCCTAGAGCTTCGTATAGTATTGCGTTCTTAATTATGTTGGAAAAGCTAATACTTATTATTGTTTGTGTTATTGTGGTCATTCCAAATAATTTACATTCGTTGCGTTACCTTGCATGTTATTTCAATTAGAAGGTGGGTGGCCACACTATAAATTCTATTGGAAGTTGAAAATATTGAACCGATTTGACAAAAAAAAGGGCATATTTTATGATTTAATAAGGAATTTATGATGAAATCGTCTGAAACTTCAATAATAATATATTTTTAGACTATATAATATAAAAATCCCTTAAAAAAACTTGTTATAAGTATTTTGAGATGATTTCAATGTTCCCTTTCAATCAATAGAACTTACATAGATATGATTGATATGACTTGTGATTCTGATCAGCTGACGATTGAAGAAATGTAGTTAGGTTTCTGAAAATAGGCAAATAGTGGGTGGCCAAACTATAAATACTAACTAATAATATTACTAATTACTAAGTATTATATTTTTAGACTAAGTCCATAATAAAATAAAAAAGCTGGATTGTTATATTTTCAGATTATTTGATAAAAAAAAATCAATGTGGCAACATTTCTATACGATTGTATAAAAAATGTCTGATTTCTTGCTGAAAAAAACACGCGAACGTTTAATATTATGTACAGTTTTCATAGTTTTCAGTAGCCTTTTTGTAAAATCGTAGAATTTTGTTTCTTTATTTTGGTGTTTTGGAGACAAAATCATGAATCAAGCACTGTAACTAGGTGACTATTTCCAGCAATCACATGATTGAAACTGGCATATTTTTTCAAGTTTCTACCTCATACAATTTAAATATCTTCCACTAGAAGATTTTTTTCTTGTTTTCTTGTACAAGATATTTATGATGAAATCGTCCGAAACTTTAAAAGTTACTATATTTTTAGACTACGTATATAAAAAAAACCCGTAAATTGTTATATTTTGAGACGATTTGATAAAAAAAATCTAAATGGGCATATTTTTAGACGATTGAATAAAATATGTCTCATTTCTTGTTGTAAGAACCACGCAAACGTTTAATATTATGTAGAGTTTTCATAGTTTTCAGTAGCGTTTTTATAAAATCGTAGAATTTTGTTTTTTTTATTTAGGTGTTTTGGAGACCAAATCATGAATCAATCAACAAGGTGACTGTTTCCAGCAATCACATGACTGAAACAGGCACTTTTTTTCTACCTCATACAATTTAAATATCTTCCACTCGAAGATTTTCTTTCTGGTTTTCTTGTACAAGATATTTCTGATGAAATCGTGAGAAAATTTAAAAGGTACTATATTTTTAGACTAAGCATATAATAAAAAAAACCTAAATGGGCATATTTTTAGACGATTGAATAAAAAATGTCTTGTTTCTTGTTGCAAGAACCACGCAAACGTTTGATATTATGTAGAGTTTTCATAGTTTTCAGTAGCGTTATTATAAAATCGTAGAATTTGTTTTTTTTTAATATTGGTGTTTTGGAGACAAAATAATGAATCTAGCACTGTAACTAGGTGACTATTTGGAGCAATCACATCATTGAAACTGGCACATTTTCTCAAGTTTCTACCTCACACAATTTAAATATCTTCCACTCGAAGATTTTTTTCTTGTTTTCTTGTACAAGATATTTCTGATGATATCATCCGAAACTGTAAAAGGTACTATATTTTTAGACTAAGTATATAATAAAAAAATCTGTAAATTGATGTTTTGAGACGATTTGATAAAAAAAAAATCTAAATGGGAACATTTTTAGACGGTTGAAAATAAAAAAGTCTTATTTCTTGTTGCAAGAACCACGCAAACGTTTAATATTATGTAGTTTTCATAGTTTTCAGTAGCGTTTTTATAAAATCGTAGGATTTTGTTTTTTTATTTCTGTGTTTTGAAGACAAAATCAAGAATCAAGCACTGTAACTAGGTGACTATTTCCAGCAATCAGATGATTGAAAATGGTACGTTTTTCTACAAAATTGAAGTGGAATTTAAGGGAATAAGTGATTTTTGGCAACTCGGAGGATCTAGGATCTATTACATGGAAATATATACAGAGTTGGTCAAATGGGATAAAAGTTTCTCATTTTTGTGCCTTTCAATATACTAAAACAAAACCGGGATATCTTGCACAGTTCCTGAAATATCGCTGAAAACTGAAAAACTGTACTTTACTTTTCCTCTTATAACTTTTTTACTTTTGAAGGAAAGTTTCTGATGACAGTGCCAAACATTTTCTGCGGCAACTAGATGATTCATAGTCAACTTTTGATTTTCTTATGGCCGCAATATTGGATTTGAATAGCATTCAAAAGAGCGAAAAATTAGGATTTCAACCATGCATAACACATGGGTAATCTGACATTATTTACCATCAAAAATCGATGATTTAAAAATTTGTTGCAAAAATCAAACTGCTGTGGACTGCACTAAAAATCAAGTTGCCATGGAATAACAAATTACCATTTTGACATTTCTTCATACAAAGAAAATAACTTCTGAGTAATTTTATTGTGTATAAAGTGCAAAAAATGAGATACTATCTTTGATTAGTAAAAATGGCAAGCTATTATCCTCGACATGAAAAAATTGACATGTACAATCTCTATGTAAGGAATTACAGAATTACAGTCACATCTAGAATTTATGGTGAATTGTATCGCGAAAGGAGACAACATTTCGGCGTTTGTAGAATCGTATAAAATGTTAGATTACCCTTGTGTTATACATGGTTGAAATCGGAATTTTTCGCTTTTCTTAATGCTATTAATATACAATATGGTGGCCATAAGAAAATCAAAAGTTGACTACGAAAATTTAAGCATCAAGTTGGCGCAGAAAATGTTTGGTACTGTCATCAGAAACCTCACGTCGACAAATGTAAGAGTGCCAAGTTTCGTAAAATTTCCTACAAAAGTCAAAAAGTTATAAAAGGAAAAGGAAAGTGCACGTTTTTGGTTGTTCAGCGATATTCCAGGAACTGTGCAAGATATCCTGGATTTATTTTCAGAATATTAAAAGGCATGAAAATAAGAAACTTTTGTCCCATTTAACCAACTCTGTATATATTTCCGTTTAATAGAACCTAATGGTGGGCGTCGTAAAAGTGACCACCCTGTATAAGTAATCAAAACGTATATTTTTCTGCTTTATCTGACATTCGTATTTATGGCCTATTTAATTACAATATATAAAATGTGAAAAGATATAGTGTTGTTCTTTGTTTCCCGAAAATTTGAAAAAGTACACTTAAAGGGTTTCTGAGATCAACGATTCAATTGTGATAAATCGTTTCCACTTAAACATATACCCATACAAAAGTATGGGTACAATTACTTCTTTTTGAGAAATAGATATTATAGAACTGAATGAATTATATTTACAATAAAATTACTAATTGAATTTGCTAATACTCAAACCAGAGTAATTACCAACTGGCTTAGTGTTCATATAGGTATATCTGATGTCTGTGTTTAGAGATCTGGAATGTCAGATTTAACTTTTAGCTTTTACTGACACCTAGTTAATATTCACGTGTAGTTTTTGTTAACTGCAAAATGGCACAGAGCTGACATTATTATCGTGCTGATTGCAAAAGTTTTTGTTAGCTCTGAAATTTTGAAGGGCCTTAATGAAACAGCGCGACGTGAAGTGATTAAATTTGAATCGATCACAGGCGTAAAACAGCGGAGCGCTTCAATTCGGCCCGACACATCTCGCAAACCTCGTTAATTACCAACACATAATTCATCACGTGTGCCCGCGCTTAACAGACCCACTGTCGGGCAGTGAAGCCGCCTCCGCCGCCTCCACCGCCTCCGAAGCGCAAAGCACGGGCCGGCCGTACGCGACCAGAAATTGCGGGGGAAACGATGACGGCCCCCGAATGGGAAACGTGACGGGCGGCCAGATGTCGGATATTCGCGTGGGGCGGCGCGGGGGGTGTAATGAAAAACTCGGGCTCTCTAGCCCTTAAAACTTTTCTTTAAACGCCCCCATAAATACCGTTTTATGGGCGCGACCTAGATGCCGAGTCGCAGGAGTTTTCGCCGCCGGATTCCGCCCCATTTATTTAATCACTCTTTTATTGAAAAATAACACCTTGTGAGTGTTATTGCGTGTATCAAATTTATGAATTACCGGCAGTAAATCAGCTAAGTTCGAGGTTTTCAACGGCAGCGGCAGCGGAGATCTGCACAGGAGAGCCCCACACCAATAAAACCGAATCGCCCAATCTCCATGGAACGTACTGAATTACTCATAATTAGTTGCACAAACTGATACCAAAATTCGAAGCATGTTCTTTATGTAATAAACGAGTTATTGCCTGTGGCGATGGTTACAGTAATGAATCTACATGTCTCATCTTATTCAGCCAACCACATCTCTATTACGAGATTCTGCGAACACATCTGCAACGTGTAAAGTAAATTGACTAAATAGCTGGGCTATATTTGCATGTTAGAATGCATATGTGGAGTGCTAACATACGAGCTTTGCCAAAATAGAAAAAGAACATTGTGTACTTGTAACAAATGTTTCTATTCCTCCATTGTAAGGCATCAGCCTGAAGATTTATTGGAAATCAAATCTCTCATCTCGCCATTTTCTACATTCTTCTCCTATGTGACCTTCCTACTTCTCAACGTCTACGCGGAGATTTGTTTACATATAATCTACACAGACCTAACATCAAAGTGGCTTTCCTTTGGAAAGGCACTGAAGCAGGCGATCCTGTGTACTGTTAAATCGTGTGCACACGTTAAATCACCCTATATGGATGCAGTGAAATCCATTAAGGCACAAAAGTATAGTTGATCGCTCCTTGGCGACAGTAATTAGCCTTAACAGCAGCAAGGGACCGTCAGAGTGAAATAAAGAAATAATAATAATCTGCAAGAACTGGATAGGATGCGACTTTTACAATTACCTCATAACTTTTGCTACAATCACTTGTATTGTATCTCAAGTTTACAATCCTTAGTTTTGTTTAACACCCAGTTTTCGCCATTAACAGATAGCGCAAGTATCAAATTCCAAAGAGCGCACGAAAGCATTAAAGTCGCACAAGTTTTCGCCAATTTACGTCCGCGTCTCGCACATTATCACGGACCGCGATAAACCGGGCCATAAATATTTTCGCGTCTCAAATTCGATAAGGACGCAGGAGAAGGAGCGTAATGAATCCGTGTGCGGCCGGCGGTTTTCCCCCGAGTTTTCCCAGGCGGAAATCATCTCGCGGAATAAAACCTCCTCGTGCGGCCGCTATGTTGTTACCGTCCTCCCCGTAAATGGCGGCCACATTCGAGATCAATAGCAACCGTGGGGGCGGCGAACGGGGGAGTGCGCGCCGGGGGTGGCCAACAGACACCCTCGGACCGCGGGATCACTCTTGCCCGCGACATTTTTTTTAAATCTAAGCCTTTTCGTAGCAGTTAATTTTCTAGAACACGGAAAAACATATTTCATAATTAAACAATGTTAATACCAGGATGTCAAATCAATAAATGAATCTGAACTGGTTTAATTTCAGATTTACTGGTTTAAAGTTTAAATCAACTTTAAAATTCAATAAAGGGTGGAAGAAGCCTCCTCGTTATAACAAGTCCTGCAAAATGTACATTTGAAAATCATATACGGACACACTGGACTGATGAGATCCAGCAGGTCGAAAACGGTTCCCAGTTGTCCGAAGAAATGATATCAAAATGTACCACATTTAAATTCTATATTTTAATAAAACTCAATATTTATATTATTATCTAGGTATACAGTCTGTTTGATTTATTGTGACGCAGCAAATATTTCTGTTATTAGTACAGATAGAAAAAAAAAGTTAAAGAAAAAAGTTTTGGTACTTTTTGTCGTCTATGTAATCCTAATTCCAGAAGAACAATTAAAAATCAAATAAGCATGTGAAAGCCTTCATTTTCTTTAATGGAACACCCTGTATATTTTGGTTATTTCTAATAGGCAATAACATTAGCTTCATAATGATACCACATTACACCCATATACACATTACCACATTACCACATTACACCCAATAACGCGACATTGTCCAATATATGAAATTTATCAGTTGCCATGAATTACAATTGCATGCTGACGCAAAACAATTTGCTATCACTTTATTGTCAAAGTGGCTTAGCAACTTCCCGTCCTGCGTATTGTTGATTCACATCTTTAGAGATGGGTGATAATTATTATAATAATGATGAAATAATGGATATGCTGAAGGTATTCGTTAGATGCAACAATAATTCTAGAGAAGCTAGTATCACTTATGAAAACATGTATCCAAATACAAGATTTTGATAGATACAGCTATAAATTATACAGGTTTCAATCTGATGCTAACAGATTGAGAGTGGGAAGAAAACAGATTTCAATTGTTAGAGTTGCATATTTGATAAAATTTAATAGATGGAGCTAAAAAATTAACCGATTTTGACAGATGCACTTGAAAATTTGATAAATTTTATCAATTCATGAAACAATTTGTAAATGTAACATATTTGTATAGCTCGGCTGGAAAATAGGTCAAATTTTTATAGTTCAAGTTGAAAATTTTACAGATTTGCTAGAAACTTCACAGGTTCTGATAATCACAGTTGATAATAGCATAGATTTTGACTATAAAACAAACAACTTCATATTGCACTTAAAATGGGACATATTATGTAACAAAATAAAAAATGTCAAAGTTGCTGTTTATAAATTCATAATATTGTAGGTATAAATTTCATAAATTTTGATTGTTAGAGATGTGGAGAAACCTCCAGAAAATTTGGCGGATTTTGACAGTGGTAAAAACTATACCTTTTGAACTTCAATTACAGATACGTATAAAAAAATTCAAAATATGCATTATACAAATATTCAGAAATTTCAGTGATAGATATAGCGATACCTGTCAACTGGGAAAGTTATATGTTCGATTCTCTCACTTGTTTACTTCATAACCTTCATCAAATTTTCAGAGGATATATGTTCAGGCATACTGTATGCAACTCTGGCATAACATTTACAAAATATTCATTATACATTTTTGTTTAAATTTCAGTGACAGATGTAGCGATATCTATCAACAGGGAATCGATTATCTCACTTATTTACTTCATAACCTTCATCAAATTTTTAGAGGATATATCTTCAGGCATACTGTATACAAATCTGGCTTAAAATTTTCAAAATATGCATTAGACAAATTTTCAGAAATTTCAGTGGCAGATATAGCGATACCTGTCAACTGGGAAAGTTATATGTTCGATTCTCTCACTTACACCACATTAGCAAAAAAATATTAATTTCTCAAAAAAAATGTGAGAGAAAAATGATTATTAAATTATTATTATGTAACAACAGAAATTTAACTTTATTACGTGATAATTGAGAGCCCATAACCACATTATCACACTTTTACAAGACTTATACAAAATTTACGGAGAAATGGCTGTTTTAGTAATGAATTACGAATGGCAAGAAATGAACGTGAAGAAAATAATGAAGTTTTGATATTGGGCTATTTTAGAGCACATCCACGAAATTCAATACGTGAAGCAGAAGCAGCCTTAGGAATAACTCTGTATAAAATATTTTCTATTCTAAGAAAACATAAAATTAGACCGTATAAAATTAACGTAGTACAAGGTTTAAGAGATGGTGATTCTGACAGGAGGATAATATTTTGTAATTGGCTTAACAATAATCAACATTTATTAAATTCAATTGTTTGGAGTGATAAATGTAATTTCAACAACAACGGAATCTCCAACTGAAAAAACGACCATTACTGGGATACTGAGAATCCACATCAAATTCGGGAATGCAGATTCCAACAGAGATATGCAGTTAATGTGTGACTTGGTCTGTTCGTTGATACTATAATAGGTCCTTTTTCTATCAAGTAACGTTGACTGCGGAGCGATATGCCAACTTTCTTATGACAGAATTCGAAGATTATTTGGATGATATCCCCCTAGAAATACGTCGTGATCTGTGGTTCCAGCAAGATGGAGCTCCTCCCCATAACGCAAGAATTGTCAAAGATATTTTGGAAAGAAAGTTTGGTGTGAAATTGATTGCAAATGATGGCCCCAGGAACTGGCCAGCAAGATCGCCAGATCTGTCTCTTTCAGATTTTTTTATTTGGGGATTTTTAAAGCAAAAAGTTTATGTTTAGAAAATCTAGACGATCTGAAAAATCATATTCGTAGGGCATGTGGCCAAATAACACAACGCATGTTACAAAAAGCACGACGAAATTTAATAAAGAGATCTGAAGAATGTATTGCAAACAACGGAAGTTACTTTGAATAGACACGTTAAATTGTAATACATAGAAACTGAAAAATTTCATTTATTGGCAATTGTCGCGGTATTTGTATAATAAAGGTTTCGCAGTATTTTTATAAAAAAGCATTTTTTGTAAGTAAGATCATTAAGTATAACAATTTAACACAATTATGTTCACAATTTATTACTATAACAGAGAGGTGAGATGAGACGAAAATCTGCGAGATTATTATTATTTTTATTTATTTCGAGAGAGTTGATGGTGTCCTCGATTAGGGTGAGAAAATCCTGTTGTGTTTTCGCTTCTACGCCGTGAACCAGATAAATATAGTGCCGGGGAGCACTTTTCAGGCTGTATACGCGAATCAGCGAATTTTCATGGGGCTTCGGTTCTTTCAAAACAAACACAGACCAATACATACACGGGCGTGCTCCGGAAAATGCTGAAGGCGCGTTTCCGCAAATAGGAATTTAAAGCATATTATACTCAAACACGGTACGTGCCCAATAAAACTATTAAATGGAAATATCAACATGGTAACTAATTAATCATTATTCCACATTTTTCGTAATATTTTCGTATAATAATATAAATCAATATACATACGTATTTCACCGGGTGCATATGTCATCAGTATTTGCGATAAAGGGCGTTACAGGATAGTAAATCAAAACATTGATAGGCCTGTTTTTGAGTGCTTGATCATTTAACCCAGGGTTGTGTTAACCAGTAATTCTTAGAAAGAACTAATAAGAAATCTTAGAAAACTCAATTTTTTAAACCAGAATTATTATAATCCAAATCTGTATTACAGAGTTTTCCGATTTCTTTTCACCACATATCAGTTGTGTTTCACTTTATCTCAAATGCTTTTCCCTCTTGTGAACACTTGTCAATATTATATCAAATGTATTCCCCATATGTCAAATTGTTTTCACTATTTATCCACTATTTTGACTTTCTTATTGGCTGCGAAACGTCGATTTGTTAGCAATAGATGTTACTAAAATTGGTGTAAAGTAGCCATTGCTGCTACAGCTGTTAGATAACAGCTATTTATCTACAAGCTAAAATAAAAACATGTATAGTTTCTACAAATAATTCTTCAAATATTCAAGAACATAGCAGTTATAACAGCGATTTTGGTGACATTTTTAATTGAATAATTCAGGTATCAGATAATATCACAGATACACTTTTTTAAAGTTTCACTAATATTTAAATTTACGAAACGTTTTTGTTTGTGGAAAATTAAAATAGAGTTTAGGGGCCATCATATATGTTCGAATACATATCCACCGATTTCTGTCAGGTTAGTTTCATCAATTCACCGTAAAATTGGAAATAAACTGTCTGCTATCCATTATCATTTAAAAACTGTTTGCTATTATTGTGCAGTCAAAAAATTTCACCAACAAATTTAACAAGGTATGTAAATATAACGTATAACTTCGAAGCAATGTTATTGCATATTCATTTTGAAAGTACACTGATTTATTTCGATTATTAAATTTTAATGGAAATATTGAACAACAAACATTCCTAATATCAGTATATTCCAAACGAATGATACTATCATAATCTTAAAATTATTATGAATTTCCAGCCGTTTGTCTTGAATATAAACTACTTTAACTTGCCCGTATGTGAATGAACTATTATTGCCAAGTATTGCAGACATTTCGTTCACGTTCAAATGAAAAATGGTGCCTCTTTTCCTTAAACCATTTTAAGCTGCCAAGTCTTTAGTTTAAAGTATTCCAACTCGTACTAACTACTCTATCAGAATCCTAAAATCATTTTGAATTTCCTTATTATGTATTTCCAGCCGTTTGTCATGAATATAAACTACTTTAATATCTAAATGAACTATTATTGTCAAGTATTGCAGACATTTCGTTCACGTTCACATGAAGAATAGTGCCTACTTTTCTAAAATCATTTCAAGCTACCAAATCTTTAGTTTAAACTAGTAATATCTCAACTCAACTAAAAGAAATTGTACTCCATATAATCGCAATCGTAAAATGCTTGTCTTCATAATGGGAAAATTTTATAGTTTTCATCTTGTTGGGTAAATATACAGTGTATTCTATAAAAAAAGAGCCGAAGACTGTAGCGACTTCAATTGTTACATAACCATCAACAAACATATATATTATTAAATGGGACAGTCTTAGCTACAAGTTCAAGTACAAAAGAACAAAAAATCTTTTTTAAACACATTCATTTATTTGTTGTGATGTCACCGACATTTTTTTAAATTGCTCAGTATAATTTTTTTGTATGTATTCTTGTAGGGCATTTTAAGTAGTTTTTACCTATTTAGATTTATAGCAGGGTTATGCTTTGAAATTTATGCACAAAATGTGAAAACTGATTTGAGCTAATAGGCTGTTAAATCCGAAATTCTCTGGAATACACAATTGCTGGTATTTTCAATTACAAGTGTTAAAATTAATTATATTTTCATCTGTAACTGTAAAAATATGTCATATTTCTAACGTGGCTCAATTTTTCTAATATTTTCTGTGGCTGTCAATATTTCTTCTATTTTCAACTGTGATTGTAAATATCTAAGGAGATTTTATCATCAGTCTTGAAAAACTCTAACAGCGTTATTCATAAAAAAATTAAACCGTGGTTTAACGGTGTTTTACAAAGGGTTACCAAGGTTACAAAGATAAAACCACCGTTAAACCGCGGCTTATTTTTTTAATGAATAACACTGTAAAATTTTAAACCTTAATTGTCGAATTCCACTAAATATGACATTTAAACTCGTCGAATCTCTTACAGCGTTATTCATAAAAATTTAAACAGTAGTTTAGTGGAGTTTTATAAAGGGTTGCTAAGGTTACTAAGATTAGACCATCGTTAAACCGCAGCTTAATTTATGATGGGACAATTTTTGTAGGAAGTTTTACATATTTTCACATATTTGTACGCACCTGGATCTAAAAGAATACAGATTCTGACAGTAGCCGTAGAAAATCTGACAAGTTTTCACACCTGGAACTTTCAATTTTACAGAATATGACAGTCTCTGTTGTAAATGTAAAGAATATGCCAGATTTTGGCAGTTACAGTTAGAAATTGTACGGAGTTTCATTGCTGATGAAAAAAACTTCACAGATGTTGGCAGTTACAGTCAAAAAGATGACAATTTTGACATAAGGAATTGAAAACCAGTCAGATTTTGATGGTGCCAATTGAAAATTTGATATATTTGTATTTGTATATATTTGATATAATTTATGTTGAGTTGCAATTAAACATTTGACAGATTTTAATATTTTAAATTGAAATTGAAAGAGGCGGAAAGACCCCATGAGATCGATAGCCCAATAAAAATTGTTTATATATGTATATATATATATATATATATATATATATATAAAATTGAAAATATGACAGAATTTGATAGTTGCAATTGAAAGGTTGATAGATTTGTGAAATTAAATATGTGCCAGATTTTGACAGTTTCAATTGAATATCACATTTCAGAAAATATGACAGCTGCAATTAAAAAAATTGTAGAATTGGATGTTTGCAATTGAAAATTTGATAGGTTTAGACAGATTAACTAGAAAATTTAACGAAAACAGATCGTTAAAATTTGACAGATTTGGACTATTACAGTTGAAAGTTTGACAGATTTGGACAGTTGAAGTAAAAAATTCGACAGATTCTATTTGTTTCAGACAGAAATTTGACAAATTTTCCCATTTTCCCATTTGATATAAAACAAATGAGGGATTCCGGTAGTAACTGCTGAAAATTTGACAGGTTTTCTTAGTTGTAGCTTTGAATTTGACAGATTTCGACGTTTATTATTGAAATTTGAAGCATTTTGTGGAGATTTGAATGTTTTTTGAACACTTTACAAGGAGTGCCAATTAGTCTAATTAGTATATCTTCTGGTTAGATATACTTACATTGTTGTAAACTACCGGAATTGTACCTTTCTTGTTTCTTGTCCTCCTTAGGGGCCATTCAAACTAGAAGATAATTATCCGCAATTCTATCAGTACTATCAAATACCGACCCCCAAAAGCAGTTATAAATGTATCCAAATAATTATTAGAATCTCACATAAAAGTTGTCAAAACAGACCATGCAGTAAAGGGTTAATTTTGAGTTCGACTTTATGGTTTTAAATGTAATTTTAAAACCAATTGTTTATTCCAGAGAATTAAGGGTTGAACAGCCTAGATTGATAGATTTGGGCAGTTGTAATTAAATATGTGACAGATTTTGACAGTTTCAATTGAATGTGACATTTCACAAAATATGACAGCCGCAATTCAAAAAATGATAGACTTGGATGTTTGCAAATGAAAATTTGATAGGTTTAGACAGATTAACTAAAAAAATTAACAATAACAGATCGTTGCAATTAAATTTTTTACAAATTTGGACTATTTCAGTTGAAAGTATGACAGATTTTGACAATTGACGTTAAAAATTCGACAGATTTTGTTTTTGTTTTGTTTCAGACGGAAATTAGACAGATTTTCCGATTTTGACATTTGATATAAAACAAATGAGGGATTAGGGTAGTAACTGCTGAAAATTTGACAGGTTTTCTTAGTTGTATCTTTGAATTTGACAGATTTCGACGTTTATTATTGAAATTTGAAGCATTTTGTGGAGATTTGAATGTTTTTTGAACACTTTACAAGGAGTGCCAATTAGTCTAATTAGTATATCTTCTGGTTAGATATACCTACATTGTTTAACTTTATCAGTACTATCAAACTACCGACCCCCAAAAGCAGTCATAAATGTCTCCAAATAATTATTAGAATGTCACATAAAAGTTGTCAAAACAGACCATGCAGTAAAGTGTTAATTTTGAGTTCGAGTTTATAGTTTTAAATGTAATTTTAAAACCAATTGTTTATTCCAGGGAATTAGGATAGAACAGCCTACTATTGCACAGCCTAAATTCTTGAGATTGTTTCGTTTTCGGATAGGAACTAACTACTACAGAATTCAATTCTTCAACAAGTTACCATTCGAATTTAAAAGTCTACCTTTCAAAACATTTAAAAGGAGAACAAAGGAATTTTTAATTGATCGTGCGTTCTATTCAATAGAGGAATTTTTACTGTCCGAGTTTGATTAAAATGTTTTATTTTGCGATTGCATTATTATTGTATTATTGTATTAATGTATTATTGATTTTCTGTGTTTTAATATTATGACCTGTGTAAACAATTGTATCAACACCAACAAATTACTATTACTATTGCTATCTCAAATAAGTTTTTCACATTTTTTGCAAAAAATTCATATTTCAACCCTATTAAAAAAAATAGGCCGGTGAAAAGTGCCTAAAATGCTCTACAAGATTACACCAAAAAAAATCAAGCCATTTAAAAAACTGTCTGTGACATCATAACAAATAAATGAAGGTGTTTAAAAAAGTTTTGTTTTTCGCCAACTTAAAGCTTAAACTGTACCATTTAATAATATATCATATTTCATATATAATATATGATTTGTTCAGGATTAAATAACAAATGAAGCCGCTATAGTCTTGGGCCCTTTTGACTGTATATCAATACAGATGTTATGGCACCATTTGACATTAGGAACTCATTAACGGTATAGTAGAGCAGGGTTTACCAACCACCACAAAAAACTACGTTATAGTTTGTTTTTGTCTAGTGATTCACTGCAAGGAAATTTTGTTAAAATGAGAGTCAGAAAAAAATCGGTGGATTCTAAAGCAGTGGTATGCAAAGAAGAGTGCTTAAATTTATCAATGGGATGAATCCAGTAAATAAAACTTAATAAAATTTATAAAATGTTCAGATATTATCAGAACAGATGTTCTTATAAAAGCAATCGAAAATATAAATTATAAATAACCCTTTTTTAAAACTAATTAGAGATTTTTTTATGCGACAAAATATTGTAGTATCTGATGGAGGATTGAATGATTTTTTTTATGTACTCCAGTTTTTTTAAATTATTAACGAAAATACGAATTCAGGGCCAGAAAAAATTCCCAAGTTTCATTAGGCGCTGATGGTAATATGTATGTACCACCTCCGTGTGCGAAATATTTGACCTCCCCAAATTAGCAATACTCCCCATAATAGGCGACTTTGCTCTAGAGTCTAGACTACTGCTCACAATATACAACACTACTAACCGCATAATATACAGAAAACACTTAAATAATTTTTAATACATATCACGAAGAACTCAAACATCAAAAACCACCCAGAGTTTAGTTATTCAGCATGCCAAGGAGACGCTATTTTTTTCGTATTATATAAATGTTGTCGCGGATGAAGAAGTCTCATCTCTAAACAAGACGCGGATGACAAGCCCTCTGTTCCAGAGTAGCAATCTTAAGTTGGGCTACATGAAGGATCTGTTCCTGGATAGTTTGAGATGAAATCCCTATAACTAATTACGTTTTACTTTACTAATTTTAATGTTGACATAAGCCTGTAGTTATAAGCAAAATAACTTGACTGGATTCGGGGTCACGGCGTGCTTATCGTTATATCGGTAATTATAATTAAGTTCCACTAAAGCACCAATTTGGGTATTAATAAAGCTATAAAGAAATCAGTAATGCCTGACGTTTTACTGTTAATTATGATTAAACTGATTCGAAGTATCCATAATAATGTTGTAAAAACGCCCTTCGTATTAACAATTTACTGTTAACTCTCATCAAAAATGATACAGTCGGTAATTACATTTTTAATAATGTTGTATAAACGGATTTTGGTTTTAAGAATTTAGTGTTAAGTCGAGGGTTGCGTATTTAATGACGTAATAAAAATGCATATCGCATCTCGGATTTATGGCTGAATTAAACAACACGTGGCTAATCGATTTCCGACGTTGTTCGCTGTCGTTCAATAAATCACGACGGTTTGTGAATAGCGGTTGAGAAAAATGAAACAATCCCGGCAGGGACGGATAAATTCTAAATTCGGGGCCACCGAACCCCCCGGTCGTTACGTAATCCGAAGACGCGCATTATTAATCATGCATTATCTATATCCGAAGAAGCGATAGCGTGTAATATATCACGGATATTATGTAGTTCAAACAAGCGGTAGGGGAGGATCGGCCGGGAGATTTATCCCGGAAAAATGTAAAACGGGCGGGAACACATTTTTATCGACGATGCGGAACGCTCTGCGGCTAAATGAAGACGCGCCGTGCCAAAGAAACGCGTCCTAGGTGTCGGAGGTAAACACGAAAATTGCATTTTCTCTAACGGTGTGTGTACATTTTCCGGGGCGGCCCGGAAACTGTTTATAGATACAGCACAGGCGTTCTCCGGGAGTCAAGTGGTGGGTGTCTGCGGAATGATTGATGGCGCGGTTCCGTCCCTCTTCCGTTCCGATCCGAATTTCGCTGATAGCGGAGTTCTGATAACGATGACGACAGCACGGCACGTTGGTCATCCCACCCCCGGGCCCACCCTCGCACAGACACAGCCCCACGGGCACACGTACACGGGGCTTTGTTACGTGCCACCCCCCCGAAATCGGGATCGATAGCTTTCATTAGGAGCAATTACATGCGAAAACAGCGCGGTCAACGCCAGCCCAAAAACAAACACACAAATCTTCAGCCACGTTCGTAAAAAAAGCGGGCAGAGATGGGATAGTTTGCTTTACCTGTCTGCATGAGGCGCACCGCCTGAAATTTCTGGAACAATAACACCGTGTGGAAAATCGCCCTCGAGCGCTCTATTTAGTTATGGTAATCACTATTTGCTTTTATTAAAACAACTAGCAAGTTCGCAACGATGCGCATAGCCGAAGGGCCCCTATTTTTGATAATTGCGGCTTAAAACTGCACAGCGGAAACTCCCAAGTTAATGAAATTAAATCCCACTGTATATTGCGTTGCATTATCTAAACTTCATTTTGCACCCCACGCCCGAGAGCACTTATTTAAAACAAAATAAGACGCAAAGTCAAAACAATATGCCTCAAAATTAAATATTTAGTTACATATTTACTAGCAGTGCTGCTTGCAAATGCAGTGGATGCAATTCATATTAAAGAATCTTTAATAGGTACTTAAGAGGAATATATCCACTATAAATGTCTTGAATTGCACACAATACCACTCAAATAATGGAAAAGCTTAGACTCACTTCATTTTGCCGCAGAATTTACATTGCTACGTTGAGCACTGATGTTCTAAGAGATTCTTCCTAAAAAATATCCAACATTGTTTAATGTCGGGCGCCAATATGATATAATAGGAGTGCCCAATTAGTCTAATGTTGGGACCACCTTTATATTGTGTAGATTCAAACCGATCAACCTTAAAGTATCATATTTTCCATAACACTGGTATACAAGGTTTTGGACTACAGTGTTTTTAAGGTATAGGGTTTTCACTTGAAATTGAAAATGTACCTGCAATTAGGGTTTATTACGGTCAAGGGTTCTCCATTGTATGGCGTGCTGCGAAGAGGCGGACGTCCAGGAACGTAACCAAATAATTTACTTTCGACGAAGATGCTACTTAATTGTTTTCTCTTCGATATATACACAATTATATCACTATGATCATAATATAAAAATGATTAATTAATTAAATTGAATTCAATAATCTTACAACTATCTACATCGTTTTTTATGACTCGGCGGACGTAATTATTTTTACAATTTTACAATTCGATATAATTACAAGACTACAGCCGCCAGTAGATAATTAAGAGCCGTCACCTAGGAAACGCTTTCCAAAGGTGTATACATTCGCCCATGCAATTAAGGTCCATTGTACCTTAATTGCTGGGCGAATATGCAGTCCAGGTAGACAATCAGTTAAGGCTGCCTCAAATAGTCTTTTTCTCAAATAGTCTACATCTGTCTTTCAGTCGGTGTTAACCTTTACATTGCAACAGTACTCATTTTACATACGTGTGCATATTATCATTTATAAACTGGTGAAAAGGTAGAGTTTATTAAGATGGAAATGTCGATAAGTGAAACTGCAACAATTATTTCATCAATTTATAATGACACTCAGTTCGACGATCTATTTTAATTATGTGAGGAAAGAAGCCATTCCGAAAGTTTTGTTAAAGAATCCCTTCGACAGTCTACAGAGGGAAGCTGGTCTCAAATTGATTTTGATAAATTTCAAAACGACCATCATCAAATGGACACATCAACTATCAAAAATGAAAATCAGGGATTAATAAAGCATGCTTTTCTTACAACTGATACTAAAAGGATAGTCATAAATATTTATAACACCCTTATAAGCGAGAATTATGCATATCCACGGCAAAGAATTTCCATTCTGACAGGAATATCATATTCAACGGTTTGGAGAATAATTACAAAAGGACCGCTAGAAAGGAAAACAAGAATAAGTTCCAAATTTACCGAAATAGACGATGCCATCGCCAAGAGGATCAAAAATATAATTTACAATTCTTATAAATCAGGTAACGTTCCCACGGTCCAATTTATTTTAGAAACACTTGGAAATGATTTTCCATATAAGGAAACTACTTTGTATAAATACCTACTTAGTCAGGGTTTTAAGTATAAAACTTTACACAAACGAATGGACATCATGAAATCGCCGAGATTGCTAAATGATCGATTCAAATATTTATCTAAAATAAACTAATATAGAAATGGAGGGAGATCGATAATTTATTTGGATGAAACATGGTTCGATACTCACGACGTCGTTTCCAAGGGATGTGTCGATAATACATATAAGTGTCACCTTAGAGCACCGTGCAATAGAGGAAAAAGAATTGTTATTCTTCATGCAGGAGGAGACGCAGGTTTTGTGTCAAATAGTTTGCTCTTATCAGCCAAGAATATTGCATCAAGCTCGTTAGACTATCATCAGGATATGAACGCCGAATTATTTGAAAATTGGTTTCGCAATCAGTTATTGCCCAACATACCCAATAACTCAATAATCGTAATGGATAATGCAACTTACCACTCAAAGCGAATTAATAAAATCCCAATCGCCACTTCCAAGAAAGACGGTATTGCGGATTTTTGCATTCAAAATGGTATTGTTATTCCCCTAAGTGAAAAGAAAAAAAAAACATTATTAGAACTTATAAAAAAACAAAATTTCAAAAAAAACGTATGTGGTTGATAAGATGGCAGAAGAATTTGGTCACCAAGTGTTACGCCTTCCACCGTATTACTGTATCTTCAATCCAATTGAGCCGATATAGTCAACTTTAAAAAAAAATTAGCGGGAAAATAATGCACATCCCAAAATGAGTGAAGAAACAATTCAACTTGTTCAGCGAGAATGCAACAACATTTCAAGTACCATTTGGAAAAACTGCATCGATCATGCGATTAAAATTGAAAACGATTATAGGACGCTTAGTGTACCAAATCTAATTATTAATGTTCAAAGTGAAAGTGATAGCGATGAATCTAGTTGTGCGGAATAATACTTGCTTGTTACATTACGATTCATGAAAAAATTAACTTATGTTAACGTCGTTAATTTTTTAACGCAATGAGCAAGTCAATAATGTTATGGGTAACTTAAGTAATTTGTTTCGCGAATCATACGGTATATAAATTTTCTATGAAATTATAAATACTTTTGTAAAACACAATTAATTATATGTACACTTAAAAATACAATGAAAAGTACAATTTAATGATAATGAATCATTAATGTTAATTTTCTAGGGGGCACTGAATCTGTATTTTTTGATGCCGGCTCTGGACTCATAAAATTCCGTTCGCACAATAAACACCCTTTGTAGGTAGATTTTCAATTTCAAGTAAAAATACTATACCAGGAACGACTGGCAATGGATCATTTTTTGGTAAACGTTGAATTGGTTTTGAAACAGATGGAACATTTGCGTATTGCACACTTGTTCGATTTTTCATATCGATCTCAACAAGTTTTGATAAACAAAAGTAACAATCAATTTGGCGATTACTTTGCTCTCTCCATATTACTGGAACTGAAAAGTCGAAATATTTCCTTTCGCCATTCGACCACTTGTATAAAATAGCTCTGCAACTATTGCAAAACAATGTCAGTGTCCACGTTTTGTCTAAATTTCTGACAGCAAAACCAAAGTAATGCAAATATGCATATTTAACAGTTCTGTTATTGCATATCCTTTTTTCCAACCATATATTTCCACAAACAAAACAGAAATATCTTGAATTTGTAACACACAATCTACTTGTCATATTTAAGCACTATTATTATGAAGATAGAGAATAAATGTGGGTTTCCGTCAAATGCAATGTTTCCAAATGTAAAACAGTTTTCTAGTCGAAAATGAATTAGTCATAAATAATGATGTGCGATAATTGATTGAGGAATATATTATCTCATTCAAACGGACAATACGAATATACTTCCCAGAAACAACAGAATCGTATGAATGGATTAAGGATCCATCTCAATATTACACTAAATCTGAGAATTTAATGTTGAAGGCAAGGGAACAAATAATAGTAATATCAATGGTTTCAATTTTAAAATGTGAACTTAATAGACTTAATAGAGAAGAGAAACAACTTAATACCATTTTGGATAAAATTGTAAGCAGAATATCCAGAAATATCAACAAAAGCGCTTAAAATATTAATGCCTTTCGCGTCTACCTATTTATGCAAACATTCGATTTCAATATATGTAGGAACGATGGTTACGAAATAAAGATATTTACATATGTGTAGGAACAAAAACAAAATATAGAAATAGGCTCAATGTAGAAAATGAGATGCGTCTACAAATAACAAATATTTTACCGGATTTTAATATCTTAGGCAAGGGCTCGCCTCAACCATTAGCATGCAATCTAATTTTGTTTTATGGAATTTTGTCTAATTTTCTTTTAACTTTGCATTTGTGTTTTATTTTTGTAATTTTATAATAAATTAACATTGAAAATAAGTGTGTTTTACTAATTTACCTTTTTAGCATTCTAAAATTCACATAAGTAGTATTTTGATATTCATTTTTCTTAAGGGTTCCGTTGATATTTATACAACTGTTACACTAGCTAATATACGGCAACGTCGCGTTTAGTGAATTTGCACATATGATGGCAATTTACCCATGAATACAAGTTTGCATTCACAGGAATAAAGGCTAATTATATCTTGTATGAAGTTTTTAACATAGGGTTCAGTAGAAAGTTGTATATTAAAAAGGGTTCCGCGGGATAACAAAGTTTGAAGAACACTGCACAAAACTGACTAACTTAAACGTGAGATTCTCAAACTGCTGACGCCTGATGGATTGCGAGTGAATTAGATTAAAATAACTGCATTGAAAATATGAGATCTCAGAAAAAAATATCTATGAGTTGAATTGTGTTTGACGCAAGTGAGTCCTAAAAAGTTTGAGAAGCACTACCCTAATTGAATCTCCGACTGCAGCTTCCTAAATACTTTCAATACCAATCTGCATACAATCTGACAAACTTGCCCAGTGCTTACAATTTCTGGTTACAAAACTGCGATCTTTAATGCCCAGCAAATCCATCCGCTTCCCAAAGTACCGCTAACTGATATGTGTCTCCGCCATCAGCAGTTCTCAGTCACGGCATCCTTTTATTCTCTCCACAAATCCTCTTCGGAAACCATTCAGCGCATTCCCCCGGCATTAACCCACTCCCGTGGGGCGGCCGAAATGGAAGTCGCTCGCTCCCTCGGCCCCCCCTTTTTTCAGCACACGCATTTGCAAACGTTTTCCTGTAAATGGGCAGCACGCGGGGGGCCGCGGGGGCGCGCGGGGAGCCCGAGCGGGGCGCATTAGTGGGGGCGCGAATCACGCGAAAGCGCCATTCCGATAAAATCTATCGCGCGGCGCTCTCCCCCACGTCCTGGGGTCGACCAGAAATAAATTAACGCCAGGTGACGAATTACGTGCCGCCCCCAAACGAACACCACAGAGAAGAGAACGGATTACGTGTGAAGAGATGTTGAGGGATGGAAAGAAATTAGAAGAGAAGTGATGATAGTGAATTACATAAGGAGTGGCCGTGAGAGATGGGTTTATGTCAATCGTGAAGAGATCATAATAGATTAAATGAAAAGATTTATTGGTAATTAGAAAACTAAATTAAATGATAACATGAGAAGATGTTACGTGCGATAAACATGTAGAAATGTGATTATATAGAAAGAGCTAGGAATAAATAAAATTGAGCACCTCCAAACGATCACTAAGAATAGATTACATTAGAAGATATGATGAGGAATAGAAAGAAATCAGAAGACAAAAAAATAACTGAAGAGAGACGATGTCAGATGGGAAAGTTGATAATTAGTAAATATTTATTGAAAGTAAGGAAAAGCAAGGATAGCGTAAAATAACAGCTGAGGTGAGGAATTACAGAGTTTTGTCAGTTTTTTACAGAGTTAATAAGTATGGTAGAAATGACACTGCAAGAAACGGAAAGTATGGTAAAAATGAATAATAATACAACGGAAAAGTTCATAGTCAAACAAGGACTAAGACAAAGAGATCCATTATCGTCCATTCTGTTTAATATAGTACTGCAAAAAGCAATGAGAGAGGCCAACGTCAACAGAAGTGGTCTGGTATATCGAAAAAGACACCAACTTATAGCATTTGCGGACGATGTGGTGATACTAGCGAGAAGCAAGGAAGAAGTAATAAATACAACTAGTAGGCTGGAAGAAAAGGCAAGAAAAATGGGATTAATAATGAATCAGGACAAATCAAAGTATATGGAGTGGACTAGTAAGGAATTCAAACAAGGCAACTATGTAATAATAAAACCAAATAACGAAGAACTTAAATTTGAAGAAGTGGACAGATGCATATATCTAGGCAAACTATTTACAAGAGAGCCTAGCATCGATAAGGAGATCGACGCAAGGATAATGTCAGGGAACAGGTGTTTGGGGGGGCTGAACAGACTGTTGAGAAGTAAGAACATCTCCAGAAACGCGAAAGTGAAACTATACAAAACGGTAATAAGACCTACTGTAACGTATTCCTGCCAAACATGGACTCTAAATAAGAGGGATCAGACAAGGTTGAAAATATGGGAAAGAAAGGTACCGAGAAATAGTTTTTGAGGAAAAAAAGTTGGAGACATGTGGCCAAGGAGAACAAATAATGAAGTGAGGGAACTGTTTAACGAAACAAATATAATTGGGGTAATCCAAGTGCAAAGGTTACGGTGGTTGGGTCACGTGCATATAATGGAGGAAGTGAGAATTCCAAGGATGGTATTGAACAGCACAATAGGAGGAGAGCGGGAGAAGGGAAGACCAATAACCAAATGGAAGGAGGACGTGTCGAAGGATTTGAAGAAACTAAACATCACAGGATGGAAACAGAAAGCGCTGAATAAGAGGATATGGAAGGAAATAACCAAACAAGCCATTGGCCAGCTTGGCTCGCCGTGCTAAACTATATATAACTAAGCAAGACCAATATAAACATTAGCACTGCGCCGTTAAGACGAACAAAATAAGTACCTATTAATAAGATAAGATAAGCGATAAGGTGATAAGATAAGTCTTATCATTAAAGAACTAATGTAGGTGCCATCTTTCGTGGTTTTAATGCAGTTCAACAAAACCTCCCAAAAAACAAAAAACAATTCGGTAGAAAGATGGCACAGAGGCTTTGAATTTCAAGTGTTACGCAGTCGCCCGACTATATGGAAATTTGTGGATGCCATCAAAAGGGAACAAGGCCAAATGAACTCCAAATTAAGCAAATTGTGGCTCGTGATGCACCACCACCCCAGAAGAAAAAATATCGGGATCTGTCATCACGAATTTCAAGATTAGTGGATGCATTTGATGACAATTAGGATCTGAAAGAATACCTGCGGGGAATAGCTCATAAAATTTCATTTTAAGCGTTCTATTACACAGGCCAACCACAAAAAAAACGTTTTGTTTGTGTTTAACTAATCATAGTCGTTTTAAGTGTGCTTATTCCAAAAATAACATTAAAAATGCCATATCACCCACCATTTGTTCACATTTTAACATTGTCTCTGTGTAGCTAGGTGATAGCTAGGTATAGTGATGGAAAAACGTTATCAGGCACGCTGGAACACCAACATGATGGGAGATTACTGGTGGTCACATCACCGAGAGAGTCAGCAATCGGCGCATAGAAGAAAAAGCTATATTAGGAGCTTTAAAGAAAAGAGACAAAGAAAATATACATCAATGAACATGTAAAGCCTTTGAAGAATGTAATGTTAAGAATATAAAGCCATCTTCTATGTTTAAACAAAGTTCTGTTGGTATTTTAAAAGTCGTTTACTTTTCATATTTATTGCATATTTTATGTATTTTCCCATATCTTACTAGGTCAAATTGTGACTATACTGTGGGTGATGGAAACGATCAGAGTTCAGATACGGATTTAGCATCCAAAAAACTATCAAAATCAGCTATCAAGATTTAAAAAGTTTTTTGAAACCTTGTTTTGGTTGGCTTGTGTTATTAACGGACCTAAAACCATTTGCTGATTTTGTAAATTTTGTAAATAGGAATGCACTTGTATATTTTACTTTATCTTTATATTTGACACCTGCCAAAAAACGGTACGTAATTTTTTGGGAGACGAAAGAGCTGACCTCCACGCGGTGTCTCATGGGTAGCGCTAACAAGCTCTAAAATATTTGTTAGATCATTTTCGTTTCTTTTCGAACAATTGATTCTAAAACAACTGGCTTTTCGAACAATTAGTTTTCGAACAACTGGCTTTTCGAACAATTGTACGTTCGAACAACTGGTTTCAAACAATTGGCTTTCGAACAATTGAGGCGTTAATTTTAAAAACAACACAAGTCCAAAAATTGCATAAATCGAGTTATTAACGGTAAACGGCTCTCAAGGCCAATGTGTAACAAACCTGTTTTTTTAGAAAAAGAATACAAGTCGCGCGTAACAGGCAAATGATTTTTTTTTTCATTTGCCTGTTACACACCTGTTACATTCCAACTTTTCCCCTCGTTTTTCTCTTCTTATAGAAGAGAGTTTTATAGTTCTTATTTTAAATCATTTTTATTTTTAAATAACTTGAAATAAATACAACAGAATAATAGCCTCATTAATTTTCTCAGTACTTTGAGTATAACTTCCACTGTAACTTTTTTAAATTTCCCACAACATTTTTGGACATGTGCACATTTTAAAAGAAACGCCTCAATTGCTTTCGAACATTTGTTCGTAACTCCTTTGTACATTAATTTGTTAATCGTGTGAAAGGTTCTTGTTCTAGCTTATATTCTGTTGGTTATTTCTGTTTCCATATTCCCATTCCTGTCAATAATTTGTCCTAAGTATTTTATGTAAATATGTAATAATTTATGTGCTAAAGTGTTCTACTTGTTCTACTTTCTCGTTATTGATTGTAATCGTTATTGCTTCTTTAGTTTCTCCTATTTTCATTACCTTTGTTTTTGATATATTTATTTTTGAACCAGCTTTTTCCAGTTCAGTTTCCCATATGATATTATATAATATTTGATACTGATACAACATTTGTTAGGAAGTCTCTCTTATTTTGTGCGATGATTACCACATCGTCTGCAAAAATATATTCAGTTATTATTGTGGGTTTTAACTTGTTGTATCATTTATCATCCAATCCGTTCACCTCAATTGTATGTCCATTCTTGCTCACTCATGTACTCACTGTCTTCTTTGTCTTGGATTTAACCTTCTTCATGATTTCATGCATTGCTACTACGAGCTAGAGGAGTCCGTTGCAAGAACACACACCAACTAATAAATTTTAAATATGAAATACTTAATTATACTTTGTTTTGACATATCCACAACACTGTTATGCTGTTTTATGGTAATAAATTATTATTATTATTATTATTATTATGAACAAAATGGAGCTTATCAGCCTATCTCCGTTGTTATTTCTATTGAAGTTTAATAAAGGTATAAAATGTGAGTCTCTGAAGCCGAAAACTGCGCAGTGTCAGAGCTTAACTGCATTTTATACTTTCCTGACAATATTTTCGTACTGACAGAAGAATATTGTAAAATTCGTTCCTTTCCTTCCTCGAAAATTTGATGGTCGTCATAATTCTATTAATTAAAAACGTAACCAAAGTGACCCTGAATTGACATTGTATTCAGGGTTAAATGTATTTTCGGTCACTTCACGGAAATAAATATCTCAATATAACTAATTCAATCATATTTTTGGTCATATTAATTTCATAAATAAAATTGTTCAGCACTCCGATATTCAAGTAATCTCAGGATTATAAATGAATCAACTAAATATATGCATATGCTTAAATAGTAAAAAAAAAATAGAAGTACAATATAACTTTATCATACAAAACTATAATCAATTTTGAATAACATTGCCTCTTAATGTTTTTACGCAATACTCACATGGCTGAAATAATTGGTAGACACAAATGCTAATAATATCACGCGATGATGTCATACATGAAAGTACCTTCTCAGCACAATTTGAAGAATTTACTGTGTGAATTCATTTTAGTGATTCGTTCCTACCCATAAGGTGGCGTTGAAATAGATTGGTAGACACAAATGCTAATGAATTTCTATGCAGTGATGACATTTATTGAAGGAACTTGTCGTTACATTACCAAATTTATATTGTTAAGTTTATTTTTATTTGAAAAATGTTATGTTTGACTAGCAAGTATGACGAAAAATAAAAAATACAAAGAATCATTACTATGCATAAGATGGGTGCAAAAACGTGTAGGATAGTAAATTTTGCTAGTTTTTTTTTCCGTTCGAGTTTCGCGCCCTAGTAAAGTGAATGTCCCTTTTGCGCTTCCACACTCCGATCGTGAATAATTCGTGATCCATCTGCATTTCCCCAGTCGTAGAAAATCACGTGCCTCGGTCGGACTGACGGCTCCCCGCGGAATTGAAATCCGATGCGGCCGTTTAAAATTTAAGTAGGCCGTGATTTCGGAATAGATGCGCTCTCTTGGAGGACGCGACAAATGCCAGTGACTGCCGTCCCCAGCACAAGTCACGATCAGTGTAATCGACGTCGTTTCGAAACCCAACGACTCGCCTCCGCACTCAGGAGGAGTGAAAAAATTACGAGAGTCGTCGTTCATTGCGCGTAATCGCCTGCGGTGGTGTGCCGGGGGGTCGTTACGCGGCGTCGCGACGCTAATGCGCAAAACGGGGATTTGTCACATCTGCACGGCCGCGAGGGCGAAAAAAGAAGGTGGCGATAATGACGGCAATGCCGCGGCACGTTTTCGTCTCCTCGAATAGTGAAATTAGTATGGGTACGCGGATGGGGTGAAGGGGGCGGCGCGGGGGCGGCGGCGCTACACGTTATGAATGAGTAATGCACCCCCGGGGACGGCACACCCCGCGTAACACGTCACATCCGCATCCGGCGTCGGAGGCGGCGGCAGGAGGCGCTCCTCCAGACAGACGATCGATTCGATAATCACCCCGCGATCCGCGCGTAATTGGGCCGCAGGAATTACCCTATCCACTTGTTATTATGTCGGAGCTATCATATCAAACTTCAGTTGTTACAACTTGCATCCGGCCCTAATGGGAAACGTAATATTCGGCGGTAACTGCCTCGCCTTAAACATTCTGTAAGTTTCGGTAATGGCCCGGCAACGGAGCGCCGAGAAGCCCCAGCGTGCCGCTACGCTACGGAGTCAGTAATTAATTAAAATTTTACACAGGTACAGAGCCCAGATCCGCTTAAATCACGCTGAAAGCCTTCCGAGGAACAGAATACTGCCTTGCTGTGCATTAATGATTTGTTGCTAAGCTTCTGCAATTTCGTCAATATTACTATATCGATAATTTTATTATCGATAATTTAAACATCATAGCGTTAATGCAGTTACCAACAATTAACGTAAATGAAAATAACATTGGATACAAGTTTTCAAAAACTGTAAGGCGCAACTAATAAGCTTATATTATATAAAATAACAACTTAATACATAGGATTAAACATAATTAATTTGTATTTCACCGTAAGGCCTAAATCTTGTAGTAACTACGAAATTAAGATGTAATTTAATATTTAATGAATATTTCATTTTCTTGTAAAGTTGCTTTTATGTTTCAGCACATTCTAGACGTTGGATTAAAACCTACAACAAATTAAATAATTTCATTGCGCTCTAAAAGATCGCATTGAAGTAGGAGATCTAAAATTCGAGCCTCGGTGTAGAGCAGTGTTTCTCAACCTTGTTTTACCTGTGGGCCACTATTATTTGCCATCGTATTCACGGTAATGTCATAGTACAAGTAATTTCAAAATTTTCTAGACAAGCAATGGTTTAAAAAAAAATAGAGCTTTCATCACTTATTTGGAATAACCTAATGGCTTGCTGTTTTTAACAATTTGTTCTTTGATAATAATTTATCTGCAACATATAATGACTCGCATTTCCAACAATTTGTATTTTGATAATAATTTAGAAGAAAATAACTAATTTAAATGCTTTTTTTTTGCGTCTAAACGTAGTGATAATTTATCAAATTTTCGCGCCGATGGCAAGTGTCTTACTTGCGCAACTAATCCAAAATGACCAAAATTTGTTAAATATCTAGTATTATTCATAAAAATGTAAGCCGCAGTTTAACGATGGTTTAACTTAAGCCGCGTCCAGATCTACCGGTTATACTAACATATAACCATGTATTACAACAAAAGTTAGACACATTTCTGCGTTTTGTCATACAACACGGGTTTTACAACTAGTTGTATATTATCAGTTTGGTAGCGCTAAAGATTGCCATTTGAAATAAGGAAAATTGTATCGTTGTCCCTGTGTATTCTTCGTGACTCAAAATATTATGTATGTTTTTGCACATTGCTTGGGTACTTGCATACGCAGATTCTTTCATTGATCTCTTATAATAAGGTTTTGTTGAATTTTTTTTCCACGTTCATATTTTTCGTTAAGTTTGATTAAAACGTGAATAACTTGGCAACGTTGAATCTGATAAAAAAAAAAAAAATTATTTGTGAAGCCCACATAAAGAAGATTCTAAACATGAAAGAATATACAGGGTGATCCATTTAAAAAAGAGACCAAATTTTGTATCCCGGTTTTATGGTACACTCTGTACAATCGAAAATAATTTTAGCAGCTCATCAAGTGTCCAATAACTTAAACTCAGATTGTTCTCTCAATTTTCATAAGTCTAGCAGCAATGGTCCGAGCGAGGATAGGTGGGCCACCCTGTATGTGAAAAGCATTTGGTATCAAATGATAGAGATTTGGCAAAAAAAGGAATGCAATTTGTCATATAATTCTTTATATTTAATAAACTGGAAAGTCATTTTGGCAAATTGTGACACATCTAACAAAAGTAGAAAAGTAAAAGAAAAGACTACGAACCTCATCAAAATGAGTTGCCTACAAATGTACAGGTGTAATATGCAAATACATTTTCATTACTTTTAACGTAAACTTATATCAAATATGTTTTTTTTTTAATTTTTACAATTTTTAAAGTAAACGTAGTTTCATCAATTAATTTTGACGAGTTCTTCCTAGAAATATTTATAATTTTTAACATAAACTTAGATCAATCAATTTGGACAATTGAAAGGATGATTATTGTGTGCCCACCCACTCATCCTTGAATTCAAATTTTTTGCAAAGTATATCATAGAAAAATCAATTTTGTGCAGTCAATACAACGATAGTTATAATAATCAAGGAATTTAGATTGTAAGGGTGGGTGGGTGGGGTTTAGTACAGTCATCCCCCCATTGTCAATCATCTTTAAATTAATTACCATTTTATTTGGGGACAAATCATTACATCTCAGCTTCAAAAATGTATAAAATAAGATAAGATAGTTTATTAATGTTAGCACATAAAACAATGTTTACACAGCTTAGGGTCAAAAATACAGTAAGTAGTGTACATAAACGATACATGATTGTATCAATAAAGTATGGACAACCAATGGTCAACCAAAGAATAGTGAAAAAAGTGTGGGAAGCAAAGCCAAACAAAAAGAAAAGGAAAGTAAGACCGAAGAAGATAGAATGACAACAATAATATAAGCAAGAGGGAAAACATGGAAAGAAGCGAAAGAACTAGCGAAGGAAACGACCAAATGGAAGAACTTCATGAACGAAAAACAGTAACAAGAAGGAAAGGAGAAAAGAAAACAACACACATACACCATTGTGGTAGAAGGTGGACTAATACTCGTTAATAATACTCAATAAAGTAATGATTTATATTGTGGATGGATCATTTGAGATGATGCTTATAGTGAATAAAAGTATTTTATAATATGTATATGTACAAATAAAGAATTTATTACTTTAAGACAAAAAATATTGCATATAAAATTTTACACATTTTTTATCATTAGCGCGATACTGTATAGGTGATATTTCCAACGGTAGAGGTCGTCAAAGTTATCAAAAGCCGAGTTTTCCCCATTTTCTAGCAGGATTCGCATTTTTGAATCATCACAAATATAAAAATTGTAGAATTTAAAAAAAATCCACAAAAGCCCGATTAAATCATGTGATTGCTGCAAATAGTCTCCGAGTTACAGCGCTTCAAAGTCTGGTTGGCGCAAGAAACCGATCAACGTTTTTGGAATGGGACATTACGACACAAGCTATTGAATGAAAATCTGTTTTGTCTGTAAACGTCTGCCTTTCAGGCTCACTATTCAGCATTCCATTCCCACGGAATCCCATGCCAGTGCGCTAAACCAGATTTTTCGAACGGTAGAGGTCGTCAAAGTTATCAAAAGTAAGTTTTTCCCCAATTTTCTGGCCGTAGGATTCGCTATTGTGAATCACCACAAATGTAAAGATTGTAGAATTAAAATTGTTTTACAAGAGCCCGTTTGAATCATGTGATTGCTGCAAATAGTCTCCGAGTTACAGCGCTACAAAGTCCGGTTGGCGCAAGAAATCGATCAACGTTTTTGGAATGGGACATTACGACACAAGCTATTGAATGAAAATCTGTTTTGTCTGTAAACATCTGCTTTTCAGGCTCACTATTCCCTATTCCATTCCCACGGAATCCCAGGCCAGTGCGCTAAACCAGATTTTTCGAACGGTAGAGGTCGTCAAAGTTATCAATAGTCAGTTTTTCTCCAATTTTCTGGCCGTAGGATTCGCTTTTGTGAATCACCACAAATGTAAAGATTGTAGAATTAAAATTGTTTTACAAGAGCCTGTTTAAATCATGTGATTGCTGCAAATAGTCTCCGAGTTACAGCGCTACAAAGTCCGGTTGGCGCAAGAAATCGATCAACGTTTTTGGAATGGGACATTACGACACAAGCTATTGAATGAAAATCTGTTTTGTCTGTAAACATCTGCCTTTCAGGCTCACTATTCCCTATTCCATTCCCACGGAATCCCATGCCAGTGCGCTAAACCAGATTTTTCGAACGGTAGAGGTCGTCAAAGTTATCAAAAGTCAGTTTTTCCCCAATTTTCTGGCCGTAGGATTCGCTTTTGTGAACCACCACAAATGTAAAGATTCTAGAATTAAAATTGTTTTACAAGAGCCCGTTTGAATCATGTGATTGCTGCAAATAGTCTCCTAGTTACAGCGCTACAAAGTCCGGTTGGCGCAAGAAATCGATCAATGATTTTGGAATGGGACATTACGACACAAGCTATTGAATGAAAATCGGTTTTGTCTGTAAACATCTGCCTTTCAGGCTCACTATTCCACAGCTAGCATTCCATTCCCACTGAATTCCATGTCAGTGTTGATTATATTTTGTTTGTATTTATTATTGTAATTATCTTTTAATTTTGTGAAAAAAATATATATTGTGTTCACGTTTATAGAGTCCAATTTTAATGTTATCCTTACTAAGTGTAGAAATTAGGCGTGGTGAGAGGTTCTCGATATATGGTTCTCGATATATGAGGTTTTTGTAAATAATTTCTGTTTGATTGTTATTTAAAAGAATATTTTTATTGATGATCACATCGGTTCTTTGGTGGTATATTATTTTATTTACAAGTCGTTTTGGGAAACTGTTCTGGATCATTATTTTTGACAATAATTTTAAATTTTTGTTAAGACAGATGGGTAACAAACTTTGTTTATCCTGTTTTTATGGGCTAGAATTACATTTACTTTAACATTGAGTGGTGCATGGCATGTCTAGTTGATTGAGTTGTATTGAGAAGGTAATTATAACCTGACCTTATAAACCTTTTTTTCATAAAAAAATATGTAGACGATCTAATATAGGCAATTCCATCATGTATGGTGGGTGCAAAATACAGTTGATTTTTTCAATACGTGGCATACAAACATAAAATTTACAATAGAACAATAACAAAATAACAAAATACATTTATTATACACCCTTATTCTTGTAATAAAACTACCAGATAATTGAATAATCCTTGACTGGTATAAACCCACAAACTCAGGTAGATATATCAACTACATATCCCATGCACCACTCAATGTTAAAGTAAAAATCATCTAGAAGGTAATCCATTGTTATCATGACCAAAATAGGACTAAGAGGGGAGCCCATGGGAGTGCCGATAATTTGTTCGTATGTGACATCTTCATAAGTGAAATAGTTATATTTGCATATGAGAGTTATTAATTCAATGAACATGTCTTGATCAATATCTGTGTGTGGTGTTATCCTTTCAAAGTTGTTACGTATTATCAATATCAATATATTATACGTATTTTTGTGAAAAGAGACATAACATCTAATGATATAATCACATGATCTGTAGGTAGTTTCAGATTATTAAATTCAGCAGCAAAACTGAACGTGTCCATTACATTATAATTTGTTCTGTTGAAAAATGTTACATGTAAAATTTTAGCTAGGAAATTTGAAAGTTTATATGTCGGTGCATTATTGAACGAAATAATAGGTCGTAATGGTATATATTTTTTATGACATGAGATTTTTTCCTATCTTTTTACCTATGATTTTTTTGTTAATTAGTGTTTTTATGACTTTGTTGATCTTTGTTTCTGCGGTCAGTGTTGGGTCTTTTTTTAATTTTTTTGTAACTTGTTTTATCATCCAGTAGTTTATACGCTTTCTGTATTGATCAGTTGTTGTAATGACAGTGTCTGCTTTTGTCACCATAATATTGGGATGGTTTTTTTTTAATGATTTGTTTCCCTCTGTGATTCTGAAAATACTATGCTGGATGGTGTCAAAACTCTATTTCAGGGGTCTCCAAACTTTTTAGCCCGAGGGCCACACTGACTCCTCCACTAAGTCCCAAGGGCCAAGCCTTAGGTAGCTCATGATATACAGTACGTGTATATCAACGTACTGTAGTTTTGAATTACCAGCAAATTTTCGTTCAGGAAGCCTACGGTTAGCTTTCGTGTGGCTCTTGAAATTGCAAAACGTGGAAAACCATTCACCGATGGAGAAATGATCAAAGAATGCATAATTGCAGCAGCCGAAGAAATGTGCCCTGAAAAGGTAAATTTATTAAAAACTGTCAGTATGTCAGCAAACACTGTGGCTCGAAGAGTAGAAAACATCGCTGAAAATATATCCTCTCAACTGTTGACAAAAATGGACATGTTGAGTGGTTTTCTTTGGCCTTGGATGAGTCAACGGATGTGTCAGATACTGCTCAGGTGTTGATTTATATTCGAGGAGTAGATAAAAGCTATGAAGTGCATGAAGAACTTCTTGATATGTATAGTATTCATGGCACAACTACTGGTACAGATATTTTTAAAGGAGTTGAAATGGCCATTAATCAAAAGAACCTTCGATGGAAAAACTTGAAATGTATTACAACTGGTGGAGGCAAAAACATGAGTGGGAAAGATAAAGGAGTGGTCGCTCTTGTGTCAAAGGCTGTAGAAAATGACGGTGGTTCAAACCCATTAGTCTTACATTGTATCATTCATCAACAGTCTTTGTGCGGAAAATGTTTGGATATGTCTGAAGTTCTGAAACCAGTCATATCAACTGTTAATTTTATCAGATCTTTTGGGCTGAATCACCGACAATTTATTGAAGAGATTGGAGTAAATGACTTACCTTATCATACTGCCGTACGTTGGCTTAGTTGTGGGAAAGTCCTTCAGCGCTTTTTTGAACTTCGAGCAGTGATTTTTTTGAATGAAAAGCATCGCCCTCTTACTGAATTATAAAACAACGCATGGCTGTGGAAGTTAGCATTCTATGTTGATTTGACAAAACATGTGAACGAACTGAATTTGAGATTGCAAGGAGAAAACCAGCATCTTCCTGATTTATACACTAATATCAAATCATTCCGGAAGAAATTGATACTGTTTCAATCACAACTACGAAGTAAATGTTTTTCACATTTTAAAACATGTGAAATATTCAGCCACACCACTGAGACTGAGTTTCCTATCGATTTTGCAATCGAAACTTTGAGTGCTTTGAAAATAAATTTTGATACTCGTTTCTCGGACTTTGATGCCATTGCGAATCAAATTAAGATTTTTCAGAATCCTTTTGATACTGACATTGAAACCCTAGCCCCGGAACTTCAAATGGAAATGATTGATCTACAGTGCAGTGATATAATTAAGAACAAATATCAAAACTCATCTTTGTGGAATTTTATAAGAGTCTTCCACTGACACAATTTGATAATTTGCATAAATTTGCTCGTGGGCTGTTTTCTGTTTTTGGTACTACTTATTTGTGTGAGAAGACCTTCTCCAAAATGAAGTACATAAAAAATGTTTACAGATCTAAATTAACTGATGAGCATCTTAAATCTCTTTTAATAATTGGTACAAGTAAAATTAGTCCACAACTACAAACTATTGTCAGTGGAAAATCTCAATTACATAAATCTCATTAGTATTTCATATGTCATTATGCTTGTTATAAGTTATGTTTTTATTTAAAATGTATAAAATGTTAGTTGGATTCATTTACATAATTTGTTAGTTATTATATACTGAAGTTAAATTTTCTGCATATTATACATGTCTTTACTCATTACAATTCTGTGTTTCTTTATCCAACTCATCACAAAAACAATAACAATAAGCCTACAACAATGTTATGAGTAGTTAGCCCATAACCATATCAATGTAGATGTCATATTAATAATTATTCAACATAAAATTAGAATACTTCAGTAAACTAAATTTAATTTGCTATAAAAAATATGTTCTCTAAAAGGAGTTTTCAAGTATGCTAGGTCTCCGCGGGCCGGACAAAATCTGTACGCGGGCCGGATGTGGCCCTCGGGCCGTAGTTTGGAGACCCCTGCTCTATTTGATAAAATGTTCGTAACTTTTGCTCTGAGTAAGTTTTGTTTGTCAGCGGGGACCTGTTCTAGGATAGATTCATAACAAAAAGCTTAAAATTATTGTCAAAAATAATGATCCAGAACAGTTTCCCAAAACTACTTGTAAATAAAATAATGTACCACCAAAGAACCTATATCAATAAAAATATTCTTTCAAATAACAATCAAACTTTTGAGACATACGTTACCACTTTACGTTTTTACATTTACGATGATTCAAAGAAAAAACGACTCATACGGGTAGAAAATAGGGTAAAACTGTTTTTTGATAACTTTGAGGACCACTACCGTTCGAAATATCATCTAGACAGTATCGACAGTATTCTTGTCTAAAAAGTTTTTGCCTACAACCCCTAGAAAAAAGAGATAAATCTACTTTTACATTTTTTCGTAATGGCGGCACCTTTCGACGGTAGTGGGGATACGTCTTTTTGGTTTTAGACTTGTCTTATGTCCCTCAACACTTCTTAAGAAAAAAATCTGAAGTACTATTTTTTCCGAGGTAAAACTACAATTTTACTGTAATAAAAATATATCTGCAGTTCTAAGTTGTTTAAAAATATTATAATCTGGCTGGCCTTCTAAAACGCTTACCCACCGCTGTTCTGGATGGTGATAAAATATTTCAATATGTTTACTCAAAACAACACGGTGCTGCGTTCCGTAATGTGAGCGCAAGGCAACAGCATAAGAGGTATGAGAGTAACAGTATCGAATTTAAAGTTTCGAAGCTTTACGATTTCCAATGGGATTCGGATCTATAAACAATCATCGCTTCCCCCGGAGCGGCCGCCGCGAAATATTTCCATGAATTTGTCATTTTCCTTCGGGTTATCTTTCGGAAACCGTTCCGGCCGGCGATATTGCGTCGGTATCTGCGACTCCGGCGCTCCCAGACCTAGGTTTCCGGTTCGATATGCACGGGCAAAAATCGAACACAGGATATTTCCCCGCTGTTAGATACGGCGGCGCATCCTGTTGTGCCCAAATAAATTCACAGCGCTAATATCCTAGGGTACGGGCCCGCACAGAGCCAAAGGATCTGGGCGAGGAGATCAATACACCAGAAAAGATCGACGGATACGCTCGTGAAAAGGACGACGCGTCGGGCGGGAAGTCCGCGTGAGTCACGGCTTATCGTAACACAATAACGGCATAAATTGATGCTATCGCGATCGGATCAATTCAAAATACACCGCGCCGAAATTGTATTAATAAAACCGGCGTGTGCGGGGGCGGCGGGGGTTGCGGCACGCTCGGCGGCGGGGGGCGAGCGTGCGGCGTAATTGAATGCGGGCGCGGTAAATAAACCGCCCGAGATAAGGGACGCCCCCGGGAAGAATGGAGGCTGCGACCTTTATTGCCTTCGAAATGACTCGTGTGTGTGGTTTTCGAATTTCACAGGATTTGCTAAGATGAGAGAAGAGTTCGCTGAAATTTGAAAAAACAAAGTTACTGGCCCCACTTTACATTTTTATCTATAATCATTCACATCTACAAACGGACATGCTTCATCGAAAGCGGCCCCTAGGAATGGTATGAATTGGAATAAAAACTGCTTAGGAAGTGTTTAGTTACAAAAATTCCGATCAATGGAAAACTTTTAAACCTTAGGCACTAAAACTTGAAAGTGCTATTACCATTGCCCCCCTACTTGCACCCCATATAATCGCAAATCAAGTAAACACTCGAAAATAAATCCCACCACGCATTACCGACAGTAACGCGCTCTGAAATCGTATCGTTTCCACGCAGACTATGCGCTAAACCCGGCGCCTCCACCACAACTCCAGCCTCTTTTCTGGCGTCTCCTCCCTTTCATGTTTTCTTTCATGTTACATAATAAAGTATTATTATACGGCCCCATCCAGTGGATGCCCTAACGTGACTAAGTTGCTCAATTTATCTCGAGTGCACCGACCTCTGCCGAATGCAGCGGCAACCGGCCCATTGTGCCCGGCACCGTCGGAGGCGGCCGCCGCCTCCGCTCCCTTCCGGCGCTAGGGGGCGCATTTGTGCACTTAACTATGCCTAATGCACACGGATGATAAATTATTGCCGCCTCCGAACTGCGAGCAGAGGGGGTGGCGCCGTCGCCAGATAAAGTGCGAGAAAAAAGGACCGTGAGTGCAATGAGGGTTTTACAGTAAATATAAAAGTTGATGCAGATCCCTGGCTTGAGCTGTTACCGCAGTATAACACGTAAATTTACAAACACGCCGTTTATTTATTGGGAGGGGAACGAAACTGGCGGTCACGTGCAATGTTAAATTACGAGTACACAGTAAAAGCACCAAAGCGCCAAAGTATTATATAAGGATTTCCAATTTCTAACAAAATTAGTATATATAAAGCACTTGGTTAAGTTTCACAATTTTTTAATAGAAAAACTCTACAATTATTTCGGTCTCACGAACATTATCACGAGACAAGAAAAACGTCAGTCTTATTTGTCTCTTGATAATGGTCGTGAGACCGAAACAATAGTAGAGTTTTTCTATTCAAAATTTGTGAAACTTAACCAAGTGCTTTATTTATACCAATTTAAAGATGTTTCACCAAGTATCAACCACCGATTCATACAATCTAATTATAACAAAATACTAGAAATAAAAACAAATCATCTACAATATTTTACTCAATTTACTACTTATTATTAATAAACTAGTCTTAGAACTTTTGCAAGAAGCAAACCTCTTAAAAAAATGTGCACCTAACACCTAACATTGACGACAAATGTATAGTCGACCCAAAAATCTAAGAATATTACGACTTTGACTTTTAAGTATTTTATGGGGGTTTTATTTGGTGTTGCCATAAAATCATAAAAGTCTTGCTAATATTATTCAGTTATCTGGGGTTGCCCGGCTGTCTTTCTGGTATTGACGACGGCGTGCGATTCTTCCGTCTTGACCATCCGTTTGCTTTATGGTGACCCTAAATTAAACCCCGAATATAACTATGAAGAAGTCAAAGTCATAATATTCTTAGATCTTTGGGTCAAGTATACATATGTAGGTTTTCATAATTTTAACTTGACTGTTTAACTGTTTAATTGTTCAACTATTTAACTGTTTTAACTCTTTAATGAATTGGAATTACAGTTTTTATGACAATTCTTGAAAGTCCTTTAAAACCCTATTATACACAACTTTTTAAAATAAAAAAAAAATTCAAATTCAAATTCATATGTAGGTTTTCATAATTTCAACTTGACTGCTAAACTGTGTAATTGTTTAACTATTTAAGTGTTTTAACTCTTAAATGAATTGGAATTACAGTTTTAATGACAATTCTTGAAAGTCCATTAAAACCCTTTCATGCATGACTTTTTAAAATCGAAAAAATTTCAAATTCAAATTCAAATTCATAATTAAATCTTGAATACGTACTTAAATAATGCATTAAAAAATTATATAAATTCAATAATAAAAAAATATAATTACATTTCTAAATGTCCACTTGAGTAGACCACATGCACCAGTGTCTAATAATAATAATAATAATAATAATGCTTTATTGATGTTTAGAACAGAAATATTTTACATAAGTCAGGTCAGTTCGTTAGTACATACATACATCAAATAAAATATAATAAAGTAAGATTAAATGGCTCAGCAGTATAATGCATTGCTAAGTCTAAATTGGCGAGTAAATAATCTCGAAACAATCGGGGCAGAGAACCTTACATTTCTAGCAGATATATTTGGTCCTTCTTTTGCACTCGCGGAAATGACATCTATTGTCATTTCCATTTTATTTCCCTTAGCATCGGCCAGTGGCCATCAAACCTCACCACTGCGGAAAGTATTTTTGTTTTCTTCTTCAAAATTGATGGTGGTGTGTTAGATCTTGATTTTGGTCTACCCATTCTGGATGGTTCATAAACTGTAGCTTTATGAATTAGAACTTTTGCAAGGCATCCTTTAAATTGCAAAAAGTCTTCTTTGTTCACAGTAGTCAGGTCAGTTCGTTAGTACATACATACATCAAATAAAATATAATAAAGTAAGATGAAATGGCTCAGCAGTATAATGCATTGCCAAGTCTAAATTGGCGAGTAAAAAAACTCGAAATAATCGGAGCAGAGAACCTTACATTTCTTGCAGATATATTTGGTCCTTCTTTTGCACTCGCGGAAATGACATCTATTGTCATTTCCATTTTATTTCCCTTCCACTTCGGCCAGTGACCATCAAACCTCACCACTGCGGAAAGGATATTTGTTTTCTTCTTCAAAATTGATGGTGGTGTGTTAGATCTTGATTTTGTTTTAGAACCTTTGCAAGGCATCATTTAAATTGCAAAAAGTCTTCTTTGTTCACAGTAGTCAGGTCAGTTCGTTAGTACATACATACATCAAATAAAATATAATAAAGTAAGATTAAATGGCTTAGCAGTATAATGCATTGCCAAGTCTAAATTGGCGTGTGAAATAAGTCGAAACATTTGGGGCAGAGAATTTTACATTTCTTGCAGATATATTTGGTGCTTCTTTTGCACTCGCGGAAATGACATCTATAGGCATGTCCATTTTATTTCCGTTAGCTTCGGCCAGTGGCCACCAAACCTCGCCACTGCGGAAAGGATATTTGTTTTCTTCTTCAAAATTGGTAGTGGTGGGTTAGATCTTGATCTTGCTCTACCCATTCTGGATGGGTTTAACTAGAACAGTTTATATATTTTATGAATTAGAGCTTTTGCACGGCATCCTTTAAATTGCAAAGAATCTTCTTTTTTCAAAGTTGGTCTAAATATGACTCATGTTTAAAAAAATGTCCAAATCTTACTTTCAGAAATTTCAAATCAAACGGCAGAAAACCCATAGTTTCAAAGTACTCTTTGTAACTTCATCTTCCAAAAAAATATGCTGCTGAAAATCTTTCACCGACGTTTTTGAAATAGTTACATATTTTAATCTCTAATTATTTTAATTAATTTGATTGATCATATAAAATTTTAATATTGACAGAAAAACAAAATAATTGCATTAAATAGTTATTTAGAATTAGAAAAACCATTTTACAAATGAATACTATTTAAAAATTGAACAGATTTTTAGAATTTAAAAGAAAATTCCGGATGTGTTTCTGCGATTTTGTATCTTATATTTTCTCATATCTTCTGAAAATAGGCGTATGCGGCTTCTGAAGCTAGTTCCCTGAACTTCCATAATCCATTGCCGTCATGTTGGCAAAATTATTCAACATGGTAAAATATATTTTTTCTGTTACAGTATAATTTTGGGGCAATAGTGTTGTGGATTTGTAGTTGTTTAGCAAGGAATGGTGAGTGGTTTGTTTTTGTCTGAAATTTTTGCGTTGGATGGTTATCTAGTTTTTTGTAGGTGTTGCTGTCTGACAATAAAAGTTTTATTTTGTTGTGGTAATCAAGGGTGTTCATTATTATTGTTTTGTTACATTTGTTTGGTTTGACCACTATTATTTGTTGGTTTTGTTTTAAGAATTTTTGGTTTAGCAAGGAATGGTGAGATAAGGGTGTTTTTTCCCATTTTTTTAAAATTAAATTGTTTGTTTTTGTCTGACATTTTTGTGTTGAATTGTAATCTAGTTTTTTGTAGGTGTTGGTGTCTGACAATAAAAGTTTTATTTTGTTGTGGTAATCAAGGGCGATCATTATTATTGTTTTGTTACATTTGTCTGGTTTGACCACTATTATTTGTTGGTTTTGTTTTAAGAATTTTAACGTCAAATCAGTGTGTTTGGTTATTAATTATTGTATTGAGTTGGGCTTGAAGGGTCTGTGATTGGCTTTGATAGTTTTTATGTGATTAGAAATTATGGTTGTGGCTTGTTCAATTTACAATCGAAGAAGAACACAACAACCAAATAAATTTCCCCGATTTAACTCTACTACGAAACAACCAAACAATTTCAACAAAATGGTTCACCAAAGATATTCATTCAGGTCACTATCTTCATTTTCATTCATGCCACCTCTTCACATATAAACGCAGTGTAACAACAGGATTAATAGCTAGATCTATTTGGCTTACCACAAACCAAAATTCAGAAATCTTGAAAAAAACAAATAAACACCTTAAAAGAAAACGAATATCCCACCAACCTTATTACGAAAACATACAAAAAGCGCTTACAAAGATACTATCATTTAAAAAGAACTAAAAACAACACAATTCATACACCACCACACATTATCAATAACTCTTTACCAAATACCAACTTATACCGCCGGCGGTATAAGTCACTTATACCGCCACACCATACATCAACACACTATCAGAAAAACTTTCAAAAATCTGTTCGCCTCATGACATCATTTTATTACACCAAACTCATCCTACCAGCATTAAATTTCAAACTAAAATAAAATCAAAAACTAATAAATAACTTAATTCTAATCTAATTTATCAATTCCCATGTAACGACTGCGACAAAGTATACATTGGACAAACCTCACAACATCTAAAAGAGAGACTAAAAGGTCATAAATATGCCAAAACAAAGACAGCCGTCAATAAACACATCAACGAAACGTCACACTCTTACAATTTCAATGATACTATAATCTTAGACCATGAAACAAACTATTACAAACGATCATTACTAGAAATGATACACATAAAAAACCAACCCAGATGTGTTAGTGATCGCCAAGACACCCAACATCTCAGTAATATTTACCACCCCTTGTTTAAAGTTTTATAATACTAATACATTGCATTCACTTTATCTTCCCGCTAATTTTCAAATAAATACCTGTTAAATTGGATGTGTGAGTGGTTACCACTTGGTGAAACATATTAATATGGGAATAATAAAACACTTGGTTGACCAAGTGTTATATTACTCCCCAATAAATACCTGGTTCAATATTTTCAATTGCCCAGCTTAACCAACTAGCTGCCCAGAAATGTCACTAAAAATCTTTAAGCTTAACAGTCCACATGTTCTCCGGAGCAACAAAACCTATCTCCATTCACAATAGCCACGGAAAGCAGTTACAATACCGTTTTCTTATCTCACATATTCATCAACATATTTACACTTAGTTGGTAAGAGCTCCCTTTTCAATTGTTAATACTAGTTTTCTCATAACATACGAAACACTTATACATATTGTAATAACACAATTGCCCCACAAAACAAAAATAATCTAACGTAAAAATGTGCTTTTTGCAGACCGCCATGATGCATATTATCATGGCACCCCCCTCCGAAAAACAATTCAAAAAGACCTCAACAATGTTTAAATCACGACATCAACCGTTTAATCCAGTTTATCCCATAATAACTCCTTCCCCTCGAATCAACATCCTCCATTTACATTATGTTCGTTTTGTTATATTTTGAAAAAGGTGAAAAATTTTATTCACCGAAACGTCAATACTTTTTAAGTTGCCTTATATTTTTATAATGTTTCTAATATGTTCTCAAATTCAAATTATGCAATTTATGTTATTTTCACTTTTTAATAAACTAGTTTAGTTCTAATTACAATCGTAGTTTCATATCATGATATCTCACTATTTTCCATTTCAAATGATTCTCCAACTTAAAAAAAATAGTATACCTTTCAATCTCCAACATCTCCCACTTCAAGTGGGTTTAGTAGAAAATCTACCAAATAGGTAAAAAAAAACACTATAGTGATAAAACGACCCAAAACTTCATGAACTATAACATTGCTAAACTGATAACATATGTCATCATTACTACGATGTGCACAAAAAATTGGTGTAACTACATTACTTGAGTCAATACTGCATGATGCCACTTGAGTGGACAAATTATAAACAAGCTTCAGAAGCAAAAAAAACACATTTTTTTGTAAACATTTATATTAGTTCAAACTTGCAAGTATAATTATTATGAAAATCAGTTTCTACCTTATTTCGCTGCAATCCATAAAAAGTTCTGGTGTCAATACAATCGTCGAAGCCGTCCATTGTGTAGGTTATGTCGAGTCAGCACCGGTTTTACACCCGGGTCAACTGTTTTACAATTCCAGGATCATGCGCATTTTACTAGTTATTTACGTGACAAGCTTTGTAAATTAATCTTTACGGGCGAGCTGGAAGTTTGTGGGGCGAGCGACGCAGGAGCGAGCCCCATAATCCAGTGAGCCTAGTGTAGGATATGCACGAAAGGGTTTAAACATATTTCACCTCATCATATTGAAGGTCATCACAAATTCGTCTATCGTTGCCTCTATATATTTTCTATATTGTAAAAATAAATTATAATTTGACTTGGATGTTGCTTTTCTTCAATATTTCTGAAATTGTAAAAGCCCATAAGTGCATATTCTGAACAACTTTTTAGGATACATTTTTATGGTAGGTCTAAAATTAAAATGGTACTCTTGTCGCCCCCAAAACCTAAAAAATCTATATTATGTTTAAACTTTGTTTCAAAGGAAGCAGGGCTGCACTGCCAAATATGAATTTCCAATTCGAATATTTTTGGTCCATTATAACTATTGTTAGCTCGATCCTGGGACATCCTGTATACGTAATAAGACATATTTTAGCCATCCAAGTGGATTTTAAAACAGATATTGTTTTTTTTTTCAAAAGGACCTTTACAGCCCATCTTAATCTAATTGTTTTCCTCAGATTATCCAGGTGACTGCTTGCATTCTTACAAATTGGCATTTTTTAGATACATCGCCCAATAACTTTCCAGCATATTTCCGTTCAGAGATTTAATTTGCTTTGCGTGCGTGGGGCCCACCAGTGTGTGTCCTGCGGAGGAATTCGCGGCACCGGGAAAGGCGGCCCGGGGGCCCACTTTCGAATGTTTGCCCCTCGCACGCCGCAGAGGGGGGCGGCAGGAAGAGGAAAGAGTCGCAATATCCCATGCCCCGTTGGCTTTATCAATAACGCTTATTGCCTCCGCACGCCGGGGGCGGCTGAAAGGAGTGGAGGAATGCGGCGGGCGCCGCGCTTAATTAAAGCGCGTCCGCGTCCCGGCGCGAATTCCCGGGCCAGGTGAGGGCCCCCGTCATGTATTCATTACTGCGCGCACGGCCGCAGTGTCCGAGTAAATAAGTTCCCGCAGGTTGCCATTTATCTTGCTCTGGATGTCAGTCAAGTGCGTGCCGCTCTCTCCCGTCTTCATCCAGGAGCGGCCGCCGCCCCCTCGAAGTGTCACACCAAACTCGCATTTTTCAGTGAAATTTATGTTTTCCCTGGCACTCGCGCGTCGTGCAAAATGCGGACCTCCACTTGCTGCTCCGAAAATCCGCATGCAGTTTCATTTTACAATTCCCTACCTCTATGCTTTCAACACAAACGGCAATATCACGATAAACTGCATTTCACCACATCCGAATGAAAATGTCTATGTCATAAGTTCATCTCAAACAATTGCGAGCGTTTTACCACTTCAGCATAGTACATTATTTTAAGCTTCGTCTTCACCTGAACCTGAAATAATGCTTCCTAAGCGACACGGTATATCGATCGTATTAGATGCTTCAGCCCGTACTACAGGAGGATAAAAACATGACTTTACAGTGTCCACCCTGATTGCTTCCTCGCATTATATCTACATGGGATTCCCCGTGTTGCTGGATACCTGCAACTCGTATGTACCTGTTCCGGACACTTCCAACGCCGGGAAATTCTCCATCTTCGAGGAGCGGCATTGTCTCCATTCTAACCTGTACAACGCCAAGTCGCGTTCAATTAATTGATTGGTTGTGTAATTGTATTATATTGCTCATTAAATTATACCATAGTCTGTCTAGCAATGCTTACAACAAGCGTCCCAGTTAACCCGCTGCCACCCCATCGCCGCCCCCTTCCTATTACACCACGAAATCTGCCGAATGCCTTTGGATAATTCACGGTTTCATTTGCCCGGCTCCCGGCCTCATTTGACGATGGATAATTCAGGATTTCATTTATTTAAGTGGGCTTTCGACGGCGGCGGATCTTGTTGGGGGGCGGTGGCGTCGCGGCGCCCGCCGCCGGGGGGGTGCGTTTATTCCGAAATTTCTCAGGGGACACGGCCAAGTGCCCCACTTAGATCACTTTGCGTCACGGGCTCGCTGACCCGTATCAGTTCGTGGTGGGCGATAAGGGAACCAGAACGGACACGAGAGAAATCGAAAGTCTTCCGGAACAGATGTCCGTAATTAGAGATATAGAAATATCGTCTTGATTGCTGAGAAATGTGACGAAGCTTTATTAGCCAGTCGGCCCAGTAACGAATGATACAGGAGGAATGACGGGAATGCGATGATTACAGAACCAAATTAAGAGGCATTCGTCAGCAATTGGGCAAAGAATTATGTCAGTGGTTATTAAGGAATATATTTTCGGATCGGAATTTACTGGAAATCGACGTCTGGTTTACACTGGATCTATCACAATACGGAATGTTGCTCCCATGGATTTAGTTTTGTCCATACCGACCTGTGTTATATGCACGCATAATTTTCCAGCACACAGAACCGCCGGCGGTTCTGTGTGCTGGAAAAGTTATCTTTTCAAGAAACAATACAGTTACCTACTGCTGAAGATGTTCACTCAAAAATTTGGCTTCTGCGAATCCTCATGGTCATCGTCAACATACCGACCTGTGTTATGTGCACGCATAATTTAACGGCACATCATTATCATACAGCCCTCCAATCCTGACGAATTATGCACATCATCATCATATAGCCTTCCAATCCTGACGGATTATGGCTTACGCTGTTGCGTTCACTATCCATTTGTTGAGGTGGATAACTCCTCTTCCTCCTTTGTTTATAATCTGTTGTGAGTCTTGGCTGATTCTGTTAATTTCTTCCACTCTTTTAACATAACAATATAGTTATTGCTTGAAGATGTTCGATCCAAAATTTGGCTTCTGCGAATCCTCATCGTCATCGTCAACACACTGACCTGTATAATGTGCACGCATAATTTAACGGCACGTCATAATCATACAGCCTTCCAATCCTGACGAATTATGCACATCATCATCATATAGCCTTCCAATCCTGACGGATTATGGCTTACGCTGTTGCGTTTACTATCCCTTTGTTGAGATGAATAACTCCTATTCCTCCTTTGTTTATAATCTGTTGTGAATCTTGGCTGATTCGGTTAATTACTTCCACACTTTGATGTCCCTGCATGTTGTTTTCCAGTCTCTCACTACTATTGCTTTTGCGTCTTCTTCTATGGTGTCCTTCCAACATTTCCTTGGTCTTCTCCTCGTTCGTGGCCATATTCTAATCCACTGGGTTATCGTCTTAATTATCTCTTTCGGATTTCGGCGCATTACGTGTCCTGTCCCTTGTAGTCTTTGTGAGTTAATAGTTTCTATGGCACTTTCTCCTTGAAGCTCCTCTTCCATCTCTGTATTCGTTCTTCTTCTTATTTCGCCCTCTCGTGTCACAGATGGTCCCAGAATTGTCTTTATGAGATTTCTCTCCAGTATATTTAGATCCTTACCTTCTCTCAAGGTTAAGGTTGCTGTTTCCGTAGCATAAGTAATGATTTATCTTATTAATGTTTTATAAATTTTGATTTTCGTTTTGTTACTTAGCTCTTTACTGATTAATAAGGATCTATTCCTTCCGAAAGCATGATTTCCCTTCAGTTTTTTTAATGAAAATTGTTCAAAATGGACAACTTTTAGGAGGTGTTTAATTCTCATGAGAAGTAGTTTCTCAAAGAGTTTAGATACGACACCTAGCAGTGAAATTGCCCTATAAGATGTAGCTTCATGTGGAGGTTACCCTGGTTTTGGTATCATAACCATCTCCGCCACTTTCCATAGCGTAAGTACGTACGTAAGTCTAAATGCAGCATTGACGAGGTTGACGAGTTTGACCAGTGCTGTTCTTGGGAGCTACTTCAACATATCTCCTGTTATCAGTTCAAAATCAGGAGCTTTTTTTGGATTAATAATGTTATTGATTTAGTGCAAAACTTTTTAGGAGATACAAGTGTAATTATTTTGTTTATGGTACAATGTCATCAGTGAATATTTCCACTTCTTGTACATCATGCGATTTGAAGATTGTTTCAAGGTGTTCGGAAAATCGTTTTCGGTGTAATTACAATTTATTAATATTCCACAATGAACAAAAACTCAAGACTTTCAGTCACTTAAAACTGCAACACTTAATCATCAAAAATATAATAAGATAAACGGAGGACGTCTACTCAGTAATCTGCTTGGCAATGAAGTAGCAGATTGCTAAAAAATGCCTAGGCGGTTCAAACGAACGGCTTTAACTGTCATTGGCCAAAAAATGTATGGCTCAAAAATCGGCTACCCTGTGGGGGTTTAATTTTCGGTCAGGTTACAATTTATTAATATTCGCAAATGGACAGATATTGAATACTTTTAGTGACTTCAAAATTCAGCACTTGGTCATCAAATATGATAATATAAACGAAGGATGCCTAAACGGAGGATTTGCTTGGCCCAAAGAAAAAGAAAATTGCCAAAAAAATGTCGAGCCTAGGTGGTTCAAACAAACGAATGTTAACTTGATAAGTTATAAATTTTATGGGTCAAAAATCGTCCTGCCTACTATGTGGTTCCAAAAGTGCCACTTTTATAGTGCAAGTTTTGTTACACAAACAATATCAGGACCACCTGGTTCGAACTGCTACCTTTGGCGTGAAAGGTTAGACGTTTCATAGCTCAAAAATATTCGAGCCTACGGGGTAGGAACGTGCGACCTTTGGCGTGCGAGGTAAGAACGCTGACCTCTCATCCACCGACGGCTTAACAATGATTGTTAGTATTATCGAGCAATTACTTTAATTGTAGTAACTATAAATTATACATTTGGCATAAGATAGTCGCTTGGAGTGGAACGCATACAGCCCAATTAATCCATCAGAACGATGAACGCAGTCCATTGGGGGCCTAAACGGATTAAACAATTAATAAACAATTGAGCCAATTATCCTATCGGGATCCGCACTGTCCCCAGACGATGCTTCGCGGTGAAGACGCGGTCGACGGTCAATTGGCTCAATAAAAACGACTGCATGAAATATGTATGCATCACCGTGTAAGAACGCACGCTCGGCCTCCAGCAGGAGTTGAGCAAGACCGCAGGACTGTGGACATTCACCGGCAGCGTGCGGATATGGTGATAGCCGTTACAAAATACAAACGTTCTCATGGCATGAGAGTGCAATGGTACAAAAATAATTGGAATCCGAAGGAAATATGCACAGTAACATAAAATGTTATGGGTGGAAGCAAGGCATGAGATTATTGCGGTGTCTAGTACAAAAAGGGATGAAGAAGATTTTTTATAAAATATGAAGATATGGTTCAGTACCCCTTGCCATTGGTCAATACCGATTGAGAATTGAGGAACTATCGTATCTTCAACGAGCCACCTTTATGTTTACCATAATATCAACAATATGAACTTAGCCTGCAGAGAAAAACGCTCGAAATGTGTACAATTATCCTCGTTTCTCACAACTAAATATTTATTTGTCTGCTTCTTCTGGTCATATTTAAGGAACACCAGTAAAGCCACGAAATTGCTCTCCTTGATGATTAATGAAATCAATCAGATCTAAGGCACGTATTTATAGTACGAGGGGAATCTTAGCACGCGCTATGCCATACCGTGCAATGTTTACTGCCAGACAACATGGAATTAACGATTCCTTTTACGACGTCGAAATTTATTAACGCGCTCGGCCGTGCTGCACGGGATGGGTGGGGGGGGGCATACCTAACCCGCGAGAGATTACCAAACGTGCAGCCTATGAAATGGGGGGGCAGCGGGTGTATTACGGCCCGTAAAAACGCGCTTTTACTGCGTTTTTACACCCCGTCTGAAATGTGTTAACAATCGTACGGAATATTATAATTCCGCGGATTACATCCACGCCAAAGTCTAACAAAACTGCAGCGACGCCGGCGCTGCCCCTAATGCATTTTTAATGTGGGACCAGGGCGGATGCGGAATTGATATCGGCGATGATTAATCTCCCCCTACCCGCCGCAGCGCTATTTTTTTTAATAAATCCTTTCATTAAACTTTCATTGTCGGGGTTAAGAGCGGGGCGCGGCCCTTTCTGTCGCGTGCATTTTCGCGCCCCGCCGTCGATTATGCAAATCCGGCCCGTCAGACGTGGCCTTTTCTTTCCGACGTCAATCATCCGGCAACGAGGACAAATTCGAACCGCGGGACCCGTTCGACATTTATGACCCCCCTCTATACGGGCAACAAAGAGCGCCCTCGTTTCACGTGTCCCCCTGGGTTTGGAAGTTACAAATTTCAAATTTTTCAATAGCCACTGTTCAAACAGCCACCCCACATTACCCCTATTAATAGAAGAACAAATAATGTTATTAGGGCAATAACGTCAAGGCTTTCAAGAATCACGCTTAGCCTCAATGACCATATCAAATCTCGTATAACAATACAGCGCATTACATCGCTAATACATTATTAAAACACGAAATTGATAGATACACGCTGTGCAGTGTTTACTTGTTCAGTGACGAGCGTCTGTTGATGGTTGACTGAGTAGCTGGCCAATTTTATTGATTTGTGGGACGGTGTTAATATTAAGAGGGCATTGGAGCCCTGGTAACTGACCAGCTGCGATTTGTGGACGGTCACTTCTAATAAATCACTCAGTGGCACGCCTTTATAAATAATGACAAAAAAACAATCTGAAAGTGAAGAAATTGACTTATGCCAAACTGAGACAGTCAGCCAACGAAATGCATCCAGTAGCTACTTACTACTGTTATTAAATAAAACAAACACTTTTCTTTGTTTATATCACACTGTTTATTAAAATTAGTGACTATAGTTTCGATCACGTTCTGATCATTATCAAAGCCCAGTTGTACGATCATGGAACATCCTTTACCATGGTTCAGTTACCTTAGATACAATGTTAATACAATGGTATCCTTAGAAACTGAACCACGATCAAAGATAATCCACAATCGTACCACTGGGCCTTAGACCCAGTTGTACGACCTTAGATCATCCTTGATCGTGGTTCAGTTTCTAAGGATACCTACTATTGTATTAACAATTGTATCCTAGGTAACTGAACCATGGTCAAGGATGATCCACGATCATACAACTGGGCCCAAGGCGGATCGTGGATTATCTTTAATCGTGGTTCAGTTTCTAAGGATACCATTGTCTTAACAATTGTATCCTAGGTAACTGAACCATGGTCAAGGATGATCCACAATTATACAACTGAGCCTTAGGCCCAGTTGTATGAACGGAGATCAGCTTGATCGTGGTTCAGTCACCTAGGATACAATTGTGTCAATAATGGTATCCTAGGTAACTGAACCATAGTCAAACTGATCTACGTTCATACAACTAGGCCTTAGAGTTTGAGTCTAAACTCTAGGTTAGTCTGAACTCTAAGTTTGATAATGGTCAGAACGTGATCGAAACTATAATCACTAATTTTAATAAAGAGTGTGATATAAACAAAGAAAACTGTTTTATTTAATTTCACATCATCGATGATCACGATGTAGATGCCTCCAACATTGACCACTTACTATACTTTTTATGAGAGTGCTTAGAGGGTAGTTTTTCCCGGACAATTTTTGTTCCCGGGAAACGGGAAATTTATAATATTTTTCTCAGGAAAACCTGGAATCCCAGGAAATTAAAAAATATATATATTGAAGATGAAAAAATCAAATAAAAAACTATTTAAAAAACGTGGTTTAATTACAAAAATAAAAATGAAGAGCACGGTACTATTATACTTATTAGGCAAAAAAAAAACATTCATTCATTCAGACTTTTTGAAATTATTATTTTTCAGTCGTTTTTAAGTTTATTTGCATCGATCTTTTTTTACATGTTAGCTTGCAATGTAAAGTACTTGAAAACAAAAATTATTTTGTGTTTAGTATTTTATTTATTTGTTGGTTCAAAAAAGGTCTTAAAAAATGAAAAAATAAAACAACCAAACGGGTGACCACTTTTCTCGGAAACTACAAAACAAAAAATGGTGCTTTATATTTGCTGTAACGTAAACTAGGCACTGAACCTGCAAAAAATATATTTAAAACTCCCACAATGGCGCGAGTTTGAAAAAAGTTGCAAAAATAACCATTTTTTTGACAGTTTTTGCCCACCTCTCCTCTGGATCTAGACCGTTTCAAATTATGGAGGTTCAGTGCCTGTGAGATGCATAAACAAACAAAAACCCTCAAGTTTCATCAAAATCTGTTGAGTAGTTCCCGAGAAAAGTGGCCACCCGTTAGAAAAAGCTCGTTTCGAAAAAACGTGCCCAAAATTTGTTTACTTATTTTTTTTGCATTTTCTCATGTACATTTTAATATAGACCCCAGCAAATTATTAATCTTCAATCTCTGGTCCATACAACAATCCCTCAGCATCCTCCAGAGCATATTTTTCTGTTTGTTTCACTTCTTCAAAGTACGACCTTTTTTATTGGAGGCCTGCGCTTACTTCTCGGCGATTTTTATTCGTTAATTATATTTGTACACCATAAATTCATATTGACAGGGTCCGATTTTGATGCCAAGTACTTCCATCATCTTTGGGACAGTCAATCGACCTTCGTTGAAGATCTATAGCGACATGATATAATTTTACCAACAAAATTATGATTTGGCACCAGAGACCACAAAGTTTTATTGTAACACTCAGTTGGATTTTGAGTTTTACCATCCAGAAAACGCTCAAACGAAAATAAACCATATTATATTATACACTGCCCATGCGAGGTATTCAAAGCAGCTGCTTCTATACCAAAAACATATAGATACATATACACCTATATTTTTTTAAACAAATTTCAGGACATTATTTTTGAGAAAATTTAAAAAAAACTTTTTTTTAAATAAGTACATAAGTACCTTAATATCAAAATCAAGTACATTATACACTTTATAGGTTAACAAAAAAAAACTTTAAAAGAGCCTATCGGGAATCACTTAAAGATGATAAAGATGCAAAGAAGGCTCATTCACTTTCAGTTGATGTAGGCGCATCGTCAGCAGAGAATATAATTTTTTTTTTTTTTGTATTTTTCTATTATTGATGATGGGCTTTACGTTTCAATTCCTTCCATTTCTAGTGCTTCATTTATAAGCCAATCTAGCGTTCAAGTCAGGAACAGGTAGTACCTCATTTTCTGGATTTGATAAATTTTCATCCTCATTACCACGGCTTTTTTATCAAATAACCGCCTAAACATCTTAGTAGCAGAATTACAAATTGTCAAAATTAGAAGATAAAGGCAAATTTCCAGTAGCAGTGGATTTAATGTCAAGGGCCTGTAGAAAATTTGCTGAAGCACCACAATGATTTCTTCTTTCTTCTATTCGAGTCGATAATAACTCCAACAACGTTCTAGAAATGTTCCCTTCATTTTGTCGCGAATAATAAAAAAAATTATATAGCATCCGCCGTTACCAAGTTCACATTACGTCTTCTCACAACCAGACATGCAGTGTTGTAACAGGTACATTTTTTTTTGTATGTAGATACAGATCAGATACTTCAGAGAAAATGTATCTAGATACATATCTAGATACAAATTTGAAAATGTATCTAGCTATAGATACAGATACATTTGAAAAGAATCTAGATACTTCTAGATACATTTCAGATACATAGAAAACCAAAGCAAAAATTGTTTTCTTTGTGAAACTGAAATAAATTTAATCATACACCAAACATAATGTTCAAACTATTTATTATTTTAAAATAATGTAAGAACTAACGTTAAACTTAATTTAAGGTTGTTATATGTGTATTATATAAGGTATTATACATTTAGTACTTACTGGTAAGTAATATTTATTTTTATTTTATTTTATGATTTATTTCTTTAGCCGGACTAGTTTCGGTTATGAAAAACCATCTTCAGAGGCATATGTATGTAATGTTTATATATCTTAAATTGATTTGAAATTTAATTTTAAATTTGATCTATTCTATTTTTGTATTATTAATAACGTTTCAAAACGTTCGTCTGGCAGACGATTTCGATGGGGTATCAGAATTTGTCCACCAGCACTGAAAAGCATCTCTACCGCAACAGAGGAAGACAAAATAGTGTTACATTTTGTGAAAACTGAGCAAACAATGCGGTAATTTTTCAGACTTGATAAATCGCGGGACATAACTCATGTACTGATAATACTCGATATCAACAGCATTGTTTGATGCGGAAGGTGTATCTGAGTATCTGAGTATGTGAGTATCTGAGATACTTGGAAAATGTATCTAGATACAATTTTAGGTACTCAAGCAAGAATGTATCTAGATACTTGAAATGTATCTAGATAAATGTATCTAGATATATTACAACACTGCGAGACATGTTTCTTGTTTTTGCAGCATCATATTTTTCGTGCTCTTGCATTGTGTTGCAGTACATATTGTTTATGCAAATGAAGGGCGATCCAATGACATTTTCATTTTGAATTAAACACTTCTGCCTATGTTTTAAACTAACCTAACATAACCTAACATTTCTATAATTGAGGTCAAGGAATCGAGGCAAAAATAATTAAATACTTATTACATGAAACTCATGGAAACTCTAAGTAGCAATTTATGACAAAATCAATAACCAGCGATATACAGTTATGTAAGAACCCTCATCAGCGTCCCATCAAAGGGTGGATTTTAAAAGCGTATGTGCTTTGCGTTCATTTTATAATCGACCGATCAATCGGTGAACGATATTTTTTCTTAGCTTAAGAGCGGTTCCCAGATAATAAGAGTTTGAACATACAACATACAACTTTGTAACATACAACATAATTGCCAATACGAAAACCAGTTTTTAGAAGCACTTCAATTAATAATGCAATTAATTTTAGCAGAAAAACTGCTGTAGTAGGTACACAAGCTTCAGTCTACCCTAGATGACAATAGAAAGTAAACAATAAATGAACACCATTAATCTCGACGTAATGCCCTATGGCAGTGCGAATACCAGCCACACATCTACTCCACTTTGATCCATCACTACCCTCACGTGGAACAATGCTGGGGGGCGATAAATCGCCAGATATTCCGTTTATTTGTAAACCGACGTTAAATGAATGAGTTACGGTTAATAAAAATAATGCATTTGCTGTGCATAACTGGCAGGGTGCGTGGTTTCAAAGAGGGTGCTCCCTGAAGGTCATAAAAGCGCTTCGTGGCTGCTAGTTCATTTATAAGAGGATTATTATGTGAGAATTGAAGTCGACTCTGTTGCAAACCGTCAGGGAACGATACTGATCTGGGGCAGCATTTAATCGTGGCGTTCTATGCGGGTGTTTTTGGCCCCCAAGTATTTTCCAACCCCAAGTGTTGTCGCTCCCCAAGTGAACTCGGCCACGACACCCTCATTTGATTCGCTTCTCCAAGTGTTGTGACCACCCGCAAGTTTTGTATCTTCAAGTTTTTCGTAAGCACCACGATGCCTATGGATGTTATATGACGCAATGAATTTCGCAACATCGGATGTGGTTTACGTAACTGACTGACACGCGAGATCGAGGGGTTCAAATCTTTTCCAGCTGCATTAGAACAGGTGCAATAAATTTTTCCGCCAATTATATGGCACTGCCATGGATTTTCTATTGGCATAGAAAATAATTTCTAGGTTTGATCCCAACAAATAGTGAACACCTTTTCAGACTAGACGCTGCCCCGACCAACTCAAATACTTCCCTAGTTGAGCCCTGCGGTGTAAGTTACCCGTAACACTGCATGCACGAGGACACAAAAGGCCGCAGTGCACAGGGAACTATTGATAGACCGCAATGAATGGACGGCGCTGTACTGGACTCAAAATCAAACCATTTTGATGAACACTAAAAAGTAATATAAAAGCATGTGAAAGGCTTACATGGCCTACGAAATAGAAACAAATGCAAATAACATGAAATTTAAGAGACTGCTCAGAACATCAAAAATTAAGAACCAAATTAATGAGCTATGCAATACGAAAAACCGGCAAAGAAGAAGATGGTGAAATGATGACATAAGAAGGGTGGACACTAATCGACCAGCCTGTGCAGTGTGCATCTAGCGATGGTTAGGAAAATAGTCAAAAGCCACAGGGAATTCGCATAAGAAATGATGAAATAGTGCGCAATTACAATTACAACAGAAGTGATTCTAGAAATTGGAAGCTGTTACTCCAGGTTTACAGAAACGATAAAGAGTAGGTATTAATGACACACATCCCTCCAAGATCTGTGATAATCAATGTCTCTTAAGTATTTTCTACTTTCAAATAATTTTCGACCAGCTCACATTCTGTCTATTCACCTACCATATATTTTCGGTGTTTTCTGCCATTCCGTGTTCTTGCCACCCCAAAGTGTTTTTGACTTCCTCGTGACTTGATCTTTCCATTTATCCCACCATGTCTTTTTGACCCAACCTCTGGTTTCTACCAATTCCTAGTTTTTTAGACCTAACGTGTGTTTTCAAACGTTTCTACTCAGAGGTCTTCTACTCCAAGTAAATTTTCGTACCCCGAAGTGTTTTTGACTTCCTCGTGACTTGATATTTCCATTTATCCCACCATGTCATTTTGACCCACCCCGTGGTTCAGCGACGGATTTAGGGGGGCGGGGGCTATAGGGGCTATAGCCCAGGGCGGCAAATTTTTGGAAAAATATCAAAGGCGTAAATCACAATAAGAAATAAATATATAAATAAATAAATGGCGAACGAAAAAAGGAAACTAGAAGAAGTGAAGCATCCAGCTACCTCCTTCAATTTCAAAGATTAGGAACCACTGATTTGTCAATTTTATGGGAAATATGTTATCTTGATTTAATGTATCAAGTATTTAGCTACAATAGTCTGAGATCGACCTATCAACCGTATCAATATTGTACGGATCTTTATCAGACTACCTACAAGGTATAAGAAGAAAATTTAACATTTATGAAAATTTAGCACTAATGACAGCGAAAGTAACTTAGTATGAAGAAGAAACGAACTGTAAAAATAAAAACGAAAAATTCAGTCAGATAAACCCAGAGCAGGAGAAGTATAATTCATTGGCAGAGAAAATATCAGAATCAATACTTAGAATAATTGACAGATTAAGTAACGAAATGGAAAGAAGAAAGACAATATATGACGAGTCGTAAAATCGATCGAATTCTTACGTATAAAAACTTTAGGTGCTATAATAGTTTTATTTATAGGTTAATGACATGCCAAGCGTATCATAGGTGGCCACTCCATTTAGTCAATTTTAAAATTACAGATGAAAACTAGTAAATCGTTTAATTACTTTTCAAATTTGATCACTAATGTAGATTTTTGACCCACACACAACCACAGCACAACTTTTGAAAATTCAGACCAAATATGGAAAATTCGGATCAAATTTTAGTTGTTATAATTTAAGAATCGCTGTCAAAATTTTACAGTTATTGACCAAATTGGTGAGTACTATGCAAAATTTTAAAAATTTCAATTCTTTAAGTTTTAATATTGTTTTAATATATGTAAAATATAAATTGAAAATTTAAAAATATACTTTACTTTTCGCTAGTTCTGTTGTAATTTTAGATAAAATGTGATAAAAGTATCTGCGCTTAAAATTAATCAAAGTATTGAGAGTCAAAATTTAACATTTGAATCCCAAATTTGCGAATCTCAAGTAATATCATAAAATTTAATCAAAAAATCGTAAAAAATCGTCAGGTGAAATCGTAAAATCGTTTGAATTCTGACGTATTCTGTTAACATTTAGGATAAAATTTGATGACTGCAGTCAGAATTTGATAATTCATATTAAATCTTATAATTATCATTGTTAACATTGGAGGTGACAACAGACAATAGAATTTGCGAGTTTCTGTTAAAGTACCGATGGAATTTGCCACCTGCCAACAAAATTTCATATATTTTGTTAAAATTTAGGAATAACAGTGAAAAAATTTAAAGAAATTTGTAAATTACTATATAATTACTAAGCTATAAATGGTCTTGAAATATGGCAAATTTTTATAAAATTTCAGTTTCGACCTTACTACTTACCCTTAACCTTACACCCTTACGGCCGGTTCCATAATGGTATTAAAGATTCCGTTAAACCGAAAAGGCGCCTTTAAGTACTGAAACGTGTTCCATTATTGATTTTTAAACGTCACTTTACGAAAAAGTGTCTTTTATCATATGGAACAGAAGCAGACTTTAAAGTCGACTTTTCTATTAAGTAAGCTTTACATAAAGGAGACTTTTCTGTGATATTATGGAACCGGCCCTTATTACATTATACCCCTTACCCCTATTGTCGACCAAATTTTTTTTACAATTCTTGAATATGAATAATTTTCATTTATTGTTAAAATTTGAAATTACAGTTTAAAATTCGTAATTCGTTAAAATTGGAAACTTTTCAAATTCGACCATAAATTTGAGTGTTTTCGAAACAAAGACAGTCCAAATTTGGCAAGTTTACATCAAACTTACAAAATTCAAACCAAATATGGTAAAAGCCAGATCAAATTTGAGATGTTAAATTTTAAAAAATCATTGTACATAACTATCAAAACTCTACATAATGTTGTCCAAAATTATGAATACCATTTTATAACCAATGTTAACAAAGATAATTCACTTTTGAAAAGTTCACTTTAAATTGTTAATATCATTGGTGTTAAATTGATGTGAAATCTTATAATAACGATTTATAAGTTCGAATTATCAATTATATTTTGCAGACTGGCTTTTGTTTCTCACTAGTTATGTTGAAATCTTAGGTGAAATATGATATGTGTCCTTAAAGTAATTCAAAATTTAACATTTGCCATCAACATTTCTGAAATTCAGGTAAAATCATCAAATCTCCTTTGCATTGTGACAAATTATGTTAACATTTAGGATCAAATTTGATAAATGCAGTAAGAATTTGATCATTCAGATATTTATCATTGTAACCTTTCCATGTCATTTCTATTCGAAATTTTGCAGACTGGCATTTGCTTCTCACTGGTTCTCTTGAAATGAGTTTGGGTCAAATTATTGAGGTCCTCGTCGTCAAGAATAGCACACTTTTATCCAGTTAAACATTACAAATTTTGTGAACACTTATGTATAATATCCCCAGGATATACTGTCGCTCTTAATATTCGACAATTTTACCTGAAGATGGCTGAAAGATCAGCTGAAACTGGTTGCAAATAATAATAAATAATTTTATTAAGGAAGTATGATGTTTCACTGAAGATAACAATAACATTAATATAAGAAACAGTCAGAAATAGAAATACATCCTTTATAATAGATATGTTTTTCAGAACGATTATAAAAGTATTTCCCATATCTTATAACAAAAATCATAAAATTGTGATTCTCTTCACGTTCCTATCTATAGAAACGTATGTATATGCTGTATAGGTTATTATACAAACATATTTAATAAGCAATTAGCGCTACTGTCTACAACTTTATTTAGATACAGTTTCCACGATTTGTACTCTCTGTCTTTCATTATGTGCTCTGAACAAAACAAATTTAGTGTTTGTTTTGTAATAAAACAACTTCTACAGTTATCATATTTAAGAGAGCAATTAAAAAAGAGACCATTTTTGCATAGCGGCTCTATGATACTCAATATCTCGATGAACTTGATATTTTCTCAAGCTTTTTTTCCTTTTATCCCACCATGTCTTTTTGACCCACCCCCTGGTTTCAACAGATTCCCAGTTTTTTGACCTATCATGTGTTTTCAAACGTTTCTACTCTGAAGTCTTCTACTCCAAGTAAATTTTCGATCTCTTTGAAACGTGACCACTCACTCAATATCCGACCACCTCGTGGTTTTCTACACCCCTATCTACAATCTTTCTAGACTCCCAAAATTGCATTCGACCTTAGCCTGAAGTATTTTGACCGGAAATATTTTACCCCTCTTTCCTACATTAACGGGTTTTAAAATCGCAGAATATCTTCTCTGATAATAAATGGCTTGCCAGGAATGCAGTAATAGCTCCATTAAAGCAATTACCCGCCACGGACAGATGTTCGCTTTGTCGTTCGGAGGTTGTAACGTTGCGCGCATGTTATTATTACTACTATTTGTTGTTGGCTTGCAAGAACCGTACGTCGCTCAGGTTGTCGGTTATCGATAATTCGCGCGGTATCTGGGTTATTAATATTCATGCCGCAGCAGACAATGCATTCCTTAAACAATGAGCCGTGCAGCGAGCCGCACACGTCGCCGGAGGATTCCCGTGAATATGCGGCCACGATTCCGGCACTAATCTCCCAAATGTTTACTCTATGGCCCATAAAACGGCCCGCATGATTGATCGGTAATTAATTTCAATTTATCGCCGCATATTTGCTAATTAGGGCTAATTTAGTGCTCTTTAACTCGCCGCCGGACGCGACAAATCAAACGGGAACGCTGAGCGTTGCTTTCCAACCTGATAACTGTACGATATCGGCAGTGTTTGAGTAATGGCCGTGTTTGTGCGGAAACTATTGCTGTTTAGACGTGAAAGTTCGACTCTTTCCTCGCCAAACTATTGCTGTGAGTGTAATGGACGTGTTTGTGTGGCTAACTCAACTGTTATTGCTGCATATGCAGCGAAATGCAAGCGGGCATATCTGATGAAGCATTACATTACACTAGGAAACAAGTACATCGAGCATGTTATTAGCGTACATTTTTAATAATCTACACAAAAGGACGACCACAATGACATTCTCAAACCAACGAAGACAAAAATTAATAAAAACATTCTATTAATCAAGCCAATGAGCTACAAAATTAGTTACAAAAACATAGAATTATATTAATGAAGAGTTGATATTGACACATTTGACTGTGACCTAGCTGGAATGTAGCATGTATCAAAATCCTAATAGATTTGTATGTTAACTTCACACATATGAGAAATATGCAAAATAATTGCATCAAAGGCAATTTAAACTTATACTGTGGTAAAAAATGGTTATGATTCAGCTTGTAATAGTACATGCAAATTGTACAAGTTGGCAACTTTTGATAGTATAGTGGAACTCTGCAACTATAAAAGATAAGCTAAAATGGTTTTTTTTCGCCTTCAAAAAACAATGGTGAAGACCAAAATAGCTATCGTCTATTGTTTTCGACTTACGATGAAAATTACATTTTTCAATTAGATACATGATCTTAATAGCTTGTTCGATTAGAGGAATTATTTTCACATTCTTCAGACACGTTTTTGAGGAGAATTTAATGTTGTTTAAGTGTAAATCGTAGTTGGCTCTAAATACATAGTTAATCATCAGGGTGGTTTTGACCTTTACTACATGGTAGTCAATATTAAAAAACCGGGTTAAAAAGAGTAAAAAACACTGTATTTTAATAAATAGTTAATTTAGATAATGGTATTTATATTGCACTTTCTAAGCGTTTTTAGTATATACTGAAGTTTAGTAACTACTAACTTCACAATGCATATGGCTGCCATTGTTTTAATATATGTAGATGCTTATTTCATTAACGCACTTGAGAATGTAATGCTCATTTAAATTTACTCTTCATTATGGAAAATAGCAGATAAGTTGTCACTTAATTTCACCCTAAATGAGGAGAAGACTTTAATTTATTTTTTCTACTCCCACATTAGTAAGTTGTCAGTTACACACGGACCTCTTGGCTAGTAAATCAGTTATAACGTAACAGTGTTATATAATGGGAGTCACTAGTATTACGTAATATAATACATGGTGGTCACTTTTACGACGCCCACCATTAGGATGTATTAAACGGAAATATATACATAGAGTTGGTCAAATGGGAGAAAAGTTTCTTATTTTCATACCTTTTAATATTCTGAAAAGAAATCTGAAAAGGATATCTTGCATAGTTCTTGAAATATCACTGGAAAACCGAAAAAGTGCACTTTGCTTTTCCTTTTATAACTTTTTTTACTTTTGAAGGAAATTTTACGAAACTTGGCACTCTTATATTTTACGGCGTGAGCTTTCTGATGACAATACCAAACATTTTCTGCACCAGAGCGATATTTTTCGATTTCAGCCATGAATAACACATAGGTAATCTGACATTATTTACAACCAAAAATCTATGCCCAAATTTTCATAGTCAACTTTTGATTCCGCCATATTGGCTTTAATAGCATTAAAAAATGCAAAAAAATCCGATTTCAACCATGTATAACACAAGGATAATCTGACATTTTATTATAATCAAATATTGCGGCCATAAGAAAATCAAAAGTTGACTATGAAAATTTGGCTGTAACAAATGCTGAGCAATTTAAAGTCAAAAACATAACCTGGAAATATCACTGCTAACAGAGATGCCTGTCAGAATTGACTTACTACGATATTTTAAAATTTTGAAAAAATATGTTCTAGCGAACATAACTGTTGTTTCCTCCCCTTCATCTGTCCTAATCCTTCGAAATTGTCGACAATGTACATTTATGTCAAGAACATTACCGATAATTATCATTTCCCGGACAATTAATAATCCATGTAAGTATTTTTACTGATAATAAATGTAAGTAATATGACCTATATAGGTCATTTCATTGATAATTAATTGTCATTGCCATATCTCTGTCATTTTTTAGTATACCAACAAACATGTCGCAAACATGTAACAATCTTCTGTCTGCATCAAAGTTTTCTGGTATAACTGATATACTGAACTGCATAACATACAACAAGTCCATTACTATTGAACAACACTGCTGCTAGAAGATGCTTGGTAACTCTATAAGGCGTTTTCGGGTCTTTTGAACCCATCAGAGTCAATTAATTTTTTAAAACGTAACCTACAACTGTCATCTTATTGTCAGTACAGATGTCCAAACACACGACAATCGCATGTATGTGTAATGATAACCTCAAAAAGCATAATAATGTGAAGACGACTGAAAAACATGGCTGCTAAATTATTATTTGACAGCATCCTAAACACATCTATTACACGTTTGTCATGTGTTTTTCACAACTGTGTAGTAGTTGCTCCAGCGGCCATAGCATTCAGCAGTCCAGTGGGTTTTCCTGAGGTTTAGGTGCTTTTCTTTCACACAGTATCTCAGCCATTTCGAGATTTATCCCCTCTCATTATGCGAGGTACTACTTCTAAAAGATGCTCGAAAAGTTATGTGGGCAATTTGCAACAGTTCTAAGGTGGTTTTGTAGTTAGTTAAAAGGTTTCTAATTTTCACATAAGACTTTATACTCAGTTAATTTGTGAAAGGAAAGCACCTATTACAAACGCATTTGCTATAGCTATTAAAGAATTTGAATATTAACAAACGTTTTTGACATGGTTTTGGACATCTTTATTGACAGTGAAATGACACCAACAAAAGGCATATACATCGAGATTGGCGACCAATTATATTTCTAGTGCTCTAATGTCCAACGTTCAAAAGATATTTTAAACAAACAAATATCGCAATTTGTATCGCAACAAATTATGCATTAAGTTTCATTACAACACGAGAATTAAATTTATTTATTTATGAATACATGGGAACGTGGATACATACGTGTGTACATGGGAACTAACCGTCGATAACATATGAGCCGTTGAATACCAGAGTGGTGAAACCCAGTTTATTTTATTTATTAACTATTAATTACATTAATTGATATACATTAAATGAGCATCTAAATAGATTGCTATTAATTTACAATTGAACTAATAATCTCCCTAAGGCCCAGTTGTACGAACGTAGATCAGTTTGACTATGGTTCAATTACCTAGGATACCATTATTGACACAATTGTATCCTAGGTGACTGAACCATGATCAAAGTGATCTGCATTCGACCAACTGGGCCTAAGACCCAGTTGTATGATCGTGGATCATCCTTGATCGTGGTTCAGTTTCTAAGGATACCATTGTATCAACAATTGTATCCCAGGTAACTAAACCATGGTCAAGGTTGATCTACCATCGTACAACTGGGTCCAAATAATCATATAATTAGTTTTATAAGTTCAGAACTATACAAGGGATGGTGTGCATATTTCTTTCCTTTTGAATATTTCTGTACACATCTGAATTAATAAAAAAAAATGACTTACACCAATTTGGTTTTCAATGGCTCATTTAATGGAGAATGTAAGACGTAGCTTAATTGGGTTTATTAGATGAATTTTGATAGGTTTAAATGTTTAAATTCCTATTTAGATATTTAGAATTGATTAAATTGCAGCTAAATATATTAATTTATCATAACGAAATCGCGGCAAAGTGCAGGTTACTAAACTAATAAGCAAGTTAATAATTTGTTGAAAGTTTTTGATGTTGTTTAATGAAGAATCACGCTAATAAAATTTATTAATTCATTCGTTCCGGAGTTGATGGTAGATGCACGTTACTTTTGTAGCGTGTTTCAAAGAATGAACATAATTGGAAGAACAAATGAGGGGAGCGGATGGAAGTGCACCGGAGTCCCATAAAAGATTCAAAGGGCATCGCGTAGCGAAAAGATTGCGTTAAGTTAGTTAATAAAAGAAAAGCCGGCAACTCAATAAACTTGAATAAAATAAACGCGGAAGTTCCCAACGACTACTCTGTAAACGCTCCGGACTTAATATTGCAAACTATTCCAACGCGAATTTCCGAACAACACGGGCCCCCAAGGACTACAGACGTTCATTACCATCGAACCGTCTGACTTCTACACATGCACCTCGCAAACGCGCCCTGTAATCATCAGATGTGGAGTGGGTTTTATAATTGTCGCAGCGGAGATTTGCTAATTAAATGGGAGAGGACGAGATCAAAGCCTGGGCAGATATCGTGGCCACATGAAAGACAAAAAAAAATTCGATTACGCACGAAGGGGGAGGGCGACAGGGAGTTCTGATTAATGGTTTTTTAAGCCGAAGTCTGGGCCTCAGGTACCCCGCAGACAGATGCATGTACTCTTGGTGGTCGGGGGTGCAGCCCTGATGCACCTGGCTCTCACAAAAGCCGCGACGAGGGCGCTTTTACCCAAATTGAAATGAAGAAGCGCCGAAAAGGGCCTTGACGTGCAACAAATTGCGGAATGGCACCGCGCAATGATTACGCATATGCGCACGTATATGGAAGGTTGTCTGTTGGAGGTGAAAACCTAATTACGCGCGACAGAACCTCCTCAGAAAGTGGCACGTGTGCTATCACGTGCGGCGTTTTCGACAGATGCGTCCAGCTATGGCCTGGCCGCATAATATATCACCGTTAATGGCCCTTGTGGCTCATGTACACCCCCCACTCACATGCATACACACACACGGCTCTACTGTGACCCTTTAATTCGGAGCGAGTTTTAGAAGCTCGGAGATAAGTCCTAATTAATGCACGGGCGCGCACACCTGTCTGCTAATTAACCGCGATGACGCAGACTAATGGAAAGTTAATAGACAAAAAATGAAAATGTATCGTTCTGGGGCGTAGCACCAACCCTTTCATGATTTGAAATTAAATTTAAAGCCACCGACAGCACCAGACAAATATGAGCAGCAGAAAGGGGTGTTTAAACGCCCATTCGGATTAAATAATGCTAAAAATCAAATCTATTTAATAACTATAATGCACGCCCGCAAATCCGTATGGCATTAGTGGTGTTAGCGAGTTAAGGCCCGACTAATCAATAGTCGTGGGTTCAATTCTCGCCCAGGACAATATTAAAATTGTTCAACTATCCTCCGAATTGAGCGATAAACTTATTTACGTCACGTTTATAAATTGCTTCACTGCCTACTGATTCTCGAGGACACCAATTCTACTGTGAAGAACCGACTGTATCGTAACTGTGACCAAGCCAATTATACTTCTCAGGAAAAATAATAAGATAAACTGCCAGATTTTCTTCTACACAATGAAACAAATTTGTAGGTTTGATAGGCTTGAAAATCACACAGCAGCGTTATTAGGTATAACGCTGCTGCGCGCTTTTCAAGCAATGCAACGAATTAACTGCTCGTTCATACATTTTCTCGTTAAGGGTCTCGTACTTTACGTAGCAATTACTCCGTGCAGCCCTATTCATCGCTCAATTACTCATTCAATAACTGTTGCATCACCATTGTTATATACCTCTTATTACGCTGTGCGGTATGCGGGCATGCAAATGAGGCGAGACAAGCCTGAAAAATGGTTGCCTGCGAGTTGTAATTACTTATCGCGATGATCTCCGCTAAATAAAGACCGCGAGATTGAATCGGGCAGGCACACTTGATTATGCGATTCCTGAATACTTCGGCCGCGGAGAACGAGGCAAATTAAACTGTAAAATAAAAACTAATGAAAAAGTCGCGCGGCTTTGTCCACAAGTAAAATGCGCACTGATTAATTCCAACAAAGCACTAAACTGCTCGTTTGACTGCATTAAAACTTTTAAACTTTTAAAAATTTCATGAATATTAGTTGTAAGATATTATAAGCCGTAGTGAGTTAAGGCTCTAACTAATCAATAGTTGTGGATTCGATTTTCCCCAGAGCAATATTTACATTGTTTAATTTGCCCCTTCCATGAGTTTTCTATGCAAATTTTAAAGAACGAATGTATCAGTCGATGCCTTAAATTAAATGAAAATATTTTTTTATGGATTACGAGGGCTGTTTGACGGAAGAGTGACTTTTCAAAGGTTGGTAACACTATCGCTACAGTGATTATGTTGCTAGATCCTGAGGTCTTTCGGAGGTCTACTGTCAAAATTTGGCACCAATCTGACTGATAGATTATGTTTTATACTTATTTGAAGAAAACTGTTTTCGTTTTTGTGTAAATATGGAGAAAAACTAATTTCGAGTGTTGATTAAACATTATTTTCTGCGTGAAAAAACAATTCAAGAAACCGAGGAAAAGTTACGTAAATATTATCCAGAATCTGCTCCGTCCCATGGAATGATTTGTAAGTGGTTTCTACTTTTAAAAGTGGCCATATGAGCATGGTTGATGCAGATCGTCCGGGACCATCATTTACTGTAACTACTCCAGAAATGGTTAATAAACTCCATGACCTTGTAATTGACGATCGTCGAATAAAAGTTTTTGAGATAGCTAATGAAGTAAACATCTCAACCGAACGGGTATACAATATTTTGCATGAACATTTCAATAAGAAAAAGCTATCCGCGAGATGGTTGCCGCGTTTGCTTAATGGTGATCAAATGCTCGCTCGCATTAAGAATTCAGAAGAATGTTTGGCCGTTTTCAACGTAATTCAAATGATTTTTTTCATCTATATGTCACAGTAGATGAAACTTGAATACATCATTATACTCCAGAAACAAAAATACAGTCTAAATAATGGATTTCTCCATGCGAACATCTCCCAAGAAGGCAAAAACACTTTTTTCAGCCAATAAGGTCATGGCCACAGTTTTTTGCGATTCAAAAGGTGTAATCTTTATTAATTGTTTACAAAAAGGAAAAACGATAACTGGTCAGTATTATGCTGACACGTTTTGATGCCGAACATGAAAAACAGCGACCTCGTTTGATGAAGAAAAAGTGTTGTTCCATCACGATAATGCGCCCTCTTATTCGTCTGCAATTGCTATCACTAAATTGGCTGAATTGCATTGCAAATTACTGCCTTATCCGCCATATTTGCCAGATCTGGCTCCCAGTGATTTCTTCTTATTTCCAAATTTTAAAAAATGGCTGGTGGAAAAAGATTTCAGACAAATGAAGAGGTGATAACCGAGACAAATCCATATTTTGAAGACTTTCCGAAAGATTACTTTTTGGAAGGTTTAAATAAACTGTAAACCCACTGGGCTAAGTGTGTACAGTTGAAAGGGTGTTATGTTGAAAAATAAAATATATTTTTAACAGAAAAATAACGTTTTCATTAAAAAGTCACTCTTCCGTCAAACCGCCCTCGTATATCATCTCATCATAACTCTATGAAATAACTACAGTAGCTGAGAAGAAGCTAGAGAGGCAGCGAAGAACAAATACAATGGAAGACTTTGATAAGGCTAGAATAACTTGACACCTTCAAGGGCATAATAGCCAAGACTATGATAATAATTTCTGATGGAATTCATGAATTTTCAAATTAAATTTGTATTGTGCTCAAAGTGTCGTACATGTTCAAAAGTGGCACGTAGCTAGTATGATGACAAAATTCTGATGTGAAATGTCTTTGTGAAAACAAAATGGGAACTTCTAGTAAATACAAAGGTTAATTTTCTTTCGTCTAAATTTTAAATTTTCTTTTAAATTGAAATTTAAAGCTAAATTAGTTTGTAACCATCAAAATCTGTAAAAGTTGTAACATCGTGTTATATTTCAGGTAAAGCAGATAAAATCTGTAAAGTTTCTAGAACCAACTATGAAAATATGTAAAATTTTCAGTTAGAACTGTCAAAATTTGCCAAATTTGATAATTTCTCTGTCCAGATTTGATAAATTTTCAATTGAAACTGTTCAAATTCACCATATTTTCAAACGTAACTATCAAAATCTGTAAAATTTGTAACATCGTGTTATTTTTCAGGTAAAGCAGATTAAATCTGTAAAGTTTCTAGCACAAACTGTAAAAATATGTAAAATTTTCAGTTCCAACGGTCAAAATCTGCCAAATTTGACAATTGCTCTGTCCAAATTTGTTGAATTTGCAAATAAAACTATTCAAATTCACTATATTTTCAAATGTCTATCATAATTTGTAAAATTTGTAACATCGTGTTATATTTCAGGTAAAGCAGATCAAATCTGTAAAGTTTCTAGCCCCAACTGTGAAAATATGTAAAATTTTTAGTTCCAACTGTCAAAATCTGCCAAATTTGACAATTGCTCTGTCCAAATTAGTGAAATTTTTAATTGAAACTCTTCAAATCTACTATACTTTCAAATGTAACTAGTAAAATCTGTAAAAGTTGTAACATCATGTTATATTTCAAGTAAAGCAGATAATATCTGTAAAGTTTCTAGTACTAACTATGAAAAATGTAAAATTTTCAGTTCCAACGTCAAAATCTGACAAATTTGACTATTGCTTTGTCCAGATTTGTTAAATATTCAATTGAAACTGTTTGAATTCACTATATTTTCAAATGTAACTATCAAAATCTGCAAAAATTGTAACATCGTGTTATATTTCAAGTAAAGCAGATCAAATCTGTAAAGTTTCTAGAACGAACTATGAAAATATGTAAAATTTTCAGTTAGAACTGTCAAAATTTGCCAAATTTGACAATTTCTCTGTCCAGATTTGTTAAATTTTCATTTGAAACTGTTTAAATTTACTATATTTTAAAATTTAACTATCAAAATCTGTAAAATTTGTAACATCGTGTTATATTTCTGGTAAATCAGATAAAATCTGTAAAGTTTCTAGCACCAACTATGAAAATATGTAAAATTTTCAGTTCCAACTGTCAATATCAGCCAGATTTGATAATTGCTCTGTCAAAATTTGTTAAATTTTGAACTGAAACTGTTCAAATTCACTATATTATCAAATGTTACTATCAAAATTTGTAAAATTTGTAACATCGTGTTATATTTCAGGTAAAGCAGAAAAAATGTGTAAAGTTTCCAGAACCAACTATAAAAATATATAAAATTTTCAGTTCCAACGGTCAAAATCTGAGAAATTTGACAATAGCTATGTCCAACTTTGTTAAATTTTCAATTGAAACTCTTCAAATTTACTATATTTTCAAATGTAACTTTCAAAATCTGTAAAATTTGTAATATCGTGTTATATTTCTGGTAAATCAGACAAAATCTGTAAAGTTTCTAGCACCAACTGTGAAAATATGTAAAATTTTCAGTTCCAACTGTCAAAATCTGCCAAATTTGACAATTGCTTTGTCCAAATTTGTTAAATTTTCAATTGAAACTCTTCAAATTTACTATATTTTCAAATGTAACTGTCAAAATCTGTAAAAGTTGTAACATCGTATTATATTTCAGGTAAAGCAGATCAAATCTGTTAAGTTTCTAGCATCAACTGTGAAAATATGTAAAAATTTCAGTTCCAAATCTGCCAAATTTGACAATTGCTCTGTCCAAATTTGTAAAATTTTCAATTGAAACTGGTGCTTCTCACTTAATTTTTTAGCAATGAAATTTCGTTATTATTATTATTAATTAGGTGCTGAGGTGTAAAATGTGGGATAAAATGATAAGGACCTAATGTCGGAATCTGACGTTACTTATAGAAGTCTGTGGTTCTGCCGCGATACGTGTTCGGTTTCATGCACTTTAATTATGACCTTCTAGACGGACAGGTATGTTCAATGAATTCCACAATTCCATCACTTACGGAAACTTCGACTAACCGAATATCTTTCATATTAGCTGACTTTTCATATGCACTTTAAAAGTAAAAACAAAATATCTTAATTACAAAGATTTAATCACAAAGACAAAAACAAATACATTCAGCTGCCAAAGTTGCCTGTTTCGACAATCAACGAAATGCCATAACTTTGAGAATCATGTATTTTCGTGCGAATTTCGTTTACGGAAGAAGCAATAATGAGTTCAAATCATCGATAACAATAAAATCAATAATGGTTTACGTAAATATTCTTATATTCATAATTGTGGATAAAATCGTAAAGTATGATAAACTCGTTTGTGGCAATTAATTAATGCGGATTTTATGTGCGAGGCCATAAAAATGACAATAAATTACAACGGGTATTTAACGTTGAGTACAAAAATTTATAATTATACACAAATTTTTAGAATAGTTCAGCTTTCTGTTGCAAATCACACAGGCAGATTTAATTTGCGAAGGTATAAAAGTCAAATCGTTTTACACCAAAACGCATCGACTCAAGTCCTCAAATCCACCACAAACTCTGATCGTTAACAATAATATCCTGGGGTCATTTCCACGCATCCACGCTCGTACTCGAGGAACGCGTTTATCTCGGTGATGTAGTGAGGCAGTCGAGATAAACGAGTGTCGGCGACCACATCATTACATAAATAGAATAATTGGATCGTTGTAATTATATTTCCGATAAGCTATTAATTAGGCGTGTTGGGCCAGAAACGCCCGTCCTGCGGGGTAGAGGGCCGGTTGAGTGAAAGGGTTCGCCTAGTGAGCGTTTCATTATTAACGGACCGGGCAAAAAGCAACACTTTAAAACGGCCACGGCTGACCTTTACGGTCGCAGTGGATAGTAAAAAATCACTCGGGTCGCGGCTTTCTAAAACCTGGCGAAAATACACACGGAATCGATCCGGCTGATGATTAATTTACCACACCACAGAGCGCATTAATAAAGCATAATGGCAATGTGTAGTAACAGTTTATGGATTCATTCCACGACCATAAATTGTCTGCATAACTCAGTAATCTGAAATTTAAGACGTTACTGATAAGCAACCGCGATTAACGCATTGGTACCAGTATGTTGAGTCGATACCTCGTCAAAAGATTATTTACATCTTAAATTTCAATAGATCCATCCATTAAGCTGGATGACTAAATCATAGCTAATTTTAAATAATTCCCATCCCTAGGAAGCATCGTAACAAAAGATGGAAAAAGCAACAATTCGAGACTTTAACTCAAAAACAACTTCTACACGCCAACAACATAAACATAAAAACAAAAACAAAACATTCATCCAAACATATAAGATACATTCCAGAAATAAGTTTATCCATTTTTTCCCAAAAACAAAAGTAGCTGGGCTAGAACAGTTCTGCACCAATTTCCCATAAGGATTTACATAGGGGTCTAAATTTACTTTTTTCCAGTCGTGCGACATCTGTGGGATAGGTGTGGGGCCCATGTGAGACATCTGTGAGACAGTTGTGAGAGTTATGTCCCACGACCGGAAAAAGAGTAAATTTAGACCCCTATGTAAATCCTTATTGGAAATTGGTCCAAAACTGTCATAGCCTATCTACTAACTATAATCGATAAAACTTTGAAACAGCAATGGCACAATGTTTGATATGAAGCCCTTAGCAGGCTGCCGTGATTATATGATTACTAAAAATTTCCAAGTAGGCAGAGTATGCCTTGCTTGGGGCACCTTTGATTATTATTATTTTAATTCCTCAATATTGATTTTAACGTTTTTAACTAAAAACTTTTAATTTGTGTTTTAACAATTTTATACGAGTAATATGTTTCGACCTAATAAACAACTCAAAACTAAACAATAATCATTACATTATTTCGCGACGTGAGTATGACCACAACACCTTCATTGTCAATTGACAATGGAGATTCCCCGGAAGTTGTGGTCCGATAGTAAAGTGTGGTCGATTATCGGATTTTTGTATGCCGGAAAAATACAGCATACAAAAACAGGACGTGAAGATGTACAGGATGCATGAATCGATGTAAGTAGGAAGTTTTTGCACATCCTCCTTATTCCCCAGACTTAGCGCCAAGTGATTATAATCGTTTTCCATCGCTTTAGTCGCATTGAAAACAGCAATTTCAAAATGACCATTAACTGCAACAATCAACTAAAGTGGAATTAAATCATTTTGACGCAAATTTATATTGCACTGGAATTGAAAATATAATTATTTGCTATGGTAAATAGTTAAATGTTTATATAATAGTTGCTTTTTAAATCACCAGGATGGTTTCGACCTTTATTGATGATTAAAACAGCCTGTACGGCGAAGCAGATCAAATTATACAGCAAAATAGTTGCTTATGCAGTAGTTCTAAATAATTTTGTATATTTTTAATGTGTTGGCCCATTTCTAATACGCTTACAAAACTGTGGAAACTTAATAGTTGCTTTTTTCAACATCAGGATGGTTTCAACCTTTATTGATTCAGGCTGTTTTAGCCTGTACGGCGAAGCAGACCAAATTATATAGCAACATAGTTGCTTCTGCTCTAGTTCTAAATAATTTTGTATATTTTCAATTTGTTGGCCCATTTTTAATACGCTTATAAAAACAGTGGAAACTTACTTCTGAATATACCACAAAGGCTTGGATCAGTGATTCAATTCATGGCCACATGAAAAATAATTAAATACTTAAAATCCTCATTTATCATGGAAAAGAATCACAATCAATGTTACCTGCAACTTGTATATCATTTCATATGTTCTTTCTTGCTTTTGTTACTGAAACTTACTTCTGGATATACCACAAAGGCTTGGATCAGTGATTGAATTTATGGCCACACATGAAAAATAATTAAATACTTAAAATTCTCATTTATCATGGAAAAGAATCACCATAAATGTTACCTACAACTTGTATAGCATTATAACTAATGATTATTGAAAAAAAGGAGACGTAATTTGATTGATTATTATAGAAATGATTATGCTTTGAGGAACAATAAAAATAAATGTTAATACAGGGTGTTTTAAATAAAACCACCCAAATCGCCATTTCACAATAAATGTTACCTACAACTTGTATAGCATTTCATATGTTCTTTCTTGCTTTGGTTACTGCAAAATCTTAATAAAAATTAATTTCATTAATATAATTGAAATGATTATTGAGAAAAAGTAGACGTAATTTGATCGATTATTATAGAAATGATTATGCTTTGAGGAATAATAAAAATAAATGTTAATACAGGGTGTTTTAAATAAAACTACCCAAATCGCCATTTCAATTCACCAGATGGTGCTTATTTAGGGACTAAAAAAGTAGATCTGGCAACTAAGTCCAAATTTAGAACAAGTATCTGTAATATATGTCTATTGTCATGTCATTAGTGTCAATGCCATCAGTTAAAGTTATAGATTTATAATAAATTAATGTTATTTGTACGTTCCACTTGAAATTGATACAACCATTTCACAATTGTAACTCGTTATTGTAAATTAATTCTAGTCGTATTTGTTGCATACACGAAATTGTTTTATACAGGGTGGTTACTTTTACGATGTCCCCATTAGGATCTATTAAACGAAAATATATACAGAGTTGGTCAAAATGGAGAAACGTTTCTTATTTTCATGCATTTTAATATTCTGAAAAGAAATCTGAAAAGGATATCTTGCATAGTTCCTTAAATATCGCTGACGATTTTTTTTAAATGATCAATTTTTTGTGGTAAATAATGTCAGATTTTCCATGTATTATACATGGTTGAAACCGGAATTTTTCGCTCTTTTGAATGCTATGAAAATTTGGACATCTAGTTGGCGCAGAAAATGTTTGGCACTGTCGTCTGAAAGCTCACGTCGAAAATTGTGAGAGTGCCAAGTTTCGTGAAATTTCCTTCAAAAGTATAAAAATTATAAAAGTAAATGGAAAGTGCACTTTTTCAGTTTTTCAGCGATATTTCATGTTATTAAAGGGTATTTTAAATAAAACCACCCAAATGGCCATTTCAGTCCACCATATGGTGCTTATTTAGGGTCTAAAAAAGTAGATCTGGCAACTAAGTCAAAATTTAGAACAAGTATCTGTAATATGCAAGATATTTTCGTTTCAGTATATTGAAAGGCACGAAAATGAGAAACTTTTATCCTATTTGACCAACTCTGTATATATTGCCGTTTAATAAATCCTAATGGTGGGCGTCATAAAAGTGACCACCCTGTATAGACAGTGACATCTCAGTACTCTTAGGTAAACTTTTAATATATGGTTATTTTAGAATTATTAAGGGGAGATTAATAGTTCAATTATTAGGGAAAATTACAAAAAAAAATTACAAAATCAATTAACTAAAAAAATTAAATAATAATTTATATAAATTTTAATAATTGATTTGAAATAATTATATATAATTAAGCGTTGCCATACTTATGTTTGTTTACCTTATTCCACAGAAAAATAACTGCCATCTGGTGGATGAAATTTGCGATTTGGGTGGTATAATGTATGAAATAGTTTGTACAGCTATGAAGCATCGACCATATGCAAAGCAGGCAAAATAAGTCTATTAAAAAGCTCTAGTTGGTAAGACAACAAAAATGTGGAAGCAAATAGTAAAAAAGGGAGAGCAAATAGTAGGATAGTTTATATTTCTACTGTTGTGGCTCATTACCTTTCTGAAAATGGAAGGACCATTAAACACAATAGAATGATTAGAAAGAAAGTTAAAGCGAGACCAGATAATAGGATAGTTTATATTTCTACTGCTGTGGCAAATTACCATTCTGAAAATGGAAGGACCATTAAAAGCAATAGAATGATTAGAAATAAAGTTAAAGGATTTGTAAACTAAATTATAGAACATAATGGAACTGAAATGACGAATTCGAATGATTTTAAACTAAAAGCTTCTCATAAAACAAGAATAGAACTGATAATCAAGAGCAAGATCTATCTATAGCATGTATATTTAGTATACCAGCATATTTCTACTATTGTGGTTAATTGCCTTTCTAGGAGAGTAAAGACCATTAACAAAATCTGTGATAGAATGAAAAGATAAAGACTTTGTAAACCAAAGTTTTTAAGGCATTGTAACTGGAATCAGGAATTAGGAAGATTTTGATTGAAAATGTAGCTATAGAACCAAATACTATCAATATTAAAAAGCTCTAGTCGGTAAAAGAACAAAAATGTGGAAGCACATAGTAAAAAAGCGAGACCAAGTAGTAGGATAGTTTATATTTCCACTGTTGTGCCTTTCTGAAAATAGAAGGACCATCAAAAACAGTAGAATGATTAGAAAGAAAGGTAAAGGATTTGTAAACGAAATTATAGAAGATAATGAAACTGAATGATGAATTCGAAAGATTTTAAACGAAAAGCTTCTGATAAAACAAGATTAGAACTGATAATCAAGAGTAATATCTATATAGCATGATTATTTAGCATACTAGCCTATTTTTACTATTATGGCTAATTACCTTTCTAGGAAAGTAAAGACCTTTACAAAATTCTCTGATAGAATGAAAAGATAAACAATTTGTAAACCAAAGTTTTTAAGGAACTGTAACTGGAATCAGGAATCAGAAAGATTTTGATTGAAAATGTAGCTATAGAACCAAATACATCCCATCATCTAGCCAGTCTAGAACTTATAACCAAGAAGAAGATAGTAGTAGGAAAGTAAAGACCATTAAAAAAATCCGTGATAGAATGAAAAGATAGAGAATTTGTAAACCAAAGTTTTTAAGGCACTGTAATTGGTATCAGGAATCAGAAAGATTTTGATTGAAAATGTAGCTATAGAACCAAATACATCTCATCATCTAGCCAGTCTACAACTTATAACCAAGAAGAAGATATATCTATGCTTGTATATTTAACACATTGGTCCATTTCTACTGGCATGTCATATTAATCGCATAAGAAAAGTTACTAGCTAAATATCTTAGACAAAAAACAATCTATCACCTACGGATCTGCATTTCTGGGGTGTTTTTTTTTCAGTTTTCTCATTTCCTTGTAAGAAATATTGGAAATGTGCCACGAATCTGCATTTCTGGCGTGGTTTTTCTGCAGTTTTCCCACTTCCTTGCAACAAATGTTGGAAATCTGCCTCTACCATCTATAAGTCGCATGAATACGCAGATGGGCAATAATAATAATGCCTCTCTCCTTTTAACGCCCGTATAACTAGTAATAGTTCAGGGGTCTATGGTAAAATAAAATTTAATTGGGTCCAAATTATCTGCCATACAATGACAGTAACCAATTACGCCATAGGTGGAGGAGTAGTAGGGATTATTATTATTATTATTATTATTATTATGTAGGAATATTCTAGAATATTATACAAATATTTGTTCTACTTTATTGTTAACACTCCAAATTAACAGTTTGCAACATTTGCAACAAATCAATTTACTGATAGCAATATTTTTTCATGAAACAATTTTTAATGTGATTATTTTTTAAAGAAACTGCAAATTCCTATTGCTAAATCTAATTTGTGTCGCTAAAAAGTTATGTGTTTTAATATCTTAATAGTCCTGTAACTGACAACACAAATATCCCACAAGTGCTGTATTTTTTTCACACACCACATTTATATTTCCAAACTTCAAACAAATTTCAATGCATGTGTGTACCCATATTATCATATTTTCGTGAAAGTATTTTCCAGTATGCACCTACATTTTTTTTAAATCCATATTCATTATTTTTAGTATTCAAACTTCGGATAATTATTAAAATTCAAACATTCGGCTCTTGCCAGGTAAAAATTTCAAATTCAAAAATTCCAAAACGTGCACTGCTTCATGTTGTTTAGATAGCATTTATATTTACAACAGATTACATGCTTCACGTACTCCGGCATAATTTTCCGCTTGACCGAGCCGCAGTCTGCTAATGTAAATAAAATGTAAATTATGTGATTCATACTCGATACGGCGCAATCCTACGCGAAAAAGTCGTACTATCATTCAGCTAAATCATGACCATGCACAAATAACATCAAAAGGCATAAATCATGTGAGCTGTCCATTGTGTGGATTGTTTGGTTTGGGTCACTGATCCGCAAAGTTTTTCAGCTCGTACTTATTTAATTATGTGACTCGTTCACACTACAATAAATTTTGTTATTTTGTTGCTCATGCGGCAAATTCGAGGAAGACCATTAAATCATCTAGTCTTCTAGAAACGTTTAGTTTTATGTACATAATTCGGGATTACAATTTAATTTCGACTGGAATTTTCGTTTGCACAGATTTGGACAGTGCATTTTATACATCTTATTGATTTTTGTTCCACCGCTATTGTAACGTCCCTCATTTCCAGGACGTTTGGTATATAAAGCTAACCTAATCTAACCTAACAAAAAACAAGTATGTATTAGGTTAGGTTGGGTTAAGCTGGATTAGGTTTTTCTGATCAATTTTTGTATGCGAAATGTCCTTGTAGACCGCATGGTGCTAGAAAGCACGCTAAAGTGTAAAGCTCGGGTAGACCTCACGTTAAAATAGCACCGGTATGTCTATGCGGCAGATTACTTAACACCAACTTTGAAAACACCTGCTTTAAATAAATACGTAGTAATTGCAAGCTATTTACATTAAAATTTCACATTACGCTATTTCGCGCCCTAATTACATAAAATTTGGACAGCTGCTTAAATATTCGCACCTGTTTTTCGCCACGGGCTTCCGGTCGGGCGAGTGCCGTAAGTTCGAGGTGCCCGGAAGTGCCCCTTGGTGGTCGCGTGCCCCCTATCAGTTTAAGTTATGACAGTGGCGAGTTTTATGGCCCGCGTTAAATTCCTGTTCGCAAATTAGCAGCCGCGATAACAGCCTCGTTACGGGCCCCATTTAGGCCTGTCACAACAATCGACAAAAACACAAACGTCGAAAATAGGCCCTGGATCCGGGGGTTGGGGGGGTTCTTTGATCGACGGAACGGACCTGCCTCGTTATAAATGCGCACTCCGAGGGCCATGCGTGGGCGTAAAAGGGCAAACACCGTGATTAGTTGATTGTTAGAGTTAACTGCCGGTGTGGGTGAAATTGTGACCTTCGACCTTAAGTGGAATGCGAAAGGTTGGACGCTTTTGATATCTGATTGACATCACACTATTTATGGGTCTGTCTATCCATCTGCTGATAAAGTTACGAATAGTAAGCTTAGAGGAAAATGACAACATAGTGGCAAGTAAGGACATGATAGCGTTCAATTGCGTGCCCTGCAATTTTTATAATCTTCAGGAAAATAGGTAATTCAAAAATTAGTTTTATTTGCTATTTCACGCTACAAAACGATATTTTGCAGCGTTTCTGTCTCAGTTGTATTTGAGTAGGTAATTATTTATTCTGCAAATGAGAGTCCGCGATTAATCGCATTTTAAGATTTAACTTAGAAAAAACTACTGCTGATAAGAATCTAAAAATTGAGATTTTTTGCAATTATTTAACAATAGATCAGTCAAAATCGAAAAATTCGAGAGGTTAAAGTAGATAGGCTAGGGCAGTTCTGGGCCATTTTCTCATAAGATTTACATGGGGGGTCTAAATTCACTTTACTTCCGGTCGGGCTGGTCGTCGAATTTTATATCATCCTCTTTATATCATCCGACTCCCCTGCGCGGGAGTCGGATGATATAAAGAGGCTAATATAAACAGATTCATATAACAGCCTGTTTAAATCAACCTGTTTATATCAGCCTGTTTAAATCAGCCTGTTTAAATCAGCCTGTTTAAATCAGCCTGTTTAAATCAGCCTGTTTAAATCAGCCTGTTTAAATCAGCCTGTTTAAATCAGCCTGTTTAAATCAGCCTGTTTAAATCAGCCTGTTTAAATCAGCCTGTTTAAATCAGCCTGTTTAAATCAGCCTGTTTAAATCAGCCTGTTTAAATCAGCCTGTTTAAATCAGCCTGTTTAAATCAGCCTGTTTAAATCAGCCTGTTTAAATCAGCCTGTTTAAATCAGCCTGTTTAAATCAGCCTGTTTATATCAACCTGTGTATAACAGCCTCTTTATATCAGCCGAGTCCCGCGCAGATGTTAGGCAGCTCAACATACACATCGCTGATGTGTATGTTGATAAGGGACTTAGACGAATTCGACGACCAGCCCGACCGGAAGTAAAGTAAATTTAGATCCCCCCCCCGTGTAATACTTTATGGGAAAATGGCCCAGAACTGTCCTAGGCTATCTACTTGTTAAGGAGGTTCCTAAGTGTTAACACACTGTACACAGAATGAACGTTTGCCGTATGCAGAAAACGTAATAATAAGAGATAAGACAAGTTTCATATTAGGAAGAGTGTGAGTGGATAACATTTGCTTACCGAACGACATGTACGAAACTCAGTAATCATAGATTGTAGATTGATTTAAATTCGTTGGGTTGTGCTTTAACCACCTACATAGCAGTTCTTACAATGACAATTTTGTTCTTGTCAGAACTACAAATATTTGAAATGAAACTTTAATACCGGCTGGGGCACTTCTGGTGTTGTAATACAGGGTGAGTTTTTTTTTTCATTTGAAGTATTGGGATCTTGGAAACCATAAGATATAGAGATTCAGTTAAATGAGGAAAGAGTTGTCGTTTTAAGAGCTTATGCAAGATATGTTTTTGTTTTTTTAAAAAAGACCACAGTTTTTCAGTTATAATACAAACTTTAATTTTTTAAATGGCAGTCATACTTTGACATTTTTAAAAAGAACAAATTTTTCTCTTTATTACAATACAAGGTTTGCTATACTTACTTTGATAAATAAAGGCCATCTTCGAAAATTAACTTTATGAAAATTATTACTTACTAACAAAAAAACACGATACAGGACTATTTGTATTATTGAGAGTAGCAAAAAAAGAGTTTGCCATGGTAAACTTTTTCTTTCCTATCACTAGGAGAATTCTACTAATTTTCTATTCTAATTATACTAAATTCTATTCAAATTATCCAACGAAAATTCCTGCATCTCATTTATTTATGAAAGTAAGTATAGCAAACCTTATATCATTATAAAGAGAAAAAATCGTCTTTTTTAAAAATCCCAAAGCCAACTATGACTGCCATTAAAAAAAGTTTGTATTACACTCAAAAACTATGTTTTTTTTTTTCAAAAAACAAAAGCATATCTTACATAAGCTCTTAAAAAGACAACTCTTTCCTCATTTAACCGAATCTCTATGTTTTATGGTTTCCCATATCCAAATACTTTAAATAAAAGAATAAAACTTTGATAAATAAACACGATTCAAGACTATTTGTATTATTGAGAGTAGCAAAAACAGAGATTGCCATGGAAAACTTTTTGTTCTCCTCTTACTACGAGAATTCTACTAATTTTCTATTCTAATTATACTAAATTAAGTTATTAAGAGAAAAAATTGTCCTTTTTAAAAATTTCAGAGCCAACTATTACTGCCATGTAAAAAAATTAAGTTTGTATTACAACTCAAAAACTATGTTGTTTTTTTTTTCAAAAACAAAAGCATATCTTACATAAGCTCTTAAAAAGACTATTTCCTATTTCATCATTTAACAGAATCGCTAAGTATTATGGTTTCCGAGATCCCAATACTTAAAATAAAAAACTCACCCTGTATATCTTGTTGTATATCTGTTATTACCAGTGGTCTAGGGATAGTATGACAGATACAATTACATTGCGTAAACAAAGAATCTAGATTTGGGATACAATAGTCGATTTTATGTAATTTATATTGTGTACAGATCGTTTTATTCCAATTCTGCTTTTGGCTGCATGTGTTACGAACACACATTTAATGATTCATGTCAATTAAATGCACTTTACGTAATACACACAAATGTGTTCATATGTGTGCCATTTGCAGCACGTAATCTATAATCCATATCAATAATGTTCACAAATTACTTGAACACGTTGGTAATGGCGTGTAAGTATGCCGATATGTATTAGTTCGCATCCAATTTTTACGTCCGATCAGTTAACATTGAACCAATTTTAGATAGTGTGATGTTAGGTATACTTTTATTAACAATGATAATAAAATAATTATGCACAATTCGTCGTATTGCATGTAACATTTTAAAAGTTTTTAGGAATATAACACATAAGTTTTGGGATTTTTTTTTAATGCTTTACGTGACATTGTAAAACTATTGCATCTGGTCAACTAAGGAGAAACATGTTGCTAGGGGTCTTGTCAATTTGTTTTGACATTTCACATTTTCGTCTGACCTTTGCCAAATGGCGTTTCAAGTAGACATTCGAAAGTCCATCTACAACTTAGTTGGACAGCTGCCGAAACGAGATATTGTGAACATTTTTTGTGGGCAAATTATTTAAAAAAAACTGTGTATATCGGACAATTCGGGAAAATGTGAAATGTCAAACAAATTGACAAGACTCCTAGCAACATGTTTCTCCATAGTTGACCAGACGTAATAGTTTTACAATGTAACGTAAAGCATTAAAAAAAAATACAAAACTTATGTAATAGGTGTTAGTATGACAGGGTTCTGTGTGTGCAGCCCTTTCTTTAACTATTGTCGTTTTATCAAAATGCGAAGAAAACGATCATGGTCAAGCACAAGTTCGTGCAGCAGCAGGTTAGGTGAGGTTAGGTTAGGTTTAGGTTAAGTACTTCGTGTTACGATTTCTCTCCAAAATCTGCCAGTAACAGTAAAATGCCATCAACCAAGATACGCTTGTTGCATATAAAATAATTCGGTTAGCGTCCACTGGAATGATAATAATATATTGAATGTTATTATCATCCCAGTGGATGCTAACCGAATTATTTTTTATGCAACAAGCGTATCGTCGGTGATGGCATTTTATTTTGATTATTTTTTGATTTTTGAATCGTAACACGAAGTACATAACCAGAACCTGCATTGCATTAAATGCACGCATTAAATAAATTTAAAGATATGGTTGAAATGTGATATTGTATATTCAACTAAAAGCAGAATTGGGTGGGCGACTTTTAATTTGGAGTCCTAATAAAAACAGCATTCCAGTCCTCTCGGAATACGTAAAATAAATTATTTATGGGTTTAATCAAATAATACACTAAAATCCAACTAATTATTTATTTATGAAATTTATTTTGATCATTTGGCAAACAAACTTAAGGTGTTTGAAGTATTTAAATAATATATTTAAGTAATAATAAATAAGGTCCACGGGTTTAAACTATATGATTCTGCATAATCTTAAGATTTGAGGATCTGAATATTTGGAATGTACAGATTGGACAAATTTTGATGTTTTTGTTTGCTTGCGAACTCTGCAAATGTAAGATACAGGGTGGCCCACCTATCCTCGCTCGGACCATTGCTGCTAGACTAATGAAAATTGAGGGAAACATCTGATTGGACACTGGATATGCTACTTTTTGAAATTATTTTCGAGTGTACAGAGTGTACCATAATGTGTCCCGGATTTATAGTACACTCTGTATACTCGAAAATAATTTTAAAAAGTAGCACATCAAGTGTCCAATAACTTCAAATCAGATGTTTTCCTCAATTTTCATTAGTCTAGCAGCAATGGTACGAGCGAGGATAGGTTTGCCACCCTGTATATGGATAATCGATAAAACCTGCCTTTTTTCGAGAATCTACTGATGCTGATTGTAAAAAATAGTTTTCCCACAAGAGTTGCAAAGTTATTCATATTGAGATTGGGGGAGATATTATCGAATATAGAATGTTAACTGTACAAAATTTGTCATTTATGTTTTGATATCATTCTAATAGTCAATAAATTTAAACAGTAAGATATTTATCGTTTGTTAGTGTCTTTCATAATGACTCCTATCCATTGAGAATTGGACACATGTTTATCATAACTGCTATACTTAACTTCATCGATAATAATAAAAAAAAAAAAGTTTCACATCAAAAATGTACTGAACTAAAATTTGCACATTTTAATATTGTATACTTCATAAGTATGTTTAATACAGATTTAAAAAAAATGGTTTAAAGCTATAAACGTTTTTATAGTTATTCTTAGATATGTTCCTGTATGCTCATCAGCACTGCTGCGGGCTTACGTTGCCATATTTGATTCTGCTAAGTGTAATGAAGGTAAAATTTACATAATTTATTCTAGCCACTGGGCATGTTCGCGAGTTAATATAGTTACCTACAGAACCTCTCCTTTACACGATCATGCATCTCGTCGGGTAATCTTAGCTTGTACAGATGCAACTAAACATGTGGGTGCCATATCGTCAAATATAAATGTTTGGAATGCTGTCAATGTTTTTAAGTTGCCCGGAAATACATTTTTTAATTTATTTTTATTCTGATACTGCATTTTTAGACTGTATTCTGCCTTCAGAGTGGAGTGGTAATATATTTTTGTTAATAGGTTCATTCAACTACCTGATGAAACCACTGAGTAGCGAAACAATGGTGAAGATATTACAGTTGAAATATTACGAAACTTGCACATTAGGAGCACATTAGGAATATCTTCATTCATTAAATTAAATGTATTTGTGGTTACCACTTGGTGAAACATATTAATTAAAAGGTAAATAAAACACTTGGTTGACGTTTCACGGAATTCCATGAAACTTCAAGTCTTTTATTTACCTTTTAATCTTTATTCATTAATGACAAATATTACAAATATTTGTAAATTGATTGATAGTTTCAATTATGTTTACAGTTTATGAATTCACCTAGTGAATATAAACTGTTCTCCTGAGATAGGTGCATAAATCGTTCTACTTCAAATATTACAAATATTATATTATATAAATATAAATATTATGACAAATATTATAAATATTAGAAAATATAAAAAACAATAATAGTGTGTCTATTTTTTGACATGTGAACAAACAACTTGTTCATAAGTTATTTGAAAATGATTGCCATAGAAAGTTAAATATTTGGAAAATATCAAACATGTAGAATATTGAAAAATATGTAGAATATGTAGAATAGTGAATAGTGAATAAATATGTAGAATAGTAATGATCATAAAACGTATTACAAATTAGAGGATTTTAAGGCAATTCTTAAAAATCTTCCACATTCATTGTACGAAATTAAAAAACTCTCTAAAAAAAATTATATCTAATTTTGACATTTGAACAAAATAACATCATTTAAACAATCCCCCACCATTTTCTTCACACAGTTCAAGCCTGGTATGGAACTCCTGAGGACTGTTTTAGATTTCTTCAATAGTTATTAATGCAAATTCCTCTCGTAGGCCACTTTTAAAATTTTCAGTATCATTTTCTGCATTTGAGCGATAGTTTGAATGTTTTTATTTTTCTTTAATGTTATTAAATGTAATTTTAAATTCCTTTGGCAAATAGTACATAAATAAGTGCCAAAATATGATTTAAAAAATTTGAATTTGCCAACACCCTGTATAAATAAATCAAAGTTTTAATAACTGAACTGATAGTTACAAACCAAGCAGGAATTATTATTCTTTTAACATTGTTACTTAAATCTATAAATTAAAAAAATATCCCTCTTGTAAACTCAATCCGGGGACCTACTGTATAATAGAATTGTGATTATCATTATAAGTATTAGAAATTGGATGATTCTAATGCAATTCTCATGTATTTTAACATAATTCGAACATCCGAACATATTTAAATTCGAAAATAATCATGAATATTATAAAATTTTAAGCAAATTTCAAGATAATTGTACTTGTAATGAAACGTATTTGACATTGGAAAGTTCTAAGATAACTGTGAAAGAATTACCGTATAATATATAATATGACTTAAAAAAATCTATGCACATTCGATAATAATAGTCATAAAAAGTAATAAATACTACAACATTTTAAACAAATTTTACGAGAAACGTGATTATCAAGAAACATAATAGAAATTGGAGGATTCGGAGACCTTTCTTAATTAATTGACACATTCTTTGCATGGAACTGGAAAATTCTATGCCAATTCGAAAATTATTGGCATAAAAGTAACCAAAATTGGAAAATTTGAAACAAATTTTACGACAAATATGATTGTTATAAAAAGTATTGAAAATTTTGATGATTTTGAATAAGACAATGTTAACAGAGTTGCCACAATCATTGCACGAAATTAAAAAGCTATGTAATTTCGAAAAGTAATTGTCCTAAAAAGTAACAAATATTGAAAATTCGAAGATTTAATGACAATTCTTAATGAATTGACACATCCTTTGCATGGAATTGGAAAATTCTATGCAAATTCGAATATGAATGCCATATAAACTTATCAAAACTGGAAAATTTCAAACAAATTATGATTGTCATGAAAAGTATAAGTAGAAAATTAGTATTAGTGAAAAGTAGAACAAATTCTTCATATTTGGTAAAACATTCATATTTGGTAATTTAGTTTATGGGTTCATAACTTGTGGTAATCTTGGCAACCCGACAAAACGAAAAAGTTGCTTTCAAGTAGATTCCAAAGTATAACATTTATCAAATAAACGCAAAAACTGAAATATTGGCAACTAGGTTAGGTTACTGCCTCTCCAATAAGTTTCGTATATCCTTGTGGTTATCTTAAACTATCAGACAAACTATCAGGAACAGGATTCTTCAAAAGTAAGTTTTCTTCTAATCATCAATTGTTCGAAAACAGAATTGGTAGATTTTTATAATAAATTAAAAATAACATTATTTTTGTAAATAAAATGATTCTTTTTATATTTTATTTTTTCATTTCATTATTTCCGAAGATTATGATTTCGAAAACATTATGTTAAAAAAATTATCAAATTTTGAAGAACTTACATTCGCAACTCGTTTTAAAGGCGACATATATAATGCTTACGGCCGGTTCCATAATGGTATTAAAGTTTCCTTTAAATCGAAAAGGCGCCTTTAAGTACTGTAACGTTTCCATAATTGATTTTTAAACGTCACTTTACGAAAAAGTTGCTTTTATCATATGGAACAAAAGCAGACATTAAAGTCGACTTTTCTATTCAGTAAGCTTTACATAAAGGAGACTTTTCTGTGATATTATGGAACCGGCCCTAAGTAAGCTATACATAAAGGAGACTTTTCTGTGATATTATGAAACCGGCCCTTAGATCACTGAAGTTTGAAAAACCTTGATTATCTTCCGAGTTGGAGAAACTTTCTAAGATGAGAAGTATTATCTTACAAGGCTTCTACGAAGTGATAACGTTGCTTATCACCGATAACAATTGTTTGCAAAGCAATTCTTAAATCATGGACTGTAAACAGTATACGGGCAACTGCAAACAAATAAACTAAATCACGTATATAATTGCAAGATAAGAATTATGGGCGAATTGTAATAGTATAAGTAAGCGTTTGTAGAATGGTGCCGGAAAGCGCACTGATAAACTTGAACGTAACTCAATCAGAAATAACTCCTTAATAAACCCGATTCTCCAGGTAATCATTTCCGTGCCGTTTTAATTAGCGGCTCTCGGCGTTCATGGAGCCATCAAAAGGAAACAAATAACGGTTAGATTCGAAGGATCTCACACGCGTGATCCTTGGGAGTTCACGGGGCCCGTTTCACCTCCGCCTTCCCAGTTTTACGAGAACCGGCAGTTTTCTGAAAGCGCTTCATTACTTCCGACGCAATTGTCTCCACTTCGCTCCTGCAATTCAGGCGCAGTGCAAATTGCTTGCGGCACGCGTTTGTTTACCTGCACACACGAGCGTGATTTTGCAACCAAATGGGAGCGAAAACGGCGCAGAAAAAACGTGACCGTGAGGTGATCGCCCAGGTGGCTCGCAGACTTTCGGGCCGACTCGATATCGCGCTTAACTGTTAAGCTTGATTTAAAAAAAAAAAGCAATCGAGGCACGCAAACGGGAACAATTGAACGCGCGCTTGTTTACAAGCGTCGACCGGATGTTCCGGTGGAGCGTGCGTTCCGCCAGCCGCGGGGCATCCAAAGCACTTCCGGCCTAATGATGCCGCACAAACATTTGCGGTATGCGGCACAATTTCTGCGAAAATCGTGCAAAAACAGAGCAGATTGCTGGAATGATGTAGTTAATTACACCAAAAATGCGGGTGTTTATTGGGATTTTTTGTAATGTGTTATTAATTCGTGCAGATAGATGTGGTATCTGCAGAGGATCTGTGTCGCATCGCATTAGCTTAACAGGTCAGGCGACACTCCCCGGAATCTCTCTGGGGACACCAGTGGGACACGGATCCCCGTTAGCTGAAGAACACGACTTACTCTTAGTGCTCGCGGTGGTGTCTTGGGTGCCTGGGGTGCGCGGGGGTGGTGTAATCCAAAAGCTAACCCCTCATGTGGGTGAGATCAACAAATCACAGGGTTGTCACGCCGGCGGTGGCACACGCACTTCGCGGGGCTCGCTGATACGGGCACTTAGGCAGTAGGGCACCGGACAGCCCGCGACAGACGCGCGTTACACGTTTTCCTTGCAAATTGCATTTATAAACATTCAGTGAGAGCAAATCGATGCGGGGCAACGCGCTTGCCCGAACGACGGCTGACTGGTTACTGACTGAAAGTAAATATGGTCGAACTGGAATGCGGCCGAAACGGTACAGACTGCGACATCTGCCCTATGAGGGCCTAAGTCTTCACTCGAGACTTCCACCCACACACGAGCGGCAATCCTCGCCAGGCTTTAGTGCGTAAATCAAAACGTGCCCGCCAATTGAGCCTAATTTCCGCGCTCCGAGCGCAAATTGACCCCCCCCCAATTTAACAATCATCATTACGAAAATTTAATATTAATAAATCATAAGTTTATTTAATAGTAAAGCGATTAATATAAATCAAACGCACGCATAGCAATCACATTAAAACCCTGCGAATTGTAATAGCGCACATAAAACGTAAACAATTGAACAACAAACAATAAACAAATGCAGTCGCGTATTCAAGCGCCACCGGAAGTGAACGCGCGCGTCATCTGTACGCCCACGTGGTTTTTCTATTTGGCACTGTGGCAACTAGATGGCGCATCGAGCATAATTCTGTACATAATTTGAATTCTACACTAATATTTAGCATACAGTTCAACCCAGTGTTTATTTCAGGCATATCTTCGGGAGGGTTTTGAGAAAATTTGGAGATTGGAGTTGCTGGCAGTTCCCCACAGCTGTATTCCGTAACACCATATAGGTTTCAGTATTGCTTTGTAGAGTAGTATCTTAGTAGTATCTATTTCTAGTGACATTTGCGACTTTCTACCTATTAACCAATACATGCGGCTTAGTCTGATCCCCATTTGTTTTCTTTTGGTAAATATATGTTTTTGCCATGTTAGACGGCGGTCTATATAGTTATAGTCCACACTCGCTGTCCAAAGCTGCTGACATGAGACTTTTATGCCGAGCACGCCGTCTTCGGGTCCACCGGCGTTATCTCCGAGAGACGCTGCATTTCCGAGCGTCCCAGAGCATCATTCTAATATTAATCTTTGTAACATTAACATGTAAATTTGTGTAAGATCTTCAATCAGTAATAAAATCAATTTTTAAAAACGTAACAAGTCCAACAAGTCAAATTTAACTGGCGCTGCGAACAGGATATCACGACTGGAGCTGCTGATCTATCGACAGGATCAACCCACTACAAGTGATTTCTGTCCAGGGGAAACTGCAGGTCGAGGTGGCTTTCAAGTCATCGCGCGAAGAAACTCCACGTCGAGTCCGGAGGAAGCAAAACATCTAGGGATTCCACACACCTTACGATGCAGATCTTAGTGCTGTAAGTCCTTTGTTTTCTTCCATCCCTAAAGTAATTGCTTCGAATTTAATTAATGAGTAATTCGAAACTTAATTGTGAAAGTGACAGTGAAGAGGAAGCAATTGCCGACGATTTAAACGATTTTAATGCGTTAGTCGAAGATATTTCAATTTCCTCGCCTGTACCTAATACTTTTAAGATTAAACCGAATATTATTGACCGATATTTAACCGATATTATTGACGAAGACACAGACCGTATTATTAATTCCAAAATAGAAAATCCAAATGAATTTGCACAAGTGCTAGACGCCTTAGAGTCTGAATTAGAACAAAACGTAAACGACGACACTGTAATGGCAAAGTTATCCCAATTTCACAACAATCTTTAAATACATTTCCTAATCGAATAATTTTTAGTACAGGTGAAACATACCGAAACCGTTTTACTAAACCCTTTAAAAAACACATATAAAGTAACTATCAGGACATATGCTATCAATACAGATCTTTTCACTTTCATGAAAGGAACTGTGAAACTCTAAGCTATGGAATTTATTTTATTGATAACCAACTTAGACGTCCTTTCGAAACTCTATGTAAAGAAAATTTCAATAACACAATGAAACTATGCATTGCCAATAAATGCACTCGCGACGTTATTCAACATCATTTACAAAAAAACGATTGTAGCAGAATATCACGATGTAAACCATAATGGCATAACCGAAACTTATAATCATTTAAAAGAAAAATACTTCTGGCCAAATATGAAGCAAACTACAACAGAGACAATTAATAAATGCGATTTCTGTCTACAATCTAAGTATCCTAGATACGAGAAAGGTACTGTAGAGAGTCAAGAGTCAACTATTTCTTTTGCAAAAACACAAAAATCCCGAAATACTACTGCCCATGTTAAGAAAATATAAAGACGAAGAAAAACGTCTCCATTGTATAATATTGTTGGAAAAAAATAGCACCGGACTTCGAATGTAGCTTTATTGCACTTTTTACAATTTCTCTATCTGAAGCCACGGACTGCTTTTCAGGCAGGCGTCTCCTTTCTCTCTGCTCGCTCCGACCGGCTGCAGCGCTCTGGTCGGCTTCGTCGGCAATCATCGGGCACTCCTCGGTTCGTTCCGCCCTCAGCGCAGCTGGCGCTAACAATATAATACCTCCTATAAACGAAGTGTATCAATCTGAACGCCTATTAAAAACACTTCAGGTGATTGAAGGAGTAATTAGCCTTTCGTGGAAAGAAATACCTGATTCTGAACTATTAACTGTTGATGAACTTTTAACTGTTCAAAATTATTTGTCAAAAAGGTATAATCCAACGCAATTACTACCTCTTGACAACACTCACGTTCTAAAAACGCTAGTGCTATCAAAATTAGTCACTATAGGAACAGATGAAGCAATCACATTCCTACTAAAAATACCAATTTTAAAACCTTTTTCTGTAAATTACACTCAAATCTAACCTATCCCGAATTACCAAGATGTTGCGATAATTCCTCCAAAATCATTCTTAATTGAGAGCAGTGGATCGAAGTACTGGACTAATGAAGATTGTCAAGCTTGTCAAGATTGTCAAGCTTGTCAAGATTGTCAAGCTTGTCAAGATTGTCAAGCCACACCATCACTGTTTGCCTACAACAACCAACACAAGATGAGTGCACTCTAACAGACATTAACAAGTGCCAAACAACAAAGATTGCCAACAACTACGAGATTGTTTCTGTGATAAGAAATAAGCAACTATTGGTCTTGCTTAAAGAAATAATAATATAATATATTGCCATACTCGAATCGAGCGTCGGCTATTTCCCCGCATACGTCAGTGTGTGAGTGTCTGTATTGTAGTTACAGTGACGTATGGCACCTACAGTTTAACGTCGGCTGCGAACGACTGGTTTGGGGAAACTATCCTGGGCAGATTACTCTCAGTGGTTTGCCATTGCCTTCTGAAAGGAGACGAGCGGATTTCTAGATATTTTTACCGGAGCCCGGGATCGAACTCGGGTCCGCCGCGTGAAAGGCCGACACTCTGACCGTTTCACCACACTCGCCTCAAAGAAAAGCAAGAGGTAATCGAGGACTGTCAAGGACAACTAACCAGAAGATTGGTTCAAGGAGTCAATTTAATCAGCTCTCCATGCCGAGTAATAATATCGAGGTCAATTTACGACAAGACTACACCTACATTCGAGATGCCATTGTATCAACCCACCAACGAAACATTGGAATTTCACCAGCAGGCGAAACTTCAATTGAGACATCTCAAGGACCCGACAGTTCTCCAGCGAGAAGCCGAAGAACTTGAACATCAACCCCTACATCTGGAACGACTGGCTCACCTCATTTATTACGGATTCACAAGTCTGGGAACCCTATTCCTAATATTTGCCATCGTAATTATTAAACATTTCAGAAGCCGCATAATCGACCTTCTGTGCAAACGAAGAAAAATAACTCGGATCAAGGGGATCGACCCGGGTCAAGAAGAAATGGAAGACGTCAACCCCCAGCTGAATTGAACAAGGGCGTCCAAAATCTAAGGAGGGAGGAGTTATAGTCCACACCCGCTGTCCAAGGCTGCTGACATGAGACTTTTATGCTGAGCACGCCGTCTTAGGATCCACCGGCGTTATCTCCGAGAGACGCTGCATTTCCGAGCGTCCCAGAGCATCATTCTAATTTTAATCTTTGTAATATTAACATGTAAATTTGTGCCAGATCTTCAATCAGTAATAAAATCAATTTTTAAAAACGTAAATTTCAACAAGTGTAATTTAACTATATGTAGTCCGAGATATTTGGCCTCTTTTTGCGAAATTTGAGTATAATTTATAGTTACTAGTGGACACGTTTCTCTTCTGGTAGTAAAGGTTACATGCACTGATTTGTTCTCGTTGACTTTGATTCTCCATGTTTTGAGCCACTCTTCTATTTTGTGTAGGTTTAATTGCAGGTTCCTTGAGGCCTTTGCTGGGTCTCGATGGGATGCCAGTATAGCGGTGTCGTCTGCGAACGTTGCCACTGTAGTGATATGGGTGGTGGGTAGGTCTGCGGTGTACAGGGTGGCCCAATTTGGATGTTTCTATAGGGGATCTCGGCAACTAGAAGAGATAGAGAAAATCGGATGGCGTATCCTCGATCTCTTTTTTAAGACCACCTCAATGGTGAAAACAAAAATTGGCTATAGTCTTTCGTTTTGAAGTTATGGCCAAAAACTCATTATTTTCCATTTTCGATTTTTATCATTATTTCATTTATTTCTCATTTTATTAAAATAAGACTTACACGTTCTTCAGGCACTTTTTTACGGTGAATTGAATAAGTTTTACAGAATTTTAATATATTCGTTAATAAACAAGATACAATACAAAGTTGTGTTTTTTTAAATACAAGTCGTAGTTGGCTTTGGCCTTAATAAATAGGTTATTTTTTTCTCTTTTCAATGATGTACCACATGTGAATGTTATAATTGCATTTTTGTTGAAATCTATTAAAATTGTGTCAACACGTCATATATTCTCTTATTGGGCGTCTGGTAGTAGGCTTGTATTGTTTGGAGTAAAATTATTCATTGAAAATGCACAAATTTGCCATCTGTAAATTACAAAATACCATGTGAATACAATATTATATATGTTAGAAAGGTTTATTAAATAAATAACAATTATCTTATTGCCTAGGGAATATTACAGGCTCTATCATCTAAAAAGCAGACAACCCAATTAATTGATTTTTCCAAGATTGAAAAAAAAACCGTCAATGAAGCATTGAAAAGCATAGACACAATATTTAAATTACAATAAATGTTCCAATTGATACCCATTATTCAAAATGCATATGTTGCATCTTTTAATAACACTTCTGTAAGCAATATGAATGTGAACATTTGAAATTGAATTTATACAATCTATAAAATGTTGTCGTAAATTATTAATATTACCATTTCTCATTTTATATAATTTATCGGTCTATATCTTGGTCGTTCAAATGGTGTCTTTTTCGAATAATGTATGGTCTAAATTTAATGTTTTTTCAAAATTCCTCAATATGCCGGCTGGAAATTTCTGGATTCACTATTATATCTAAAATTACATTAGTAGCAGTTTCTTCAGCGTCTACTATATTGTGAGACCTTGATTTTGGCTACTTGAAAGATCCGTGGTTGATAAGATTTTCTTTTAGTCTTTGAAATATTGATTTATCGGGTTGTTTTATTTCCGGATAGCGATTAAAATATGTTTCTATGTCAATAAGTGATTTGTTATTGCTTTGAATAAAGCATCTAACATATCAAATATTTCATAATTTTCGTACGACATTGTTAAACACTTCAAAATATAAAGATCACGTCGAATGTGTTAGCTTGACAATCAAACAATTTAAACAAAACAAGTCCAATAAGAGTCCAAAACATATGACGTTTTAAAAGAATTTTAATAGATTTCAACAAAATTCCAGTTATAACATCCACATGTGATACATCATCGAAAAGAGAAAAAAATAACCTATTTATTAAGACTAAAGCCAACTACGACTTCTATTTAAAAAAACAAAACTTTGTATTGTATCTTGGTTATTAACGAAGATATCAAAATTCTGTAAAACTCATTCAATTCACCATAGAAAAGTGCCTGAAGAACATGCAACTCGTATCTTAATAAAATTACAAATAAATGAAATATTGATAAAAATCGAAAATGGAAGATAATGAGTTTTTGGCCATAACTTGAAAACAAAAGAGGATAGCCAATTTTTGTTTTCACCATTGAGTTGGTCTTGTAAAAATAGATCGAGGATACGCCTTCCGATTTTCTCTATCTCTTCTAGTTACCGAGATCCCCTATAGAAACATCCAAATTGGGCCACCCTGTACAATAGGTATAATATGGGGCCTAAAACACTGCCCTGTGGTACTCCGGCATTGATGTCTTTGAGATCTGTATACTCGCTTTGCTGTTTCACCAAAAAGTGTCTGTTGGACAGGTAAGATTTTATGATTTGGAAAAAGTGGTGTGGTATATTACCTTTTAACTTGTAGAGTAAACCGGCGTGCCAGACTTTGTCAAATGCTTGGCTTATATCAAGAAACGCAGCCGAGCAGTATCTTTTGCATTCTATATGTCTTGAGATCTTTTTTACGATTCGGTGAATTTGTTCAGTAGTTCCATGCAGATTTCTAAATCCGAACTGGTGATTGGGAATTAAATTTCTATCTTCCAGTATTGGATTTAATCTTTTCAATATAAGTTTTTCCAATGCTTTTGAAAGTACTGGAAGCAGACTTATTGGTCTATATGATGTTATGTCCGCAGGATCTTTTCCGGGCTTTGGTAGCATTATAACTTCTGCTACCTTCCACTGGCTAGGAAAATATCCCACTCTCAGTAGTGCATTGAATATATGGGTTATACATATTTGGTATTCTTTCGTTGTTTCTTGTAGAACTCTTCCTGTAATTAGGTCATAACCAGGCGCCTTTTTGGTATTTATGTCTTTGTTGATGACGGCCTTTACTTCTTTTATCTTGAATGGTTCTATTGGGAAGTCTAGCTGGGTCTTCAGATAGTCTGCAATTCTGACATATTCTTCTGCGTTACCTGCTGGGTGTGGAGTGAATACCTTCGCCTGATGCTGTGCAAATGCGTTGGCTTTCTCTGCGTCAGTTTTACACAATTTGCCATCATTGCCTTTTATTGGTGATATTGCTTGCCGAGGCCTTTTAATTTTCCTTGTAGCTTTCCATAGGGAGTATTCGTTTCATTCTGTAGGTGACAAGTTACGCAGGTGCTCTTGTATACCTTGATTTTTCAGTTCTAAAAGTAACGTTTTTAATTCTTTGATTTATTTATTGAGTTTTGTTTTCTCTTCTGCTGATCTGGTTTTTCTCCACTGTGCAACGGAAATATTCGTATTGAAAGCCATTGGGGCCTTCTGTATGAATTTGATAACTTTATGGGCACAATAAGCCAAATAGTCGTCATGATACTTGAATAAAATTTGGAAATTTAGATTTAGATTTTTCGAACATAATGTAGATTTGAAAAGGTTTTGGAAAAAAACGAGCAACCGGAAGTGGGCGGTTACTCTTATCAAGTTTTTTTCGCACAAAGCACTCTTCCTTTGTGAATAAAATTACGTTGATATTTAATTGTTATTATTATTCATGTTAATAAAGAGACAGTCATGTGCTGACCCACATCAGATTTTTGTATTAGGGACAGTAGTTCTCCAATATATGAACATCTTGATTTTGAACTGACAAGTTATAAATTTAAGAATCACCTTATGATCATTTATTTATTTTTTATGTTTGAAACAAACATGCAATTTTTTTCCAAGATATTAAAATGAAAAGGACATTAGGGACAAAGGACAAAAGGCCATTATTTTGGTCTCACAGCGTAGATGCTAGTAAAAAGCCAAGGGAGGAATTGTTTGTGTCATCAACAATTCAACCTACAGAATTTAAAAGTGTTAAATCATCAAAAAAAAAACAAGAACGCAACTACAATAAACGCTGGGAACAGAAGTATACTTGGCTAGAATATAGCGAAGAAAGTGGAGGTGCATTTTGTAGACTATGCCGAAATTTCACGAAAAGTAATGCAAAAGTGTTGCAAAAGACTAGTAGGGTATTCAAAACCGTTCCATTTACATCATTTAAAAATGCTTTGGGAAAAAAGGCAAGTTGGAAAAACATTGATCAGCTCACACGGTAAGTGTCCAAATGGAAACCCTCAGAAGACAAGCTTTGAAAACACCCATACATGCTCAAATAATTCAACAGAGTGTACATAAAAGGAATCTAAACAGAAAATGTTTAAAAACACTTCTGCGGGACTTGTACGTTTTGATAAAGGAAGAAGTAGCCCATACAACTAAATATGAAAAATTACTTGAAAGCCTTCTTGATAAGTTGAGTGGCGATTTTAAAATATGGAGAAAATCTCAAAGTGATGGACCGAATTACAGCAGCAAGGACACTGCATCTGAACTACTGGTATGTATGGGTGAAGTTTTGAGAGAGGAGTTGAAGAAAACGTTAAAAAACTAGAAGTTCTCTATTTTGGTAGATGAAAGCACTTCTATAAGAAATGAAATTGAACTTAGTATAATGTTCATAATTGTAGAAAATGGAGTGCCCACGAAAAAGTTCTTGGAAATAATAAAAATCCCTAACGGAAAAGCACAAACTATTGCATATGTTATCGATAAGGAGCTAACTGATCTTGATTTAAATTATACGAATATTATTGCCGTTGGATTTGATGGTGCTTCTAATATGACTGGATGACTGGAAATGTTGGAGATGTAAGAAGAAAACTTTCTAAAAAGGCAAACAAAGATGTTCTTTGTTGGTCGCATATCTTATTGCTGGCAGCAGATTCCTGCAGAAATAGAAACCACAAAGTCAAACGGTTTGTTCACTTTGTAAAGGACATAACAAACTGTTCAGTAAATCGCCTAAAATGAAAATAGTTTACATGAAATTCAAGCGCTAATCAGTGATCCTATTTTCAAGATACCAGAATTCATTGAAGTGAGATGGTTATCTCACTACAGGATAGTTAACGCTATCTTCAGGAGATAAAATCAACTTTGATAGCTTGTGATCACATTCACAAAGAAGGAGCAGACCTTGTATCATTGGCAGGAGAAATTTTATTAGAAATAATAAATGCAAGCTTTATCCTCACCTGCCATGTGATTAACGAAATACTTAATGCACTTTCTTACCTCAGCAATGCCTTGTAAATGAATGATTTGAGTTTAGTGACAGTCATCCCATTGATTACTACTACAAAGTTGCATTTAAAAGATATTGCAAAACAGTGTGAATGTAATTATAGTGATTTGCAAAACAATGTTTGATGCAAGATAATGGACATTAGATCTGAATGGTACCTGATTGATGATGAAGATCCAAGGAAAACATTTGCAACTATGAAGGAATACGGCGAAAATGTAATTAAAGAAATTGAATATAGATGTAATGACAAATCAGTAGATACTGTGGTATTTGCTAGTAAATTTGAGACCTGTCAGTCATTAAATAATTTAAAAGAAACTGAAGTCAGAAAGTTTTGTGACAACTTTTCGATACTCAATTCAGAAGCTGTAGGTGCAAATCTGAAATCTTGTAATTATTTTATCAAGTCTATGCAAGAAAGCAAAATATATACAGCAGACGAAAGCCCTGTGTCAATAATATTGGAAGATGACAGGGGATGTTATGAGTTACAAAAGCTCTGTGAAATCCTTCTTGTCATTCTTGTAACAAGAGCCTCAGTAGAAAGATCGTTCAGTTCAATGAACAGAATACTGAGCAAAGCATGAAATGCTACCAGGAAAAGTAATGCATTGTATGGTGATACGCATTGAAGGACCTGAAATTCCCACAGAGGAATTTTTGGAGAATACAGTATACTTATATGCTGTTACGAAACCTCGACGTATACGATTTCTTTGAAGTTTTAATAATTAAAACGTTATACATTATACATTAAAACATTCTAAATTACACATTACTATAAGTATGTTTTTTATATGAAAATTGTAAATACTTATTTATATTTGGTAAATTAAACTGTTTTTGTAACCAACAAAAACATGTTGTTTTATCTTTATACCTTCTTAAATAAAATTAGTCTACACTTGAATCTATAGGTACAGATGCCCCGCCCCCCGGACTTTCGAAATGCCCCCCCGGGGATTAAACTATCTGAAAGAAACCCTGGACTTCAACCCCAAACCATTCCAGTCACAATTTCGAAATATTTTAGATCAGGTGTCCCACGAAGTTTTAGAAAGACAATAGGTGCTTTTCTTTTAGACGTCGACTAAGTAAGAACTGTTAAATTCTAATTGGCATTGCCTGGTTCCCTCTTATGTGAAAATTATAAAAATTTTAACTACGAAACCATCTTATGGTTGCAAATTACCCACATAACTTTTTGAGCATACAAGGGTCCAGAAATTTGAGGTATGAGGGGGTTACAAAGGCCGAAGATAATTGTGCGGGTATACGTCTATTGTTGAGCTAATGAGAGCATAAGTGCTTAATTTTAACTGAATCGGGTTGGTTGTTATTGAGTTATAATCGAATAAGCAAGTCAGCCAACAGAATTTAATTACAAGACGAACCACGCACAGGCAGTTCTCTCAAGACATCTTACGCCTGCAATGTTGAAAATGTGAAAAAATTAGTAGGTGAAGATGGCTGTTTGAAGAAGAAGCAGCATGCAGAAATGGTTGGAATATCGCCTACTACCATTTTAAGAAGTATCCATCAACATCTGGGCATGTCAAAGGTTAGTGCAAGACGGGTATTGAGAATACTCACGACGCCGACGATCCAAATACAACAGCGTGTCGACTGTTTGAAAAAGTAGGGCTTAGTGGAGACAATCCTGATGATATTTTGCAAGGCATTGTTACCGGAGAAACATGGGTTCATCATTATGAACCTAAGAGCAAACAGAAGTCGATCTAATGGCATAAAAAGAGGTACAACACCCCCTAAAAAGTTCCAAGTATCACAGTGGTCTGGGAAGATCATGGCGACTAGTTTTTGGGATACAGAGGGTATCCTGTTGATAGATTATAAACATAACGCTAATACAATAAACGGACAATATTACTCAGAACTAATAGTGAAATTAAATGAGGGTGTAAAGTTAAAGAGACGAGGCAAATGGACCAAAGGTGTATTGCTTGCACGACAACGCACCTGTTCAGAAGACTAATATTGCGATGGTATCTTATGTGACTTCGAAACGTTAAACCATCATTAGACCATTATTTATTCCCAAATATGAAGACAGACTTTTGGGGAAAGAACTTGGACAAGATGAATAAATTAAAACAGCAATATAAGATTATTTTCAGGCGACACACAGAACATATTGTTACGACCGTATAGTTAAATTTATTGAAAGGTCGAATATGTGTATTCGGGTTAAAGGAGAATATGTTGAAAAATAATATTAATAACTGTTTTTTACCACCCCTCCCACAATCCGCGGATTTTTTGGACCACGCCTTGTATCTCTTAAAACCATTAACTCGCAAAGATAAAAATGGGACGGGATAAATCTCAAAATGAGCTGAGATTCTGTGTGAAATGAAAGCACCTGATACCTCCAAAACGCTTTTTTCTGGTTAGGTTCACTCAGCACTACGGATTCTATGATTCTTTTTTTGCTTTCGAAAACGTTTACTAATGAAATATTCATGGAGAAAAATGGTATAATTTTATTTTATCTAAACCTTGAGAGCATTCATAAATTCCGTAAGAAAGTAACGCAGCGTTATGTCGCGTCATGTTATAGTGATTAATTAATAACCCAGGTTTTTCATTTTAACATTTCAGGCAATATTTAAATATTTCCGGTATACAGGGTGTTAATACTAAGTTGTAACACCCGAAAGTGGCAGTTAGAACTCATTGAAAGAAACAACTTTTCTTAGTTCAAATTTTTGAATTGGAGCCCAAGTTCATAGTTATTGGCGTTCTTTTGTTTTTCGAAAAATTTCATTGTTCCCTTATTTTAGGGAATATTTAAAAAATACAAAAACGTTCAACATGCGCTTTCGGTTCTCTAAAACATTTGTATTTACAATTATTTTCTATTTTATCAAATAACAAAATAGCGACCGATCAAAAATTTCTAAGCAAGATGTTTTGAAAACCAATCGATCGATTTTTGAAAATAAAACATTTATAAAATCCTTGAACTATCTTAAATAACATTTGTCTGTTTTGATAATTATGCATTTTTATACACAAATTATGCAAAATACGCACACAAATGATAAACGTGACAGAAACTTTTCAAGATGAAGCAGAAATTTCTGAAGAACAAGATCAAAAAGTATTTAAAATTGAACGTACAAACTAGAAAACACGTGCCTCAACTTGTTTAATGGCCTAACTTAAGGTTAGCCTACTTTGTTTTAAATGATTGTTGCAGTTTGTTAAAATTTATCTTGTAATTCAATTTGAATAATAACTTTTTTGGACAGATCGAAAAAAAATTTCAGACAAATGTTATAATATAGTTTAGGGATTTCATAAATGCTTTAGGTTCAAAAATCAATCGAGTAATTTTCAAAATATCTTGTTTCGAAATTTTTGTTCAGTCGCCATTTTGTCATTTGATAAAATTGAAAATAATTGAAAATACAAATGATTTAGAGAACCGATAACGCATGCTGAACGTTTTTGTATTTTTAAAATATTCTTTAAATTAAGGGAGGAATGTCGATTTTTCGAAAAACAAAAGAGCGCCAATAACTATGAGTTGGGCTCCAATTCAAAAATTTTAACTAAGAAAAGTTGTTTGTTTTAATGAGTTCTAACTGCCATTTTCGGATTTTACAACTTAGTATTAACACCGTGTATATTAAGTTTTTTCAAGTTACGATGTTTATTATAATGCAGGAGTGTTTCAAATTTAACCACCCAAATCGCCATTTCCATCTACCAGATGACGCATATTCAGGGTTAAAAAGCCCTGTATACATAGAACTGTATCTTATTCTATTTCAGTCTTCAATTGATAATCTATTTCATTCTCAGAGGTATTTTGTAGTCCAGGGAAAAATAATTTAAAAATACAATAGTTACCTACTTGTATATGAGCTTGTAAAAAAAATTGTTTTGCAACATATGCACTAACGTCGCATCTCTGAACGAAGCCGAAGACTGCCATAGCGATCTTAAACAACAGAATATTTTATACTCGTACTTTGTTCATAACTAATGATCTATTTGCATATTTTCATATGCGCGCTCCGTTAGAATTATACAAACATTTCTCCTAACAGAATTATGTTGAACTTGAACTGCTAAGTCGTCATGAAAAATAAAGCATTGGTTATACCATGCGATCAACAATTATTTAGAAAAGGGGCGGCTATGACCGTGTCAGTGTTATGTAACTTGCAAAAAAAATGTTGAAGAAGGATTTCATATGCATCCCTACAAAATACAGGCCTATCATTAATTGCTGCCACCAGATTTTAACCTATGGACCCTAGCAGACATACTTCTCCTCAAGGGCTTATTTTATCTACATAATTGTTGATCGCACGAACATACAAGACAAAATTATGTACAAAAGTAGATAACAAAGTCTTCAAACCATTTAATATTTTTTATCTAGAACTGCTTTGTAAATGTCTTACCACACCATCATTTTGGCACTGTTTAAGTTGAAAAGTGAATCTTAATACACCACTAGTCGTGTAATATAAAAAAATATCACAAAACGTTAACGCAGTTTTATTTAAAATATTCAGATTAAACATTTAATAGGCAACATAAATAAATTAAATTAGTTATAAGTAAAGCACGGACTATATGCAAAATGCATGTCCTGAATTAATGATATGAATACAAAAATTTCAATAGATCTACACCAATCATAAAGAAACAGAGCGAATTAACCATTTGGTTTTTGCATATAATGCATATTTTATGTATTCAATGCATATTTTTATCAATAATTGCATATTTGGTCATATAATTGGATATTTGTGACCGAATTTTTTTATAAAGTTTGAATAAAGTACCTAAAATTTAGTATGCAATGAAAAGATAATTCAAATTCATTCAAATAGTATGAAAAGATAATTATTAATAATCGAATACAATATTATTATTTTGGGGAGTACCCTATTTATCTTGTTCACTATTAATTTTGTGTTGTCAGCAAATAGTAGATCGCTCCGTAGTTCAGTGCCTACGTAGCACACTATGGCGGATGGGCATTCTGACCTTACTTTAGTAGAAAAATGAAAATAAACATTTCATTATAAAAAAAATTAATCAATGGTCAAATATGTTTGAAGTTTCTGATCCCACTTTAAAAAAGTGAATATGTTTACTTTCGTGGCTGTGGTAAGGCTCTATAGTTGAACTTTGAAATGAGTAGGTATTTTAACAGGTTTTTGTTGCATTTTCATGAATTTATTGCAACTCTAAATAAGGCAAAAGAGCAAAAGTAAATATAAGTCATTATTTATCAAACACTAGTTGTTGACAATCCATAACTATAAATTCAATTGGTAATTGTGAAATGCAAAAAAAAAAATATTTTATCGCATATTGTAAAATTTGAGTGAAATTCAATTTCCGAGTAGATTATTTCAAAAGTTCAAATTTTTAATCTAAAAGGCTACTAAAAGTGTATTGAAAAAGTTCAAACTGTAACTCCTGCAATAACTACTGCGAAAATAATAAGCCCTTTACATACGTTTGCACTGCTGAACCTACGCAATTACAATAGTAATTTGTACTGTTTTTCTTTATCACACGTAGTGCACACAAACTTATTACTTCTTATTTGACATCTTAAATCAAACATAAACCCCATAGAAGTACCAATATTGCCTTAGCAGCGTGATTTGTTCATTATTAACGCATATGTAAAGTATCCGAGTGGCAATAAATGTGCAATAGTTTATTTAAACTATTAACTGATTGTTAATCAATCGTAAAATCCCCTCAAATTTATAAATATATATTCAAACATCACATCTTTAGCAAGAATGCACGTTTAATCGCCTTATTAGAGCCGATAAATGGATTAAAATCGATAATTCAAATTTTAATTCAAATATTTGTATGCAGAGTGACATCTAGCGGCAACTGGTGGAACCACACTTTTCGCTATTTTCTTAATTAAGCATCAAATCAACATTATCTTCAAATAAAATCTGTATTTGTTTCATGAGTAGCTACATAAATAACTGAGAAAATCGAAAAACAAATTCGCCATTTTTAAACTTATTTTCAATATTCTGCGAAAACGATTTTTTTTTTCGACGAACTTTTCGGACCCGAAATTTGCATTAACAAGACGAATCGAATGCAGCAAAAAATATGCCAAAATTCGAAAGTTGATGTTTTGGTCCCAAAATTTCTTGCGGAACCCGAAAAGCTTCCATGCGATGTTTACGGAAATTTTGAGGTAATTTTTTTTTAGCTGGGATAGCAGTTCGATAGATTTTTGCCTCCTGAGTCCGAATATGCAAGAAAAAAATGGCTCCGACGGCTAATAACGCCAAAATTAATTATTTTCGAAAACGCAAAAAAATTGAAACTGTTTTTTAGTCAAAACTAAATTAGAGAATCGATAGATTTTTGTCTTCTGAATCCGGATCTGTGATTAGTTTTGCTCTCAGTTAATTATTAACGTCAAAAACGGCAAAACTAAGTGGAACATATTTTTCGAACCCGACACTATTGGGACCGTTGAGGATAATTTATAGCACTGGACCTATAGAATGCGTGCAGCTGAGTCCGAATCTGCTATTTGTTTTGCTGTACGTAGGATAATAACTTAATAAACGGCAAATTACAAAATGAGTGCAATTTCACCATCAGTCACAATCACTTGATGGATTTTAAAACTACTTAATTACTATTCAAGGGTACTTAAAATCAATGCTAATTAACTCTGCACTCATGCACAACGCATATTTATGTATTTAAGAGCGTTTTTAATACATATTTCAATTAAACTTATGCTGTTTACACTATGTTCATCTTGCGGAGGATACCGAAAGTTGATTGTATACGCAACCCAACATACTTGGCCGTGTGAGTGTGTTGGACTATCTCTAGGTTAATATATTGTTTACAAGTAATTATTTAATTAAAATAATACCAATAGGACAGTGATTTCAATCTCTTAAATACATAAATATACGCTGTACACGAGTGCAGAGTTAATTAGCATTGATTTTAAGTACCCTTGAATAGTTATTGAGTAGTTTAAAAATTCATCAAGTAATGGTGACTACCGGGTTCAGGGATTGGCCGCAGGATGGCGCAAAATTGGAATTATTTTGTAATTTGCCGTTTATTAAGTTATTATCCTACGTACAGCAAAACAAATAGCAGATTCGGACTCAGCAGCATGCATTCTATAGGTCCAGTGCTATAAATGATCCTTAACGGTCCCAATAGTGTCGGGTTCGAAAAATATGTTCCACTTAGTTTTGCCGTTTTTGACGTTAATAATTAACTGAGAGCAAAACTAGGGTATTATAATCAATGATAATAGTTAGCTTATCTTCTCTGCAACCACCTCTAAGTTCGATAATCAACACAACCTTAAATATGAAGTTATGAATTTCTTTATATAAAACTTCTGAAAATGTTCGTATCTTTATAAATAAAATTCTGTATCGTCGGCATTTTGTGAAAATTTTGAAACATCCTCTTTTATTAACATTCTTGATTTATTTGGTTTATTCGGCATCTTGTGAAAATATTGAAACATCTTTCTTTATTAACATTCTTGATTTATTTGGTTTACATCCCATTGATGACTTAAAAAAAGGTAATTAGAAAATGATGTCAACATTTTGCCGTATAGAGAAAGTAACCAGCAACACAGAATAAAGAGCACAAGGGCTGGAAAATATGCAATTCTTCGGTAGTTCTTCAATACATGCTAATAAAATAATATTTTCTCTTTTGGTTAATTGTTCTCGTCTTTTGTGCAAACCAATCAGTAAATCGTTTATAAAATTGTTCGTACTTAGTCTTATCCGGTAAACGTGACTAGCCCACATTTGCAGCAGCATCTACGATTTCAGAAGGCAGCGTCTCTGTTTCTGAATCACTCATAATTACACAATTTTCACAAAATCTGAAGCAAAAATGTGATTGCAGCCTTCTTTATAGCAAATTTTCTCTGGATTGAATCCTTAATTTTAAATAAAACATTGGAAAATATTATTCAAATTTACCTTTTTTTAATTTTCGGGAATTGTAGATACATTTTTGTACATTATACGTGGCCTAGAGTATATTACAGTAACTTGTATGATTACAAATGACTTGGTTTACGACCTCGTCATCTGCAAACTTCACACACGTTATGCTATTGTAAACATGTTTATATCCCAATAATAACGTAAATAACTACGTATTAATGATGCCATGCTAATACTGAATAAGCAGATCATCAATTACTGGCATTTGCATAAAATTATCTTGCGTTATCTATAGAATTATTGCCTAATGCGATCAATTGATGTCTTTACTAACATATTCAATGTACCATATTATCTTTGCATTTTCAGAATTTGTATGAGAATTGTGTTGCATATATCTAACACAAAAATATTTCCTCAACTGATTATGATAGTTTTGGGGAAAATAATGTGATTTGCTAAGAAATTGGAAGAATCTGTTAGGTTCTCTATCCCAGGCAAAGTTGTAAAATGGGTTGCCTATATCGAAAGGATTCGATTCAATGAAAAGTTTCTAAATATTTCGATAAAATCACGATACATTTTAATAAGAAAAATTACGGTTTTGTGGGTGTAGTATATAATAGACTATAATTGTTTATTATTACCAGTTTATTACTTTCACCCAGGCTGAAAGAAAATCACATTTAATGCAATTTATTCAGAGTTGGAATAAAAAATCCTGAGTATTATTTTGTTGATACTTAAACGATTAACATATCGATTTTACTCGAGATTGCTCTTATCTTGAAATTTATGGGAACCAAAAGTACATTATATTTACAGATTTTCGGCTATAAAATGTTATTGTTCCCGTCCATTATTAAAACTATCGCAATTTTTTAACCCAATTACTGTCTATAACGCAAATTTGGGGATCATAAATGTGATAGTAGGGGCAATCATAATTAAATTTGGCCCATATGTTGCTCGATTCTTATTGTTAAATTTATAAAATGAATGGAAACATTTAAAAGTTTAACTTTCACTTTTATCATAAATTAAATTAAAAATTGTAATCTAATCTATTAAGTGCGTGCTTGCTCTGCAATTGTTCTTAAGATTTGAACTAATATTGCTTTTGTTTAGCAACAAAGGCATCTTTGTTTTGTGAAGTATTTTACACTCTTCTGTAGGAATCTAAAATGCACAAGCACGTCGAGGTTATTGGTGTTATTTAACAGGTGAGTTTATGAGAAATATTACAATCATGTAAAAGGCTGTACAGATAAGATAACAGAAGCAGAAATAAATATGAAAAAGTGAAAATTCTAGGTTATCCAAAACATAGGAGTTGGAAGTGTGCGCAGTGCGCGGCCAATGGCGATTCGAGTTGGCGCAGCGGAGAGGGACCGTTTCCGTTAAAGATGGCCGAAAAGACCGTGTTGATATCACAGCAACTATTGAAACCGATAAAAATATTAAAATGGAGAGTGACAGAGGGCAATTCGATGTCTATCGGTAGTGTACTGCTCCTGTATGATTTTGACGGGGCCGTCAAGAACGAACAACGTAAGTTAAAGTCTACACGGGCAGGAACAGTCCACAAGTTAATAGCACCGGAAGGCGCCATCATAAAACCAGGGTAAGATACCGCTTGAATTTACGCGGGAAAGTTTCTTTTGGCGGGAAATTATTTTCATTAATAAAAACCCACCAATGAATGTATTACGCACGTCCACTCACTAAATGCAAACAATAACAGCCATACTTCTAAAAAGACACTTAAAACTTTAAATATGGTCACCACAATCGCATTTGTATTGGTGCCCACTTTTGTTTCCACGGCTTTACTTAAATGTACATAAACTTTCCACAGAGAGCCTCTGTTACGATTGCGAGCATGCATCCATCCGACTGTTATGAAGGATATGTGCGCCGAGTGTGGCGCAGACTTGAGAATAGACGATATAATCACAACAGCTTCTGTACCCATGGTGCACTCAATACCGGAACTAAAAGTCAGCGAAGAAGTAAGTACCTATCTTAATACAAAACCCTAACAAAAATGATAACATTTTATCGCAACTTTAAGACGGGTAAATGTAAAAATTCATGGGTTATGGTTAATTTGCATAATAATAAGTCATTGTTCTGCATTAGTATGTTTTGAAGAATAACTGGAAAATCGCTTGCAAACATCCATTTATTTATGAACCTGACATTTGATATTTTATTATTTCCTTTTTCATCTATGCTTTATTTATGTGTTTCCCATATAAGTCTTGGTGACTACTTGAACATATTTATTTTTAATAATTATTTATTAATTTATTTAACAAACTTAATTTTAGTTGGCACTGAAACTGGGCAAGGCGGACGGTGAGAGGCTGCTGAGGGACCGCAAGCTGGTCTTGCTGGTGGACCTCGATCAAACGCTCATCCACACTACCAACGACAACATCCCGCCGAACATCAAGGACGTCTACCATTTCCAGCTGTACGGCCAGAACTCGCCATGGTACCACACTCGTCTTCGCCCTGGCACCCACGAGTTCCTAAGCAACATCTCAACCCTCTTCGAGCTGCACATCTGCACGTTCGGTGCCCGCAACTACGCCCACACAATTACAATGTTCCTCGACGGCGACCAGACTTTTTTTTCTAACCGCATCCTTTCCCGGGATGAGTGCTTCGATCCAACGAGTAAAAAAGCCAATTTGAAGTAAGTAACACGTATTATTTTAATAATGAATATCGGTCGATTAAATTGCATTAACAAATGTTATCTATTTTAGAGCTCTATTTCCTTGTGGAGACAATATGGTCTGCATAATAGACGACCGAGAGGATGTATGGAATCACGCTTTAAACTTGATACATGTAAAACCGTACCACTTTTTCCAACATACGGGTGACATTAATGCTCCACCTGGCCTGGACAAGCATGAGCGAGATAATAAGGAAGGTGTGGACCTGACCAAGTTGAAGAAGAAGCCAGAGAAGCCCAATGGAAAAAATGTGAAGGAGCAGCCCAATGGGTTGGAAGATATAAAAACGAACGGTGCAAAAGAGGAGAACGGAAATGATGATAGGTGCAGTAAGATTGTTGATAAATGTAATATGGATAAAGATCAAACTCCTAAAGATGACCACATGGTTGCCGATGAAGAAACCGATGTGGTAATGGATGATAGTGAGGTGGAGAAGAAAAATGATGTGATAGCAATTAAAATGGATATAAGTAACATTACGGCAGAAAAACATAATTCAGAGAAAGACAATGATGAACAGATGCATGAGTGTGCTGAGAATGCAATGAAAGGTGAATCAATGCATGATGGTGTGATAGATCTAAGTAAAAGTGTCGACCCAAAAAAAGATGAAAGCAGGGAGAGTGAAGGCAATAAAAATACAGCACATTGTACAGACCCTCAATTAGCAAAACCTGGCTTGGATAATAAACTAACGGAACACAATATAAACAATAAGGATGTAATTGAAAATATTGATGATACGCTCGAAAACAATATAGATGTTAGGAAGTTAGATCAGAATAAAGATAATGATAGGCTTGAAAAGAATGAAACTGATGGTAACAAACACAAACTAAAAAAAGACGGTGAGGGCAGTAGAGATGAGAAATTTGAGCAGAATAAAGAACGTGATTTTGGTGAAGATGAAAAATCAAAACAGCATAAAGATCAAGATAGCTTTAAAGAAGATGCGAAATCCAATATAGATCGTGACTTTTGTAATGATGATAATAAATCGGAACAGAATAAAAATATATATGATACAAATTCTGAGCAGAGTAAAGATAAGAAAAAATCTAATGAAGCAAAGGCAAATAGAGTACGTGATCAATGTGAAGAAGATGGAATGCATGGTCCTATTAAAGATGAAAAAGCTGATCAAAGTAAACGTGATGGAACGCATGATCCTATTGAAGAAGATAAAAAACCTGATCAATATAACGAGGATGGAATGCGTAGCTCGATTAAAGATGAAATATCTGATCAGAGTAAACGCGATGGAACACATGATCCTATTAAAGAAGATATAAAACCTGATCAGTGTAAAGAAGATGAAAAGCATGATCCTATTAAAGAAGATAGAACACATGATCCTATTAAACAAGATGGAACGCATGATCCTATTAAACAAGATGGAACGCATGATCCTATTAAACAAGATGGAATGCATGATCCTATTAAAGAAGATACAAAAAATGATCAACCCAAAGAAGGCAAAAAACCAGATCAGGCTAAAGAAGACGATCTCATAGAAATAGAAGACCCGGATGATTACTTACTCCACCTAGAGGACATTTTGAAGCGGATCCACAAGACGTTCTACGAGCAGTACGACAAACTGGAATCCGGCGAAGTACCTGACCTAAAGCAAGTGATACCGAACGTAAGGAACCATGTCCTGAAGGGCATCAGGATGATCTTCAGTGGCTTGGTCCCCACACACATAAAGCTCGAGCAGTCCAAGGCCTACCAGGTGGCACGGAGCCTAGGGGCGACGGTGACACAGGACCTGGACGAGGAAACGACGCACCTTGTCGCGGTCAGACCTGGCACGGCGAAGGTGAACGCCGGCAGGCGGCGGAAAAACTTAAAGATCGTCACCCCCGATTGGCTGTGGTCGTGTGCAGAGCGGTGGGAGCATGTGGAGGAAGCAATCTACCCTCTCAGCAGTAAGGGCTCGAAAAACCGGCACCCGCCTCCGCACTGTAGCAGTCCCGAGCATGTCCCCTGTTACCCAGTGCACGATACACCGGCGATGCGCAAGAGGACGCCCAGTGGGAGGTTCATGGACACGATAAACCCGCTAATGTCCTTTTCCAGTGATGACATAGCCGACATGGATAAAGAAGTATGTACAAACTAAACAAACATTACTCAACATTAGTAGCTAAAAATTTTCTTGAGTTTTACTTTAAATGTGAATGTTATTTTGTATAATCATTAACATTTGTATAGAAATTTAAAACATTTAGAATCGGCCAAATATTATTTGAGCATGTTATAATTGGTTGTTACTGGATCAGCATTCTGCGATATTAATGAACAAATAAGCGCTATCTATAAAAATTCTCAACCAAAGCAGCGGAAATATTTGTAGCAATGCATGTTAAGATTTTCGGTGTAAAGTGTGACCAGTTAATTGCTTTTAAACTTTTGATCTGTGATTGAATGTCAATTTTTGGTCTTAAGGTAGAGGATATCCTGGACGACGAGAGCGATGAAAGTGGTGAGGAGGAGCCGAAAGAAATGTGCGTGAACGTGGTGGCCGTGCCGAAGGAGGAGACCAGCAGTAGTTCGGATGAATCGCTGACGGGGGAGTACCCACGTGGGTTCAAGCGGACACGGGAGAAACGTAAGCTGGAGTCGCTCAACAATGACGAGGAGGACCAGGTGGAGAGCTCTCTGGACGAGTTCCCGAGCACAAAGTTCAGGCGGGGCGAGCAGCTGGACAGCGACCTGGACATAGGGCAGGAGTCAAACAGTGAGGGGAGTATGGAGCCTCCGGATGAGGTAGACGATGGGGAGTGGAACATGATGGGGGCGGCGCTGGAGCGCGAGTTTCTGTCCAATAATTAGGTCCCGTTGATTCTTTGGAACATTCGACATTCAGGGGTATCAAAGTTATCAGTTATAGTTGATATTTTTAGGAAAATTATTTTTTTATATAAGCCTCCTGAACTTGTAGCTTCCATTATGAGCCACGACGTAGTCACTGTTGTTATGATTACTGTTTAATGGTCACAAACATCACATTTTTGTGATTTTTAATTCTGGTTTATGATGCCGGCAATTTTACTTATTAAGTTATAATATTAAATCGATTAATGCTACAGTGGAATATTGGAAGCTATTCTGTTTTTATTAATAAATTGTTTTTTACTGTTATCCAGTACACTTGATTTTATTTAATGATGTGAGACTCGTATGAAAGACAGTATTATTTTTCTAGTTAATTTTTTATGCTTGAAATGGTTCATTAAAGCCTGTACCATATTGTAAGAAAAAAATTGTTTCCTTAATGTGTAGGTTGTTGAAGATGATCAAATAAAAGTTATTGAAACTAATTTATTTCAGCTAAACGGCTAAGCATGTACACAGTTCAAACAGAGTATGGCTGGTCCTTGTTATCTTCATGGTATTTAACGTACGACTCCCGATGTGTGAAGTCCTTCTTATCCTCTTGCCACCCTCGTTCTGGTGCTTTTTCGTACTCAAACCCGCTTGGCGATTTACCATATACCTGGTTAACACTCTCTACGTGATCCCTGAACTTTCCGACCACAACTTTTTTGCCGGTAAGGGGATCCGTGATGTCGCCCATGGGATACACGATCTCCTTCACTGTATGTGTGACAAGCCTCGTTAGTTTTGCAGGTAGCTTCTCTATTAGCACGATGTCGCCTGTTTTGCATTTCTTTTCAGGATCATGAGCAAATACGAAGTCATCTTTCCGGAAGTACTGAAAGACACGAATCGAGGAGTAGATATGAACAAAACCTAGAAATGTGTCATACCATTAATAGATTCTGGTCCAGTTCAAGACGCTTTATTTTGAATTTGGAGGCATTCTGCTTCAAGCAGGGCACACATTCACCAAGCAACATGAATATTTTATCGGAAGCCTTCAAAGCCATTGTGGTTATGTTTAACTGTAAAGCCTACAAATGTTTTGTCCACTGAATATTGTTATTATCGCTGCTTACTAATGTTACTAATCTGATTTAATTATAAATTATAAAATTATCACTTAATAAATGAATTTTCATAGGAGTGAGAAGTTAGCGACAGATGAATTCCATTACCAGATTTTGCAGTGATACCAACATGCCACAAACTAACAGCGTTTAATGCACGTTGAAAATGCCCATAGCGATAGCATTATTACAGTGAAGCGTTGTGTCCCCTAAGAAATATATGTATTGCCTTAGAAAGCCGCAGAACACTTATTTTACAAGGTATGTTTCTGAAAAAATTCGAAATAGACGCAGAATTATCATTATAACAATATTTTTGTGTTGGCGCCCATCTATGGTACAAGTGCGAACTACTTCGTTTGAAATTGTTAGGAATTTTCGATACAACTAATGGGTATTCTTTACAACGAAATTTCGGACTAATTACTGACGTCCATTCAACTCCATATTTATCGAGATTTCTTCAGGGCGTTGTCGCCCTGTCGCGTTATCTGTACAGTGCATTCGTTCGGACGCGTCTTCGCGCGATATACCTCGGGCATTTGCACTGTCACTCAGGTGTGAGAAGTTAGCAACGACTGGCGACGACCTTGGAAGGTCGCTGCTAATTGTCGCCAAGTTCAGACGCATTATTCATCAAAACTTTTCAACTCGTTACTATTCTGTTATTAGATGGCGCCACCTTATTCAGGCTATCAGTATGACATCTGGTGAAGCAAATGTGAATCACTATTTTGTCGGAGATAAATTCAATTCAGAAACTGATAAATATTGGAATAATATTTAATATGTAGATTATATAAAACATAAATCAATTAAAATTGAAGTATAAGCCCGAAAAAGGTTATAAAAATCAATTAAAATGCTGAAAACATGCTTCATAAAACTTTTTTTTACAGTTTCCTATATACCATCCGGACTTGTTTATTTATGTTTTTTATGTTTACAATAATTAATTTATTGCACCATTATCTAATCAGCGTAACGTAGAAGTGATACATTTTGGCGGGATAACATGCACTTATTCCTGGTGCATTTCTGTGTACCCATCTGCTTAATCCTCAAGAGTAATGGGAAAGCCACGCAAAATCAGCTCGGACGATAACCTTAAACAGACAAGCTTACACAGCTTTTTTAAGTCAATAAAATCCTCTGAGTACCTTGCAGAAACTAAATCGTCGGTGAGTAACCAAGTAGATAAAGAAAACCATGTTAAATTGAGAAGAAAGAAGGTATCTAAAAGAAAAAAGAAGCCACAAATAGTTGCTTGTATCGATATATCTTCAGACAGTGATGATGATGTTTTGAAGTGTAAGCCAGCTGCACGCATCAACAGCACCCCAAAAAGCCCCCCAAAAAACGTGATAACAATAGCAAAGCCAACGCCATTGAAGACTAAGATCGATAAGCCGATGCCAAGGGCATTCCAACCCAGAAATTTAACTTTCATTGATGAAAGAAAGGAATTCAATGCTGAATCGTTTCCACAGCATCGTTTATTACAAGATCTAATCGAAGAAGCGGCTGAACCGGAATCGGATAAAAATCAAAGCTTTACCAGTGATTCCCAAATAAATCCACCAGATGTAAGAGAAGAACCAACGGAAGCCGTAAAGGTTAAAAATAGAAACATTGCAAATAACTCACAAATAAGTTTACTACAAGAAACATCTCAGATTATTGCAAGTGTAAATGGAAATCTCTTATGCGAATCTCCATTGAAACTTTGCAAAAGTCCCAGTAAATTATCCCTTCACAGAAACAGTGAAGAAGATAACAATTTAACAGATTCGGAGGAGAATTTGGAATCTTCAAGTATTAAAAAATTATCGTCTGCAAAGAGAAAATTAATCACAGAAGAAGTCCCGAAGAGTAAAAGAATACTGCTTGTAAGAAAAGATCTGTTTGCACCACTCAAACATAATTTGGAAAACCAATTAACAGTGAAAATTAACTCCAATAACATGACTAAATATTCAATGGCGGTAACAGAGGATGTTGAAGAGAAACAAACATCTAAAACAGATTGCATAGAGGAAAACACTACAAATGCAGTTTTAGTTGGACAAACTGTTTCAACGATAGCGAGCAATATTCCATCTTTAACTTCAATGAATGGACACTCTGGAAGTGTATCACCACAACATTTAATAAACGCAACTGCACCATCCACAGGAAACAGAGCAGCATCTCACTCGAATAATTTACCTGACGTGCATTCTTCTGAAAATACTTCTGCATCTATAAACACATCGAAGTTATCCTTCAATGAATACACCTTAAACAGTTTGGATTCAATTAATGTACCGCGTCCGATTGTAAACATCTTCTCTGAAAATTCATCACCATCGACCACAAATGGCACTCCCTTGCCTAACCCTCAAGTTACCGGGGATACTTCGCCTATACCGTCAACAAGCACGGGAATCACTGACTCCCATAGAAACCAAGCCGCGTATAACCTGGACCGCACTGATCTTATAGATTACGTGAACCTGAACCTTGAAGAGTACGGCGTCATGGAGGAGACGGCATACTCCCCACAGCCAGACGAGGCCGTTGTAGCCTTGCCATGTCATGGCAACTACGAGTATCTTTCCGAAGATGCTGGAAGCCTCAGCGCACTGCGAAAGATTATGAATCACGTCTCCACTAGCCCCAACTTGTACTCCGTGTTGTACGAACCCGAGAAAGTCATCCTGAAGAAGTTCTTCAGCCTCCCAGATAAATACCAGTTCGTGTGCTTCAGGCTCTTCACGAGGCTGCCGAAGTGGTTCAACATGTACAAGCTTATCGAAGAGATTAAGTTGGAGGTTGGTGAGGAGGAGGTGATAGCGATGTTTGAAACGCTACGGGACTCATCATTCGTCGAAACAGGTATTTGAATGCATGTACCTACTCTCTGAGAATACTTGCAAGCAGGACGTGTACATTATAATGTTGTGAATAATACTCTTATTATAGATGTTTTGTGTGTTGCAGATTATTCGCAAGAAAAACCGGCGAACCTCCTCAATTTTCTCTTGCTTAAGGACGTCCGAAGCATTTATAAAAGCTTTAGGATACCCGGTGCCAACTCGAAACTAAACAAGGTGGAATTGATATCAGCGATCCTTAAGCATTGCAGCAAGCAAAGTACGCTTACCGCAGACAAAACCAGCAATTTGTTGCTCTTAGATCGGATATGTGATAAAATGGGTCCTTGCATTAAAATCGATAACTCCTTCCACCACATCCTGTTCCGGCTGCACTTGCTGTACTCGTTTACGAATCCCGATTTGATTACACCATACTACTTGTATACATTCATGAGGGAGTGCACCAATGGAAAATTGCCCACTTACTCCCTCGACTTTGCTAGGGTATTCATAAGCAAAGAAGAATTTCTTAGGTAAAGCTGTACATGCTCTATTACCGATCTCATAATAATCACTCTGTCCACACAGATATTCATTGGCGGTTGAGCACTCCAGGGAGTACATTTTGGCAAAAGAGAAACCCATTAATCGAGAATTAATGCTAAAGATTGCCGAAATCGTATTCCAGGCCTTGAAAGTTTCATTAGATTCAAAGTGAGTAAAGTTAATTTTGGCTCTATATTTCTACACTTCTGAATTGTTATTTCATTGATTCTAATTTTCAGTTTTAATGACGATGCTGAAAAAATTAGCTTCCACAGAAAATTTACAGCACACAGAGTAAACGCCAAGACATTGGCAATGGCTTGTAAAGATTTCACAACAGATGTTACCAGGGTTCGCGTTTGGTTGCAATTTTTATTGAAGCATACCACTTCAGGGAAACGTGGATTGCAGTATGATCAGCTAGCTATGATACACGAAAATGTTCACGAATATGAAGAGGTATTATAAATTAATTATTTCGCAAATGTATGGTGCTATAAACCGATTTTTTTTAATGTGTTGTTTATTTCACTACTCTACAACCAAAATTTATAGAAACTTTAAAATTGCAACTAATTAAATGAAAAGTTGTGTCCTGTTTAAAAAAAAATTGCTTGTATGTATTATATTAATTAATTGCACATTCATATAGAATGTAAATATTTCAGGCTGTGGATGTTCTGACAGAGGCGCTGTGCGATCCGAAAGTAACGGAGATTGATAAGTACGACTTGATGAACCGTGGATACCGATTGACCAAAAGATTGAAACATTGCGAATCGGAACAGCTCGATATGCTGAAAGTTTTAATTGAACCTAGGATCAGTAGAGAGTTTCCATCGATTCTAGTCAAAGCCCGTGAAGTGTAAGTATTGAAGTGGAAGTATAGAAGTTAAAGTATTAGGGGTGGAAATGAAAAACAAATCCACTTACAAACAGGCTCTGATTTTACTATTGGCGACTTTAAAAACTATCAATATGAGATTTCTATGGCTGATCATAATTAACAATTTTACTTGTTGCATCAGTCATTGCATCATCTAAGCAAATTATTTTTTATGTTTAGGAAATCTACTTCTGGGGGCAGGAAGATGTATGTAGACCCGTGTTCTAACGGAGAGCGCATTTTAAGTGTCGAAGAGGTTGCCATAAGTTATTACCAGGCCAAAGAGGGGATTCCTAAGGGAATCCACTGCGAAGGAGGCCTCATTTTTACATTATTCTTTTTCCTGTTTTGGGACCTCATTTTTGATATGTACATCCCGGGGACGTTTGTGAGCGAGATACAATTGATTCCGCTGGACTTTTACTGCGGGTTTTATGAGAACCGCAAAGTGCAAGTGGACAAACGGCTCTCTGATATATCCGTCGATTGGACCGACGAGGAGTTCTACGGATTTCTGAGGGAACAACTGACAAATAATTGTGATAAAATAACATTGACTTCAAGGGATATACTTCACGACCACAGTATACTGTACGAAGCTTGTACTTGCATGAGCAGGAAGGTCTTGGGTCAGATTCTTAGCCGGCTTGTTAAGGATATAAGGAGTCATAAAGCTGGCATGCCTGACCTATTCGTTTGGAATCCTGCAAATAAATCGGTAAAATTATTAATATATGGAAATATAAATTATGTGACTTTGCAACTAATAACACGGATAATATTAATATGTGATAACTACCTAAAAATTGATACGTTAACTATAGTTTAATTGTGCTCACATGGCAATAAATCTGTTCTCTATTGGTACCAAAGCTTAAATTAAATATTATTGAAATTAATTCATATATGCTTATGCTTATACATTTTTTTTTTCAGGGAAAATTTGTTGAAGTGAAAAGTGACAATGATCAACTATCAACTAAGCAAACTTTGTGGTTGGATAGTCTAGGCAATTCTGCGAACGTTGAAATCTGTTACGTAAATTGTAAGTAATACACTTCAGTTAATTCGTGTACTAATGAAAATAGAAAGTTGGGTGTTATGACAATTTCTAAATGGGCAAACAACTAAAAAGTAAACCAAAGTTTGCAACCCAAGTTCAAATTGTATCATGTTATTAATTATTGCATTAAAAATTGGCTAAATATGAGAAAAAGTTTAATGTTATTTGGCACCCTCGTGTTTCAAAAAAGTTTACACTTTTGCAGTATTATTCATAAAAATTAAACACATAGCGGTGTTTTACAAAGGGTTACTAAGTTTACCAAGATTAAACCACCGCTAAACCGTGGATTAAATTTTTATGAATAACACTGTTAGTTAATAAAATGTCTACTACCTCCAAAATAAAGCTATGATTTATAAAAATTGGACGGGAATTTTTGTATTGATAAAATAAATATTGCAGTTTGTAGCTTTTATTAATATAGACTCTTGTACCCCGTATTGTGATTACTTTTTGCTTTGTATTTCAGCAATTGGTACCAAAGTGAAGAAAGCAAGAATGAAATAATTTGGCTTCCTACTTTGGATTCAACACCCTACATTTTAATTATTTCTTTTATATATATTATTATGTTATACATTTTACCCACAGCTTTTACAAAGGCAGTGTTATAGTTGTTGTATTATGTTTAATTTACATTAACATTCTATTTTGATCACTTTTGTGTTCATACATATTTTTATATATACTTTTGCCTTGATAATTTTTTTTTTAGTATGGTCTATATTTGAATTAAAGACATTTGATTCAGTTGTATGAATATTGTCAGCTCTTAATTTTTGTAAATTGTTTTATCACCACATATTGGTATTACGAATAGATGCCTAGAATGTGGTCAAAAGTACAGTCATATTTGTTACATCCTTTTGATTTACGGGTTCTGGACATCTCTTTAGCATAGTTATGGAATCTTTGTTTAGTATTGCATATGGTTTTATTCTATTATATTTCAATTTTATATGATGTAGTTTTTACATTACTCTTGCTGTGTGTGATAATATAAATTTACTGAAATATGATCTTTTTCTTTGCCTTCCTTCATTCCTATTTTATCGAACGCTAAAAAATGGCAATTTTTCACTGCACAGAGATACGGGAGTTGTTGCAATTGATAAGTTTCTCACAAATGACGAGTTCCTCCCAGTATTGAGAAATAATGAAATACTGTACTTATGAGTTTGTACTCTTTCTCTTCTAATTAGCAAAGCCCTTGAGCATCAATTATTTGGTTGGACATAATTAAAACTCTTAACTGTTCAATGATTGATGTTGGATGAATAAATATTTTATTATGTAAGCAAAACACTAAAAAAAAATTGGACACATACACTTCATACACCCCATATAATCAATCAATAGAAAACTGAATTAAAAAACATTCGGCCGATATAATACCTATAACAAATGTGTCGGATTACAAATTTATTTGAAATGATTAAGATACACCTTGCAAATTACATAAGTAACATACTGCACAATGAGAACACACACGAACTAAGAAAGCCCTGTTAGGCGAAATAAAAGGAAACTAAGTTATAATCATATATTTTATAATATAAACAATAAAATCTGTACTATATTCTCATTAGATTATCAATACATAAATATACAACACTTCGAAAATAAAAATCACAATAACATAAATGTTATTACATAAATTAATTACGCCCGTGTAAAATGTAAACGACTTCCCTAGGTACAGAGGAATAAAATGATCCGGGTCGTGTGACTATCCATTACTTTTTAAGTTTCTTGATGCGGTGCGTATATTTGGCCGACAGTAGGCTATTAATTTATGTAATAATTATATATATATAATGTCACCACCACAATTGGTTGGCGTGCCTTACGTTACGCTGTGTGTAAGGACAGTGAAAGATTCTAACAGCATCCACTCCCTTGAGATCCGTCCTTTCCCCCTGCGCCTGGCAGTGATGGATTCGTAGGCGAATGCTGGGGACCAATCTTAATACCATTTGCCTAATACACAAAAAAATCCAATCAAAAACATACTCGGAAAAGTAATACAGCTGCAAGTTACGTGATTGCAAGTTCTTCTACAAGTGTGATCACATCCAGAATTGGCGAATCACAGAACGTAGCGGGTTATGCAATGTTTTTGACAGAATCGCACGAATAAAATGGAAATAAGTCGGACATGTCGCAAGTTTCAAAGATAAACAATGGACTAAAAGGCTACTGAAGTGAAGACCAATGGGTAGTCAAACAAAACAGAAACCGGCTACCCACATGATGGACCGACGACTTAAAACGGTAATCAGGAAACTGGATTAACATGGCACAGAACCGAAAAATGTGGATGCCTTTAGAAGAGGCCTACGTCCAGCAGCGGAGGCAAAAAATGGCTGACAAGTGATGATGACGTTTGTCTTATTAATTTTAGATTAAAAATTGCACGAATTGAGGTAAATTCAATGCTCTACAATGACACCAAAGCCATAAGAGGTTAAAATCTAATTCCGACGTTAAATATGATTTTTGATACCTCAATCAGTTGTAATTGCTCTCGCCCTTCTGTCTTAAATCCAACGCTTCTTACCTCGTTATTGATATCAAAAACACCCTCCTGTATTTTCTCATAGATCTCTTTTGCAGTATTTATAAAAGCCTCTTCAACGTTGGCCGCAGTCTTTGCCGACGTCTCCATGAAGACGAGTCCGTGCTCCCTGGCGAAGGCCTCGCCCTCCTCCTTCTTCACCTCACGCCTGCTCTCTAAATCACTGAAACAAACAGACAGCATTTATACACCAACATGATTTTGGAGTTCAGTTTTCACGAACGTTCAAACTTTATGAAGCGAATATTAAGCGATTAATTTGAATTAAAATAATCGCATACAAATCCTTAATATTAATTGAAATCAAAGAACTGGGGTTACGTCCTGATTATTCAAAATTCTAGTATATGGAACCATAGTAAACAAAGAATAATGCAGACTTTAAGGACATGCATCGCCAAAGTGGAAACAGTTCAAAGTGTGCAATCAATAAACCAAACTATTTCCTGAATTTGTGTAGATTCTCAAACAAGTTTTCATATTTAGATAGATAGATAGATAGATATTTTTATTGGTGGCAAGTAACAAAGAGCAAACTTCTTTATCGATTAGAACTCTTTAAAGAAATTACGACTTTTCGTTTATTATATTATTCATTATTTGGAAGATTTAATTTTTTAATATTAAATTCTTTAAATGAAATGATTTTTGTAATGTCGGATTAAACAAACTAATAAAAATGTTGTTCCAATAATTACATGAATGATTTATGATCTCTAAACATGTAGATCGCACTACAAGTGAGCCCGCAACTGCAATGGTAAATTCAGAGTACTAGTTGTGCGGCTGGCATACCTCTCACTACTTCTGTAATATAAAGTGCGTTTCTTCTTCGTGTAACTTTATGTGTTAAGCTAAATTACATTACTATTCATTAAATGCATCAGACCCATTAATTACTAGGCAAGTCCTGTTTATTCTGCTTTACACCACTTAATAACATATTTTCCAGGATTATCCGATTGCCCTGTAGTTCCTTTTAGGTTGAATAATCCTGGCTTTAACAAAAGTTGGCAAAATAACAAAAATTAAATCTTATTTATTTACTATTTGCAAAAATAATTGAAAATTACATCTAGTAACATTATAGAAAAATTTAATCATTCAAACAATCCAATTCATTTGCATGGATAACTACTGAAGAAATACAAAACAGTTTTCAGGAGTTCCAAACCAGGCTTGAACTGTGTGGAGAAAATGGTGAGGGATTGTTTAAATGATGTTATTTTTCTAAAGTGTCAAAATTAGATTCAATTTATTTTAATTTAGCCAACACCCTGTATAAATAAATCAATGTTTTAATTACTGAAATGGCAGTTTCAGACCAAGCAGGAATTTTAATTCCTATAACATTTATACTTAAAAGTAAAAATTTAAAAAAAAAACCTCTTGTAAACTCAATCCGAGGACATACAGTATATGTCGATGGACAATAATAATTTCATTTTCATTACTTATAACGTGTTAGATCACACAATGAAATTGCACAAACGCATGAATATCATGCTATATTTAGAATGGCATTTATTATACATGTGTGAATTCTGTAAAATCGGTAGCAGTTTCCCTCACATGAGCCTGATTAAAATTTCTACTTTCTCTCAATGTTCCGGCCAATTACTCCCGCGCACAACACTGGGTAATTCTATAAATAAGTTAATTGTGATCACCCCACATAATACACTGAAGTGCGTTTAGGTTTAAATGTCATACAAGCTGCAAGAATTATACGGTTCAATGGGCAGACACTCATAAATAATCATGTGGGTAAAAAAATAAAAGTGCGCTGCAATAAAACTGCATAAGCGGATTATAAATACATTCATAATTTTTTAGCCAGAAAGTTCTATTACAACTGGGAATATTGTTCATGTAATAATATTTCTAGTGATTTGTCACTCATAAGATTTTACTATTTTTGGGTATTATTATTAGAGTGTGAAGTTTTAGTACAGACAAATTTCTACTAATGTTCAGGCATATCTTTAGTCTCGATAGTTTGAGTACTTTAATATAACATAAGTAATCAGGTGTATTGCGTATCAAAAAACTGTTAAAGTATAGTGTACGTTACTTGACAGCATCACATTCAAATATCATGTATTTATGATACGAATGCATATGACATTCGAATGTGATGCTGTGAAGTAATGTATGTAATGTAATGAATAAACAAATTATTTATAATGCAGTTTCGATCTTATAATCTATTTATTTTTTGGTAGTAGCTCGTTGAAATTTAGCACATATGAGACAGCTGTGCCGATTCGGAATTAGGAGGGTAGATGTTAGACGAGAAATAGTAAGTTTGAGGCTGTATATACAATGCAGAGAATCTAATGCATACAAATACGCCAATGTATCTAATGCATAAGTAATACATAGTGCCAGACTCTCTGAATCGATCTGCTATCCTAGTATAAACTTTTTTTTTAAATACCGTACTCGTTTTTAAAAATTTGTGCAAAAAAATTTGTCTAAATGCCCTGTACATCTCTGACTTAATCAAGCATATTATCATCACATAAAAACAAAATAAAAGTGTATGCGGTGTAAACTCAAAACATTGATTTTTATTTGAATAAAAATGCACTCTGTAAACAAAGCAATTCGACACAAAAACAAATGGCGTCCCAAATATAAACACGTTAATTGTGATCAGTTTAGCGATATTTGTGTCGGTACGAACCTTTTGTTACCAATAAGCATGATAACCATATTTGAGTTGGAATGTTGTCTGGCGTCCTCGAGCCAGGTGGTCAGGTGGCTGAACGTCTCCCGCCTGGTGATGTCGTAGACGAGCAGAGCACCAGCCGCCCCGCGGTAGTACGACCGCGTGATTGATCGGAACGCCTCCTGCCCGGCGGTGTCCCATATCTGCAGCTTGATCTGCTTGCCGTCGATGGTGATCATGCGTGCGCCAAACTCGACGCCGATCGTGAGATCGTGCACCGGCTGAAAGCGCTTGTCGGTGAACTGCAGCAGCAAACATGACTTCCCGACACCTAAACATGTAGAAGGTGGAACGTGTTACTGGTGAGCAGGGCCGAGCGGTTTTAAAGCTCATAGTTATTGTTATCAGTTGTTTTGGACGGTTCTTTGTTAATTAGTGTTCGAGTTGTATGCAGAGTGTGCTTGAGTATGTTGTTTTGTTGGAAACAAAGGGATAAAATTATAACTCATGACTCATCGTTAGCGAGGGGGAAATTACGGATGGGTGCATCAACACTTTGCATCCCATGGGGGTATTGTTTTCGCTTAATTGCGAAAAAAGGATCCGGCTCGTGTGTATCAAACTTATCGCTATCGGGTTAATGGTTTTGATCGTCAGTCGTACGCAGCATATTATCAAAACAACATGCAGATAGCGGGTGTGGTACCAAACGACGTGTGATTTTGCTCACCTGTATCCCCGATTATTATGTATTTAAAAAGATAAGCGTACGACATTTTTCCTCTTACAAAGAAACCAGTTTTTAACAAGCACTCAAGAAAATCACAAATACTGACAGCTGTCTCACGTCATTACCTAAGAACTGCGCAGTACTGACTGCGTCATGGACGTCGGTGCCTCAACCAGATTGGTCGATAACAGACGGAAGCGTCGCGCGGGAAATTCAAATCCCATCAGACTTGCGGATTTCTACAATTTCTCTTCAATTAAACCCCGAGGACGCCAGCAACGAAATTACATTTCGAAAGTGTGTACAAAATGCTTAATTAAGAGCCATGTATTTCCGTTATTAAATCAAAGTTTGTAAATACTGCGCAATTATAATAAAACAACAAGGTGACGTCATTGGGAATACATTTAACAATAATTTCACGTGCTCATAGCCCACGACGGATTCGAAAGGAACATCGATCGGTAGCTCTGTATAATCCCTGTCTCATGTACGCATAATTAAAGAGAATTATGCTTTATTGCTAACAAAAAAGGGACGCAAAGCGAGGCTTAATTGGGACATTAAAAATAACAAGCTCAAATTTGCATTAATTTTAACAGTAATTCTCTTATAAATCAATGAACTATTCTTAATTCATATTTCACGTTATAAATGATAATAAGAATAATAATAAGGCAGAAAGGTCGTGAGCCAACAGATTAATAAAGATTGTTCTCTCTCTAATAATACTAATAATAATAATAATGATGATACAAAAATGAAACACGTTACTACGTTTTTTATCTCTTTATTTTTTCGTTAAACACGACTGCAGTTTCGACTACAATTAGGTCATTCTCAAGTGATTCAAATACAAGAATGAAGAAAATATTCAAAAACCTTTATATATAACACACCTTTAATAATTATAACCCTTACTGTTCCTCTGTAATTATAAATGATTATTAATTAATATTATAAAATAAATATATCGACGAGTGCTATGCGACTTTGTCCCAAATAAATTGCAGTTTAAGCTACTCTTAACTTTTGTCAAAATATTTTTTTAAATACCTACAATGCAGGTTGTTCCCAACCTTTTTTGATCATGGACCACCATATATATATATTTTTAGCAGCAAGGCTAAAAAAATAAACTGTGTTAATTTTAAAATAAACTTTAATCAAAGTGTAGATTATAAATCTTATACTGTAGGTAGGCACTTAAGAGTGCTATGTATTACAAAAAAGAACATTTATAATGGAAAATTTAATTTGCCAAATCGTCAATGTGATCCTTTAGCTTGTATATCCTTTACAAGCTGTTTCCTGGGGCAAATTTTACTGCTCAAACCTACACGCATATCATCAGCTGCATTCAATCGATTGCGAAACTTATAGAAAATCCTTGTTCACATAAACAAGTCATGGAAAAGAACATAAGACAGCGCAAGGCGTTTCCCCGAGTTTTAGTATATGAACTTTCGATTTTTTTGGATATGTGGGAATCTCAATGCTAACGCTATATAATAAGAAAAACTTGCCAGCGCGTTTTTGGCGTAGTTTCGCGGACAATATTTTAGTTCTGGCGGACCTACATTATTTCAAAAATTATTTACGAAACATAACAAAAATATATAGTACAATCTTCAATTATTTACATTGAGTCGTAATCGACTTACAAAACAACGTTTTCTCATTCACACAGCAGACAAATTTGTTTCAAAAGTGACGTAATAGCCTTACCGTTGAAACTGTAGGAATTATGAATTCTAAATTATTCTCGTCCAAGGAAAAAGCAACCGTATCAAGTACTTATTAATATAACTTAAATATTCATCGATTAGATGAAAATCAATATATACTAGGAAAACGTTATGTTAGACGTAAACGCGAATATGAATGTTTTAAGGCGGTGTCATCATTTATTTACGTATAAATGCTAATTTTGCTAATTTAAGATTCAATTCTGCGAAATTTAATAGCAGATGAATATAACATGGATTGCACTTGATTACTTTATAATCCAACTTCTAATCTGCAATCGTGGATTCGTTTGTTGCTGCTACAAATAAATCATGTTTAGAAATTGTTAATATACATACAATTATTAACTAACATATTATAAATGTATGTATGCAACTCTATGTACAGTTAACTCAGAAAAAAAAGACAAAAGGCAACAGTAATAGCAGTTTTACACGGTCAAAGAAATTGATGAAGAAAGTCGTGAATTTATTCATGGATAAATTCATGAATAAATTGAAAATGTGAAGGTGTATTACACGGTCAAATTTTTGCCAACTGTAGTCTTGGAACTTCTGCACTGTCAATGTTTTGCCAACTTCCAGTGTTACTTTCTTCTCATCTTGTCTCGATTTCTGTGTTACAAATGAAAGTAGGAAAAGTAACAAAAAAACATTGTGTTGCCTTGTAACCGTTAGCAGTAGTTTCATATGTATTACACCATGATTACACCATTTTAGATTCACCATGTGCACATGTCACTTTCCAGTAGGTTGGTATTAATTTAAAAACCGAAATGTAACTAGAATTCCCTAAAAAAATGCCGAAAACTTAGAGCAGGTTCTACTGTGACAATTTATTCATGAATCTATTGTCGTCAATTTATTCAAGACAATTTTGTGTATTACACGCAACAATAACTTCAAGGTTCAAAAATTCATCAATTTCTTTGATGATAGTGTAAAACAGGTCTTAGACTGAATTTTTTACTAAAATCTAGTGGTGTAAATCCCAATTATGTAAATATCAGAATCAAATTTCTAAATATATGTCAAAATGCCACAAATAATAGTATATTGTTTTATTAGGAGTAGAAGTGACACTTTTTGTGGCGAGTCTGTAGGTATTGGCTGCCGAGCGGAGCGAGGCAGGCAACTACAGACGAGCCACAAAAAGTTACTTCTACTCCGAATAAAACATGTAATTTTTTCTTCAAACGTCGAAAATAGTTAAAAAGATAATGGAATTAATATTTTTAATTGTCCGAATACGTATAGTTTTAATTCCCAAAGAAGCATGCTATGCAGAGCGTTGCTATGGTTTTGTTTAATTCATTATTTGACATTAAAGTGTATAAAATGGACGAAGACATGTTTCAATGTACACCGCCAGATATTTTAGAATCGGCAAGGGCTGCAACAGAGAAATTATTGCCCACTAAGTCCAGTACCATCTATGAAGTGGCCTACAAAAAATTTATTAAGTGGTGCGCCGAGAAAAATGTAAGCAATTATAGTGAAAATGTTTTACTCGCATATTTTTCGGAAATGGCTAAGAAGAAAGTAAAAGTTCCACTATGTGGTCTCAGTATTCCATGGTAAAATCGTTATTAAATATTAGAAATGGTGTAGATATTACCAAATATTTAAAACTACGTGCATATTTAAAAAAACAAAATGAGGGTTATACACCCAAAAAGGCAAGAGTGCTGACAAAGGAACAGTTCGACAAGTTCTTATCCGATGCTCCTAACGAGAAATACTTGGCGACAAAGGTGAGTTCTTAGAATAATAAACAAATACAAAATTAAACCCTAAATCGTATTTTCAGATTATTTTGATATTTGGCATATCAGGGGCATGCCGTTGCGATGAACTCGTAAAAATGAACACGACAGATATTCAAGACTTGGGATCTTTGCTACACGTAAAAATACCAGATAGTAAGACATCAAAAGTAGAAAATATCTGTGGTAGCAGCAAAATGGTTGGCGACAGCGGTGCTGTAAGTGCTGCTGTTGCTGCCAGCGCAATCAGTTTTCAAGGGGCTAAAATATCAAATTGTACCTTTAATTTACATTTTAACAATAAATAAATTTGTGTTTTGTTTGAATTTTTTGTTTTGTTCATCATGTATGCGCACCATATGTATGTGCAATATTAAACCCGCCCTCGTAGGGCGTTCTTATTACAAATTATCCAATCATGTTGTCAAATTTACTTTTACTGCCTAGTCAGTAAAAGTGAAACTTTTACTGACTAGGAGACGAAGTAAAACTTTAAGATTGTGAATCGAGTCACTAAAGGTGTCACTTTTATGACGTTTGAAGAAAAACCATATTACAAAAGCTTAACCTGATTATAGAAACCTCAATCAAGCAATGCTAGGTTAGCAGTGTGTCCTACTTTTTTTTTGAGTGAACTGTTCAACCGCGGCCATTCCATAGTGAACTTTTTTTTATAGTTTGATTTTTACTTTTAATCATAGGCGTCTTAAAATGTCACAGCGTCCTAAAAATCCCATTTGAAAATAGCAAAATTGTATCGTTGTTTCAGAACACCCTGTGTATTCTACGTGACTCAAAATATTATGTATGTTTTGGCACATTGCTTGGGTACTTGCGTACGCAGATTCTTTTATTTATCTCGTATAATAAGGTTTTGCTGAATTTTTTTCCAAGTCCATGATTTTTCGTTAAATTTGATTAAAATGTGAATAATATAAATATGTATAATATGTGAATAATTTGATTTCATATCAAAAATAAAAATGATTTGTAAAGCCCACATAAAGCAGATTCTAAAAATCAAAGAATATACAGGGTGATCCATTTAAAAAAGAGACCAAATTTTGTGTCTCGGATTTATGGTACACTCTGTATACTCGAAAATAATTTTAAAAGTAGCACACTAAGTGTTCAATAACTTCCAATCGGATGTTTTCCTCAATTTTCATTAGTCTAGCAGCAATGGTCCGAGCGAGGATAGGTGGGCCACCCTGTATGTATGCCTGGCTCACCAGGTATAGTTAATATATAATATTTTTTTGATAACATCTATATTTTATTTCTAAATTACCTAATGAAATTGATCACACTTGAAAACCCGATGAAGTTACATTGTACTACACACAGAGACATTTACTTTTTTATGACTACTTAAAGAGCTATTTACCATTCGTAAAATTGACCAAATCTAAGACGTAGGAGTCCATAAACCTTTCAGTAATGCTCACTTTTGGCCCCAAAATGTATATCCCGTTGTGTCGAAAATTGCGATGAAAATTATTATATATTAAAAACAGTTTTGGGATTTACGTAGAATTTTTATAATTATTTACTTTCTCTTTGTGTGATAAAGTTTTTTTTTTAAATGGGAAAAATAATTTTTTAGAAATGTGTTTGCGATTGTGTGGGATGTCTCAGTGGGGGTCTGTGTAAAATAACAGAAATGATTAAATATCAAAGTGAATTAATAATTGCGTACAGTAAAAGAATACATTTTAATAATTTATAAACTACAAACAGTAAACATCCATTTGTAAAAGGGGAATGTGTAAACAATCATTTAATTAATTGATGAATGAATGGTAAATATTATTGGAATTCAGTAATCTTAAAGCATGTTTGTTTTCAAACATCCACTGGATTATTAAAAAACGGCCTTTTTATTAATTTGATGGTGATAATTATAATTAAACGGCGCGGATTTTTTTTCAATATTTAATTTACGAGTAATAGGAGTAATGAGAATTATGCCCAACGCGAAGAAAACGAACATGGCGTTTTGAAATCTGTCAAACATGTCTCAGGTGTTTATAATAATACATTAGTTTACCACGAAGGAATAAGTGCCCCCAGAACCTTCCAGGACCTCCCAGATGCGTTCAGGGGAGGCTGCAAGCTCATGAGTACCCCAGATCAACTCACCTAGATCCTGCCGCGGTTGATCTCACTCTCTTCCCAATTTCTTGGTTATGTCAGGAATAAATGAAAATAATGAATTCCCCTGACGACGTCCAGCAGGAGGCCATCCTGGGCGAGGAGGCCGCTGGCGATGTGTTCCCAGGCCCCGATACTAACGCCAACATGAGCACCGAAAGTAAGGGGGCCATTCCGAAGAAGGTGAAGCCCGCTGCGGCAAAGAAGCCTTGCCCGCAGCCCAGGCAGGCCGTCAAGCTAAACAACAACATAGAGACCATGTCCACGCTGAATAGCGAAGAGGGCCCTAAATTGAACGGCATCAGTAACGGCATTCCTTCGGCTTACCTGGATGATTTGTTCGAACCGTCTTGCTCCACAATAGACACTTTTTATAAATTCGACCTATCCAAGGATGATAGTTCTAGTGACGATAATGACTTGCTGTCTGTGTCCGATGATGGTTGTATTTATACATACAAAGGTGATCATGGGGCTGACTTCCCTAGCTCGTTTTTCACACTCGAAATCCCACCGAACATACCTGAACCATCACCGGAGAGGAACCACACCTCCAGCCCTGAAATGGACTATCTAGAGATGGACTTCGATCCTGGTGTGAATGGCGATGCCGACTCAAATTCAGACAATGAAATAGACGAGGTTGTTGTTCAGAAGCCAGTGGTTAACAACAGACCGAACATTGCACCTGCGGTGCCTAGCACTAGTAGTAATGGGGAGTCTTCAAGTAGGGGAGAAATATTGAGACTTCCGCAACCCGTAGCTGCGCCAAGTGTGAAACCTGTAGATGTATTTCCCAAGAAACCCGAGTGGTAAGTTGCATTTATTGAATGACATGTTTTGCCCAAAAAATGTTATTTTATTTTCGACGTGAATTTTGATTGTTTTAATTAAGTCATGCATTCTTTTATTCATTATTAGGATAATCATTATTTGTATTCATCTATGATTATGCTCCACATCAGTTGATATACGTTTTAATTTTTCATTGACAATTTTCATAAGTTATCGACCAAGGGTTGTCCGCTGTAAATTACAATTAATATTTATATAAACCGTCTACATCCAACACGGGTAAAAGAGGATATCGATCAAGAAAGAGAGAAATAAATTTATACTTTCCTTCCTTATATCTTGATGAAACATTTAATTATTATTATTGAACAAGAGGAAATATACATAATATACATTCATAAAAATAAATTTATATAAACAATGTTTTGAAGATCAATATTGCAAACATTACAATGTTTATTTGGTTATGTAGTGGAGGTTTGCTGCCTCATGTTAATATGTATATACTTAATAAAGTAATATCATCAGGTTGGTGGAGAATCAAGGAAGAAGAAAGGTGGAGCCGATGAAGAGGGAAGTGGAGAGAGATATGCCATGGTCATGTTCGCTATCCCAACGCACGAAATCCATCAGCTTCAGGATAACGAAACGTACGCATTGCACGAAAGGCGAACTGGTGTCACCCAGTGAAAACGTGCCTCAGATCAAAGGTGCATCCGTGCCAATCCAAGTAAACGAAACAACAGGCGACGAACGCGAAATCGAGCGTGTAATGATATGGACGAAAGAGGAAGCTCTGAGCAAGCAAATAACCCAAATCGGACCGTCGGCCTGCGGAGCCACGGCTGTATTAAATGTATTAAAATCTCTTAGGTACCCAATATCCTCGATAGAATTGGTTAAGGAGTGCATGTCGACGCGGCTGCGGAGAAGCGACAGCCCCCTGACCGACTACTTGTTGTCAAGGAGTGTGGCGGGCACGACACATGAGGACATAATCGAGGGGCTTCAGAAAATATCAAGCGGAATCATATACGCACGCTTCTTCCACATGTATCCAGAGCGCATCATCAATTTATATTCTTGGCTGGGCTTCTGGATTAAAAACGGTGCCGTTCCAATAGCCACGCTGAATCTGCAACGGTGTTTGGGAACTGTGCCCGATGCTTGGCACCACCAGATGATATGTGGTGTGGACACAAGCGGCATCCACCTTACCAATCCGTTGGAATGTGTCGACGCGGGACTGCTCTGGCCACAGCTTTGCTCGGAGTCTGTGCTGCTTGTGCGCAGAGAGGATGTGCTGTCGAGGTGGAATTTCAGGACTGATTTACCAGAGTTGATGAGGATCAAGGATATCCGGTGGAGGAGGATTAATGTTGTTGGTAAGTAAAAGTCCACCGAGAATATTATACTTCAAATCTTTACTAATAAATTGTTTTCTGGCATTTTCCTGGCCCCAAAAATGTTTTCTGTAATATCTAGGAAAGAAAAAAATGTTTGTAATACTGACAGATGATATTTTTATATACAAATATCTATTTTTTAGGTCAGGTTGCGAATATAATTCATGAGAGTGGGAGGGAGCTACGACCAGGCTTTACTAACACGTCACACATCCGGATACCGGCGGCTTACTCTTCGGGCATCACACTGGCGACGACTGTCAATTCTCCAGCTTTTACGCTGCTGCAGGAATCACCAGAGTTGCCACTATTGGATCCGCACGAGAGCAACTCATACAGTTACTCTTATCATTAAATTATGCTTAGGTAATGAAGTATGATTATATTTTGATATGAACGGCCTATGTTTTTTTTTGGATGCTGTGGGAATTGTAAATATGTACATATTAAGTTTTAGTTTTTTTGCTCACTTCAACGTAATCTCTGGGCGTTAAGCTTTACCGTCTGCAAGGTTTAACGTGAGCGAGGTTGTATTTAAGGAATAAGTTTGATTATATAAATTGAATGTGATAACTTCTTTAGATTAGTGCCATTTTTGATTTATTTTTTGGACAATTTGAGAACAATTTATTCATAACCAAAGATGAGTAAAATTAATTTTTCTCCCCCTTAATATAGTATTAATTACTTGTAACTATCAAATAACGGCAGAAATGAGACAATATTCTTGCAATATACATTGGATGTGTAATGGATGTTATAATTTATGATGATTACATTATTTGCTTGAGCTTGGAGGACTCACTAATTTCATATTTTATAATAATATTTGGATATAAAGCGCGGCTCACTATAGAGCTCTATGCTGAACAAATAAAAGCTGATAATCATATTTTTAAGCAAATAGTAGTTATTTTCATAAATTGTCGGTCATTTGATTTTGAGGGTCTAAGTATGCATTCTTTTAACTATAATGTCTAAGAAAACTGTACTATTATGTAAACGCAGCTGTAACTATATTTATTACTGCAGCAGGGGAATATTTATTTATTTTTATTCGATTTTTACAACATTAAATGGAAACATGCAGTTTACTTTTGTAACGTATAGATGGCATAAAAGATATGCACCCGAATTCTAATTAATATGAGAGGGTCATTTATTTAATCCAGTCATATATTTAATTTGACTAATCTTGTACATTGTACATCACTAATTTGTTCTTCACTGTAAGGATTATTCACAAGGAATACAATTCAGATTAATTTCATTTACATGTTGTAAAAGAAAATGAAATTCATGTTGTTGTTAAGTGTCATTCATGATTCCGTTTTTCATTATCTAAAAAAATGGTGCCAAATTTAAACCGTTCTGGTTGAGTTGTATCAATCCATCAAAATCGAAGTCTTTATTTGTCTAGCCAAGTTTATTAACAACGGTTTATTAACTATTTAGTTATTTATTATTTCACATTTGCTTAGATTATCACAAGCAAGATTAAATTAATTTCTATTTGTGTTGTTTTACTTGGCATTCAAATTAATATAGGTACTTCATTCTAGACGCGCATTAATTTAAGACCTGAACCAACTCATTTGATAAAGCTTTGCTATGCGAGTAACTTTTGATATACATTTTTCATAATGGCGGTTTTATACTTAAAAGATTGTTTTTTTATTCAGTATGGCATTCATATCATGGATACGGCTGTACTCTGAAAATCAAAAAAATGTACACCTGTATTCTCTTGTTGTGAATGTGTACATTATTGCAAATTGAATATTTGACTTATACTGTCCTCTCATGCTGGCTAAACATATATTTGTGTGTGTAAATATATATTGTTTATTATAATACTATATATAATAAAATGTGATTAAAAACAATGTTTTTTTTTTCTTAAAATATTCTTCCTGACGAAGTACAACTCTTGTGCATCTTACTCCGATAAATCCTACCTTGATTAGGGTCTGTCGAGGACTGAATATGGATAGTTGTGTTCCCAGTACTATTACTATAACATAATATAACAATGATATTTAGTCTTCTTACTTTCTGGAAGTTATTCGTCAGCACGTAGTGATTTCTACTTCTTTCGAAAGTACGAAATTTTGCCGAACGCATCTTGTCCCACATGTTATGAACCCGCAGCCCACAGCAGTCATTACTTAAAAAATGTTGCAGATTTGGATTCAGACGATAACCTAACCTAACCTAAGCTAGACAAAAAGTCAACCTTAAAATATTACTGTTTTTCTATGATAATTTATCATTCTTAAGAGAGAATCTTTTAAATTTATAATCGTGAGTATCGGATCTATCAAAATATGTAATCAGATTAAACAGAAATGCGATTTGAGGTGAAAACTTTTGAAAAGGTGGATGCAGTTTCCTGTACAAATTTGGTTGCCTATCATAAATGCAGAGAGTTAGTTTACCTTCTCATTTGCAGGTCAAAATGATCAAAGAATCGATTGCAACAGATAAAGTTTCTGTAAAAAAGTATTGGTAATGGTATTTTTAAGTTTTGGATGCACATTTTCAAAAAAAAAAAAAACTTCAAGGATACTGTGAAGTTACGTATTTTTTTACTTTATTCACGTTGTCAATGGTTATAGTGAATAAAGTGAAAATGTAAATATTTGATTCATTCTTTCGATTAAAATGTTGTTTTAATGATGAGATTCAATATACATAAAGAGCATTTTAATAATGCGAATTGGAAAATATGTACTTCACTGTTTTTCAATGTTCAATTTCAATGTATTTTTATGTAGATTCAAATAAACAAATAATAATAAAGAATATATGTAAATAGGGTTGTCTCTAGTTTACAACCATCAACTGATTGCATTGCTAGGTGCAGACATTGAGTTGGTGCAGGTAAAGAAGTCAAATTGAGCCAAATAATTCGAATAATAATAATAACAATACGCTGAGTACAATTTAATTTTTTTGTGTAGTTACATTTTGCGTTATTTTATCAAATTTCTAAACATATCAATTACAAAACCAGTTTCGAAAATTTAATAACTAATATAAAACGTCATAACAAAAGGTGTTTATAATTATACCAGCCAAATCTCCATTTTCATCAACCAGATAGTAATTAGTTTTCTGAAGAAAAAAGAAAAACACAAAAGTTTGGCAATGCGTACTTTTTAATTATTTCAATAGTGCCCAAATGGTACATACTTTGGCACACTGTATAATATGTAATCGTTGTTTATTTACACTCTTACAGCATGTATGTAATTCACTTAATAATGTTACGTATGCTTTATAAATATTTTAGGGAATCAATGAAATTTGAAATGAAATTTACGCGAATGCAAAACAAAGTTAAGGGATTATTAGATCGATGACATTAATTATTAATGAAATTCCTTTGTTCCATTAAGTCGGTTATCCTATTTTTAATTTATATTGTAACCTTGGCATGTTCATGCCATAAAATATTAATACAATAAAAAAAATGGTGTGTCGAATTAAAGTCCAATATAAAAATGTTATGAATCTGTCTAAACAGAACTATGATTAAAAAATAAAAACTGTAAAACAATATACTTAATGATTAAAAGTAAAGTAATTATAAACTCTTGAATAATAAAGTTGTGTTCAAATATGGATGGAAAATATGTAATGCAGTAATGAAGACTACTTTACAAGGAACGAGACATGTTGGCAAGCACCGTCAAGCCAATTTTGGCCATACAAGGTCAAAATACGAGTTTCTACAGCTGATGGTCGAAAGTAAGGTCGTGGATAAGAAAATAATTGATTGGACAGGAATCAAAACAATAGATCTACAATACAATCGAGACAAATATACACAAATAATTGTCATGATTCAATAGCATAAAAATATTTATGATCACCAAATCCAGAAGTGGGTAAGCATCAAAAGAAGATGCTAACGAATACATTTTAGGCAGCTTTTAGCTCTTGTTTAACAAATTGTATCGCAGAAGGGCCTTCTCGGAGTGTTGTGCATGAGCAAACAAAGAAAATGACATCCCAAACATAAAATCCTGTTAGATTAAGCTGCTCTACAGCAGCTAATTGATACTAATACTTCCGGCATATCCTATTGTTGATTAGACATTTTGCAAATAATTGGTGAAGCCTTTTGAAAAGTAGGTTCCTTGGGGTAAGTTAAGTTATGAGTTAGGGTACTTCACACCAATGGTTTGAAGGACGAACAAGCAAGTTCTGTTGAAAATACTAGACTTTACAAAATAAGTGTACCTATAACAGTTATAATATTGGGGTGCTTCTGATTTAAGGCAGTGAAAATACCCCAGAAATTTTGTTCATACGTGTTCTATTATATTAAATGATTAATTGGTTATTATTATTAATATATATTATTGTTATTATTTATTTTTCATCAGGCACACGTAACTTGTAACGATATAATGCAGAAATCAATCTGCAACAAATTATCCCTTTTAGAAATGTTTTTTTGGGGAAAACTTACTATTTGTCTCGAGCACGTTTAAACTCTCTGACTCACGTCGACCTGTAAGTACAGTTTCTCTCTATAGCGCGTGTCTAATCGTGCTCTCGTCTCCAACTCTTTGTACATTCTTCTCGAGCACCCTTATCATTTATGCTCGACTTTCTGTCAACCTTGCAGAAAATTTCAATAACGTGAATTTAAAGCAACGCAATTAAAAGTGTTGGAAAAACTTTGCGAATATTTATTAAGAGATGCATCCATTAATTTTAGGAACTTCCCAGAATTCTTAACATTATTAAAAAATTAAAAGTAATTACTATTGTTGATATTATAGAGAACTACTATAAGGCGCTTAGCAGATTAATTTCAGGTGAGAAAAAGTACAGTATCGCAAAAGTGTCCAGTTTTTTGTGTGTAGTACTGTATTGTAATACCAAAGGCGGAAAGGTAGGGTGCCAATAGCCTAATAAAGTTCGTTATCCTCTCTCTCTCGCTCTCTCTCTCTCTCTCTCTCTCTCTCTCTCTCTCTCTCTCTCTCTCTCTCTCTCTCTCTCTATTATAATTCCATTGATTGAACTTACTTAAGAGAGAAGGTTGGTAACAATTCAAATAAAAACATTAAATGAACTGATGTATTTTAGATGCAAATTGACTCCACATTGTCAATTTAAATACTGTATGTAGCAATATTATGTAGTTAAGTATGTCATTGTTATTTACCCAAGAATGTCTCCAAAAAATTATTGATGATTCTGTACGCACATTCATTTTTTAGAGATCTGCCAACGTTACAATTTCTGTTAAAAGTGTATACTTTCGAGATTATATCATAAAGTATTACAATTTCGTGGTCTCGAATGCTTAAGAAACTGCATTACCAAACTGCATTCTCGACCACAAAAAAATAATACTTAGGCCCGTACTTATAGTCCATTCTTGAGCACGAGTTGGACTCAAGTCGTATAGTTGGTTGCGTATTTTCTATAAACGCTTAAGCACCAAATGCAACCAAATATACCCAAATATACGACTTGAGTCGAACACATGCTCAAGTACGGACTATAGATATGAGCCTAAATCTACTAGTATCGCCACTACAGCGTAGAACCGATTTTGAGGATGATATTTTAAATTTTTGGTATCAACATCCTCTTGGCTAACTCCGAAAATCAAAAACGTGTTAAACTGCAAATTCGTTTATTACAAGTGCAGATAAAACTCAATTTTGAAAATAAAATCAAAATGTTGATATATCCTTTTGGCAAACTGTAAATATGCACACCCTGCATACTCGAATATATCGCCAAATACCATTACAAATCCGATATCTTCTATACGAAGGAAGATCAAATCCGAGAATTGTCATAACCATTTATTTATCTTTGCTTTCCATTTTTGTATTCAATTCCTGACCAAATTAACCAAAATTCGTTTTTTGTACCTACAAAATTTCCATGTCATTTCGATCGATGCTGATGTTACAAAACGTGCTTTGGTCGTGGGATCTGCGTTACTTTTTATCTTTGACTTTATCCACCGAGTCCGAAGGAGAATCAGGGAGTTGCAAAGCAATGGGGGTCTCCTCGTCGGTGCTGTACTGCTTGACCTCGCGCTTCTTGGCCCCCTCTTGGAATTGCTTCTTCGTGAGGAGCGCAGGAGGGACCGTCCCGTTGCTGATCTCAACGAGCTTGGACTGTGACTGATCCGACTCCTGCACATGAAATATTAAGTTTATTGCAGAATAGCTCTTGTATTGACTTTAGTGATGTGAAGTATACAAGACTATTGTGACTAATTGCCTGGTATCATTGTGTAAGATTCATAACAGTCTTACAAATAAATCGACATGAAACCAATACAGTTTGTAAGTATAATAAAATATAATATTAACTGCATCTAACTTTGATAATTAATTCTAGTATGCTGCTAAACTTCCTCTGCAACGGTATTTGGTAAGCAAACTAAATAGCCGCGGTTGTCGCTAAACAGTTCAAGATCATCTTGAATTGAAGCAAAATGTACAACAGTCTAAAATTACTTACTGTAGTGGGTTCTTTGCTACTTCCAGGTTTATCTCCAGCATAAGCGTACCAAGGATCGGCTCTTATACCTGAAATTCTCACGCGGACCTTCAGAGGAGCCAATATCTTTTGGATCAAAGATTTACAAGCACCTGAAACTTTTGGGTCTCTTGCAAAGGTTACTTTGTTGGAAACTTGCTGAAATTGTTACCCTTTAGTGAATAATTTAAATGAATTCTGAATGTTGAAGGTCCTTAAACGTTTATTACTGGCGATGCGATTCTCATGTCATGGAATTATTAGCATTGCCTGGTAAGTTAAGTTAAATACGTTTATTCAAATTACTTATACAGAGTGGCCAAATTTAGATGATTCTATAGGGGATCACGGTAACTAGAAGAGGTAGAGAAAATCGGATATGGCGCATCTTCGATCTATTTTTTCAAGACAAACTTAATGTTCAAAACAAAAATAGGTTATCGTCTCTTATTTTAGAGTTATAGCCTAAAACATTGTTTTACATTTTTTATTTTTTTCAATTCGCATTATTAAAATGCTCATTATGTATATTGAATCTCATCGTTAAAACTACACTTTAATCGAATGGGTGAATAAAATGTTTATATTTTCACTTTATTCACTATAACCATTAACAACGTGAATAAAGATAAAAAAATAGGTAAATTTGCACTATCCTTGAAATTTTCGTTGTCACCTGACAATGTGACACTTCATGTAAACTCTTCAATTCTGATAACGATGTGGAAAAAATCTTGTATGATACACGCGAATAAAGCAATTTTATTCACTTGAAAACATTATCGCACTTGGCTTCGCCTCTTGCGCTAAACTGTTTTTTCGTGGTTAAAATTCGACTTTATTCACTTATACCATAAATAGCTATTAATCAATATCTATTTAGGTGCTCATTTGATTTATGTTATGGAGATACCATTTGAAGTTTAGGAGACTAAATTCATCTATTAGTTTATCTAGTTATACTTTAGAGTTGTTTGTCATTTTATTAAGATTAGAATTCACGTTCTTAAGGTACTTTGCTCAAAACAACTGAATGAGGTTTACCGAATTTTGATATCTTCATTAATAAGCCGATATTTGTTTATACTTTTGCGTTAACTCTTGAAGAAAAACAAAGAGATTGAGCATGCGCCATCAGATTTTCTATATCTCTTCTAGTTACCGAGAACCGCTATAGAAACATCAACATTTGACCACCTTCTACATATTATATTAAAATAGCATTATTATCGAAAATATTTTTATAGTTTAAATACCTCCAATCTACAATTACCTTCAGAAGCAATGAGTAATTTGTATCATCATAGGGGAGCCTTCCAAAGACCATTGCATACAGAACAACTCCCATCGACCATATGTCGGAGTGCTGGGGTTGGTAGGGTATTCCCCGAAGGATCTCTGGAGAGGCATAAGCATAGCTGCCACAGAAGGTCTCGCTCAGAACAGGATGTCCGTTCTGAGTTTTAGTGAAGAGCCTAGCGAAACCAAAGTCAGACACTTTGATGTTGAAGCCAATATCCATGAGCAGGTTCTCACACTTGATGTCCCTGAAATAATTTGTTTTCGCAATGATTCCGTGCTTGATTACTTACTATTCGTCGTTCTCATTATTGGCCGTTAAAAGCTTGGCTAAAGAACAATTACCCATATTTATTGGCATAAGACGATAGAATCAATGAAAATGGCGAATTTAAAAGTGAAAGATGTAAGTAGGCAAGAGAGGAGACGTCTTTTTGAGGAGGTCCTTAATGGATTGTGTCACCGATTGATGTCCTTGAAATAGATTGTTTTCGAAATGATTCCGTGCTTGATTACCTACTAATTCCGCGTTCTCATCATTGGCCGTTGTTAAAAGCTTGGAGTAAGAACAATTAAGCAATTTATTGGCATAAGATGATAGAATCAATGAAGATGGCGCATTTAAGAGCGAAGGCCGTAAGTAGGCACCAAAGGAGACGTGTTCTTGAGGAGGCCCATAATGGATTGTGTAACCAATGGTGATGATGATGACAGGTCGTGAAAGTTTTAATAAAGTTTAGAGTAAGTGAACTTGAAGTAAATATATACACGATATATCACTGAAGTCATCGAGTAACAACGTTTTTCTCCCATCGTCCTACAATCAGTCGTTTCCTAGCCTCCACACACGCCAGAAAATGGACGATTCCTTTAGGCCCGTATCTATAGTCCGGACTTAAGCATAAGTTCGACTCAAGTCGTATATTTGGTTGCGTATTCTCTATGAACGATTATGTACCAAATGCAACCAAATATACGCAAATATACGACTTGAGTAGAACTCATGCTCAAGTACAGATTATAGATACGGGCCTTAGGCCCGTATCTATAGTCCGTACTTGAACTTGAGCACGACTCAAGTCGTATATTTGGTTGCGTTTGGCGCATAAACGTATATAGAAAATACGCAACCAAATATACGGCTTGAGTCGTACTCATGCTCAAGTACGGACTATAGATACGGGCCTTAGTGCTGACGGTTGCTATGTAACGGAGAAATAATAGTACTGGAATATTACATTCAAGGCCTAGGCCGGCAATGAATTATTCCTGTAGGTCTACAGCAAATTATTTCTTCTTAGATCTTCCATATTTTTACGAAAATTGCGATGGGAGAAAAAATAGAAGGTATTACTAAATAGTATGGTTCGTACGTGAAGGGCTTTTCCGGCCTCTTCGGCTTGCTGTCCTCGCCTGATAGCTCGGACATCAATTGCAGCTTCGGAATATATCACTTTCTGTACTAACCACACAATATACCTACTATTTTTTTTTTAATATTTGATAAGATTTTTAATTTGAGAAGAGGATAATATAACACAGCGAAAAAAATGCGATTTTTGGATTTTTTGTGTTGATTCAATTAAGGCTGTGATTAATGATATAATAAGGCTACTTGCTTAGATTATGCTATAGAAACGTTGGGCCAAACATGACCAACTATCTTTAAAAGCGTTATAGATGTTTGGATTTTTTGTGTTGTTTCAATTAAGGCTGTGATTATTGATATAACAAGGCTACATGCTTAGATTATGCTATAGAAACGTTAGGCCAAAAATGACCAACTATCTTTAAAAGCGTTATAGATTTTTGGATTTTTTGTGTTGTTTCAATTAAGGCTGTGATTATTGATATAACAAGGCTACTTGCTTAGATTATGCTATAGAAACGTTAGGCCAAACATGACCAACTATCTTTAAAAGCGTTATAGAAAAGTTGGGAGATGATTAAACTAAACTGCTTTCATAAGTTAGATAATCAGGGGTTTTGCATATCAAAAAACGTTAGCAGTAACGTGTACGTTCCTTGCAGCATCATATTCGTATGTCAGATGTATTTATGATATGCATGCATCTGACATTCGAATGTGATATTTCAAGTACTGCTAACGTTTTTTTGTACCTAACACACCTGATTGATATTTTTACGAAACAGGGTGCATTTTTTTTGTTGACAAAATCACAACTGATGCATTTTCTGACAATATCCTTAACTTATGAAAATCGGTGTATTTTAACGTTGTGCAAGATATTTTAACCCACGCCCAAACTAGACCAAGAGGTCTTTCAACTTTTCAATACCATGGATTTTCAATTACTCGCCTATGGACAACTCCTCTTTCATGACAGTATTCGATGGCGTCCACCAACTGCCTAAACCACCTCCTTGCCCTGTTTTCTTGTATATATGACTCCTTACGAATAATGTCTAGAAGACTTCCGTTCTCAGCATACTCCATTATAATGTAGACCCTTTAAGAGAAATTGGTTCAAAACAACAAAAATATGAGATATACTTGATAAAGAGTTAGAGAAATCGATTAAGTATTTGAAATAGAGTTAAATGATATACCGTGCGATCAACAATAATTCAGATAAGGGAAGGCTATGACTGTGTCAGTATTTTGGTACCTGCCAACAAAATTTGAAGAAGGACTTGGATTTGCATCCATACAAAATACATTAATTGTTGCTATCAGATTTTAACAGACCTTTTGTACCCTAGCAGACATATTTCCAACATCTCAAGGGCTTCTTTTATCTAAATAATTGTTGATCGCACGGTATAAGAGGATGTATTGTTAGTTAATATTGAAATGGCATAAATTAGTGCTTTACAAAGTGTGGTTACAACCATCACGATTGTGGTTAATTCGATCCAGGAATTTCCAATGTTCCTTTATGCTTTTAGCTTTCCAAGAGGTAAATTCTTAAACATATCCCCTAAATCTTCTGAAGTTTTTCTGCTTTGCACTATTTGGCACAACTTCTCGCACATTAGAAATGTTTTGTAAACGAATCTGTGTCTCCTGTATGGTGAGTTTCAAGAACTTAATGGGGTTTAAGCATTTCTTGGTGGATTATGTACCTGTGTGTTGTCTCGATGTCCTGGACGAACCTAATGAGGTTGAGGTCAGGGTTGTTTTCGCTTGTAGCTTTCCAGGAGTTACATTCTTAAACACATGCCCTAAATCTTTTGAAGTTTTTCTGCTTTGTACTATTTCGCACAACTTCTCAACATCGTTTCTAATGTGATTTAGGTACAGTGTGTGTGAACTAATAATTAGAAATGTTTTGTAAACGTTCATGTGTCTACTGTGTGGTGAGTTTCAAGAACCTAATGAGGTTGAAGAATTTCTTGGTGGATTATATACCTGTGTGTTGTCTCGATGGCCTGGAGGAACCTGATGAGGTTGACATGCTTAAGACCTTTGACGACCTCGATCTCCCTTGGCAGGAACTTCTTGAGGTAGTCCTCTGGCGCGGTGTACTTGCTGACGATCTTGATGGCCACGTTGCCCCCGTGCAGGTCGCTGTGGGCCATCTTGAAGTCGACGAACGAGAAAACAAACTGTTAGGTGAATATTGGTCGCCACGCAGGCGATTGTAGCTCAGGTGTACCCGCACAGTGGCATAGGAACCCGCCCCGATGGTCTTCCCCAGGAAGTAGCCATGAGTTTCGAGGACGGTCTTTCGCTCCTTGGGGGGCTCCACTGGAAGCTGAGCCGTGTGTGGGTGATGTGTTTCCTTTTGGATGCTGTTCACCGGGGATGGCATTTCTCATTCACCTACCTGCGAGCATCTTACGCACCGCTGAGGAATTTAGACAGAGGCAACCCGTATCGTAGTAGAAGGGATGTTAATGGTATTTGAGAGGAAGAGCAGTTGGAATTTGCGAGCAACGCGGTTAACTTGGACCGTATGTGGGTGTATCACATGATAGTAATGTACAATTTCAATTGAATTTTGAGTTGATGCGAATGACAGTAAATAATTATTTGGCACGTCAGATCTAACAATTGAAACTTCTGAATGTCTCAGTAAAATAATTGCATGATACAAGAAATATTATAGTAGTATAATTGATGGAGGAGAACGAACCTGGTACATATTTTTAAAATGAATTGTAAAATGTGATTAATGCAGAGTCTACTTATAATTATTCATACTTTGGGTAGCAAATATGTACCATATGATGTGAGCTAGCTAAAAGAAATTTAAAGAATCATCAAACATACAGGGTGGAAACTTTAACTGGAATAAAATTCATAACTTCGATATAACGATTTTTGCAAAAAATCCCGAAACACGCTAAGTATTGTTTTTTCTTGCCCTCATTTCTATGTATATGCTGCTTGTTTATCTGTTCCCGGAAGAGCCCAGCCACCTCCGACTTTTTTTTTTCAAATGGAAAGGTATGTCAAGTAACACCTCGTTTGAAAGGTCTCTTCGCAAGTAATACAACACACTATTTATTTCTTGAATATTTACAATATTTTAAATATTTATTTAAAAAAAATAAAAGAGATGCATGTTATCATCGATTTGCACTTTGCCAAGAAAGAAACGGTGCCCATTTTGAACATTTGTTGCATTAAATAGTATTCAAGTTATAAAAGTGTTTTTTTTTATCACGTGGGATTTGTAAATATACAAGAAATAAATAGTGTGTTGTATTACTTGCGCAGAGACCTTTCAAACGCGGTGTCACTTGACATACCTTTCCATTTGAAAAAAAAAAAGTCAGAGGTGGCTGCGCTCTTCCGGGAACAGATAAACAAGCAGCATATACATAGAAATGAGGGCAAGAAAAAACAATACTTAGCGTGTTTCGGGATTTTTTGCAAAAATCGCCTATATCGAAGTTATGAATTTTATTCCAGTTAAAGTTTCCACCCTGTATAATAAAAAAATGTTTCTATCCTCAATCTGGCAGAGTTTTCTCCTTGTTGTGTCATGACTCATGACCGTGAACGATCGTTGACTCTCATATTGGCTAGCATATTTATGATCAAATCTTGTTAGTAGCTGCTCGGAAAAGTTCGACTAAAGTTTTGCCAAACCAGTGGAGCAGGTTTTTCATCCAGAATGTTGTGCGACGACCAACTCTTCGTTTTCCAAAAATCTGTCACTGTATGATAATGTGTAATAGCTCGTATCGTTCCGGGTGTCTCATTACGTGGCCGAAATTTTCTAATTTTCTTTGTTTTATTATGTTTATTATTTCAGGTTCTGTGCCGATGCGCTGGAAGACTGTTTGGTTAGTGATTTTGTCTATCCAGCTAATCTTTAGCCATTGTCGGTACATCCAGAACTCTAAAGCTTCTAACCGTTTAAGTAGACATTATGTTAGTGTCCTGGCTTCAGCACCGCACAAAAGAACGGGAAGTACATAGCACTTTGCCATTTTCGCTCGTAGGTCTATTGTCAAATTGTGACTGCATAGTACGTTTCTGAGCATCATGAATTGTGATCTAGCCTGTGCAATTCTTGCTTTGCTCTCTATACTAGGATCCCATCTTTCGTTAATAGTAGTTCCAATTTATTTGAGCGACGACACTTGTTCTATGTTGTTGTTCCCAACCGTCAGGCCATTGATGTCCATGTTGGGCGTTTTTGACACGATGAGGTATTTCGTCTTTTTAACATTTAAGTTGAGGCCGTGTTCTCTGCACGATTGTACTGTGCGATTCACAACTGCCTGTAAATCTTCACTTGTCTTGGCAAAAAGCAACGCGTCGTCAGCATATCTTATGTTGCTTATTATTTAGCCGTTTATGAGAATTCCTCGTTGCCGTCATTGTGAGTGTACTTAGACCTTATTCACTCAGGAACCTTAAAGTTTCTACATATACCTGTACTTGGTCTGGGCCAGATGCCTTGCCGTTCTTGATACATTTTATTGCGCTTTCTACTTCATCTGGCAGTATTTCTGGGCTATTTTTTACCATTGAAAGTTTCTTCTGAGTATAAATTGAATAGTAGTTCCAATAAAGATTGGTGATTATTCGGATGTACTTTTGGTCTACAGAGGTGTTTTGTAGTATTTCCTTAGTATCATCCTGTCGTTTTTGTGCGTGTAATTAATTTTTCCCAAAAATTTTTTTCAAGAAAATATAGGATATCGTTAATTCGATCTTTTTTGATTTCGGTCTATGAAAATTAAAAAAATAATTGAGCGATATTGCTGCTAAAAATTTTTTTTTAGGAAAATGCAAGATATTGTTTTAGAGATCGATAATTCAGTCTTTGAAAATTTAAAAATTTTGTGAGCGTTATTAATTTTTGCCAAAAATATATTTCAGGAAAATGCAAGACATTGTTTTAGAGATCGTTATTTCAGTTTTTGAAAATTTAAAATTTTTGTGAGCGTTATTAATTATTCACAAAATCTCTTTTCAGGAGTAACTCGAAAAATCGCGATTTTTCGGATTTTTATTTTTGACGATTTGATCGGAAAATCATCGATTTTACGTTCTGCCATCTGGGTGGTCTGCCAAGTGGCACATTTTCAAATCATTCTAAGGGGAATTAGCCTCGTATATGGCGCATATTTTGAGAACTCGTCCATTCTCGTACTCCCACAACTCCCCGAGTTATTCCGCTTTTCGTGTAAAAAGTACGTTTTCTTGAAAAATATTTCTCTCTTCTTGAGGCTCCCCTGTACAAACTCGATCGCTACGGGGCCCACTATTTCTCAATGTGCTTGTATTTGGGCCCTCTATGACCCCCCAAAATTTTGTCAGAATCGGTTGAGGCGAAACACGCGACATTTTCGAAAATTTCAAAAATAAAAACGTCTTCGTAAGTGTATCGAGTGTGGTCTGGTATGAACCGTATGACTCCCCTGAATCGAATGATACTATCGGCATCGAGATTGGACCGTTCGTTTAGAAGTCTAATTTTAACAGCCGTTTCTGCTATTTTTATAAATTTCCTACCTTTTAGGGCAGATTTCTCGAGAACTGCTGGTGCTCGGAGGCTGAATGTGTGCTAATTGGAATCGGGACGGTCCAATTAGTTTGTGGCATTAGGCATTTGCCTCTAAGGTCATTTCTAGCAACTCGAAAAATCGCGATTTCTCCGATTTTTTGTTAAATCGTTAAATCGGTCTTTAAAACTTACATATCGTTAATTCGATCTTTGAAAATTTAAAATATTTGTGAGCGGTTTTTATTTATTACTAATTTTGTGAGCGTGAGTAAGAGGTAACCAGCAATAAAGAGGTGAATGTATTTATACCTTATGCAAAAGTTTGTCTGTGGGCCTAAGAATTCTTGAACGTTTAAAATTGTCTTTCTCATCAAAGGTGTCATACCATTGGATGAAAACTGAAATCGATAATCTTGTTAAATTACTCTTAATCTTTGAAAGAACATTACTAGAAACTCTGAATTACTGATTACTCTGAAACTCTGATTACTCTTGATCTTTGAAAAAGCATTACTATAAACTCTGATGGAGAATCGACACGATTCTCCATCATTTTAGTTTCTGGTTGAGTTTTTCATAAATTCGAAAGTTCTTCAGAATGTTGGAAATAGGTGTAGACAATCCATAGAGGTGCGGTTATTTTTTAAAGTATGTTAACCCATCCAAATATTATTTAATGTCGACTAATCGAAATATACCTTGAGGACATACTTTTTTTTATCTATCCTCAAATAGGCTTTTTAAAATTTGTTCTGTCAGAGACTCAGAGTAACAAGTAATTAGCATAACCGCTCTTGTTGTGAGAGTACAAACAACTTATCGCATTAAAATCTTCGTCTTGCGGGTCCCGCGGGCCGCGGTTTCGTTCCGCCACCATCAATTAGAAACTTTTCCACTCTTCGGCGTCGGGGTCGCGGTGCTCCGGCCAAGATGTATGGGGTTTAATAGTAAATTTTCGCGCGACACCATAAATCTCCGCGGGCTCGGAATGCGGCCATTATGGAAGTGGCCGCGCTCAGGTCATTAATAAGCAGCGCTTCGAGCGCACTTGATTAAATGCCGAATTAATGTCCCCGGCTTCGTGGGGGCGGCGGTTAGTTCTGGTCTCATTCGCGTTCCACCTGTTGTTGTGCATGCCAGCAATTCGGCTTGGCTGTAATGTGCCACGGTGTGACTGATAATCATGAGTGCCCGAGTGCTGATGAGGTTGTTCAAATCCGATCCGGAACTGCAATCAGAGCAATAAGCCATATTGTCAAGTATCATTGCCCAATGCTAAGCTTCCCCAAGAAGTAACAACTACTGCAATCAAACCTCCAGTGACGTGCCATGTAATTGTAGGTGTTTAACAACACTGTTCTACAATGTTAGTTGCCAAAATAGAAATAGCTGAATTCACACAAAGACAAACACACCGCCAAAACCGACCCCAAAAGCTTGAGCTTCGAGGGCGAAATGCGAGAGAATATGCGCTGGTGCAGTTTGGACAAGTTTATAGGCGTAAAAGTTTTGTTTTAATAGTGCTTGCAAAAGTATCGCAAATTCGTCATTGAATAGTGGAATTATTTTGCTTCATAGTTAATTGATGAATTCGGGAACTATCCCATTTTATGGAATGCTAAACATCAATTTCATTGAGCACATAAATAAAAAAAAAATAGATGGTTGTGATATAATTGGGAACAATATAAAAACAAATGTTTATGAAATTAAGCAAAATATGAATTGTTTTTCTGCATCCTATCGCAGATAAAACGCAAAGGAGAAGAACAGCATAAAAACTGGGAAATAATTAAGAAATTATTATATGAAACAATGTGATAATTGATTTCTAAATGACTTACCTACTTATACAGTCCATATTTATGTAGGAGGACTAAAATAACGCAAAAATTTGTTAATTTGGTATTAGTCTATACCGAAAAATTGCTCAAGATGACCTCGTATCCATTTGCCGATGTTTCTATCTGAACATGTTTGCACGCAAATCGTACATGCGCACAAAATTGCTCGGATGCACAGCTTTAGATGATAGGACAATCAAAATACGTCTTGTGAAATTTTTAATTGGGCTGCGATCAAATATCATGCATAATCCCGTAAATCATTTATTTTACCATTTGATAAAATATGTCATTATCTGCTTTTATACTTAAGGCTGATTTACTCGGGTAGAGTTTTTAGTAGAGTACTGGGTAGAGTAGAGTAACTCTGCCCGTTAAAACCCGGCGAAAATATCAGTAGAGTAGAGTTTGCAGAAGAGTATTGGTTTGTTGGTAGAGTAGAGTACTATCGCACATGTGGCAAAGTAGCTCTACTCTAGTTACCCCTCCACCTCAAAACACTCTACTAGCCTTCCCACTATAACCGTATAGACGCATGTTTTTCAGTAGATTAGAGTGACTGCGTACATTATAGTACTACACGTTGCGCAAGACATTTGTTTTACCTTGGTTGTTTTTGTTAGATAATTTTTAATATTTTCCATAACAAACATGAAGGTCACGCAATGTTTATGGAATTTAAGTTATTTAGCAATAATTGTGTCTAAACTATTTTCATCTTTTTCTAATTTTCGAAGTGGACTTTTGAAAGCCTAATTTTGGGACTACTAGGTCATATTTATTTTAAGATAACCGTTCTGAAAACTATACAATTTTCCAGGATCGATATATTTTTCTTATAGATTGTGATGAACTTGGATCCGACTCATGCGACCACAGCCTTATTATGCCGTAAGATTCAAGCCCATCAATCACGTGCAAAAAACCTAAACAAACGGCACGATGCAAGCGTGCACGACATCACGATAAAGTCTATTAAACCTTAACCGCCACTACAATCACAGAATCGTTATGCCACCGTAATCAGATACTTATCCAGCGAGCAATCAATCTATCCCGGTGCAATAAATCATTCCGGAAGCGCCCAATTTCGCCCTACACAAGGCGACCTTCGTTATTAGAAAGTCCGATTCAATTACCTGCCGTCGTGTTGCTCATTCAAAACTTCGACATCCGCTGATTGCGACGCGCTCCAGGTGCAAATAAATAACTCGCCTAAGTGTGGATGAAATCAATTCACGTGGACGATTAGTCCAGGCGGGGGAGGCTCCGGTAATAAACCAGGCGCCGCCGGTGAATTGCGACCGGAGGCGGTTATTATTGCGGGAAATAAAGTAGTTTGTAGTGGAGATGGTCACTTAAGTTGTCCGCTTTGATATTTACGGTTATTGTCCTCGCAGTGTATCTGCGGAAGCCATTACTGCGTTGATAAAGGAACTGGATTACGAGGCTTTGTTTTTGATTTTTATATGGGGATCCTATCGTTTGCTGGGCAAAGTGAGTCCCCAAACGAGACACTGATTCCAAATGCATTCGTAAGTAATGGCAGATATTATAAAGGGCTAAAAAACAGTGACACAATATTTATAGTTTGTGCTAGTGACATACATTTTATGGTTACCAGAAACAGTTCAATATCTCATCCAGAATAGAAAATAAAAATAAATTGTAGATATTATGATTGTAAATAATACATAATTCAATAATTAAAGAGAAACGAGCAATTACAGTAGCAATTGTATTAATACATAAAAATAGTTAATACATCATATTACGAGCCCCATACAGCTTCAGTTGGCCCATACACAGAAAATGTAGTGTTGTTAGCATTTATCGCCCAAGGAGCAAACCCAACCGATGCAATGTAATATCTAAGACAAAATATGCTATTTAAGTATATTGCATATTGAAAATATTCAAAAAAGTAGTTTTCTTGCATTCCATTACTTACGTATTGCAAATGTCGACGATTGAAGTAGCTATGGAAACAAAGTTGTTTTAACAGAAATGGCAGTGACAGATGTTTCGATTGTAAAACAGTGAATTGATAGTGCAATTGTTGTCAATAATGGGCAGAGGAAAGTTAATTTATGAAACAATTCGATCAATAATGATCAATTTACATAAATCTAGAAAATCAAACTGCAAAATTGGAATATTGGTCAGCTTATCCAGATAGTGTTCGAAATATTAAAAAAAATGTACAAATCAAACGGTTCAGCTGCCCAAAAACCCCGATATGTGAAAAAGTCCAAATTGAAAGACGCTCAAATTAACAAAGTCAATAAGTCAATAAAGCTTGTCTAACTTTGACCAAATTTGACAAATCTAGAAAAGTCTTGTTAAGCCTAATAAGCTAACTACGGAGAGTTGAGTGTACTCTAGAAAGGGGCTGCTGGAAGAGGTGTTTGCTGGTCTACATGTCATTCAGAGGCAAGAAAACAAGGATTTGATACTTACAAGGAAAGTTTCATGAGTTCAATCCTAAGGAGCACAAGATCATAATTTGTTCCCTTAGGGAAAGCTAAAGAAAAACCGTTAGTGATCCTGAAGCGGAAACGAGACAGGTTGAAATGGTCTAAAGATCATCGAAATTAGGATATGGACAGGTGGAATAGTGTACATTGGAGTGACGAGTAGCGATTTGGAGCCTGAGTCAGTGATAGCCGTAGCAGAGTTATCCTCAAGATACTCGGTCATCTCAGTTCATCCTGATTTTCTTAAGCGCAAAGATAAGTTTCCATCTTCGATAATAGTCTAGGGTCCATTGTCGTCTAGAGGAGTTGAAAAATTACACTTCATCGTCCTGATTATCTTAAGCGCAAAGTTAAATTTCCATCTTCGATAATTGTCTGGGGTCTACTGTCGGCTATTATTAACGCAGACAAATATTTATACATCCCAGAGCAGTCTTTGTGGCCTACTTTGGAAGAAAGCAGGATTTCTTCAAATTACTTCACCTTCCAGCAAGACGGCGTTTCATGTCATACTTCTAAAAAATCTATAAAGTGGCTTTCAGGCCATGAAATACCGCTCTTCAAATAGGTTTCAAGTAGTCCGGAAGTTTTGCCCCTCGATACTTTGTGAGATGTGATGAAAAAGCGGTTGCGAGCCAATTTTGCCAGGGCAGTGCAAGAACTCGAGCAAAGGCTTCAGAATATTTGGGAATAATTTCATTCCAGAGGAATGTCAGAATCTAGTAACTACTTTTCCGAGAAAAATTGAAGGATGTTTGGCCCATAGATACTTTATGAGATGTGATGACAAAGCAGTGGCAAGCCAATCTTGCCAGGGCAGTGCAATAACTCGAGCAAAGGCTTCAGAATATTTGGAATAATTTCACTCCAGATGAATGTCAGAATTTAGTAAATACTTTTCCGAGTAGAATTGAAGGATGTTTTGCCCATCGATACTTTGTGAGATGTGATGAAAAAGCGTTTACGAGCCAATATTGCCAGGGCAGTGGAAGAACTCGAGCAAAGGCTGCAGAATATTTGGAATAATGTCACTCCAGAAGAATATCGGAATCTAGTAAATACTTTTCCGAGAAAAATTGAAGGATGTTTTGCCCATCGATACTTTGTGAGATGTGATGAAAAATCGGTTCTGAGCCAATCTTGCTAGGACAGTGCAAGAACTCGAGCAAAGGCTTAAGAACATTTGGAATAATTTCACTCCAGAGGAATGTCAAAATCTAGTAAATACTTTACCGAGAAGAATTGAAGGATACTTCATCGATACTTTGTGAGATGTTATGAAGAAGAGGTTGCGAGTCAATCTTGCCAGTTCAGTACAAGAACTCGAGCAAAGGCTTCAGAACATTTGGAATAATTACACTCCAGAGGAATGTCAGAATCTAGTAAACACTTTTCCCGAGAAGAATTAAAGAATGTTTTGCCTATCGATACTTTGTGAGGTGTGATGAAAAAGCGGTTGCGAGCTAATCTTGCCAGGACAGTGCAAGAACTCGAGCAAAGGTTTCAGAATATTTGGAATAATTTCACTCCAGAAGAATGTCAAAATCTAGTAAATACTTTTCCGAGAAGAATTGAAGCAGTTTTTTGTTATGTATTTATTGTCGTATCACATATTTTTGGGCCGATAAAATGCACCGATTTTTCATTTGTGAAAAAAACTTTGTCGTCGGAAAATACAACATTACCGAAATCTCTATACAGACTTTGTATAGAATATTGAATGAATGAATGAATGAATGCTTCAGCGTGTAGTGGCTTGAAATTTAATAATTTCGCAGCCGTCTGACTGTTCAATCCTCTATCCTTCAATCGCCTAATTACGTTTTTTTGAGCAATTCACTATTGACATTTCCAATAATTTTGAAGCCGAACGAAATGTGTTTTCTTCTGCTATATGAAGTAGTAGCCTATTCTCCTCGGCCGAAGTTTCCTTAGGTTTCCCAGGTCTTTATTTTGTGGTCATATTGCCCTGAATTCTTTATCGATTTATCTACCTTAGAACAGTTGATCTCTGAACAGTATTATCTATTATTCACCTGTTAATGTTACTTCAATTATCAGATATAATAAAGATGGTTCACGAAATAGTCATTCTGAATATTACTAGTACTGAAAAAATTAGCAGCTATGTATTGTTTAAATATTCCTCGTGTGCTTGATAGATTGGCTCGACTAAATTTGCAATAATCAGATATAGTAGTGGATACTAATCTGATTATTGCATAATCACAGATAGAATCCCACACGCAGCCTTGAAAAATTGAAAACCAAAATTAGCCAGCAATTTAACCAGTTCTTGTATGTTTGTAATAGCCAGCAATTTAACCAGTTCTTGTATGTTTGTGAATTTCCGGGTGTTCATTTCAAAACTAGTAACTCTTAATAACTTTTGAATCCAAGTTAAATTGATTAAAAAAATAAACACGTTGATTTATAATTTGAGGGGGAAGTTTAAAAACCACGTTAAATAAATTTTAATAAGTGTTATCCCTTTCTCGCTAACCATTTGAAATATCAAATGGCACAATCCACCTTGCGATACCACTTTTTAAAACTTAAAAAATGAAACGTAATACAGAGGCGTGGTATTTTTTTTAATACGTTTTGGGAAAAAATAATTAAGAAAAATTCCAAAACAATTTATATTGAGCGAAAACTAACATGCAATAAAAAAAATCTCACTGATATCTTGTGTGATTTCAGAATATTAGCACTATTTCGGTGCACCTTTAGAGACGTATTTTCCTGAAGAGCAGAATACAAAACTGAAAATGAATTCATGGGTTCAGAATTTTCATCATTTTGACAAACGAGATTTTCTAATTAAGTAAAAATTAAGCACTCGGTACATCTAATAGGGGCTAATAAGGTTTTTAGACAAGCACACATTAGTGCTTAAAAAAAGTTTTTTGAAATATCGATAATAAAAATTTCCCTTATGGTGCCGACTTTTTCGCAGTCACTGCATATGTATATGTAATATAGGATCCAACCTAAGATCAACTAAGTTAAATAATATTGTTTAATCCTTACACTTATATTAAGGCTTGTGCACATATCTCCAGTAGACATTCCTCTTTGCCAGATTCCTAATAATACACCCTTATCAAGATCTGTTGTATGTTTGCTACGTTCCATTTTTGTATATGGGCTTAAGATCAATCGATCAATTTGTAGAATATCACCTCTGATGACGTCATAAGAGCCGTAACAAGTTAGGTGAAAGAAGAAATAAAATCATAATAAACAAAGAATCTTTTTATATATTTAAAAATGATAAACTACCAGGAAGTATTCAGAAGAAAGAAGAAGAAAATAAATTATAAAATATAATATAAAGTTTATTTTGCCTGTCAAATAATAAAATGCTAGTCATAAATAATTTTTTAATTTTTTATATTGTTATAGTTTCATGTAAAGGGTCTCCCAATAGGAACGATATATTTTTAAAACATCATAGCAACCATATCTAAAATTGTAGAAATCTCACTATCATTTATTTTTAGTATAGTTTGACAATTCATCATGGAAAAATACACGCTTCAACAACGTTTGGTTATTATTCAAAATTGTTATCAAAATTATCGTTCTTTTATTCAAACTCAACATGATCTTCGTGAAGATTTTGGTCCACATAATCGCCCTTCTGTGCGTCGAATCGTTGAAAAATTCTAAACCAATTTCACTTTACACGATACCAGAACACCAATAAGATAACGAAACGCAAGAAGCCACGACAGTATTGACGCTGTAAGTGCCAGTGTTGCAACAGCAGATGCAAATCAGTCGATTAATCGACGTTCTCAAGAACTTGTCCTTTCAAGAATAACAACTTGGCGTATTTTGAAAAAAATATTTTGGTTTACATCCGTATAAGATTGTATTAACTCAAGAACTTAAACCACTTGACCATCATAAGCATTGTATGTTTGCTGATTGGCCTCTACAGTAACTTGAACTTGATCCAGATTTTTTCAAAAAAATCATCTTTTCAGATGAAGCCCATTTTTTATTTAAACGGCTTCGTTAACAACTATCATTTTTGGTGTGAAAATAATCCACAACAGATTCATAAGTAGTTTTTTCATCCAGAAAAAGTTACTGGTTGTTGTGGTTTATGGTATGGTGACATCATCGAACAATATTTGTTTTTAAGATGCAAATGGAGATGCAGTAACAATAACTGATGAGCGTTATGGATCAATCTTAATGGTGTTTTTGTGGCCAAAGTTGGATGAACTGAATTTGCAAGATATGTTTTTACAACAAGATGGTGCAACACCACATATTGCCAATGCCACTATGGAGTTACTGAGAGAAAAGTTTGGTGAGTTTGTAATCTCCAGAAATGGAACTATTAATTGGCTCTCAAAAAGTTGTGATTTAACATCTTTGGACTTCGTCTTGTTGGGTTATTTAAAGTCGTTGGTCTATGCCTTTAAATTTCGAACTATAGACGCTTTCAAGTTGAACATCAAATGCTGCATTAATGAAAATACATCTTATTTATTGCACACAGTTACTAAAAATTGGGTTCATCGGATTCGATGCAAACGAAGCCTATGTGGACATTTGAATAATGTGTTTTTCAAAACATAATTGTCATAAGTTGTACTGTGAATAAAAAAAAGTTTAGCTCTTGTCTCAAATATTTTGTATTTTATTTAATTTTAAAAACATATTGATCCTATTGGGAAACCCTTTATGTAGTGATACAACATTCGAATAAATCCGTTATATTTAATTTTCTTACATTTTATTGTGCACATGTCTTTTGATATGGGCTGAAATTTTGTTACCCACCGAAGATATGCTATTTAAGATAAGATTGTCTAACTTTTAAGTAACGATTTTTTAAATATCGGCAAATCAGATTTATTGATAAAAAAAAATCAAACAAGTCTCAACGCCCACTTCCGATTTTCGATGTTTTCAAAACCACCAAATATCTTAAGCCGTCCGAGACTTATCGTGTCCACAAAAAAGTTATCAATTCTTGTTGGACTCGGGGATAACTCAATCCTGAAATCAGGAATCGATTTTTTTTACTAAAACATTACTTTCCCTATGCACTTACCAATATCCGAATTTATATTATAATATATTCGAATCTTATTAATTTTTATGTATAATGACTTGTAATCCTTATTATGCATAAAAGACCTGTGATTGTTCACCGGAAATAGGACATGGACTAGGACAGAAATACTACGTCATTATTACCTACCTAGCACGTGACAAACGGGCGTCGATTAAAAAGAAGTTAGCCGAAGGTTCTTCATCAAAAATATTGTATTATTGTTTCTTTTTTGTTTTACATTTATTGTTTCTGAATTTACCAACATTAACAAATAATATTTTATATACAGTTGTTGTAATTATTTTCGGATTAACTAGAAGATCGATCGGTTTAGTTTGATTTTAGTGTGCGGGATATTTTCAGATTGTGAAAGCAATTACCAATGTGTTCCCAATAATCCACCAAAAACGCTAACAACTCGTCGAATTAGCGGGAATGATAAACGCACCCTATTTCAGGCATACGTTGCAATCTGTAAAGCTTTATCTCCACTGCATTCGCGTTAATCCCCGCTTGTAACATCAACGTTTTTCTATTTCCTGGGCGGACTCTGCGCTCCCCCATCGTGCTTTATTTAAAAAACCATCCAGCACAGAGCGTCGAACAGCTTTAAAGTAATCGACATGTTGTCCCCAATTACCGAAATGTATGCAATTTTCCTAAAAGCATGCCCACAACGATTTCATACTAATATTTCAGCGACATGTCGCGGCGGGCGGGCGGCGGTTTCATTACATTACCGAGATGTACGCATGTGCATTTCCTGGGGGGCTGCAAACTTTTCATACTAATTGATTGAAAGTATTGCACCGCGTCGCAGTAACGAGGTCAGTGGGGAAAAGCGAATCACGCTGGACCATTTGTTCAGTGATGATTGTGCGGAATGAGCATATCTGTGAACAAGTCGACTTTAATTGACGTTTCCATATTGTACATTTGAAACAATGAAATACGTCATTGTAAAACTGTTGAGTGACGTTTCAATTGCCAGCTATTATTAGGCGCAGGTACATTATTTCGATTAATCATTGCATTTTACTTTTGCAATCTTTCCCCACATTTCACAGATACGGTTAAAAATGCAATTTTGTAATGAAAATAGCACCCTGTTGTATGATCGATGCTGCAGGTTAACTATAATAATATAATTGAACGTTAGTAGTATTATAATAAAGAGCTGTTGAAAACTTTTGTGCTGTAAGTCCATTTTTCAAAGTTTATATAAGTCTAGCTATACAAAGGATATTGTCCCTTGTATATTACCAGAGCCACAATATAACAGCATAGTTGGTATACAAGTATAACTAAACATCATCCCCTTTAAGATAAACACTCCCGAAGCCAACAATATATTCCATAAAAACTTAACAATATGAGGCAAAACGAAGTCCACATCTCTTCAGCAAATATGCAGATCGTCGTTCCGCCCGCTTATGTTTTTCCCAACGCTGTAGTTGTTACTGTCTCACTAGAGGACGGGCATTCCTAGCGAGGCATCCCCATCGCAATGCGGGTCGAACGACTCTGACTCGCCTTTATTAGAATTCCGCGTATGCTCGATTTGCATGGAGTCCAAACATTTAGTGGACGATTCATAATTCGCCCCAGGGACCTGCTTGCCCGCATCGAAGTTGGCCCTATAGGGTTTTCCGGTTAATTCGCGGGCGGTGGGAATTTTCCTGCGAAACCTAGACCGAGTTTTCGCCATTGTCCCAGGAATTAGTCGCGCTCACGTTTAGTTTAATTGCAATTAAAAGAGCACTTGCAGGAGTTAATGCGGCCGTGATGGCGTTTATGTGTGGCCGGTTGGATGTTATAGATGCCCAAATAGACCGAGTTTTAACAACCAGGAATGCCGCAATGCGTTTTTAAACATGCAGAGAGGTTGTAATTTCATTCTGCAAAAAACACAGTTTTCGGAATTTTCCGAAAGAAATTTTCCGAGGCGGAAAAAACCCATGGGATCGATAACCGAACAAATATTGTTTATATATATATATATATATATATATATATATATATATATATATATATATTTTTTTTTTTTTTTTTCAATGCAAATATTTCTGATATACAAATATATTGTAGTTACTAGTAACACAGCACCATGCTGAAGGCAACTGGTTATGAATAGTCTCTGTGCAATTTTCACCTCTTTTTTAGTAGTGGCCCACTTTGAAATATTGCCGCAACATGTTTATTTTAAATTACAAACTTTACGGGCGCATATCGTGGGAACCGCCGAGACTATGGATTTGGGAGTAGGCTAGGAATCAGGAATGTCCAATTTCATAGTAAATTAATGTGTCCCAAAGTCCATAGCAGCATCTTGAAAAATCTATCTTGAAATCTTGAATTCAATTCATCTTGAAAATGCAAAAATTGCCTTTTCTTTTATTCTTTTTGATCCGAAAATATATTCATTTCTACGTATTATCAGCTAGGTATCTACTTAACCAAGCGGCAGAATAGAAAACTTTTTATGGGGATTTTCAGTGCCATTAAGCTACCCCTACAACTCACTGAGGTACGACCTTCCATCTCAAAAATATATATATTTTAAAGAAATTTTGTGCTATTTCTTGTGCTATCTCCTGAAAACAAGGCTTCCTGGATAAGTAAAATCTTCTTGGATAGTACTTCCTGGATATGTAAAATGAGACATAGTCACTGTTGTTCCCATTATTTTTTTCGAGGGTATACTACTGGGTAATCCATTGCGTGTCTGACATTTCCTAATTCCAATTGTCATACTTCCTATTACTTGCTGAAAAAGGGGCGTGGGAGTCAATTTCATGAAATGAGTTTGAAATTTTTGAAAGTAGTATTCGGTTTGACGTTAAGCCTTCCTAGTATGCACATTGAATGAGTTTTCACAAAATTCCTCGAAAGAATACTCTATAGGTCCAGAAAATCCTGAGAGTATACGGCGTATATGGAGTATACCCTATGGAAACACCACAGGACATAGTGTGCACCCCATGTCTGATTTTGCTTATGAGGATACCCTCTATGCACAGTCGAAATTATTGCGATATTGGTCAAGTGGTTCTCAACATTCATCAAGATACTAAAGAAAAACACTATTAATCTGAAAATTTCCCAGGAGTCATAGTCGACAGCAAGATTAACTTCAAAAAGCACTGTGCATTGATGAAGCAGAAGGCTAATACTCGAGCAAAATATTTTAGATCTCTCACCTACAAAAATGAAGGCTTTAGTACAAAAACAGATAACTTCATCTATAAAACATTATGTCGTCCTCTGCTTGACTACGGCTCAATCCTTTTCTCCGTCTGCAAACCACCAACCCTCAACCATCTTTATGTTGCTGAAAGAGCATCCCTACGCATTATCACCAAAATCCGGAATCCCAGAAATCCTCTTCACAATATTAACAACGAAGCTCTGTAAATACTTCCCCTGTCACTCATACATGAAGAGCTCTTAAACAGATTCACCCACAAAGCAACTACAACATTCCCTCTATTACATCCTTCATCCATACCCGAAACATCAACCAAACTTCTAAATTCAAATATCCCTCCTAAACATTGTACGAAAGACTGACAAACCATTGAAACAGTGACTAACTCACGAACTAATATTATTAGACAATAATTTATATTCACAACAGTTCATGGGCCGAAAGACGAAAGTCAATAGCCCATTCCATATATCATGTATCAAATCGTATATCATCAATATTATGTTATTATTTGTATTATGTATGCTGCAGATGTGTAACTGTATATGGAATAAATGTTCATACTACTACTACTCTGAAAACTTGGCGAAATTTAAATCGGTAATGACCTTGGTCTTGTTTTTCTTGACCTTGGATCATTAACCTTGGGTCATTCGACTCAGGAGACTCCTGAGGCTAATGGTTTATTCGATTTATACAATTTTTTTAATTCCAATATTTGAAGGTGGACATCTTGGCAATTTTTGGGTCTATTCAGAAGTTGCTGAGGTCCCCCAATGTTGCATTTTTATTGATGCCCCTCGTTGAGAACCACTGTGTTAGAGTGACACTTTCCTACACAGAAATAAAAGTTCATGTGCGAAGAGGAAGCTTTCAGAATTTGTTTTTTTGCGCATTTTGGATTGAAGTTATTGTTACTAGTAGCTGTTTGTTTGTCTAAAAGAGAGAGTTTGTGTGCAGATACTTAAAACACTCAAAACCACTTAAGAAAACAAAAGTTGGAATATTGACGTTTTTATTATAATTAAATCTATATTTGAAATGATACTGGAAGCAGATTGATAAGAAACTCGTGGGTATTTACTCTATTAAAATTATGTTTTTTTCAAATATTTGCAAATATGATTGACTTTTGAAAAATATTTAAATAAACACCAAAGATAATCTATTTATTTACTCTTAATTTCGGAGAAAATAAGTAAAAACTATATTCTTAGCGGATTTTATATCAGTATCTTAGCATAATTCTCGAAAATTATAATGAAGATCTGGAAGATCGTATAAAACAACTTTGTACTAATTTACTAATTATTTACTAATATAATTACTAATTTTCATTAGAATAATTCACGAAATTTGACCTTTACTTATAATCCGCTCTAAAGTCAAGTATTTTGAGAACAATAATTAACAAAAATCTCGGTATTAATTCCATTCTTACTAGCAGCTTAGCAATTAAAAATTAAAAATTATTAAAATATTTACACATTTAAAAATTAATAAGGTAACTATAGTCGAAATGTCCAAGTGGGCAATATGACCAATTGTCTATATCGTATATCTTTAACTTTCTTGTAATTCGGCTAGTAATGTGGCGATCGGAACATATATAAATTTTGTAACTAAGCAAATATTATTTCCCTATCCAAAACATGACATCGTCTTATTTTTGGGAGAACAATATTGTGCCTCTACTGTTTACAGTTGAATGAAGATAATGTTTAAAAAAGTACTTAATTCAAGAGAACTTAAAACGAGTCAATATTGTTTCCAATGAATACATAAATGATATTGCAAAATATTTTTCACCTCACCTTTTCTCAAAACATAAGACTTACCTTTCCAGAATATTATAGTTCAGCCTTTGCATTTTGGGACAGATCTGGAAAATTGTACTTTAGCTTCTCTTCCTGGATGTCTTAAATTTCGAATTCGACGGCCATCTGATTTAATAGATAGATAGATAGATAGATAAATTTGTATATTGCATAGCAATTCAGTCATAATACAGATAATATATAAATAGGTACTAATACAGTTTGTCCTCAAGGTAGTCTTCGATGCTATAATACGCTTTTCTTAACAGGAGTTGTCTTATTTCATTTTTGAATGTTTTGAATTTTTCTGGTTGGAACTCCGTTGGCAGCTAGTTGAAGAGGGTTATGTCAATGTTGGACATCTAGGTGATTTTCAGTCCGGTGAATGGTACAGTGAGAGATTCACGGTTTCTCGTATTGTGTTGGTGACTGTCTGATTGCTTGGTCTCTCTTAGCTATCTCTTAGCTCTTAAGTCTCTCCTGCTAATTACGTGGTATGTAAATAAAGTAATGAGATATAGATAGCACAGTGTTCAATCTGCCAACACTATTGGTTTTGCGTTTGTAGGGAAGGTAGACCGACATCTAATGCGTCTTCAGTAAGAGGTTGAGCACTTAGAGTCATTTTTCGGTCCATAGCAATTCGTTTCGTGAGGTGGATTTTTCTAGTGCGTTCTGAAAATGAGTGATAACAATTTCGAGTAAAGGTATGCTATCAAATTTTGTTTCAGACTAGGACACAATGTGACTTAAATTTATGCAAAACCTTAACATACCCATGGACACAGTGTTTTGTCGTGCCAGGGTTTCAGGTGGTTTAAGACTTTCTCATAAGGCCGAGACTCAATTGAAGATGAATCTCGCAACGGAATGTCGTCATATGCAAGAAGTGATGCAAATGTCCGGAAAATCCGGGATCATGTGCATTCTGATCATCGGTTGTCGGTCAGAATGATGGAAGAGTTGAATTTGACTCGCACAACCGTTCATCAGATTTTGACCAATGAATTGCGAGGTGAAGAAAATTTGCGCGAAAATTGTTCGCTGGAACGTCATTTATTGGTCATTGTTCGGAAACAAAAACATCCCTGTGGTGCCGCAGACAACTTATTCACCAGACTTGAGTCCATGTTACTTTGTTCTTTTCACAAGATTGGAAATTTTTCTGAAAGGGTACCATTTTGGGATATTGGAGAACATTAGAAAGGCCGTAACCCACCAGCTACAGGCGATTCCAGTATTTGTATTCTTGCACTGCTATGAAGTGTGGACAAGTAGTCTCCAGCGCTGTGTGGCTTCCTAAGGAAACTACTGTAACCCCTTTACGGGTTACGACCCCACATCACCCCCGAGTAGGCTGGGTTAACGGGTTAGGGCCACGCAAAACCCAATGACGGACCTTGGGTTTTGCGTGGCCCTAATCCCTTAACCCAGCGTACTCGGGGGTGATGTGGGGTCGTAACCCGTAAAGGAAACCCGCAAGAAACTGAATAAATATAGGGGGTGATGATCACCCCCTATATGAAAATTATAGAAATAGAGAAATATAATTTCAATGTATAAAATAGAGAAGGCTAATCTTTACCTAAAGGTCTAAAACGGGCTATAAGTGTTGTAATCTGAGGTCGTATGATCCAACCCTTGACTAATAGAGGTGGGGCCACAAAAACCACAAGGGCCTCTCATCTCACAAATCACGCGTTAATGGCGGTCACAATCCCGGTATTTCACCGGCTTCGTGGTAGAGAAATGCTTGACCAACGCTTGCGCGACCTCTAAACCGGAAGTGCGAAAATCGGAAGGTGAGAAATTGAATTAATTAGCGCGTTAGGGTGGCAACCTCGCCACCACCGCTGTGCGTCAAAATCATAAAGTTACACAAGGGCAATGATTCTTCTCCTGAAATACCGGGTGATTTCATACAAGTTTTGTTGTGTGTATGTGTTTAATTATTTAACGAAACACATTGTTTCTATAAATTACTATGTGTATACATTACTCATTTTCATATTAGTTTTTTACTTTTTCTAGTTTAAGGAATTAAAAAAAAAAAAACTAAAAATACTATTAATTAAAACTACTACAAACTTTTTTCAAATTGCTCTGTGTATTTTTTATTATTGTATCTGTAAAGCTTATTTTTTATAAATTAAACAATACGAAATTGTTGCACGTTATTGGATTTAGAAAAATATATTCTACCAGATACAATACATAATAAGAAATATACTGATATTATTTGAAATATAAAAGTTGATAGTAGGTCAGTAGGTCAGTAGATACTACTGTCAACTTTTATATTTTCTATCTTTTATAGCATTTTTAGTTTTAATTCATTTATTTTTTCTGACCCCAACGTTGTTTTTTTTTTAAATATTTATATTTTGTTTATTAAAACTGGTCCATGGTCCAAACTGGTCCACTGGTCCAAACTGGTTTACATAAAACACCCGGTATATTTCATGTACTGTATTTTTCAGCTACTTTCTCATTTTTTTTTTGCCATGTTCACGTTTTGTCACGTTTTGTCACGTAACGATGGTATTTCTTTGTTTAAAAAATCTTATTGTCTTCTATTAATTTGAGTACAAATATTGTTTAAAAACGTAGCGAAGATCACGAGATCGAGCCTCCTTAACTTCAAATATTTGGATTCGCGAACTTCGCAAGATGAGGGGAAACCCCCTCCTCCCCGCCACTCGCAGAGCTAAACATCCCCAATTAATGGAAGAGTCGTTAGTGTACACTTGTTGACAGGCGGAGCAGCGCGAAATAGTGAAACAGCACTTAGCTTGCGGCCTGAGCAGTTCCGGGCTCCCAACGTTTATGCCCAAATGTATGTGTAAGTGTAAGCCACCCCCGACCACTCGATCGAGGAACCGCCGCGGGGGCACCCGGGGCCGACCATATGTTCGAGGGGAGCGCTAATTAGGCTTTCATAAACATGTTACGTACGTTCGTTGTTTATTGGTTTTGTAGGTTTTTTGTCCTAAGCTTACAGCAGGGCGCTGAACTTTCACGTATGAACGATATTGTTTCAAAGTTACATGTTATCTTGTTGGTGAAGGGTATTTACATTTGTGTAGTTAATTTTAAGCGTTCACAGATCGTTGCTAATCCTCTTTGAATCGATGTTAGTTGTAGATGGAACAGTTTTCACTATACAAATAATTAAAACAAAATTTTCTCAACTATTAATGAGATTAAGCAAAAACAAAACAAACCGTAATTATTTAAGTGGCACAAGTCAATGAGTCAATGATACGAATTCGTAAAGCTCAAACAAATAATTAACGAAACTGGCAGTAAAATCCGCATACTATTACTTTGAAATATTTAGATCTATGGTCATCGAAAAATGTATGTCGTACATATTGGCGTGAGCCATTGAGTTTAGACATGCAATAGCGAAGACTGTACAAGTTTAGTTTTTGAAAGTAAATGTAATTAGATACAATACCTGAATATGCGATTTTTCACAGGATTAGACGCCACCCTTACCACCACATATAGATGAAGTGAGCATCCTTCAAGACCAGGGGTGGATTTACACTTGATAAGGCCCCAAGCTATTGATTTTCGGATACCTAGAGGGTTAAACTGAAATACAATTAAGAAATATTTAGATAGTGAAATAATAAATCATTAACTCAAAATCATTGTTATTCATAACAAACTTTAAAATGCAAACTATGGTAAAAAGAAACAAAAGTTCTTTTAAATGGCACAATTTACAAAGGCTTATTATGTAATCTCTTGAAACATGTTATAAGGATTAAGGAATTATATTAAACTAAAATATTTTCTTTCTTGCCTTTACCAGAGCAAAGTCACTGATGACATCATCAAATGATAAACTGTGTAGTTTGCCACTTTCTATGCCCATGACACTGAGGAAGACTCTTCAGCTGAGAAAAAGATCTTTCTTCAGAGCAATTTCCAACCATCATACTAAGAAACAATCTCAAAATTGCTTCTACATTAGGGAATGCTGGTTTGACAAGATTGTTAAATATTACCCTATACAGATCCAGATGTGTCAGACTATCATGATCTGCTGAACCACAAGATTTATGTCCACATATTCAGGATATGTTTGTCATAAAGCACTAACTGCTTAACGAATATCTTCTATAGCTTCTAATTTTGTTAAAATGATTATTTTTTGACGTTTCTCAAAACCAATGATATATTTCGATTTTTGTCATATTGATACTTCTGGACCAATCCCGTCATTATTATACTGGGAATATTCTCTAGAGATTATTATAGTGGGAATAATCTCGGTAGCTAGGTTCACTCTTGTCAATCAAAATATTTGTCAAATTATTAATTTATCAATCATATTAAAGTGTCATACAAAATGAATAAAAGTCGCTTTAGCTGCGTTTCGCATACTGAAATTGATAAAGAAATACTAGAAAGCAAAAAACGTCAAAAAATAATCTAATCAAATATAACTCGAGAGTTCGATAAATTAGAAAATAATTTGACAGATTATGTCTCAAACTTGTTGCCATTTGGCAATAGTCACTCGAGCCCTTCGGGCTCTCGTTGCGCCCTTCGGGCTCAATTTATTCTCACTCTCTTGTTATATTATTACTGAAAACTTGTTTGCAGCATCATCGTATACTGAGACCCTCTGTGCCACACTTGACTCTAATGCACAGGTATAGATGTTTTGATTCTGTACTTGTCTCTTGGCTCAAGGTTATCTAAAGTATCATCTTCATCATCATTGATATTCCTTCCATATCTGCTTATCCTTCCATCTGCAGAATCATACAGTGTGTATCAGCCAAATGGAATAAATTCAATTATAAATAAATGGGGGCGTGTTCGAAAAAACGCTCGGACACGTCGATTGTTATTTTTAGTTGCGCATTTTTTTCAACAAAAACTTTTTATACAGGGTGTGTCATGTGACCGTGGCCAATACCAACTTTCTTATTTTAAATGCAACACCTGGTATATTATTCAATTTTTGGATTCTTCAGAAAATTCTAGACATATTTCATGTACAATGTCCTATACCTATCTTCAACTATTTTTGATAACAATGTGATCCAATTTGAACATGTTTTGTTTTCTGATGAGTACACCTTTACACTTCACGGTCATGCTAATCGTCAAAATTGCCGCTATTGGTTGACGGAAAATCCTCACTGGATGAGAGAAGAACATACGCAATACCCTGTAAAGGTTAATGTTTGGGCAGGAATTGTTGGAGAACATATCATAGGTCCCTTTCTCATTGATGGCAATTTAAATGGTGATAATTATTTAGCACTACTCCAAAATAATGTTGTGCCAACTTTGACAAACTTATATCCTGATCCAGCAAACCCACAAGTTCCAGCGAATATGATATGGTTTCAGCAAGATGGAGCACCGCCCCATTACCAAATCAATGTCCGGAACTACCTCAACCGAATATTTCCAAATCGGTGGATAGGGAGGCGAGGATCGATGGAATGGCCAGCACGATCCCGTGATCTGACGTCATTAGACTTCTTCTTATGGGGATATGTCAAAAGTATTGTATACAAAACTAAACCCCTCGACTTAGCTGACTTAAGAAGACGAATAATGCTTGCGATTAGATCGGTCACGCCTGAGATGTTGAGTAACGTTAGAAGAAATTTCTATTTAAAATTAGGATGTTGCCAAGACGTGCACGGCGAGCATTTTGAACATCTCCTCCATTGAAATTTATTGTTTTTTTTTGTTTTTTTACATTATCAAGAAATAAACAGTATTACTTATTAGTTTTTGAGTGTGTTGTAACGAATTTCTGTAATCAAATAATTTTCTTTTTTTAATGTTAATTTTTGCAATAAATCTGAAAACACTTAATATTTCCGAAACAGTTGAAGATAGGTATAGGACATTGTACATGAAATATGTCTAGAATTTTCTGAAGAATCAAAAAATTGAATAATATACCAGGTGTTGCATTTAAAATAAGAAAGTTGGTATTGGCCACGGTCACATGACACACCCTGTATAAAAAGTTTTTGTTGAAAAAAATGCGCAACTAAAAATAACAATCGACGTGTCCGAGCGTTTTTTCGAATACGCCCCTATTTATTTATTATCGAATTTATTCCATTTGGCTGATACACAGTGTATATCATAATGATATTTATTAAAAAAAAAAGTTTTTTTTCTGAAACCTGAGCGTAAGTACTATTTTTGTTCCGGAAATGCGGCGTGAAAATTGCATTTCCCTGATTAATTAGTATTATTGGGGGGTTCAGAAAAAAATATATACCCGACTCGTCCTACATGTCCTATATTACTCGGAGTCCAGAAAAATACTCGGCACAGAGTGCCTCGCAATTCACTGTGGCTCCTCGTAAGTAATGGGTCATTTTCCTGACTTCATTCACTAAATAACTATTTTCTGAAACCGGAGCGAAAGTACTATTTTCGCTCCGAAAATGCGGCGCGAAAATTACATTTCCCTGACTAGTCACGAGAACGTTTACACATTATTTTCTTAAGTTTTATTGAATATTAATATTTATAGTTTTCTACATTGGATATGTTAATACTGGACAACAAAGCACTTTTATCGAATTTGGAGAGATGCATTACAGATGTAAGTGAATTTGTTTAGCATACACGAATTGTAGAATATGACCATTTCGGACGAAAATTTGCCAGTGTTCTAGAATTTCAGTTGAAATCGTTTCGAAACTTTCGGAATCATTATCTTCATCATGACTTGATTCTTGCTCCCTATCATCCAAAGATTGTTTGAGGATATCTGCAGATTTATCATCGTCAACAAGGTAATCTCTTCAATTAATTTTGGATTTTCATATCCCTAAGTTCGACAAGTGTGTTTTAACTTAACTTAAAAGATGAAAATGCGCCTCGTCCACGCTAAAGATGATATATTTTTGCGAGTTAAGCGCATCGCCATCTATGGCATTAACGGTTAACGGTTTGCTATTGATGAGATGATAATTCCTTTCAAAGGAAGAAACCCCTAACGGTTTGCTATTGATGAGATGATAATTCCTTTCAAAGGAAGAAACCCCTAACGGTTTGCTATTGATGAGATGATAATTCCTTTCATAGGAAGAAACCCCTAACGGTTTGCTATTGATGAGATGATAATTCCTTTCAAAGGAAGAAACCTTTCAAAACAGTCGAATAATCCAACAGTCGAAACTTCACCAAGTCATCGAAACCCAACAAGTGTTGAACTATTTCATTTGAAAGTTTGTCAGATTGCGTGAAACCTCGACAAACTTTGACCATAACAGTTGAAATATGAAATTAGGAGTTTTATAAAGAAAAAAAATTATACAACACTCGTCAGTAATATTTACATTACTTGTATGTTTTTGACAAATATCGGCATGTATTACTTTCATAAAGTGCGTAATGATGACAGCATAATTGAATAATGACAAAAAATCGCTGTCCTAGAATTCCTTTTATATCTGCTTTTCTTGTAGTCAACATTAGGCAATTTTTCCTTTGCATTTTCTTCAAAATGATCGATCATATCCCTGGAACCTTTAACAAAATCCGAAAGTGAAGCATACAATTTCGTACATATATCTAGACCAATTTGAGGGTCTTGCAGTGATTGACTAGTCTTGTGAAATTCATCCAGCAAGTAACTCCACAAATATAACATTACCATAAATTCAAATTCCTCCATTTCAATAAAAATGTTTATAGCTTGATATCTTGTTTCACCTTTCTCTGAAGTATCAATATGCAGCTGATGCAATGCAGAAATTATTCCATCATAACTATCAAATATTGCACTTGTGGCCATTGAATGTGCTTAGCATCTAGTCTTTGATAAAGATATTTGGAGGTCTGAATCATCTTTGAAGAATGACAACAGTACTGCTCATCTACGTGCAGATGAAGAAAATAAATTATATATTTTCTGAATAATTCCAAAAAAGATTGCTGCATCTAAACAACAGACAACTGCTGCTCTACCAACAAGATTCAGGGAATGACCAGCATATGGAATATACCTAGCATACTAGTTAAGCTTCAATATTATTTCTTGCATACCCTTATATTTGCCAGACATATTGGCAGTGTTATCATATGACTGGCCTCGACACTTACTAAAATCTATTTTGCACTCATTTGTAAGGTAGTTGTGCACCATCTTAGCCATACTTTCCCAAGTGTGGCTACCCAACTCTAGGAAAGTTAGAAAACCTTCAATAGGGAGCCCATCATCTGGTGAAACATACCTCACAATAACAGCTAATCAATATGGAACTGGTCTGGAGTGGAATCTATAGATAAACTGAAGTACACCGCATTTCTTAAATCATCCAAGATTGAATCTCTTACTTTATGTGCCATAATTTTGATAAATTCATCACATATTGTTTTAGAAAGATAAGATGTGACACCAGATCCTTTATTCCCAAATTTTGTTATAGGGCTTGCTAGAAAAGGATCAAATTTGCTATAAGTTCGAGTAATCTAAGGAAATTGCCAATGTGAGGAGAATCAAATGTTTCCTTATCTCCTCTGAAAGGCAAACCACGCTCTGCCATAGTAATTATGACTGTCACAACTCGTTCAAGAATTTTTTTTCCAGTACTGGCATTTATTATTTATCTGTGCTGCTAGTTGGCAGTCAATTGTTGAGCCACTTGTTCTTATAAGATCTGTTACCGAAGCAGCTGTTCTATGGTCTACAGAGTTTTCATGACTTTGAACTAAATAGGTGTTGCGCCAATCACAAAATCCATCGGATAATAATGGTGTAGAAGAATTTAAAAATTATACACGACGAGTTGCTGGCGAATATACTGACCTTTCTCAGCAATGTTTTTTCACCATTAGCCCATTTGGGATCAGACAAGCTTGTTGAGCAATATCTTCTTTGATTTTTCAAAATGAGCCAATTGAGTGCTGACATTCTGACGGACCTTTTTCTACCCAGTATAAAATCATATCTTTACTTAAATCACCCCATAGCCCAATATCATTCTGTTTGGTTTTTTATGCTGAATATTCTGTGCTTGTCTTACTCTCTGGTTTATAAATCTTGATATTTGTTGCTTCATTCCTTGTAGTAGCTTCTATAGTATCAACAAGATGTACTAGGTTCTATGTCAGGAATTGGATGAATATCCCGTGACTGGCTCACTGTGGTAGAGGCTTTTGGTTCATCAGACGCCTTATCTATCTTTGTTAAGAAACGTTCTAATTTTTTTAACTTGCTAAGCTCTTCTTCAGCTCTCTGCTTCTTTTTCCTCTTTTGAGTTCCACTTTTATAACTTCCGGTTGACATCTTACAAACTGTGGGCAGAATATTTAATATAACTATAAACATACATTTAATAGTAATATCATGCCTGACATTTTTTAATTGAAAATTTCCTGTGATATTACCACTACTTACCACCAAGCGATATTTATATAATTAATAATACATGCAAAATAGAAAATTTACAATTTCCTCTCAAGTTTTAAACCTATTTAGGATGATATGTCATTAATTTTAATACCAATGTTTATTTACAAAAATTTGTTATCAAGCAAATCTACTGTCATTTTGACTTGAAAGTATAGAAAATGGATTCTCTATTTACTGTACTTTTTTCAATTAAAATTAGATCGCAGAAAAAGTATTGCATGCAACACCTGCACTAATCAACTATCCAACAAGACTTTTTTTTATCAAAATATTGAAAAAAAAAAACCTGTAGAACAACATCTTGTGTAAGCTTTGCGTAAGGTGATGTGCGTACCTGTATAGAAATTATATACTTTACATGTTCCATTTCTATGCAGACAAATAATATTGCAGTATATTTAAGTATATATGACAATTGCTCACTCGGACAATTTTGTTTGGGGGCCCCAAGAAAGTAGGGCCCTAAGCTGTAGCTCGTGTAGCTTATATGTAGATCCTGCACTGTTAAAGACGTTCTCAAATAATTGCAAATATGTATTATTCTTCGATACGCCATTGACTGAAAATGGATCGGGAAAATTGTGGAAATATGAGCATGACTTGTTAATTTTGGCTTTAGATTTTACGCTGTGACATTCTCAGATTACGGAGCCTTCCGAAACGCAACAGGGGTGAGCGACGCCCCGGGTGGCGCGTGCGGCCGCGGAACGAGGGTGGTTCGGGGGCGCCGCCGCGAAGCAGCGCTGCGGGCGACCGACCTTCAGTACGGGTTCGGGCGTCGTGACGCCAGCACATAGGCGCACTGCACACGCATACTGCGACGTCTTTCGCGCGCGCGATATCACCCCAAGTGGACCGGCCGAAAGGGCTCTTGCACTTTCAGGACGCTTTTTCAGCGGGAAATGTGAGGGTTTCGGCGCTGCTGGATGCTTGCAAATGTAAGCCATTTTTTAATCAGATATTCTTGTTTTTGTTGCGTGTGAAGGGGGTGTGTTAGTTGCCCCACAATTCCTTGAAAATGTATATCTTCAAGTTTGTTATTGAAAAATAAATCTTAAAGTTTGCGATTTAGAGCGGTTTAAATAACAGTTTTTTAATATCCGTTTCCAAAGGGTTTAACAAAATTTATTTATAATAAATGCATAAACTGATATGAAAAATACACAAACTTCCATATCACTGATATAATTATTAATTCAAATATTTGGTAAAGATTAGTAAACATTTTTCGCATAAAGGGATTAATCCCTTGTTTCTGAATTATTGCCCGCTTAGTAAAAAAAAACACACATTCAATTATATTCAACCATTTGATTGTTAACTATGCCTTATGTAATAATTTTTACATATTATATTTTTTTACGTACCTATAGCTCATTTTATGATTATTACTCACTTCTTCGAACACCCAGATTTTATTATGACCAATATTTAATTATTGACTGTAACAATAAAAATCACGTTAATTAGGTAATTTTCTTTGGTTATGAGCTTCTACTCACTGATTTAGAATTTCCATATAATTTTAATAAAATGAAGCCCATGGTTTACACTTACTTATACTTAATTTGTGCAGCACTCTTTCATAGCTCTAGTTTTCTTAAGTAGCTTTATAAAAATATCTAAAGATAAATAAATTTTAAACAATCCTGCATCTACTTTGTTGTGTCGTATTAATTAATATATATTATTCATTATGCATGTAGGCTATTGCATTATACTGCCGTGATGTCGTAAAGTTAGTTATTAAAAACTTTGTTTTAAAGTTTGTTATTTACTAAAATATATACAATATTATTATTATTAATTGTTAATTCAAATTTTATGGATTTTGTGTGATATTGTGCTTTAGGTAATGTTGCCAAATATTAATTTGAATATGGTGTATAAAAATATATTGCTGACAAATTTAGCAACTTGATTTCATGAAGAATACCCTAATAAAAAGACAATGATAAAGGCCAATCGACTAAAATATTATCTCTGCCTCTTCTCTTATAAAAATAAATAATTGTCTACTGATTCTTAGTCACTTCTTCAAATTACACAGATTTATTTATGATCAATATTTCATTTTTGATTGCAACAATAAAATTCACATTTATTAGGTAATTTTCTTTGGTTAAGGGCTTTTGCTCACTGATTTAGCATTTCCATATAATTTTAATAAAATTAAGCCCATGGTTTACACTTACTTACACTTAATTTGCGCAACATTTTTTCATAGCTTTAGTTTTCTAGGAATTTCTCCTCATTTCTTTAGAATTCTTATTTACTGATTTCATGTAAATGTTTTTTCTATCCTAGAAATTAAGATTTGATTTGATACTAAACCGATATGCAAAATTATCAACAATTACAGTAATAATGAGTTACTTTACTTAACATTTCTTTCATAGCTTCTAGTTTATTAATCTATGTTATGTTTATCATTGGTTTTGATAACTTACAAATGTTTATCAGGAAGTTACCCAATCCTTAAAAATATGTTTTAAAGTGTACAATTCCAAAATTTTGGGCCTCATTATAGATTTTCTAATTATACTTCTTATGTACAGCATACCCTTTAAGATACTATTTTGATGTATCAAGCGAAATGTTAATAAACGTTTATAAATCGCACAAATTAATGACAGAAATTAAATAGATATAACCATTAAGTGTAGTACTGTAAATTATATTGTTTTAACAATAAATTTTGATTCTGGGTACAAATTAGATCAAATTTATATGAATCAGGATTTAATAATTAATTAATACAGTAGTATTAGTGTTAGTAATTAAAATAGATATAACCATTAATTGTAGTGCTGTAAATTATATTGTTTTAACAATCAATTTGGATTTTGTGTACAAATTAGATAAAATTATATATTAATCAGCATTAATAATTAATTAATACTGTAATAGTAGTAAAACAGTCTTTGTTTAAGCCTTCGGAATTTGGCTTTGTGTAGAATAATTTTATTACTACTTTTATTTTTTCCCATTTTTATTTTTAGGGATTCTTTCGCACTTCTGTAAAAAAAAAAATATCTACAGATAAATAAATTAAAAACAATCCTGCATCTCCTTTGTTATATCATATTAATTAAAATGTATATAATTCAATATGCATGTTGTCTATCGCATTATAGGTACTTCCTTGTGATGTTGTAAAGTTAGCTATTTAAAACCTTATTTTAAAGTTTGTTATTTACTAAAATATACCACATTATTTTTAGGTAATGTTGACAAATACTAATTTGAATATGATTTAAAAAAATATATTTCTGCTAAATTTAGCAATACGGTTGCATGAAAAATACCTAAATAAAAAGATAATGATGATGGCCAATAGCCTAAAAAAATGATCTCTGCCTGTAAAGACTTATATAACATCGAACCAATTGTTAATTAAAAAAAAAAATTGTCTAAAAAATGTATATGACAAATATAGATACTGGATTATATCGATAGCCATTGAACATAATTGTTACAACTAATCAACGAATTTATCAACCATTCCACTATTAATGATTTACTTTGTGTGACATATTTTCTAAAGCTGTTGTTTCTAGGGAATCTTCCTCACCTCTTTATCATTTTGATTTATTGATTACATCTAAATGTTTTATAGCACAGTATAGTATTTTAAGTAGAAGTCCGTTAGGATAGCTTTTAAGGCCAAGCCAGAAGTTTGTGAGACGAGCTCATAGAGCGAGTCGAATAATATTGGCGAGGCAGTAAGGGCCCTAATGGATGTGTATTGTACAATACTTCTTGTAATATCTCTATGATTCGTTCATTATTATTCTTTTTTAAATAATTTTTTTTTATAAAAAAAAACGATTACTATAGTGATTTGACGGCCTCTCTTTACTGCTTGGCGGTCGTAAAGACTGTTAACTCAAAAACTCAAAACAACCTTTAACAACTAGATATTACAAAAATAACGTTTTTATTTGATACAGATTTATTTAGATACATATTTATATAAATATCAACCATTTCAGTATTAATGAATTACTTTTTTTTTTAAATGAATTACTTCATGCAACTTTTTTTCATAGCTTTTGTTTTCTGGGAATTCCTCTTCACTTCTTTAGAATTCTGATTTACAGATTACATGTAAATGTTTTCTATCCTATAAATAAAGTTTTAATTTGATACTAAACATATATGTATAATTATCAACAATTTCAGTATTAATAAGTTACTTTGCTTAACATTTCTCTCATAGCTTCTATTTTCTATGGATTCATCTTCGTTTCTTTAGAATTCCGATTTGCTGATTACATGTAAATGTTTTCTAGCCTGGTAATTAAGTTTTGATTTGATTTGCATATATTTTGCATGTTTTATTAGTGTTTCGGCCTAATTGGCCGTAGCTGAGTATGCATATTTCCAGGCTTCAGCGCCCTGGTAATAATTAAGCCGCTTTCCTCCAAGCACCCACAAAACTAGTAGGTAGTTTTGGGACTTGTGGCGAAGGTAAAATAATATCGTCTGAATCAACTAAGAACTGCCACATGCAGAGTAGGTTATTATGCAATTACATAACTCACAAGAGCTGCAATAGTAACCAAATAATTGTAATGTTGAAAATAATAAATATTTTTTAGTACAAAACATTTCCATAGAATTATGAATTACTGACAGGGTTGGAATAAATCATGATTAAAAAAAAAAAAACAATGATTGTTAATAAATTCTTAGATTTGAATAGGAATTGATGATTAAAAAAAATCGGTGTACTATGTGATGGACCAAAAATGGAAGAAAAGAAAATTAATGTCTATTAAAAAAAAATCCTCGAAAAACTTCATTTAAACTTGATAACTATTTTATACTATATATATACTATATATATATATATATATATATATATATATATATATATATATATATATATATATATATATATACTATATACTATTTTAAAGCATGCTAACTCTATAGTTACATTATTTTTTTATTGTACACCTATTGGATTGCACAAACAGTGCAAAGACAATGATTGATTTTAATAGAAAATCAATTTTGATTTAAATCAATTATTTATTTAAAAAAAAATCATTTGATTTAAATTATGTTTTAAAACTCACCAACCCTGGTTACTGATACTTTTATTATTTTATTTTTTTATATTGGAAATTAGATTAGATTTGTAGGTATTATTAAAAAATTAATAACAATGTAATTCATTTTGATTAATTTTATGTATTTTGTAAGTATAAACTATATAAATGAAAGCTCAAAGCATTTGTAATTCCAGGGAATTACGAGCGTTTATAATGACTTTGAACTAAAAGCAATTGTAATTGCTAAAAGCCTTTACAGTGATACAATACTTTAGGGATTCAAAATATTCATTAAATAAATATTCAAGTAAATTTAAGGTTGTCATATTTAGTACTTACTGATATTATTATTATTATATTATTTATTATTTATTATTACTAAGGAATATTAATTTTTATTTTATTTTATGATTTATTTCTTTCGCCTGATTCGAAATATAATAACCTTAAATATATATTACTGGTAATTACTGGTAACAATACTTTAAACTTAATTCATGTAAATGTTGACCACTAATTGAACAAATCTGATGTATTGAGAAAAAGTTTTGCAATAGTTTCACCTGAAAATAGGTATTTTTAATCGTTTTATGCTTATTTAATTTATCGACTGTTTATTTCTGCTGTTACTGCTAATTATCAACGCCAGGGAGTGATTTAAACACAGTTGAATATTTTGTTTTAATGGGGAAAGTTTCGTCCATATCAGTTCTTTAATGGCAAGCACCATTTAACAGTACACGAGATCATCTGCTTCAGCTCCCCCCACATCTTGGCACTTTTCAGAAATTCTCGGGCCCACGGGGTTCGAACCTACGACCCTTGGCGCAATAAGCTGGTGTGCCAATCTCTCTGTCACCATCGTCTTCAAAATATTTTCCAATTAATGACAGCCAACTCTAAATGGGATCAAGCATCAGCTTTCAGTTTCACTGTATATGAGCTTCTCACATACCGACCTACTGCTTAATAGCGAGATTAACAAATATTGTTTTTAGAAAATTTTAACTTTTGCCACAGAGATGAAATGATTGAAGAATATCTTGCTTGATATTTTGACGACGTTTTATAGAAGTTTAGAATTAATCTGTTTAAGTAATTGGTAACAATTTTCTTTTTTTCCATTTACACTGTTATGAAATTGAATTCAAAATATCAGTTTAGATATTTTGCCTAAGCTTTAGAAGTTAAGAACTAGCTCTGTAATAGCAAAATTAACAAACAAATTTTGTTTCTAAGAAAAAACACTTTTGGTATTGAAATAAGAGTATAGTTTAATGTCGAGGAAAACTCATATTTATATTATTATAAATATCATATTTATATTATATTTAGTACTACGTTTAACTTTTAGACCCCAGTATGTGCTAGGTAATAGAAAAGTTCCTTTTACCATTTTTGCTAATAATGCTACATATTTGATATAAAAACATGGACTTATCCGGATGCAATAACCAGTTCAAACTGGATACAATAACCAGTTCAAAATGACTAACAAACGTGATAACTTTACTAATGACACATATAATTACAAAGAGGCAACAAGTACTACATGTTGAGGATGTTTACTTCTCTCAAAACTGACCTGTGAACAGTTTTTATTAAATATTAATGACAAAATTTTTGAAAATTTGTCTTCCATTTTGGTCAAAATGTTTCAAAATTGTTTTGATAATTGACTCCTATTTTTTATAATTATCTATTTCACAATCATGTGAAAAATGGCCAATTTTGAAGAAAATTTGTCTACAATTTTTTACGCCTACACTTGAGTCGAGTTGATCTGAATACATTATATAGCCATTTTGCGAGAAATTGGAAGATACATTAAATTAAAAATTACTTTTTGGTTAATTAATTTAAGTTAAAAGTTTACATTTTTTAAAAGCTTTCATAGAAAAATGGTCGCGAACCTCAAGTACCGAGGATTTATCGAAGAACAAGAAGATTACGTTAAAATTTGTTTGTAGCGTTAAGAAATTAGATTAATAATATCATTTTTATTGGTTGAAGCTTTGAAGGTTAAAATTAGATAAAGCTTCAGGTTTAAAGTACGTATCTTGCTAGTGCACATTATTGTAAGTAATTAATATACATATGACATTATTCAGATTAATAATTTTATTGGCAACAATGGCATTGGATCCAAAATCCCCAAGTGTGGGGATTCGCTAATTGGTGAAGGCAATTTTAGCAGCAGAAATAGACCTCTGTTAAATAAAAATAAAAATGAAACTATTCAGTTCTGTGGAGTTTTCACGACTCCAAAAAGCAAAAAATAGCTGATAAGTATAGACATGAGCTTCGATTACATTTCAAATATAGTGAAAAAACATTAATTATAACAATTGAAAAATCCCGAGGGAAAATGTCCGTCCCCTTGCGCTTTACTGCTCCACCTAAATCCTGGGATTTGTACCCACATCGATGTATAACCATAATCCAGATAACACCGCAGAACGTTTTATTGGGTTTTATTGCCGAGACATTTTTTATAGCCGGAATGTGGAGTGTTCAAAGCCGATAATAAATTAACATTAGTGTTACATGTGATTTTTTTAAAGAATTCAACACCATTTCTTAAAAGAATATAAAACATGTTAGTTCAATTCTCCATCACAAATTAATAGAATAATTATTACCCAGCATTGTAAGTTTAGGTTAATGTTACAGTAGTGAATTTGATTTAGTCCATGCTAATTTAAAAAAATATATCAGAATATGGAGTATTCTAAAAAAAAAACAATGCTACAATCAATGATCATATTGTAATATAATAACTAACATTCAATTATTATATTACTATGTGCCCATTGGCCTTAATAATTTTTTTATAATAAATGGAAGACAAATAAAATAAGGAGTAGGAAATATTAATCATATTAATATTCTATCAGCATAAATTAAATAAGCATCCAAATTGATTGATTTAGATTACTAAACTTCAAACGGCAATCTCCCTAGCATAAATGAAATGAGCACCAGTATTGTTAATTTTGTAGAATATAACTCCAGAAAAAAAAAAGATATTAATGCGAATGAGACATTTTAATGTAATCTTTAATCTTTAATGTCATATCATTTGTACAAAGAAAGCTTATCCTCCACAAAGTATAATACAACTGACACCTCAAATAAGATTTTAAAAAATAGACAGGGTATCGCAAAATAATGAAATATAAACGTATTACACCTACCACATACAATACAGGATGTCTCAAAATTGACGTCCGTACTTTTGGGATTCGATTCAAGGGGCTAAAACAAATTAAAAATTAAGAGTGAAAAATGTTCATACTCTTTCTGGTATCATTTCTTCGTTTTTTGGGCAGGAAGTCAATACTTGCAGCCGATGCTGCCTTCAATATCTCGGCAGGAATTTCAAAGTTTTCTTTATCCATTTTGACGGACCGGTAACTAACTATGCAACTATTTACTATGGCCGACAGGCATCTGTCAGTCATGGCCTGAGCAATTTTAAATTTGAATTGTTTAATCATGGTGGGCGTGCCATGGTGGCCCTTAACGGCCGGCGTCCGTTAAGAATTCTTCACGGCCGCTGACCGTTTCCCATGACATTACAGCGCTTTTTTATTTCTGATAAAACGATATAACAGTATAGTAATACAAAATAGTGCATAATTTTCGTGAATGAATTAATGTTAACGAACCAAATTTAATGATATACGTTTATTACTAGTATGTTCATATTTTAGAAACTAATTTCTGGAGAAACTTTCTGATATCAAATTTTGATTAAATTTTTTATTGATATTTGGATGTTTCAGGTTAACCGTTCGTTAAGTTAAAAGGGGAGGTGGGGGTGGTGTAATTGTAGTACCAGTAAATGGGGCCCCTCAATTATATTAACTTTCATTTGTAACATTTTTTTGTACGATGTTTATTTTTGGAGGTATTTTTATGTCTTAATTTAAATGGACCACCCGGTATAAATGCCTTAATCTTTGAGCTCGTTAGAACTTATGCTCGAAACTTATGCAAGAGTTAGAAACAGGAGAGTAGCCTAATGTTTGGAATACTGTTGTAACGCTCCGATATATTTTTATATAATTATTTTATAATTTGTCGTTTTTATCGTGAAATTATTATATAATTTCTTGATTATTTTGGCTCGTGATTTGTGATCGTATTTAGTACTTACACGTCGTGGCGTTTAATTTAACTACCGTGATTACTCTCAATGTACTTTGCTATTGGTAATGTATTAATTAACGTACACAAGTAATGGATTAATATAAGAATGCACAGATTTATGGATTTGTTTTATTTATTTAATAATAGACACGCTGAAATTGTAACATACAGGGAAATAAAACACAGGTTGACGATGATGTAAATTGATTTATATGAAATTGTAACATACACGGAAATAAAACACAGGTTGACGATTATGACATTAATTGATTTATTTTCTATATTTAGTTAACCTTATAATGCATTTGTAAATTCTCTTATTCATTCAATTAATATGTTAAAAATGTTTGTGACTACGAAGTTTATTTACGTGGGTTTGTTATACATGCACGTGTATTTCTAGTTTCCCAGATTATTTATTACCATGCTGTTTCACTCGATTTTACTACGGGAAAGTGATATGATCAAAAATAGAACAATTTAAAGATGTTGAAACATCCTCAATAACGCATGCATGATTACTTAAGATATCTCGCGATTTTCCCGAATCACATGGTTGTGTCTGTGTCCACGCTAATGCAATTATTGGAGTTCCATTGTCTACGTTGATTGAGGTCGATTAGTAATTCTACCTACGACCACAGATAGTGCCCAGTCACAAGTAGTCATAACATGTTACAAGTTGTGTCAAATAATATTCTTGCTATTTCAATCGGAAATGTTTATGTAAAGTTATAATATATTATTATTAGGAACATTGGAGGTTATTAATAACTTCTTTTGTGACTAGACCAAGCTTTATTTTCTCGTTTATCATTCTCTCTGATTATACGGGGTTTTAATAATTCCACTTATTTATTCTTTGCAATCTTTAACCACATATTGTCATTATGTTTCAAATTATTGAGATTTAATCCAGCAATTTCTATTTATACGATTCTAAATTATTCTGCCCAATAATATATATGTTATGTGCTTGTTTTATGATTTGAAATAAAGAAACCAGTATTTGTATTCATTATGTTTTTAAATTATTAAGATTTAATCCAACTTATTTATTTATACGATTATAAATCATCTGCCCAATAATATGTACGTTATGTGTTCATTTTATGATTTGAAATAAAGAAGCCATTATCTTTATGAATTATGTTGATTTGAATATGATGATGTATGTCGGAGAGTAACACTGAATGCCTTGATTAGTTATTATAGTTATGGTGAATACAGCCACGTTAATTTGCAATCGCGGGCGCGATGTATAATGAGTTTATATGTTTAAATGCTTATGATGCTGACAATGATTTGATGCTAGTGCGGGAAGTGATTTCACAATAACAGGTGTGTGAACGAAGTGCGCGTTTTGGGGCGTCAATCACACCTGAGATTGCTTCTTTTAGTGATTCGTAAACGCGAAGGGCGTTCGAGACGCATTTATTTACTTATAGGAATACCTATTTGATTACCTATCACATCCGAGAAAATTAACTGTCGATTAAACCTAATTTGAGATTCTAAGATAAGGCGTTAGTAACTTGTAGGTGGACGTCACAAGCCCTACACAACATAAGCTGTAAGAGTTAATGACAGACATGAAAATGCAAAACAGAATAATCTTGGCTCTTGTAACAGTTGTCGATGTGCATAAAGGAACTGCACAAATTGATTTACACAAATTTTGTAATACATATTTGATATCTCCAATATGTACAATTGCCAATCAAACAAGCACAGTTGTTATTTATTCGAAACGTTTAAATTCACGGCCCGTGTACATTTCACTGATCTGCAAATACATCAAATGTTATTAAAATATTGAATATATATATATGTATATATTGTCATGATCGAATAAATATTCGTTCTAAATAAATACCAATAGTTAATGTCAATTCAGCAAATAAAATAATTTCAAATTTAATTTAGATTTTATCGATTGCTATTTGAATTGTAGGTGTGGTAATATTAGTTAGTAGGTGTAGCGTGGAACATTTTAAAGTGCCTAAAGCAAACATTCATCCCGCAGTAAGCGAGCCAAACGTTCGTGAAATATTCATCAATCCTGGAAAAAGGTCGAAACTAATTTCACACGTTTAAATCAAATTTACGGACGGAGTTCCATTTAAGTCCTAAAAATAAACATAATTGCCTTTCCGTTACAAAAGTTATCATATTCGTGCCATTGTATAATTAATGTATTGCAGCGCTGATAAATGCCGGAACGCGGAGAGGGCCGTGTACGGGTGCGCTCCTTTTATGAAAGATTAATTCGCCCTGTGTGTATGCGTGCGTGTGTTTGTGTGTACATACACGGTTTTCCGCAGATAAACTCTTGCACAAGGCGCGATACGGACGTGAATAAATGCTGAAGGTTGTATTTAGTGGGCTGTGCGCCGAGATGAATTCATTTGAATTATGGAGCACTTGCTTGTTTGTGAATTATTACAGCAATCGATGGAGGTGAGCGTCCTCACTTCAGCGCTACAAGCTAAAGACAACATCAAAATTTCATCACAACTCGCATAAAAAATAATCGATACAAAGTATCACGAAATCACATTAAAAAATGATTAAAAATTGAGGTGCATAGTCACACCTGCTTTTGCGGGGCTTGATTGAATTAGGAGCTGGAGGTGGGCCTCCTTGTTTTATTCTTTATTCACGTTTAAGTGCGTTATTTCCGGTTCAGACGTCAGACCGGAATTTATAGGCAGGGCCGTGCGTTATCTCGCATATCCTTTAAGATTCGAAGTTTCCGTACCGTCTGCCAGGCAAATCCACAGAGCGGCCGTTTATCAAATTTCTATAGAGCGGTCCGCATTTCTGAAGTCCGTAATTGGTATGATGGAGTTTCCTCTGCATAAAGTTATCTAGGCAACTAGTTCCTCGAATTGATAGTCCGAAAGTTACTTAGTAAATTTTTGCACACAATTAACAGATTATATCCGACAAGATATATAGTTGAAGGACACGTAATAATTATTTTGAGATTTGCAGGAAACTTATGGCACAACTTTTTGGCAACACATCTATCACTCGTGGATTATTATTAGTTTATTTTCGGGTCGAATATGGGAAGGCGATAAATCAACCGGCGAAATTAGTGAAACGCCGTGGGGGATTGTCCAGGAAATATATCGAGAAAACTTTGCCTCCAGTAAACAGGAGAAATGTTAGTTTATCGGGTTCAGATTAGCGTCTCCTTGGAACATCGCCCGATATCGATGCATAAAATTTTATTACGGCCTCTAGGGGATGCCAGAGACGCGTAACACAATAGAGATGTATTAAAAATCAATTTGAGAAGTTATACAGGAAAAGCCAACTGAACTTGTTTATAAAGACTTCTGGCGTCTTCAAGGGTATACAAAATAATAATAAGCCGTTCACCAAATGCGTGAAGTAGCGTCTAAGTTTTGATGCTTAGTCTTTTAACGGTCTTTTTAATGATTAAAAAACCACACATCAAATAATCATATCAAAATAAAAATGGCGTCAAGTGATTCTCAGTTAGTGACAGAGCTCGTAAAACTAAGAAAAACATAAATAGTAGAGTTTATAGGTTTCCAAAAACTACCAACCAATATTACTAATCAACTAGTGATTGATCTGTTAGTGTGCAAAATCACTATCATGTAAGGTAGGGAAGTTAACGATCAAGAAATCCTTCATGACACGACAGCCACCTACGTACCGCCAATAGCTCAATCAACACCTGGTTCATCCCAGTCTTCGGAAGTTATTTATTTAAAATCTCACGTGAGTACTCTGGAAAAGCTAAATTTATACCGGATATCCGATTTAAATGAAATAATCTTATTATTAAAAATAAACAAAACTAATCCATCAACAAATACAGCATCGACGTCTGTTGGAGCAGAACTGGACCACAGCATTAATCTACCAATTAATCCGGCAACTTTTGCTTGCCGAACTTGTTTATAAGCCGAACTTGTTTATAAAGACTTCTGGGGTCTTCCTGGGAATACAAAATAACAATAATCTGTTCACCAAATAGCGCCTTTACATTTCTACATCATTTGAAAATCCATTTAAAATATTTTTTACTATTTAATCTCTTGAAATCGATACGTATCTCTACATTTTTACATTATTTACTATTTCTAGAAAAAATACTATCCACCAGTTTCTAGAATTCTATCTAGAAAAAAATACTATCCACCAATTTCTAGAATTATATCTAGAAAATAGTGGATACGTATTGATTTCAAGAGATATCTATTAAATGGTATATAAATATTTTGATTACATTTCCATATATGTAGAAATGTAAAGATATGTAGAGATATCTATCGGTTATATTTTTGTTTTCGGAAATTACTAATCGTTTCTGCACGGTAGAAGAAACACAAATTTGCTTATGAACAATTGTCATGGAAATAATCAAGAGACATATTTCGAGAGAGTTTTCAAGAGATTATAACGAATGTTATAGAAATTGGTGGATACATTTTTTTCTAGAAACAGTAAAATATGTGAAAATTAGAGATACGTATTGATTTCAAGAGGTATCTATTAAATATTATAAATATTTTGACTGCATTTTCAAATTATGTAGAAATGTAAGGTCACTTATCAGTTTTCAAGAGTCTATAATGAATGTTATAGAAATTGGTGGATACTAAATTTATAGATTTCAAGAGATATCTATTAAATGGTGAATAAATATTTTGACTACATTTCCATATTATGTAGAAATATAAAGATATGTAGAGATATCTATCAGTTATATATTTGTTTTCGGAAAATTCTAATCGTTTCTGTACGGTAGAAGAAACACAAATTTGCTTATGAACAATTGTCGTGGAAATAATCAAGAGACATATTTCGAGACAGTTTTCACGAGACTATAACGAATGTTATAGAAATTAGTCGATACTATATTTTCTAGAAACAGTAAAATATGTGAAAATTAGAGATACGTATTGATTTCAAGAGATATCTATTAAATAGTATAAATATTTTAACAGCATTTTCAAATTATGTAGAAATGTAAGGTCACTTATTAGTTTTCAAGAGTCTATGAATGTTATATAAATTGGTGGATACTAAATTAATAGATTTCAAGAGATATCTATTAAATGGTGAATAAATATTTTGATTACATTTCCATATTATGTAGAAATGTAAAGATATGTAGAGATATCTATCGGTTAAATTTTTGATTTCGGAAATTACTAATCGTTTCTGTACGGTAGAAGAAAGACAAATTTGCTTATGAACAATTGTCGTGGAAATAATGAAGAGACATATTTCGAGAGAGTTTTCAAGAGACTATAACGAATGTTATTAAAATTGATGGCTACTATATTTTCTAGAAACAGTAAAATATGTAAAAATTAGATAAACGTATTGATTTCAAGAGATATCTATTAAATAGTATAATTATTTTGACTGCATTTTCAAATTATGTAGAAATGTAAAGTCACTTATTAGTTTTCAAGAGTCTATAACGAATGTTATAGATATTGGTGGATACTAAATTTATAGATTTCAAGAGATATCTATTAAATAGTATATAAATATTTTGACTACATTTCCATATTATGTAGAAATGTAAAAATATGTAGAGATATCTGTTGGTTATATTTTTGTTTTCGGAAATTACTAATCGTTTCTATATGGTAGAAGAAACACAAATTTACTTATGAGCAATTGTCGTGGAAATTATCAACAGACATTTGCGTCAAACTACCAACACACAGTTGGCGGATTGACAAAGTGCAGCAAAGTTTGGTTGACAAATCGCGAATCCGCATCGATGAATTCAAAAATAGAGATCTCGCAAAAAAATTAAATAAATGCTTAACGGGCAAAAAACGATAAATCTAATAAACCACAATCAGTAAATCCAATGACAAGCCTATCACAAACGCGTGGTAGAAATAAGGAAATCACAACTAATAGTGGAACAAATCGCACAAACGTTATGAAAAAAAAATCAACCTGAAAACACATAGGAGCCTGTTACGCTCTCTACGAAAAAATACGCTGACACAAAATTGTCCTAACAATAATGTGCTAAAACGTACTACAAGTACTATGATTGGTATTGCCATTAACACATCTTTGAAATCAGCTATAGTCCATGCTAGATGAGATGTCACTAATGTGGTCCTGACAGTAATGTTCTAAAAGTACTAAAAGTACTATGATTGGTACTGCAATTAACACATCTTTGAAATCAGCTATAGTCAGTGCTAGATGAGATGTCACATTTCACATAAAACCGAAATCCTCCCAACTGGTGAAATTGAACCAATGAGAATGATTCCGAAAACCGCAGGAGGTCGTTTAGAGCCATAAGACCATAAACTATAAATTTATTCTTTTGATCCCTTCGAAATGAGGTGCCTTGGAATAAGGCACTTTGAGCTCACTATCGTGTATCAATCTGGGATACTCTAGTCAGAATGCTCCAAGAGATGGATGTGCATTTCTATTGACCAATCCGACAGGACAGAGAAGGGTCTCGATTTTATGTGAAAAGTGACATATTATCTGGCATGGACTATACAAGATGTGCTCACCTACATGTTACATGTCTTTAAACTAGATCCCAATACTACTGTAAATGATCTAAAGCAACACATAAACATATAACATATTAAACACGTAAATAATGTACATTGTAAAAACATGGAATCTAAGCATCATGATTTATACTCCTCCTTTAAAGTATCCCCATACTTTATATCCACATAATATTATCCCCATAATTCCCATAGAATCACTGGATTTGATAAGGATCCTGAAGCATGGCCTGAAGATTGCACGTGCATAAACAGGTTATTTTCAAAGATACTTAATGAAAAAAAAAAGCGAATAGGCAAAAATAATTCACATTAACGTACAGGGCCTATTTCCCAAATTCAATCTAATAAAATTACTATGAAAAAAAAGCGAGATAGCAAAAATAATTCACATTAACGTACAAGGCCTATTTCCCAAATTCAATCTAATAAAATTACTGCTGCAAATAGAGAATCCTGACTTAGTCAGTATTACAGAACACTTGTGTAATGAAGACAATATTCGATGTGTAAACTTTGAAAACTACTACATGGTATCAACATTTTGTAGAACTCAATTTATTAGATGTGCAACTGCAATCTATGCCCATAATAGAATGAAGACAAATCCGTTGATAATAGGTAATCATCTTTGTATTGAAAAACAAATAGAAGCATGTGCAATAATATTCACATTTAATAAAAAAACCGCATACCTGCTAAATGTTTATAGATCATATTTGAAATCAGCTATAAGATACACACACCTACAAGCCTATAAACTTGATCCCAATACTACTGTAAACGATCTAAAAGAACATATTATAAAATATGTAAATAATGTACATTGTAAAAAATGGAATCTAATCATCCTGATACATACTCCTCCTTTAAAGTATCAATTACCATAGACTCATTAGATTTGATAAAGAATCCTGAAGTATAGCCTGAAGATATATCCTGAAGAATGCACTTGCATAAACAAGTTTTTTTCGAGGATTCTCTATAATAAAAAAACAAAATATCGAAAATAATTCACATTAACGTACAGGGACTATTGCCCAAATTCAATCTAATAGAATTACTACTGCACCCAGAAAATCCTGACTTGGTCTGTATTACAGAACACCGGTGTAATGAAAACAATATTCGATGTGTAAACTTTGAAAACTACTACATGGTATCGTCATTTTGTAGAACTCAATTCATTAGGGTGGAACTGTAATCTATGCCCATAATAGAATCAAGACAAATCCGTTGATGACACTGGTCGACAAATTTTGACGAATGTGATGTCCCTTCAATTTAAATGCATTTTGCGGAAAGAATTTACTATGCATAAGTACGAAATGAAAAAAAAATGTTGAAAGTAATTATTTTTAGATTATTTGCATAGTTTTTCGAGTATTTACTTACAAAGACACGTTCCGAGTTGAAAATAGGTTATAAAAGTAAAACCGGTAACTGTCAAACTGAAACTTGAATCTAGTATTGCCATAAAATATCATCGGAATCGGTCTTGCACCCCAAAAAAGATTAAGTTTGCACATTTTGCAAAAATTGAAATATCACAAAAAACTGATGTACTAGAAATTAGAACGGACAAAAATTGTGTTGACCAGTGTAATAGGTAATCATCTCTGCATTGAAAAACAAATAGAAGCATGTGCAATAATGTTCACATTTAATAAAAAAAAAGGTATGCCTGCTAAATGTTCATAGATCAGAGAGATCTGTGCAAAACTTTCTGTAGTGCCTTACTGATATCTTCGCCAAAATTTAATTGTTGAGTGACAATATAATTCTGAGTAGGGATCTTAAATTAAATTTGTATAATAACGATATTAGTACTAAATTATTAAATGATGTCTTCCGATCATTTATTATTATAAAAACCACCCTCAAACCTACACGTATGTTCACGAACTTAAATGGACATACCAGCAAGTTGGTCATCGATTGGTCATCGATATGGGTTTATATACTTTTGACTTCTGCTTTAGTGCAGAAATATTTAACCCAATTGTGGCTGATCACCTAGCGAACAAATTAATCTTATTCAGCAGAGAGATTCCTAAGCACGAAATAGTATATTATAATACGAGTGCATATGCAGGAGTTTATTGCACGAGGGTCGGGTTTCGCGAGCACGAGGCGCAGCCGAGTGCTCGTAACGACCCAAGTGCAATAAACCTATATGCACGAGTATTATACGCTATTTTTTTTAATGGTGGCATTATAAATTTGGAAATAACTAGAAGAAATAACATTAAATTCTGATTCGTCATTTTAAATAATATGACAAATTGTTTAGTAGCCATGGAAAATATGTACAATTGATGTTTACAAAATATCCTAATGTCAGAAATGGAAGCGAGTATTTTTGAGATTGCTGCTGCGGCAGAATCTTCCTTATTACCTAAGAAATCGAGTGAAAGTTATTTGAAGCAGTATAACAAGTTCAACAGTTGGATGGTTGCTCATGATGTCACCAATATCGACGAAACTTCGATTTTGGCGTATATGTCGCAATTGGTATTATTTTTTCTTACCTTTTCGTTCAATTTCTATTAGTTTTTATTTTGCAGTCAGAAATTTATAAATCTTCATCGTTGTGGTGTATACACTCAAAGATTATGTCTGTTGTAAAAATCAAACATGGTATTGACATTTCAAAATTTGCAAAAGTACAGGCTTTTTTAAAGCAGAAAAAGAAGGGTGAAGTGACTAAAAAGTCATATGTGTTTTCAGAAGATGATTGCGGAATTTTTTTACCGAGGCTGACGATGAAAGTTTCCTGTTATTGAAGGTATATTGCCTCTAAATTTTTATCATAAGCTGTTCATTTTTATTTTTCGCAAGTTTGCTGCAACTCTGGGAATATTTGGAGCTTGCAGGCGTTCTGAACTCTATAATTTATGTACTTCAGATGTAGTGGAGGAAGGTCCAAATTTAGTTGTTCATATTAGAGAAACAAAAACCGACAAACCAAGGAAATTTGCAATAATTCAATTCGCAGGAGACATTGCGTACGTGGACTTGATTAAAAAATACACGGCCATACGTCCGAAGACATCCTTGAATAAGCTATTACTAACATATCGAAATGGAAAGTGTATCAACGAACCAGTTGGTATCAACACTTGCGGTAACTTCCCTAAACTGATAGCAAAATATTTGAAATTGGAAGATCCTAGCAAGTATACTGGTCATTCATTCCGACGGTCTTCGGCAACAGTAATTGCTAATACTGGAGCAAATTTGACAACAGTGATGGACGCAGGAGGATGGAAATCTATGAGTGTTGCTGCCAGCTATGTCGAAGAGTCCACACATAGTAAAATTCAAATTGCGAAAAGGATTGTCAATGGCATTGCAGGAAGTAGCAGTGAAGAACCGTGTGTATCAAGTGCTACGGCAGAACATGGAATAATATTTTCAAACAACCAAAATTGTGAATTTCATATTACAATTAATAAATGATGGGGTTGACAGTTGTCAGTGTCAGTGTTAAATTTGACATTTCCATGGCAATGTTTATAGCACGTACGTGCGATAAACGCACGTTTATGCACGGTTTTGGTAACCATAACAAACTGTTTATAATGCCACCATTAAAAAAATATTATTATAAAACATATACGTTGCATTAACGAAAATTACTTCCTGAAATCTATATCAACAGAAGACTGCAGCATATTATACTCATCAGAAATCTTAATGCTAGCATTGGGTATCTAATCAATATCTTGAGGTGACACAATGACATTACATGTCCATTGAAATACGTCAAAGATAAAAACCGTAAGAAAATTTGGATGTTGGAGTCATCTAGTGGTGCGGCTCGAAACTATACAATTGAAGACTCTGGTGTAAGAAGGGGATAAGTCAACAAATTTTTCAACAAATTGGGAAAGACCGTTTTTTAAGATAATAAATAGTGCTTCACCATTTTGTTTAGCAACGTGATACAACTTTTGTATTGTGTGTTGCCTAATAAATCTTTAAGTGGCAAAAGAACGATTTTATTATCATTAATGGAAAATAACTGAAACGTTTTTCTTTTGATTCCTTAAAATTTGCATATTGGGCTTAGCCCCGTTTTGCGCCAAAGTCTTCAATTACAGAACACGCAAGTGAAGTTTGAATTTTCTCGCGGTCGTTCCTTCTGGTCATTGTACTGACTGATTCTGGAAAAGGTAAAAAAAGGCTTCTTCGCCGAAGACCTTCTGGACTTTGTCGTCAACTTCTTCAGCAAATTACCCTGAAAGAACCTTCTTGTCACTGACTACTTCTTCTGCAAATGACCTTGAAATAACCGTCTGGTCATTGCTGTACACACTTCTTCTGCAAATGACCTTGCAAAACCTTCTGGTCATTGTCGACAACACTTCTTCAGCGAACAACTTTCGCTAAAATGGTCTCTCCTGATGGACATGCCATCGAAGTGTCCTGTTAGCTCGCTAGTTATACTACTCTCAGGAAGTAAAAAATTGCATCTGTAGAACTGAAAGACATATTGTTCTTAAGTATAAACAATCCAGTACTTTGGGAACTATATATACAGAAAACAAGAATTAATCAATAATTAGTACATGACACAAAAATTAATTTCTATAGCGAATCTATTCGGAATTCAATATGAAAATCTAAGAGGATTGGGGAAATTTGCAAAAAATATTGAAGCACCTAAAAGCTAATTTTAAATGGGGACGAAATTATTACAAAACGTCACGAAATTGCAAATCACTTCGGTACTTATTTTGGAGGAATAGCCAGAGACAAACTCAATCAACATTTTGGAGATGATGTTTCTACAGAATGTACTCTTAACAACAGAATCTCACATTCCATATTCATGGAATATATCACCGAAGATGAAATCGAAAAAATCATGTGCAGGCTAAAAAATTTAAATCAATCAGGTATTATCGACATTCCTACTACAATTCTCAAGAAATGTGATGCCCACTTGAAGAAACCTCTTGTACATCTGATTAACAAGTCCATTGAGTCGAATACATTCCCAGAAATTTTAGAGTTTTCGAAGGTGATTCCCGTCATCTTGCCTATAACTCTAATGTACTCCAATTTGTCCATAATGAATTGATGTTTACCACAAAAATGGTGACCAGCAACAACTTGACAAATACCAATTCCTGCAACTAATCATGAATGGGAGAATAGAATGAAAACGGTGAATCTGAAGGAAGAAGTTCTCCTGGCTAAAAAATCTTAGACAATGGTAGTGTCAGGGACACTAATTCGCACAAGATCGGAACGAGTTTAAACATATGGTAGCCAACCTCCTGTGAGGAGAAAGACTGGACGAAGAAGCATCAACTTATGAATTACCGTCCTATTGCCATACAATCGGACATTGCCAAAATACTTGAAAGGGTAATCTTTAATAAAATTCTGGATTATACAAAAAAGACGGGAAGGTTTGTCGACGGAAACTGCGACTGTGTCTTTCTCTGACTTTGTGTAAACTCTGTGGACAAGGGGAAATTTACATTGGGACTATTCTTCGATATGAGTCGAGCCTTTGATACCATTAATCATTAATTCCTTATGGACAAATTGGAGTTCATTGGAGTTACAGGCAAGATGGCGGAGTGGTTTTCATATCTTTGCAAAAGAAAGTTTGCTCTGTATATCATTGGTAAGAAATCAATGGTTCAGGATGTGGATATAGGTGTTCCACAAGGATCGATTCTCGGCCCCTTGATATTTTTGCTCTTCATAAACGATCTGGCAAGAATTATGAAACCGAACCATCTTATTTTCTTTGCGGGTAATACATCATTGGTAATTGTGGCAAGTGTGATATTGTTATCAAAAGTTTTACAGAGTGGAGCAGACAAAATTGTTTTATCTTGAACTCTATCATACCTATTCCCTAACAGGAAATATATTCAAAGTGATTTCAAAATCAATATAGATGAGGAGAACTCTGTGAGTCTAAGTAAGTCATGTAAATTTCTCTGTCTGTCCATCTACAGACTAACATGGAAAATCACAGAGACTATGTTTGCAAAAAACTTAATAGTGCTTACTTTGCAATGTTGAAACTAAAAACAACACTGAATGTGAATGCTTCTTCTTCTTCTTATGTTGCCATCTCTAGTTAGAGGTTGGCGACCAATAATTTGAACTGCTCTCGGTTTTGGGCTGCTCTAAATAGGGATTCTGCGTCTCGGATGCCCGTCCATGCTCTAATGTTGCGGAGCCACGACATCTTCTTCCGCCCGATGCCTCGTTTCCCCTCTATCTTTCCCTGCATTATGAGTCTGAGAAGTTCGTATCTGCGTCCTCTGCACACGTGTCCGAGATATCCGGTTTTGCGCTGCTTTATAATAGCGAGGAGTTCTCGATCTCTTCCCGCTCTTCTAAGAACCTCTTCATTAGCAATGTGGGCCGAGTAGTGTATTCCAAGCATGCGGCGGTAGAGCCACATCTCGAATGCCTCCAAGCGGTTCATGCTTACGATTTTTAGGGTCCAGGACTCCACACCATATAACAGCGTTGACCACACATAACACTTCATCATTCTTATTCGTAGATGAAGTGACAGTTGTTTGTTGCAGAGCATTTTCTGGAGATTGCAGAAGCTGTTTCTTGCAATTTCAATTCGGATTTTTATTTCTCCTTCGGGGTCCCACGATTCGTTGAGTTGACAGCCTAGGTACTTAAATGTGGCCACTTGGTCCACCGCTTGTCCTCCTATGGTTAGTTGTGTGTTATAGTTGTTACCTCGACTGATGACCATATATTTAGTTTTCTTTATATTGATCTTAAGACCATATTCAAGCCCTGCTGTATTGACCAGTTGTAATAGGTGTTGTAGATCTTCTTGGTTATCTGCCAATATTGCTGTGTCATCTGCATAGCGTATTACATTTATAAAGGTTCCGTTTATTTTAATGCCTTTCTCCACCTCATTAAGTGCTTCCTGAAACACGCATTCTGAGTAGACATTGAACAGCAGCGGGGATAAGATACATCCCTGGCGGACACCTTTGAGGATTTGGACTTCGTTTGTTACAACATCGTCTGCTCTGACATTCGCAGTTTGTCCCCAGTAGAGGTTTAATGCTTGGGAAATATTAACTTTGGGCAATGTTACTCTGTCATCTCCTATAACATTATATTGTGGGGCAACGCAGTGGATTGTACTAGGGTGTTTGTAATCTAAAAAACGAATAAGATTACTCTATAACTTCTGTTATAGGGAATCATGTAGGGATATATTTATGCATAAGAATCTGTTGACTATGTCCAGCATAATATATATGTACAGGTGCATCTTATTTACCAGGAAAAACGTTTACCAGGAAAGTTCCAATCAATTTATACAGTACGTAATTATAATACAAGAAACTGTAAAGACTTGCACTCCGTTGCCTTTTAAGAAATCTCCATATTATAATGGCATGTAGCTATATAATAAGCTACCACCCCACATCAAAGAATAACAAACTTTTTCTAAATTTAAGCTTAAATTGAAGCAATGTCTTGCAAGTAGAAGCTATTACTCAATTTTTGATTATCTAACTGACTAATTGTAATCTAATTGGTATGTTGACTTTAAATCCAGTGTAGCTGCAATGTACCTTTTAACTGTAATTACATAAAATGCATTTTGGACTTATCCTTTGATGAAGTAGAGTCTTCAATTGTAGAAATAACCATTTCTTATGTCAATGTTAACTTGCTGTATCTCAAAAACCAAGCCGTCTATGAACCGACATACAGGAATTTTTATTCTTAAAGTGAAGCACTTTAACAACTATTGAATTCCTGAGAGAGCCATATATCGCATACGTATTTCAGAAGTGACACAACTCTAAATTCGTTATTTATTTTACCAATTCAGACAGTTCCAGTTCATTTGAAAAACAATTTATTAAACATTTCACTACATTACATTACATCAAGGAAACAGTTTTCTTGATATAATTTAAAATATATATTATTAGGATGCAATTTTTATCGAGTAAAATAGGACTGCACGTACTGGTAATACTAATAATTAATTTTGAGTTGTGTCACTTTTGAAATACGTGCGCGATATGTAATATTGCAGTTTTATGAGGCCTACGTATTCATGACATTGGAAGTAATGCGGCTCTTGATAATTTAGAAAAAGGCATAATTCAATTTGTTACAATTACAGATATATATTTATTTTCGTAGATGACAAATTACTCCGTTAATTTACGAACTAGCTTTATATAATTGCAATAAATGATAACAATCTTTTATTTGAATTATTTATGTAGGCGTTTCTGGGCGAGGCCCCTGAGCGATCCGGCTGAAGTATTGCAAATTAATGACGTCCTTGCGAGATTTATTGCTATTTGAATGCACGAAACGCTAAATCGCGTAGGACTAAATACCTGACGGAACAGTTTCGAGTGCTCAAGCAATGAATAGAATTTATGATGTGCACGTTAATAACAATTATGCAGTAGACAGTTTTAGAACTTAATAAGCAATTTAAGTAGATATAATGTACATAATTAAGAAAACTGCTGAAACAAATATCATTTAAAAATGTCTAGCTTCATTTTCAGAAATATAATGTGAACAAAAAATCGATAAAAAGTGAGGGCATTTAAGAGACTCAAATGACTAACCAGTTATACGCATATTAGGGGAGACATTTCAAATCTAGTAGGTATATAACCTAACCTAACCTAACAATCAGGTATGTTTTCCCTAATTGGAAAGATCGGTCCTTAGGCTATCAATCATTAAGTTCATTGTTCTTAGTTTGCAAATCTATCTGATAGATAGCACATTGCAGTAAATTAGTCCTCATAATGCTAATGAAATAAGTAAATTAAATAAAACAACTTTGTTATTTCCACTCACACTTTCAAACATTAAACATTGAACAAGTGTGAGTGGAAATAACAAAGTTGTTTTAATTAATTTACTTTTTTTACAATGTTCCACAAAGTAACGGCTACCAGTATACAATGCTAATGAAATAAGTAATCGAGTGATCTTTCCAAAGTGGCAGATATGTAACTTTGGAAAGACCATCCTTAAGACGTCGATCATTTAGTTCATTGGCACTTCAATGGCAAATTTATACAATGTGCCGTAGAAATGATAATCAGAAAATAAAACTAGAAAACTAAACTTTATTTTCGTGAAAAAACATTAACTAAGCTCACTTGTTATATAAAGATCTATTACTTAATATTGCTTTAGATGAAAATCGAATCCATCAGTATAGAATAATCCGAGCTTTAATTTGCTGTGCCACCTGTATTTTTTTTATATTACGTTATATTAATTGTAGTTTATATTTATCTTGCAGGGTAATTTATTTTTCAAACTTAATATACTGGCGTTTACATGTTCGGTTGAATTTACATTATAAATAATGATACTATTATTCTCCATTACCATACAATTTGCATTTTACTGATTAATACATCATATTAATTAATTTTTTTTAACAAGGCACGTTTACATAAATAGAAAGATTTACAAATTAATAATAATTAAATCCATGTGAGGTGTTTTTAGTACGTTAGAGTAAAATAATATGATTAGGCTGCCATTTTAATATGTGGTTAGAATCTCGCCCAGATCAATATTAAAAGATACACATACTGCATATAATACTAATTGTCTACTTGTACAAACTGTACTTTGTTAATAATTAATACAATGTTATGAAATAATTACACGGAATAATAACCCAATCTAACCTAACCTATCATAACCTATTATAATCTAATAGAGATGTCATGTTGACAATGTGTCCTCCAGCAATGTTTCTTAGTTACCCAGGAATGTCTCGACTTATTTTCTTGAAAGTTTTGAGTAATTAACATTCACACTGTAAACATTATAATATATAATTATATACCATTATAATCATTATAATAATCATTATTATAGATTTTTTGAAAACCTTTGATTATTGGCTTCGTTTTTTTTTAATTTGGAGCTGTAGTACTTCGATTGCTGCGGTAATTTCAATATTATCAACCAGTTGATAAAAAATGGTCTTATGATGTTCAAATTCTTAAAATTATTAATTTAATAATAGGTCATTTGCTTATGTCCAGAAGAAGCGACAATTATTAATTTAATAATTTTAAGAATTTGGCCATCACAAAAGATGTACTTATAAATAACATCTTATTTTTCTAAATTGATTGGTTGATAATATTCTAATTACCACAGCAATCAAAGTGCTAAACCCCGAACTTCGAAAAAATTGAAGCCCATAATCATAGATTTAAAAAAAATCTATAACCATGATTATTATAATACACTGGTCATCAAATATTGACAAATATACGAAATACATAATTTTACGAACAAATTCAAAATCTTAATAAAATTAAAATTTTAAAAGTCGAACAGATTTAATATTTTTAGCTTCTACGACAAAAATTAAAAAGTCGAACAGATTTAATATTCTTAGCTTCTACGCCAAAAATTAAAAAGTCGAACAGATTTAGCATTCTTAGCTTCTACGCCTAATAATAACTTTAATCCATAATGTGTTAACGCATTATAAGTATGTACCATCACCTTCATAAAAAACAAAGACAGTGAAAATATCAAGATACCCTAATTTTGAAAGATTTTAGGATTTTAGTTGTGTAAATACGAACTTTAAACAATCAATGTCAGTGTGGCATGACAAGAGTTTGTTTTTGAATTTGTCATATTACAGCCTAATTCAATCTGTTGAAAATTGGTTGTACCACGTTTCTATGAAGGCGATGGTACATCACTAAAATGCAAATCAAAGTTTTATTACATCTTATTTTTAACCTATTCCTTGTTTTTTTAACCAAAAAACCACTGATTTCACAAAATATCGATACTTTGTTGTACTGATCAGAGTGGCTTTGATAACAATGTAAACGAATAAGTCTAGTTTGCTTCTCTTATACTTGAGCATTTAAACAAGTCTATTAATACATTAATTTTAATAAATCCTCAAATTTCACAACTTTAAAAAATTCGAATAATACAATTTGCTAACATTAATACTAACAAGAATAGTTCAGAAATATATAAATATATATAAATATATAAATTAACAATAGGTATTCATTTGTATGTGAATATCTTGTAAGATATTCAGGATAATAGAAAACTTCTCATGTCACATTGCTTTATATTTTGATGAATAGTAATTATAGTACTCTCCATTCACGATATTTTCGGTCAGGGGAGTCTATGAATATCCAGTAATTTTGTTGGTAGTATTTCGGAACTAACTGAATTCCCCAATGGAACTATTCAATTTTTTTTTTAGTTTCAGTTATTTTCAATTTGAGGCTATAATTTTTAAATAACATTGTTGCCAGATGTAAAGTTTAAATTATTAGAGATGAAACTGGAACGGCAGGAAATTATTAATCTGACAATGTGGTAGGAAGCAAATGTCTAATATACATCGACACAAAAAAATAATTAACTTCCGTTGCATCACTGAATAAGTTTGTCCAACATGATAAAAAGAAAACCCAGCCAACTCGGTTGCAAAAATGTCGTGAATGTATAATAGTTATACAGTTGTTATAATATATACATATAGTTAGATACATAATCAGTAGTTAATTTCTCTCTATTTGTAGACACTATCTTAGAGATAGAAGCAAAACTATCGATTAAAGTTAAAGGAGGATTAATCTTATCGACTTCATTTCAAATCTACCCATATATACGAGTTTGTGAACATATAAAGGCACGTTATTGAATTCAACATTTGAGTTATTCAATAACCCCCTTATGTCAGTCAGTTTGTGTTTGTACACCCACATCCTATGAGTCTGTCAGTAGGTTTATTACATATTCATTTCAGATGGACATGCTGGTATATTCAATGTGTATTCATAATATATCGTTCGTAGAGTTGATCAGTATCAACGTGACTCGGGGAGGTGAAAGTAAGATTTTATCATAATTGAATTGTTAATTAAGATTGAAACGCTGCGATGAACCAATAATTTTAATTAATTGAACTAACACAAGACTCGACGATTTTATTGCAATTTATTATTGTGTGCTTGTATGTAAAAATATTTAACGACTGCTTACTGGTCGGGATTTTGCTAATTCCCGAAAATTTTATCTAATATTATCATAATTACGATAATTATCTAAAATAATCGGTTGGAGCTTGTGAAATATTAACACTTAAAGAAAAGTAACAAGTTATCCTTTTTGACGACATTTATTTCGCTAAATGTACATTTCAACCACTACGTGGTCATCTTCAGTAGACATTTATACTTGTAGACATAGTACAAATGTCTACTGAAGATAACCACGTAGTGGTTGAAACGTACATTTAGCGAAATAAAGGTCGTTGACAATTATCTAATAATCATATTTTAAGGTCGAAACAATTTACAAATTAATATATAGTTTTATTAAATTTACTTTCGACAATTTCCTTTGTTATGACATTATTATTATGTGGCTGTTTCAGTATCTTTATTAGACGCTGCCATGATTAGTTACCGTACAGTTTATCTGTTATTATTAACATATATTATTAACATCATCATTATTACTATTAGATTATAATTTGTTTTTCGATTTATGAATTGAAGTAATGTCATAAAATTGATCCGTGATAATTTTATAAGATTATAAAAATTTCCTGTATTTGTTATGCCTCATCAGTATCGATTTTTTGGCCGGCAAATATTTAACTGAGCATGCAAACATTAACAGTACATGGGATCTTCAGCTTCAGTTCCTCACATAAGGAGGTATTCCCGGGTGGTTTTTCTGCAGTTTTCCCATTTCCTTCCTACACATGTTGGAAATATGCCTCTACCATCTATAAGTCGCATGCAGGTGCAGATGGGCAATAATAATAATGCCCCTCTCCTATTATCGCCCGCATAACTAGTAATAGTTCAGGGGCCTATGGTAAAATAAAAAATGTAAGTGGGTCAGAATTCTCTGTCAAATAATGACAGTAACCAATTACGCCATAGGTACTACGCCATACTACTCCTCAGTAGGGATTATTATTATTATTATTATTATTATTATTATTAGGATTATTATTATTATTATTATAATTATTATTATTATTAGGATTATTATTATTATTATTATTAGGGATTATTATTATATTAGTTATTAGCTTTATTATAAAGTTTATAAAGAATGGCTTTTAACCTGCGACCTTTGGCTTGAGAGTTACATGCATTGACCTCAGTGTCGTCGACACGAAACTATTATTAATACACTTGTTGGGAAATGCAACGTGCTGGCATTGTCGTACTTTCAATAATTTCCAATACAACAACTTTATTAATAGGTTTTCAAAGTCATTAAAGCAATTGATTGGAAAAATACCGAGTTACAAAAAGTACACCAAACTTCTATACATTCAATAACAACTCTTTCACTGGCTAAAGAAGAGGAAACTTTTTCCGATATATTTTCCGTGAAAATCCCAACGGAATTTTCCTAATTTCATTTCCGGTGATTTATTGCCCTCTCATAAAAGATTCAGGACAAAGAAATTAAACTATGCATGCCAACTCACAACAGTTATAAATCAATAGATGGAAGTCACTTGGAAGTTGATTCCAATTCCATTATATGTATGCTATTGTCTTAATTACTTTTATTTTAAACGAAATCGGTAGAATACAATTCCCAGGTGTGTTCAGTACGAAAACAACAAAATATTAATTAGGTTTTTTCTACTCCTACACTTTAATTGATATATTAAACATTCGCTACCTGTATCAAAATTTGTATCTAAATGACTATCATTTACATACAAATTGTTCATTAAAATACAAGTTTATCTAAACAGCAGCAATGATAGATATAAAATTAATTTGTTTTGACAGCTGTGCATGGGGAATTGGCGATTCGTATTCTTAATAAATTGTTGCTTTTTAAATAAAATCATTAAACATGTCAAATAGTGGTAGTGATATGGAAAATGTAACCCCACCATACATTGTGGAGCGGCCATAAGAGCCACAAACAATTTATTACCAGTGAAATCGTTAAAAACTTACGAGAAATTTTACTCTAATTTTATGGATTGAAGAAACACAAATAAGGTCAGCTGTTTTTCCGAAAACGTCTTACTTGTTTATTTTAATGAATTATCAAAAAATTGTAATCTCCAACTTTATGGACACAATATTCAATTTTGAAATCTACGTTGGATATCAAACATAATGTGGACATATCCAAATAACCCAAATTACATGATTTATTAAAAAGAAAATCTGAAGGATATAAACCTAAAATAGCTAAAACGTTTGAGACCAACGAAATCAAGCAATTTATTACAGACGCCCTGGATGTTAATTATTTATAATTAATGTTTATGCAGTGTCGTAGAAAATAATAAAAAATTGTCCAAGGTAAGCACAATCATCTAAGGTTTTCATTTAATGGAAAACTGTATTTCTTCATAGGTGGCATGCATATATGGTATTATGATATTAATATCTTTGTCGTAGAAAAAAATAGTGTATGCAACTCGCATTTAATGGTTTTTCAGACACTCGTATTCGTTACTTGCCTAGGCTCGTTTCATAATTCTCATACTCGTGTCTTAATAAACATCATTAAATTGTTCATTAAATGCTCGTTGCATAAAATACTTTTTAAGTACCAGCCATATCCGGTACTATCGGATCCTTACCTATACCTAAGCTATAGTCATAATTATGTAAATCAGTGTCATGACTGGGCAAATAACGCAAGTTTTGAGTTTAATTTTTTTTGTATTATCTGCCGTTGAAAATACAACGTTTTAAACTCAAAACGTGTGCTATTTACCCAGTCATAATAATGGAGTTTAAACAAGTATCCGCCAAATCTATTTCCATGTTAAATCAGTGTCATTCGTTTAACCTAGCTGCTCCTAAACTACCCTAACCTAACCATTAATAGATAATAGTGATAGATACTAATATATGACACTGTCCAAAATGCAAATCAAATATGTTTTACAACGCTGCTGAAGTGTTTCCTAGGATACAAGCAAATAATTGAATTTGTTACACTCGCGTAAATGTGTACACAAACCCGGTAATGTGACGCTCTACAAGGTGACAGGCTTGCCTGCGGCTCGGCAGTTATTTCCTTGTATCGCCAGTAAAACGAGTAAAACAGTGTTTACTGTTTTACTCGGCTTACATCGTAAATACTATAACTACATTTTTTAAATGTCATGATTTATGATTATTTCGCTAGAATTGTACCTTTTCAAGTTCAAATTCATACCAATCAATTTCAAATTGAGACCAATCAATTGCAAATTGAGACTAAACAAAATCAAGTTGACACTAAACAATATCAAGTTGTCTTAATAAATTTTATTTGTTTACTCTCAACTTGATATTGTTTAGTGTCAACTTGATTTTGTTTAGTCTCAATTTGAAATTGATTCGTATCAAGTTGGACTTGATTGGCCTCAATTTGAAATTGATGGGTCTCAATTTGAACTTGAAAAGGTATAGTTAGAAAAATTGACTCAACTTATTTGGGCGCTTTGTATAGATATTTGTTGGTACTATTAGAAAGAAATAGAGATCAATCTTTATTAGGCTAATTTAATTATTAGCGCAGTGATAGTTTTAAAGTTGTTACATCCACTGGCCAACGAGTCGTCGACTATATGATGACTAATTGATGATGACTCAAAAATGTGTTAAGTATCATTCATTTATTTTGTTACTCAAATTTTTATTTGTAACTTACAGTCTTATTCATAAAAAATAAACCTCTGTTTAACTATAGTAACCATAAAAACCCGATAGTAATACTCCGTTAAACCGAGCTTAAAATTGTTATGAATTAGGTCCGATTTCTTCATCTCCCAGTAAAGTGTCTGCTAGTTACGTGACATTTAACCCTAATTGATAGATTTTATCAGAGTTTCGTCTTTTCATCAATTCTCTCCTGTAGAGTACGCTATTAGTAGTTACTGGAGATGAGATCACATTTTCTGTCCATTAACTAGTTATAGGATACTTTAGAGCAGCTATTCTCAACCGCTGGTCCGGCGGACCATTAGTGGTCCGCGGAGAAATTTTACTGGTCCGCGGACATTTCCCCTATCCACGAAAAAAAACTACTTAATTTAGTTCTACGTAATTTATGATTAGTACGGCACTGAAGACAAATTCCCGAAATTCTTACAAGTGTAATTCCTATCGTTGGAAGTAACGAACGTACAGAATATTTTTCATACAAGTTGCATTTTTGTTGCAATGTGTGGATGTGTGCGAGGCTGGCGTACGGACGGACGCTGGCCGGCGAAGCGACCACGGCGGGCCGGGCTACCGGCATGTGCGAGGCAAGCGCGAAAGCACGGCGCGCAGACAGCAGCCGACTGTTTCTATCGGCGACAGAAACTTAAGCCGCTTTATCATTGTAAATTGTGTTGTGGTCTGGGGGTGTCTTTGATTTATTGTTAAACGAAACATTATAATAATTATACATATGTTTAACTGGATTGAACTAATATAAAAGTAAGTTTATTGACTATTTATATACTTATAGACGCTAATAAAAAATATTTTTTAACCCTTAGTAACATGAACCGTAAACAGGGCACGCTGTTTAATTTTTTGAATACCAGTTCAACGTCTCGAAAAAATGACCACGAAACAGGACTTCCGCCAGCAAAAAAGAAGAAACCAATTATCAGACACTACAACCCTGAATATTTAAAATAGGATTTTATTCTTTGGCCCAAATCTACGGAAGAAGATGTACGTCCGATGTGTATCATTTGCCATGAAGTTCTAGTAAATGATGCTATGAAACCATCGAAAATGTTACGACATTTGAAGGATATACATTCTGAGCTGGAATATAAACCGCGTGAATATTTTGAGCGTAGAAAACAAGAATTAGAATTACAAACAAAAACATTTAAACAAAATTTTATTCCGAACAAGTCACTACTAAAATGCTCGTACTTAGTTGCCCTTCGAATTGCTAAAACCAAAAAATCATTTACCACTGGGGAAAATTTGATAAAACCAGTTTTAATAGACGTTTGTTTAGAGATGTTTGGACAATCTGCTGTTGATAAAATCAAATCTATTCCCTTATCTAATGATACTATAAGAAGAAGAATTGAAAAATTATCAGAGAATTTGGAATATCAGTTAATCCAAAAGATAAAGGAATCAACACTTTTTGCAATACAAATTGATGAATCATACGATATTTCCAAAAAAGCCATATTAATTTGCTACGTTAGATATATTGATTTTATATTTGAGGAAATAAAAGAAGAATTCTTGTGTTGTATAGAATTGGTTTCATATACAGCAAGTGATGAGATTTTTAAAGCACTTAATTCTTATATTATTAAACATTCTTTAGAATGGAAAAATTGCGTAGGTGTATGTACCGATGGGGCGGCTAGTATGATTGGCAGACATTCTGGTGTTACTAAAATAATCTAAAAGAATTCAGCAAGCAGCTAATTCTGATTTATTAATGTATAATCCACAGACAACATTTAGCTGCGAAAAGTTTATCCACAGAATTAAATGAGGTTTTAGTGGAATCTATAAAAAATATTAATTTTATTAAAAAAAGCGATTTAAACTGCAGATTATTCGCAATATTTTGTCAGGAGGTTGGTGCCGAACATGAGCAATTATTACTTCATACAGAAGTTCGATGGCTCTCGCGGGGTAAGATTTTAACCAGGCTTTTTGAATTAAGGATGGAAGTAGAAATATTTTTAAGAGAAAAAAATAATCCTTTAAGTATGCATTTGTCTGATGTAGAATGGGTTGCAAAACTAGCATATTTAAGTGATATATTTTCATATATCAACGATTTAAATTTGAGTTTACAAGGAACTTCCATAAATGCGTTTCATTTATTTAATAAAATAGATGGATTTAAGAAAAAAAATATTTTTGGGTGGATAAAGTAAATCACAATAATATTGATATTTTTAATAATTATTTTGATTTTGTTAATTTGCAACAAGATTTAAACTTATCAAAATTAAATACAATCATTGGGCAACACTTACAATCTTAAAATATTAGTTTCGAAAAATATTTCCCATCTGAAAAAACCACGTGTGAAAGGAATGTGTGGATAACAAACCCTTTCATAACATATGACAGTAGTAAGTTAAATTTAAGTGACAGAGAATATGGGTCCCTTCTTGAGATTAGTGCAGATATTATGTTAAAAGCTAGTTTTTCAACAATGTCCATAGATAAATTTTGGATCAAATTGAAAAATGAATATCCATCTCTATACGAGAAAGCAATGAAAATGTTAGTCCCCTTCGCAACTACATATTTATGTGAATCGGGATTTTCATCTATGACGGTAATAAAAAATAAATTTAGAAATCGGCTTTCGGTTATTTCACCGCTGCGACTTAGCTTGTCTAATTTGGAACCAACAATTGACAAGTTGATTGAAGAAGAGCAGCAGCAATCTTCTCATTAACAATATGTTCATATGCAATGAGCTTGTGATTATTTTTATAATTTCTGATTTTTTGTTCTAATTTTTCTTAAGAGATTTTTCCTATTGATTTAATTTTTTGGTAATCGTAAGAATGATATTTTTTGTTGTGTTCCTACATCCATGAGTTTGTGATTTTTTTAAATAATTTTCTGTAATTTTTGTTAAAGGTTTATATACTTACTTATTATTATATGTATATATAATTATATATCTTTACATTTAAATATTACTGTAAGCAAATGATAATAAAAATGTTACAATTAACTTACGTAATAGTTCTTTATAAATACATAGTAAAAATTTGTTGTTAAGAAAATATCACTGGTCCGCAATTTTTTTTAAACAAATCTACTGGTCCGCGGGCCATAAAAGGTTGAGAAACGCTGCTTTAGAGGACAGAATTGATGAAAAGACAGAACTTTTATAAAATCTATTAAGTAGGGTTAACTGTCACGTAACTAACAGACACCGTACTTGGTGGATACAGGCCCTAAGATGTTAGTGTAAAAATACTGTTAGTGTAAAAACTAACATCTTCGAGATCTTACTTTACATACCACTTTGAAATTGTTCATGTCAAGGTTGCCAAAACAGACACATCTGCTTTTACCAAATATCCACAGAAATTTATTGTGACAATACTTCATATGTTTCCATAGACTGTGTTCATATGTATTTCTAGAAATAAAAAAATAAAAAATCTCAAAACGTGTGCTATTTCCATGTTAAATCAGTGTCATTCGTTTAATCCAGCTGTTCCGAATCTCCTAAACTAACCTAACCTAACCTATTTTTTTTATATTGTGAAATATTGTATATGTTAATTTTATTAATGTGAAGCGGTGAATTGATTGTGCAGTTACTTGATGGCTCAATGAACTGACAGCGGTGAACTGATGACGCGATGAATTGACGGCGGTGAATTGATGGCGGTGAATTTACTGAAAACCGCTTAAAAAAGCATTTCAGAAATGTTTTTTGAATATACTATACTATACTATACTATACTATACTATACTATACTATATGAATTATAGGAGTGTTCGCTAGGGTATATTGAAAGTTTGCTGTGCATTTCGCTTATGGTTTTTATTTTCTATCACCTATTAATTTACTTTATTAGTGAAGCTGATAGATTTCTTGCAAAAGTTAATAATATATAATTAATTTTTCATTGAATATTTCAATAGGTATTAACTTCATAAAAAAGTTCACTAAAACATGTAGTCTTTTATGCTTTTAATATTCTTCTCGTTGCTATTAACGCTAATTAATTACATTAAATGGAGATGAATGGAAAAATAATTATAAATTTCTATCAGACCCTCTTTAATAAGAAAATTAATTAATTATATTACATGTAGACGGATGGAAGTATAATTATAAATTCCTCTGAATTTCCAGTAATATGATAAAAATCGCGAGTGAAGTTTGATAAGGATGAACACGCGTAATAACTTAGGGATTACACGACTCACTAGATTACGTGGGTTATATTTTGCTTTTTGTACAAAGCCACTACATAAAACATTAATTATTCATTAACGCGGGGTCAGCATTATTACGGCAACGAAAACCCACTTGACATGATCCGCACAACACAATTCCGTGCTGTGTGTAGCGTAGAAAAAGGCCAACAATGGACGTGTTCCTGGGAAATTGGAATGTTATCCTAGATTTCTTTTTGTGGGACACATGTAGCGCTCATTTGGAGGACGACACGAAGGACGATCAATCATGCGAGGACTTTGCAGGGTGTTTAGGGCTATTTTTTGGACGGGCACGTGGGATGTTACCGCGTTATTATTTATAATCCATCGGAAATCGATTGCAGAAGCGCGGTCCGCTGGGAATTGCCCTCACCCCCATACACAGCTTCCGGGAAGAATAGGAAACGCACCATAAATCTTGCGCCGCGGCGCGCCGTTTAAAACGCCCAATTAAATTAGAAAACTTTTATCTCCCATCAAAAGTTCCCCGAAAATATGGTAGGTACTCAAAATGTGGGCATAATTCGATTAGCCGAAAGGAGAAAGTTCGGTTATGATTTTGCTCACGTTGCGCATCGAAGGCTGCGGCTGTGTTATTAGTTACAATACTTCTTGCAGGAGATCACCGGCGAGTGCTTTTATTTGGTGGATGTTAATTACCACGTAATTACCTATCGATTGGGGCGACTACTATTGGGTCGGCCCGTGGGGGTGGCTGAACCCACGGTTCCTGGGTTAATGGGGGCGGCCGGAACTCAGTGGCACGAAAACTAATTAAAAAAAAACAACAGTACAGCGGGATCGAAGGCGGCACGCTGATTATTAATGGAGGAATGTTAACAAGTTCGTAACTGCTGATTAGCGGTGGTTTTAATTATTCAGTTGCTACAGATTGATGCTGAAGTGACACAAGCTCGAACACAAAACTACATCAAACGTTGTATAAAAGAGGATTTTTTCAAGTATTTTATTACTTTGTTTAAATTTATGATTATTTGGCACAATAACCAAATATAACATGCTGAAGAGTAAATTAGTTTGAAATATTTTCAGGCACTATGATATTTTGTTTTGTCATGCATTGTATATAAAACATAAAAACATGTTGTATAACAAAGTACAATATAACAAGATTATTGTTTTATTTAACAACAAAACTCGCCTTTGAGGCGTTGATATATTTTTAATCGAATTCCATACATTACCACAATGCAAAGCACGCTCTATTGAAGTATGTTTTTATCAAATACACATCACAGGGGCGTAGTGCATAGATGAATACACCAACAGAGATAATCAATAGGCGAGCAATGAAACTAAAAGCTCCCACCAGAACCAATTCATTCCCGTGGACGTATAAAGCGCGCAATATATAAGTTCCTGGTTGTACTGCGTAAAAACTGTAATGGAATGATAACATTGTACTTAACAAAAGTTCCCAGTTTCCTTAGGGCTGTATATCCTGATTCACCTGCAAGACAACAAAGGGACATTAATAAAACGCGCATCAGTTATCGCTCGAGTCCCGGGGGTGGAACGAAAAAAGCGAGCGCCGCCGTGAAATATTGAAACCGCCCGTTTAATTCGCGATAAGCGTTTAAGTCGCGGGCTTTATTTGTGTGTGCGAAATGTGCGGGGAAGCGTTTCGTGCGAGTGCTGCAGAGGTCAAGGACGTCCCTTCCTCGAGTGGTTTCCGGATCAAAGGATTGCCAAATCTTTTTAAAAAAGTGATGTATCTCCAAGCGGTCGGCTTATAAATCTCAAAGGCGCACACATATTTCTTTCTGCGTAATAAATTTAGGACTATTTCGTTATTCGGTCAATGATTGACTTGACTTCTAGTGGTATTTCTGAAGTCTAATTACACTTAGATGAAACATTCATTGACGACTACCATGCCATAGATTTTAGTAGACTAAAGATGTTATGGTGGTTTAGCTGATATTTCTGAGTCAACACTTTGTAAAAGTATAGATTACTAAATATTGCACAAGTCTTCATTGCTATGTCTGCAGCAGAAAAGATTCCTAAGATTAGAATACTATTACGAAAGTTTGGATTCGCGCCCAAGTACATACCAGTACATACCAGTAGATACTAATCTAGAAATACATATGAACACAGTCTATGGCAACATATGAAAGTATTGTCACAATAAAGTTCTGTGGATATTTGGTAAAAGCAGATGTGTCTGTTTTGGCAAACTTAACATGAGAGCAATTTCAAAGTGGTATGTAAAGTAAGATCTCGAAGATGTTAGTTTGTACACTTGCAGTATTTTTACACTAACAGTCTTATGGCCTGTATATTCACCTCCAGGTAAGGTGTCTGTTAGTTACGTGACAGTTAACCCTACTTAATAGATTTTATAAAAGTTCTGTGTTTTCATCAATTCTGTCCTATAAAGTATCCTATAACTACTTAATGGACAGAAAATGCAATCTTCTCTCCAGTAACTACCAATAGCGTACTCTACAGGAGAGAATTGATGAAAAGACGAAACTCTGATAAAATCTATCAAGTAGGGTTAACTGCCACGTAACTAACAGACACTTTAATGGGAGATGAAGAAATCGGGCCTAATTCATAAAAATTTTAAGCTCGATTTAAAAGAGTATTACTTTAGGGTTATTATGGTTAGTATGGTTAAACAGAGGTTTATTTTTTTATGAATAAGACTGTAAGTTACAAATAAAAATTTGAGTAACAAAATAAATGAATGATACTTAACACATTTATGAGTCATCATCAATTAGTCATTATATAGTCGACGACTCATTGGCTAGTTGGACGTAACAACTCGAAAAATATCACTTCGCTAATAATTAAATTAATCTAATAAAGATTAATCTCTATTTCTTCCTAATAGCAGCAACAAATATCTATATATAGCCCTCAAATAACTTGAACTTGAACTTGAAAAATATCACTGCGCTAATAATTAAATTAGCCTAATAAAGATTAATCTCTATTTCTTTCTTATAGTAGCAACAAATATCTATACAAAGCTTTCAAATAAGTTGAGTTAACTTTTCCAACTAGTTCCAGCGAAATAATCATAAATTATGACATTTAAAAAATCTAGTTTTAGTATTTACGATGTAAACCGAGTAAAACAATAAAGACTGTTTTACCCGTTTTTCTGGCGACACAAGGAAATAACTGGTGAGCCTCAGACAAGCCTCCCACCTGGTGGACTGTCATCTTACTGGGTTTATGTATATATTTACGCGAGTGTAACAAATACAATTATTTTCTTGTATCCTAGGAAGCACTTCAGCAGCGTTGTAAAACATATTTGATTTGCGTCTTGGATAGTGTCACATATTAGTGACTATTAGTGTCTAATAGTATTTAGTATGTAAAAGTTGAATTAACTTTCTTGCTCACTCTGTAGGTACATATACAGGGTGTCTCTAAATTATGTAGACATGGCTTAATGGAAATTATGGAGCGGCATGGAATTAAAAAAATAAGGTTATAAAAAGACAACGTTTACATTGATTTTGATGTTGTTTGGTATGAAACTTTATACGGGTATAACTCATATTTTGACATAATATTGTTATTATCAGTAGATCGGTTGTGTATAAAACAAGTGAGGCCCAACATTAATACATTCATATTTTTTAATGACAAAAGCAAATAAATTTCAAATTTCAAATCGGACGCAGGCATTCATTGTTATCTTTTTTTGTATCTTTATAGTTTTTGATATCTGTTACAGTTTCGACACAAAAAAATAAAATATGAGTAAAATATCATTAGAATAGCTGAAAAAGGGCCTTTTTTATAAGGTCATGGTCAACTATGGTTTCTATTAGAAAATACTTAACTTTGTGTCATAACTCAAAAATTATAGCTTAAATAAAATAATCGGTTAGACTGTATTATTAAGCACAAAATTACGTACAACTTTTTCCTTTGCACATTTTTTCTAAAGTCAATAATAACAGATCCATAGGCACCGAACAAAATAACAAAAAATATATTTTATATTTATATTTATATTTTATATATTTTTTTATATTTTATATTTAGTCATGCAATTTATCAAAAAAAAAAACGAAAAGCTCATGAAATTGAGCTTGTAAAACTGCAATTCTTTCCCCATTTAATCGTTCCTCTATTTCAGATAGTTTCCGAGATCCCCATACTAAACATCCGAAAAAACTCACCCTGTATAAATAAGTTTTATGAAATCGTCTTTTTTTGATTCCAGTAATCTGTGGTTAAGCCATGTCCACGTAATTGAGAGACACGATGTATTTGCCGTATATTTTATGCGAAAAAACCTTTTTTATTATTACTTTCGAAAATATGACAGATGTTTGGAAAACAAGTGTAATGTAAGATCTAAAATAGGAACATCTCTAAGGAAACTACATTTCAGAGTAGTCTTCTTTTACTTACACTTGATGACTTTGTGATACATTATAAAATACATGAAAATCCAATTGTTTTAGAAATATTTCTAGAAATCTAGTAATACATCGGGCAGAAAGGCCTAATATATATTGATATTTAGCTGCTCTATAGTAACAATAGCAACAAAGAAATATATATTTATATTCATTTAAAATCGCTGAAATTGATCATAAAGCATTTTATTTTGTCACGACCAGTAGTAGAAATCCATTTCTCAGATGCAAAACAGTGACACAAATTTAAAAAAAATGCAAAAAACACATAAAGATACAAATGTTATATGGTTGATAGTTACCTACTCGACATTTGTTTTTATTTGGCCCCTACTCACATTGCTCAAATTTTCTATTACTAACCTAATCGCATTCCCCACGCAAACTTCTAAACCAGTCTCGGTCCGATACACATTTTCAATTCTAAATGCAAGAACTGAATTTTCTAACAATGAATTAATGCATTCCTACAGTGTTATAAGTATAAGGTCATGTCTAGTTTTAAATTCCAATACAGATTTGTTGTTATCCGCGAAAATGGACATGAAAAATTCCGAGGTAAATAATGTTTTTAACTCCCTAGGGAGTCTTCATTATGATGTTTTCTACGTTTTCTTCTGTGCAGTTCTCTAGTGATAGCAACAAAGAAATCTATTTTTTTTCTTTTAAAATCATTGAAATTTAATATAAAGCATTTTTTTTTTGTCACGACTAGTAATAGAAATCGATTTCTCAGATGCAAAACAGTGACACAAATTTAAAAAAATGCAAAAAACACAAAAATATACAAATGTTTTATGGTTCATAGTTACCTAATCGACGTTTGTTTTTATTTGGCCTCTACTCACTTTGCTTAAATTTTCTATTACTACACTAATCGCATTCCCCACGCAAACTTCTAGACCAGTCTCGGTCCGAAGCACATCTTCAATTCTAAATGAAAGAACTGAATATTCTAACAATGAATTAATGCATTCCTACTGTGTTATTAGTATAAGGTCATGTCTAGTTTTAAATTCCAATACAGATTTGTTGTTATCCGCGAAAATGGACATAAAAAATTGCGAGATAAATAATGTTTTTAACTCTGCAAAGAGTTTTCATTATGGTATTTTCTACGTGATTTGATATGGCGCTTGATATAACTTTCACGGATTTTCAGGTAGAAAGCTTAGCCTACAGCCAAGTAAATTTGGAAATGTTGTCCAAGTTCATATTATTTAAAGAATATTGTTAATTTAATTTAAAGAACAAAAAATGTATGCAAATTTTAATTGCTTCTCTAAAACGTAACTTGAAAATAGAACAGATCGTTTTCCATATACATGAAATACGAAATGAAACAAATTTTCATATTTATGAAAGAAAGGTGAAACATACCGTAAACATAAATGTTTTGAAAATTGTTATTATTGCTTGTGTTCCATTGTGCTATTGTTTTGTTTTTGATATATTTTTGTTTCAATATTATGCTTTGTGTGTATATTAAGTAGCTTTATGCTAATAAATATGCTTATTATTATTACATATACACTGCCACCATTGTCTCATAAACATTCGTTGGATTATTGCCTTCTCTTTGGGAATTTCATGACCATTGTGCTTTATATAGAATTAGCAAATAGTGATTTAAATCAAACTTGGAGACTACACTTGAAAATGTCACCGAAACTTGACATAACGAAAATGACATGACGAAACTGTCATGATAGCATTTTGTTTTTGGTTGATAAAAAAACTCTCCTCGTATATAGAATATTGGTGATTAGGGTTTAGAGGATGGTTTCTTAAATTTTGTGATATTCTTACAAACTTTTTCACAGTTTTGTAAGGAATTTTGGAAACATTGGTGTTTAAGTACGATTTTCTAATTTTTATTGTATAGTTTAGAAATTATTATGAGTTTCAAAACTTTTCGTAAATTTTAGGATTTGTGAAAATTTGTGAAAAGCCTGAACATATTCTGGACGATTGAATAGCTATTTGTTCAATAAGTTTGGAAATGTAATTTTTTTCACGGCATGTTATTAATCTCGGCTGTCGCCTCGATCAAAAATCCCATGCCTAGTACGGGAAAAAATAGATTTCCTACGTGTTGCACATATGATTTTTTCTACTAGAGATTTTCTACTGCACATATGATTATTTCTAAATTAAATAGCGGAGTCAAGATTATTCTGCATTTAATAATGAAGAGGTTAACGTAAATAATAACCCTATTTCTACTTCCACAAATACCTAACTTTCACTTTTCCTAACCCAAATTAGTATTCAAATGTTAAAGTTTTCCAAAGTCTAGTAGAAAAAACAAAAATATGATATCGTTAGCTTACAAGAAAAAAATGACAAAGTCAAAAAGCATTTTCGAGATAAATGCATTTGGAAATTCAACACTTCTTACTTATATTCTAATATGATAAATATAGTCTTCAATATTAATTGTATTTGCAAAGTTTTTATTAACATTCCAGTGAACTATGCTGTATCATAACATAGATATGAATTTCAACTCATTTTTGTCGACTTTTCAGTTGGTCACTTTTTCCTGTGGGTCCCACGATATAAGTATAACATTTTGATTCGTTTTTAAGTTTTGTTTGAGGAATAGTTCCAAATTTCAGGAATTATGAAAAAAAAATATTGCTAGCAAAATCCTTTATCATTCGGCAAGATTCATAAAATTGTCACAGTTTTTTCTAAGTCACAATTTTCAAGCCTATTATTCATCAATCAATATCAAATTTTCATCAATGGATTCGAGTATGTAATTAACCATTTTTTGCGTTTTACTGTCCTAATTAAGAGGAATACTGGCCCAATCAAACGATGTAATTTACGGTTAGTTCATTAGTTTGGTTTCAGTTCCTTGAGATTTGGCCGGAATTAAGCGGAATCAACTGTATTTAGTTTACTATAGGTGCATTTCTCATGGTAAAGCTATTTTAAGAATAGGTTTTTTCGCAATTAAATGTTAATTAAAATTTGTCACGGAATTTCATATAGAATTTTGCGCCTTGCAATAGTATTTCAGCTATTTTTCATAAGTTTCCAGAAGCTGGTTTAATGCCATTGAAAATGTTTCTTGTATTATAAGAAATTTTCATCATCTCTGACATCTTTAATCAGTTGTCGAAATATCGTTATCTGTACAATTATTATCATCTTATATAAATCAAGTATATAAATGTGGCTCGTGTTCAAAAAGGCATCCTAAAATTGGGGCCACGACCATCAAGACAAAGTATTTTATATAACGCCTTATGACGCTCCAGCTTCCAGCCCTCCTTTTTTACCATTAACTATCACACTTCACGACCGAATCTATTCCGGCGACACTTATCGGCTCGGTTCCCTGCCCCCCGGGGGCGGCTAGGATATCGTCCATTTTGATAATTCACAACTCAGCCCGCCGATAAGTGAATTATCGCCCTAAAGCGTTTAAGGGCGAAAATATTTTGCGATATCGAATCGACGCGACGCCGCGGCGTAAGTGCGGCGGCTCCCGGGGGAGGCGAAACAAAAGAAAACTGTTTCATTCCCGGCCGCCCCCCACGCGGACCTGTGGAGCGCTTGACATGGGTGTGAGGGCGCGCGCGCGTGTGTGTGCGGGGGTGGTTTTTAACTGGCGCCGGGGGCGGCGGGAAATATGGGTCAGTTAGATGACGCATTATGAGTGCCCGGGGTGAATTATCTTCATTATTTTCGGGCGGGATTATGTAATTCCGCCAGAAAAGGGGGGCGCGTTTTCCTGACAGCCGGAACGGGGTCCTGGATATATACTTAGTCCCCGTGAACGTTAAAACTTCGAAAATTGGAGTGCGTGAGGATTCATTACGGATTTAGGGTTGATAGTGGGTTTGCATTCATTTTAATCACCATCCATTTAATTAAATTGCTGGGTGATTAATTATCACGTTTTGGATTTGATTGAACGTCATTCAAGTTACAGCGTCCAATTAATCAACATATAAAATTATTCATTAATGTTAAACAAAAATATGTTTTATGCAGACGCATCAAATCTTCGCTTAATATTCCTAAGCAAGTCCTTGTCAGTAGATAATTTAATACAAGTCTAAACCGAGAAAAAAATAATCGGTATAACATCTACACACCAAAGCAAAACAATATAATGTAATCTTCATATTAATTTAATTGAATTGCATAATAATTTTAAAACTTGTTGTAACTAGTGATTTTAAAATTTAAAGTTGACAAAAACTATCATCCATTTGCATAGTCCACCCTAATAGTTACTTAGTAGCTGTCATAGTAGCTTAGTAGCTACTAAAGTAGCTTCGTAGCTACTAATACTAATCAAACTGTGATTTATCTTGCAGAAATGGCATTCAGTGATGCACTTTCTGATTGTTTTTAGTATATTCTATGGTTTAGAAGCTACTATATTCACTATGCATGTGGCTGTATGAAAATGTGTTGATTTTTCTTCAAGTAACGACATGAAAAAAATAAATGAGATCTTTGAAAATTTCAATATAAAAAAACAAACAGTAACCATTGAAATTTTTTAAATTATTTTTATTGATTATTGTTTCCCATATGAGTACTCAACCTTGGCCCAATTTAAATGAATCGTATATCCGATGTCTCCATAGTGATAATCGAATTTTAATAACTCTGTATTTGATAACTATTGATAATAATTATATTGAATTTTATGAGGAGATTAATTTAGAAATTATTATTAGAACAAATAAAGTGGAACCACCTACCATTTCAATTGAACAGGAAATATGTCTAAAACTAAGAAAATGTTTTTACTCGCTTGTTGTAAATTCCACTTTTTTTATGGTATTAGGGTGTTATGGGATTACGTAGAAGTAGCGTTAATTAATGCGCAACTGCAATTTTAATATAAAATCTCCGCTTTTGCCTAACCAGAATTAAATTTCTAAGTCGATTCTGTGAGAGAGTTTAATAAATGCCGCCATTAAAACAAACAATATAGGTAAAACTCGCTAGCTAAACAGCCTTATAATTAATCCTCAAGCGAATATTTTTTTGAGGAGCTTCAAAGTAATAACAGGATTTAATTTTTATTTAATCTTAAATCAAGATTAGTTTTATGGAAAATGAGCGCTGTTTTGATATAAGTATGCCTCAATATAAGCATGATACGTGTCAGTACTAGTGCATAAAGTTTGGTCGTTAAATAATATTATCGTGTTAGCGGTTAGTAATAGTTATTTATGTTTTCATAGCGAAAAGTGATACATTATTGGTAAAAAGTGAGAGTTGGCATTCAATTGAAAGCAATAATATCACTTTTTGCACTTAATACATACAATTTTTTTTCTACAATCACTTAAAAAATGTTAATGCTGTGCAACCTTTCGATTGAGTTTTTCTGAAACAATGCTTATTTATTGGTTGCTATTAACAACTTCCGTTTTTTAGTTTTTATTGCGCTGAGAGCGATAAAAGTCAAAAGTTGACAAAAAATGAGGTGAAATGGCCAGGTACCATAAAAGTTCGTTGTATTTATCAGAAATATGTTGTATCGTGGAATGTAATAAAAACTTTGCAAACGCAATAAATATTGAAAACTAGATGTATCATAAATTATTGAATATTCAAATGCGAAACTTAAAACTGTCAAACTGTCAAAATTGTCAGACTCGAGACTGTCTTTTTTAACTTGATATTTTTTTCTTACAAGCCCACGATTTATAGGGCAGCAAATTGAATACAAAATTGTGGCGCAATAAGCATTTACAATTAAAGTAGAACTTGTTTCGGTTCAAAGAAATCGTTACTACGTAATTCAGAAATGTGCAATATCTGTCACACGCTTTTCTGTACGGTTGTATTTTTTATGGGTTGCGCTTTACTTTTCGGCCGGAATGCCATTGTGGAATTTTCGGAACACCGAAATATGAAAAATTATCGTATGCAACAACAAAAAACCAAACTTGATTGCAAACGTGGGCGAGTAGCGCGGCGTTTGATGTCGCTGTACTTTACATCGTAGCCGCGGAAAATTCGTACCGCTTTTTTCCACCCCTTTGCGCTTTAGTGCGCATTCTTGCAAAGAGAGCGGTTATTAGCGAGTGGCAGTCTATGCAGGGACTGATTGGACCTGGTGAGTTGCAGCCGCCGTACATTCGTGATGTGGAATTTAAGTCATAAACTGGCGGCGCATTTCCAATATTGCTCCTCTCCCGTTTTGCATTTTCCTTTGCGTATTAGCGACGTCGTTTCGCATACAGCTCGAGGTGCACGCGATAGCGCGACAGCACGGCGAGCCGCCCACGGCTCTTGGATTACAAATTGGGTACTCGCGGTGAGCAAATTGTAAAAAACTAAAAACATTTGTCACCGCCGAAGTAATATAGATACGTGATATTAATTTTGTAGCAATTGCCTGTGATGGCTTGTTTGGCGATGGTTTAATATACAGAGAGCGCATAAAGTATTAAGACCTGGCTTTATTTTTTCCCCTGTATAAATTTTCGAAAAACGTTTCAATAGGTCAAAATGATTTTTTTCAAACAAATATTTTGAGACCATTTTCAATTTTCCATCTCCGTTTTGAAGTTATGACGTCAGAGCCATTCTTTCTGCCTCCGAAAAACGTCGAACCATTTTGAAATTAACTTGTGACACGATGAATCGAACGAAACGTCAATCTGACTGTGAGTAGGTAATAATTTGTTTTACATAATTGTACTAGATTGTTTTTCAGGTTAATCAATTTTGTTTTATTCCAATATTTAAAATCCAAGCCTATTTTCCTAATTTTGTTTTAACTGACGTTGTTTTGAATGGTAACTAGATGCATTCTGCACATTGAAAGAATAATTTAATAGTTTTACTTTAACGCACTTTTTCTCAATTTTTTTCAAATGTTACATATTGAAAATGTCATGTTGTTGAAAACATAATAAAAAGTACTATCAAAATCAATAATTTAAAATTGGGCGGCTATTTCAAACACTTATATAATAACTATTTCAGTAAATTAAGACATATTGAAAATATTGAATATGGTATCATTTGCAGAGTGCATGAATCACCTACATCTAGCATTACATGCGAAATAGTATTGAGTGCACAAAGCACAGGGCCTGATACGGATCCTTGTGGAACCCCTAAATGCACTGACCTAGTCTGAAACTTAGTCGGCATAATTTCCCAGATTGCTTCATTTCCATTGTCAGATGTACTCATGAAAAACTTCAATGCAATGATTATTATTATTAATTTAATTCTTTACGCTTGCACCCTTTTCATCGTGTGATAAATGCAATAATAATTGTACTTGCAAAGAATCAGGATTTGCGTTCCGTGTGCTACATTGGGGACACGCGAGGTGCAAATGAAATGAGAAGGAAAATGTGAAATTAGTTCACGTCTGCAGTCGGCACCGCAGGCATTCACAGCGCGTTTCCCGCCCCCACGTCCCCGCAGAAAACAACTTTAATGACACTAGTTATAAACAAAGTGGGGTCGCCTCATCCAGGCGCCGGATTTAATATTCATAAAACAGCCAGGAGGGCATTAAAACTTCCCAACCGATTCATAATAATTTTATGGCTTTGCCCAGATCCATTCGGCTAAGGTGAATTTTAGTTGTAAAAATACTAAAATCGTGCAATTATACTATAAACGCATTAACGCAGAACATTTATTGTGAAATATATTAAACATGAAAAAACTCTAAACTAAATAGGGATATCTAGGATAGGTACGCAATTTTATTATCTTTGTACTACAGAGAAAAATGAAAAATTCACACATATGTGAGTACAGTAATTTTTCCAGAGTTTACTATAATACTGCCATGCTAAGAACAATAGTGGTAACTTGTTATATCGCCATTTTGAGATCTTCACAGATATTAATTTTCAAATTTCTCAGCCTCTAAAAATTATATTTAAAGTCAATACATTTTCTAATTTAAATTGAATCATAGAGGTAAAAGGTTATATTACTTGTTAATATTATAAAATTAAGAATTACAGATAAAGACATTACATTAGATATATAAGTACGTAAAATAAATACAATTTTTGTGGAATACCATTAGGTTTTTTATGTCTGGCTCCCTTCTGTTATGATTTTATTCTTAAAAAAAATCTTCATAAATAAACTATATTGTATTCAGCATCTTCAAAAGTACTTTTATACATTAATGACTTCACAAAAATATTTAACGCATGGACGTTGAGAATTACATTTAGTAATTTTTAATATGTATGTGGCACTGAAATCTTGCCACTCGAAGAAATCTTCAATTTTTATTTCCAAAATATCTATTTTTTGATGCATTTATGACGCACTCTCTGCGTCACTTTTTTCTTTTCTCTGAGTTCCTTTTTTACCCTGTGGTGAAATAAATCATAAAACATATATTTCATGCAATATCAAATTAAGTAAACTAAAAGATTTTCTTATTTGTGCAATGGAATTCATCTTCTAACTTAGACATTTAACGTCTGTCACGATTAATTGAAAATTATTAAGAAATGTTCTATTAATAATTATTGAACCAAATACTAACCAAATAATAAGCCAAATATCATAGTATTACACACATTTATCTTTTATTATCATTAAAATTTAAAAAAAAAAACAGTTTTTTCTTTTCTTTGAGTTCTTTTTCTACTTTGTGGTGAAATAAATCGGCATAAAACACACATTTCATGCAATATCAAATTAAGTAAACTAAAAGATTTTCTTATTTGTGCAATGAAATTCATCTTCTAACTTAGACATTTAACGTCTGTCACGATTAAATGAAAATTATTAAGAAATGTTCTATTATTAATTATTGAACCAAATACTAAACAAATCATAAGCCAAATATCATAGTATTTACACACATTTACTTTTTATTATCATAAAAAAAATAATAATAAGAGATTGCACAAGATTGAATACTTTCATTATCAACAGAATTTCCAATTGTCTTCCATTATTATTATCTACTAAGAATAATTGACGAAACTAATTGTTACTGAGGTAAAATAAGCGTATCTCGTAAATACTAAGATATTTTGGCGTAACATCTTGAGTTACGATTAAAATACCTTAGTAATTGATAGATTATGTTTTTAATTGACGACTAGTTTTTGTAGTAATTCTTCTTTCTTATGACAGTTCCTATCCGTTTCGGATGTTGGAAACCTGGCTATCATAACTTTATTTACCGCTGCCAGGAATAGCTCTGTGGTAGTCATGGTAAACAAAATTCTTAGGTTTTTTTAACCATGTTATCCTTCTTCTCCCGATGTCTCCTCTCCCTACCACTTTTCCTTGTAGTATCTTTTGCAGTTTTGCCACGAGGTGCTGAGAAGCCCCCCACCCCCACCCTTTACCCAAGAATGTCGAGGAGAACAGATAACTTAGTTTACAGGTAATTTACGCTGTTATCTGGTATTATAAGGGTACGTTGCCGATCCTGCCGACATACTACCATGTGTACATATTCTCCGGGTCGATTTTGGAATCTGAGTCTCGGAATTTGATAGCATAACGCGTCTCTTTATTTTTGTGTTGAGGATATCTTGGCCAGTATTTCATTTAGCTGTATTAATAAATTTACGCTTTGTAGTGGGATAATTTTTTGTAAGTTAGTAGTAGTAGTAGTAGTAGTAGTAGTAGTAGTAGATCGATCTTTATTCGGCTTGGCCAGGGCCAAGCTGGAGTATTGGAGAATGAAGGTAAAGGAAGGTTACAATATTCTGTTCTTTCACTAAAATTTCGCCTTCTAGACATTTCTAAATTGCTATAACGAGTATGCTTTTCTTTGCTAAAGTCTTTTATAACTTTGTAGAACTTCATTTGGCTGTTTACTCTATTTTCGTCCCAAAATATTTCTACTCATTCCTTTTTGTTCCTGCAACTGTTTCTTTGGTGTCTGGCCTTTGTGCATTGTATATTCTGTATTTATTTTCTGTCCTTATTTCAAAATATTCTTTTAAGCAGTTCTGTTTTTCTTTAACCTATTTTTCACCTCTTCTATCCACCAAGCTGTATGTTTTTTCTTGTAACTTCCCGAATTTATAGGTGCCGCAAGTGTCTTATACTGCCTTCAATACTGTATATTTAAAAATCTGCCACTTTTTTTCTACGATGCTTGTGTGGTTTGCTTCCTTACTAAATTCTCTGCTAAATGTTTATCTGAACTTTTCCTCAATTTCCAGGTCTTGAAGTCAATAATTTTTTCTCTCTTATTCGGGATTGCTTCATATTTCATTAACAGTGCTTGCTTCTGTTGTTTTCGTTGTCAGATCTACTACTAGTAGATGATGATCACTTCCTATTTCAGCACTTCTTCTCACTACGTGAAATAGTAAATTTTAAATAAAAAATTGACTAGTGAGGTAATGTACTGAAATATGAAACAAGGGTGGGTGTTGTGGCAATGTAAAACCAATTACAACATGTAAAAAAAAAAAATATGAAATTCAAATTATTTATTCCTATTCTTAGACATTAATTCAACGGATGACTGCTGACTGGTTTCGATCTGTGGATCTCATTAGTGTAGCGGTTCCGAAGATTTAATTTCCAATAATTAGATTTTTAAAATAGAGATGGCGCTTCGTGCTTCTCTCATGCATGGAAATAAATAGTATTTTACATTCTAAGCCGGGTAAAAGGGTTTTTACTGGCAATACAAGTAAATAACTGGCAAACCGTAGGCGAGCCTGACACCTTGTGGAGCAAACCTTGCAACGATATTAAAAATTAATTTAAACAATATAAAAATGACAAGCGAGAGAGTCATTTTGTGACGAGAAAGTGTAAAATCTTTACACTCTCCCATGTTACTTTTACAAGCTCGTAGCTTTTAAACATTTAATTAAGCAAGATTTTAATTAGATTTTATAAATATCTCACTTTTGTACAATTCGTACATTTGTATTGCTTAACGAACATTTGTTAACCACATTTATGTTATTTAGAAGGCCTTTTTAACCTAAAAATGTCATTATTACAATTTGCGAGTTGCTTAGGGATTTCGAAGAGGATTTTACGTGCTGGTATGGGGATTTCGTAAAATTTCATCTGGCAACCCTGACCACAGTTTTTGTAAACATTTTCTCAAGCTCTTAGCTTGTAAAAATCATCTTAATAGGTTAGTGTACTATTTGATTTGAGTGACGTTTACGAGTGTGTAACAAATACACATTTTTACCTCAGCAAATGTCTTATTATAAGCAAAAATTGAAATTTTTCGAAAATATAAATCGGCCTATTTCGAAAATATCTAATGCAATTTATGTATACTCTGTGGACCATATTTAAAAGGATTGTGGGGTTCTGAATTTTCTTTTAACCTGTGAACTTACAAATAATAAGTTTAAACTTATAAAAGTTTCGTATTTTCACCATATGAATGTTTATGCATGCACACGTGTAAGTGCATTATTAAGTGTTAACATTTATCGCTCCACCAGCCGCATTCTTCTGCCCCAGAACGCCCGATAAATCCTCTTTTATGAGTTATTGCGGGAAGACGTTAAAGTTTTTCTATAGTTACAGTCGCCCTTCGCACATTTATAGAGCGATTAAATGTGAATTTATCGATGCTTTATGTCTGAATCAAAAATAATATCATCTTCTGTGGAAAATAATTAACTTCCACGTCTAGCGGGGATTGGGATAGATTTTTAGTACCAAATCCCACAAGGATTGCTGTGTTGCAGTGAATCGCTCCGTGCAATCTTTATAGGAAATGTGGATTAGAACTGGCGTACTCCCTCTACTCTCGTATCGCCGATTTAATCACAGGGGGAACATGATGCCAGTCCAGCGGTTTGAAACACTGAAGCAGAAGGGTCAGTAAGACAATACAGAATTGGTGTACGTATTTATATATTAATTTAGTTTAAAGTCTAAAAGTAATGAAGTTATTTTAATCAAATACACTTCCAAATTTCGGTACTACTCTTACGAAGCAATAATAAGAAGTGATTTTGTTATTAAAAAACATAATTTATATTTTCTTAACTCTGACTCGGTGGTTTAACGGAGGTTTAATCTTAGTAACCTTGGTAGCCGTTTGCAACACACCGCTAAACCACCGCTAAAAACGGTTTATTTCTTGATAATTTTTTTTATGAATAATAGTGCTAGAATCAATTAGATGGTCCACGTAGTACTTATTAATGAAGTTACATTTTAATCGGAAAATTATGATTTGCATCCAGTGTTGGTCACTGGATAAAATTCTCACTTATTCTGCAATAAATACTATGCAATTGAATTCTGCACCAACTAACCTACATTCAACAGACCAATTTAAAAATCGCTTCTGTCGACTACTAACTAACTAAATCCTAAAGACATTCAAAATGAGTTCATCAGACTTTTGCTGAAAAAGAGGTGAAAAATTACATTGTGGACGACATAAAAAAACTAAATATTTCGGAATTATTTTCGATAGCACTCCAGACATATCACATGTTGATCAGATGAGTTATGTAATCAGATATGTTCATATTGAAGGCGATCAAGTTGAGGTGAAGGAATTATTTCTAGGCTTCCTCCCTGCAGATGGAAACACTGCAGTCAGACTTATTGAAAATATCCTTACGCCGCTGGAGAGTGATAACTTGGACACACATCTATGCCGGGCTCAAGGATATGATAACGCTGCAACCATGGCAGGAGTTCATGGTGGTGTACAAGCAAACATCAAAGAACACAATCCTAAAGTGTTGTTTATGCCTTGTGCTAATCATTCGCTAAATTTATGTGGAGTGCACTCTATCGGGAGTGTTAGTTCAAGTGTAACTTTTGTCGGAACAGTAGAAAGAGAAAACTTCTTTTCCTCATCCACACATCGATGGGAAATTTTAATGAAATGTGAAGGCGTATCGGTCAAAAGACTAGTACAGATAAGATGGAGTGCTTATCACGACGCTGTTAAACCACTGAAGAATAATATTGAGAAACTTGTATCAACACTCGAAGACATGTGTGATTTCAGCAGAGAAAACGTCGATACAAGAGAAACAGCATCCACACTCTTACCAGCTTTGTGTGACTTAAGTTTGTTATGCTATCTTTCTTTTTGGTGTGAAGTCCTAAAAGAAGTTAACCAGACACAAAAGTATATACAAACATCTGGGCTATCGCTGGAAAAGTGTGTCATAAAAATCAAAGCCCTAAAATTTTTCTTCAAAGCTAACGTATCCAAATAGTGGAAACAGCTATTTCCTGAAAAACTGAAAAATGTGAGGACTTGGATATTTCGATTGAAAAAAGAGGAAGGATGAGATTATGCAACGTATGCCAGGAGAAATGGGCCAAGACGCTGGACTAACATTGCCAGAAGTGCTGCAGAGAGCTGTGTTAGAATGTCTTCCTAGATTTATTTTATGGAGAACTAGACAACTAGACCATCGTTACAGGGCAATGGATGACATTCTCATAACATTTGGTGTTGTTCAGCCTATAACTCTGTTTACGTCAACAGAAGAAGAACTTCGTGGTAGAATTCCAAATCTGACAAAAATCTATGATAAATTTTCTGCAGGCGACCTTATTTTGGAGATTTTAAGACAGAGGCGCCACTTGGAAGCTGCCCGCATTTTTTTCCTAGGCGCAGTCCAATGGACTATCTTGGAGCTTTTGAAATTCAATGTAAAATGGGACTATTCAGAGTCTGTTCAGAGTCTAGCGCTGTGTCTAGGATTTTTTTAACTGTTTGTGTTTCTGTGGCTTCTTGTGAAAGAAGTTTCTCAACATTAAAGTTGATAAAATCTTACTTAAGATCAACAATGAGCCAAGCGCCATTTACCAATCTTTCCATATTGTCCATTGAAAGGAGAGGAAATAAATTTTTATAATGTGATCGAATATTTTAGCAAAATAAAATCACGTAAGCACGTTTAGTATTTCTTGTTTTAACCCAAGCTACGCCGCCACTGTGCTAGAGTATTCAGTGTCAGACACTTCAATGTCACGGATTACATAACATATGGCTTCAAGATTTACACAGGTACTATTTCTATTGCTTCCTTACTTATGGATCTAAAAACTCATGAGCAAAGCGCGGATTTATAAGCATACAAAATTACAAAATAAGCGCTTAAAAATGCATAAAAATCTTAGAAAATAAGCATATAAAATAGCATAAAAATTAGAATAAGCACAAAAGCGTAGAAAAAGCATGAAAAGGCATATTTGATTTTTTATGAAAATACAGAAAAACAAAACAAAACATAATTTTATTAACAAGAACGCACTATAGGTAGATAAAAGTAATATTTTAATAGCATAGGTTTTGGTGATTAATATTAATAACAATAATAATTAATAACAAATAATGATTACTGCTGATTTTTAAATGAACTAATAATTAAATCTTTTTCTAAATTTTCAATGGAAAATCCCATTCTCCTAATACTGAGCACATTGTTTAAGTGTGAAAAGCTTCTCTCCACATCCACACTTGTAATTGGTGCATATTTAAATTTGGGAACAATTGTAATATTTATCAGCAAATCTTCCACGAAATCTCCTTTTAAAACTGTTGCTATTTCTTGTAACTCGCCAAACCCTTCATATTTTGACAAAACTGCATCACTTTTTTTTTAATAATCTCTCCTATAGATCCCCGTAAGTTTGAGACGTCGTTCCTAAAATCTTCAACTATTTGAACCGCATCTACCAAAGTTGTGTTCTTTGCTTGGAGTTTATCAATCGCTTTGCTTACGAAACTGTAGTTGGTGTTTATGAATGCTAAATTTTGTACAACCGTCCTATCATTAAGAATTTTGTGGCATTCTCTAATTGCCTCTGGCACATTTTCGGAAAACTCTAACACATATCCTTAAATGAATCGAAATGGTCGGCATAATAGCAGGCAGCATCTAGCCACGTACCCCATCTAGTTATAACCGGTGCCGGAGGAAGAGGTACATTTACCATTCTGTCCCTAAACATTTTAACCCTCAGTGGAGCTTTTACGAAAAATTTCTTCCCGGTTTTTATCAAATCATTGACCAGGGGAAATTGCAGTCTAATCGTTTCAGCAATTCGATTGAAACCATGTGCCAAACAGGTGCAATGCATTAATTGCTCATAAAATACTTTTAAATTAGAATATGCCTTCAACATATATGCAGCGGCACCAGAAAGCATCAATAATAATTAATCATTTGGTACGGGGTTTGGCAAAAAAAAGTGTTAATCCATCGTGAACGAATTTGGCAACGGGATTGCCATATGCTTTTTCTAACTGCTTGGAACTAATTAAAAATGCATTGGTGGAGTATTCGTTTAATATTCCAATCATTAAATGGGCGATGTACCGACCATATGAATCAGTAGTTTCATCTACACAGAACTATATGTAATTGTTACCAAGTATATTTTTTATTTCCTTAATAGTGTGTTAATATACTTGCTCGACATAGTTTTTGCGAATGGTTGATTCGGCAGCAATATGTCTACCGGTATATTTTTGTAAAAAAGATTTAAACATACTATTATCTAGTTTTTTTAACCGAATGTTAGAAGATAAAATCGTATTCCATAAATCAAAGTAAAATTCCTTTTAATTCTGTGTAGAAGAACTCGCAAAAGACTCGGAAATAGTTTGCTGGGTGCTCAGGGTACTGCTTGCAGCTTTGTGTTTTTTAAAATTTTCCAGGTGAACTGTTGATTTGATATGCTGTGTTATGTTAAATTTTTTCTCACAGTTAATCTACAACATAATACATGCTTGTACCTAGGCCAATAGCAACACAAAATAAAACTTGCCGGTTTGATACAAGGACTGCAAATTAATTTGTTGTTTTCATATTTTAATTCAGAATGTCCACGTATTCATTCATCGACGGAAGGTTTTACTTTCGGCATTTTATACAAGAAAACTTATAAACACGTAATACACACAAGGCACACGCACAACGCACTGAAGATTGAGATAAATTGGACTGAATTGAAAGCACACTTGCCCCAGATGCGTTCTGTGCACGTAAAAATAGGGTAATCCCCGAAATAATCAAGCTTTGTTTACCAAATATCACGTACGAACGCTCGCTTTGTTCATGATTTTGTGATAACCAAGCACTCTAGACGTAACGGAGTAATATTAATACTGAATTCTCATCATAATAATGTGCAACAAAATATATTCCTAGCTCATATAAATAATATGCTATAAAATTGAGAAACAAGCAAATAAGCACAAAAAATAAGGAAATATGTACAAAAAATGCACTAAAGCAATTATAAGCTTAAAAACTGAAAATATGCATAAAAGCACAAAAAAACAATTGTCACGTTACTTCATTTACTGAAATTCGTATAGATACGAGGTCATTTTGGTCTGCTATTAAAACAGATGTATAGCGTAATACCTAGAAATCCGCGCCTTGCTCATGAGGTATGAGTTTGATTAATTTTCAAATTTCTGTGGATTGCATTAAAAGTACACCGTTCAATCATTTTGCTACTGATGAACAATATCGATCAACATTATTGCGAATTTCTGATACAGTAAATATCTATTCCTTTCTTATTTGGAGTAGCAAAATGAAGGATAATGTATTGAATAAGTAATTCATTGACGGGTTTATTATTCGCGATCTGAAACATGCATACATTAGCCGCGGCATATGCGAGCAGGTTATCAGCCATCTACGCGGGGAATATCGGCGTCCGCGATAATTCCGTAGCACGCGAGACTCTAATGAATTCTTACCTCATCCTGCATTAATCCAGAACGCCGTGTGTATACAAAGCGCTCACAGAAATTTACGACTACCGACAACAACGGAGGAGAGAACGCTGGGAAAATAAAGTAATCGCGGATAAAGCCGGCAGACAGGGGGGCGGCAATAAGCGACACGAGTTCAGACATCATATCCTATATGGCGAAGCCGCCAGGAGTCGTGATACACTTTTTACGGGGGCTGAAACGGGCGGTCACATATGCGGCGATTCCTCCACCTCCAGGTTCTACTGCACTCCAGTTTTCCGAGGACGACGTTTACTAATGCGGAGGACAGTGCAGGGCTGTAAATTATCCTCGGTGCAATCGGCAATATCCAAAGTGCGCGACTTATTTATGGACAGCAGGGAGTTTTCAATATGTGCGGCGGCGGTCTGGGGGCGCTTTTATTAAATGTGGAATTGTCACGAATGTCATTTCGGGCAAATTGAATTGAATGTACGTTTTTAATAGCTGCCAAAGCGCCACGCTCGCCTCCACATCGTTTTGTTCCCAGGCGCCATTACTCATCGCTCGCCCATCGAAATAATTGATAAAGATATAATTAAATTGCCAACAGCCCAGGGGGGCTTTTAATGGAATGATAAGTATCACATTCATGTAACAAATGATGTGTTACTGTTACAGTTACAGCAAGGTCACGGCACATACTATCGAGTGATCATATAAATTTCAGCTCTAGTTATCCATGGAATTTTTCGAAGCCAATAACTAACACAATATTAAAATAACTCGAACGGTTTCGTCCGCTGTAGTCTTCTTGTCAAATTCGTATTGTTGAGGAGCTGGATGGCTTCGACGTTGACGCGTTGAAGAAGTCGCTGTTCGTGACTCTTAGCAAATTTCTTTATTATCTCATTAACAGTGCCCATTTTCAAGTCCCTGTGGAGGTCACTGTTGCAGAAATACTAAGGTGCATTGACAATACTGCTTAGTACTTTGTTTTGGTATCGCTGGAGAATTTCTATATTGCTCTTTTTGGTACAACCCCACAGCTGGATGCCAAATGTCCATACGGACTTAAACATTTCTTTATACAGAAGTATTTAATTATAGGTTGACAGGGTGGAATTCGACCAAGTACCCAATACATTTTTCGCAATTTTATGTCCAGTTCTTCTTTTTTCTTTTTGACATGAGCTCTCCAGTGTAGCTTAGCGTCCAATGTAATACCCAAATATTTTGCTGTATCAGCATGGGGTACCTGGATATCATTCATACTAACACGGATAAGTTAATTTCTTTTATTTGTGAAATTAACATGGACCGATTTAGTCTCATTCAATTTGATTCGCCATTGCTTAGTCCAGTTGTTAATTTTATTAATTGGGGTTTGCAGATTTAGTGCTGCTTCTTCGTGATCTTTGCCTACAGCTAATATAGCAGTGTCGTCGACAAAAGTGGCTATCGTATTATGGTCTAATGCAGGTATATCGCTGGTGTATAATAAGTAGAGGACTGGCCCTAACACACTGCCCTGTGGCACACCTGCCTTTATTTCTTTTAGTGCAGAGTAAGCATCTTCCTGCTTAATTCTAAAAACTCTATCTTACATATATGATTCTAGTAATTGTGTATATGGTATGGGCAGAAGTTATCTTAATTTGTATTTAAGTGCAACACTTTGAGAAAAGCTTGCGCTACATCACGAAATATAGTACAGCATACCAATATTTCTTCCAATGATTTTTCAGTTACGTCTGTTATTCTACGGACTTCATCTACAGTTGAATGGGAATCTCTGAAACCAAACTGATGTTCTGGTATTATGTTTTTGCCATCGATAATTGATTTTATTCTTTTAAGCTTTTAATAAGTATATCTTCGAACAGTTTTGAGATTACAGGTAATAACGAGATTGGTCTGTAAGAAGAAGCTTCATTTGCTTGTTTTCCAGGTTTCTTCTTCAAGTGCCTATCCGTTCCGGCTGTTGGCTATCATATTGGCTATCTTTACTTTGTTCACAGCTGCCCGGAAGAGGTCTATGGTTGTCGTGGAGAACCAACTTTTCAAGTTTTTAAGCCACGAGATTTTTCTTCTCCCAATGTTTCTTTTTCGTTCAACTTTGCCTTGTAGTATGTACTAAAGGAGTCCGTATCTACAAAAGTTGCGCATGATGTGTCCCAGGTATTGTAGTTACCTGGTTTTAATCGTGGTCAGGATTTATGTCGTTTTGTACATTCTTCTTAGTATTTAGGCATTGGTAATACGGTCTTTCCATGATGTCCTTAATATCCTTCTGTAGAGCCACATTTCATATGCTTCTAGTTTTTTTGTGTTAGCAACCGTCAGCGTCCAAGCTTCCATTCCATAAAATAACACAGAGAATACGTAGCAGCGTAAGAGTCTCATTTTGGTGTCTATAGTTATATAGACTTTTAAAGGCTGTGGTCATTTTAACGAATATATTTCTGCTGTTTTCAACCCTGCTTTTTATTTCCTGTGTCTGGTCCCATTGCTCATTAATAACGGTGCCTAGATATACATATTTTTTAACTCTTTCGATGTTCACCTGCCCCAGCTCCAGTTGCTGTTGGTGGTGTTGTGGGTTGTTCTTACTTATAATCATGAATTTAGTCTTGTCCATGTTGATATCTAGTCCATATCTGTGACTAGTGCTTATTAAGCTATTCATTATAGTTGTAAGTCTTCTATGTTGTCGGCCATGATCATGGTATCATCTGCGTATCTGATGTTGTTTATACGTTTCCCGTTTAAAGAAATTCCTTCTTGTGCTCTGCATCTCTGTACTAATACTTGCACACTAAAGAGAGTGTAAAGAGCCACACTAAAGAGCACACTAAAGAGCCACACAATTTGGATTTAGATTCGCAGTCGGAGCGTCTCTAAATCCAAATTGTGTGGGTCCCAGTTGTCCTTCCACTTTATTGTATATTCTTTTATGTATAATTTTTAGAAAAAACTTAGAAACACTTTCAATAGGTGGCTCATTAGGCTTATTGTTCTATATTCATCGTATCTTTTTGCCGATGCCTTTTTTGAAAGTGTTACGAATTCGGATTCCAACCACTGTTGTGGTATTACACCTGTGTTGCAGATATTATTAAGTATGTCCGTTAGGCATTTAATTCCTTAGTCGTCTAATAGTTTTAAAAATTCAGCGTGGAATCCGTCTGGTCCTGGACTTTTTTTACCGTCTTTAACTTGTTTTATGGCATTTCGTACTTCGTCTTTCAGAATGCTTGGGCCTATTTCTGGCTGTATATGATGAATTTCTGGTCTTTCGTCTTGGAATAGTTGTTCGATATATGTCTTCCATGTGTTCTTTATTGCGTTTTTGCCTATTAGTATGTTGTCATCGTTGTCAATGAGTTTGCTCACTTATTTTTTTTTTGTATGTTCTAGTTACTTCCTTCACCTTTCTATGTACGTTAAAAATATCATGTTTGATCTGCAGCGCTTCTATCTCTGCACACTTCTGTTTCGTTTCCTTTTCATTTGCTTCTCTTATCTTTTGTCTTATTATTTTGTGTGTTCTATTATACTGTATGTTATCTGTGTTCTTGAATCCTCTTCTCCTTTCCATTAATTGCTGAATCTCATCTGTCATCCAGGATTTTCGTTTGATGCCTTTTTCTGGTTTTATGAGCTTTCTCTTAATCTTTTCTGCTTCTGCATTTACTCTTTTTATCTCATCTTCTGTGCATGTGGTATAGTTTGTTGCTACAATTATGTCTGTTAGTTCTTTCTCTACTTGAGCTTTTGTGGTTGTCTTGTTTAGCTTACGAATGTCGAATCTTGTGTTGTAGTTATTTTCTTTTCTACTTTTTTCATTCGGAGTCTCAATCGTCCCACGGCTGGGTTGTGGTCGGAATTTATGTGTGCTCCTGGGTATGTTTTTACAGAGGTAAAGCTCTTTCTGTATCTTTGTCCTACAAGAATGTAATCGATTTGATTTCTAACTATCGTTTCAGGAGTGTGCGCAGGTGATGTCCAGGTGTACAGCCACCTGGGTGGAAGTTCGAAGAAGGTATTTAGTACAGTTAGCTTGTATTCGGATGCAAATATACTTAATAGTTCTTCTCTTTCATTTCGTTTGCCTAATCCGTGTGGTCCTATATGTTCTCCAGATTTACCTTTGCCCACTTTTGCATTAAAATCTCCGATTGTTATTGTGATGTCATGTTTAGGGAGTTTCGTAAGTACCCCTTCTAGTTCTGGGTAAAACAGCTCTATTTCTTCATTATTGCTGTCGGATGTGGGAGCATAAACTTGGATTACATTTAGGGGGAGTGGGCTACTCTATATTTGTAGTAGTATTACTCTTTCCGATATCGGTATTTAGTTGGTTACATGTCTCGCCACCGAGTCTTCTAGAATGATCCCTACTCCGTTCTTGTGATTTGCATCTGGTGGTCCTGAGTAATATATTCTGTGGCTCTTGATGTTGACATAGCTTGTTCCAGGCCATCTCATCTCACTGATTCCCAAGATCTTGATTTTCATTCTTTCCATCTCCTTTTTGGCATTCTGAGCCTTTCCTGCTTGGGCCATCGATCTTACTTTCCACGTACCTATCTTAACAATGGTTTTGTCCTTGTGCATTAGTTTATATTTAGTTGCTGTTTTCAGTGGCTTCCCTCTTGTTTTTCTTGTTAATTTGATACCATAAAATGTTAATACGTGGCATTATGAATTATTTGGTTTTACTATGTTGGGATAGACTTATAATATAATATTAGATATTTGTACCAATATTCACTAGAAAAAATAGTAACATCTGTTTTTCTGTGTAGGTACGCTTAATAAGCGAGAACCTTGTTTTGCATAAAATATGAGCACCTTTCAGTTTTTATGTATATATTTTTTGGCTTACTCTGTATTAAAAATGTTGTGAAGAGTGTTAAAAATGCCCCCACTTAATATTTATTACCCCGACGGTGTTAATGAATATATCGCTCGCTTTTTTATCTCTCACACTCCGTTTCTTGGCAAGAAATTAACAGTAGCTGGCGCCCATTAGCGCAGCTCGCGAAATAACTAAAATAAACGGCAACTATGCATTGGCCTGGGGTCCTGGAGGCGCTGGAGGGGGCGAAAGCTCATTAATTAACCCCGACGAGGGTCGCGATTAAGCTCCGGTGAAAAATTCTCCCACGTTAATCCCGGAGCTCTTCCTGCTAGCCGCGACGCGACTCCGGTCCTCCCGATTAATATTTCGGATCCGGTGTTTTAATAAGTGACTCTTCTGCAATTAAAGTTACAACTTCAGACGGGACGCCGTGAAATATGCCCGAAATTTAATACGCCCTCCGGGATTTCTTTATTAGCCCCGCGCGCATTAATTAATAGCACATTTGTGTTCGTTACGAAATTATACTTTGTTTAATGGCTTAATTTAAATTATATGGTAAGCTCTTATGGCTTCTGCAGGAGCCGGCGCATTTGTCTGAATAATTCCGCGCCGGTGTCGCACCCACGTGGAATTAACCGATGTGTTTTACGATTAAAATTCAGGGGCGCTGAATAGTACACGACCCAGGGAATTAAATACAAGGAAAGCTCCTTACTGCCGTTATAAGTGCATTAAAAAGAAAATTCGAGTTTAATTTCCACGCTTTTACGGCTGGGAAATATATCTTTTCCACGTGAAATGTACAGCATCAATACACCTATACAACCGGAATCACGGCAGTATACAACATAAATCTGAAAAGGCAATAGATGACTAGACGTTCATTCCTATTTTTAGATAGAATCTTGTAACTTTATATAAAAAATAAAGCCCACATTAGCTTTATAAGCAATTTATTCAGAAATCAATAACACATTGTCCGAGTATTTCGTAATATTATTTTCGTATTTTAGATTTTCGCCTTATGAATTAATGGAAATGTTAAGTTACCGAGCAGACCAGCAATTTAATACCATTAACGGCTCGGAATTGCGTCAATCGCAATTAAGGGTTAATCCGTTGCTCAAACTTCTCATCGCTTAAAGGGCGCGAGCCGTCGCTGCGATAATAGAGTGGCGTAATGAAATTGGTTGACAAACAAATTAGATGAATGCTTTTGGGCGATGTAATAACTTGATTAGCTTGAGCCCGGTCGATGTGTGGCATTGCGAATCTATCGCACGTTAATGCGATTTATGAATCCCTCCCGACCGTATTGCCAAAGAAAAAAATACGCTGGGTATAAATTTGCGGCGATAGTGGCCAAGCCAAGCCGAGATTGAATTTATTATAAGTGCAGCGTCATCTTCGGTAATTCTCCACGGGTAGCTATAATGGACGGCCGGATTGTTTTCGTCCTCCTGTAATGCGTCCTTAAACTGAGTCGTTTTTGTCCCATTTTTCCAAGAATATAATAGCCGGGGAGAAAAACATTCGCCAAGGCCGTAGACCTTACGGTTTTTAACTTTCTTTTTAGGCATCCATTAAGGGCATTGCCTGGCGATTTGATTGTCCCTTGGTATAAGTGATTGATGGCGAAAGTTTACCCATTTCACATCAGACATAAAAAATAAATCATTCTTAATTCTCGCCTCCACTGTTTGTGCTTCTGTTTACAGCAGGGTTTACAGCGTCGGTTTAATCAAAAAATATAACCAACAAGAAATTCAATTCGAGATCAAAGGTTTTGGGGAAAACATTTATTAAGTTCACTCTTTTTATTTTTTTAACTAATTTGTAAAATATGGTCTCAAAACAAATGACATGAACAATATAAATGATAAAACTGAGAACAATTATTGTAGAAGCTGGATCAGTATATCGCAATGATGGAGTCTCAGTCCCCCAGATAACCGTGCAGTTTTAGATACAAGGTCGCTATTTTGCTTAAATAAGTGTTTCAAACTTATACTGTGGTGCAATAGTGAATTGCACCTGCAATTGAACAGAAGGTAAATAGAGCAATATATGTTATGATTACTTAAGGTTACCTATGGGCTGATATAAAGAGCTGATTGATACTGTAGTGCAATAGTGCACCTAGTTCAATTATGTTGGGAAATGAGCTCAGTAGGTAACTAGAGCAATAAATGTTATGATTGCTTAAGGTTACCTATGCCCTGATATAAAGAGCTGACAATGTAATAATGGTGGAAGCGGCCCTCCTTGATGAAGAGAGGGTTTCTTCAAAGTTTCTTCGTAGCCTAGTCATTAGAATTATGCGAGTCCGTATATACGAGGTCTGTAAATTAAGTAAGAAGACTGATTTTTTCAATATTTTTTTTTAAATAGAATTACAATTTTATATTTTCACCCTCAAAATAACTGCCTTCTGTAGCCACACAGCTCTGGATACGCTTCTTCCCATCCTTATAGCAGTGTTGGAACTCCGATACTAGGATAGCCTTCAGCTGGTCGGTTACAGCCATTTGAATGTATCCCAAAATGAGTTCCCTTGAGGTGATTTTTCAGTCTCGGGAAGAGAAAAAAGTCACAAGAACTCAAGTCAGCCGAATAAGGAGGCTGATGAGCTACAGGAATGTTTTTAGTGGCCAAAAACTCGTTTATTGCAATTGAGGTGTGACATTATCGTGATGTAATATCCAGTTGTTCTTGATGTTTGGACTCACACGACTGACCCTTTCTCGAAGTTTTTTAAGAACCTCCCGGTAAAAGTGTTGATTGACCGTTTGGCCTTGAGGTACAAACTCTTTGTGAACGATTCCGTGGACATCACCAAAACAAATCAGCATGCATTTGATCTTCGACTTGCTCATTCTTGCTTCTTTGGGCCTTGGAGAGGTTGAAGTGTGCCACTCCATGTTCTGGCCTTGGTTTCTGGGTCGAACTCAAACACCCAAGACTCGTCAACAGTAATGACATGTTCAAGAAAATGGGGGTCATTTTCAATCGAATCCAAAAAGTCAAGGCACCTTTTCCTCGTGATGTCCTTTTGGTCTTGCGACACGTTTTTTGGAACCATATTTGCGCAGATTTTTCTCATTTACAATTTATTGGTCAGAATCTGATGAACGGTGGTGTGAGTTAAATTCAACTCTTGCCCGATCATTCTGACTGTCAACCGACGATCTGAACGCACAAGATCGCGGATTCTGTCGAGATTTTAATCGGTTCTTGAAGATAAAAGCCCTCCGCTTCGTGTTTCATTATCAATCTACCCTATTCCTTCTGAAAATGCCTTAAACCACCGAAAAACTTAGATCCCGGATTCTGTCGACATTTAAATCGGTTCGTGAAGATGAAAGCTCTCCGCTTCGTGTTTCATGTTCAATCGACCCTCTTCCTTCTGAAAATGCCTTAAGCCACCGAAAAACCTGGGCCCTTGACAAAACACTGTCTGCATAGGCCTGCTGAAGTTTAGCAAGAGTTTCCGTTGCACTGTGCACAAGTCTGAAGCAAAACCTGATAGCACACCATTGCTTGAAATTGACGTCACTAATTTTTAGAAAACAGTAGAAAAAAAATTCACAAAAAAAAAATCGCCACGGACAACAAAATAACTCCAGCGAGTTCAAACCCGTACTAAAGTCGTATAACATGTTCTCCTGCCGCCCCTCCAAGCCCAGCGCCTCAAGTGTTGCCAGATCGAACGCTACGTTGCCACTCTCATTACTTAATTTACAGACCTCGTAGATGTTAAATTGTATACACATAGTTGTAAGTTAATAAACGAACTTATTCTTCTTCTTTAGGTACCATCTCCGTTTCGGAGGTCGGCAATCATCGGAGCTACTCGTATTTTCAAAACAGCCGCTCTGAACAATTGGTACAGTTGAACCATATTCAGAGATTTCTCATCCAAGAGTGTCATCTTCTCCCTATGCTTCTTTTCCAGCATTATTACTTGCAGTAATAGTTATTTAAGCATTAAGAGAGGTAAGTATCGCTTACCAGTCGAGGTCGAGTTTGCTCCCGAGCGACAGCGAGGGCTAGCAATAAAGACCGAGACTGGTCAAAACTTACCTCTCGAATTGCTTATAACTGTTTTTCCACTCCTGAAGTTGGTTTAATTGTTTGTGTTTGATTAATTTATTTTCGCAACTTGAACAAAATGTCAGTACGGCTTTGGTTGTTAAGACTATTTTTCAAACAAAGTGTGAATGTCAGAAATTGCATTCGTTCAGCTGTAAAATAAATTCCAATGAAAATAAACAAGAAATGGCAATTGAAGAAGCCGCAGATACTGCCTGTTCCTTCCTACTGCCGGAGAAGTCGAAGGGGTGTTATCAAAATGCGTATAAGTATTTTAAAGACTGGTACCAGACAAAGAACGCTATTGAAATTATTATACTTAGTTCCCCGAGGGAGGTAAGTGATTACTTACTTCCCGTTGCTCATAGTAACCAAAGCTTTATCGGTAAGTGGGGGCTTACTTCCACCAAATAAATGTTACAACAGTGTACTTACCATGCAGGGAGTGGAAAAATAGTATTTTTCTCCCCTCAATATGTCCCAGATACTTTAGCTCCCTGTTCTTTATTGTTGTTTTATTCCTGTTATGATTTTTCTTTTTCTTTTAGCATTTTGCCTATCACTTCCGCATTTGTTCGACCCACGATATTTTTTGTGTTCTTCTATATATAATCAGTTCGGAGGCTTCTAATAAAGAAACACTATACGATAAACGAACTTTACAATATACGTAATGTGCCATGTGCATGCCAACACAAATGTCCACGAAGGACCCCATGTAGTTTACCTTCATTATCATCTTCTTCAATTAATCGTTAATATAGGATTAATGGAATTTGTTAGGTTAGGTTAGGGCCTAATCTGTATTTCATCTTCGGGTACAGATGACCCACGCAACCCCGCATGACAAATTTTGAAAATCATCCACCATTGATGGTGGTTAACGTGTTCATCGATGATTAGTTTCTGTGACTAGTTTTATAGTTCCAAAGTTGTTTAATTCTAATTAACTGTGAAACTAGGAATGGCGTGTTTTTGGGATGTATGCATTTTTAAAGCCATGTGTTAAAAATATATTACGCAAATTTATGAAAATCCGGCATGAAATTATAAAAAAAATATGCTCTTGAAGTATTAATAGTAGCAGATAGTATCTAATCATTGAAGTTTCAAATATTTAAATGTAGTATTTATGAAAATTTATGAAGATTCGCCAAAAATTATTTAAAAAAATATGCTGTTGAAGTGGCAGATAAGCAATAACTGAATTTTTTTTTCTAGAAGCACAAAGTTTCGTTACTTTCACAAAAATATTAAAAAGGTAAATAAAACACTTGGTTGAAGTTTTAGTATAACCAGTATAATCCAGTATAACTTGTACTCTTGAGAATGGCTTAACTGACGAAACGATTGTAGAGTAATGTATAAATTCCGTGAAACTTCAACCAAGTGATTTATTTACCTTTTAATTAACACGTCTCGCCAAGTGGTAACCACAAATAGATTAAATTTTAGCATAAATATTTGATAAGTATTTGATAAAAAATACTTGATAAGTTTTTCTGTCTACAAACTTTGCACATTCAATTGGAACTTATGCATTGTTAAAATATTTTACGTACCTAATGGAGTTGTTGACAAAACTTTGTATCTGGATTTGGACTATTTTTAATGTAGATCCTAGGTACAATACTTCTACAAAGTCTCCAACCCTTATTAATTAAAATCGTATGTCATTTGTTTTGTGTGTTTGAATGAATTAATCGCAAACTTTTATAAAGAATAACATTTTCTGAAACATGACGAATAAAATTGTTTACCATATGTGCATAATTAGGTGAACACGTTGTATACAATGTAGGCCATCTTAATCAATCCACCCAATTTACTCCAAAGGTATATTCGATAGCAAAAATGGACCCTAATATATTTTTTTTAGTAGAAGGGACCCATCTGATGATGATCTTGAAGTTGAGTTTCAATAGCATTTCCAAGTTCTTAATATTAAAATTTTTAAATGGTAACCCTACTTTCTGAATTATTATTTTCAAAAAGGGGCATCATATTAGTACAGCTGCGTAAAAAAATAATAACATACATAAGAAAATGGGTGTAGGGGGGAAATAGACCTGACACCAAAATGGGTACTTGGGAAACTGATTATACAGGGTGTCTCCTAAAAAACGCCGCTGGCCATAACTCCTTCATTTATTGGCCGATTTAAAAAAAAAAACAAGATAAACGGCTCCACATGTTCTACAAAGGAACTCTAATTTTGTTTTTTTTTTGCAAAATCAACTTTCATTTCAGAGATAGCCAACTTTTTTTTCAAATGGTTGCATATGTTTTCTTTTTTTTTCTGGTTGAGATTATTTTTCTGAATACAAAGATGTATAATAAGTTGGCTTTGAAGAATCGTTACAGAAAAAAATAAAATAAAATGTTTAAATAGTTTTTTCTACTAAAGTGTTGAAAGACACGTTTTCTGTCATAAAATTTAACCTTGAAAGTTGGTATTTGTTACAAGGAGTGCAGAAAGTACTTTCCGCACTTATATGAGTGCGGAAAGTACTTTCCGCACTCACTTTCCGCACTCCAATACCTCTCTTTTGATTTTTGAGGCAATAAATCGGACGAAACTGTGGATGCAATGGCCGCAAGTTCCGGCGGAGTGTTTGTTATATCGTCACTATCGGAATCCATTATTGATATTCTTCTACTTCCAGTATTAATGTATAAATTTCGAGTCTCGATTTGGTGACAAGCGATTTATAAATTTTCTGACGTTTAAATTAATGACAATGACATTTATTTTAAATTAATGATTAAATTTACATTAATCTTTAGTTTTCTACACTTTCGTAGAAAAAATAGTATTAACACTCTTGCGGAAATGGCCATTGCAAAACTCGTATGAATGGAGCACTCGCTGGCGCTCGTGCTCCAACTTTCATACTCGTTTTGCAATGAAGCCCTTTCCGCACTCTTATTACAATATACTATTTCAAGTGTGGCGTGCAAAACAAAGCGAACACAATGTGGAAAACCATATGTAATATTTTATTAGAATAATTCAAAATATGCATCAGAAAATACAAACGTATCTACATAAGTTGCTCACTGACGGCCACTTTGTTGAATAAATTTAACACATTCACAACTGACTCCTTCTCTTTATTGCATAAGTTGCATTTAATATACAATTAGGAGATATTTCTCGGGTTTTCCACATTGTGTTTGCTTTGTGTTTCACGCCACAATTGAAAAACTATTTAAACTTTTTTTTTGTCTGTAACGAATATTCCATCAAAGCCAACTTGTTATACATCTTTGGATCCAGAAAAATAATCTCTACCAGAAAAACAGTAAGAAAATATATGTATCCATTTAAAAAATAAAAGTTTACTATCGCTGAAATCAAAGTTCATTTTGCAAAAAAACAAAATTAGCGCTCCTTTGTAGAACATGTGGAGCCATTTAATCTTGTTTTTGTTTTTTTTAAATCGGCCAATAAATAAAGAAGTTATGGCCAGCGGTGTTTTTTAGGAGATACCCTGTATATATACATACATTTTCAAGAAAAAAAAGTCTGAAAAGAACTTATAGACTTTTTTCAAAACAACGTTTCGGTCAAAAATTAAATTAGCTATGTAATTATACTACCATGATCATCCTTTAAAATAAAAATTCCAAAATTAGTGCCTCCCTAGAGTACTCGCGCATCTATCGGTTATAGCAACAATTAGAGAAAATATGATTAATAGAATCCAGTATTGTTGTGAACAGTTCGGGATTTTCAGCGTCAAATTAATTTATGTATGCAAAATGGAAATATCTTTGAGGGCATTTTATAACCTTAAAACCTTATAAATTGTTTATTGTTTATTATTCTTAACGGCTTGCCATATTATGCTGCTCCTTTCTAAGTGAAGTTTTAAAGTTTTGAAGTTTTGAATTAAATACTTCTAGAAATCTTTCCTATAACTTTTTTATTGAAAAATTTGTTATGATGACATTGCAGTCTTTAGCAGATGGCATTAATGCAATAAATGCCAACCCATCTCTATGTTAACAATTAAAAATGACATCCACGCGTACCTACCTTGTAAAATTGTAATTTCTTATGCACTTGTATTATAATATACTATTTTTAACTATAAATTTTTGTAATCATCAGGATAGTTTCGACCTTTACTACGTGGTAGTCCATATTAAAATACAGAGAAACAACTTGCTATGCTTTTACCACAAATTTTTATTGATATATCGAGATGTACAGGGTGGCCCAATTTGGATATTTCTGTAGGGGATCTCGGTAACTAGAAGAGATAGAGAAAATCGGATGGCGTACCCTCGATCTCTTTTTTTAATACCACCTCAATGGTGAAAACAAAAATTGGCTATCGTCTTTAGTTTTGAAGTGATGGCCAAATACTCATTTTCCATTTTCGATTTTTATCAATATTTCATTTATTTCTCATTTTATTAACATAAGTTACACGTTCTTCAGGTACTTTTTTACGGTGAATTGAATAAGTTTAACGGAATTTTAATATATTCGTTAATAAACAAGATACAATACAAAGTTGTGTTTTTTTAAATACAAGTCGTAGTTGGCTTTGGCCTTAATAAATAGGTTATTTTTTCTCTTTTCAATGATATATCACATGTGAATGTTATAATTGCATTTTTGTTGAAATCTATTAAAATTATATCAACACGTCATATATTCTCTTATTGGGCATCTGGTAGTAGGCTTGTATTGTTTGGAGTAAAATTATTTATTGAAAATGAACAAATTTACCATATGTAAATTACAAAATACCATGTGAATACAATATTATATAAGTTAGAAAGGTTTATTAAATAAATAACAATTATCTTATTTCTTAGGGAATATTACAGGCTCTATCATCTAAAAGGCAGACAACCCAATAAATTGATTTTTCCAAGATAAAAAAAAACTTCAATGAAGCGAGAACATATGACGTTTTGAAAGAATTTTAATAGATTTCAACAAAAATGCAGGTATAACATCCACATGTGATACATCATCGAAAAGAGAAAAAAATAACCTATTTATTAAGACCAAAGCCAACTACGACTTCTATTTTAAAAAAACACAACTTGGTATTGTATCTTGGTTATTAACGAAGATATCAAAATTCTGTAAAACTCATTCAATTCACCGTAGAAACGTGCCCGAAGAACATGCAACTCGTATCTTAATAAAATGACAAATAAATGAAATATTGATAAAAATCGAAAATGGAAAATAATGAGTTTTTGGCCATAACTTGAAAACAAAAGACGATTGCCAATTTTTGTTTTCGCCATTGAGTTGATCTTGTAAAAAGAGATCGAGGATACGCCATCCGATTTTCTCTATCTCTTCTAGTTACCGAGATCCCCTATAGAAACATGCAAATTGGGCCACCCTGTACAATAAAATAACGACTCGAGTTTCGACTTCTTACTTACTTGAAAATGATCGTAAGAAGCCGAAACTGGAGTCGTTATTTTATTGTATGTTGATGTATCAATACACATTTTGTGGTAAAAATATAGCAAGTTGTTTCTTTGTTTTATAAATTTTCTGTTATATCAATATATTGCTCAGTGTAGGTACAACAGCTTCACACAAATGCTTTGAAATGATTAATACAATTTTCGTGCTGTGCTTTTAAACGAGAAAAATCAAAACAACAATAAAAAACGTGCGTACATATAAATATTATACAAATATATTTACGTCAAAAATAAAATTGTATATTTTTTCTATTGTCTTTAAAACATTTTTACACAGTAAAATTGAACTACTGCTCATTTCATTTCAATAATATATAATTGTTATTCTTGTTTTCACAATTCCATACGAAAAACTTGCATCATCAATTTATCCAATTAAAATGTCATGCACAATATTTATATGAACAATTATTAACTGAAGGAAGAAATTGTATTTTTTTTCTATTGTCTGTAAAACATTTTTACACATTTAAAATTGTACTTCGGCTCATTTCGTTTCAATAATATATAATTGTTATTCTTGTTTCCACAATTTCATACGAAAAACTTACATCATCTATTTTTCCAATTAAAATGTCATGTACAATATTTATAAGAACAATTATTAACTGAAAGATTTTTTCGCCGTGCCACAGAATACTTTTCCAATTAATTTTTTTCATAACGGTCCACGCATTTCTTTTCATAACATCCAACCATTGCATCTGGCTTTTCATTAGATCTCGCCATTCATTGCCACGGCGCAAATCATAATTTGAAACACCATTCAATCCTCCGCCAGCCGCCTAATCAGTCTTACGTATTTCTTCCTTGTTACCCAAAATTGTACCAAAAAAATATAAAATTTGTTATGGAAACTCCGTTGAATTTAAATTCCATTCCGCACAATTTATCACCACACTCCGGCGGCTCGGGTGCCTGCTCGCGGAGGATTACTTCCGTAAAAAGGCAGTAAACTGTCCCCCTCGTCGCGTCCCACGATCGTTTCATTTGGGGCCCCCAAGCCGTTCCCTGGAAAACGTCTTCACTTTCGGACTGCGCGTTTTGAGGACGCACGATCTCTCTATCCATTCCGCCCCCAGCTTACGTGCGTTATAAATGAGGGAATCGTGTGCGAATCCAGCCCACTCAGTGCTGGAGTTTTATTAAAAAAAAAGCCGATTCTCGGACCATCTGTCTTCACGTGAGAAGACAGTCGCATTTTTGTCATTTTCGGGAATTAATTGTGTCTACTTGTTTTTCGTCATATAATAAGCTCAACAAGTTTGGATTGTAATTTCGGATTTATGTGAAAAATGCTTAAACAGGTCCACTAATGTCTGCAAAAATCTTATAATCGTACAAACTGGTTTTATTTTCTGTTAATATCGAACAGTAATATACAAAATATTATATTTACATTAAAAAAAGCTAATAACACTGGACAACAAAACAAAACTTTTTTCTTGTTGCATGACATCTGTTTATTGTTGTTTGCTAATTTGACGTGCTAAATCGGAATCAAATCTCAGATTTTATCTACAAGCTCAAGTTTTTGAGATACAGGTACCATCTTAAAATGTACTAAAAACTCAAAAATTGCTAACAATAGCGTTAGTAACAAACTAGATTCGGTACATCTATTGTGATGTTTTCGTCAACAACAATCTGAGATAGTGTAAATTATCAAAATGGTTTTGTGCCATTTGAGCGAATATTCAGGATGAGTAAAAAGTAAGGAACCACCTCTCTGGAGCCTTTATTATTATAAAAAGAAGTGTTGATTAGTTTCCACAATTTGACGGTTTACATTTTTTTTGTGACGCGTCACATTTTGAAAATTACATAGATTATTTTCCTATTTCCTATGGTAACCTATTTTTCTATTAACAAATTTGATAGCATTTGTTTTGCTCTTCACGAATATCTAAAAATGCCATGTGGTTTCATAATAAGATTTTTTAATAAAATTGAGTTTAATGCCTGATGACAAATTGTGAAAATATAAAGACAGACAATATAAAGAAATACCTAATAATTGAATGATGACTGATTACACTGTCCAACAAAATTGTCCTTTTTGTTTTTTTCCTTGGATTTGTTTTAATTTTAATTCGTAACGTTTTTCTTTTAATTGAATATGCTAATTGTCAATGTGACTTAGTGTTTGCATAACAGCTCCAGTTTTTGAAATATTTTGAAAATACTCCTGCTTAACCAAACTTGATATTTGGCATAAATTTTACCAATTTTACAGTTTTTTTTTTAATTTGTCATCCGCATTTGTGAATTCTCTGAATTCCAATACTTATTCAATACCTATTCAATCCTTTTAAATGTTGAGTAAATGTTTTTAATTGTGGAGGAACATTTTTAAAAGCATCACAAATTAAAAAAAATTATGAAAATTTTGTTTTGGTGATACGAAACTTTCTGGGAAACCCTAAGTCAGACGACTATTTTCAGTTTGTTAAGAGTATATTGATCAATTTGAAAAATGTTTTAAACTTCATTATTTGCACTCAAATATAGATAAAATAATGCCCCACAATACACGCACAATGGAAGAGCGTTATCAGGGTAAGTAGGACATCCATATAATGGTAGATTATTGCTGAAGTATACAAAGAGATCAACCTCAAGCCATGGATTCGATAAAATCCTACTTAAGTAGGTTTAGTGTCGGACATCCATATGATGGTAGATTATTGCTGAAGTATACAAAGAGATCAACCTCAAGCCATGCATTCCATAAAATCCTACTAAAGAAGGTTTAGTAGTAATTGTGAATCAAATGTTTAAAGAAATTTAAAAACTTGCCTTTATATAAAAATGTTATTATATTATTCCAAAAACTAGAGCTGATAAAAGAAAACCAATATTAATTTTGTAATAAGCATCTTAGATCTACTTAGAAACAGTAATTAAATTTCAGGAAACAATTTCAATGATGACCAGTGTTATTGCTGGACCATTCAGAATAGTAAGTCTACTCATGTCAGAAAATCGTATAAAAGAAAATTCTATTCAAATTAGATCTGTTTAGTTATATGTTATAACCCGAGAAAATGTATGTTTCTATTAAAAGTCCCTCCATTTCTTATCTTTAAAACTTGAGTTGGCACAGGAAAAATGACTAAATATTTGCATTTTGCAAGAGTTTTAATAATAATAATAATAATAATTTTCTTTATTTCAGATTTTGTAAAGTACAAACAAATGAAATGGGTGTCAAAGTTACATTAGAGTTAAATACAGTAATACAATTACAATACATTACAACCCATTCCGTTTAAGATTAAAACCCATTCAGATTCAAACATAACATTTCATGCAACAGAAATATGATTGCACTGTGTAATTGATAATAGATACAATATTCTACGATATTTGTATCGTAACATCATATTACGAGACTAATGATTTATCGGCCTCCGAGTTTAATAGTTGAATTTGGCTATGTCATATCGTATGATACGTTACGATACTATTTCGTAAATAACTATTAATCTCTTGCAGTTCTGTAATTAATCGATATAGAAGCTGTGTTCATTAACATTTTTACTCAAAATTGAGTAAATACATTGCCGAAGATTTTTATACCCGTTTTAAATCACCCTGTATAAGTTATAATAAATATAATGGTTAATTCATCTTTTGGAACTTATTTATGTCTTTATATCTTTATATCTTTATTTATTTATATTTTTATTTTTACTACCAAGTTTACACGTTTTTATATTAATATACAAATAAACTTCAACTAGGCACCTAGTAAAATCCTTTTGTTTGTGTACCTTATAGTGATTTGATGTTTTGGATGATAATAAAAAAAACAAATTGCTCCTTAAATTCTCGATAATATTGAACGAAAATTAACACCGGTGGTTTATAACGATTTGTAGAAATTTTTGTGTATTTCAACTCTACAATTACAGGCCTTAATTTATGTTCAATACGTTTTATATTTGGGAATAACTAACAATTATAAAGTGCAAAATATTTTTCACTTATAACTTATAACACTTCACTTCACTTACGAGGGTTGTCTGAAAAGTTTCCGACCTCAACCAGAAGATGGCAGCACTTATTTACATAAGTTGGGGAATATGTTTACGCATGCCTCAGTAGGTCCCACACAAAATTTCAGCCATTTTGGATGCGCAGTTGTTATGTAACAGTCGTTTGAGTGTGTTGATGTGAGTGTTTTTATGAAAATGGACAAAATCGAGTATCGAGCTGTCATCAAATATTTGTTTTTGAAAGGCAATACGCCTACGCAAATCAAAGTTGAGATGGATTCTGTATATGGGAACTCTGCACCATCATTTACCACGGTGAAATTTTGGGCAGCTGAATTTAAACATGGCCGTAAGAGCTTGGGAGACGATGAACGTTCGGGACGGTTCAAAAAGTGCAACTACCGACGAAAACACCGCCAAAGTTCACCAAATAGTACTAGACGACCGCCGAATTAAAGTGAAAGAGATAGCAGAGGTTATGAACATGTCAAAAGAACGTGTTTGTCACATATTACATCAAAATTTAGACATGAGAAAGCTATCCGCGCGTTGGGTGCCACGTTTGCTCACGTTAGACCAAAAACGTGTTCGAATGAACATTTCCAACGCTCTGTTGGCGCAGTTTGGCGCAATAAATCCGAGTTTTGGCGACGATTAGTTACTGTAGATGAAACTTGGATACACCATTATACGCCCGATTCAAAAATACAGTCCAAACAGTGGACTGCAAAGGGGGAATCGGCTCCAAAAAAAAGCAACAACTGTTTTTTCGGCTGGGAAAGTGATTGCGTCTGTTTTTTGGGATAGTCATGGAGTTCTATTAATTGGAGACTTTTAATAAGGAGACTATGTAGAAAAATAAAATAAAAAAATCTGAAAAAATGTCTTTTATCTTTGTTAGGTCGGAAACTTTTCAGAGCACCCTCGTATAACACGAGAGCTTTTTGAAATGAAATTCATTGAAATGTCGAAGTAAACTTCACATTTCAATGAGAATTGTGTTGCTAGAAAAAAATGCTCGTCTTACGGACTCGTAATTTTTCAAAAGCAGCTTATTTCGTTACATTGCCTAAAGGCCACAAAACTCAAATTATAAATGTCAAGTTTACTTCGACCCAAAAAACAGCTTGAGTGTAATTCGGTAAGACAATTTTATGAATACGTAGATCACTAAATTAACAAATAAGGTGTACGTTAGTTTATATGATTTAACGGAAAAGTTGACGTAGTTGAATTCACAGTATTGAGACGCACATTATTGTTGATGGCTTTTTCAATTTCTCCAATCGAAGACTATAAAAATCGAAACATTTTCACAGATTAGATACTTCTCTGACAACGCAAGTTTGAGAAAAAAATGTTTACACTATTGGTTTTTATGCCAGAGTTGCATAAACCTGAAAAAAAAAACGAGAATTTTATAAATTTATAAGGTACAGTCATGCTCACATAAATCTAGTACAAGAAATTAGGTTACAATAGCAACTTTATATAGCAATGTCAATTTTTTGTACTAGATTTATGTGAGCATGACTGTATATACAGGTTTTCAACAGATTTAATAATTAATAGAAAACCATCAATTTGATTATTGTTGTTGGGTCTCGGCAACTAGTTTATCGATTCTGGAATGTAAAGAAGTGATCGACAGACGAATAACAGGATCTGCTCCTAGCCGATTTCATTGTTTTGTTTTTATTGTTGTCATTGCCGAGAAAGTTAATTCATATAAATACGTTGTTGAATAGCGCAACAAATTATGCACTGCCTTTTCGTGAAGTCCTGGGTATTCAGATTTCGCTTTTATAAAAAAATAATAGTAGTAGATTGAGATATGGATTTTAATCCTTAATCTGAGCAGAGTTCGATGAGGCTCTCGTCTTCGGTGTCTGATAACTTATTTACATGTTCTATAAAATGATTCGTGACCCACAAATTCCCTGCTCGAGGGTCTGTTCCAGGTAAGTTATACTTTTACTTCAATGACTGAGTAAGATTTTCAAGAAGTTCACAAATAATATTTTTGTTGTTGCGAATATTCACTTCTGTTGTAGTTCGTTGAAGGCCCAGATTTAAATCATTTATCAGGGGAAAAATTAGCAAGTTTTGCTAATTCATTATCCTTAGAATGATCTCCCAATTTTGAATTCTTCTTACTCAAAAATTCAACAGTTTCATTTCTTAATTCATACAACCTCTTCAAAACTTGCCCTCGCGACAGTCAATATACTTCAGCATGCAGAAATAAGTGTACGTGATCAGACCCCATTTCTTGACACAAATTGGTAAATCTCGAGTTGAGTGCATTGCTTTTAATAAAATTTACAATATGTACTGATAGTAGTAAGAACTTCATTCAGTTTCGGAGATAACTTTTTAGCAGCTAAATACTCACGGTGAATAAAGCAATGTTTCCAGCATGTTTCCAGTCATATTTGCTTCCCCATCAGTAGACAATCCGACACAATTTTTCCATTCAAGATTTTTCAATATTTCATTACCGGTTGTGTGAGACGACAATTCAAAGCAGCATAAAAAATCTTCTTTTATGTTATTTGTTTCATAATCAATTAAACGCACATGGACTAAAAGTATGGCTTTATTGGTAATATCAGTGGACTCATCTATTTGCATTGCAAACCATTTTGAGTTTATAATTTTTAATATTAATTGTTCTTCAATGTCCATTGCATATTCAATATGTCTGCGTTCAATTGTATTGTTGGAAAGAGGAATTACTGTCATTTTGTTTACAGCTGTAACACCCTAAAACTTTTGCACAGACATCTAAAATGCATAGTAATATCAATTCTTCCGCAACTAAATATGGCTTTTTGCTTTCAGCAATTCGATGTGCTATTAAATAAGACACCTTTATAAATTATTTATCCGCCAAAAACAGAATTTTTGAAATACTTTTTCCAAATTTTTAGCTCTACGGATTTTCGTTCAAAAAGTCAAACAGTTTGTGGGCAAATTGGTCAAAATTCGTATTTAAATGACGGGCTAGCTTACCAGGTTTCATGCTTTCATTGGATAAAGTAATTCCACAAATAACACACTTTGTGGGTTTGGTTAATTCTCGTCTGATGCTGGATATACAATACATGCATATTTTAAATATAACTTTATACTCCAAATATCGGAGTTGTACCTCCGAAAAAATGAACTCATCTTCTTTGTCTTTTGTAGTGGATCATCAAGCTGTGAGTCGTTTTTGTCATTAGTCGTTGCAGCACTGGGTTGGTGAAGAAACCCAACTAACGTTGACTGAACTTTCTCTGTATCCATTGCAAAACTAGTCTTGTTATAAATATGTTTGGACTATACACAACAATAATTAACACAACAAAGAAGCTTATAGAAATTCAATGCGTTCGCTACTTTTGTAGAGATTCTTCGGGGAATAACAGCTACTTACAGCTAATTTTTGACACCGGTACGCAGAGAGTATACAGAATCGGATAGTACAAGGCATAGTGTTTTAAATTTAGTAGGTACTTATTTTCATTTCCATTTTCTTTTCCTATCTTAAGAATTGTATTTTAAACTTAGTACACTTAACATATTTGACGGTAGGCTCTATAGGTGAAAGATGTTTTACCAATAACGAATAAACGTTATTTGTGAAACACATACCGTGTGTGTTATTATAGTTATTAACGTCATTAGGCCGATATGTAGCAAATAACGGACGCAGGTTTAAGTTTTTGAACCCAGGCGAAGCGGAGCGTAGCGTAGCGCAGCCGAGGCTTATACAAGTCTGTTATTTGTATATCGGCCGTGTGTCATTCAAGATTTTTTGTAATACGAATATTTTAGCAACATTTAGTCCACATAGATGTAGGAGAATAAATTTCTGATTTTCCCTTTACGTAGGCTAGTAGTACATATTCACTCACCAATTTAATCTGTTAATTTTTGCGTCACTGTAAAAGATCTTTATACTCTTTCTGGTATCGTTTCTTCGTTTTTTTTGGACAGCAAGTCAATACTTGCAGCTGATGCTGCCTCTAATATCTTGGCAGGAATTTCAATGTTTTCTTTATCCATTTTCACGGACCGATAACTAACTATGCAACTATTTACTATGACCGACAGGCATTTGTCAGTCATGGCCTGAGCAATTTTAAATTTGAATTGTTTAACCATGGTGGGCGTGCGTTCCCCTTAACGGCCGGTGTCCGTTAAGAATTCTTAACGGCCGCTGACAGTTTAGCATGACATTACAGTGCATTTTTAGTTCTGATAAAACGGTATAACAGTATAGTATTCCGAAAAAAATATATTTAGAACGTTAGGTAGGGTAGGGTAGGTAAATTGGTGCTACACTGTCAGCAACACATGCTAGCTTGGCTGGCGTGGGCTGGTATCATCAGTAATGAGGGGATTTGCATCTGTTGCGGACCGGTAAAAATGACAAAACACTGCTCTAGAACACGCGTGAAAACATGAAACGACGAGTTCAATTATGTTTACGCAAAAATGGAGGTTATTTTTAACAATTATCCATTTTTTATTTGTCTGAATCAAGTCACAGGCACGGACATACCTTTGAAATTTCACTGCCATACCTTTGAAATTTCACAGCCATCCTGATAGTGTTTTTGAATGAATATATGGTATAAGTAGTAAGCCAAGGCAATTAGGTATAAATATTAGATGACACACCGATTGAAGACCGTTGATTATATCACACGGGTTCCTTCGAATTACTGTTGCTGTCGAATTCTAAGGATTGCAAAAAAATTCTAAAAAAAATGCTTACGCAGTGCAAAGTTGATTAAAGGTCAGATGGTAATCAACTTACAGCTCCCCCATTGATTTAGTTAAATGTATCCTCCAACAATGCCCGCCCAATTTATTTCATTGAACAACTTTCGGCTCCCGGGCTTCGCAGCCCCGGCCGGGAATAATGATACAAATTAACTCGACACAAAGCAAGTCATTAACTTAATTCGAAAATGTGAATAAGGCTATCTTCCTTAATCGATGTTTTACGCATAGTATCAATCATTAGCTAAAAGGTTTGGGCGTCGTGAAAGCCCCGGCTCGAAATTGATCCAGAAGCGAGCTTTGACGAGACGCGGGATGAAAACGCAGGCCTAGCAAAAAATATCGCTGCGACAAATCGAATCGCAGTCATCGCCAATATACCTGCTTTAGCTATACTTATAGATCGAGTGATAAATCCGTAATCGGCGTGTCTGTGCTCGATGCGAAATCAATAATCGCGTCCCTGGCGAAATGAAATCCGCGGCGTGCACATATTTATTTAAAGCGCCACTTAATGTTGTACCACCCCCTCGATACATCACGGAATATCTGCACAATATCCACCGAACATATTATTTATCGGGATATTGGATTTTCTGAAAAGGAATATTTCCGGTCGCGTTTTATTGTCGGCTCAAATGAGGGATGGCCTGGGAAGCCGACTGTAAACAATTTCCTATTGGCGGTGGGAATGGGGTGTAATGTGCATCACTTTTCATATTTATCTAAAACGCAGCTCTTCCTGCCCGCCGCCCAAGGAAAAGGGGCGCGAGGGGACGGAATTTACTGCTTACGGGGACCGTTATTCTAAAATTACACATTCATGAACAATAACGCGCAACGTTCTGCTCGGGAATTGCCGCAACGGAATTTGAATTATTCACAGGTAGATGTGTTTGCAATTTGTTTACATTTATCGCGCAGCGTAAAAGTTACACCCCCGTGTATATCAAAACACACAAATAAGATGTATTCATGATGAAGACAGAAGAAAGCTTGAAATGGGTATCATTAGTTTTTTTATATCCGTCAGTCAAAGGATCGTTTAAATGAAAGAAAATTTCTATCAGGTAAAGTTTTCTAAATAACGATAATACGAGGGCTGTTTGACGGAAGAGTGACTTTTCAAAGGTTGGTAACACTTTCGCTATAATGATTATGTTGCTAGCTCCTAAGGCCTTTCGGAGGTCTACTGTCAAAATTTGGCACCAATCTGACAGATAGATTATGTTTTATACTTATTTGAAGAAAACTGTTTTCGTTGTTGTGTAAATATGGAGAAAAAATAATTTCGAGTGTTGATTAAACATTATTTTGTACGTGAAAAAACAATTAAAGAAACCGAGGAAAAGTTACGTAAATATTATCCAGAATCTGCTCCGTCCCATGGAATGATTTGTAAGTGGTTTCTGCTTTTAAAAGTGGCCATATGAGCACGGTTGATGCAGATCGTCCAAAACCATCATTTACTGTAACTACTCCAGAAATGGTTAATAAACTCTATGGCCTTGTAATTGACAATCGTCGAATAAAAGTTCGTGAGATAGCTAATGAAGTAAACATCTCAACCAAACGGGTATACAATATTTTGCATGAACATTTCAATTTCAAGAAAAAGCATTCCGCGAAATGGTTGCCGCGTTTTCTTAATGGTTAACAAATGCGCGCTCGCATTAAGAATTCAGAAGAATGTTTGGCCGTCTTCAACGTAATTCAAAGGATTTTTTTCGTCGATATGTCACAGTAGATGAAACTTGGATACACCATTATACTCCAGAAACATGCATACAGTCTAAATAATGGATTTCTCCATGCGAACATGCTCCCAAAAAGGCAAAAACATTTTTTTCGGCCAATTAGGTCATGGCCACAGTTTTTTTGGGATTCTAAAGGGGTAATCTTTATTAATTGTTTACAAAAAGGAAAAACGATAACTGGCCAGTATTATGCTGATTATGCAGACACGTTTTGATGCCGAACTTGAAAAACAACGACCGCATTTGATGAAGAAAAAAGTGTTGTTCCATCACGATAATGCGCCCTCACATTCGTCTGCAATTGCTACAACTAAATTGGCTGAATTGCATTACGAATTACTGCTTTATCCGCCATATTTGCCAGATCTGGCTCCCAGTGATTTCTTCTTATTCCCAAATTTTAAAAAATGGCTGGGTGGAAAAAGATTTTAGGCAACTGAAGAGGTGATAACCGAGTCAAATGCATATTTTGAAGACTTTCCGAAAGATTACTTTTTGGAAGGTTTAAAAAAACTGTAAACTCGCTGGGCTAAGTGTGTACAGTTAAAAGGGTGTTATGTTGAAAAATAAAATATTTTTTAAACAGAAAAATAACGTTTTCATTAAAAAGTCACTCTTCCGTCAAACAGCCCTCGTATATAATTACCATATTCGTATTTATTTAAAATGCCACGGGATATGATTTATATTTTAAGTTGTTGACACAAAAATTAAAAATCCTAAAAATTGACGTTTGAGTAACGGTTGAAATAATTAGAGGAAAGCAAAATAGGTCTCTAGATACAATAGCATTAGGGTACTTACAGAAAATTCATTATACATACTTAGAGTTTCATAAATAAAATAAGATGTTTTGAATTTTATATTTTTATATTATAGATAATAAATATAACTGATGTATTACTTATAATATACTTTATTAGAATATGCATACATACTTTGCATATATTTAATCACATTAATCCAAACGTCTTAATATACAACATACAAGGAATATCAATTTTAGTGTGATTTTTTTTTAATATTTACACATGCAGCGCTGCAAAATTAATGCATATTTATGTACGATATAAAAAGACTGAAACGGAAATTTGCAGTTTACGAACTAAATTTTATTTCCATAGCAATATAACGAACTTATAACAAAAAAGATAAATATAACTAAAATATATTTAGAATAGTGTTTTAACTTTGAAGCCCTGCGTATGTATAAAAAAAATATCACAATTTGTTTAATGTTTTTGCTTTATTGGCTATTGCAAATTAAATATGTAAAAATATGTTTTTCTGCTACAACTGGAAAGTAAATACAACCATTTTTTAATTGCATTGCATATGCAGTGCGTTCAAAAAGCAATGTATAAGTTCGGTAAATTTTTTTGTTTCCATGCATTGGTTAAGTTTCTTAAACATAGTAATCATATTTTTCCCCTATAATTCCAAAGAGTTATTTTATTGAATAATGAGGAAAAAGTGATGCAGATTGGAACGAATTTATTCTTTTAAAGAGCGTTAGATTTCCAAAACGGCTATAAGTATATATTCTGTAACAAGGTTAGAATGAAAGTTCGACACGAGTAGAAGGTTCTGAACGCAAACGTTAGTGAGCGGGAGGAACCACGAGTAGATCGACTTTTCATTCTAACCGAGTAACAGACTATAGTTTATCCATGAGCAGAACCTATTAATCAAGAACAAGTGGAGTGGAGTATTATCAAATTCCATATCTGATATACTGGACTTGTGTCCAGTATCCAGTCAAGAGTGAGAATTTTTACTATCTATTATTAAAAATGATTTCGGAAATATCACATTCACGTGGAGAAATTCTGACTCCTAGAATGCAGAGTTGAATTTGTTTCGCACACAGCGTGATTGGCAGCTATCAGCGACAAAAACTTATCATCGAACTCCCACTACAGATAAGCAGTTTTATATACTTTACGCAGACTACCAGCCAACAAAAGGTTATAACATTGGGAAAGTCATTGCTCCGGAAGTAAGAGATTATATTCGAGATAATTTTCGTGGGTTGCCATAAACTCAAAAAAATCCAAAATCCAATTGCAACACACATTAGGCGATGACTTTTATTTATTTTTTCTCCATTAGAAGCGTATTTTATTTCAACCGTCACTGAAACGTCCAATGTCAATATTTCAACAGTAGATAACCAAATTAAGACAAAAATTTGATAAAATAAAAAATGCATGTTGTGGGGAAGGCCCTTTAACATACCAATAATTAAAATATTAAATTTCATTGTTCGAGTGCTATGATTTTGTTTTTAGATAAGTGTGCAGTTTTCAATTATATCGTTTGTTGAAATATTACAGTTGTGTTAGTAGTTATTGCACTACTATTACATACTATTTTTTACATACCTATTGTGTGTACTTAAATACATATTAAAAGAAGTAATAAAATTATATTAAGTAATGAAATTTAAATATTCAATAAAAATATTCATTAAATGCAAAATAATAGCTAGGTTTAATAGCAGTTAGCCATTTTCAACCAAAAATTAATGAGTGATACGTCAGCCTGCAAAACTTTTGATCACCAAGTTTCAATTTAAAATGTCTTCCTGTTATTGAGTTATCGAGTGGACAAAATGCATGACACGTACATAGATACAGCCAAACATTTTTGTCTACAGTTATCACAAAAATCAGTTATCACATAACGTGTACTTCCTTCAAAATCCGAGTTTTTGCACGTTTAAAATAATTTATCTATTCAACGAATAATAATTAATACAAATATAATTGCCTATAATTCAAACATTCCAAAAAAATAAAATAAATTCCAAAATAATCCAAAAAACGCACTCAAAAAATTGCAATATTTAAAAAAAAATACTTAAAATTTCATCATTTATGTATAAAAATCTATAATATAATCCAAATTCAAAACATATTACAAAAAAATTGCAATAGTTTTGAAAAATCTCTCGTGATTTTAACAATCTTTAAATATCAATCTAATAAAACTTTAATAAGATTTCAACATTACAGTAAATTAAAAATTGATGATAGAATGCAGTGGTTCCCAAAGTCGCCCAGGGGGCACTGGAAAGTTCCAAAGGGGTGATAAGAACCTTGGATGTAATTGGGGGGCGCTGAATATAAATAAGGGTTTGGTAACAAAATGATTCTTTTTTTTTTTTAAATTATTATTATAATATTGAAAAGTGTTTAGATCCGTTCTCATTATAGGTGAATTCAACAGGTGAAGTGTCAGCACTACCATAGTTTACATAGACTAGTTTTGACCGGCGGGGGGGGGGGGGGGGGGGGGGGGGGTCATCATCAGCATCTAAATAGTCATACTGTGACTGGCTAGACCAAATACATGTGAGAACCCCTGATCTAATGGAAGAATTGTATACTTTTTTTAATTTAGACGTTGTGCTGAAATTATTATTTACGATGTAGGTAGAAATCTGTATTAGCAAACTACGTAATATTTCGCTAAAAGGAGAATATATATTTACAGGGACACTAGTTTCATGTTAGTCTCACTGTTTTAATGTACTATGCCTAGTAATTTTCCTTAAAAAAAAGTTAATTGATAATTTTTCATGAATAAAATCGCAGTTGTATTCGTTGGTTACGTATTGGTTATTCTGACAGCTGCCAGCATTGAAAAGTAAAAAACTCATGGCAGTTAGTTGTGATACTTGAAAATCTGATAGCTACCTACAATAACAATTGAAAATCTGATATCAGCATTGATGATTGAAAATCTGACAGTTTTCGGTGATGATAACTAAAAATCTGATAGTTGTCAGCGTTAATAACTGAATAACCGACAACTCTCAACTATGATTACTGAAAAACTGACAGCTCTCAGCAATGATAACTGAAAAACTGATAGCAGTTAGTTATGATAATTCAAAATCTGATAGCTATCAACAATGTGAATTCTAATAGCTACGATCATTGATAACTAAAAAACCTATAGCAGTTAGTTATGATAATTGAAAATCTGATAGCTACCAGCAATGATAATTGAAAATCAGATAGCTGCCAGCATTGTTTAGTGAAAAAGTGATAGCAGTTGATTGTGATAATCAAAAATCTGATAGCTACCAACAATAACAATTGAAAATCTGATATCAGCGTTAAAGATTAAAAATCTGAAAAAAAGACAACCCTCAACTGTGATAACTGAAAAACTGAGAGGGCTCAGCAATGATATCTGAAAAACTGATAGCAGTTAGTTATGATAATTCAAAATCTGTTAGGTATCAACAATGACAATTCTAATATCTGCCAGCATTGATAACTGAAAAACTGATTGCTGTTAGTTATGATAATTGAAAATCTGATTCAGCTATCAGCAATGATATATGATCATCTGATAGTCACCAGCATTGATTACTGAAATACTGATAGTAGTTAGTTATTAATCAAAAATCTGATAGCTACGTACAATGACAATTGAACATCTAATAGTTGCCAGCATTGATAACAGAAAAATTGATAAGTTCTTTCTTCAGTTGACTCTGACTATTGACGAATAGACAATAGAAACAAATATGTGATGCAGCACAAAACTATCCATATGAATGTCAATAAAATGAAAGAAAAAAATCAATTTCAACATGTTATCCACGATTCTTTTCATAGAAAAAAATACAAGATATTTATTTAGTTGACACTGTCAATAATGCCGGTAATAGCAAATAATCTGACGCACACTTAACTTTATCCACATTAATACGAATACAATGATAACAATTGAGGAGCTGGGTGCAAGAACAAATTTGTTTATTTGAATATTTGTACCCTTATTAATAAATAAAAAAGTTCTGTACTTCCTTAATTTTCCTAAAATTTTAATTTGCAAATAAAAATTTTAAGAAAATTAAGGAAGTACAGAACTTTTTTATTTATATTGACAACCTTAATATGAGGAATCTAATAAATAAGAAACCTTATTTATAAGTCTGTTCAAAAATATGTGAGAAAATTATTCTGTATTTGCAAATAATTTTTTTAAGAAAATTAAGGAAATACAGAACTATTTTATTTATATTGACAACCTTAATATGAGAAATCTAAGAAATACGAAACCTTATTTATAAGTCTGTTCAAAAATATATAGCTACTGTTCATAGAAAAATGTATAAATTATAAAAATAAAATATAGCAATTATTGCTATATTTTTATGTTAACATTTATTAAGTTTTGAATCTTTGGACGCGTTTTTCTCGAAACTATTTTTTTCGACTTACGCTATTCTTGCACTGATGTCCACAATTAACAATTTCATTTTCAACATACTATTGATTCAACGATTTCTTTTGTAGAAAAAATGTGCAATTTTAGATTTTCTTTAATATATCGTATTTTTAAAACTATTAATAAAAATAAACATATTATTAACACTAACTTTCAGTTGTTGATTTTATTTTTCATAAGCATTTCAAATCCAAATTTTTCGTTTTCATCGGTATTAAATTTACAACGATCACGCTCAAACATTTTATTGCAAACCTTATATCCCATTATATTAATTATGGTTAATTTATTTTATTTATTTATTTAGCATAATTTTGTCAAACTGCATTGTAAATGGAAAATTTCATAATCATCGATGGTCGACGATGGCCGAAATGCATCGTATGAGATGCATTTACACAGTCATCAAGATAGTTGCATTTTTAATCTGTAGCATTCCATTGGATTTATCCATATCTTGTGTGTCTTAGGCAGGAGATACTAAGATTATCTGACTTCCAGTATGTGTTAGTTCATTTAGCGTTATCCAGGGTGCACCACGAGGAGGCGAATTAACTTTACACCCCACTTTACGTTATGATTAAAAGAAATTACACTGGTAATTATGAAATTATTTCCTTGTCTCGTCAAGAAAAACTAATCTGCAAATCATTATTTTACACCATCTGTACATCATTAATATGTTATTGTTTCTAACCTAGAGGAGTTCTTTGTCTTATTACTACTTATAATGTTAATCATTACTATTTATTATTATTATTTCTCTTCGTCACAAAATTACCAAATGCGGTCTGACGTCGGTCGTTCGCGAATACGTTAATTAAGCAACATTGAATGAACACAATAGTCCGCCGTCTGATCCTGTAATTTATTTGTAGGCGTTCATGCCCCGTTAAGTAATTTGCATAGTCTAGTTTGTCGAATTGTTCCACAGCCAGTGGTTGAATGTGATTTGATTCTATTGCACAACAAGCTAAAATAATAAAACGTACAATCTCAGTGGACGATTCGTTAAGTTAAAGCATTCGCTCAATACTGCAGGGCTTTGAATATGTGCTGCCAGTGTAGTTATTGATTTTTTTTGTTAAATGCTTGAGTCGATATATTGAAGAAGGTCTGGAAAATATGGCAATACGCGAGAGTGCAATATAATAGTGTGAAATCAAAATACCAATAAATGAGTTTGAGTTTGAGTTGTTGAGTTAGTTTGTAAGTACCTAGTTTAAGAATAAATCGGTTACAAACTTACGAAAGATGGAAATGTTAAAAAATCTGCATTGATAATCTCCTTGTTGTGTTTCGTTTCAAAGCTTGCGTGCACAATATTCTAGTCTAGGCGACATTGATATTTTGGTAGTGCCTTGCTGGATATTAGGCAAGGATTTCATAGGCGCCGTGTAAAATCAAGACTGAAACCGAGGAAATAACGACAATCTGTCCCCGGAATTCCCACCTGGAACACGATTTCCTCCCCGCAGGAACGCAAACCTGCGTATACGCCAAACAGGCATCCATCTAATCGCGCTCCTTGGCGACAGGCTTACCGAGCACTTCCGGTTTACGCAACGCCTCGCAGCGGAGTCGAAGCAGACCGGATGGCAGCGCACTTTACGGTCCCCCGACCTGCAAAACTTCCAGGCCGAATAAAACACAGCGGTCCAGCGAGTTACGGCGGCATTCCGCGTTAACTACGGTTTAATCGCGTGTTTTTTTGAGGGGGAAGTTTGGATTGGTGGTAATTTGCAGGATTCTGAAGCCCATGAGACGGCTCGTGAATAATTTAGTGTCGACGCGGATGAATTGTTCGCTGGTAGTTTATAGTTTTTGTAATTAATATCGCACAAATGCGGCAGAAGACAAGCGCTGGGCTCACAAAAGCATTTATTTGTCTAAATGTGTATTCCGAATCCGAAAATGTAATGTACGAAAATGTACAGATTTTATTCACAAAATAATAACTAGCAAAATAACGTTAATCAGCTTTCGTTGCAGAGCAGAAATTCATTAGCAACACTTGTTGGCAGAATGAGCTATCACGTACAACAGACGGAATATTTTATTAGTAAGAAGCGCGCAATTCTCAGCAACTGTGACTGAATAAAGGGATATTGTACTTGTAATTAATTAAGTAAATCTGAACATATTCGCAAAAATAATACCCGAGACACAGTACGTGCTTGGATATTATTTGTACACAAAGATTTTCCGTGGATATACTTCCCGCCCTAAATCAAAATGGCATATTGATCAAATGTTCCATGGTTCTATCATTTTTTTTTTGTGAAATTTTAAGTTCAGATTCCAACATAAATTGTACAATTTATGTTACTTTCTTTCTTAGTTTGCAACCCCCGTTTGTCTCGGTTCAAAAGGGACTATGCTTTTAATAGGCATTTTGTTTATTTATTATACTCCCATTCATCACCTCCCATCATTCGTCTATGATGGGAGGTTGATCGCGAAATCTGTTAAAAGTGCAAGCTGGAATATATGCGCATGTGGGCCGTGCTTTAAGCTCTCGGCAGTTAATTGCGGGGAGCTAAGTTAGTCACGAAGAGTCAATCTAGAACGTTGCATTCAGAGTTGCTTTAAGAGCCAACCACTTTATAAGTGCCAAGGTTATGCTAATTGGTTACACCTACTCATAATGGTTCTGCCCATTGCATTAAATAACGTTGAACGGCATGATAATTACTATTTAATTTAATCCGTCCCAGATGTTGTCTGAATGGTAATTTACCTGCAACATCCTCGGCTGGCACGCTATTCTGCTGCGTTCGTACTTTTTTTTGTCCCGAACATCTGGCGAGATAGTGTTTAATTCGATACATGGGCGATGGATAGAAATAACTCCGATTAGAAATATATACTTAGGGCCGGTTTTTCAATGGATGATTAAATACTTGTTTAACCTAATCGATGTTAAAATTAATCAAAACAATTTAATCTCGGTTAACACAATTGGGTTTGTTAATAGTGAATGCAACTCCGATTACGTTAATCACGATTTGAATACTCTAATGATAATTAGTCTATATTTGTTGTTAAAGGTTATAGGTTGGCAAGAAATACGAACTTTACGTCAGTGTACCAAGTGAGCTGTGATAGTTTCTGACATGTTTGCAGACCATTTGTAAGGTTGTGTCAGTTCTGGTGTATACCTTTTCAAGTTCAAATTGAGACCAATCAAGTTCAAATTGAGACCAATCAATTTCAAATTGAGACCAATCAAGTTCAAAGTGATTCCAATCAATTTCAAATTGAGAACAATCAATTTCAGATTGAGACTAAACAAAATCAAGTTGACACTAAACAATATCAAGTTGTCATAATAAATTTTATTTGTTTACTCTCAACTTGGTATTGTTTGACTCTCAATTTGAACTTGAAAAGGTATAGTTTGAAACAATAACAAAAATGACAGAAAAACGTAAGCACAATAAGAATTTTACGGCGGCGGAATGCGATATCTAATAAACCTGGTTCAAAAATTTGAACATATAATTGAGTGTAAGAAAACTGACAAAGTGACGATAAGGCAAAAAGAAAATTGTTGGATGAGAATTGAAGAAAGTTTCAATTCCAACAGTGGCGAATATTTAAGAAGCGCAAAAGAATTAAAATTGAAATGTGACAATATGAAAAGAAGTTTGAAAAAGAAAGTGGCAGCCAATAAGTCGGAGAAAATGAAAACTGGTGGTGGTATAAACAAATCCATACCTCTTACACCTTGCGAAGAAAAAGCTTATTCTATGATTCAAATGGCGGTAGATGGTTTAACGGCTAGATATGATAATCACAACGATGATCAAATGGATATCATGGATGCGGTAGTGATGTTTGATGTAGTATTTCAGTCAACACATTGCAATGAAATTTTTAAATGAGAATATTTTGTTCCTACATTTTTACAGAATGAAGTTTTAGCAGCAAACGAAAGTTTTGATTGGGGAAAATGGACTCCAGCCTCTTTAAGAAAGCCAGTGTCGAAATCTTTGAGGGTCATTGATAATGAAGTGCAAGTACTCGAGAATGCTAGACCTGAAGTCCAATGCTCAACATCCAATGTTGCAGCAACCCAATCAATAGCTACAGAAACACGTAGTGTTTCTGTAGTTGTCAATGATCGCAAAGAAAACACAAAATGTAGTCATTTAAAGACACAAAAACGTAAACGTTTTGCAAAATTGCTAGAAAAAACAAATGTGAATCCTCTGGTAGATGGTAGTACATATGAAATTTATTAGTGCTGGTAAAGGGTCTCCCAATAGGAACGATATGTATTTAAGACATCGTAACAACCATATCTACAATTGTAAAAATCTCACCAGTTGTCATTAGTTTTTAGTACAGTTTGAAAATTTATCATTGCAAAATACACGTTTCAACACCTTTTTGTTATAATCCAAAAATAATCGCAACGTGATTAAAACTCAACGTGATCTTCGTGAAAATCGTTCCTATTGTTAAGCTAGTTCTTTTTCCAATCGTAGCCTTAACTTGACGCCATATTTAATACATACATTTTCGCCATTTTACCTATTAATAATAATAATCACTTACATAATATACTGTATTTTCATTGATTAGGATGCGCAGGCTTTATATTGAACTCGATCCGAAGATGGCATTGGCTCCAAATGATTTCCCCACATATAAAGAGTATTCTTTTAGTATTGTATATTAACTATAATTGGAAGGACTTACCGGGGGAGCATCTTCCCTTCCCCCGCCAGTTCTCTCGCCAACTGGATCCTTAGCAGTCACGGCTTCGACCATTATTCCCTACGACTATTGTATTTCACCTTCATGTGCAAAGCAGTGACATACACCTCTTACTAGGACGAACCTCTAGGACGAACCTCTCTTATTTCATTTACTAGGACGAACTACTCTTATTTCATTTACTAGGACGCACCTCCAGGACGAACCTCTCTTATTTAATTTACTAGGACGAACCTCTCTTATTTCATTTACTAGGACGCACCTCCAGGACGAACCTCTCTTATTTCATTTACTAGGACGCACCTCTCTTAATTCATTTACTACGACACACCTCTCTTATTTCATTTACTAGGACGCACCTCTCTTATTTCATTTACTAGGACTCACCTATCTTATTTCATTTACTAGGACTCACCTATCTTATTTCATTTACTAGGACTCACCTATCTTATTTCATTTACTAGGACTCACCTATCTTATCTCATTTACTAGGACTCACCTATCTTATTTCATTTACTAGGACTCACCTATCTTATTTCGATTACTAGGACTCGCCTATCTTATTTCGTTTACTAGGACTCACCTCTCTATTTCATTTACTAGGACGCATTTCTATCTAATATCGGCTAATGTCGGCTATCGGCTTATATAAACAAACACCTCCCGCCTCCAATATTAATAATCAAATATTAGCCAATGATACAATTTGATACCTAACACTATTGAAAAACCAACGAAAACTCACGAAAACACGCCGTTGGATACTGAATAAGCGTAAAATGATAATGCTTGGTTGATTAAATTCTATTTCTATTCAAAATCAAGCAATTTATCTGAACAATCGGGTTTTCAAAATTTGAACCATGTGATTGCTTCGGCAAAAAAATATGATTTCCATTAATTTAGTAGCATTAAGACAATAAATGTCTTTTAATATATCCAAATAAGTATATCCAATAAGTAATATAAGTTATGTCCAGTTTTCGCAAAACTTTAGGGTGAAATTGATAAACTGCTAAAAAACTTGCTTGCTAAAAACGATTGTTCAGTGATAGGATGAAATAATTAAATAATAATTGGCCGCTCAGCCAATAACAGCGTTTCGTCGGTCACGTGACAAAATGTTTAAGTTTTACGATATTGTATGTTGTTTGTTGATAAGTTACAATGAAAACCAAACGTTTTCTCTGTGGGATGTTTAATTACAGGTTATAAACTTTACGTTAAGACACAAAAAGGTTTTTTTTTTTTTTTCAGGAAGACCCTATTCAAGTAGAGAATAATAATTGATCTCAGATAATATTTTTTGGAGTTTTGAAGCGTCGCAAAGTGCTTCCTCTAAAAAAATAATGATTTCTTTAATTGCTCCAGCTGTATTTCGAATTTCATTTAACGAATTAAAATCGCGAATGCGCATGACTGGCACAATTGAAAATCAACGCAACCAATATGGTGAACCATTGTACCAACATGCGTCATATCTTTGGCCCACAAGGTAGTTCAGATTTAAACCGCATTGTCCTAAAAATTCAATTATTGTGTCGGTAATTGATTTATAGTTTAGTTTTTCTAAAGGAACATATCCCAAAAACTCATTTTGACATATTTTTTTAACGCAGATACTACTAACCAGTGAAAAGCTGTTCAGGTCCACTTATGTCAGCAGTCTCATAAGCCAAAATCGAAAAAGCATCAGCTTCCTTGGATTTGGTGAGAAATATAGAACACATTTTTTAATCCTGATTCTAGATGATTTTTTAAAGTTTGTCTCCAGATCAATTCGGAAAAATTGTAAATCTTTGAAAATAGAACTTTCGTCTTTTTTTTACATCGAAGTTGTTGCACACAATAAAATCGTTAATACCTACAATTGGTAGAATTTTCATTCTGTTTAATTTCTTCATTTTCTATGTGATACACCGAATCAATGTTTTCATCTACCTAGCAGATGCATGAGATTGTGCAGCAGACAATGTAGGAAAATTGTTATCTCATATTCGAAAATTTTCACAAAAACAATCTTTAAAAGCGGGATTATGTGCAGTTGCTAGGCGGAAGGTTCAAATCTGGGAAGGAACATATTTTGTATATCAAAAGATAGTAGTTTAAAGTAATCTTTAAAATTAAATAACATAACTTTCTTGAGTAACTCTATGGAATTTTTAATTGAGTTTTCATCTGAAAAACTAGTAATTTGTTTGAAAATACTTATTATTTTTTATTTAATAAATTGTGCATATTACGTATATTAAATACCACACAATATGGATAGTCACTAATCGCCAATTCGTGCAATAAAAATATGTACTTCTACAAATTTATTTGATCTGTCTCAATATGTAAAAAGTAAACAAATTAAAAAACAAATTCTCCACCTTAGCATATTTTTGTTTGTTTCGCATTGTGAGCCGCTTAAATAAATCACCTTAAGTAATCCGAATGTGGAGAATTTGTTTTTTAATTTGTTTACTTTTTACATATTGAGACAGATGAAATAAATTTGTAGAAATAAATATTTTTATTGCTCCAATTGGCGATTAGTGACTATCAATATTCTGTGGTATTTAATATACGTAATATGAACAATTTATAAAAAAAAAGTATTTTTAAACAAATTACTAGTTTTTCAGATAAAAACTCAATTAAAAATTCCATAGAGTTAATCAAGAAAGTTAAGTTATTTAATTTTAAAGATTACTATAAACTACTAACTTTTGATGATCTTATACTCATTAGTAATATTTTTGACCAACAGATGGCCAATGCCGTTATAAAAACTGAATTTCTAAATCTAATTGAACTTATCACTGAATATACATATTTTTCATTTCAAACCGAAGGTTTAGCAATGGGTTCACCACTAAGCCCTCTATTGGCAGACATTTTTATGGAACACATATAATTCTGGTATAGATATGTTGACGATATTCTAGCATATTTTGATGGCACAGATCGACAATTAAATCAGTTTCTTGAATTTTTAAACTCAATACATCCAACTATTAAATTCACTCTTGAAACAGAAATTTCGTCAAACATTAAGTTCCTAGATTTATCTATTACTAAGCACAAAAACACTCTCACATTTGACATTTATTAACAATAAATTAGCTGCATTTAATGCTATAATTAATAGAGCACTAAATTTACCATTAACAAACGTATCGTTTAAAAACGAAATCAACATTATAAAAACGTTAGCAATCAACAATGGCAATGACATTACTCAAATAGTTAATCAACAAAAACCAATTTAAACATGTATCCAAATTGATTTATAAAGATACAACACCAAATATTAGTTTCTTTAAAACATTAACATTTTTTTGGAGTAGTTAGTTTCAAGATAAAAACCCTTCTACAAAAAGAAAATAATAATATTGCATTTAAACCTTACAATAAATTGTCAAATATATTTTTTAATGCTAAGAGTCCGACCAATTTTATTAAAAAATCTAGAGTATATAAATTGTTTGAAGAAGTAGTTAGCACTATCAGGTAATGAAGAACTCAGTCTATAATTTACATGAACTAGTTTCGACCTGGGGGTCATCATCAGCAGAGTCAAAACTAGTCCAGGTCGAAACTAGTCCAGGTATATTAAAGACTGAGTTCTTCATTACCTGATAGTGCTAACTACTTTTTCAAACCTACTTAATCAGAATGGATCTAAACACATTTAAATATATAAATTGTATTTTAATAATTGTAATGGAGTATATATCGGCCAATCTGGTAGATCCTTCGAATGAAGACTTAAAGAACATATAGGAGCCTTCAAATTAAATCAAGATAAATCTACATTCGCCACTCACTGACTGGAAAAGCAACAATCGTTTTCAAAAGACAGATACTTAAAGTAATCCATTTTGCCGAAAAGTGCCGTCAATTAGACCTCCTAGAATCAATGGAAATATTCAAATCAAAACACAATAAAGAGCTTACGGTCCTTAATGACCAAACCGAACTGTTATACTCGCCCTTATTTAAATGAAGTGTATTATTTGCTGTATTTCCATTCACTAATATAATTTTAATGTGTAGTTGAAATATGTATAAATATTGCCGCTGTCGTAATTTTAAGTTATTGTAAGTTTGATAATGACCCGATAAGGTGTGGAAACTATACTCAGTACTAAATAAATCTTAGTGACACTAACAAAGTAACCTGCGTGTGTTTTTTACCTATTTCACAATGTATCAAGTAGAGCTGTCAAGCGTTACTCATCAAATAAGTATTTTTGTAGTCGACTAGCTTCATAATGTTTGTTATAGAGATAATCGTGTATAAGCAACTACTTTATGGCATTGTGCCGTAAAGTGTGTCATGAAGTAGCCATAATAACAAAATAAGCACAGTCAAAGTTGACGTTGTCTTTTATTCGTAACATGTATTTCAACTTCGAGAACATACACCATAACGAAGCAGACTTGTAAAGTTTTGACTAATAAAAGACAGTACAATTAATTAATAGATAAATAATATAATTTAAATTCGAACAATTAACCTGTTCTAGAAAATACGCAAGCATAACCTTTTCTGCAATTGTCTCTGAGTTTTTGAACCTTAGCCATTGCCAAAACTTGACATACACTTTCTTATAAACATCTTCCGACATTTTAGGAATCAGACTCGGCTCAGCTTCTGCAGCTTTTTTCAAAATTTCATCACTTATTAAGTCTTCGTCACAACTGTTCATTTTGGCAGAATTTGAGCAAAATTGTTACCATAAACTACAGCTTCATCATAGATCATAGAGCATCCATCAAATGATCATACAAAAACTATGTCAGCACAGGCAACCTCTTCTCAGTTTTTTATACGCGGATTAGTTTTGAACAATTATTTATCAGAAATTTATAATAATGGTCTACGCGACTACAAAAAGTATATAAAAATCCGGATTTTTCCGGATTCCGGAGTTTATAATTCCGGATTAAGGCATTCGTGAAATTCACTCATGCCATTATCCTATGAATTTTAAACTAATATACTATTATAATATTAATATTATAACAATAATGCTCCTATGATTGTGCACCAATCTAATTTCTTGTGTGTAATTTTGTCTCTAATTGGTGTACCAAAAACCGCGAAAAAATATGTAATTCTCAATTTGAGCAACTTGTCCTGTTTTCAAGTTCGCAACAGTTAACAAACTCGCGTTAAGGAAAATTTAATTAAACCGAGTGTGCCTGATATCAGTTACAATTTCAGTACACGATTCGGCTGATACATGCGAAAATGTGGTATCGCCGTATAATCCGCTCATATCTAGATGTTGTTCTGCACATGTCGTGCGGCCACTATCGATCAATTAAATTTGATTAAGCGCGCGATTCCTGCCTCCCCAGTAATACCACTTTAATGGGCACGTAATGACCGATCGCGGGCGGCGGCGCGACTCCCCCCAACCCCTCTGGGGGGCAGCTTTATTCGCCGCCGACACGGAAACAGAGGTTTTAAATTGTCGGGGGGATGAAAGGTCCGCGCGGTGCGTTGCCCCCCACTGCCGCCCCCGCAAAAGGATCGCCAAAGTTCAGGGCCCCGTCTAAGGGGAGCTAATTTAGAATATGATATATTCGCCGCAAAACTCCCCGCCAAATAATTATTTTCCAGCCGCCCCGAACTTTGGAACTCGCACTCATTTGCATAAAGCTATTTGCAATAAATGTAACGATAAATATCTTAAATTTCCTTATAATTCGCGGGTATCGTTATTCACGGAGTTCCATGTTTCGCGTAATTACCGTTGCTTTCGCGCGTTATTAAGCACAAACAAATAAATAATTATCGCTCTCGGTACTATTCAATATACAATATTTCCTGTAGGTACGTGCGCTATATTAATATTTTGGAATTATTTTCCACCTCCCAATATCACGAAAACATTTTATAATACATGTAGTCCTATTGTTGCTTTAATGAACATTCCAAGTATTGTTTGCTTTCAAATACAATGAATATTTCCGCTGGCGATCCAAATCTAATGAAATTCGCGTCGGGATTTCGTTTCATTTCTCGGAATTAATATAATGAGCTCTTTATTGTCTGCGTGTAAATAAAAACGGAGACAATGAATTTCAATTGGGCGGGAATAAGGGGGGAACGCTGATAGGAAAGGTGAGGAATATAAAGCAGGAAGGGCGCTTGTGTAAATGTGGATAAATGGCGGAGGCGCCGGGATCAGGGCGTCCTTCCGCAGATCTCTGGAATATATATTTTTAAATCGCGCCCGGATTTAAATAAAACGCACGCTAATTTAATTCAATAAGGAAACTACATTTTAAAAAAGCCGATAGAATAATTTACCGACCGAAAAATTACACAGATCTCATTTGCTTAATAAGAAGGTACCTCTTATGAACATGAATACATACGCATAGGTACAGTCATGCTCACATAAATCTAATACAAGAAATTAGGTTACAATAGTAATTTTATATAGCAATGTCAATTTGTTTGTACTAGATTTATGTGAGCATGACTGTATGTACAATTGTACATGTCGCACGTTGAAAATAAAAGTGACACGACAATAATCAAAGCGCGGATTTATAAGCATAAAAATTTACAACATAAGCGCTTACAAATACATACAAATCCTACAAAATAAGCAAATAAAATAGCATAAATATTAGAATAAGCACAAAAACGCAGGAAAAGCATGAAAATGCATATTTTATTTTTTATAAAACTACAGAAAAACAAAACAAAACATAATTTTATTAACAAGAACGCACTATAGGTAGATAGAAGTAATATTTTAATAACATAAGTTGGTGATTAATATTAATAACAATAGTAATTAATAACATCATGATTACTGCTCATTTCATTTAAATGAACTAATAATTAAATGTTTTTCTAAATTTTCAACGAAAAATCCCATTCTCCTATCGCTGAGTACATTTTTTAAGTGTGAAAAGCTTCTCTCCACATCCACACTTGCAATCGATGCATATCTAAATTTGGGAACAATTGTAATATTTATCAGCAAATCTTCCACGATATCTCTTTAAAACTCTTGATATTTTTTGTAACTCGCCGAACCCTTCATTTTTTGACAAAACTGCATCACATTTTTTTTAATAATCTCTCTTATAGATCCCCGTACGTTTGAGACGTCATTCCTAAAATCTTCAACTATTTGAACCGCATCTACCAAAGTTGTGTCCTTTGCTTGGAGTTTATCAATCGCTTTGCTTACGAAACTGTAGTTGGTTTTTAGGAATGCTAAATTTTGTACAACCCTCCTATCTTTAAGAACTTTGTGGCATTCTTTAATAGCCTCTGACACATTTTCGGGAAACTCTAACACAAGCTCCTTAAATAAATCGAAATGGTCGGCGTAATAGCAGGCAGCATCTAGCCATGTACCCCATCTAGTTATAACCGGTGCCAGAGGAAGAGGTACATTTGGCATTCTTTCCCTAAAAATTTCAACCCTCAGTGGAGCATTTAGGAAAATTATAGGTTTTTATCAAATCATTGACCAAGGAAATTGTAGTCAAATCGTTTCAGCAACTCGATTAAAACCTTGTGCCAAACAGGTGCAATACATTAATTGCTCATAAAATACGTTTAAATTAGAATATACCTTCAACATATATGAAGCGGCATCAGAAAGCATCAATAATAATTTATCATTTGGTACGGGGTTTGGTAAAAAAAAAGTGTTAATTCATCGTGAACGAATTTGGCAACGGTTTTGCCATTTGTTTTTTCTAACTGCTTGGAACTAATTAAAAATGTATTGGTGGAGTCTTCGTTTAATATTCCAATCATTAAATGGGCGATGTACCGACCATATGAATTAGTAGTTTCATCTACACGGAACCATATGTAATTGTTGCCAATTATCTTTTTTAATTCCTCAATAGTGTGTTTATATACTTGCTCAACATAGTTTTTGCAAATGGTTGATACGGCAGGAATATGTCTACCGGTGTATTTTTGTAAAAAAATATTTAAACATACTATTATCTAGTTTTTTTAACGGAATGTTAGAAGACGCCACTGTATTGCATAAATCAAAGTAAAATTCCTTTTCATTCTGTGTAGAAGAACTCGGAAATAGTTTGCTGGGTACTCATAGTAATAGTTTGCAGATTTGTGTTTTTTTTTAAATTTTCCAGGTGAACTGTTGTTTTGATATGTTCTGTTATGTTAATTTTTTTCTCGCAGTTAATCTACAACATAATACATGCTTGTACCTTGGCCAATAACAGCACAAAATAAAACTTACCGGTTTGATACAAGTCCTGCATATTAATTTGCCGCTCACATATTTTAATTCAGAATGTCCACGTATCCATTCATCGACGGAAGGTTTTACTTTCGGCATTTTATACAAGAAAACTTATAAACACATAATACACACAAGGCACAATCACAACGCACTGAAGATTGAGATAAATTGAACTGAATTGATAGCATACTTGCCCCAGATGCGTTCTGTGCACGTAAAAATAGGGCAATCCCCGAAATAATCAAGCTTTGTTTACCAAATATCACGTACGCACGCTCGCTTTGTTGATGATTTTGTGATAACCAAGCACTCTAGACGTAACGGAGTAATATTAATAATTACAATAATGTGCAACAAAATATATTCCAAGCTAATATAAATAATATGCTATAAAATTGAGAGATAAGCAAATAAGCACCAAAAATAAGGAAATATGCACAAAAAATGCATTAAAGCAATTATAAGCTTAAAAACTGTAAATATGCATAAAAGCACGAAAAAAAAATTGTGACGTTACTTCATTTGCTGAAATTTGTATAAATACGAGGTCATTTTGGTCTGCTATTAAAACTGATGTATAGCATAATACCTAGAAATCCGCGCATTGACAATAATTAATACAATATATTAGCATATTTGTGTTTTGTAATTTTAATTTGTCCTAAAATGATTACCATTAATATACTGCATATAGCAATTCTCTGCTATTAATGATAATTTTTATGATTATTTGAAGTTATTTGTTAACATAAGGTTAAAAATAAAATTATATAAAAACGTCTTTTAACAATACTTTCTGTATAGTGTCACTTTTGTTTTCAACGCGCGATGTATCCATTCAATGATCAAACACTTTCCAGATATTAGTAACATGAGGTACCTTCTAAAAGAAGAAGCAACAGATATTTTTCTGCATAAACATTGTTTTAACCGAGAAATTAGTGTTTTACCATTTTTACTTTAACATTAAACTAAGTTGAAATTATGTACTAAAATTATAGTAGCGCAGCGACATATTTCACTAAAACATAACTAGCTCAGACTCCAAGATTATTCTTATTCAAGGGGGAACTAGAGCAGTGCAACACTTAAACAACCCCGTTCTCGCCCTTCGTGCACGCTCCTTCCGGAAATAATTATAACAAATTTGATTTAAGCGGTGCAGTAACGCCTCGCAAATGAAAATTGCAAACCTCCGGAATGGAATAAAATAGGGCCGAGGAGCTGCTCACTAGGAAAGCGCCGCGAATACAAAACAGTGAAGGGGATTGCGTAAATGCAGATAAATGGTGTGAGCGCTTTAAATTTCTCGCGTCAGGACGTGAGTACGCAGGGTTTATAAAATATAATTAAGAGGGGAGATAATTAGCTTAATTAAGAATGCTGGGGTGTTAATTTTAATGAACCAACTTGTAATTTGTGTAAGCGCAATTGAAAATGTGTGGTGTTACATGTGAGCTTCAAGAGGATTTAATTAACAATGAGATTATTTCAGTTAAACAAAATATTAACAGATAGAGCTAGATACTATAAAATTATATTAATAAATTATGTTATTGAATGAACTTGTAAAATTAGGTTTATAACGATGAAGCTTAACTAATGATTATGACCACAACTGTAGTAGCCTTAATAAATTTTGCATTCATGTAAAAATTGAAATTGAATATATCTGCAGTATTCCATTGTTTGGTCCATTGGTCCATTTCAGTTAAACAAAATAATAACAGACAGAGAGATAGTTATTATAAAATTATGTTTATAACAATGAGGCTTACTCTAATGGTCCAATAGCCCCAGCAGTAGAAACCTAAATAAATATTGTATTCATGTAAAAATTGAAATTGAATATTCACTGCTGTGTGTATTCCATTTGTATGTATTGCTTCGCCAGTATTGAAAAAAAAGTTTAAATCTGACATTACTAGTGCTTCAGTATGTTGATGGTATTTGTAATTGGATTCAATACGACGCGCTATAAACAGATTTCGAGGCGATCGATCCGAATTAATAAGGCTTGGCATACAATCGCATTGTGTTCGGAGAATGCTTTCATATGCAATTCTAATGCGCCTGCAGTTTCCAATTTACTACATATTGTTGAGAATGGAACACGTGTTACGCAGTTAATATTCGAAGATCATGAAACATAAATTAATCAATGTGTGGTGTCATATACTAATTATAATATATGCATTGAGCTACAGAATTAATCAAAATTGAACAATTATTATACCCACAATGCTATCACTGGGGATCCAAAACTTTTAAACATTACGACCCACTTTTTTGAAGCCCAATGCGACCCACTTCATCCATGGCACACTGATTTTTGTTGTTTTAATTCTCGCCATATTTTATGAGTTTTAATTTTTGAATCACAAAAATATCTATTCAAGATCTTATCACGATGCACCAAAGATCCAATCGCTACCCACAGTTTGGGAAACGCTGCTTTTTTAGCTTAAGTTAATTTATTTAATAATTCAATTTACTTCGTAAGTTAACAGTGGAGTTTTTTTTTATATTTTGATAATACATTACCGTTGGAGCTTGTGAAATATTAACACTTAAAGAAAAATAACAAATTATCCTTTATCCAGTACAAATGTCTACTGAAGATGACCACGTAGTGGTTGAAATGTACATTTAGAGAAATAAATGTCGTTGTGAAAATTGATAATTTGTTAAAATACACTTGTCAAAAGCATAAATTATTTTAAAAAAAAATACGTTATTTGAAGTGCATTTACGTGTTCTCAAATGTATCTCACGTAAATACTTTTTGTGAAGGTAAAATAAAAAGATTTTTTAAATTGTGACAAACTTTTCAATAACTTTACCAGAGAAAAATAATAAATACCTAATGATCTCATTGAAGAAATTTCCCTATTTTCATAGTTTTTAAATATTTTGCGCAATATTCATAACAAGAATTAAACAAAAATAACAGCAAACCATTCCTGTGACATTTTTAAACTACGTGCACTTATGTAAAGCAAATCTTATCAACAATATTTGAATCCCATGTGTGCGGACAACGTGTGTAATCAGAAACTATTTATTTGAATATTTGTAAAATATGATATCAGTAAAATATTTCAATATTCAATTCAATTTAATTCAATTTATTTCATGTTAATCGCTTTGCAGCTTTACAATTGTCATTATATAATATAATTTAAAAAAATCATATTAAAAAAAGAACTGTTCACAAAACGGCAAGTTAACAAAACATATAAAATTACATTACACTACATTCTTATTACTACATTCAATCACGTTCCAATATTACTTACATTCCTGAATATTAGGCAAGTATTATTATTAAGTTTAAGGTTTTATCCATAATTACCAGTTATATACAGGGTGTCTAAGATAAGGATCAACAGCATGGGGATCTCGGAAACCGTAAAAGTTACAAAGGCGGTTAAATTATAAAACAAGTTGCGCTATTTAGAGGTTAGTATTATTCTTTTGGGAAAACCAGAAATTTCCGCTTACTTCCGGATATATACGACAAAATTCGGATTCTTGTGATTTCGTTTTTATTTATTTCTGAAGTTATTTGGAAAGATATAAGAAAACCGAAGGCACTTTCTCATTACCACATTTTCAGCTCTACAAGACAGCGTTTACAAATTTTTAGTACGTTTAATTTCGGAGAAACCATGATCAACTTTTTATTTTTATATGGCCTGTAAAAATATACACCCTGTATTAAATAGCAATTACTATGACGAATTCAACTATTTATATGACAGTATGGTTTCTATTGTTTTTATTCACAAAAATGCTTGTTAATACATTTTGTACATTTTCTTGTAGTAGGCGTTGAAATGATGACGACGAAGAATTTTTTTTTTTCGAAAGTACCGAAATAGTAACTAAAAATAATTTATCTAGAATAGTTGTTAAACATGGAAACATTATAGCTATTTCGGAGCACACTTATTATGTGTTCACTTTAATATAAGAATTGTTCTGTTCATTTAATGGCGATGAAGATAAAAATCATTACATTATTTTAACTCAGAATATGTACCGAAATAGTAACACAAAATAATTTTGCAAGAATAGTCATTAAACATTGAAACAGTATAGTTACTTAGAACTACAGAATGTGTACTGAAATAGTAACACAAAATAATTTTTCAAGAATAGTCGTTAAACATTGAAACATTATAGTTATTTACAACTAGACTTATTATTATTTTACTGTGATATGAGAAATGTTCCGTTCATTTAATGACGACGAAGACAACAATTATTACTTAATTTTAACCCAGAATAGGTACCAAAATAGTAACTAAAAACAATTTAACATGAATAGTCGTTAAAACATAGAAACATTATAGTTATTCAGTACCACACTGATTATTGATTTACTGTGGTATTATGAGAATTATTCTATTCAAAAATTGTCTTAAAATCATAAAATAAAGTGATCAAAATTGTTTTCGTCGCTCATTTCAATGCCTACTACCCCTAAATGTTCGAAATATATTAACAAGCTTTTTTTTTCTGATTAAAAACATAATAAATCATATTGTGATTTACGTTGAATTCGTAATAGGAAATGTTATTTAATACAGGGTGTACCTTATTTAGGGGCTTTATAAAAACATAAAGTTGATGATGATTTCTTTGACACGAAACGTTGTACTAAAAATTTATAAACGCTGTCTTGCAGAACTCAAAAAAATGGCAACGAGAAAGTGCCATTTGGTTTTTTATACCTTTTCAAATAACTTCAGCAAAACATAAAAACGATATAGCAACATTTTGCATTTTGTGGAATATCTCCGGAAGTAAGCGGAATTTTCTGATTTTCTCAACCAAATATTACTGACAACTAAATTGCGCATTTTTATTCTTATTTAACTGCCTTTATAACTTTTGCGGTTTCCCAGATCTCCATGCTATTGATCCTTATCTTGGACACCCTGTATATTTAAGGTTGTTTTTTAATAATTACTTGTTGATATTTTTTATGTGTTTTATTATTTAGTTTTATCGCCGTTTACAGAGCAGTTTTGGTTATAAAAAACATCTTCAGAAGCATATGTATTTAATGTGTATACAGGGTGGTCACTTTTACGATGCCCACCACTATGATCTATTAAACGGAAAAATATACAGAGTTGGTCAAATGGGAGAAAAGTTTCTTGTTTCCATGCCTTCTTGCAAAGTTCCTGAAATATCGCTGAAAAGTTGACCGAAAAATTGACTGAAAAGTTGAATCAAAAGTTGACTATGAAAATTTGGGCATCTAGTTGGCGAAGAAAATGCTTGGCACTATCATCAAAAAGCTCACGTCGAAAAATGTTTGAGTGCCAAGTTTCGTAAAATTTCCTTCAAAAGTAAAAAAAAGTGCACTCTTTCAGTTTTTCAGCGATATTTCAGAAACTGTGCAAGATATCCCGGATTTCGTTTTATATTAAAAGGCACAAAAATGAGAAACTTTTATCCCATTTGGGATAAATATATTTCCGTTTAATAGATCCTAATGGTGGGCGTCGTAAAAGTGACCACCCTGTATATCCTGAACTTATTTGAATTGTAATTTAAATAGATTTTTTAAATACATACATTAAATAAATATGCCTCTAAAGATGTTTTTTTATAACCGAAACTAGTCAGGTGATAAAAATAAGTAATAAAATAAGTAAAAAAATACCAATAAGTACATATTAAAATAACCTCAAGTATTAATATAATAATTAAGTTTGTGAAATCGTTATATTTTTTTTAGTTTTTATTTCATTTAATCAAAATTAGTCGCAGTCATTGCGAAGGCCATATATCTAATATAACTACAAAATCATTTACCATCTTTAAATTCGAAGCCACCTACATCAAAAGACATGACAAAATAAATTAAAAAATCATATTAGACATCATTATAATTTTTTGTTTTTTAAATATATTATTAAAAGTGGTCCCGAATCATCAAAATAGTTTGAATCCAAAGTTTGGATAAATTTCAAAAACTTTGAGGTTTATACAAGGGAATATTAATCATATCAATATTCCACCAAAACATAGAGATTTCTAGTTTCGAAAGTCCTGCAGATTGACAGATAACGCATTTATAATGGAACGAGGGAGATTGATGGATAATAGTAATTAATACTTTACCGGTTTGTAATGCGAGTTACAAAAATTTGACTCAAAAGGTTAATATGTAAGTATTCTAAAATTTGTCAAATTTACCCTTTTGGATTGAAGCATTTTGGATGATTCCAAACAACTTTTGTTTATAAACTAAAAATCTAGGAAAAACTAATATTTTAGTTTTTAGAGAACCAATGATCACAGTCTTTAGAATTTTTGTACGTATACGCTCAGATAGTGTCATTTGCTTATGACATAATATAATCACCCAAATTACTAGCATACATCAGTATGTTCAATACATTCAAGTTCAATACATTCTCGGTATCTGGGTGATATACCGAGAATGTATTGAACTCCTCTCGTACAATATACATCGCGTCTGGTACGACCAAAAAAGATTAAACATACTTATAATCATAATGAAAATGAAAGCTGCTTAATTTACAGCTGGAATAATTAGAGCAATGTAGAAAAATAACATTCTAGAAAAAAATAAGTCTGCACGACTTTTGAATTCTTAACTATTGGCCCCGACATTAACTATTCATATTTTTATCTATAATGAAAATAAAAGCTGTTTAATATTGAGTTGAAATAATGACAGCAATTTATAAATTGAAATTCTAGTAGAAATGAGTTCTGCGCGATTTTGTATTCGTAACTGTTTTTATTTTCGAGCAGGCATAACCCTTTTGATGCACTCCCCTCTGATCTCATCTTAAGTTACCATGAGCGGGTCGAAAAGCTGCGAGCGCCGCTGCTTATTTAATATTTCCTGCGCCATTAAATTCCAAAATATTCCCTTTCATTCGCTGGAAGTTATTTTAATTACATCTCCGCTTACCTCGACGCGAGACTTCAAATAATCGGCATCAAACAACTTTGCAACTTAATAGCTTTCCTATAACGGTCTTGTAATTACGCCTTCTTTACCCGACGGAGGAGTGCTAAGATCTTTAATGCCTCGCTAATTTTCGCAATTTCCCAGCCCCGGCCGTGGACAAAGCGGCGTGCGCGGAGTAAGATAAGTTTGCACGGTTAACAACATGCGAAAATTCCCAATATGCAAATTGGGAACTAAAGTCGGTTCAAATGATGTCACGTCACTCGAGTCCGGAGTGGAAAACACCTAAAGAGAGATAGGAATTTCCTTAATAGCCTTAATTTCTTTAATTTCTATACTACGTAATGTATTATTCGTGACATTCGTTTTCGCTCATTCTTTTAGTTGTGAGAGTTACTCTGTTCGGGCACCTGGTTGTCATTCTAGTAGTTATATAGCGGTTATATAGCGGTTAACGGCTAGCCATTCCAGCCGTTATATCGCTAATTCCGCTCTACGCTTGCGCTTGTGCACAATCGACGGTAGCGGCCATCTGTGCGGAAATTGGGCTACGGTCCTAGTCCGTCAAGCGTGTCCCTTTGATTTTGTAAGAATCACTTTTTTGGCAATAGACATCACAAAGACATTAAAAAGTACAGCACCATCCTCTGTTATGTTATAAGAGAGAAAGTATATTTGCACTTCCTGTTTGCCAGACATTAAATCAGTCTAGGGCCTTTGTGTATAGTACATACAACCCGTGAACTGTTTGTGGTCTGTACGATGTTTATTGCCCATCTAAATTACAATCAAATACAACCTTTGTGGTTTCCCACAAAATCGATTTTGTTAGTAAGTAAAATGGACTATACTAATTTAAGATAGTTGTAATAGATTTGAGTCATAAGGATATACTACTCATATAATATCTGTAACATCTATAATACCATAACTAAATATGTACTATAATATCATACTTAATATAAATTTATCATCTAAGATATAAGATGTAGATTTTTGTATTTGAGTTATTGGTTCAGCCGAGCAATAACGTTAATTCAATATCGACTCGCATTTGAGTGTCCCTATTTTGTTAATAAAAGGTATTTAATATTGAATATATTATTAAAGCTTTAATGCAAGATGTACCTACAGTAAATAAGCAGGAAACGTAAATTCATGAATTAGTTCAATTTGCGTCTCAATACATTTCCATTTAATCCGTCCGACAGGCAAGCCTAAGTATTTGGTTACGTATTCATGAGACTTCGCCCTAAATTTTCGTAGGAATATTATCTTTGCGGCAATTTAAATGCTGCACGTTTTAATGTTCCCTGTTAATACGCCGCATACACACGGGCGCGTTAATTACACGAATTAATAATTTCTGGCTGCACCCCGCAAAGATCCCAATTAATTAACGATTAGCGAGGATCAAAGTTTCGCAGGCAAATCCCGGCGCTCCTGCAGGTGGGTCCTTCCAGCCCCCTCTTGCGGCTTCGGGTTGTGGTCACTTTGCTGAGAGGGTTGATGTATTTTATACAGAGAACATTAAAAGTTTTAATGAAAAAAATAAAGAATTAACAATAATACGGATTTTTTTTCATAATCTTGAATTATTTAGAGTCATAGGCGTCGAGTTTAAGGAATCTCGAGGGGGCAAAAAGTAAAGTCAGTTATTTGATTATTTAGAAAAATATGTTGATATACCTATTATATTAATAAAATTTTGTTTATCACTCGTGAATATGTGTTTTCTCTCATAGTTGCCTGCGTACACATTTGCACGGCAACAAGCTCGAGTGCATCACTATAGCGGGTATTATCTAAGCAAGCAACTATGCACGAAACATATTTTGCATGACTATTGCAGCAAGAAGATTCGTGCAAGAGCAGGAATTGTTTATGACGGGACATACAAGTGCAAGTTCAATCAGATCATATTTGCAAATGGATGCTGAACATCACCAGACTATAGTTGACAAAATAAGAGATAAATGCAACATAAGCAATAACATTATCCAAAATTCAACAAGCACATCATCAACAAGCGAAACTACAGTAAAAAATGGTACTACTGTAATAAATTACAATAACTGCACTTTTAATTTTAATTAGGCATTTAATTTATTGATGTCTTAATTTTACTTAGTTCCTTTCTTAGTTTCACATATATTGACATTGATATTAATTAGTAAAAAAATGTAAAAGTACGTACACAAATTTGGAAATAAAAAATTCGGTATTTTATTTTGTAGGTCCTAATCTTAACCTCCTCGAACGTGATAAGTATTCGACAGCAATTATCACTTTAAATGGATTCTAATTGGCCAACAATTTAAAATTAGGGTTATTTCATTGGTCCGTCAGTGTAAAGTTTCATAGGTAAATGTGACAAGTGCAATAGTCAGAGAAATGTGATTTCATATTTAACCTCCCCTGTCACATTGTGGATATTAAATACGATTTTAAACGTCGAAGATTAGAGAATCAGCCGTACATGTGTCGCAGATATGGTTAAAGTAGTTATTTATGGCACAAGTTCATAAAGTAGTGCTTTTTTGCATGTACATGATTTTTGTTGACTTTTGTTGTAGGTATTCTGCTGCATCTTGTTCAACAAAAAACGCAAAAAGTAGTACTTTATGAGAGTACGAATCATACAAAGTTTTTTCTACGACCGCTATTACGAAAAACCGGTAAAATTTGTTGCAAATACATACTATTTTGTTTTTAATTGTTGAGTGAATGAATTGTGTGTGAAACTTATTTGCTGCACAGTTGATCCTTTTACGCACTTATGCTAAAAAGCATCACTTTACTTACTGTAAACAGTAAACAAGTACTTAGCTTACGGACTGTCGTGAAAAAATATCTATACAAGTTTATGCAGTTCCGGCAACATTTTCATGTGTTGTACTAGAATTAGAAAAATATACTTTTTAGAAATGTACAGATATCTGTAATAGAATTTAATTTCACTACTTCAGTCGAAGCTAAAGCTAGAAGCATGTCTATGTGAAGCTTTGTTGAATGATATGTTGACTACTTTTTAGAAATGTACAGATATCTGAAGTATAATTTAATTTCACAACTTCAGTCGAAGCTAAAGCTAGAAGCATATCCCTGTGAAGCTTTAGTCGATCTGCATTAAAAACTTCTCCATAAATTTGTAAATCTCATTACCGATTTTCTCCATAAGAAACTTTTCGCCGTTTATGAAATGTTGTACCGACCTTATCAAAAACTTGGTAGAACATTTGTTTATGAAAATCAAATGCATTTAAGTATATATGCCCTAAAGAACCCTCATTAAGGCCCGTATCTATAGTCCGTACTATAGAAACATTTATAGAATATCTATAAATCGGACTATATATTTATAGTCCGTACTTGAGTATGAGTTCGACTCAAGTCGTATATTTGCGTATATTTCTTTACGTTTGGTGCATAAACGTTCATAGAGAATACGCAACCAAATATACGACTTGAGGCCATCTCATGCTCAAGTACAGATTAAAGTTTTAGGCCTTAATGAGGGTTCTTTAGTGCATATAATTTTAAATGCGTTTTATTTTTATAAACAAATGTTCTACCAAGTTGTTGATAAGGTCTGTACCACCTTTGATAAATAGCAAAAAGGTAAAACTTGTTGATTTGGTTGTCACATTTGCATCTATCCACAAGGCTTCATAACTACTTTTACTGATTTTTCTGACAATACTCTTTACAGCATCTATTTTCAATCTCACTTGCTGAATAACCGTTTCGGTAGTTCAGTATTTATTTATTTTTTAATATGGTGATAACAATTTTAAAATAAAATATAGATTTTTGTTGCATTCGAGTTTTGAAATCTCCGTTGGCGTTTGCACCAGCTTCAGTCTTGTCACTGTCAGATACATTTTGTAAAAAGGTTCATAACTGCCGTCATTAATATTTCTACCAATACTCTTTATAGCATCTATTTTCAATTTCACTTGCTGAATAACCGTTTCTGTAGTTCAGTATTTATTTATTTTTTAATATGGTGATAACAGTTTTAAAATAAAATATATATTTTTGTTGCATTCGAGTTTTGAAATCTCCGTTGGCGTTTGCACCGGCTTCAGTCTTGTCACTGTCAGATACATGTTGTAAAAAGGTTAATAACTGCTGTCATTAATATTTCTTACAATACTCTTTATAGCATCTATTTTCAATTTTACTTGCTGAATAACCGTTTCTGCAGTTCTGTAATTATTTTTTTTTTAATATATTGATAACCATTTGAAAATAAAATATAATTTTTTGTGGCATTTTAGTTTTGAAATCTCCGTTCGCGTTTTACCAGCTTCAGTCTTATTACCATCAGATACATTTTGTAAAAAGTGTATTAAAGTTTGGTAATTATCAACAATGCTTTCTAGTAAAGATGCCCATTCATTCACCATCTAGTAGGATAAAATAGACGCAGATAATTCCCATGCTGTAGATGATTTTAATTTCTCAAATATTTCAGCATTTATTTCATAATGCATAAGAAAATTCATATTTCTGAAATTTCTTGGGTATCATTTTGCTCTAGCAAATTTAATGTATGCGCCATGTAGCGGACAAAAAGGGCTCTATTTTCAGACTGTTAAATTCTAGCTCGCAATCCACTTTTAATACCACTTACATTGCTTGCACCATCCTAACAGTGTCCTCTGCAGTTTGTAAATGGTAATTCTAGCCTTATCAATACATCTTTTATGAGAGAATATAACGATTTTGAATTCGTGAAAGGTGTCTTATAACATCCAATGAAATATTCATAGTTTTCTAAATTGTTATCTACAATTCTCAAGCATATTGATAGCTGTTCCTTTGATAAAATATCGGATGTCTACTCACTTACTTTAATAAAATTAAGTTGCTTCCTTTAGAACATTTAGTATCTGGGAAGTCTACCAGCCATTTTAGATAATTTTTTATTGTATTCTTCCTTCCTTATTGGAGTACTTACTGGTAAGTTAGTAAGTACTCCAATAAAGAAGGAAGAAAACAATAAAAATATAATAACTGGTATCGAAAATAGATGAACTTGTCTTGTCACTTACTTTAATAAAAATAAGTTGCTTCCTTTATACCATTAAGTATCTGGGAAATAACTCTACCAGCAATTTTAGATAATGTTTTATTGTTATCTTCCTTCTTTATTGGAGTACCTACTGGTAAGTAAGTAAGTACTTAAATAAAGAAGGAAGAAAACAAGAAATATATAATAACTGGTATCGAAAATGGATGAAACTATAACAAATTTTTTAAATAATATTTCATTTAAAACATAATGAGAGCACCATTTATAATTAGTACGATTCAACCAACTATTCAATTCGGGAACATCTTCAGAACAGAAAAAATTGAAATTGCAAGTTTTATCGATATGGCTTCTAATTGCTAAGCCCTGTAATGCCAAAAATTGCAAGATAGAAATAATTTATATTAAAGCAACTCGAGATTGAATCATTTCTTACTGTTTCGCCAGCGATACTTTTTTTCGTAAATATTCTTCCGCGTGGAAGCTGAACCGTACCTTTTCACAGCGGATCTGTGTAAAGAATAATGTTTATGTATTTGAAACTTTTTCAACGCCTTTTTCCAATTAGAAAATCCGTCTTCTACAAATGCATTTATTGATTCTTTCTTTATTTTATTTAATCAGCCACGTTTCTACGTTTCAGTGTAAGGCTTTCTTTTACATCATAGTATTTACATTTACATTTATTCTGTTCGATAGTATTCCCTCCACTTCTTCCTATCTTTTGTTTGTTCCTTTAGCTCTTCGCAGGAACTCCCTTTGCTTCTCGCCTCTTCTCTTATTGTGTTATTCCAGTCGTTTCTTGGTCTTCCTCTATGATTTCTCCCTGTTGCTCTTGCCTCATATACTCTCTTGGTAATTATTTCCTCGTTCATTCTGCAGATATGTCCAAACCATCTCATCTGTCCTTCTTTTATTTTATCATTATTGATTCTTTATAATGTCTAATTACTCATAGGATTTACAAATTTTGGATTGTAATTTGTTCGATTCACTGATATTGATTTACGTAATTAGGAAGAAATTTCCTATTTCTGTGACTGCTAGATGGACAGTTTGCAGTAGATTCTATGACATTTGATGACGTTTGGGGATTCTTCTCTAGCTAGTACATTTTCAGAACCATTCCAGGGCCGCTGCGGCGCTCCGCATATAAAAAAAATACGTCATGATCTCAAAATGATAATATCATGATAATAATCATGACTTTCTAAGATAATTAAAATTCACCCACACAAAATGCCCCCTAAAATCGTCCAAAGAGGGCTGTGCCTTCCTTGGTAATCCCCGTGTAGTCGGCGCCTATTTTTAGAGTGATGATATTTCTGAAACAATGAAAGAATGTTACAATAGTAACATCAAATTTATTTAAAATGCATATGATATTTAAATGCTCATTTTCGAAGCAGAGTAATCATAAAAAGTCCGGCAAGATAATTATTCAGCGATAAAAATTAAGTTCTAGTAATGGTGGTATCGACACCATTACATTCGACACCATTCCATTACATCCCGAAATGGATGTAGCAAAGTCCAAAGGAGCAAAATTCCAAGTGTGGTAAAACAAATTCTAATAAGTAATTAATAGTTATTTGTATACCAAGCCAGAAAGTCTTTAACGTACCAAGAGAAGAATGGTCGCCGAGACCGTCTTGCGGCCGAGGCCGGATAATTTCGAGGATGCCGAAGGATTTCGCCGACAAGGTATACACAACATATTTTGTGCGGCCACACTATCGTAATTATAAAATTTTTACTGCTTTTATACTAAATAGTTTTTATCGGTTTTATTTTGTGCACAGAATAAATTTGGCATCACTATGGAAATGAAGATATCAACAGTACCGTACCAACGCATTGGCATTTGGATAATTTTCAAGAGCATAGATGCTACTTTACAACCATTTTGTGATAGTTTGCTCTATGTCAGTTTTTGAGCCAGGAACAGCTACTATTACTTTACCTGCCGTTGCCAGTACAGTACAGTAAATGCCGCGAAATTTGATTTCGCCGATTGTTCTGTGTATGCGAAATGGAACTTCGCGTCCGGTTGAACAAAAACACTTTCACATTTTTAATTATTTAATTATTAATTATTAACTTCACTGTATTTATAATTAATCAAATGTATAACGAAGTAGACCCCACCACCATTAAAAAAAACACTTTCTTTTTTGAATATAACTTTCTAATTCATAGCAACTATAGCTTTGTTTATATTTGGAAAGTTTACTGGTGGAAAGTACTTGCCGCCAGTAAACTAACGATGTGTAAAACAGTAAAACGTCTTATTGTCTTGTTTAGTTCTTTCTTGGCAGACGTTTTTCTAGTTTACACATCGAAAGTTTAGTGGCGGTAAGTATTTTCCGCCAGTAAACTTTCCAAATGTAAACGAGGCTTAAGTTTACTAGAATATCAACACTTTATTTTTTATTTTTCATGATCTCATTGAATTATCACAAAGAAAAGGTCTCCGACATATTTTCCGAGTTGTAATAGTTACTACATTACAGAGTAATTCACTTAATTGAGATTAACTTAATCAATATTTAATGGCTGATCGTGGGTTTCGGCTTATATGCTGCAAATTAATAAGTTTAATCAATATATCCTCAAGCTGTCATAGGATTAAGCCAGCAGATCGTATCTGATCCACGTCTGACAGTCCCTGCGACCCTAAGGGGGCCCGAGCCCTTCATTCGGGCCAGACAGTTTTCAACCCTTCCGGCATCAATTAGGCCTGACCATCCGGACGACAACTATCCAAACTTTCGAACTCTCGCGCGGCGAAAACGAGCCGGACGGCCCAACATTTGTAATATAACAATTAATAACAATAACGAGACAAGTGAAGTTTCGGGGTTTGTTAAACTAAGGGAATAATTTAATTAGGAAGATGAAAATGGCGGGAATTCGGCCTCTGATGAAACCTTTTAAATAGTAATGCCGACAGCGCAATTTTTGGGCTATTATTACAATTATTTATAATTGAAGTTTATGACACATTTATAATCAGTCATATTGTAGTGTATTACATTTGTATACTATTGTCTGATGTGACAAAAAGATTCGAGATGATAACTAATTTGGATACCATGCATTTTTTATTTTGATATTATTTATACAATGATTTAGGATAAAACTATGATTATCATTGAGTGTCAATGATACTTTTCATTGGCATGAAAAGTGTCACTTTCCTCGAAAAGGGTGTTATGAATAAGTCTGTGCAATTAACTTGTAAGTGCATCTTGGAAAAACTTATCTATATGAAAAGTGTCGTTGACACCCAATGATGATCATAGTGTTATCATAAAAAGATCATTGAGTTATCCCATTTCGAGGAAAGTGACACTTTTGATGCCAATGAAAAGTATCATTGACATTCAATGATGATCACAGTGTTATCATAAATCATAGTATAAATAATATCATTGTGTTATAATATAATATATATATATAAATAAAACGAAACTCAGGCGTCTATTCTTTTGAATCAATTCATGATTCAAATTGAAAATTTGAGAGATTATGATCCATTGTAGAACATGGAACTTGATACATAGTAACGTGCAATAAACGTTCTGCAAAACGACAAGATAAAAACCTCCTACTACCATTATTTTGCAATAAAGTCTGTATCCTGTATGTCCACTGCTTATTGCATTACATAAGCCGTTGCTTCGGGATACAGCATGGAATTCAATGTCGCTCCATATTAACATGGTCCGTCTGCAATTGCAACTTGCATAATCATCACGTTTCGAAAGCACCGCCCGGAAAACGGTGTTGAATATTTAAATTCTTAATACGCAAATGATGATCGTGAGGCACTCTGGCTTTAAAAAGCCGACCGTGTTTCTATTGGCGACATGTGCATGGAATTCGAGATAAGGCGGCAAGAAGTTTCCGAAAGCAAAAAGTATCTGCATTGGTAAACTGCGTGAGGAATTTATCGGTCGGGTTTCAGTTATTTTTACTACGCCGAGAAGATGTATAGAAAGTGAAAAAGTAGTGGAAAGATTAAAATTCGTTGTAGATGACGTGGTAGAGATATTGGTTCAAATTAACACGTTGATGACTATATGGCCATAGTTGCCGAGGCCAATAAAACAAATTTAAAAAATATGATGAAAGAAATAAATAAATTAATAATAAATAATCGTTGGTTGGCTATTATGCAAATACTATTTGTAGATTATACCAAAATCAACTTAACTGAAACTTGATACTTCATCATGGAGCCATTGATTTAGAAGATAATTGATCTTAAAATCAATAGTACAACTAGTTTTTCAGATTAGTACATACAGAGTGAGTCACGAGGAAAGCTAAATATTTAAAGGAGAGGTTAAAATAAAAAATATCATCATTTGAATATAAGTACAGGTTTCAAGAAAGTGGTGTCAACTTTAATGCTGGATGCTAGTAGATGACACTGTTCAAGATGCAAATCAAATATGTTTTTCAACAATGCTCAAATTTTTCAAAGCATACAAGAAAATAAGTAAACTATTTTTTGAAATGCCATTATTTGTTAAAATTTTGTTAGAACTATACAGGGTGATTTATACCAGGAGGCGAAAAATTAAAATACGTGTTCGAGATTGGATTTTAAGGAAAAAAAGTGTTAAGTTTTCCAAACTTATTTATTTTTTGTGCATAAAATAAATATTAAGTCATCCAAATTGCTTAGAAACAAAAGGCTTATTTAATAGTTGTTTACAGTTGTCACATACTTTGGGTATTGGTCTTAGTTATTTGCGTTAGAAAGATACAAAGTTTGGTAAGAGTGCAGGCAATGAAGACTATGCTGACATTATTTTTGTTTACGGCTTTTGCAACGTCAATGCTTTAGAACGTTGTCGGGAATATCAAAGAAGATTCCCGATTAGACGTTGATAGCCGTTGACAGTCACACACTTTGACAGTTGACAGTTTCACATTACTTACTTATTAGCGTAAAAAAGACACACATTACATGTCAGGTGGTATCAACTTTTATGCTGGATACTAATAGATGACACTGTTCAAGGTGCAAATGAAATATGTTTTTCAACAATCCTCAAATATTTCCTATGATACCAGAAAATAAGTTAACTATTTTTTGAAATGCCATTATTTGTTATAATTTTGTTAGAACTATACTGGCTGTTTTATACCAGAAGGCAAACAATTAAAATTCGTGTTCGAGATTGGATTTTAAGGAAAATATGAGAAATAACTTTTTTTGCTGATCGACCTTTGTTTTTAGAGGCGTGAAGTTTTCCGAACTTATTTATTTTGTGTGCATAAAAGAAATGTTAAATGATCTAAATTGCTTAGAAACAAAATACTTATTTAATAGTTGTTTACAGTTGTCACATACTTTATTATATTGCTGGTATTGTTCTTAATTGTTAGTGTAAAAAAGATACAAAGTTTCGTAAGAATTCAGTTCGGCAATAAAGAATATGTGGCATTATTTTGTTTACGGCTTTTGCAACGACAATGCTTTAAAAAGTTGTCGGGAATATCAAAGCGAATTCCCGAACAGACGTCAGCCATCTCGCCGTGTATTTTTCGATGCATTACTGTAATCGGCAAATTGGTGGTGCATATCAAAGATAAAACCCTGCAAGAGAAGAAGTAATTCATGCAGTGCTTGATGAACCAGGTTTCTCAAAGTTTCTTAAAACTTCGTTTGCAGCACATTAAGCAGAGAAGTGATGCAGCCTTACCATTATCTGCATGTCCAGGATACAACGAGGATATTATCAAACTTTATCAAAGTACAAAGATTAACATTTTGGAAGGTTTCTCAAACAGCACGAGCAACATCCTAACTTTATTCGTTCCATTTTGTAGTCCGATGAAGCTACTTTCAGTATTAATATGGCCTACTATTATGTTTTTGTGAAACATGAAATTATATCTTTAAAAACTTTGAATCTCGAAAGGCCGATCGGAAAAAAGTTATTTCGTATTTTATGCTTAAAATACAATCTCGAACACGAATTTTAATTTTTCTCATCCTGGTACAAATCACCTTGTATAATTCTCATTAGTATTTTTTTTTTTCGGGAGTTGACAAGTATATTAAAGTCCACGGTTCTATTTTTGAGAATTTGCATATTAATGATAATAGACAATAAAACTCTGCAGAGTTCAAACATTTGTGTCTCCGAAAGTATTGAGAATTATACTTATGTCCATATGATTTTTTTTTACTTTTTTTTTTATATTTTGGCCCATTGACCTTTCCTCTATGGATTTCCTATTATGATTCACTATGTATATTGAGAAACGTATGACATAAGATTTTTTAAATAATGTAACCCGAATTTCTCACAGTTTAGTTCCAAGCCACCGAAATCACATTATTCTAATACAATAAATATTTAAAATACGCAAAAGCATGAAAAAAAGTCTCACAAACTTCACGTCGCATGTCTAATGTACCCTACTTTTCATTCACCCGTCAGCTGGAGGCACGATTGACCTTGAAATTATAAGGATAACGCACGCACAATAAAGCATGAAAACCAGCATTCGTTCCACCTATAAACTCAGTATTTAAGGCTGCAGCCAGAAATGACACACAATATCCTCGTGTGTGCTGAACAAATGAAATGTAATTTACTTGGAAATCGCCCGCTCTTTCCATAAACAACTATAATAAGGTGGAACGAACGAGGAAGTATTCATAGCCATTATTATATGAACATATGGAAGCCACCACGATAGGTTACATAATAGCACAATTTAATATGGATATTGATTTTTATATATATTGTTTGTCGGAGACATTCTACAGTTCAACACCCTATAAAAATAAATATTGCTACAACTGTAAATATTTAAATTGCATAGTAAAAAAGTCAACTAACACTATAATAATATAATTCGGTTTAATAAATTATGGCTAAGTTATTTTAAAACAATGGAAATTAACTGTCAACGATCCATAGCAATAAATTATGTAGAAGTTTTATTTTCGTTTACCATATCGAACAAATGCGAAGCCAGAAAAAACGTGAACAACTGTTTTTAATATATCAGCTAATGGAAAATCATTTTGCGAATGGAAAAATTACTTTATATGTATCTAAAGTAACAGGCATATTTCCATGTAACTTAACAAATCAAACTCTCCTCTCTCTGTGTGGACATATTACTTCTTAATTTAATCAGTAGATTCAATGACCTGCTCTTACATGTTTTGTGTAAACCTTCTGAAGACTGTTTTGTCAAATGGGCTATCAAAGATTATAATCTAGAGCAGTGTTTCCCAAACTTTCGACATCTGCGTACCCTTTCTATAATTTTCATATCACTCAGTATCCCTATCATCAAAATGTATTTCTTTTTTTCTTTTTTTTAGTACATAAACAAAACAATAATAAGGGGAAAATAAAATTAATAGATAGTAACATATAAATTAAATAAATAAAAGTTATATTATAAATAACATTTATTACCTATAATCAATGAGAAGGATGAACATGGATGACATTTCATCATAATTTGGTTCCTTGGTTGTTAATTTTATTCTGAGATGATGTTCCACATCCAAAAGCCTGTTCGCTATATTTTACTTAGAGTCTACAAATGCTGAAAAATTGTCTTCACATAGATATAAAGTTGTAAACGGCAAGCTGTATTTCAGGACTCCTCTGTTAAAACTGGATACACATGTTGCATTTGCAACCAGAATAATGTTAAAGTACACTCCTTATGATTATATTTCAAGAATCCGTCTGAAGCTAATTCCAACAATTACTCTTATTCCGCATGCGACAAACCTTCTGGCATGTATGTTATATTAAAGTTGAACGGATATCTTATCCTTTAAATATTTTTGTTTAAATCAGGACAATAGATTCAAGGTCAATTAGTCAGGATCAATATTATATTATTATATGTATTAAGTATGCTGTAGATATTTACCTGTTTATGGAATAAATGTTCACACTACTAGTTTATCATGCCCGTTTGCAAATTCTCTAAATGCTGTATTATACATTTCAGAATATCACCATCAATTTTACGAGCCTAACTTGTTAAAACTTATGAAGAGCTGGAAACGATTCCACTTCTCCATTACCAGCTCTCTTTTGCCAGAAATTTAATTTTGCCATGGTAGCATTCATTTTATCTTTAACGTGAAACAATGAAATTTCTTTAAATTGCAGATAAGTTAAGACAATTTAAACCAGTTAATATATCTGCTGAGTATAGAAATATACAAAACCATTTCCAGTCATGTAAATAGTTTCTGAGCTCAAATCTACCTTTAAGAAAAACTTGAAGATCATATCTCAATGATAATCAGTTCAAAACACCGGTTTAGAATTTTTCCACTAGATAGCCAACGAACATCCGGCATGAAAAGAAGCTGAGTTTGACTACTTTCTATTTCTTCACGTGTTTGCTAAAAAAGTCATCATTCAAAGGACGACTTTTAATGTAGTTTATGATTTTCACGCTTTCGTCTAGAACTTTCTATAGATCAGCGGCCGTCTTACGTGTAGCCAAAGCCTGTCTGTGTATGCAAGAATGTGTGAATATGATATTTGTACATGGGTACAGTGTTCAAGAAAGTGCTGTCAACTTTTATGTTGGATACTAATACATGACACTGTTTATGATCCAAATCAGATATGTTTTTCAACGTTGCTGAAACTATTAAATAGGTCTTTTGTTTCTAAGCAAATTAGATGACTTTATATTTATTTTATGGACAAAAAATAAATAAGTTCGGAAAACTGTATGCCTCGATATCTCGAAAACCAAGGCCGATGGGAAAAATTAATTAGTTTTATTAAAAAAATATAGTTTGGGAAAAATGTTATTTTTCATTTTTTCCTTAAAATCCAATCTGGGCAACGAATTTTAATTTTTCGCCTGCTGGTATAAATCACCCTGTATTGTTCTAACCAAATTATATTCAATTATTTTCAAGACAATAAAATATCGAAGTATAAAGTTTTCCGAACATATTTATATTTTGTGCATAAAATAAATATAAAGTCTTCTAAATTGCTTAGAAACAAAAGACCTATTTAATAGTTGTTTACTGTTGTTACATACTTTGGGTATTGCTTTTGACTGTCCAAGTAAAAAAAATCAAATTTTGTTAAGAATGCAGTTCGGCAATGAAGAATATGCTGACATAATTTTTATTTACGTTTACGTCCAGAACTTTCTGTAGATCAGTGGCCTTCTTACGTGTTGCCAAAGCCTCTATGTGTATGCAACAATGTGGGGATATGATATTTGGAGCAACATTCTGAATTCTTGGAACGAGTCCTTTATTAATTCCGCCCATACTTATTGCTCCATCTGTGCTCATTTCAACACATTTATTCCAATCAATTTTACTCTCTTGCATAAATTAATTCATAACATTAAAGATATTTTCTCCTGTTGTTTGACCAGATAAAGGCTGGAAAAATAAAAAGTTGTTTTGAATTTCTTGATCTTTTTCGTATCTAACAAACGCGATAAAGTTTGCAAAATTCGCAATGCCAGTGGACTCATCGCCTTATAATGCATAATAACGACTTTGAGAAATATCAGGCAATAACATCTGTTTTACATTATTAGACATATTAATGATTCGTCGATGAACTGTATTATTTGAGAGGGGAACGTGGTTAAAAGTTTGTTTTCTGTTATCTCCCTATCCTTACTTCTGCCATTAACTAGGTTTTATGTAAAGTTTTACCAATCGTCTCAGCTGCACAGCATCTCGCAATTAAAAGCGATACGTGATACAAAGGTTCTAGGATTTTTTTATTGTCACTTTCTGTAAAACTGTCCAACCAACACAATTGGTTTTACGAGACTAATATAAATTCTCAAGTTTTCACAAAAATCGATTAATTTATCTTTGTACTGATTGTAGTTTGTAGTTTCTCAAAACGGCGCTTTAAGTTAGAAGGTTTCATGCTTTCATTTGTTAGATATTTAGATATTCAGAACAAATGACGCTCAGAGGAATAGGCTCTTTTTCATCTCTAGTCCATGAGAATCCAGATTTAAGATATTCTTTATCGTACTTGCGAGTTTTAGGCAATACTAATAAGTAACGAAGTTTTTTATTTTGCACCAGGTGCAGCCAAAGCCTGGTACAGCACGTATCCCCACCAAACTCTTCCCATACCCTAGGGGGTTATTCCACACGGTAATTCCCCATGGTAATTCCCCAGGGTAATTCCCCTGGGTAATTTCCCATGGTAATTTCCCAGGGTAATTTCCCAGGGGGAATTAACCATGTCATAACAATTATATTATACATAATTGAAATTTTTGGCAAAAAAATGATAATTTTACAGTAATATTTGAAATTTTACTAGAATGATGGGAATTTTGACAGGATAATTAAAATTTCGAGTTCCAGTTATTTTTTAACAGATTTAACAGCAATTTCAGTGGAAGTAATTGAAGATTTAACCCAAATCATTGAAACTTTTAGAGATTAGTGATTAGAGATTTTGGCAAGAAACATTGTAATTTTGATAGAGTAATGAAATTCAGAGAGGAAACATTTCTATTTTAACCGAATATATGAAATCTTAGTTGAAGTAATTGAAAATTCGATACAAATCATTGCTATTTCGACAGAAATAATTGAAACTCTCTCCTTTAGAGAGTTATTGAAATTTTTTGCAAAAAACGTTGCAATTTTGATAGTCTAATGGAATTTTCAGAGGAGACATTTCTATTTTAACAGAATACTTGAAATTTTAGTGGAAGTAATTGAAAATTTGATAAGTCATTGATATTTTGACAGAAGTAATTGATATTTCGACAAATATCAATCAAATTTTATCAAAATAATTGAATCTATCAGTACAAATTTGACGGTAATACTTGAACTTTCCACAATATAATTGAAATTGTAGGTTCTAAATCATAGATTTTCTGAATAATTTAAATTATGAAATGAATCTAGAGATGCTTAAAACTGACGACTTGTAGAACTTCAAACTTCAAACTTTAAAACTAGCCACTCTCAATAACTTTTGAATGCAAGCTAACTTGATAGAAATAAAAAACACGCCCAAACTTTTTGAGGGGGAAGATTAAAAACAATGTCAAATAAATTTTAGGTGTCACCCCCTCCTCCCTAGCCACTCCTACTTTGAAATTTTCAATAGCACCCCCAACCTTGCAATACCTCATTTTAAATCTTAAAAAATACCTTCTAGTGGCGTAATAAAAAAAGATTATTGTCGATTCGTTTTGGGAAAAAAAATAAGACAAATTCCAAAACAATTTATATTGAACAAATCAAAGTTCTTTTCAATGAAACAAAAGAACAACTCGAACTAGTTTTCGAGGCAGATGTTAAAAACTATGTTAATTGAATATAAAATGTTACCCCCTCCCCATAGCAACTCTCTCTTTTATTACAAATTTTAAATTACACCCCTTCGTTGCGATACCTTGTTTTAAAGCTTAAAAAAGATTATTGTCGATTCGTTTTGGGGGAAAAAAATAAATAAATACAATGTAGAGGTGTAACAAACATATATTTAGGTCAGTACGTCAGTACGATTTCATTTTTATTAATAGTTCTATGTCGTACGAGTGTGTATGTGAACAGAAATTACTAAAGTTTTCTCAGCAACTAACCGGTGTAGTGTTATTTATGGTTAAAACCAATTTATACGATAAAGTTAATGCAATGTGCTTTTTTGGGCAAGGTAATTTATGTGTCAATATTGCGTGGTAATTAGTTGTCCCAAGAAACCTTATCTCATTTGCACAAACGCTTTATCCCCACCCTGGCGTAATAGGCAATATATTCACCGTTGTTAATTAATTAAGCAAACACCATTTATAACACCGCGACATTTAAAACTTTCATCTTTCATTTCCAGTGGGGCGCGCACGGCCATGCAATAATTTATCCCGAACACGGAATTATTCAATTAAATTCCGGGGCCCCGATGGAATAATCCTCTTTACATAAATACGGCAGAAGCAATACGCGTCCCGTAATTCCCGTTAAATATATAATAATATCGGTGACCTGTGGGGCCGCCGGGATGCCAATTCATCCTTAAATGGAACGCAAACAATTAATGGGCGATTGCCTGGCTGGAAAATCGACGGAGTGGAGGGCGCACAAAGGGAACAGTTGGAATTGTTGTGAGAGGACGGGGTGGGTTTTGTTTGTACGGGGGAAGGTGCAGCAGTGGTTTTGATTGGGATAATGTCAATTGAGGGATTGATGCGATGGGTCAATACGTTTCGGGCTGGTAATAAGCTGATTTGCAATTTTGGGCTGGAGGCCTGGAAGATTTACCGATAGAGGTTTATTAATACACACGATAGTTTCATATTGTTGATTTGCTATATAAATATGCAGAGGAGATACTGTTCAAATACAGAGATTTGTTATAATAACATTTATTAACGTATTGTGCAGAATAAATGAATAAATGATAAGCGCTGCAGATGGGTAACAAGTGAATATCTAACTATTATGGACCATATTGAACTGAACGCAGAAACAGCTGGAGTTCGTTGCAGAAGCTATAACTTAGCGGTGATGGTCCGAGCTTCATTTCAGAATGCCGAACATTTCGTGATGATCAATATGATAAGGCAGGTCTGAGATGTGATGGGCGAAATTTCTAGAAATTAGTATGTTAGTACACGATGCCCGGGATATAATATACATAATTTAATGAAAACAGTTTACAGGATATAATAATAATAATAAACATAACAATAAACATTATATGTAAATTACACACTTAAACAGTACAATATACGAGTATATACAAGGATATAGTCACAGCGATAAAAAGCAGTAGGCAACGACGAACTTAGTTTCAATTTGCAATAACTTTTGAACTTACAAATACTACAACTAAATATCCAGATATCGTTGCAATAATCATTAGCAAGACGCTGCATCCGTAGAATGAGTGTACTTTGGCGGGTGAAAGGTATGAAAAACAGTGGGTGATGGCGAGTGGCACGTGGAGGGATGTGAAAATAAATTTCATCAAGTAGTTTTAGACAATCAATGTAGTTGTTTATAGTTTTGAATAGGAATAGCAGATCTGCCTCCTTTCTTCTAATTTCCCGGGTCATGATTCCTAATATAGACTCAATAACGCTATAGGTGATGTTATTGACAAAGTTAATTTTATGCGGCGCGTAACGGACGAATAGATGTTGTAGAGTTTCAATTTTACCCGAGTGAAGGGTGTATTGAGAGGACCAGACAGAAGAACAGTATTCCAAGTGATGAGTAAAGAGTGTTAACTGCCGCAACGTTTGTGAATTCGGAAGTGTGTCTCTTAAGAGCGGGGTTTTGGCGCGAAAACTGGGCTCTGGTTGTTGATAAATCCGCCAGGATTCGATTTAAAAGCGCTCTGTAATATGTTTTGCACTCCTTACTAAAGAAATTTGCGTGCACATTAGCAAAACAAACAGTAAGATGTTGCCATGTGTTTAACTTGTATTGCTTGCGGGAAATGATGTGGTTTTTTGCGGCGCCGGCGAGCGCGAGACTTTTTTATCGATGCCTGATTTAATAAGAGTCATCACTTTATTTCCGATACATTATATTATGTAATTGGGTCAGAATTCTCTTTCAAACAATGACAGTGACCAATTACGCCATAGGTGGAGGAGTAGTAGGGATTATTATTATTATTATTATTATTATTATTATTATTATTATTATTATATTATATATTTTAAGAATCCTCTTTACCCAAACGCGGTATAGGGAATTGCATGTAAACGTCAGCCAAGATAATTCATGAACGGGTCAACATAATTACAATCGGAAACCAGATTTAGAAAGTTTAGATAGTTATCTACAATTGTGCCGAGTAGTTTTTAAGAAACAATGTATTTATTTAATTAAGACAGGGTACATATAATGAAAATTCCACCAGGGATTTGGAACTAATGTTGTTGCGAACCACCTTCTTTTCTTTGTTACAATATAATGAATTATAATGGAGTATTCTTGTCTGCACATAAATCCGATTAGGTCATCAGAAATAAGTCACCTTTAATTTATTTCTTAAAACTATTTTGTCTAATTGTAGATAAATGTCTAAACTTTCTATATCAGTTCTCCGATTGTAATTATGTTATTTGAATGAATTATTTGGCTGTCGCTTATTAATAATGCCGTATACTAGCTGGGGTTAAGAGGCCTCTTAATATTAGGGAATAATTTTTTTAAATGTTACATTTATTTCATTAAATTCACTAAATCCTTTTACAAGTTTTGTAAGTTATATGACCAAATTTGAGTCTTATTGAGATTACTGTAAACTTATTAGCCAAAAAAGGTATATGAAACATTTCTTATATTTTAAGATCACTCTTATTTAAAAATAAATAGACGCCTGACAGCCAATTCCATTGTCATTGTCGTGCCGAGGGATTTTTGATCACGGAATATAGGGAAATAACATTGGAAAACGGGTTCCTTCAATTTCTCTTGCCCCACTGAAACTATAAGGAAGCAGACTATATTTATTTTAAATACTTTTATTTTTGACAATGAAATGTTTGGTGCCAATATAAGCAGGCTCTTGGTGACCTCTTCAAGTGTCAAAAAAACTATTAAGATAGCAGTTATTAATGACCCAAGAACTTATCTCCTTATCTCCTCAGGACCGAAATTTTGTATGCATACTTATCCCTTCTTAAAGTATTATAAGTGCGTGCATTCCGCCCTAGAGATTTCAACAACACCCCACATGCAAATAGATTCATTTTGGTTTCTTTACATTCGGGTGCGTAGTTTGAAAATCCTATTCAATTATCGTTGTGCTTTCTTCGTGTGTTTCTGCTTTGTTTATTGTGCGTTTTGGTTTTGTATGTGTTTTATAGACTTCTTCTCCCCCGTGACTATTTTCTATTTTCACACTGTGATAACTATTGTGTCTGTATTTTGTGTATGACTAATTCCTCACTATGTCAATTATTATAGCATTTTTTATAATTAGTTAGACTATTTTATCTTCCTGTGACAATTTACTTGTGCACTGTGTATTTCTTTTGCGTATTGCGAGATTTGTGTGTATGGGAAGGATGATGTCACAAAAATTGAATGTGCTAACCATACCATAAAAAAATATGGTAAGAGATTATAGTCTTTAAAAAATGACAAAAAATGTTTCCTTAGCTGGTAGAAAAATATTAAATAACAAACGAATTTCCTTATTACAGAAAAGAGCACAAAAAAACCATTTACAATAATGCCCATGGTGATGGGGCAACAATTATTGATGATTTAATTAATGGGCCTTATCACTGTTTTAATCATCATTCGCGTTGCAAAGATTTAGAATGTGCTGCATTAAAAATTATAAGAATTACGATATTTTGCGGTTTAAATGCGAAGTCCGCAAAATAAAGACGCCGTTCATTCAAACGGCAGAGCCCCGAGAGAGCTGAAAAACAGTTGTAAAAAATAACCTTGGCACTTGATACGCATATTTCAAACTTCTGTTAGGAATTGTTGGCAACATGGCATTGCAATTATGTCATTGCTCCATCCCGTAGCGAACACATGAACTGCTTGGTGCTAATTTTTAACTATTTTCACAGCGGGAAATTCAATATAGGTACATTTTAAATAATTAATAAAACCATAAAAACATGTGTTAATTAATAAGTACTATATCTTATTAGATACAGAATTTTACAAGGTTTCAGGATATATTTTTGGAATGAATAAATATAATTTCTCTGAATCAAATTATTTAAATAATATGGTAAACAATTGGTAATTTTAATTATACATTATACAGTGACACGTAGAATCAGGTCTATATTCATGTAAAGCTTTAAAATTGTGCAAATATTTGCAAATACAATCCATGAAGATGAAAAACGGCAAAAATCGAAGATTTAATGAAATTTCATAGAAAAACGTAAATAATCGAAAAACTAACCATACAGCGACACTTAGTATATATTTTGATAATTTATGGTACAGAAAATATAACGTGAAAGTAATTATTAACAGCGTTTAAGTTGAAAAACACTTTTACGCCCGAAAAACCGCGCTCTTAACAAAACCTAGCATTTTCCCGACTTTGGATACAACCGCGTCCACATGACCATTGAAAGTAAGCTTTCTGTCGAATAGTACAGCCAAATCAAATATGTTTTCAGCAACCGCAAGAAGAACGCTTCGTAATTTATACTCGTGGGTAAACGGTTCGACAACCCTATACAAGCGCATAATTTTACGTTTATCAACATTTAGTTCCATCGTGTTAACGTTACACCAAATACAGACATTCTTTAAATCGCTTTTTAAAACTGCTGCGCCTGATATGCGAAAGATTGTATTGAATATTTCAGTGTCATCAGCGAATAGGAGGCATTGTCAGTTTGAAATATAATCAGATAAATCACTTATGAACAATTTAAATAATAGCAGAAGTGGGAGCCCTGGGGAACCCCAGACCGTAATGTTGCGGGAGAAAAAAAAATTAACCTTGTGATCCATAGAGGACAGAGAACTTCGAAACTTCTCTAGTTTTGTACGTAATCCACGTACGTTCCAGTAAACGAGACTGAACATATTCTGGTTAGTCGTAGAGCCACTGGCCTCAATTCAATTTAACTGCTAGATGTCATTTATGTGGCAGATCTTTTGCTTAGCTATATTAACAAATCTGGCGTAAGTTGGGCACGATACACTGAAGGTGTCATGACAGGCATAAACATTTGTGTTGAATTTATCATCATTCGTATGTAATTTAGGCAACTATTATCTTTGTCCAGGCAAGGAGGATCTTCATGCAGATGCATGAAGATCTTCATTTAGAGTAGACCATGGGACTGTCAGTTTTTGTGTCACGGAAAATTCACAAATGTCTGACGCAAGTTCTCGCAAATTTAGAGAATACATTGTTTTTAACATTATCCTTGCCACATCAAAATTCAGTTGTTGTGTATATATAAATTTTATATTATATTGACTTACATTAATGCTGCAATCAACGTTATTAATTTTTGTATTGCTTCACTTAGCGTTTGACAAGTTGTATTGAGTTTTTATTGAGGAACATTGAATTCGGTCAGTGGAAACTGAACAGCCGTGCGGACTACTAATTACCGCCCGTCGTGTCGGCGCCCCCAAAAATTTATTGCAACACGATAAAGTCATTACAGTTTGTAGTTACATTTCGGATAATGGTGGCAGTAAAAGCGATGCGAGACAATAAAACCGGCGATCGACACGTTTAAGGAAGGATAAAACCGGGGGCGGCGGTGTAACGAGGCCCGGAATATTCGGGCTTTTGTGCAGCCGTGGCCTCCCCCTAAAAATAAGAGCAATAACGCAATAAACACGACCGTACCCCCCATTCAAACACCAATCTGGTTTTTATTGCCATAACATGTGAAGTGGAATTTTACAGCAGTTTCAGTTTCTCGGAGTGTACGATCGGCCGGGGACAGGCCTGGCCGGCTGTAAAATTCTACCCGCATAAAACACCTATCGGGGGCTGCACACAACTCTTTTACGCTCACGCATTTTCGCCAGAAAACGATTGAGGGTTTTACTTCAACCTGAGACAGACTTGATGGATCAGGAAGCAACCAATTGAGCCAGGAGTCGCATCAAATATCCCTTAGTAAACAACGCGGTACAAAAATAAATCGCATTTTTGTAAGATGAATCAATAAGAACGTTCAACGCGCGCAGGTGTTAATGGTGATGAGTTAGCGTGAATGCTGACAGGTTCTACATTAACTACGTCTTCGCGTCGTGCCAAATGTGAAATTAAAAAGCGAGAAAGAGACGTTCCTAACGCCGTCACGCGAGCCTTCCTCCTTTGTGACTGAAATTTGTCGCCGGCCAAACTAAAAGCAATTAGCGGAGATAAATGCCAGCCGTCATTCCGGGCAACGATTTCGCATTAACACGTTAACCCCACGATTTTTATTTTATTAACTCTTTATGCTTCCAGTCAGAATTGCCGCATATATTACGGAAATAATATAGCCCCTCGGAATACTAAATTTATCCGGCGTTTACGTTTTATCACTCGAATCTGACATATTTTTCATGGTGGTTACAGAAATTTGTGTCCATTACTGACAATGGCCCAGTCATTGACGTCAGAATAACGTGACACGCCGGTTTTAATGACTGAGGTAATAAAGTATTACATTAACTGAATTTGATTGCCGCTGAAACAGTAATTTCCAGATTACGGTAATACTGAAGGATACGGGGTTAATCGAAACAAAAAAATGCTTGGATTGAAACAGTGATTATCCGCCTAAGTTAAAAAAAGTATGTTTGATAAAGTAAAGGTAATAATGCACACATTCCATTTCTCATCAGTAATGGATTTTGCAATATAAACAAATAAATAGGATGGAAAGGCCATTGGTCATTAGTTATTTTATGAATACAAATAATTAGGGTACAGTATGGTTTTCATAGCTATACGATAAATATTGACTGATATTATATATTCTGTAGAAAAAAGAGTGTAAATTAAAAATCACTTTTCTCCATACAGTGGTATTGTAACGGTTGACACTCAGGCATTCTACAATTCTTATAATTTGTAATATTTACTTGGCTCGTGATTTAGTAATAGTACTTTACGTTACGTTTAATTTTTAAAATCATTATCGTCTGTAAGTAATGTTTGTTAGCAAGTAAAACACAAATATATGGATTCAGTGAGATTTATTCCTTTTGAAAAATTATGCAAGCGACAGGTAAATAATAGTATATTGTTTTATTAGGAGTAGAAGTGACACTTCTTGTGGCGAGTCTGTAGGTATTGGCTGCCGAGCGGAGCGAGGCAGGCAACTACAGACGAGCCACAAAAAGTTACTTCTACTCCGAATAAAACATGTAATTTTTTCTTCAAACGTCGAAAATAGTTAAAAAGATAATGGAATTAATATTTTTAATTGTCCGAATACGTATAGTTTTAATTCCCAAAGAAGCATGCTATGCAGAGCGTTGCTATGGTTTTGTTTAATTCATTATTTGACATTAAAGTGTATAAAATGGACGAAGACATGTTTCAATGTACACCGCCAGATATTTTAGAATCGGCAAGGGCTGCAACAGAGAAATTATTGCCCACTAAGTCCAGTACCATCTATGAAGTGGCCTACAAAAAATTTATTAAGTGGTGCGCCGAGAAAAATGTAAGCAATTATAGTGAAAATGTTTTACTCGCATATTTTTCGGAAATGGCTAAGAAGAAAGTAAAAAGTTCCACTATGTGGTCTCAGTATTCCATGGTAAAATCGTTATTAAATATTAGAAATGGTGTAGATATTACCAAATATTTAAAACTACGTGCATATTTAAAAAAAAACAAAATGAGGGTTATACACCCAAAAAGGCAAGAGTGCTGACAAAGGAACAGTTCGACAAGTTCTTATCCGATGCTCCTAACGAGAAATACTTGGCGACAAAGGTGAGTTCTTAGAATAATAAACAAATACAAAATTAAACCCTAAATCGTATTTTCAGATTATTTTGATATTTGGCATATCAGGGGCATGCCGTTGCGATGAACTCGTAAAAATGAACACGACAGATATTCAAGACTTGGGATCTTTGCTACACGTAAAAATACCAGATAGTAAGACATCAAAAGTACGTTCGTTTACTATTCTCGGCGATGTGTATCTTACACTATACAGAAAGTATGCTTCCCTTAAATACAAATTATCCAATCATGTTGTCAAATTTACTTTTACTGCCTAGTCAGTAAAAGTGAAACTTTTACTGACTAGGAGACGAAGTAAAACTTTAAGATTGTGAATCGAGTCACTAAAGGTGTCACTTTTATGACGTTTGAAGAAAAAATACAGTTTTATCATTCAAATTGGACGTTATTTATTTAATTATCTTATATGCAAGCGTCAGGTAAATAAAATTCTGTATTATCATTCCAATTGGACGTTTTTTTTTAAATTTACTTTATACAAAATTTTGCAAATATTTCATTTGATAATTAGTGATCTTAATTTACATTTTCTGATCTTAAATGTTTGACTTTATTTTGTAAAATCGGTTACCGTTAATAATTAATATTGGAATTACAAAGTGAGATTATTATTGATTAGGGACTTCATGTACCAAATTATCTTCAAAATTTACCGAGAAGTTCCTTCAATACATGTCATCACTGCATAGAAATTCGTTAGCATTTGTGGCTACCAATGAATTTCAACGCCACCTCGTGGATAGGAACAAATCACATAAATGAATTCAAGAAATAGCCCATCTCCAAATTGTGCAGATATGTTATCGCATCTCATATTTATTAAACTTTATATTCAAATTTACCTTAATAATTGAACTATTAATCTCTCTTTAATAATCCTATAATTAACTTTATATTCAAATTTGCGATACCATCATCGCATGATATTAATAGAAATTGTGTCTACTAGTAATTTCAGCCATATGATCCGTCAGAACTTTATGAGGTAATGTTATTTAAATAAAACGGATTACGGTTTAGTTTTATCAGGTTCAATTCTACTCCTACATACATCTATACATACGTACATTCGTTCATACAATTGATTTCGTTTGAAATGCTGAGATTGCTTGAACATGGGAGCGCTGAACAATTTTATTCACGAAATTATGTTAACCCAGAATATCATTGAATTATTTATATTGAGAGATTTAAATACCCATTATGAGCACTTTTAACTAGTTAGGTTTTAGAAAAAAAAATCCTATTGTAGCAAGAAAATTCTTAAAAAAACATTTACGTTAAAACTTTATACTTAAAAAAAAAATCTTTATAATTTGCAATTTAAAATCGATATACTAGTTAAAGTTTAGGAAACTAAATCAATCTAGAAAATGTTTACGTTTTATACAAAATTAACTTGATTCATTATATCAGTATTCCATTGTTTCGAAGTAGAAAAGGGAACAAGTTTACAATATTCTAGTGTCATGAAAATATTGTCAGGACAAGATATGAAATGTAGTTAAGCTTGACTACGCTGATGCAGCGATAGATACCCACATTTCTACCTATATTAAATTCGTTCCACCCACAAACGCTATCGCGATGTAGTGTCACTAGATAGGTGTTATCATTAGTATGGAATTGATTTTTGAATTGATTAATAGAAGCTGTTATGACTGCCAATACCTTCTCCCCTGAATCGATACGATGTTTTAGTTACGTTTCTAATCAATGGACACGTATGAATATCAAATGTTTTGCGACGAGGGAAAGGAATGAAATTTACAATATTGTACTGTCATATGATAATGTTGTTAGGATAAGGTATGAAAAGTAGTTAAGCTCGACTACGCTGATACAGCGATAGGAACCTACATTTCCACCTTTATTAAATTCGTTCCACATACAAACGCCATCGCGATGTAGTGTCACTTGATAGGTGTTATCATCAGTATGGAAATTGACTTTGGAATTGGTTAATAAGGTGTATATTTGATTTTGACGTTGCTATAATTACCTGAGAAATTAATGCTCAAGCTCCTGCCACTTCGTCGAGTAGCGTAACGTTCTGCGCTGGTGGTTATTTCGAACTGATCTGAGTAAATGCCGAGGTTCTGAATTTATATCTTTTCTCCCTCCATATTCTACCACCCCGGTTCCTATTTTTGCTTGTTTTTCTGACCTTGATATCTCTCTGTCCGTGTGCACTATCCAAGGTCGCCCCACCGGTAGCAATATAGCTACGACAGTGGGGTTTTAAGCGTCCCGATTATCTAACATTGGCAGATTTACGGCCATTTCAACACATAGTTAAAAATTCGAGTTGATTAGTTTTTGCGTTCCATTTAATATATGTTTGCTTTCTCTCAATTGTGTATGTCCCAAAATGCGTGGGGTCACATGTCTTCATGTGCCATCTAGAACCTTTACGTATGCATTTTTGTATCATACGTTTTTATTGTAGAAATTAATATTAAACATGGATCAGATCCTTTAGTATGAAGCTTTGTTCCTCTTCTTGCTCCTTTATTTAGTCAATACCTATTCTTTTATAATGACTTCGCATATCTACAGGGTGTTTCCGGAGAAAGTGCAAATATTTTAGGAAGTTGAGTATGGATAAGTAAAAATGTCATATGAGCATGTGTCCCATCGTTAATCAATGATTACAACTGTCAATTACGATTTTTTGTCATTTGTTAAAAAGACTGCAAGATAACGCGATATCACATTTCAGATTTTAAGGTGTAACTAAAGATTAAAAAATTCAATACCTAACCTCACCTTACCTCGAAAACCATTGAGTATTGGACTTTTTTATTATTTATTATTTATATATAAATATATATATATATATATATATATATATATACATATACATATTTATTTTTAATTTTCATCACTTTCCAAAATATTTGCACTTCCTCCTGAAAGACCCTGTGTACTTCATTTTGAGTCGACTGAAGTCGAAATCCAGCTTGAACGAATAAAACTTTGTTTTCTTCAAAACTATGCAGTTTAGGCTACTTTCTAACTTTTACTGAATTTGTTTTACAATAGCTATAACAATTGAGTAATTATTCGCAAAACATTATAATATGATAAATAATCAAGATTGTAAAACTGCAAGTAAAATGACTTTGATTATGTAAGAGCTATCATTCGATTTCGTTTTTTTCGTTTCATCTTCTTTTGCGAAACGAATTGTTATTTTTTTTTGTATACTTACATTTTATCATTTATCAATACATTTTTATCAATGAGAATATAAACGAATTTTCTGAATTTTGTATTAATAGAAAATACTGTGGTTTTTCAGGCGTCGGTAACTGCCGAACGGGTACGATCCTCTCCATCGTACTGCCTTAGGGACTAAACAACGCAGCTGGTTTTTAGTAAAACCGATGTATTTTTATCCAAAAGTTCCAGAGGAATTGGAAATATTATATTGTAAAAGCACAAAGAACGATTCTCACTCGCAAACAGTCATGTACTTCTGTACTGATCCAAACTGCCTTCTACATTAATCTAGGATTCTTGGGGTCTAGATTGACTTCGGCGTTACAAACAATGCGGTGATCTAACCCGATAGAAAACCAATTTTCTCTAAATTCGCTCTATTTTTCACATTTCAATCCCGACGCGGGCCGTTTGTATAGGAGGCCGCAGCGCATTTCTCACGGAGCGAAATTGCGAATTAGTCCTGCGGATTTCCATTTGTTGTTTCGCCCCCAGTGCGACGAAAGCCGGTGATTAAGTGGCCGCCCCGCTTGTAAATGCAGCGAGTGATTAAACCGGATTAATGGAGCAATAAAATTCAACAACAACAAAAAACGCGCGCGGTAATGCCCGGAGACATTATGATTATTTCAGGTAATAATTTTATGGAATGGCGCTGTAAAAAATTATTAAATCATCCGGACGTTATATTTACGGCCGCTTCGGGTAATTTTGTTTATTTTATTGCGCCCCGCGACGATGAAACAAGCGTTTTACAGCGGGTTATAAATGTCTCTTAAAAAATCGTAGCTTGTCAATTAGGCTCGAATTAATTTTACGTGCTTGGAGTCATTTGGAGGCAATAGTAATATAAAATTTGTGCTGGAAGTAATTTGTGCTCGGATTTTTGTACGCGTTCTAAACTGTTGTTAAAATGTCACGAAATTACAATGACAATAAAACATCAACCATCCCGTTTTTTATGACATGGGAACGAAGTATATTCGGCCAGTACACGGTAATCAATAATGCTTGGGATTTGATCGGTAGGCAACCAAACTGCATGTTGGCAGACATTACTACTGCATTACTTTTCTATTGGTACAGCAAATAATCATCGCCAAAATTAATTAAATATTTCGTCATAACAATATTTTTACCATTTTTACAAAAGCAACAATTTTTAATAAATATAAATTAAAGTTGGTTCAAGTTTTGCTTACATTACTTAATTTTTGCTCGTGTTTTAAAAAGATAACATGTATTTAAAGATTTTATAATACATGATGAAATGAGGCACTGCATTTTGGAGACAGATATTAATTTTACATATTTTTTTTAATTTTCAAATACAGGCTGACTGAAGTTGGGAGGTATGTTTCTAATTTCCGCTTGTATCGCTTCTTTAAGTTGATTTATGTTTCTCGTTCTATTTTTAAAAACAATGTTTTTTAAATAACCCAACGCCAACGGTTGAACATTACAAGGAGTGAAGTCTAGTGAACGTGGAGGCGCTTACCAATCAATCATAATAAAATTTGTAAGTGTCGCGCATTCATTATGAGCAGTGGTTCCTCTTATTGGAAGTAACTGGTCTGTAGCGTTGTCCTTTTTCGGAAAAGCGAATTGGTTTGATTCGCTTCAGAGTTTGTTTCCAAAAAAGGACAACGCTTAAACTTCTTCGAAAGCAGAAGATTAAGCTTTTAAGAACACTACTGGTCATCAGAAAGAGCTTCTTACAAGCAACAACATCTAAAGTCTTTATTCTTATTCATTAACGATATAACCTACGAGGGGCACTTAAAAATAAGAGTAGATCTCTCAGAGCCATGAAAAAATTGTCAAACTGTCAAAAAACATCTCAGTCTTGAGCGTTATTTGTCGAATAGTGGCATGTATTCTAACCTTACTGCGAATGTTTGAGTCAAGTAGTTGGCATTTTGTTAGCTCTAAGTGTGAAGAAAAATGAGTGACTTAGAATTAGAGTTTGGACTCCGGACCCAGATTCTGAGTTTTTGGCTCAACTTGTGACGGCAGGAAACCTTGGGTACATGGGACCCAAAACTGGGACCCTGAAATGACATCCGAATTCAAGCAATGTATTCATAAAGGGTCTCCACCTCTGAAAAAGGCACGAACGCAACCATATGTAAGAGAACTGATGGCAACAGTTTCTTGGGATATGAGGGGCAAACTCCTCACTGAATATGTGCCAAAAGGGACCATAATAAATGACGATAAATGATCACAAACGACCCAATTTCTGTAATCGAAACGTCTTCCTCGTGCATGACAATGCCACTGTGCTCAAAACTGCCAAAATCGGACCAATTGTGCAGGAATACAGATTCGTAGAAATAGACCACCCTCCCTATAGTACGGGTCTGATTCCGTTGCACATTTATCATTTCAGATTACCCCCAAAACAAGTTTTACAGATTTGTTGTAAATTGCGTGCAATTTTCTGAAAACAGGGTGATTTCTTTTTTAATCTTAGAAGGCGATATTTCGAAAAGGGTTTAAAATGTATTCATAAAATTTTGGTGAGTTAATTGGTGAGATATGAGGTTGGGGGATATAGTTAAACACATTTTTGACATTTACTCTTTCTTTCTTTTTTGAGTGGCGGGGAGTAACTTTAGAATTTTAAAAAAGATGATTTGATTGCGTTAATCTACGTTATAAACTACGGATGTGTAAAAAAAAACGATTTGCTATTTCGATTACGGAATTATGGTTAACTAAATGTTGAATAAACTTGACAAATAAATTAATTATCCCATAAATTAAGTTTAGCTATTTGAGAATTATTATTCGATTCCATGGAAATACGTTATTTTGACTAAAGTCAGTTGAGAATTTTGACGACATACAATTATTTCTCAGATTATTGCTGAATTTAACATGGAAAACAATTTAATTGTTTGCCAACTTGTAGGGCAATATACATTTTCTGGCAATTTTCGTAAAATGCAATATTGCTTGTTATAATGTTACCAGTTTTTGAACATTCTGATGCTTGTAACATTCATGCTGCTTGTAAAATTCTGGACCTTATACCTCTCTCGATAATTTTATTGCATATTCTGGAAATCCAAATTTCCATTTCAATTTCAATGCTGTGTAACTACATTGAAACTCTTTATATTGTATTTGAATAGCTGAAAACTTTAGTACACTCAGATGCAAAGAAAGTGGGTCATTGGGTCGTTCTTTGCAAAAAGCCCATTTTTTAAAATTTTGATGTTGGTATAGTCTTAGAAACAAGTCCTATGAAACTTTTAGTGTTTTACAATCAAAGAGACCATCTGGATGTAGAAAAAAACAACATATGATACTTATCAATATATTTAATAAGCGAAAATAATATTTAAAGATATGCGTTCTTCACTACCTATTGCTCATTCGGCAGTATGCATAGAGGATCAAGGTGGCTACTGGGTTTTGACTTGTTTGTTTTCGATTAACTGTCATTTTCATTACTAATCTCTGTTAAGTTCATTTTGTAGAAATGCATTTTCTTTCGTGTATACGTACATTATCGTTTTCGCTTATTAATGTTCATTAAATAATTAATAAGTACCATATGTTGCTTCTTTCTACATCCTGACGGTCTCTTTGATTGTAAAACTAAAAAAAAAATATTCTCAGGACTATACCAACATCAAAATGAAAAAAAAAAGGTTCTTTTGCGAACAATAACCCAATGACCCGTTTTTTTTGCATCTGAGTGTATAACAATTTATTTGTATATTTCTATATTATCATTGATTATAATACCCTTATAATATTATGATCAATGGTATTATTATTTAGTTTTCAGGTTTTTCACTTTCTTTCCATAATGCGGTTTCATAATGTTCAAATGCATTAGTTTCATACTGTTTTTGAGATTTAATACTGTATTCTCAATTTCTGATCCTTTTCATGTGGTAATAGATGGGCTTCTTATTTTTATTTATATTGTTATTGCGCATTCTAGAAATTTCTATAAAACTGTAACAATTTCTGAAATCTTTATGAAATGTATTGCAATTTTTATGTTTCATAGTTTCTCTTAATCAGTTTTTCCAGAATATTTGCATGTTTCAGAAAATTTAGAAGCATTTCTGAAACTTCTAGTATTTTTATTTGTAGTGGTTAAATTTTCCCATATTTTCAATTTAACAATTTACTTGAAAATTTTTATGTTGTAAATAAATTTTCCGAAGTTTGCATTATTTTTCTAAAAAAATGTATACATATTATCATTTATATCTGGTTCTAGAATTTTATAATATTTCCGTGACACTATAATGTGAAGTGTGATGGAAGCATATAAATGCGAACTGTTCAATTAATCAATCAACAAACAATTAATATGGATGTTGCCTCCAAATGGTTCGGACGTACTGGACTGATGAGACCCACCGGGTTAAAAATCTCCAGTAGTCTTCGGATATGCTGTCCAACCATACATTATTTTAATTCAATATTTATTTCATGGTTAGATACAGGCAATGGCCTACTGTTACTGTTAGATAAGGTATGAGAGTTCTGACTCAATTTCCTATAAGGATTTACATAAGGTCTAAATTTACATTTTTCAGGTCGTTGTAAGATATTTGTCGGACGGGTGTGAGGCACATGTGAGACATCTGTGAGACAGGTGTGAGACTCCTGTGAGTCAGTTTTGCATTGAAGATATACAGGGGTATGAGACACATGTGAGACCATGTGAGGCACCTGTGAGATACACGGGAGACACATGTGAGACAGTTTTGAGACAACTGTCGCACGACCAAAAAGAAGTAAATTTAGGCCCCTATGTAAATCCTTATGGAAAATTGAGCCAGAACTCTCATATCTTATCTACTCGGTGACTTCGAAAATTTCAAGTATAGTGCGAATTTACGTTTTTTTAAACTTTATTCACATTGTTAATAGTTGTAATGAATGTAGGGAAAATCGACATTTTATTCACCCAATCGATAATCGTGTTCTTTAATCAGGATATTCAATGTATGTAATGCGCATTTTAATGATGCGAATTGGAAAAGATTATTTTCAAATTAATCAGCCAAACATAAATTTCCAATACGAAGTTTTTGGTCCATTATACCTATTGTTAACTCGATCCTGTATATACAGGGTGTTCCAAGTGAAAAGAAAATATAAATTTGACGTAGATGTTACATTTCTCAATACCTCTGAAATTTGGCACAAACTAATATTTCACCAAAGCCCTCTTATTGAAATTGCGTAAAATTAGTTTCAAGTGAATCAGGGCTGGACTGCCAAACATAAATTTCCAATTCAAATTTTTTTGGCCAATTAAACCTATAGTTAACTCGATCCTGGGGTACCCAAGAATATAGGTACATCTTATAATTTGTAGACAAAGATTGTAAGTGTAAAAAGCTCGTCAGTGATTCACTTCTTGCAATAAACTACAAGCTAACTGGATTACACCATTAAACTTGCTAGGAGTAACTCGAGCTTAATCGCTTTTCAATGAAGAGCCTCGTACAGCGTCATCCATAATTAATGCCTGTGATGACGCGTGACGTTAATCCACCTAGTTACTGGTGGCTGGTGGTATCTTTTTATCCGATGAACGACACCATAATTCGCCAGCAGCAAGCCGCGCGTATATGAAAGATGCATGTGCCGCATTTCCACCGAGGATAATTTCATTACGAGTAACCGAAACTGCTGGCCTCGCCGACAGCGTCATCCACTCACCGTGTACACGAGAGCTAATTGTACACACTTAACAAGTGCAAATCCTGCTGCGGATTCCGTGCCTCGCTTTGTTGTTCCGCACAACACCGCAAAGCTCCGAATCGCTTTGCATCCCGCATCCATCACCAGGAAATTCTTTATCACGTCGCGGGCTTCTGCGCGATGAGCCCGCTGTAATGCGGCTCATTACTCCTCATCATCCACGCACCCGTCCGTTTTGTGAGAACTGTAAAAGCTCGTTACTCCACTCCACACCTGAACATTACGCGAGCTATTAAAAATGCATGCGGGCGCGCGCATTTACATACTGGATCGCGGAGCCTCGGGCTAAGTACGTTATAATTAAATCCGGCGAAAAGCTCCCGCACAGTAATTCGTGCTTATTCACAGAAGAAATCCGAGCCGCGAATGTCAAAAGCTTCCCCGGCTCGCTGAGCCACCGCGAGCTTTGGCAGGCGGGTAATGCGAAGCACTCTGCACGGCGCGCAGCGGATCCTAATTAAAATTAAAAATATTTTATAAAGGGAACGATGTCAATTCGTGGACGGGTGTGAACATAATTGCGCGCGCTCTTGGTATTATTTTCGCCGGTAGTGAGGATTTAATTAGGAGCCTGTGCAAATAAAGGAGCTTTCGTCTTCTACATTAATTACTGAACACAAGCATTCGCTGACAATAGATAGTACGAGTTATGAATTTTTAAATATGAATACCTCTATTTCTCGCATTTCTATTTAGTATCATTATAGCTTTGTTCGTTCCAAGACTCCACTGGAACACGAGTGCATAAGGACGCCGTTGTGGCTCATTATACTTGTCAATGGACGCTCTATGAAACATAATATTACAAGGCGCATACACCGTTAGCGCGCGGCGGCCTGAAAACCTAGGTGGATATATAAATTCTACAATTCCGGCTCGAAAAATTATATGTATACCAATTGGCTGCCGCCAAATTTAATCCTATCTAGTTATTCTAAAAGAGAGTACTTATACTCACCTTAGTAGTACCGTTGAACTGGTTTATGACTTTATAAATAATAATAATGCTTAAGTTACATTTTATAGTTCATTATATTTATCATAACTATAATGATTTACTAAATTTAGCCATGGAAAAGACACAGCGTTTACAATATTAACACTATCAATTTGATTAGTTTGAAATAATCATAGTAAATTTGCTATATACAGCGTTTGAGAAAGTTGTGTCAACTTTTTCAATTACTTAGTTCCAACAAAATAATGAGAAATAATAACATTTGAAAAAATCAGGTTAAATTATTTGCTTTTATACCATGTAACATTTTAGAAACGCTGCAAAACATATTTGATATACACCTTGTGCAGTGTAATCCAGTAGTATTCAGCGAAAAAAATGACACCACTTTCTTAAGAGTGACTTTACAACGCTTAAACCTCCTCGATAGCAAGGGATTAAGAAAGCTTTTAAGAAAGGCAACAACCTGCTGTTAATCAGAATGAGTTCCTTAAGTTCTTACAAGCAACAACATCTGAAGTCATTATTCCATTTCATTAAAGAAATAATCTACGAGGGGCACTAGGAAAGATACACCTATGCATCTATACATCTATATATTTTGTGTTTATGCATTTCTGAGTCTTTTTGTCTTGATGTTCTGCGATATTTTATTTTATGTACCCGACATTATTTGTATTTTGTATTGACGTCTGCACACATATTTTGTAATAGCATGAATAAAGTATTATTATTTATTATTATTATTACATCTAGCTATATATCTTGAAAAGTGTAATCTATTAGTATTCAGCGTAAAAGTTAACACCACTGTTTTAAGAGTGACTTTACAACGCTTATACCTCCTCGAAAGCAAAAGATTAAAAGCCTTCTTATTTAAGAAAGGCAAACACTTGCTGATAATCAGAATGAGCTTCTAAGCTTCTTTCAAACAACAGCATGTAAAGTCATTATTCCATTTCATTAAAGAAATAATCTACGAGGGGCACTAGAAAAGATACATGTACGTATCTATACATCTAGCTATACATCGTGATCAGTGTTATCTATTGGTGTTCAGCCGTGAACAAGGTTTTTTGGTGATAATTTTGCGTGCGAGGTTTTGTGGCGAGTCGCTGGCGCGATAGCGAGAAAAACTCCACCGACCGCAAATTGAAAAGACAGAATCGTGTCTCCTCTCGTGGAGAGAAGAATCGTGTCTCCTCTCGTGGAGAGCAGACGAAAAGTAGCGATCCAGAGAAAGAATTTTTAAGTGTTGTGGGCGTTCAGTGTGTTCGTTCCAGAGGGCGACTAGCAAAGGGAGCGCGTCAGCAATCGGGAGACCAAACCGGGGTGCCGACCAAGGTAGGTGGAATCTAACGCAGCGCACATGTGACTCGCCCGCCATTCCATACAAATCGCACGGTAACGTCGCAATCGCGCTAAACCAAAGGGCGTGACCGACGTCCGTACATGATGGTCCTTCGAACCGGATTCTAATTGCAGTGATCTAGGGTCATATAGAATATTTTCGTTTATCGTTATTCGGGGATTGGATGGAACGTTTTGTCTTCATTTTGGTTGATCGTCACTAATTGTTTACAATTCGTTTTATATTACACTGAATGCTCCTTATCGTTTGTTACACTCTTTCATAAGTGAATCTCTAATTCTATCGAAGTGGGCAATTGTAATTATCGCGGGATAATTGCCGCACGGGATAAGCAGACGGCGTATAAAAATACGGCCGATAACAAGGCGCAGGAATTTCGCTCCATTGTGGTACGCTCTGCAGAGCGCGGACCGCGTGGTTTCTTGCTCAGAGCCCGAGAAGAGAGTTTTTGCTATTTCGACTGGCATACGCCAGAAATAGAAACGGAGGAAAAATACCGCCGTTCTGATAACACTCCACAATTTATTCGAGAAACTAAATTTATATATTTACTTCAGACATTGTGAAGATACGAGCCATTTACTCTAATCGTTTTAAGAATAATTAACAATATTGTTAAATCCTTTAAATCTATAATCCAAGTTTCGCAATGGGGGCCGGAGATGAATTACGATTTAAAACTGAAACACTGCAACGCAAAGTGGAACGTCTCCGTGAAGTAGCCACGCGGGTTGAAACCGACAGTGGTAAAAATGCAAAGGATGTAGCATTATTGAAAACAATGTCGTTAAATATGGATACTTACTACGATTCATTTAGCGAAGTTGTTGCCAAGTTGGCGGCGTATAACAATAAGCAAACGCCTCGAGTGGATACGGACTTACAAGCTTATATCGTTAAGTTTGAAGAAAACTTCTATGAGGCGAAGGCGATCGTGTCAGCAATGTGCCCCGGCGGAGGGGTTGCTAATCAACCAGTTGCAACGGCGGGACCAGCCCAGGCGTCGTCCCCCGCACAAATGATAGCGCTGCCCAAGTTAGATTTACCTAAGTTCGATGGGGATATCAAATCATGGGCGACATTCGCGGATATATTCGTTTCGTCCGTGCACCTTAATACTGCAGTACCTGACGTACTTAAATTTATGCATTTAAAGGCGGTGCTAAAGGGAGACGCACTATCGTTAATTGCCTCCTTGCCGCTAACAGCAAGTAATTATAACGTGGCATGGGATGCGCTCCAGAATCGGTACAGCGATAACACCTTGCAAACAAATGCGTACTTAGAGATCTTGGTGGACTACCCGGCAATTTCTAGAACCCCGGCCACACTGAGATCTCTCGCAGCTATGCTGTCAGAATATACAGGTGCCCTTAAGGCCCTCGGTCATGACGTTGAAGGGTGGGCGGTACTTCTGTTGTTTATCCTCCGCAGAAAACTTACGAGTACATTAAGAGAGCGGTGGGAAAAGGATGTAATTAATCAGGGCATGAACACCATAGTAGAATTTATTCGATTTCTTAATGAAGAAGCTAGAATTTTAGAAGCTACGTGCGAGGTAAGGTCGAGCGTGGGAGTAAAACCGCAAATGACCCACTCGTACCAAGGGCAGCATAGGTTGAAGGGCCCAACAGCGCTGGTCGTCAGCACATTAAACCCAAAATCACAACGCCAGGTTAGCTGCCCACTCTGTCGAGAAAGGCACGATCTCGCCAAGTGCCAGAAGTTCGGACAAATGAGTACTTCCAAACGGTTAGGATTCATAAAAGGAGAGCGACGGTGTTTAAGGTGTTTGTTGCCAGGACATTACATGAGTGACTGTAATATATCCCAGTCATGTTCGCACTGCTCATCAAAGCATCACTCTTTACTACATTTTGGGGAAAAGAAGGCGAACTTCCACCAATCGAATGGTGGGGATAATCGGAGTATGGCACTGCAGGAAAATGGGGCTAAACAACATTTACAACAAAACGCGCCGAACGCACAGCTAGTAGCAGCAGTGCAAGCGAAAACACCTTTGCTGGAATCCAGTGTACTGCTTTCTACAGCCATCGCTCAGCTAAAAGATAGGTGGGGTCAGTATCACTCGGTGAGAATCCTACTGGATTGTGCCAGTCAGGGAACATTTGTAACGCGTGCTTGTGCCCATAAGCTTGGATGGAAACCGAAGGACCTATCGGTCCCGGTTTTCGGAATGGGGCAAACAACACTCGGAACTGCAGAAGGAATCGTACAATGCACCTTTAAGGCAAGTACAATGGACACAATTGATTGGTCAGTGAATGCATTAATTATTGATAAGATAGCTACCTGCCCAGCAGCTACCTTCGAGAGGCAGAATTGGCCTCATCTTGATGGATTGCCCTTGGCGGATCCAACCTACTATTGCACCAAGCCTGTGGACTTGCTATTAGGAGCAGAATGGTTCACCTCGACACTTCTGGGAAACCGAGTGGTTGGTCCACCTGGGACACCGAGCGCAATTGAAACCATATGGGGTTACTGTTTAATGGGTAGAGTCGGTTACCCATCGAATGGAGTGAGTGCGTTTTGCATTAACGTAGACAAAGGCGAACGGAAGCTCCACAACTGGCTGCGATGTTTTTGGGAACTCGAGGAACCACCAGCGACTGTGACGCTCAGTGTTGAAGATTCAGCATGTGAGGACCACTACAAGTCTACGGTTTCAAGAGCTCCGGAAGGGAAGTACATAGTTGAACTACCATTTCGAACAAGACCACCCCGACTTGGAAATAGCCGGTCGGCGGCCCTCAGACGCTTTCACGGTCTAGAGAGACGATTAGAAAGAGGTCCGGAAATGCGCACGGCCTACAACGACTTCATGCAGGACTACATAACCCAAGGGCATATGGTCTCTGTTGCTGCCCCGTCAACACAGCACGAATATGATAACGAATGTTATTATATCCCGCATCATTGCATTCATAATGATAGCCCTAAGCTTGGAAAATTTCGCGTGGTCTTTGACGCCTCTATGACCACCAGCAGTGGTCACTCCTTAAATCAAGTTTTGTACACAGGGCCGAAACTGCAATTAGATATAATCGATATACTTATAGGCCTTCGACTTCATGAAATTGTCCTTATCGCTGATATTAAGCAGATGTATCGAAACATTTATATTAGTCACGGCGATTACGACTTTCAACGAATATTTTGGAGATATTCACCAGAAGAGCAGCTGGGAGAATATTGTCTTACCACTGTAACATATGGAATATCGTCATCACCTTTCCTGGCAATTCGCACGTTGCACCAGTTGGCCCGGGATGAGGGGTCCCAGTACCCAGCTGCCCGTAATGCAATACTCAATTCCACTTACATGGATGATATTGTGAAATCGGTGCCCTCGGTTGCAGAAGCATTAACCTTGCAAAGCGAGTTGATCCAATTGATGGGAAAGGGTGGATTCCAACTGCGGAAATGGATGAGTAACCAACCAGACATATTAGCAAGTCTGCCAGTTGAAGATTGTGCGGTAAGACCAGACAGCTTCACCTTCACTGGCGAATCCGAGTCAATCACCAAAATTTTGGGACTGGAATGGAAGCCAATCGCAGACTGCTTTTCGTATAAGATTAAGCAAACCCCTTCGAATATAACTAAACGCACAATCCTCTCTGAAATCGCCCGGTTGTATGATCCCATGGGATTTTTGAGCCCAGTGATATTTGTTGGCAAGTTGTTAATTCAACATTTATGGCAATTAGGATTAAATTGGGATGAGCGCCCCCCTGAAGATGTGTGCACAAAATGGTCGAGGTTCCAGAAGGAGTTGCCTCAAGTATCGAAGTTGATGATAAGACGGTGTTTACAAGTGAGTACTGCGATCAATGTACAACTGCATGGATTCTCGGACAGCTCCGAAAAGGGCTACGCGGCAGTTGTGTATTTACGCGCCGTACAACCGTCAGGAGAAGTAATAATATCGATCATTCTAGCCAAATCGAAGGTGGCTCCCGTAAAAAGAGTAACGTTGCCGCGGCTAGAACTGTGTGGGGTGGTGTTAATGGCCAGATTATTAAAACGCGTATCAACCACTTTGGCCCTAACTCTTAAGGCACGCGAAGTCACTGCCTGGTGTGATTCAAAGGTGGCCTTGTATTGGGTGAAGTCCTCGCCATCCCAATGGAAAACCTTTATCGCCAATCGGGTGAGTCAAGCACAGGAGTACTTGGAACCTAACCAATTCCGACACGTGCCGACGGCAACGAATCCCGCAGACTGTGCTTCAAGAGGCTTGTTTCCTGGAGAACTACTGACTCATCCCCTCTGGTTAACGGGACCGGCTTGGCTTGCAGAAGACGAAATCGAATGGCCCCAAAGACTGATTCCTACAGTAGGACCAAGCGATGAAGAAGTTCATACTATGGAGGCCCGGGTCCTCTCGTGCATGACACAAATTGAGCCAGATCGTATCGAACAGATGCTTAATCGGATATCGTCCCTCTCATTGCTGAAACGGGTAACCGCCTACTGTTTACGCTTCGCCTTCAACTGTAGAGCGAAGAATTCCAAGCGACTGGGATACCTGACGACGCGAGAGTTAAAACAAGCCATGGAAGCCTTAGTTCAGTGGGTTCAGCACAAAGAATTCGCTGCGGACTGGGAACAATTGAAGGCCGGTAGATCGGCCACAACTCGACTCCGCAAACTTAACCCATTTATCGACGAAAATGGGCTATTGAGGGTTGGTGGGCGCCTCCGACATGCAGCAATTGCATTTGGTGCCAAACACCCTGTTTTACTTCCAAAGACTAGTCGTCTTACGGAGCTTATAGTGGATCACTACCATAAATTGTATCTCCATCCTGGACCCGGGAACCTTCACTGCATAATTCAGCAAGAATTTTGGATTTTGCATGGTAGAGATGTCATTCGGCGACGCCTATCAAGGTGTCAACAATGTTTTAGAATGCAACCCAGACCTGTACAACCGCCGTGCATGGGAGATCTGCCGGCGACGCGATTGCAGGCTGTCAAGCCCTTTTCGGTCGTGGGCGTCGACTATGGGGGCCCATTCCAAATATCTTTGGGAAGGCTAAGAAAGGCCAGAGTTTATAAAGGCTATATTTGCCTATTCGTATGTTTCACTACTCGAGCGGTGCACTTAGAACTGGCCTCGGATCTCACAACGGACGCCTTTCTCGCTGCGTTACGGCGTTTCGTCGCCAGACGAGGAGCAGTTCGGGCAATATACAGTGATTGCGGTACGAATTTTGTAGGAGCCCAGCGCAAGTTAGCAGATTGGGCCCAGCTAACCACATCGGATACCTACAACGGACTGGCGTCGCGAACGTTAAGTGAGCATGGAATCGAATGGCACTTCAACCCACCAGCGAGTCCTAATTTTGGCGGTCTTTGGGAAGCCGGTATAAAGTCCACCAAGAAACTGCTCGCCCGGGTTGTAGGTGAGCAAACCCTCACTTACGAAGAATTCAATACGGTACTTGTGCAGGTGGAAGGCACATTGAATTCCAGGCCACTGGGGTCTATAAGTTCGGACCCAAATGATTTGGGAGTTCTGACACCGGGACATTTCTTGCTACTTGCACCACCCACAGCTTTGCCAGAGCCGATGGAAGAGGAACGACCACTCCCACCTCTGGCGCGCTGGCGCTTGGTACAACAACTTGTCGCATCCTTTTGGCGCAGATGGCAAAGCGAGTATCTAGTCCACCTCCAGATGCGGGACAAATGGTCAAAGGCAGGACCTAATTTGACTATAGGAACGCTGGTTGTAATCAAGGAAGGTAATTTACCTCCTTTGCGCTGGCGGTTGGGGCGGATTTGTAGAGTGTATCCTGGAGATGATGGGATAGTTAGAGTGGTAGAATTGAAAACTGAGAACGGCGTTCTTACCCGTCCCGTCTCAAAGCTATGCCCCCTCCCAATGATGGAATAGTCGAGCAGAGCCAGAGAATTGATTTTTTGGAATGATTTTTGTTTTTCGTTATTCCCTTCCTACTCCTTACCGTGGGTCTCCTGGCAGCCCGGGTAGTCTCCTTGACGACCCCCAAGGAGTGAAGTTCGTTTTATTTCAGATGGCGACTTGATCCTTTCGCATCCCTTATCATTTTGATTAAGTTCGAAGAATTTCGTCTTCATAAAATTTTCCTGTCGTTTTTTTTTTTTGTTAATATTTTTTGGTTTTCTTTATATTGGGAATGTTTGAATCGCTTTTAATTTGTTTTGGAACGCGGTCGCACTCGTTCCAAGGTGGGCGGCATGTTCAGCCGTGAACAAGGTTTTTTGGTGATAATTTTGCGTGCGAGGTTTTGTGGCGAGTCGCTGGCGCGATAGCGAGAAAAACTCCACCGACCGCAAATTGAAAAGACAGAATCGTGTCTCCTCTCGTGGAGAGAAGAATCGTGTCTCCTCTCGTGGAGAGCAGACGAAAAGTAGCGATCCAGAGAAAGAATTTTTAAGTGTTGTGGGCGTTCAGTGTGTTCGTTCCAGAGGGCGACTAGCAAAGGGAGCGCGTCAGCAATCGGGAGACCAAACCGGGGTGCCGACCAAGGTAGGTGGAATCTAACGCAGCGCACATGTGACTCGCCCGCCATTCCATACAAATCGCACGGTAACGTCGCAATCGCGCTAAACCAAAGGGCGTGACCGACGTCCGTACAATTGGTATTCAGCGTAAAAGTTGATACCACTTTCTTAAGATCCTAGGTAGCATTTTTCACTTTCACTTTACTTTCTTAAGAGTAGTAAGTTTAAGCCGTACCAGCTGGAGATTTTGGAATGGACTCCCCAATTTTCTTCTTTATTATATGCATTATATGATGTTGAATATAACAGTCAGAATAACACTGACACTTTTGATAGTTTTGATCAATCATACAACTTGTTACTCTAATATACTGATATAAGATATCTGATATCTGGTATACTGAAAATGTAAAGCACGTAGTTTTTTAATTGATTCATGCCAAAATGTTACTCTGATCTGATATAAGATATCTGATATACTAAAAATGTAAAACAGGTTGTTTTTGAATTGATTCTCTCCAAAATATTCAGGGATCACGCTTTAAAGTAGGTACCCTGTACATACTACGTTTTCTGTAAGAACAACTTTTTGTTTTACATTCTGAATGGATACGACACTACACATTTTTATGTATGAGTTTCTTGGAATATTTGTTATGTTATAACAATAAAAACCAAAACAAATTGGTATAAAACCAAATATCATCATTAGTTACGGTTAAACTACTAAAACTACTGTTAAAAACACTGATTTATAAAAGGTCAGACATGCTTATGCTTCCTTACCTATTTGCAGAATAAGCTACTCATAAAAATGAAACTTTTGAATTTTGTAATATGTAAGTCTATAGTTTACCAATTAATCACAATATTAGAATAATAGAATAATAGAATAGAATAATTTATTTACGTGCTATTACATAGAGTTTACACATGTCATACAAGTTAGAACACACAAAATGTGGACACAATTAACATAAATTCACAATACATCAATAAAGGTTTGATACTAATATAGAGAGAAAAATACAATACAATTGCTACACATTTTAAAAACAGGTATGAATTGGAGGAGTATTTGGTTGTGGTATCGCATTGGTATTGGCAAGAAACTCCTGCCAAGAGAAAAATGCGTTTTCGTATTGAGTTGAGGATCAATAAGTTTACAAGATTAAATATCTTCAATAAACCGGCCTGCAACTTTTTCTGGATTTAAGAATAATAAACCAAAAGTCAAACGCAACCATTTTTCTAGTTCTGAATTTTTACCTTTGCACTGATAGTAGATTAACTATGTTGCTTCTGCCGCAAATTCCCATAAGGATTTACATAGGGGTCTAAATTTACTTTATCCCAGTCGTGAGACATATGTCTCACAACTGTCTCACAGATGTCTCACGTGTGTCTCACAGGTGCCTCTCATGTGTCTCACAGGTGGATCACACAAGTCTGGCACCTGTCGCTCGACCGGAAAAAGTAAATTTAGACCCCTTATAGAGCCTCTATGTAAATATTTATGGGAATTTGCGGCAGAAGCAACATATGTTATCTACTACTGATCAACAAATTAATTATAATAAACACATATGTAATTAATGGTTATAACTTTTAAATTTTGAATCTTTCTTATGACATTTGCGGGATGTGAAATTTACTAGTTAAAAGTCAAGGTCAAGTTAGTTTGACACCGATTTCGATCCCTTTTTCAAAATCATATATAATTCGGGTCCAATGTTTTATTTTTTGTTGAATTTAAGTATATAAAAATAATTATATCAAATCGACGCATCCTGTCTATTAACAAGTATTCTATTTCTATATATTTTGTTAATTTATATTATTTTTTGTTTTCAGATTGTGAAAAGGATTAACAACTTTCCAAGGTAAGTCTTAAAACTACCCACGAGGTGATTTATAACGCATTTAGTAGATAAAACTACCCACCAGGAGATTAAAAACGCATTTAGGAGAAAGTGTCTAACAACCTAATGGGTATCTCTATCCTGCAGATAACTTACGGCAAGGCCGGCCTATACAGGGTGAGTCATTGATATGGGAAAGCTTGATTGCACGTACACCGTTAATGATATCGAAATAAACCAAATGGTACTGCAAACGGGAATTTGCCCTTTTCTAGGTTTTATAAATCCGTTTAGCTTTTGCAATTAGCGTTAACCGTTCCGAGGTTTTGTTTTCTCTAACAATTGATGGCTTATTAACAAAAAAATATAAAAAAAAAAAAATTATAAAACCTAGAAAACAGGACAGGATAAATTCAAATACTTAAAGTTATACAGAGTGTGCCAAAACTAGGTTGAAGGCTTCTCTAAAAAAATGGTGCACCCTGTATAGAGCAAAATAATTTTACAAACTGCACATTGGCCTCCCGTTTGCAGTGCCATTTGGTTTATATCGATATCATTAACGGTGTAGGTGCAATCGAGCTTTCCCATATCAATGACTCACCCTGTATAGGCCGGCCTTTCCGTAAGTTATCTGCCGGATAGAGATACCCATTAAGTGGTTAGAAACTTTCTCCTAAGAGAAAGATCAATGACTGTATAGACAATGATCTTAAACATTTTTCATCAAAAACCACTTTATAAAAGAAAATATATTGCCCCCTTGAAATGTTTGGATTTTCAGAAAATATTTTTTTCCATGAATAGGTTCTTATATGACCCTAAGCACTGCCACCCTTTACAGTCTATTGGCTTTCTGGGAAGATTACCGCTATAATATAAACACCGTTCACGATCTATTATTGCCAAAGTTAGTTGTGATATTTTTTTGTCAAGTTGCATGTATGAATTGTAAGACGTCAAAATGTGATTTGGAATAAATTTTGAAAATTTTATGACAACTGTACTGACATGTAGTAAAATTTGTATAGATCTTTATACACCTAAAGCACGCTTTTTTTACATGAGTTACCAAATTAAGTAACTTTTGTAACAACATAAAACGCTATGCAGTATTTAAAACAAGCAATATTACGGGCCAATAATTAAAAAAATAAGTGCTTTATATTTCGGTCACACATTTGGCTATCAAGTGCAGGCAGTCAATAATTCTTGTTCTACGCTTTGAGTCATAACTATTTTATATTTGTAGGTAGTGTGGTAATACATTATACATATTTGCATTAAGAAGTAATACGTGCATGTACTCCCTAAGGGTTTTCAGTGTACCCACCACGAACATATATTACATATCGGAAATATGGAGTCATGTCTTGTCATATCGGTTTAAGTAACGGCAGTGTGAATATTATATTTAAATATTTTATTCTTCATAAATTATTTTTATTAGTTTTATATCAAATGTCTTGTAAAATAAATGTAGTAAGTTTTCAAGGTATAGATAATAGATCGATAACTTTGTTAGCACACACAAGAAGTGCTACGTGTTCCGCAGGCCTCCTGCAATTAGGAGTTGCGACAACTCCCCAATATGTACACTCACCAAAATTTGAAATGCAACGAAAAGCCATTAACCAGTGCGAATCTTTACCTTATTGTTATCCGGGGTTTTGGCACGTGAAAGTAGAAATACAGATGCAAAACTGCTTCGCCCTCAAATGTCCTTATGGCGGTCGTAAAAAAACGACGAAATATCTATAGCATTTCGATTGTCGCCGATTGCAGCTACAATCCTCACATAATAAAAATAACATAATAAAATTTTCTTCTAAAATTACTTTTTCGCCACTATGAAAGCCAAATACGTGCCTTTCTCGGTCATACAATGTCGGTGTCTGCTTTAAGAAAAACTTAATGGTGAAATCCAAAATTAGCTATAGTCTTTTGTTTTCATGTTATGATGAAAAGTTCGATTTTTCAATATTTTGATACATAGACCATTTTGCAGACAATTTTTTTTTAGTAGAATAGTATGACCTTGATAGATTTTAAATATATTCTTTAGTTTTCTAGTTATAACATAAAGTTTCGTTTTTTTAACTTAAAGTCTGATGAAGTCTTGTTTTCCATGTAATGATTATTTTGATGCACCGACTTGACACATTTTTTAGACATATTTTGAGTAGAATAGAATGACCTTGATAGATTTGAAATATTTTCATGTTTTCTAGTTATAACATAAAGTTTAGTTTTTTTTACTTCGTCGTAAACGTCTGATTATTGTTTTTAGGTATAAAATTTAATTATAAGATTTCTACTGCTCAATTAGGTAAATAGTAGAAATTTTATTTTATGGCTACGTACAAAATTATCAACAAAACACTAGTTTCTCTAAAAAAAAAAAAACATACAAAAGTACATCTCGATCAACTATAATAGTAGAGGCGCAAATGTATAGTTGCTTCGCGATGGAAATGTATCGAAGCGAAAATACTTTTTTTTATGAAAAGGGATTATTTTTCTGATATCAGCTAAAACATAATGATTTCCATTTATGCTGGATTAGGAGCATGATTAGGATTAGTTTATATATTTGGAGATATGTATTTTGTACTTGCTGTGAAACTTACAAATGAAAAGGCCGGTGTAAAATTTCCTTGTTGAAAAAGAAAGTGATGATAATACATTACGTGGTCTTTGATCTTTGAAGTTCAATGTGCTTATAAAATAAGCAAGTGCGTAATTCGCACAGGAAGTGAAATTTAATATTGTTAAGCACAACATTTCTGTCCGCACTAAAGGGGCGCTCGATTGCAAGTAAATTGGTACTTCTATCGCCGCCCCAGACATTTGACACTATACAAGAACTCTTTGATCTTGCTCGGTATTTCCGTCGACCAGATATTCCACGGATTAACTCATCAACGCCACGAGCCTCGGCAGTGAAAATCTAACATTTTACACGACCGCCCGTAACGATTAAACGAAATTCGCTTGAGTAATTGCCCTAACCAGTGTGAAAATAAACAAGCGCTCGGTAAAAATCCAGTTGTTCTTGGGTGTAATTTATTACTGTGCTGGGACGGGTGAGTTTTACATCCCCGGCTATCAATTACGGATAAATCTCTCAAGGATTAATTACACGGCAAGATAAAAGTGCGCCTCGTTCTTCGCGCACGGAAACATAGGGTTATTTCTAGCTTGAAGAGCAGCTGGAGTGCCCATTAAGTTATGCCTTTACATTTAATAGTTATTTATGTTACAAGTACGCTAAATAGGTGTTTATGGACGCGGCCGGAAGATTAAATGGCGAGGCGTTAGCCGAGCCATTTAACCGGCCAAGTCCATAAAGACCATTTAGCGTACGTGTAACATACAACTTTTTTTTTAATTTGTACACATATTGATTTGAAAATAATATTGAAATATGTTATTTCCAACCATAACAACAGTGTTGTTGTTGACAAATTAAATTTGACAAAATGTCAGATATCGAAGATAATATCGTATAGTATAATAATACTGTACAGCCAGCTGGAATACACACAATAGCAAATATTCCCCAAAAAGTTGCCGAATATTTAAAACTTCCGGATTTTAAATTATACACCGGACACTGTTTTCGGAGAACATCGGCCACTTTGTTGGTAGAAGGTGGAGGTGATGTATTTGCGTTAAAAAGTCTTGGTGGATGGCGCTCAACGAGTGTAGCGGAAGGATATATTGAGGAATCGGAGTACCAGAAAATGGAAATTGCAAAGAAAATTACAAATTCGGCGAATAAAACTGCTGATGACATTCCATCTACATCATCTGGAATCGTCTCTAATAGCAATGAACAAACGATTATGAATGATATATGTGACGACGGAAGAATTACGCTTAGTGGACACTTTAATAAATGTACGTTTAATTTCAGTATTGTAAAGAAAGATAAATAATTTGTATGTGTTTAGATTATTATTATTAACTAAATAATAATTAATTCGCAATCTCGTTCTTCTAGTTATATCGTCCTCTCGTATCTCATTCTCTCTATCTCGTTAAACAGAAAAGTCCGCTGTGGCGGTTTTTAACGTCCGTTGCTATAAAACAAAAAATTTAACGTCCGTTGCTATAAAATATTGTAGCATTGCACATAAACGGTTGTTTAGATTGTTTGTTATAACGACGTTAATGACGTCTTTATGAATACAAATTAAAAAAAACATATTTATATATGTGCGCGCGTATAGACGTTATTAATTCCGTAATTTCCCCGTCCAGATGCCTTATAAAACGGTCTAATGTGTTTATTTCTAGGCGCATACATCTTCTCCCCACATTATTTCCACGACAATTTTAATATATCTGGTCGTTAGTCATTTGTTTTTCCGTCGTCGGGCTCTTGGAGCGCTTTAATTAGATCGATGCTGGAGCCGAGGATTTCTAGGATTGTTGGCATGGAAATATTTAATTTTACAGCTGCGCAGGAATTACGGCGGCACATTAATGTGAGTATTTTGTGTCTGATGTGTTTCACTATGTCGCGTTTTTCCGGCACGCGCTTTATCGCCGTGAAAAATTGCGCTTTATCGCACGGAAAGCAGCGTCCCCTCTGCCACTGGGAGAACTGGGGAACTGGAACTCTGGAAAACTGGAAAACTGCTGCCGCGGAAAATGGAAAATGCGCCAGCGGGCGTGAAGTTTTCGCATCGGCACAAGTTGAATTGTATCGGGGCTTTTATTTCGCGGCGCGTGGTTTCCGCAAGGCCGTGCCTCTCTGCTGGTACGCCGCTTTCCGGAAAATTTTAATAAAAGCGTTACACTTATTGTCCTTATGTTATATGTATAAGATGTGCCGGGTAGCTCGGGAAACTGTGCTGGAGTTTCGGATTAGCGAAAAAAAAAAACAGTCGTGCAACTTTAAATGAAACCAGCCCGGGTTTCCAATAGGCGAGCACAGATTGAGGGATGTTCTCCTGTCTGGACTCAAAAGTTCTTCGGAGCTTTGTTTAACTTGTGAAGGTGTTGACTCCAGAGTGGTAGATATTGGGGCGGAGAATTGAATTACTGGCGGCGTTATTGGCGGCGGCGGCGAATAATAAAGCGCATTGCTGTAATTAATGACTTACAACACAACGATGAAGCGTCCGTATATTTTAAAATGTGTCCGAACTCGCGTGAAGTGAGTAATCAACCGATTTTAAGAGGAATATAGCGATTCTCGTCGGCACAGGTGTTGGTAAGAACGGCAATATTTAAAAAAAAAAAATTACATGATACCAGTACGGCCGACGAGGAGCTTTTTTCGAACTCATGGGGCAGTTTATTGAAGCACCCCTTAGTTTATGGTCATAATTTATGGTACTACAATAAGCCAACAACGGTCGAGCGGTAGTGTGGATACTTGCAGGTGTAATTGAAATATATGGAAATGCAAATTGTAGGTGTGGTATACAATAATCATAAAATGTATCTACTTCTATCTACTTTCTACTTCTTTTGAAAGTTCGAAATTTTGCTGAATGCATCTTGTCCTGCATGTTATGTACCCGTAGCCCACAGCAGTCATTACTTTAAAACATGATGCAGATTTTTATTCAGACGATAACCTAACCTAACCTAAGTAAACAAAAAGTCAGCCTTAAAAGATTACTGTTTTTCTATGACAATTTATCATTCTTAAGAGAGAATCTTTTAAACATAATCATGAGTATCGGATCTATCAAAATATGGAATCAGATTAAATAGAAATGCGATTTGAGGTGAAAACTTTTGAAAAGTTGGATGCAGTTTCCAGTACAAATTTGGTTGCCTGTCATAAATACAGAGAGTTTGTTTAGCTTCTCATTTGCAGGTCAAAATGCAACAGATTGCAACAGATCAAACTTCGATTAGTTATGTTTTTGATCAAGTATTGGTAATGGTATTTTTAAGTTTTAGATGCACGTTTTCAACAACAGTGGAAAGATTATAAATTGTGACATAATTTCTATAGTCTTTATTTATAATTATGCTCTTGTTTTCTAATGATATAATAGCTATTTATGGCATAAGTGAATACAATTGCTTTATTCACGTGTATCATACAATTTTTTTTACAATTCGTTATTAGAATTGAAGAATTTGAAGTGTCATACTGTTAGGTGACAACGAAAATTTCAAGGATAGTGTGAAGTTACTTATTTTTTTACTTTATTCTCGTTGTCAATGGTTATAGTGAATAAAGTGAAAATGTAAATATTTGATTCATTCTTTCGATTAAAATGTTGTTTTAATGATGAGATTCAATATACATAATGAGCATTTTAATTATGCGAATTGGAAAAAAATGTATTTCACTCTTTTTCAGTGTTAAATTTCAATGTATTTTTATGTACATTCAAATAAACAAATAATAATAAAGAATATATGTAAATAGGGTTGCCTCTAGTTTACAACCATCAACTGATTGCATTGCTAGGTACAGACATTGAGTTCGTGCAGGTATAGAAGTCAAATTAAGCCAAACAATTCGAATAATAATAATAACAATGCGTTGAGTACAATTTTTTTTGTGTAGATATATTTTGCGTTATTTTATCAAATTTCTAAACATATCCATCACAAAACCAGTTTCGAAAATTTAATAACTAATATAAAACGTCATAATACAGAGTGTTTATAATTAAACTAGCCAAATCGTCATTTTCATCCACCAGATAGTAATTAGTTTTCTGAAGAAAAAAGTAAAAGCAATACGTACATTTTTAATTATTTCAAAAGTGCCCAAATGTAAAAAAAATGTAAAGTGCCCACTTCCAATGTAAAACTATTTCATATATCCAATAAATTTTCCCAGAATTAGTTTACAACAACGAGTTTTAATTGTGAAATGGTCGTATCAATCCCAAGAGTTTATACAAATAACATTGATTGATTTATTAGTAATCTTGAGACTTCAACTGATGATATCGTCATTAATGATATGACGATATATATACTTAATCTAAATTTTAGCTTAGTTGCCAGATTTACTTTTTTACTCCAAATAAGCTCCACCTGGTGGACAGAATTCGCATTTGGGTTGTTTAATTTGAAATACCCTGTATATTTAATTAGTTAGGAAAATGATTACATACAAATAACCTGAAACCATAAAAAAATATTGAATATACAGTGTGTCCACGGATTGTCTGCCCCATAGATATAATTGGCCAAAAATATTCGATTTAAGAAACCAAATTCTGGAATTACCCCTTTTTATGCTGAAAGTAAGAACAGTGCAGACTTAGTAAAATCATTCATATACAGGGTTTTTAAGGAATTCACATGGAAAAAAAATAATAACAGTAAAATGCGTTTATTATTAAAGATGAAAGACGAAAAGTTGTTTCACTTGATTATAAACATTCATAGTACTTTTTTTTTATTTGCAGGTTACAAATTAAAAAAAAGGTACAAATTTTAAAACTTTACTCTTTTTAATTTGTTTCAAAAATGAATGATTTTAAAGTTTACACTGTTTTCACTTCTAGTTTATGCAGGAGCTAAATCCAGAATGTTGTTTCTTAAATCGAATATATTTGGTAAAATAAACATTGGCACACAGTATAATATGTAACCGTTGTTTATTTACACCCTTACAGCATGCATGTAATTATCTTAATACTGTTGTATATTTTTTATAAATATTTAAGGGAATCAATGAAATTTGAATTGAAATTTACGCGAATGCACTACAAAGTTAAGGGATTATTAGATCGATGACATTAATTATTAATGAAATTCCTTTGTTCCATTAAGTCGGTTATCCTATTTTTAATTTATATTGTAACCTTGGCATGTTAATGCCATAAAATATTAATACAATAAAAAATGGTATGTCGAATTGAAGTCCAATATAAAAATTGTTATGAATCTGTCTAAACCGAACCATGATTAAATAATAAAAAGTGCAAAACAATATACTTAATGATTAAAAGTAAATTATTATAACCTCTTGAATAATGAAGTTGTGTTCAAATATGGATGGAAAATATATAATGCAGTAATGAAGACTACTGCACAAGGAATGAGACATGTTTTTAAGCACCGTCAAGCCATTTTTGGCCATATAATAACATGGTCAAAAACGAGTTTCTACAGATAATGGTCGAAAGTAAGGTCGTGGGTAAGAAATATAAGGAACAGGGCAGGAATCAATACAAAACGATAGTTCTACAATACAGAGCAATCAATCGAGACAAATATGCAGAAATAATTGTCATGATTCAGCAGAAGAAGATACTTACGAATAAATTTTAGTCATTTATTTTTTAATAAATGCAGAAATCAATCTCCAACAATTTATCCCTTTCAGAAAATATTTTTTGGGGAAAACTTACTATTTGTCTTGAGCACGTTTAAACTATCTGACTCACGTTGACCTGTAGGTACAGTTTCCATTCTATAACATAGTTCGTTATAATCTCTCTCTCTCAAAACTTTTAAAATGTATGATTTTTTGAAAATTCGGACCGCTGTTGTAATCCCCTTAACATTATTATAAAGTCACTTAAAGTTAAAAACTACCGAAGTACAGGATATGCTCCAATGACCTGATCGCGCAAACTATGTGGAGCTATGTGTGACAGCGGTGTTAAATAATAAAGCGTATGCGAAAATACATGGAACCATCCCTTCGTGGGCGGACAGAGTGTATTTTCCGCGAAATATTAATTGAGCACCCCGGAATCGATCTTCATGCGCCAAACCTAATGCAGTAACCGTACAATACCAAACGTAATACCATTGAACGAGTCACTTTGATAATTGAAGTGAGAACATGTGCTCGAATGAACCGCCGTTGCCCTTTTTAGATGCCTGAGCGTCGATATTCGGGGGATATCCCAGAGGGCGATTGTCCGACTACACGAGTCGCTCCTTTACAATTTTCTGGGCCCCGCAATCTTCGGCTAAGTAGTAATTTATCGACTTTAGAATATCCGGCGCGTATCTGCGCCCGACGTAAAGACACTCTCGCACAAAAAGTTAATCGAACGGCGGAGATGTCCTCAATCGTTAAGGGGGGCCCATTGTTGTGCGGACTGCGGCCCGGATTTATTGTTAATGAAAAATTAAATCCGAGCGTATTAAGCAGCTCGGCGATCGGTTCCATCGAAAAGTGCATAGTTAGAGGAAATCGCGGAGGAGCCCATTCGAAACATTTCTAGTGGAAATTGTTCTGAAGAACCCATTGGGATGGCCTAATTACGTCTTCGTAGAAGTACTCAAGAAATTATTCCGAACGGAGTCTACAACTTCAACTAAAAGTAACTGTGCGCATCTTAAAAGTATGGAATGCAGTAGTTTCAGTTATAAATTAAAGAAAATTGAAAATAGAAGTCTTCATTTTGGAGGTAAATAATACAATAAAAAGATAAAACTGCCAAAAGAAATGTATAAGTATCATAGCCAAAATATTATAAACTGAAAATTAAAAAAGTATGATCCCAATTGTTTCATACAAGTATGTATGAAACATTTAAACAAATGTTTCATTGCTAGACATAATGACATACATGAAAGTAATTCCGAATCATCGTAATACAAAAAGTGGCTTTTGCATGTCTACAAAAGCCAAAAGCCTAAAAAGTCTTTTGTAAAATCTTCTTTCTACTAGAGTTTGGAAAACTTTAACATTTGAATACTAATTTGAGTTAGGAAAAGGATTTCCTAAAAGTGCAGAAATAATATTTCAACATTAAAAGTTATAGGTCAATTATTTGAAATTGTACATGTTATTTTTTATCATTATTATAAATCTTAACAGAAACATGTTCCCAATTCGTGAATGAAATTCCAGAACAGGTATTTGTGGAAGTAGAAATAGGGTTATCATTTCCGTTAACCTCTTCTTTATTGCCCAATATTTTCGTTGCTACTTGAAGTTTATATCCTACTGACCTCTCGGCCGTCTGCCACATTTGAAGATTTCCATTCACCATGCGTCTTAAGCGTGGCAATGTCTACTGCTGTACGAACCAGTATCATGGCAGACGTTCCTCTAAAGCAATGCCCCGTATAATTGGAAGGATTTGGTAACTTCAAAAACTCTGCAATTGTTTTAGGCATGCCTCCACTACTATTGATTCTAACAGGTTGCCTCATACATTTCTTACAAAATCTTACAAAATCTTGAAGTTTCAATTGGTGAGGGACGAAGAGAAGTGTATTCGCAAAATATTTCAAGCAGATCCACATTTTCTATGTTCCCACTGGAAATATTAAATTCTCTTCGCCCGTTAGGCTTTGTGTTGGGAATATCAACCAAAATAAATGACCCCATCTCCTTGATGTTAAAAGAAAAATTATTCTTCTCGTCGATACGCTCCACTAACACCAAACAGCCAATACCTGAAATTTAAATAAAAATTGTAATATTTTCATTAATTTCAAATTTAAAATGTTACCTTCATCATTAAGTAGGTTCTATCATCTACTTCTCTTGGGTATTTTTCTATTTCTAATTTTGCAAAAACACTGGATTTCTTAGAATAATGTCCCACTGACTTTGGTTTAATATAAGCTATTAAACTTACAAACTTCTTTACATCAATATTTTTCTTCACGGATAATGTTGTCCTTAGCATCGAGTAAATTCTTCACAATGTAGAACTCTTATAGGCTTTGGATGCTGAAAATATGCCATCAACACTTCCTCATTGATCTCTTTCGCTCGTTTTTCTTTACGTCTTAATCGACCAATCATCAAATTGTCGATAAGCATTTTCATACTTTTCCTTTGATTTCACTGGTAATAGAGACTTAACAGCTAACACAGTAGATTCTTCAATATCAGACGATTCACTTGTATCACACATTTTAATAAAATTTCCGCAAATTTACGAACGAACAACTTTAACGCCTTCACAAACTTTGTTTTTTCACAAACAAAATTGTTTCTCCATTGGAACGAAAGCAGAACAATCTTGACTCCACTATTTAATTTAGAAATAATTTTAGAATTTTAAAATTATCCAAATTTAGTTTATTTTCCCAACTCTAGTGGAAAAAATCATGTGTGCAACACGTAGGAAATCCATATTTTTCCGTACACGGCATATTTTTAATCTCGGCTATCGTCTCGATCAAAAATTCCATGCCTAGTACTTCAAAAAATACATTTCCTAACTTAATCCACAAATAGCTATTCACGAAAAGATAAAGTTTTCGTCCCAAAATTTGGTCCCATGATTTACAGATTTTATTTCTGGGAAGAAAATAGAACAATTGTATTAGCTCTAAGGCTCTAAGGACCGTATCTATAGTCCGTACTGGAGCTTGAGTTCGACTTAAGTCGACCTAAGTATATTTGGTTGCAATTTTATATAAATGTTTATGCACCAAACGCAACCAAATATACCACTTGAGTCTAACTCAAGCTCAAGTAGAGACTGTAGATACCGACCTAACAGATTTTATATTTTAGTACTTCAAGGATGTGCATTAATACCATATGATGGAGATATTAAAGATTTCATATACAAAGAGTTGTTTATCGTGCAACATAGGGTTAATCATTTTTAGTTATGCACTTCTGTCACATGCAACGTACAAATAAAATTAATTTTCTGTATGGCAAATATTACAGTTTACGAAGTGAAAAATGTTAAGCTGAGGTTTGCAGCATTATTCATTTGAATAACTGAGCTTTTTCGTCAGTGAAATACATTGTACATTTCGTAAACTGTAATATTTGCCTCACAGAGAATTGAATGTTGAATTAAAAAATCACCGAAATGATTAATCCTATGCTGCATGATAAAAAAAACTATCTGTATGCAATATAACCATCATCAACTGGTATGCAAATTGACTGGTTTATAATTAATTTATACATATACATACTATTCGTGCCAACTGCTATATACTTAATAATTATAGGGATTTTGTAAAGTTGTAAAATTAACATGTTTTGTCTGCAATTAATATTGTTTAATTTTTATAATGGTGTATTTCGGATCATAACTGAAATGTAAAGACACTTTTGTGCAGTTCTAAAACTGCCATGTTAATTCTGCAATTCCTTAAGCCGTAAAACATTTACCAAAATTTATTTAATAGTTTTCTAATTACTCAAAATCGTTCATTAAAAGTGTTTGAGAAATTTTTTAGGTTTATGTTTATGTTTTATGCTTTTATGAATTTTCTGCAATCTTGGAAGTTAGTATGTAGTGACTGAAGCTATGGTTATTATGTAAAGAAATTTTAGTACTTTTTAATATCGGGTATTATTATGGAAAGTCTGTAATTCTATATGTCAGTGTAGAAGTGACATGTTGCTTATTTTTTACGAATTATTTGATCGCTTCGTGGTAAAAAGATAATACGATACCCAAGAAATCTCGGATGGTTTCGTGAAAAATGTTTCAGATAAAAGTAATATGGCCTGCAAAAATCTATTTAGTGGTGATGTGGCATAACTTCGAAATTGTTAGGTTAAGGTCAATTTTGAAATTTCAAATTGGAACCTGTAGGTTTTTGAAAGGATTAGTGTAGACAAGGTCGTAGACCTACAAAATGATATATATTTTTTTTAATTTAAAATTTTCTTTAAAAAAATCTTTATAAAAAAACTCTCCTTTTTTATCGTGCAACATAGGGTTAATCATTTTTAGTTATACACTTATGTCACAGTGACAGCAATGTATCAAAGCGTTTTTTTTAAATGCTATATAAAAGCAAAATCAATTCTTTGTGAGGCAAATATTACAGTGTTCGAAGTGAACAATGTTAAGCTGAGGTTTGCAGCTTTATTCATTTCAAGATCATGACTGAAATATAAAGAAACATTTGTACAGTTCTGAAACTGCCATGTAAATTTTGCAATACCTTAATAGATGCAGATAAAATTGTATGGCTTGAAAAAAAACTATTTAGTGGTTATGTGGCGTAACATTGAAATGACCTTTAAATTGTAAAATATTTACCAACATTTATTTAATAGTTTTCTAAAATCTTCTAAATTATTTATTAAAAGTTTTCGATAATGTTTTTAAGTTTATGTTTATGTTTCATGTTTTTATGAATTTTCTGCAATCTTGGAAGTTAGCATGTAGCGACTGAAACTATGGTTATTTTGTAAAGAAATTTTAGAACTTTTCAGTATAGGGAATTATTATGGGAAGTCTGCAATGATAACTCTATTAGTCAGTGTAGAAGTGTCATGTTGCTTATTTTTTACGATTTGATCGCCTCGTGATGAAAATATGCTACATCAAGAAATCTCGGAAGGAAGACGGTTTCGTGAAAAATGTCTCAGATAAAAGTAATATGGCTTGAAAATTTTATTAAGTGGTGATGTGGCGTAACGTTGAAATGACCTTGAAATTGCTAGGTTAAGGTCAACTTTACATTTTTAAATGGGAACCCTTAGGTTTTTGACAGGATTCGTGTAGACGAAGTCGTTGACCTTCAAAATGATATATTTTTTTTAATTATAAATTTTCTTTAAACAATCAAATTAAAAAACAAACAGAAAAATCAAAAAATAAATCAAACCTTAGCCATTCCAACCATATTTTTATGCTTAAAATAAATTGAATTCGTTTTTCAAAACTTATTTTCTCTATCGAAAAACCTATCTTACATTTAAATATGAATTTGTTAAAAGGCCATCAGTCAATATTTCGTCCATAGACGAGGTCAATACCATGTATGCAAGTAAATATATATATTTTTTTTTTTATTTGCTTTATATACTTTTAATTTTTTTATTAAAAAAAATTCAAAACATATTTTGTGTTATAGTTTCAACCATTATTATTTTTTAATTTCGAAGGTTTAGACCTCGTCTACACGAATCCGATTAAAACTTAAGGGTTCCCATTTGAAATTTTAAAATTGACCTTCACCTAGCAATTTCAAAGTCATTTCAATGTCACACCACATCACCACTAAATATATTTTTTAAGCCCTGCAACTGCCCTGTTTGCCTGAAACATGTTTCACGAAACCATTTGCTTCAGAGTTTTCCTGGGTATCCATCTTTTTTCAACACCCTGTATATAAAGTAATAGGATCAGAATTTGCCAATTAAAAGTATAACATATAATAAAACCCAAGTGGGAAGCCGAAGTATTAGTACTTGTTATATTTTTCAAATATTCGAACAATTGGATTTGAAGATTTCTACCTTCAATTTGTGCAATTTATATTTTTCCATAAGAGAATTCATAAAAATTTTTTGAACTGGGAAAATAATTTTCAATAAGAGAATTCATAAAAATCATAGAACAGGAAAAATTTATAATAATAATAAACATTCGGTGAAATTTTTAAGTTTTAATTTTAATTTTGAATCTTCGTTAAAGATCCTATGAAAGATTTTTATAAATCCATTTTGAATTTTTCATTTTTTTGTGATATTGTATTTTTAGGATTTTGTTATGGAAATTCGGAAATAAAAGTATTTGGAGTTCGACGAAATTTTATTCTTGGATGTTCTTGCATTGTTTTATGGAAACGATAAGCCAAAAATTTTGCAATGGCATAAAAGATTAAAATAATAAGAATATTAGACCAAAATAATCGCTAGTTTGGCTGACAGGTTAGAACGCTTGCCTAGTATGCACGAAAACCTGGGTTCGAGTCCCAGTACAGGTAGTAGATTTGTACTGAGAAACTAGTGCCATTCGTCGTTGGGAGCTCATTAACGGCGCTCTAGAGATCGGGGGCAAATTTCTAGAGTAACAAGCCCTAACTCATTACATGCACTTACACAAATCCCACGGCAGAAGGACCCCCGTTGGTCAGTTAAGGATAATATCCCTAACATATACAGTACTAGTAGACCAAAATTTGAAACAGTTTTTCAGGAAAAGAGTTATCAACCAGAACTGGGTGTTTACTCATATACCTTAAAATTTTTCTTTTTATCAATAATTTCTAAATATGGCAGATATTTAGAATAGTAGGTGTATCATGATACATGTGCATAAGAGAGACGTCAGGCACGTTCGTCGGCTTTAAGAGCACGACGCGAAGCCGAGAGCTTTTAACGGCGCAGTTCTTGAAAGGCCTTTTGGCACATCTATGAGAAAATGTATAAAAATGTTATGCACATGTATGAGTAATGTGGAAATAAAGAAATAAAGAGAAAATGAGAAACATTTAGATTCAATAGAACTGCTATTTTCCAAATAACCAATAATAAGGAGTATGAAGCTTCTGGTTTCTAGTTTTCGGATTTCCAGCAGTAATAAGTGTACCTACATTTAATAATTATTTCAATAAAAATTACTACTGCCAGACGTTTATTGTCATTAAAGTTAATTAATAAATATGTTGTTACTAGGCAACTTTGAAACACTCCCTGCTAGAAAGACGGATTTTCGCACGCTTTTTTTGCATTAGTTCGATTACCAAAGATTATGATTACCAAAGATTATGTTAAAAAATATTTTACTTCAATTTATAGCTGATATACTTACCAACAACTTCATTTGTTTTGTAGGTAAATATCGTAGCATTTTTGATGTTTTCGCATATTTGTGTGATTATTAAATATTTTCTGCAATTTTTATGTAAATTTAGTAAATAGGTATTTAAAGTCGCCATGGATCTTATAATTTGTTGAAGTTTTCGAATTGAGGCATCGATTGGTGTCATTATGATATGTTTTAGAATGTGCTATCGAAAATGGATCTACTGTGGAATCTGGATTTGTACGTTTAATGTATTCTCATATATTGGACGACAGTGGAGTTCTCTAAATATGACTAATAGACTAATGATTATTGTAATCAATGTCATTAAGTAGTGGTGGAGAATATTTTATTACACATTTCAGTATTGTGTATGCATGTGTGAATGTGAGTGAGAATATACTATATGATTAGTACTGAGAATGGGGGTGAAAAAAGAACGCAGTAGATATCTGTATTTGCCCTACAAAGAAAGATTTATAATGCAAACAGTACAAAATTCGATAAATATAAGCCGTAAAAAGAGGATATTATTAAAATATTTACTTAATGGTGGTTCATTAAAAACAAATTATTACTTTGTCAATACAATGTACATATTTAGTCTATATTTAATATTTTACGTCAAATTTATATGTACTTTACCTAGTAGTGCACTAATAACATAATCGAACTCATTTTGGTCTTAAAACGCAATTCGAATTCTGTACATGTGAAATTCGAAGTTATTAATGACACATAGAAACGATCTGCATGAAGCGAAATTCATCAAGGCTAAATATGCCGTCATTATTTAATAAACATGTAATAATAATAATAATAATGAAACATATATCAATGATTAGGTAATATTTGATTTAGACAATTTCAATTGACATATTACTAAAATCTCAATTGGAGGGCAGGACTGAGATTGAGATTATGAAGAGTAGAAAATAAAAATTTCATTGCAGCATCTTCCAAGTTTATTTGAGAAAGTTCGGTCATTTTATCATAGAAGAATTTTCATTATTGCATGTTTATAAAATATTTGTAAGCTAAAATTAAATGTTAATACTGAGCGAGTCGCTGTAAAGACGCGTGTGGGGTGTAGATTATTATCACAAAATAGTGTTCATTCGGTAATTAGTACAAAAATCGTGTTCAAATAACAAAAATATATATGGTCATTTTATAAACGAACAAAATAATACATGCGGGTATTAATAGACAAGAAATCGATGCCTAATTGTCTGTACAAATTACCATTGTCAATTATAATGCTTTACATTTATAAATACTATTGTTATTTTATGAGTGAGCAATTACATTTTTATATAAAGTAATGGGACTACATTTCATTGATTCTGTTCAAATACGGATAATTTTATTTATTCATATTATAATATGCACGTTATATTTAACCGATTATAACATTCATTTCCCCGCAGTTATCTCTACGGGAAAAGTATTGAAAATTATTGGCCTTGATATGGCCAATTCCTTATAATGTGCTCAAAAAGTTATACGTGCAAGTAATTGAGCAATTTCATTATTTATCTAGGGCAGAATCGAATACATATTGCTGCATAAAAATCAGAACCTAAACTCACAATGTCATACTTTAATAATATAAAAGCTACTACGCAACTTGTTAATTAGTATAAAACATTTCATATATTATTTTAATTGTAGAAATGAAGTATAAAACCAACAACTTGCTGAAGGTTTCCAATCCGTTAAGAAACTAAAATTATTATCTAAAGATAATTGAAGGCATGAAATGAAAAGTGGATTTAGACTAAAACAGGGTTTCAAACACATTTACAAATAAAAACTGCTGTTACTGAAACGTCCACAATCATCTACAAGCTGTTACCATTTTAACCAATAAAGCGAGTTTTTATACCAGAATCATATAAAAATAAATATTACCCAAAATGGGGTTTAAGGCAAAATCATAGATTCCTTACGCAATGGAACGATGACGCAGTAGCAATGCTATCCTTTGAAAATGCCCATAGTGACAGCATTGCACAGGGTCGTATGCGTTGCGAAATAAATCTTATAATCAGCTTTTGCCCTCTTATCATTTTTAGGTCTTCAATTACCTATGGATTCTGAACCAGACTGCCGGCAAATAAAGAAATAAAAGGAGGAATATGTAAAAATACTTTTACAACTTCAGTCATTTTAGAAATTATTATTGTTTCTAATGATAACTTCGCTCACGTAAAGCGACATTTTAAAGTAGTAGTAATAATCTCTTAGTGGCTATCGACTTGCGGTCTTTCCGTCTTTTTAAATTACATTTTTATTGAATTCAAAACTTCTATTTTTAATAATCGATATATCACGAGTAAATCGTGACCTTAAGTATGAAATTGTGTGCTGATACTGTAAGAATAATCATAGTAATAAAAGTGTGGGTAGCAAGTAAACGTGGTTATAATTTGAAATATAGGTCATCACGTACACCGTGCTCCCTTTGCGCTCGATTCCGAGGAAAACACAGAGGAATGTGTATACACAGGCCCCATTGATTTTCACTTACATTTTATGTCGGGTCATCTCAGCGTTTATAAACAAAAAGCAATAAGCTTGTAATAGCAGATGTAGGGGGTTCAATACGGCAGTTTTCGATGGGATGACTTCATAAATCCAATCGAGACCGTTAAACAGATCTACATAATGGTCAAAGCCACAATGCTGATCAGCATATTCAGTTTACGCCCGATATAAACATAAAGGGGCGTTTGTTATAAAATATACAAGAATATAATAAGAAATTCATTTAATGGGGCAATTTGAGGATTATTTCTATAACAATAGCTATAAAGCTCTGATTGCTAAATAAATTTCCTGTACAAATGAATACTTTTTAATTGAAAATGACTCGTAACTTGATCGAAATAAAATATTTGCATGGAGAAGCTGAACAATAAAATCTTTAGTAATTTTTTTAATCATTGCTGATTAAATATATAAAATGAATTAATTATAATTCCTGGGATTAACGGCTTCGCTCGATAACCCTTTTTAACAATCTTATCGGAATTCGAAATATACACATTTTGAGTAAATTTATTACAAATTATTTATATGAACTTTCATTTCTCTCAATAATTGCACTAGAAATTGAATTTAAAGAAGATTAAAATTGATAAATAGTAAAAATTTGATAACGAAAAGTTGATACATCAGACATAAATTGACTTATTTTCTAGTAACAACTGTCGACAGATCCTGTAATAATGAATAGTTATAATTTTTTATTGCTAGATGAAATTTCATAAATGATCTAAACAGTAGGTACTGCCAAATTCAAAGCAGAATGAACTTATAAGAATACTAGAAAGTTCATGACAAAAAGTGTGCAAAAGTTTTAAGAGTACCGGAAATATTAAAGCAGAATGACCTCAAAAGTCTCAAGAGCAGTAGAAAATTCTTCAGAGAATGAATTCAAAAGTTTCAAGACTATGCACATGCACTTCGAAAATTCGAAAAAAGAACTCTTTATTTTCTATTTCCAACACATATGTGAGCTAAAAATAGTGAAACATTTGAATTTGGTTTTGGATTAAATGAAACAAAAAGTACCTACTAGGAAAGTAAAGGCAGAATAAGTTTAAACGTGCTAGAAATTTTTACGCAGTATGGACGCAAAAAGCTTAAGAATAACAGACAATTGTTAGTACATTTTAATTATTTGATTAAATTTTGCAAAAATCTAAAGATTACTACGAAATACAAAGCACTATGATTGCAAGGCAGAGTCTTAAGAGTACTGCAGATATTTAAGCAGAATGAACTTCTAAAATGTATAGTAAGTACTAAATAGTTTCAAGCAGACTAAATGCAAAAGTCTCAATTTTAGAAGAAAATTAGTAAAAGTAGAAACAACAAGTAGAATAAATCTTTATTTCCAAATAATTTTTAATACCGATTATGTAGTGGTAACAAATTCCAGATTTTGTAGTTAAACATAGTGACAATTGTTAGTACATTTTAATTATTTGATTAAATTTTGAAAAATCTGAAGATTACTACGAAATACAAAGCACTATGATTGAAAAGCAGAGTCTTAAGAGTACTGCAAATATTTAAGCAGAATGAACTTCTAAAATGTATAGCAAGTACTGAAAAGTTCCAAGCAGACTGAATGCAATAGTCTCAAGTTTAGAAGAAAATTAGTAAAAGTTAAAAAAAAAGTAGAATAAATCTTTATTTCCTCATAATTTTTAATACCGATTATGTAGTGGTAACAAATTCCAGATTTGGTAATTAAACATAGTGCAACTTTTTTTATTGGATTCAATTCCACCGAAAATATTAAGACTAGGTAATAGTAAAATTAAAGCAGCATAACTGCAAATATCGTGGAAATTTCAAATGCAAGTATGTGAGTACTGCAAATAATTAAGCAGAGTGAACTTTTAAAATGTATAGTAAGTACTAAAAAGTTCCAAGCAGACTGAATGCAAAAGTCTCAATTTTAGAAGAAAATTCGTATAAATAGAAAAAAAAAGTAGAATACATCTGTATTTCCAAGTAATTTTTAATACCGATTGTGTAGAGGTAACAAATTCCAGATTTTGTAGTTAAACATAGTGCAACTTTTTTTTTATTGGATTCAATTCCACTGAAAACATTAAGACTAGGTAAAAGAAAAATTAAAGCAGCATAACTGCAAATATCGTGAAAATTTCACCCCAGAATGATAAATGATGCAAAACGCTAAGGAGTACTATTTACAGTACTTTTGCTCTTATGAAAGTACTACTGATTTATAGCAGAATGAATACTAAAATGTTAAGAGTAGAAAATCCTAAGCAGAATAAATTCTTTATATTCTAATATCACTATCTCTACCGATTTCGTAGTTATAAATTGTTTAAAGATCTTTTATCAATGCATTAAAAAATATATAAGTTGCACTAAAATCAACGCATAATAAACATAAACGGAAAATCTGGTATAAGATTCTAAAAAACCTCAATGAAAATGTTTCAAGAGAATTTGAAACTTGAAAGCAGAATGAATTGAACTGTTTATTCTCCAATATCACTGAGTAGTGACTACAGATATTCCAATATAAAGCAGAATGTAGCTAACCTCTTTAGAGTACTAGAAAATTGAAAGCGAAATGAAGAGAGAGCAATAGTATACAGAGTTCATTATGTTTTCACTTTGCTAATGCTCCTAAGATTTCAGTGACTATTCTGCTTTTACTCTATGCTCTAAGTACTCACTAGACTTATTTACTTACGTACTCTCTAGTATTCTAAGACTGTAACGTTCAGTGCTCTTCATTCTGATTTCAATTTTCTAGCAACTTTAAGATTTTTAATACTGGTTTGAATGTTCTAATGATATAAAGACTGTTGCATTCATTGCTGTCTCTTCATTTCGTTTTCAATTTTCTAGTACTCTATAGACGTTTGCTTCATTCTGCTTAATCTTGGAATATCTGTAGTCACTAGTCAGTGGTATTAGAGAAAAAATAGTTCAAACATTAAAACCAGTATTACCGCAAAAAATCTTACAAGTGCTAGAAAATTTAAAGCGGAATGAATTGAACTCTTTTTTCTCTAATACCACTGACTAGTGACTAAAGATATTCCGAGATTAAGCAGAATGAAGCAATCATGTATAGATTACTATAAAATTGAAAACGAAATGAAGAGAGCAATGAATACTACAGTCTTTATATCATTATAACATTCAAACCAGTATTACCGCAAAAAATCGTAAATGTGCTAGAAAATTGAAAGCAGAATGAACAGCACTGAATGTTAAAGTCTTAGAGTACTAGAGAGTAAGTAAGTAAATAAGTCTAGAGATGACTTTAGAGTATAGAGTAAAGCAGAATAATCACTGAAATCTTAGAAGCATTAGAAATGTGAAAACAGAATGAACTCTGTTCTTTTACGGTTAGATTTTGTATACTATTCTACTATTCTATAATTGTCTGTAAATTTTGAAGTTAAGAATATTTTTTGATAATTTTTTTTAATTTTGTATATGATTCATATTAAGGCTTCAGATTATTCAGTAAAAATATGCACTTCCTTAACTAAAATGTTTTATTTACTTTTGCTGCTGGTTTCGAATGATTGATGAGTCATCATCAAGCAAAATTGTCTAAAACTAAGAAGAACTAAGAAGAAACCAAGTCTTTTGTTTTGTGGGTGACACATATTGCAAACTAAGAAGAGGCTTCTGTGTATTTGGAGTGTATCGTCTTGAACTTCGTGTTCACGAAGTGATGGTTTTAGTTTTTAGGTTTTTTGCCTGACGATGACTGATAAATCAGTCGAAACCGGTAGCAAAGGTTAATAAAACATTTTAATTAAGAAACTACATATTTTTTACTGAATAATTTTTTTTATCAAAGGTTGATATAAAAAAAATCAAGATTAGGAGAAACATTAAACCAGAATAAACCGTAAAATTTGCAATACAATTTAAACCAAAATTATCAAGAATACAATTCTAATTGAAGTTAGAAAAATCATAATAGTCTATTGAGCGATTTATGAATTGTATACTTCAATTTTTGTAGTTTTAGAAAGGATGTATTGTAATTATGCATGTTTTCAAAATAGTCATTTTTACGGACATATCGATTTTCTTATTCATAAAAGTAGTTTTTGAAGTAGTTTGTCTATCTATCTGTCTGTCTGTGTCTTTTGCAGTCTAGATGGCTTAACTGAAGAGTTAAAAATTCATAAAGAACCTTCTACGAACAATTTGGAAGTTATGGTAGTTTTCGCCTGAAATCCACTTCTTAAAGTGGTAATTTACCAGAATAAAGCAGAATAAACCGTAAAATATGCAATACAATTTAAACCATAATTATCAAGGATACAATTCTGATTGAAATTAGAAAAATCATAACAGTCTATTGAGCGATTTATGGATTGTATACTTCAAATTTTGTAGTTTAAGAAAGGATGTATTGTAATTATGCATGTTTTCAAAATAGTTATTTTTACGGAAATATCGACTTTCTTATTCAGAAAAATTAGTTTTTGAAGTGGTATGTCTGTCTGTCTGTCTGTCTGTGTCTTCTGCAGTCTAGATGGCTTACCTGATAGAGTTAAAAATTTATAAAGAAGCTTCTATGAATAATTTGGAAGTTATGGTAGTTTTTGCCTCAAACCCATTTCTTAAAGTGGTAATTTACCAAAATAAATGAGAATAAATCGTAAAATATGCAATACAATTTAAACCATAATTATCAAGAATACAATTCTGATTGAAATTAGAAAAATCATAAGAGTCTATTGAGCGACTTATGGATTGTTTACTTCTATTTTTGTAGTTTAAGGAACTATGTATTTTAATTATGAATGTTTTCAAAATAGTGATTTTTACTGAAATATCGATTTTCTTATTCAGAAAAAGTAGTTTTTGAAATGGTATGTCTGTCTATCTGTCTGCCTGTGTCTTTTGCAGTTTAGATGGCTTATTTAACTGATCGAGTTAAAAATTCATAAAGAAGCTTCTATGAATAATTTGGAAGTTATGGTGGTTTTTGCCTGAAATCCACTTCTTAAAGTGGTAATTTACCAGAATAAACCAGAATAAACCGTAAAATATGCAATATAATTTAAACCAAAATTATCAAGAATACAATTCTGATTGAAATTAGAATTAATCAAAATCATAATAGTCTATTGAGCGATTTATGGATTGTATACGTCAATTTTTGTAGTTTAAGAAAGGATGTATTATAATTATGCATGTTTTCAAAATAGTTATTTTTACGGACATATCGATTTTCTTATTCAGAAAAAGTAGTTTTTGAAGAGGTTTGTCTATCTATTTGTCTGTCTGTGTCTCTTTCAGTCTAGATGGCTTAACTGATAGAGTTAAAAATTCATAAAGAAGCTTCTATGAATAATTTAGAAGTTATGGTAGTGTTTGCCTAAAATCCACTTCTTAAAGTGGTAATTTACCAGAATAAACCAGTATAAACCGTAAAATATGCAATACAATTTTAACCAAAATTATCAAGAATACAATTCTGATTGAAATTAGAAAAATCATAATAGTCTATTGAGCGATTTATGGATTGTATACTTCAATTTTTGTAGTTTAAGAAAGGATGTATTGTAATTATGCATGTTTTCAAAATAGTTCTTTTTACGGACATATCGATTTTCTTATTCAGGAAAAGTAGTTTTTGAAGTGGTATGTCTGTCTGTCTGTCTGTCTGTGTCTTTTGCAGTCTAGATGGCTTAACTGATAGAGTTAAAAATTCATAAAGAAGCTTCTATGAATCATTTGGAAGTTATGGTGGTTTTTCCCTGAAATCCACTTCTTAAAGTGGTTATTTACCAGATAGAATTGTTTTTTGCAAATATTTAAAACTACAAAGTTTATAGAAAAAAACCTGTACCTACAAGAGTGTGTACAAGAACCCTTCTCATTATTCAAAATTTTAATATCGCCAGTGTTTAAACGAAGACTAGTTGCACAGATATACTTGTCATCATTTGATGATAGATGAAATGTGGATATATTTCTGTTAAAAATGACAAATATGCATTTGGTATGTAAATAAAGTCATATGGTGACTGAACCTCCATTTTTCAGTGATGTAATAGCTATTTATGGTATACGTGAATAAAGTCGAATTTTATCTACGAAAAAACAGTTTAGCGCAAGAGGCGAAGCCGACTGCGATGATATTTTCGAGTGGATAAAGTTGTTTTATTCACGTGTATCATACAATATATTTTCCAATTCGTTATTAGACTTGAAGAAATTGCGCGACTTGTCACATTGTCAGGTGACAACGAAAATTTCAAGAATAGTGTAAAGTTACTTATTTTTTTACTTTATTCATGTTGTCAATGGTTATAGTGAAAAAAGTGAAAATGTAAACATTTTATTCACCCATTCGATAAACAGTATCGCACTTGGCTTCGCCTCGTGAGATACGGTTTTCGAGTGGGTAAAATTGATTTATTCACATGCATTATACATTTTTTTTCCAATTTGTTATCAGAATTAAAGAATTTGCATGAAGTGTCTCCTTGTCAGGTGACATCGAAAATTTCAAGGATAGTGCGAATTTACCTATTTTTAAAACTTTATTCACGTAGTCAATTGTTATAGTGAAAACGGTGAAAACGTAAACATTTTGTTCGCCCATTCCATTAAACTGTTATTTAATGATGATATTTAATATACATAATGAGCATTTTAATAATGCGAATTGAAAAAAAAAGGCTGTATATTTATTATGATATTTATACATGGATCACTATAACCTTTACTGTGGTCATTGACATGCGAAGTTTACTGATAAAAATAATCAAGTACTTACAAAAGTAGAAAAATTAGATATAATAATTAATGTATTTATCAATTAAAACTAAAACAAGAGAAGCCAATAATGAACTATTGCTAGAGAATCGAATTTTCCAGTCAAGCGAGCTTCTAATTTGCCAATAATGTCAGCGTTTTAAATTTCAGTAAAATAAGGTGGTATTTTAAATTTCACTAAAATATTGAATGTAATTTACCTGAGTGATATTAATTTCTGTCAAATCAGAAAGTCCAATTTACTTAAGTAATAAGTAAGTTTTATTCAGTGAACAAAAATTTACCAAACATTCAAAGCAGAATTATTGGAACTCTTTATTTTCTAATACCACTCTATTTGGTAATTCTGTGGTTTAACAGTTAAATCTTATTATTATTATATTATTATTATAATTGGATTATATTTTCCACAAAAGCAGAGTGAATTTAAACTACTATAGCGTAGTCGAAAATTAAAACAAAAACGAAGAGTAAATCAAAAATCTTAACTGTGCTAGAAAATTCGGCGAAGAGTAAATGCGAATGCATTTGGCGCACAAGAAAATTGAACTCAGGAAGTTCAGCTATGGAGCAAAATACTTTAGAGCACTAGAAAATTCAAAGCATAATGAACAGCAATTAATGTGAAACCCTATAGAGCAACAGAAAATTTAGGGCAGAATGTACATCTTAAGAGTGCTAGAGAATTCAAAGCAGCACGAATGTAAAAGCCTTAAGGGTACTACAATACTACAAAATGCAAAGCAGAATGAATGGAATAAACGGCCGAGATTCCAAATAACCCATTATCAATTTTTAGCCCACGGGAATATTCCCTTTCAGCTTTCCGCCTTCATAAGCGCTAAGCGCTAATTGAATTACCAACTGCGACAACGACCACCCCGACGGTGGACGGGGGGACACTCTTTGAATCGGCATTCCTCCTTAACTCACCACGGTGTGTCCGCCCTGGCAAATTAAAGCCCGGCTTTCATGTCGCCCTGCAGAACGGAAGTTTGTTTACAATTGTATCACTCACTTCTCGGTTCGACGGAACGAACTCGGCGTTACTTAAGCAATTTAAATTTGTAATAATCACGCCGAAGAAGGTTCCATAGTTCCAGAAGGAGTTGTTTTAATTAATAAACTTGTCGGCCACAACAGATTTTTTTTAAACATCTAATTAAAATAAAATTGTTGTAATTATAATTTAGTAGTGGACTTGTTTCCTTTGTAGATTAGTCCATAGCATGCGATCAACGCCAGTCAGCAATTATGTATTTCAGTGGATTAGTTTACAAGCTCAGATTGTGTAACGTAAAAACTTTAAAATGTGGCTGGTGGTACAGTTTGACAGCTTTCAATAAATACAATTCTAAGACTTTTTTATATTCAGTATAATCAATACATTTCATTGTAATACTTTTTGTGATGGTTTTTAGGGGTGTTTGTTGCAAGGAGGTCAATGAAGATAAATGTATAGTAATGGTTATATAATGCTTTTACTTCATTACTAAATTGATTTTTTATTTTTTTTAATTATACTATTTATGTTTTCGTATTTAAACGCTTATTAATTATAATATCGATAAAATAAAACTAACTAATTACACCTATAATTCTGCATCAACTGGTTTTATTGACTCGCAAAAATTCCTTAACTAATGCGACTGCTTTAGCAGTAGCTGTGGTACGAAACTTAGTTTAATTCTCCGCCATTAACTTCACCTTACGAGTCGAAACTTGGAATACTTTCGTAATTACTCGGCTACGAACAAGCCCGTTTTGTTCGTGGATTACTAAGGCGCGCTTAATTTCAATAAACAAATCGTAATTGCGGCTGCAGTATTCCCGGCGCAAGCAAGCAATATTAAAAATTCCTAGAGAATTACGAAAATGCCGCTCGTCATTAGGCGGGGGCACCTCCGGTGGAAACTTTTCCAGATTATGAACTCGCTACAAATAATAACGGGAGCGGGCCCCGGATTTACACTCCAGCTTTTTTTTTAATAAGCTTCCAGGGAGCTGCACTGATTTGGCGCAGTGTCTGGAGTCTGCTCCCTTATTTTTTTTGCAGACCGGAGTTAATAGTTAATGAGGGGGCAGCGCGTGTGTGGGTGTAATGGAATAATCAATGGGGACCCGCAGCGGTGTACTAACCGGATGAAAGGAAACTTCGGCGCTTCCCAAATGAAAATAAAGTTTACTGCATTAGACGTGTTCTTTACGAGTCATTATATTAAAGAAGTTAAAGACCAGAGGTAATCCTTTTACCTGAAAAGTATTTTTCCTATATTAATACTTCCCTTTCTGCATGTAGGATTCATCAAATACCCATGAGAAAGATTTTCTTCTCTCATTTATAATATAGAATATAGAAAAATAAAATATAGAAATCGGATAGTAGTTTATTAAATATTTTGTACTAGGAATGCAATTGATTTTGCTGTGTATTTAATTAATTCTTATAACCAAGTATAATAAAAGCTTTTGTAGCAAACGCAATTTGTTATTATTTGCTATGATAGTATACCTATTATGAAATTATTTGTGAAATTGTCAGTAATCCTTGAAAGATTGTACGTGGTAACTATTATAATTTATATAATTGGTTTTATTAAGTGTCAAATTAGTGTTTTTATTTCAGTGAGAAGACGACTTTATGGCACAACATTGTCACTTTATAGCACGATATTGTCACTTTAATGAAATTCAATTTCGCACACTTGTATAAATAAATATTCCTATATTAATATCACGTACCTATTATGAATACTGTTATAATGCCAACTTACCAGTAAGCAATTGAATTGTACATTATAGTTGGCCCTGGAAGAGAAATAAATCGTCATATCAGTATGTGTAAATTGAATCGTATAAAGTAGTTCATTTAAACTGTAATTTTTTCAGCTAAGCTGTAAAATTTTCAACAATTTTTGAAAAGGCAATCTTGATTTTTAATGCTAGATAGATAGATATTGTTTATTTATATGTACAGGTACATATGGATCACAGGATTCAACGATATAACTAAATAAATAATATTAAAACAAGTATTCAACGATATAATATATGCTGGCATTCATATTTAACGAAGTACAAACACGAAATATAACTCATCTTCGTACATATGTACATTTTTGAATAATATACAAGATGTTCGTGGCATAAATTTAAAAGCATGCTAAGAAGGGCAAAATTAGATGAAACTTTAAATAATATATTTTATGTTAAATTGAAAGTATGTGTGGATACCACTTGGTGAAACATGATCATTAAGGTAAATCAAACACTTGGTTGAAGTTTCACTATATTCATAGAATTTACTATTTTATATGTTTGCTAAGTTTAAACTAGAGCATCTCAGAAACGCTCAATTTTTTCGAAGGTAATGAAGTATATTTTTTATGAGAATAAAGTTATTTCCCCGAAAAATTGTATATGATTTAAAAAAATCCTAACCTCAAAGTTTTTATGTAACAATAGCCGTTGAAGAACCTCTGTTTCTACGACACTGTGTTTACTCAGATAATTGTAATTATTTGTGAATATGTGTATTGATAGTGGGTGATTCGTCGCAAAATATCAGATTTCCAAGTCTACTCTAGTAGAAATGTTAATAAGAAAACTGATTTGCTAAGTAACACTTTAAGGTCTTATATTTTGGAACCGAAAGCGATTAGAAAAAAAAATCATTTTCATTTCATTTTGCCTTTCTTAGCATGCTCCTAGATTTATGCCACGAAGTTGTGGGACACCTTGTACATTTACTTTAGTCGATACTATCAACTCAAAATTGGACTACATTTTATGGTATTGTTATGTACCATAACTACTTACTAATTAATAAAGAAAAAAACACCCTTTTCACAATACACATTTATTTTATCTAAATGTACATTTCGATCACTAGACGACCATCTTCAGTAGAAATATTAACCTAGCCTAGCGATCGAAATGTACATTCAGATAAAATAAATGTGTTTTTTTTTCTTTATTAATACAAACCTTCCACAAGCTCCAAGATACCACTTACTTACTAATATTTACTATATTTGTACAGTCTTAAAAATAATATTAGAAAGCTATCATCTTATTTATTATAAAGAACCAAAACGAATTTTCTACGTTTGTACCTATACAAAGTAGTAAGCTTCGGTTACGCATACATCACAAACAAATAATTAATTACCGAGATGACTCGTGCTATGTGTATATTCAACTCATCGAGGATTAACTTAGAAACACCTTGCCATTTGGTAATTAAAATTTGCTATTATGTAGTAGAGGAGTTACAGATTAAATAACGTAATTTCACAATCACATTCATCACGTAATGAAAGTGGATTTGATTATACACTCAGATGCAAAAAAACCGGGTCATTGGGTCGTTATTTGCAAGAACCCATTTTTTAAAATTTTAATGTTGGTATAGTCCTTAGAATGAAAGTTTTAGTATCTAACAATCAAAGAGACCATCGGCATGTAGAAAAAAACAACATATTATACTTCTTAGTTTATTTAATAAGCGAAAATAACATTTAAAGGTATGCGTTTTTCACTACCTATTGCTCATTCGGCATTGTGCATTGAGGATCAAGGTGGCTACTGGGTTTTGACTTGTTTGTTTTCGACTAACTGCTATTTTCATTATTAATCTCTTTTAAGTTTATTTTGCAGAATTGCGTTTTATTTCATGTATACGTACATTATCGTTTTTGCTTATTAATGTTCATTAAATAAATAATAAGTACCATATGTTGCTTATTTCTTCATCCTGACGGTCTCTTTGATTGTAAAACACTAAACATTGTATTCTAAGGGCTATACCAATATAAAAATTTGAAAAAGAATGGTTCTATTGCAAACAATGACCCAATGACCCTGCTTCTTTGCATCTGAGTGTATTATTAATAAATCAGTAATACAATGAATCAATTGAAATATTTATAAAGCTCATTATCAGAAGAGAACCATTGCGGTGGTTCCTAACCTTTTTTTGTCGCGACCCCTTATAGATTCTCTCAAAAGAAGTAGAAGTTGAGCAGAAAGTGAAGTGAAGTAGAGTAGAAGTGTAAGAAGAAAGTAGAGTTTTTGAACATAAAGGCGACGATCTACCTAAAAACAGTCCGTGACCTACACGGACCAGCTTGTGAACCAGCTTTCTATACTTTTTCAACTTAAACACAAATCATGACTCATTTTATTGGAAACTCAGGAATAAATCCATGACCTAAACTGCCGAAAATGACTCGAGACTAAAGACATTATAGTGTACTTATTTACTAAAATCACGTCAATAACTGCTGAATAACATTATGTGGGAGATTTTAAAATAAAATCATAATTAAAACCGTCGAAATTAACTCCAAAGCGAAGCAACCAGGAGGCAGTTTCGGATAAAAACAGTATCAGTGACTCCCGAAAACATTTTGTGGGAGATTCAGGAAGAAAATCAGGAATTAAACCGTCGAAAGTAACTCCAAAAGGAAGGAACTAAGGAAGAGTTTCGGATATAAATCGTATCAGAGAATCTCGAATAAAATTTTGTGGGTAATTCTGGAATCGAATCATCGCATAAACCGTTAAAATTGTCAAATCATGACTCATTTTATTCGATATTCTGGAATGAATTCATGACTCAAACTGCCGAAAATTAGTCTAGACTAAAGTTATTAGAGTGTAGTTATGTATTAAAATCAAGTCAATGACTCCTGAATTACATTGTGTGGGAGACTCTAAAATAAAATCATAATTAATACCGTCGAAAATAACTCCAAAACGAAGCAACCAGGAGGCAGTTTCGGATTAAAACAGCATCAGTGACTCCCGAAAACATTTTGTGGAAGATTCTGGAAGAAAATCAGGAATTGAACCGTCGAAAGTAACTCCAAAGGGAAGCAACTAAGAGGCAGTTTCGGATATAAATTGTATCAGTGACTCCTGAATAAAATATTGTGGGTAATTCTCGAATAGAATCATCGCATAAACCGTTAAAATTGACAAATAATGACTCATTTTATTGGAGATTCTGGAATAAATTCATGACTCAAACTGCCGAAAATTACTCCAGACTAAAGTTATTAGAGTGTCGATATGTATTAAAATCGAGTCAATGACTCCTGAATAACATTGTGTGGGAAATTCTAAAATAAAAATTAAAACCGTCGAAAGTAACTCAAAAGCGAAGCAACCAGTTGAAATTGTCAAATCATGACTCATTTTATTGGAGATTCAGGAATAAAATCATGATTTAAACTGCCGAAAATTACTCCAGACTAAAGATATTAGAGTGTAGTTATGTATTAAAAGCACATCAATGACTCCTAAAAACATTGTATGGGAGATTCTAGAATCAAATCAGGATTAAAACCGTCGAAAATAACTCCATAGAGAAGTAACTAGGAGCCAGTTTTAGATCAAAACAGTATCAGTTACTCAACATTTTGTGGGAGCACTAATCACAGTCAAGTTGGCATTAATCATTATCAATATTTCATCAATCAAAACCATGTTGTGATTAAACAATATCAAATTATCAAATTCATTAATCAAAAAGATATTTGGCTGGAGCAGATTTGCTGAATCAAATGACTCAAACAGAATATTGCTTTGCGACTGGAAGATGTTATCCAAAACAATATTGGAAGAATAAATGTTGCTAATTGTACAATGATCAATTGCCCACATTCAACGATTGATTCCTCCAGTACTCAACATGGACGATGTTAATTTCTAAAATATATAAGTATTTTTATAATTTGTTAATGATCTGAATATAGATCAGAGAAGATAATGAATATTGAGTGTGATTAGTGCCAAGTTGAAGTCGAAAAGGTATAGAGTAGAGTTTACCAAATTTATTTGATTGACCTCATAATTTTCAGTGCTTCCTAGCAAAAAACTTCCTTTTCTCAACTAATAATCATATTCTAAGTGTAGCTGTATCTGTATTTTTTGCATGTCACCAAAAAATGTATGTATGCCATTTCAACTTCAACTTAGCACTAATTACAGTCAAGTTATAATCAATCATTATCAATTTGGCATTAATCAAAACCCTGTTGACATTAAACAAATTCATGTTGTCATTAAACAATATCAAATTGGCAAATACTTAATTAAAAACAATTAACCCTTAACAGATTTTAATTACCTTCGTCATATTTCTGATTATAAGATATGATTTTGTTTTTTAAATATACTTGGCCTTTATATACAGGGTGTTCGGGAAGTTGACCGAAACATTTCTAGAGTTGAATCAGCGTGCCAAAGTCGCATATTTCTGTGCCAATTTTGGTTTAGACGGATGGCTTCCTCATAAATCACTGTTAAAATTAGTGCCAAGATTTGTAAGGCTGCTGAAATTAAACTTTGATAATGCACGGTTTTTTAATCTAGCATGTGAGAACGGATGTGAAAAAATTTATCGATATGTTTTTCTTTTGTTGGTATAAAGCCAAATTGCAACATTTCTAGGGTTGAGTCAACGTGCAAAATGAAGTCGAATATTTCTGTGCCATTTTTGGTTTAGATGGATGGTTTCCTCATAAATCACTGTTAAAATTAGTGCCAAACATTTGTAAGGCTGGTCAAATTAAACTTTGATAATGCACGGTTTTTTAATATAGCATGTGAGAAGGGATGTGAAAAAATTGATCGATATGTTTTTTTTGTAGCTATTAAGCCGAATTGCAACTTTTCTAGGGTTGAATCAACGTGCAAAATGAAGTCAAATATTTCTGTGCAATTTTTTGTTTTGATGGAGGGTTTCCCCATAAATCATAAATCATTGCCACCAGATTCATTTTATGTGTACATTTTAGCAAAGTTAAAAGGGTCCAATTGAAAAGTAAGGCAAGTAATATGCTAGATTTCAGAAAACAATGGTGATATTTATTCAGCACTTCCAAAAATATGCAGCACCAATTTGTACACGGATTTAAGGTGAAATTGTGCTTCAGGGCCAAAAGTGCCAAAGAAATATTTGACTTCAATTTGTGCCCTGATTCACCCCTACGAAGTTTTCGGTCGACTTCCCTAACACCCTGTATATTAACTTATATAATAAGTTATAATATGATAGTTGGTATATTTAGTATATACTAAATATACCTACTATAATAGTTGTCTGTGACTTACTTCAATTGAATTTTTCTCTCTCTTTACAATAATGTATATTATGCGGAGTCAGAAAAGATCAAAACTAACATTTTTCGAACCAAACCGAAATATAAATAACAGAAATATTTGTATATGCCTTCACCCACAATAAGCACAGCAGAGATTTACGTACTCTGCCATAACAGTTTTTTATGTACAAGACGATAAAATGTTATTTTATCGATAAGCGGAAAGTGTTAATTCATGAGCGATAAAATCGCGAGTGAGTAAATTTTTGCGCGGATAATTAAATTCCATCGTCCAGTGTAAAATTCTATTTTTTTCTATAGCACCTGTAAAAGGGTAAAAATAGCAAACTCAATTACGTGCCTATAAATTCAATCATGCCCACTTTAAAATTTCAAGAGTTTTATAGGGATTGCTATGGAGTCTTTTTTTTTCATACTTATTTGGACAGTTTGAATAAATATATTGAAAAATTCATACAAAAATGTGTGAAAGCGAAGAAAATGTACAAATCTACTAATCTGAGGCAGTAGGTAAATTATTGCCTCAAAAATCACGTATAATTGTAATAGTATTAATTTACCTATAAATGTATTTCATTTGAATAAAAAATGAAGTACTTTATCTAGCCTTGCTGTTAAAGTATTACTTTATTCATATTTACTCTTATGTCCAACGTGACACGTTATCTACTATTTTGAGTTGCAGAAAGTACACTTTAACATCTGCTATAGAAAAAAAAAAATGTTATATGATCTGGCAAATGAAATATTTTTATGAGTAATTTAAGTATTGATTTCGTGGAGTTTATCCGATATGTATTGCCGCTCCTAATTTCATATAAATAAAATATTCGCGAGTCCCATTTTTAACAAACGAGTCTGACTACCCACAAAGTAGGAATTTATATATTCGAGTACATGATGTATGATATATTTCTGTACAAGCATAAAAATCTACAAGTTGCAGGAGCAGATGTAAAGGAGCCAATAACACAGTTTCCAGCGGGATGACTTCATAAACCTCCTATGAATCGTTAAATTGGGCCATCGTTAAACCCATATGCCCCTTACCCTATGCCCCTTACGTTTGATACATGCAGAAATAAGTATTTAATGTATGGAATATTAAAAATGTAAGCAGCTGGCCGGGGGGCTCGTAAAATTTATATCTCCGGCGTAAAATTTAACACTTTTTCGCCCGCGCTTCTCCCGGGCCCCCAGCAGTAAAACATCAAATCTCCCGTCCAATGCATATTTTTCGCGTTAGCCCCTCTAACGGACGCGATAAATCAATGATTCAGCCGTGGGGGCGGCGGCCCCGCTTTTTGCGCCGTGGACACAGTAAAAACGGGAGATGACATTGAGCGCCTTTTGTACATGCGGCGGCAGGCCCCGCGGAACCGCCCCCCGAGACTACCGCGCCGACAAACACATAAATCAGGGTGCACACTGCTGGCAAGTTGCGACCGGGGCGCAGGAATTTATTAGGCCCCCGCCAAGCACGAATATCATTAGCGGGGGCGGCGGGGGACGAACCCCGACGCGACGATAACAATTTATTAGGGCACGAACTGCGCCGTAGACTTTCTGGAGAGTAATGCAAGAAGTTTGAATTTGCTTCGGGACGATCGTTGACGTGCATGTTTGGATATTTTTTTGCGTAGAACCAAGTTACCTGAAGTTTGCATAAGAAACATAATTCGAATTCGGGAACTTATCATTGAAAAAATTTCCGCAGCATACAGATAGAAATTAGCTATTAAAGTACATACTACCCGCTGGCTCAACTTTTTCAAGATTGCTACGATCATTCGTGGCAATCGAGGCTAGACTTTAAACATATAAAATGTCTATAAAAAGCGTCAAAAAATAGTACAAGACGTGAAGTCAACACGAAAACCATACCCAAACTCGGATCACTACATGGTGGTAACATTTCTTCCAACCATATGTTCCTGGGCAGAAAAATTAGAAGACGGAAACTACCAAACTAAAAACAACAAAAAAATAGAAGAAATACCAGAAGGCGACACAATAATAAGGATATTTAGAAGGCAAAGGTTAAACTAACTAGGCAATATATGGAGAAGACAAGAAAACGAAGCAATAAAACAAATAATGGGATGGAAATCAACAAGCAGACAGAAAGTAGGAAGGCCTGGGAACACATGGTTGGAAAAAGTAGATTATGACGTGAAGAACATTGGAATGGAAAGTGGAAAGAAAAAACAGAAGACAGAAAGAAATGGAAAGAAATCAAACACAAACTCTAAGGGAAACAGGACTAATCCACCCAAAAATAAGAATTATGAGACAAAGGTAACATGGCTAGGCCATATATGGAGAAGACAAGCAAATGTACCGATAAAACAGATAATGGGATTGAAACCAACAAGCAAAAAGAAATTAGGAAGGCCCAGGAATACATGGTTGGAAGAAGTAGAGGAGGACCTGACGAACATTGGAATGGAAAGTGGAAACAAGAAACAGAAGACAGAAGGAAATAGAAAAAAATCTCACACAAACTCTAAGGGAAACGGGAATAATCCCTCTAAAAATAGGATTTTCTAAGCCCTACTGAAGGGGTGGCAAAACTTTTAACTGAGTTAGTGATATATCTATTGTACATAATCTACCAACAAAATTATTCCACATAGTTTGTTTTGTCCATACACAACTTGTTAATAAAATTTGACTTGATGTGTCAGATTAACGAGTTAAAGATTTTTTGACGATATGTAACTTTTAAACTAAGAATGTTTTTTAATTTTTTTGTAGATTTTTGAAGATCTTACTTTTAAAAAATAATATAAAATATTATGAAAATTCGATACAAAATTCCTACCAAAATTGAGCTTTAACTGTTAAAGTGGTAGATAATAATTGTTATTTAAGTATTAAGGACATAATCAGGAGATTATGGCACAAGCGAATGTCCGAAGCCTGCCGAAGGAGGTGAAAGTGAACTGAAGTGATAGTTTTGAAATGCAAGTGAAGCAAAAATTTTCATTTTCACAAAAAAAAAACATTATTTTGCTAAATGTACATTTCCATCGCAATTCAATCATCTTTCACAGGCTATCACCCTATCACCATATCACCATATAAGAATGGGATACTGTGAAATTTATACATTTCCTACACTAAATTTCTAAAATGGACACCAAAAAGTTTAAATCACAATCAATTAAAATAAAACATTAGAATAAACCTAAGCTTTAGTCATTCTTATAAAAATGGTGTGTAGAAGATTTGTTGGAAGTAATATATCTCAAAAACTAAAGATAGGGATATAAGAATGGGATGTAAGAATGGGATAATGTGAAATTTATATATTTTCTACAAGGAAAATTTCTAAAATGGGCGCCAAAATGTTTAAATCAGAATCAACCAAAATGAAACGTTACAATAAACCAAGGCTTTAGTCTTTCTTATAAAAATGGTGTGTAAAAGATTTGATACAAAAATGAAACACGTTACTATGTTTTTTATGACTTTATTTTATCGTTAAACACGACTGCAGTGTCGACCACAATTAGGTGATTCTCAAGTGATTCAAAATATAAGAATAATAGAATGATAGAATTATAGAATGCATTCTTGTATTTTGAATCACTTGAGAACCTAATTGTGGTCGAAACTGCAGTCGTGTTTAACGAAAAAATAAAGTAATAAACAACGTAGTAACATGTTTCATTTTTGTATCATCATTATTAATTATCACATAGTAACGGCTTCCTCCATCAACTTTATTATGTAAAAGATTTGTTGGAAGCAATATATCTCAAAAACTAAAGATGGCGTAATTTGAAATTTTTTGATGTTCTTTCAAAACTGTTTAATCTTTCAAACAATTTCTTTATTTTTTTTTAAATTTAACTCCAGTGATACAATAAGCTAGCTACTCTTAGGAATTCAACTAAAAATTTAAAACTATAACTAAAACAAATATGGCAAAATTTTACTCATATTGAAAAGTTATGTAAAAAATGAACAAATGTTAGTTAGTTTCCTTAGTTTCCTTGAATTTAATTTGATTTCCAGATTTTCGTAATTTTAAAACTATGTAGAAATTGTTACTTTTGTGAAATTTTAATGAAGTCCACCACGAATTTCACAAAAACTGAAGCTTTAACAACGAAAGTGGTAAATTGGTAACCAAATTTTAGATGAATCGCTCTGCATGATAAATAATGAATGCTGGTAAAGTAACGGCTAACACAATATTTTTCGAAATTAGTAATCAAATGCCAATGTTCAGGGATCTTCCGCTGTGCTTCCACCGGCTTTACATATTTCATGGATTGAATTAAAAACCGCAGACTCAGAGCTGCCACGCTTCAAATCCTGCACAGGGTAACAAATCGCTGCCGGAATTAACATTTAAAGCTCCCGAAGATTGCGTATCGTGTGTTAATTAAGTGCTCACCGGAGAATAACGCCCAGATAATATCATTTAATGCCCCGCTTTCAGCAACGCTGTAGATGTACGGATAAAAATTAATCTGCCCGGATTAATTTAATCTTCGTTATTTATTTAAAAGGTGCGCCGGAAATTGGGCACGCATTAAACATCCGTGATTAAAAAATGCTACATTATCACTACACGGAATGGAAAATTATAAAATAATTTAAAAGTTTGAGTGTTGCTATTTACTAGAGAAAGGCTCTATCTGGAGTCTATCGTTTAACACTTTTTATATTCTTATGAGTCCCACTAGTAAAAGAAGGTAAAAAATATATACAGGATGTCTCAAAAGTGACGCCCGTGCTATTCGGATTTGATCTCGGGGGATGGAATGGAATGGAAAATCAAGAGTGTAAAAGTTTCCATTTGTCCCTCTTTATAGTTATTGATAAAAATGTAAATTATAACTTATTCGACCTCTAATCACAAACACGATTTTGATTTATTCATTTTGTCATATCTAATTATATTTCATATTTAATATAACTGTCACATTTGACAATTACTTTGACAGATGTGGACAATATGTAGTTATTTAATATTATTAGTTTTTACTAAAGTTTAAAGTTGTTTTTATTTTGTTTATTTTCAATAACTCAATAACGAGGGATACATGAAAAATGTTACTCTTAATTTTTACTTTGTTTTAACACGTTGTTTAACAAAAATAAATCTAACATATTGCGCCGAGATTTGCAAAAAACGACACCATTTCGACGACAAATTGATCCAAAACAGTGTTTTTTGTTTTGCTGTCGCTAATCGTTTAAAATACTACGTTTTCGTTTTATGAATTGATTATTGTACGAAACCTTAATATCCGTCACCCACTCGAGCTTAGCACAGCCTGGCCACTATCTATCTGCCGTAATCCAGGATTATAACTTCCCGCCCAGCCTGCTATAGATATTTTTATGAGACGTAATCCTTTGGAAATAAAAAGGCAGTTACTTTCTGAAATGCGTGTTTCAAGTCGCCGCTTAATATACTCCTCCTAATAACCTGTGCAGCACGTGTTGCCAATGTCTATCTTCCATTAAACTAAATCGCCTCGTAATTTCATGCATTTACCAGCAAACTGTATGTATGAAGAAATGGAGTTCGATATTCGAATTGTACACAATAAGGTCTACAAATTGTCGATTTAGAAGGTATTGCTGTCGTTCTGTCTAATGATTGATTGTGTGGGGTGCATTTGTATTGTATTATCATCCAGGGTAATATTTTAATGTTTAAAGGAATATTTGTGCCCCCATTCTTGGAAGTATTAAGTTGAATAAATGAAAACTGCGATGTAGGATAATAAAAGCAGTATAATTTACACACCTAAGGCCTATATCTATAGTCCGTACTTTAGCACGAGTTCGACTCAAGTCGTATATTTGGTTGCGTATTTTGTACAAACGTTTATGCATCAAACACAACAAAATATGCGCAAATATACTATTTGAGTCGAACTCATGCTCAAGTACTGACTTTTGTCTGTTATATATTAAAATCAAGATTTATTCCGACGTGGCAGTTCTTAATGCAAATAACGTAGATGACCGGAAACACCTCTTTTCACTTCAAAGCAACACCAACTTCAAAGCAAGATCGTTACAACTTACAATATTCTTTGAATGAAAATATATCTTTGGTTATCTCAAAACGCCATATGAGCTATAAATTGACTTTTGACGATAAGAATTGTGATTAATTATCCTGGTGAAGAAACAGCCACCAAGAAAAACTTCAAAGAGATCAAGTAGTGCATGGATATGTCATCGAAGTTGATGCAGGAAATATCATTTGGATGAGATGTACTATCAAAATGAGCAAAACTTGGAAGACCAGCGAGAGGAGATCACCTAGCAAACCCAAAGAAACGTGGCATGGAAGCTGAACTTTGAAAATAATTAAAGGAACAAGAATAAGAAGAACAAGATGAAAAGCATACAAGCTCTAGTGTTATGCAGAAAAGTAGAGTGTACGAAGAAAGTGAGCACAGGTACTATACAAATATACAACTAAACTTCAGTAGGTTAACATACGAGCTCTACAAAAGCGTCTTCAGAATTCTGTATTCTATATAGAGTTATGGTTGGGACTCGGATGGATAGTTGTAGGGTTGTAAGGTAAGATGCAAAATATTTCTACAGAAATCTACAGAAATACTGAAACAGTAGCCAAGGTCTTTTGTTTAATTTATTATAATATTTCATCAAGGTATTACCATTTATTTATTTAATTGTAATAATAGTTATTTCGCAAAATATCTATTTTTGTACAAAAAAACCTTTAGTTATGATTATTTATAAATTGTTAATTCGTGATTTAATGTTAGTACTTTACGTTATGTTTGATTTTTAAAATGCTTATCGTGACAACTTAATTGGGTTCGTTTAATGGATAGTAATTTTTGTTAGTAAGGAAAACACGCTTTGCTTTTCACAATTGATTAGATAAGGCGATGAAGAAAGCAAAGGCGTTCTAAGTATCCCCATTATGCCACACTAGCAGATTTACGGCCAGCTAAACATGTAGTTTAAAATTCGAGTTGACTAGTTGTCTTGTCACGAGTGTCTTCATGAATTCTACCTGCAATTATTCCCTGCATTATTACTTACAGCAAATTGTACGTTTTCTCCTTATGTCTTTGATATTTTGGTTTCCTGTTCTTAATAGTTGTGATTTTTTTCCTTTTTGCATTTTGCTCATTATCATTTGTTCGACACACGTATTTTTAGGGAGACTTTTTTCCTTTAAATAGAAGCCAAAAAGGGATTCATATTTAAAATTTATTGAGGTATGGCAATCAAAAGATTTTCAAGTAATCCAGTTTGATGTATTCTGTTATGAATTTATGCACTTGTGAAATACTTGTTGATGAACGAATTTAATGAAAGCCTGCACCTGTAAAATACTTGTTGATGAACCAATTTCATGAGAGTCTGCTTATTAAATCGCTGCATAATCCATCTCGTGGCGGTCTCGACATGAAATCCGGGCGAGAATAGACGATGAAAAAAAAACTTAACAAAAGCTACGTCCGAAATTTGCATTGCACTTTACACCGCAAAAAGGGGCCACAACAAAAACACGGCGTCTATTCCGCTCGGATTACTTAACTACAGTTTCCACTCCACTTTTATGCATTACCGGCGACTGCGTGCATTTCCCAGTGCGCCCTGGATCTAATCGAAACCCGGCCGGATCCCACCGGAATCGGGCGCAGTCACTCCGATGGATCCCTGCACCAAATCGCAGTGCACCTCTCTGGCCTCTAATGGAAAATAAATAGCGCCGAATTAAATTAAAAGGGCCAACTCGAGGAGACTGCAGTGTGTCGACGTAAATTGCCACTCGGGTTTTGATCATGCTCATATATTATGCATACTATGAGAGTAATTAACATAACACCGTTTCTTGTGAGCATCTTCCACACATTGCAAATAGATTAGTCAGAATTTAGGTGCCACTGCATTAATCGAATATATTTGCAAGTCGTGCTGTGGACAAATGATAACCATCTTAAATTAACACACGCTTATGTCCATATACTATGGACATGTTACAAAGACCTCGACTACCATGGCATGGATATCATATTAATTAATTTGAAAGACGTGTAATTGAAGAAGTCGGCAAGATTTAAGCAAGTAGCTTTCCAAAGTGAATAATCATCTCGTCATTTGATAGTCCAATTAGATATTCACTAAGACAATCATTTTTAATTTTTTTGATCTCTCTTTTGAGTTGTTGTGTGGCGTGATTTACTTTAGTTTTATCTGCTGGGTATTTAGATTGATGCCAGATTCTTCTGTGTCTTCTCTTTTCGGAAATAAGGGTTCGAATTTCTTTGGGGTAATTGTTACGTTTTGTTCTTGGGGTAATTATAGGGGTGTTATCCCATGTAGCTTGTTGGGTATTATCAACATTTTTTCCGCTTCAATGTCTAGCTGGTCTTCGTTTCTTACTGAGGATGAAAAGTTGTTAGTGTCTTCAAGTTAAAGTTTAAAGCTCTGCCAGTCAGTTAATCTGTTAGTCAATCTAGCAGGTATTTCCTTGTGCTTAGGGTGAGGACAATCCGAGAATGGTCAGAGTTCATATCCCAAGCCTCTTCCACATATATAATTGAGGAGCAGATTTCCAAAATGAATTTAGTCCATTCCGGGAACTCAATTATTGAAAGAAAATCAAACAGTGCAGAGCCTACTTCAATGGATCCACGACCGGCTTGAGTCTCCAGCCAGTAATAAAATAAGGGAGTCTTGCTTGAAATGTTACATACGCAGAATGAATATAAAGAAACTTGTTGTGCATAAAACGCATCTCATATTGGGACTTTGGGCAAGGCCTGTACTTGCTGCAAATCAAAACAAAATGAAAGAGACTCGTCTGATTCTTGTTTCATCATTCTGTTAAATTGTTTGCTCCTTAATTTGTGCACTCTTAAATTGGTCATTAAGTTCATTTTTTCTTGTGGATCTTGACACAAGTGAATTTGTCTTTGATGACGCACACAAAAGCCACAAACATCGGAGGCTGGAGAGCCAAATCCTATGTTAAATTGAGTATTAAATATGCGACTGAAAAATTTGTAGATTACTCGGTAGCTCGGTCCTACAGAATTGTTATAAGCATTTGCAAGTTTGTAAATATTTAACTCCGATCGTAAATAATTTTTTCGAGTTTTGGTTTGTCCATAGTGGCTATCTGCCCCCTTTATTTTTCGGATAAATTCCATCACTTGTTTTTTTTAGGTAGTTTTATATGAGCGATGGTCATCGCCGCGGTTTTCCAAAATGCCGACACCAGATTTCATTTTCTTGGCGATAATTTTGACTCGGCGCTGACTCACTCCAAATACAGATAAGAACATCTTCTGACAAACATCTTTCTTTGCGAAGCTGGTCCATATTTTATATTTAACACTCATGCTATGATATTTTTCATTCCGAAGATTCCTGCTCCCTTTTCTTTTGGGTGAATATACGTGAAGAAGATGTGATATTGTGGTATCTTGTTTTATTTTATCTTGATATTTGTATACTTTCCCTCGACAAGTACTTAATTCTTGTAACGAAATGCTATTGCAGGATTCATGCTTGCAAGGGTATGTGATATTATCCAAATTTGAATCAAAATCGGAATACCTCGCCTAAAAATTTAATAAATCGCGTATTGTAAATTTGTTGGACACATGTGTCAATTGTTACAAGACAGCTGCCATTTTTTATCTGAACTGTCGAGTCACAATACTAGATGTCAAAATGTAACTCAATAAACTTATCTACGATCGTTCAAAAAGTGATCACTTTTGACACTGAAAATAGTGTAAAAAGTGATCACTTTTCACACTAAAAATCGTGAAAAAGTCAACTTTTACAAATCTCTTGCAGAAAAATATTTTGTTAGCTCTAATGTAAGCATGTAATGTATAGCATCATGCCATTAATGCACGTAATTCACGTAATTGCACGTGAATATCAATGCTATAAGTTGATGTACTACTATACCATATATCAAATATAAAAAAAGTCAAATCAAATGATTAAAATCATTATGATTGTTGATAAAATGTTGTAAGATACATGTATAACAAGTGTGTTCATTTAACTCGTGGCTAATAAAGCACTCGCTTGTACCTCACTCGTCTTTACTAGCTACTCATTAAGAAATATTTGACGTTTTACACTTGTATCTTAAATAAATATTATGACACGATACATTTATAGGAGCAGTAATCGATGCATCACTCAGAACTATCAATAAATAATTACTTGGATTTATTTTAATTGACAAAACAAAATTGATAGTTGATATTTGTCATATATGGTCAATTTTTTTTAAGCATCTGTGAAATTTTATAATACGGGTGCCATTTTTTATAAAGCAGCCGCCAATTTTGGTGTCTCCCGTCATTCTCACTGTCAGTTGTCAAAATGTGAGCGGAGGATTTGTAATAAATTTCTGATACTTATATGTCAGTTGTACTTGTCAATTTATCACAGAGAACTGTCAAGTTATGACTAAAAACTCTATGCCTTGACAATTTCATTATCAGAAAAAGTAAAGATAATTTAAGAGAATGTAAAATCAATTTAATAAAAAGTCATATCAACTTATCTTATGTTTAAAAAGCCTATCTGAAATAAGTTACCTAGCACTATTTAGTAAAGAATACTCAGTTGGGTAGCTTTGGGCTTCCGTTGCTTATTCTTTGGCGATTTCCATTATCACTTTCCAAAATTTCATGGTCACTGTGATTTTTCATGTGATTTTCCATTATTGAAATGCAAAACAGTTAATTCAGTTTTATTCACGCTAGCAGTCTACTGCATAAACAAAAGTTCTAAAGTCGATGAATTTGATTTTACTTTTTCTGAAATTGATTCAACTTTTTTTTCAATTGGATATTACTTTGTCTGAAATTGACTTTACTTTTTCTGAAATTGAAGTTGAAAAGGTATCGTTAAGTCTGCATTATTAAAATAATATGGATTTATTTTTAGATTATTTGTTGAGTAGAATAGTAGTGCCGCTATTTTGTTAATTTAACACATATATAGGCTCTTGGCAGCTGTTAATTAGTGATGATATCTATAAATTTATTGCTGTTATGTTTTGTATTTGTTATATTTTTTAAAAGACAGATGTCAATTTTTATTTGTCAGCCGTCAATTACCAAGGTGAGTTGTCAAATTGTAATAATAAACACTCGTGAAGAGACACGTCAATATTATAGTTGCAGGTGTCAATTTATCACGGAACTGCCATTTGTAACTCTTAAGGTTCCTGAAAAAGAGTTGGACCGGCTTTATAGTCTATACTTTGAATCAAGAATGTAATTTTGAGATTTTAAGATAAGTAATTTCTATAAACATAACTTAAGATGCGCAAACACAAAAAACGCATTAAATTTAACGCATTTACACTAAGGGTTACATGATTTATTTATTTATTTATTTATTCCTTTGCCTTTCTTCCTTTCGGTGTAAGGCATTATTGATGATTGAGGTTGCATTAATTAAAAATGTCGTTACATTCGAAAATTTAATGGAGTATTTCGAAGATTTTGAAGATTATTTTGAAGATTTAGACGACGAAGTTTATGATTTTCATCCCGAAGAGGAAAGTGTTATTGCTATTTAATAAAGATCTATAGCAGTAATACATTATTAAAGTAATACATTGAACAAAAAAACTAGTTTTATATAAATTCAACAGATTTGTTCAATTGAAACGGCTCTGGTTTCATTTTATAAAGTTATACACATGAACACCAACAAAATTGATCTGACATTGAAAAAAATATTAAATCTCCCATTTCTAACAACGTTGCCAAATTCATTCAAATAATTAAATTATTCCTTCAATCATTCAATCATTTTGGAGGCAACATTGCCCACTGTCATAAAATATAACCCGTGTTTTTTTTAAATATAACCTTTTTCACCCTAACAGAGCCAAGTTAGTTAAAAATAAAAATGGAACAGAGTTTACATATGGAACATAAATATTTTGGAGCTTGTGAAAAAATGTTTAAATAAGTGTTAGAAGACCCTTTTACAAAAACACATTTATTTTCACTTCATGTACTTTTCGACAGTAGAGTTATTCTATCGAAGATGACAGTATGGCAGTCGAAATGTAAATTTAGTAGACAAAAAAAGATTGTGTAAAAAATGTATTCTGACTCTTATTCCTCTTTTCACCGTTGTTGCAATATAAGTACTATTTTCTACTCAGTACACAATTATCTTTGTTAATTCCGTAACTCTATACTGAACGGATATAACCCACTTTCCGGTCTCCTGTGTGGATATATACATATTTGGGGCACTTACCTTCGGCATCGTTCCTTAAATCTTCGCCTTCGTGCGATATGGGCAACATATCCACACTTGTTATGCAATATACTATTAATAAACTGTAAATTTCGATTGAAAACTCGCAAATAAACAGCAACAAGCGAAAGTTGGTTGTCTGGAACTTTTGTCCAAATACTTTAAAACTTAAAACAACCTCGAAAAAGTCTGCAATCTCACTTACCTTACTTGTTTTTTTCTACATGTTCATATTCCATTGTTTATTTATTAATTTTTTTAATAAAAACACAGCAACAATTCATAAACAGCGTCAAAACGTCAATAACATTCGCCCAAGTACATTCAAAACGCATGTAATGCACAAAACCTTCTTTGTCCGAAGATTTTGCATAGGACTAAATGCGTTTGAAATGTCGCGAGTCATCTCATAAGATGCGCCTTAATTTTTAGAACAGAACGCAATCTTTAACTCAAATCTCGAAGTTTTGGACAATATGCATTTTGGAAGTCTGCTCCTTATATAGTTTACAGACACATTTCGTGTTATTTCATAAAAAAATCAATTAAATCAGGAATTTTATTAAGATCTGTAGGGCTGTAATGCCAATATATTGGTTTGCCAGTTGAAATTGTTTCGTATTTTAGTTGTTTGACTGCTTGTAGTAGTGCCTTTCCTTTTATATTTGTTAGTCCTCATTGAATGTGTTTTAAGTCGCCTCCAATGATAAATATATATCTCTGTTTATTTACTAAGTCTAAATATCGTTCTTTTTTGAGAACATGTCTAGGTGGACAGTAAACTGCAGAGACAGTGATATTAAATGTTTTTGTTTCAACATTTAAAGAAGCAGCTTGAAATTCATCTGTTTTATTTTATTTTTTTTTAAATTTTGTAACTAATATAGAACAATCAAGTATAGATGCACTTTACTTGTCATCCATACATCACCCTTATATGTTTCCTCGTACATTACGATGCTTTTAAAACAACACGCGTATGTGCGTAATGGACTCCGAAAATACACTTCACTCTCGCTATTTATCACAGCCGAGTCAAAACTCTTGGTCTCTCCTAAGATTTACTGGCGGCGAACATACAGCTGCTCGACGACGTCTCTGTTTACACACAATGCCGCACTTTGCTTCGAGATCAGTGGCGGGATGAATGACGTCGTGGGCATTGTGTTCCCGGCGATCCGCGAGGCTCTCATTGAGAGTTCGAGGTCGCTCTTAATGAAACTATTTATAAATCGGGAGGCTTGAATGAGACGGAACGGGATGCGGCATTTGCGGGATGCTGGAACGCAGGAATTTATTAAATGGGGCGGGGGGCACTCACTCATGGGGTCATTGTTTCGGATTATCAGCGGGGCGAGATTACGTGCCCCCAGGAAGCCCGCCCCGAAAGGATAATGGGGTAGCTGCGGATTTTTCCGCGGAATTAAGTGGCTCGCATCAATTATGACGCCCGGAATGAAGCTGCACCAGAAGCCAGAATATGATAATGAGAAGTTACGAGGGAGCCGGCTCACAAATGCAATAAATTTTATAGTGAGTGTCATTAAAGCGGCTGGCGGCGTTAGTAATTGCAGGGGGCAAAAAAAAACTTGCATGGCATGAAATATTTGATAAGATATAATTAATTGTATAAAGGACAATGAGGAAATTCTTCAAATAATTTACATGCATTATCTGAGTAATGCTATACATCACACGAGGAACGCAATTCCAGGGCCCTTATTGCTGCATTAATGAAATGTGCAATAGTGTCACTGAAATATTTTACTGACGTTTAATCTATGAGAACTAATTATATCTACTTCCATCGGTATTACTAGAAGGCTTGTCTTGCATGAAACGTATTATCACACCCATACTAATTACATTACCTATAGATATTAATTGTTCTAATTTGATATGAGCATTATAATGAACCGAGTTGTACATTCACAGGAATTTGATTATAATGCCATATCACACATGTGTTAAAGACGATTTTTGCCAAATATAACCTTAAGACTACATCATATTTTATATACGGTGTGTCCAAAATAAGGAAGAACAGCATGGGGATCTCGGAAAACGTAAAAGTTATAAAGGCCTTTAAAATATTTAAAAAAGTTGGGCAATTTAGTGGTCAGTAATATTCTGTTGAGAAAACTAGAAAATTCGTCATACTTCCGGAGATATCCGACAAAATTAGGTAATAATATTTGTTTTGTCGCCATCATTTCAACCCCTACTACACCAAACTGTTCGAAATGTATTAACAAATCTTTTTCTGATTAAAAACATAAGAAACTATACTGTGATATAAATCGTTGAATTCGTAAATAGGAAATGCTATTTAATACATGGTGTACTTTGCTAGAAATGGAAATGCCATCTAGTACTGGGGGTACTTTTATTACTGCCTGTATAAAAAAATAAAGTTGATGATAGTTTCTTCGAAACGCAACGTTGTACCTAAAACTTGTAAGCGCAGTGTTGTAGAGCTAAAAAAAGTGGCACTGAGAAAGTGCCTTTTGTTTTTTATATATTTCCAAATAAATTCAGAAAAAAAATCAAACGAAATCGCAAGATTTCGGATTTTATCGAATATCTCCGGAAGTAAGCGGAAGTATCTAGTTTTCTCAACAGAATATTGTTGACCACTAAATAATTTCTATGAAAAGATGAATGATTTCTGTCAACATTTCTAAACTATTTTGTTAAAGATTTATAACTGCAAAAATACTGATAATTTGAGAGTAATCATTGACATATTCATACAAATCATCGAGATTTTGACAAATATAGTTGCAATTGTGACAGATTATTGCGAAGTTCGAAATTATTGACAGTATTTTTTGTTAAAATATCTGATCCAATAAAGACACAAATTTTGACAGACACAATTCAATAATTGGGAGATGACATTTTGATGGTAATAATTGAAAGTTTGAAGTGATTGTTGAAATGTAACAGGTTTGACAGAATTCTTGGAAAATTTGACAGCAATTATTGAAATAATGATAAACATAAATAAATGTCAATACATTCTGATTTATGTCAACATTTCAATGATTTCTATGAAAAGTTGAATGATTCCTGCCAACATTTCTAAACTATTTTGTAAAATACAAAAATACTGATAGAAATGACTGAAAATTTGATAGTAGTCATTGAAATTTTCATACAAATCTTTGAAATTTTGACAAATATAGTTGTAACAGAATATTTTAAAGTTTTTGCCAAGAATTTAGAAATTCTGACAAAAATAATTGCAAAATTTGGAGCTACTAACGAATATTTGATAGTAATAATTGAACATTTCAGTTGCAGTTGAAATGTAACATAATAATTAGAGTTCTGATGAATTCATTGACAAATTGATAGGAATGATTGAAATGCTGTTAAAAATAATTAAATATCAGTACATTCTGATTTCCGTCAACATTTTAATGAATTCTATGAAAAGTTCAATGATTCTTGTTAACATTTGTAAATTAATTTGTAAAATTCTTATAAACTACATAAATACTGATTGAAATCACCGAAAATTTGATAGTAATCATTGAAATTTTCATACAAATCATTGAAGTTTTGACAAATATAGTTACAATTGTTACAGAATATTGCGAAGTTCGAAATTATTGACAGAATTTTTTGTACAAATATTTGATCCCGTAATAACAGAAATTTTGACAAAAACAATTGGAAAATTGAGAGTAATTAATGACATTTTGATGGTAATAATTGAAAGTTTTAGAGTTATTGTTGAAATGTAACAGTTTAATTAAAGTTTAAATACAATTCATTGAAAATTTGACAGCAATTATTGAAATATTGATAAATGTAAATAAATGTCAATACAGTCTGATTTATGTCAATATTTCTATTAAAGTCAACATTAACGTCAACATTTCATACTATGAAAAGTTGAATGATTCTTGTAAACATTCGAAACTATTTTGTAAAATTTTTATATATGTATAATAAAAATAATGATGAAATGAAAATTTGACAGTAATCATTGAAATTTTCATACAAATCATTGTTTTTTTGACTATTTTGAAGTTTTGACGAAGTATTTAGAAATTTAGAACAAAATAATTGGAAAATTTAGAACAACTAACGAATATTTGATAGTAATAATTGAACATTTCATAGTTGCAGTTGAAATGTAACATAATAATTAGAGTGCTGATGAGTTCATTGACAATTTGATAGGAGTGATTGAAATATTGATCAAAATAATTAAATATCAGTACATTCTGATTTCTGTCAACATTTTACTGAATTCTATGAAAATTTCAATGGTTTTTGTTAACATTTGTAAACTAATTTGTAAAATTCTTATAAACTACAAAAATACTGATTGAAATCACCAAAAATTTGATGGTAATAATTGAAATATTCATACAAATAATTGAAATTTAGACAAATATAGTTGCAATTGGGACAGAATATTGCGAAATTCGAAATTGTTGACCGTATTTTTTGTTAAAATATTTGATCCATTAAGAAAACAGTTATTTTTACAAAAAGAATTGAAAAATTAGGAGTAATTAATGACACTTTGATGGTAATAATTTAACGATTTCTAGTAATTGTTGAAATGTAACAGGATAATTAAAAAAATGACAGAATTCCTTGAAAATTTGACAGCAATTATTGAAATATTGATAAAAATAAATAAATGTCAATACATTCTGATTTCTGTCTACATTTTAATTATTTCTATGAAAAGTTAAATAATTCCTGTGAACATTTCTAAACAATTTTGGTAATTTTTTATAAACAAATACAATTTTCAGTGATTTCAATCAGTATTTTTGTAGTTAATAAAAAAATTACAAAATAGTTTAGAAATGTTGACAGGAATCGTTGAACTTTTCAAAATTGGGAGTAATTAATGACATTTTGATGGTAATAATTGAAAGTTTTATAGTTATTTTTTAAATGTAACTGAATAATTATAGTTTTGACAGAAGTTATTGGAAATTTGACAGCAATTATTGAAATAATGATAAACATAAATAATTGTCAATACATTCTGATTTATGTCAACATTTCAATGATTTCTATGAAAAGTTAAATGATTCCTGTCAAAATTTCGAAACTACTGATTATGTCAACATTTCAATGATTTCTATGAAAAGTTAAATGATTCCAGTCAACATTTCTACACTATTTTGTAATATTTTGTAAACTACCAAAATACTGATTGAAATCACTGAAAATTTGATAGTAGACTCTGAAATTTTCATACAAATCATTGAAACTTTGAAAAATATTGTTACAATTGTGACAGAATATTGCGATGTTCGAAAATATTGACAATAATTTTTGTAAATATATTTGATTCATTGAAAACAAAAATGATGATAAAAATAATTGAAAAATGGGAGTTGATGGTAATAACTGTAAGTTTTATAGTTATTGTTGAAATGTAACAGAATAATTAGAGTTTTGAACTCCAATTATTTTTGAGAAATTACAGAAAATTTGACAGCAACTATTGAAATATTTATAAAAATAAACAAATGTCAATACATTCTGATTTATGTCAACATTTAGAAATATTGAACATGTGAAAATTTCAGTACATTCTGATTTCTGTCAATATTTCAATCATTTCTATGAGCATTTCAATGATTCCTGTCAACATTACTAAACTATTTTGTAATGGTTTTTATATACTACAAAAATAGTGATATAAATAACTGAAAATTTGACAGTAATCATTATTTTTTTTATACAAATCATGAATTTAAAAAAAAATACAGTTGTAAGAGTGACAGAATATTGCAAAGTTCGAAATTATTGACAGTAATTTTAGTAACAATATTTGATCAATTGAAAACACAAATTTAGACAAAAAAAATTGAAACATTGGGAGTAACTGATGACATTTCGAAGGTAATAATTGAAAATTTTATAGTTATTATTGAAATGTAACAAACTAAATAAACAAAAAGTTTTGACAGAATGAAATGAAAATTTCATAAAAATATTTGATCCATCGAAACCAGATATTTGGCCAAAATTATTTAAAAAAGTTGGGAATAATGAAAAAAAAAATGATAGTAATAATTGAAAATGTTAGTTATTGCTAAAATGTAACAGAATAATTAGAGTTTTGACAGAATTGATGGCAAATTTCGCAGCAATTCTCGAAATATTGATAAAAATATTTAAATGTCAGCACAAATAATTTAAATTTTAACCGAAATCATTGAAATGATATGACAGAATAATTAGTAATTGCAATTTGTTAGAATGAATTGAAATTTGGCAATTATTAAATCTTAACAAAAATCATAAAACAATCGTGATTAATATCTTGATAAAATAATTAAATTTCATTACAAATAATTGAAATGTTAACAATATTCATCTAAAAATATATAGCGAATATTAAAATTTTGATAAATAATTGAAGTTTTAATACAAATAATAATTTATTACAAATAATAAAAAATATCCTTAATTTTTTTTCTCTTCTCTCCTATAATATAAAATTATACTAAGTATAATTTGGTTTTATACTGAATAATTTTAAATTATTCTAAGTATAATTTTGTATTATAGGAGAGAAGAAAATAGGTTAATAAATGCAAATTTGTCTCTTTGATTTTATTTATTACTCAATATATTGTGCAATAATTCAGGATGACCAATTTCCTCTCAGAGTGTAATTATTTTTTATGCATTGCAGAATGAGATTGAAAATAACATTTAATACATGCTTCTACTTTTCGGTTTCTTGTAAAACTGTGTTCGACGTACTTTTTTACGATACACGTATTGAATTTTCATGACATTGTATGATATAATTCAAATGCTGTCAGTCTCGAAACCCCGCAGTAGCCCATACAGACTGATTTTTGCCAAGAATATATAAAAGACAAAACAGCTTAATTGAGTACTTGTTCTCCGTTTGACATGGTTTTTACAAACCAAATTTGATGAATACGCCGAATTTCTGTATCATGATAAACACTTATATTATCGAACAACTCGGGTCCATGTTGAACAAATATAGGTATGTTTTCATATGCCATGTTGTGGGATCATTAAAACGTATTATTTTTGCATTATCGATATTTACTAATTTAATGTCCACCATATTATTGCTTCGGATTTTGTGGTTTTGAGGTACAATTGTTTCTCTCTTCTGTTTAAATTTCACATGACTATTTATTTATTATACGGGCTTTAATTATTTACGCGGACTATTGCATTCGCGGAAGTCCGGCATGCGTGGATTAATTGTGGCAACGACACGAACACGTACAGATGAATTATTTATTAAAACTATTACAACCGCCATTTATGTTTTCCGCATTATTATAAATTATCGGCCGTTCCAGCCGTGTTTCACCGTTCACCCCCATTACCGAATAAAATATTGCCGGGGGTTAAAAATTAACGGCTGTATTGTTTATTGCCACAGGGGCGATTGAATCCATCTTTGCCTCGTCGATATTTTCCCCTGGAGTTATTGCAACCATTAGAAAAGTTATTGGGAAATTTAATTTACATATTATTTATTGAAGAACGTTAAGGGAATCGCTTAATATTGACGCATGGAAAGCTGATTTGGTGTAATGTCATGGAAAATATGCTATCATACTCACGACGAAGCAGCTCAATTTTACTATTATCCTTAGGGGGAACCGAACCTACTACTATTCATGAAATCGTTGAAACATTAGTATTATTATTATTAAAAGAAGAATGAATTAAAAAAATAGTGCCTAATAATAGTAATAATTATTATAGTATCAATAAATAATAATATAAAATTCTGCCGAAAAACTTCATAATGCAAATTTCTACATGTCTCATAAAGTGCTTTATACCTGTCTTTGTAATAAACATTAAGTTGTATTTAACGAGGACCTAGAAATGATTAAATACAGTCATTAGTAGTTAAACTTCAACGCAGTATCATACACATAAAGAATAATTACATTCATGCTGACCGCTATTAATGACAAAATCTATATCGACAGCAATTATGGTGGAGGTGCGCCTAATCGTATATAATAATAATGTTCTGGACCGTGCAAAGTGATTAATATCATTTATATCCGTGATACTGCTAATTTACTATTCCATTTAGAACGTTTTAAGTACATTAGATTTAAATTGATATTTGCTAGTTCTATTGTATTATCATTAAATGCGACAATGCGGATTATAGATATAAATATAATAGGTTATTAGGCGATGTAACAAACTAATATTTCAATTAATTAAATTTAATGAAGCACATAAATGTATACATTGAATATTAATGTATCTTTGTTGCAGCATATTTGTTAATCCTAGACAAAATATATTTATATATATACTATTATTAATCATTCTAACATTGTCTGGAGGATAATTTACAGTTTCTAAAAAACCTTTGGAGTCTTTTAAGTTTGATGAATATGCTCTCATAAAACTTAAAACATTCCTCTTCTAAAGTTTGCAATTTTGGAGTTGTGTCATTATTAATGCCAAGCAGCGATATGTGCAAGGCCTAAATGTCCGTAAAATTCGAGACATTTACGGAAATATTGGCGTTGAGAATCTCACATCAGACTTTTCTTATATTGTAAAGGTTTCGTAAAATACGGACCTTAGGTTTAACGAGCTGAGGATAAATTAATAATCTTCTAGCGACGAACAGGTCAATTCACTCGGATTGCCCAGCCTAGGCTGCACTGACGGAATCGACGCAGAGCACGTGCAGCTCCCAGATGCATTCGAATCCGAATCCGTTCGGAATATAAGCGGATCGAGTTTACTTCCGGATCGTCTCGTTATTGCGAAAACTCGCCATGGGAATGGATAACGTTGCTAGTGGAGATAAAAAGCCCTTGCAGTTAAACCCTCTCCCCAATCAATACAAAGCACGGAAAAGTAAATTGATGAGGTGATCAGATATAGAAAACAATTCAAACTTTTCCATTCAATTCATATATGTACAGGGCCAAAACGTGGCATGAGAGAAATATTTTGAAAATGTTATATCGGAATTGCTTCAGATTTGGAATACAGGGAAATTACATGATTCAACCAATATTTGTAAAATATAGATCTTTATCGTTTGTGATTGTCAAATCTTCAGTAAAACAGCCCAAAAGAAATTAATACAGGGGTAAGGGGCAAAGGGACAAAGGGGCAAAGGAGCAAACGGCAAATACATTAGGTGCAAACATTTTTTGTCAAATTGTATTTGGTATACATTTTGATATATTACATACCTACTTGTATTTTTTTTTCTATTTTATACTTTCATTTGTTTTTAAATAGCATGGGAATGTTTGTTTTTAAATACTTCTGTATTTTTCAATTTTGAAAGAGCATTTTGCGTTCGGGACAATAATGACAATTATATGAAAAACACTAAACTTTTCATGAGACAAGAAAAACATTACCAATTATTTTTATTGACTTTGTTTTACTTCTGAAAGTAACTCTCACAGAAATTGTGATTAGACACCTGTTTAGAGAGTGTTTAGAACTTTATTATAACTTTTCATACACAAAAAAAGAAACAAAAAAAAGGCATTGTAGAGCGAACTACGTTCTTTTTAAATATTTTCTTGTCTTTTTATAAGATCGGAGGTTTACCATTCTAGGCAGGATAGCCAACTAGAAAGAAGAACACCAAAAACTGAAAATCACCAAAAATGTCACATAGGTGTATTGCGTATCAAAAAACCTTAATAGTAACGTGTACGTTACTGGACAGCATCACATTCGATTGTCAGATGCATGCACATGCATTAATATCATGAATTCATATGACATTCGAATGTGATGCTCTCAAGTAACATACACGTTACTGCTAACGTTTCGTGATACGCAGTGCATCTAATTGTCCCCAAAGAGTTGATTTTCTTCGATATTCAATGATGAAGCAAATACATATACAGGGTGTTTACTAAACATTAATCAGATATAAAGTCGAAAAACTGTTATCGCCTTCTATTTCCAAATCAAAGCGACATTCCGAAATTCATCGAAGGACAAAATATTCTTAAAATATGCCAAGGAATAACCATTTTAATTCTTGCCCCCTGTTAAGTTAACATGGGGCCCGCATATTTTTTGCCCCATGTTAGCACCGTGTATATTTTGCTTTTCATATGTTAAGGATATTGTTAGATAAAAACATTAGTCTTAATTTTGTCAGCAAAAAAAAAACCAATCAATCTGTTTCGCAAAATTATCAATAAACCTTCTTATGAAAAGGAGATTATTGGTTTTCATAAAAATTTAAGAATAATAGTTTTCTCTTAACAACCTCAATGAAACAAGAACTAAATTTGAATTATTTTTCATAGATGTATTTTGTTATTTGATCTTAAATACTTCTGCTATTTTCAGGAATTTTCATTAACTGTGATATTTTGTGATGAATATGAAATTCTTATTTATTTTAAAAATTTAAGAATAATAGTTTTCTCTTAGCAACCTCAATGAAACAAGAACTAAATTTGAATTATTTTTCATAGATGTATTTTGTAATTTTGGCTTAAATACTTCTGATATTTTCTGGAATTTTCATTAGCTGTGAAATTTTGCGATGAATATGAAATTTTTATTTATTTAAAAAAATTAAGAATAATAGTTTTATCTTAGCAATTTCAATGAAACAAGAACTAAATTTGAAATATTCTTCATAGATGTATTTTGTTATTTTGGTTTAAATACATCTGATATTTTCTGGAATTTTCATTATCTGTGAAATTTTGTGATGTATATGAAATTTTTATTTATTTCAAAAATTTAAGAATAATAGTTTTCTCTTAGCAACCTCTATGAAACAAGAACTAAATTTGAATTATTTTTCATAGATGTATTTTGTTATGTTGGCTTAAATACTTCTGATAATTTCTGGAATTTTTACATATAAAATTTTTATTAATTTATTTAGAGTATGTCGTAAAAGTATGAAATTATCTAACGTAATATGCATTTTCATAAAAATTGATTATTGACACATTTTATAATCGATTAGTAATTACAAATTTCTGACTCCAATAGGAACGTATTGAAACAGAAACAACATATTTTTGTATGTATTTTGAATCATTGTTTTATGACTAATAGTAGTAGTAGAACTAGATCGATCTTTATTCGGCTGTCGAACATATGACTTATACGAACATGTAATCATGATATGTAGATTTTTATTCATTTTAAAAACTGTATGCACATATTTACATAAAATTGGTTTACTCGCACAACTTCTTTACCAGAGATTAATCAAGAATCTGCTATAATCAACCAATATTTTATATATTTTATTCAGAGAACATTTTTTATGTAGAACATGTAGAATTTTATTCATTTTAAAAACTGTATGCACATATTTACATAAAATTTGTTACCTCGCACAACTTCTTTACATTTATCAGAATTTAATCAAGAATATGCTATCATCAATCCAATACATTATTTTATTCAGAGAACATTTTTTATTGCGAACTAGTCTCTAAATCTAATTAGATTGTACGAATTGGTGGTTAATACTTAGTGAAACATCATTAAATTAGTATAATGGTAATTAGTAGTATAGTCTACATAAAATTTGTTAACTCGCACAACTGCTTTACATTTATCAGAGTTTATTCAAGAATATGCTCTCATCAATCCAATATTTTATTTTATTCAGAGAATATTTTTTATGCGAACTAGTCTCTAAACCTAATTAGATTGTATGAATTGGTGGTTAATACTTGGTGAAACATCATTAAATTAGTATAAGTAAAGCACTTGGTTAAGTCATATTTTTAATAGAGATAATTTTAGAGTTTTTCTATTAAAAATTTGTGAAACTTAACCAAGTGCTTTATTTATAAGTACTAACTCTGAACCTATATTCAACATGTTTTTGTTTTGCCTTATGTATTTTATACATCTTTTCTGTCATTATTTTCTAATTTTTGTGAAATGTAGTACCTCTTCTATACATTTTGTTCAACGCAATTCCTAGTGTATATGAGAAAACTGCTAGCAAAATAATTAAAAAATATTAACCAGGAATTTTTAATTATATTGTACAGATTTTTTTACGAGTTTGTGGATTTTGAAACAGCCCTTTGAAACTTTACTGACATTTTCTTAAATATTCATGAATGTAATGTTAATTAAATTAGTAATACATTTTTTTGATAAAAATGTAAAACTTCTAAAAGTTCTAAAATACCAGTTTGCGAGTTTTTCTTATGTTTTTATGTTGTTTATTTTTTATGAAATTCATTTATTACATTGTTTTATATAATTGTGAGATTTTCACATTGGAAGTTCAAAATTATGTTGCAAATTGGTTTGTACTGATTGATACAATCAACTCACAATTTGATTATTTCATAAAAATTGCATTATAATTTGCAATTTAAATTGCACTAAAAGTTTACAATATTTTAGAACATTATTTGAAAGTCTTCCGCATATTTTTATGAATATCTTATATCTTCTAAAAGTTCCAAAATGTCAACTTTATGGATATGCCTTACGTTTAAATCGGTTTCAATTTTTATGAAATTCATTTATTATAGTTACATAGTGTCTTACGTAAGTCATTTGATAAAAGTTTATGGGGTTTCCGTGAAATAAAAATTTGAAAATATTCACACAAACATGGTTCGTCTTGATCTCCCAAAATAAAATACATACATATTTCTATCACTTTCGCTTCTACCGGAAGTGGCCATCAACTTTGTTATTTTAAATGGAACACCCTATATATTTTCACATATTCAGGTTGCTCGTACAATTCTGAACACATTTTATGCAAACATATTTACAGTTAAGGAATTTTAAAAATAGCTGACAATCCACTCATTTTAGGCATAGGATTGTTTTAGACTTTTTTTGTAGAAAATTGTCTATTGCCCTGTCATACAAAAAATATGTCATTCCATTTAAAACATATATAAAAAAATGATTTATGACGCTTTGAAGTGTAACTGTAAATAATTGAACTTTTGAAATTGCACGAGTAAAATATCAACACGTACGAATTATTGCAATGATAGAGCTATGCTTCTGCTACAATATGCAAACAGTTTAGGTTTCTATTTCATTGATAATAGAAATTATGAATATTATTTAAATCGTCTATTTGTAGCAAAAAATTCGAAAATTATTTTTTCCACCAACACTATTTTAGATATGTGCTCTATAAGGCATAATAAAATATGTTCAGAATTTATCGAGCATCTGAATATATAAAAATATATGGCATATTCCAATTAAAATAACAAAGTTGATGGCCACTTCCGGTAGAAGCGGAAGTGATAGAAACATGTACGTATTTTTCAAATTTTTATTTCATCAGGAACCCCATAAACTCTAAACCAACGACTTGCGTAAAACACCCTGTATCATTTTATATACATAAATATTAAATTTCCACTTTGGAATTTTCTAGCAAATCTGCATGTATTGATTTCATATACAGGGTGTCAATTTGAAAAGTTGCCACCGACTTTTTTTATAGAACTAATGATTATTTTCAAAATTACTCAAAACCGTTTGAGTATTTCGGAGGGGGAACCAATATGGTGTAGGTAGGGTCGACCTCCTGACCTTTAAGCCACATCCATCTAAAAAAATTAAATGGCACCCCCCAACATGTGATACATTGTTGGAAAGCTCTTGAAAAATGCTTTCCAGTCATTATTAATACAATATGATTTGGTCTACTAGTTTTGGAATTAAGTGCAAATAAAGTGCAAAAGTGTTCAGTGTATTAAATTAAAATAACATGTTAAAGTAAATGTTAGAAATAGCTTCCTTTGTTTTATAAACAAAAATATAGCCACCTTTCAAGGCTATATATAGTCCGAGCAGTTTAGAAGTTTTATAAAAAAAAATGGAGATTTTCTAAAACTCCGATATTTCATAATTATTAAAGATACGAAAAAAAAGTTTTCAAATGGAAGTTATTTAATTCGATCGCAAAAACTTGAGAATGAAATCAAAACAAAAGTCAAGATGGGGGTTTCCAAGATATTAATAGCAACTTTCTTATTTAAAATGGCCGCCATATTTGATTTTTATACGTCTAAATAGACTTTATTTTTCTCTTTTCAACGATGTATAACAACCCATGCCAAAGTATACAATATGGGATATATTAATTATTCCAATTTTTATTTTTTCAATTATTTTCAAAACAAATGTAAAAAAAATAGAAAACCTAATGCAACTAAGTACAATAACAATATATTATAAAAAATACTCAATATTCAGACAGTTATTGGCCAAAAACAATTGATAGCGTTAAATGTTTGCTAATTCGAACATTTCAACTCTGCAAATAGAAAATCAAGTTAACGTATTTAAATCTAAAGCATCAGCATTAAAAAAGCACAAGTTTCACCCTTATAAATTGCAGATTTCTCACACTTTACAAGCAAATGATAACATCTGTAGATTAACATTTTGCAGAATGTTAATCAACAAAATTATGGAAAATAGTGATTTTATAAATACAATTTTATGGATAGATGCATCCTATTTTTCTAAATTTGGATTGTTTAATCATTTGTGTCCACAATTCTTTAAAAAATATTTTCTGTCTCCCAAAAGTTTTAAAATTACAATTTTTTGTATGTACCTTACGGTTTTACTAATATATTTTTTTGAAATTGCTTTATTATATTCAGTTATATAAATATGAAATTACCACTTTGGAAGTTCAAAAGTTCATAGCAAATTTGTGCTGATCTAATGACATACTTATTTCGATTATTTCATAAAAAAATATAATTATTCTTGTCTAAAATATTTTAGAATATTCTTGTTAGGCCTTACGCATAAATTTTTATAATTATCTTCTACATATTCATATAATTTAGATTTTTATGTTAATATTTTTAATTAATTTCTTTAAATGAAAAAAAAAACGAATCAAATCATAAGAGTTGAGTGGAATTGTTATTTTCTGGATTTTTAAACTATTCATTTGATCGATTATTTTATTTAATATAAAAATTAAGCATTGGAAATTGATTTTTTTTGAGAATATTTGGGTTTTTGAATGTCGTACAACAGTTTGTGCACATTTTTTGAAAATTATGGATTTTTAAGCAATATATTTGTTGGATTCTATAATATGGTAACAATAATTACTAGTGGAAGTTAAAATTATCTAGACAATTTTGTTTAATAGTGTTGATTATCATTTCTATGATGTTTTAGATATTTAAGCTTGCAACTTACTTTCGTACATTTAAATATTTTGAATTGGCTACAAAATTTCATTGTCACTTTGATTTTCGGAAAAAATAAGTTGAAATTTGATTTGTCTATAAATAATTTCTATAATATAATCATAATCATAATCACAACCATAATTTATTGATTATAGTACAAGAAGTTGTTTTCACAAGTTAAGATTTAAAAAAGAAATATAACACATTGAAAAACTGCTACAATATTACACTTACGCTACGTCATGACATACATCAATGTTACAGTTTTAATCAATATAAAAGTTATGCACATGAATATTTAGTGAGGAATAATTGAAATCCCCTAAAAAAGTTGCTCGTACTTTCTGAATGTGTGCAAAATCACGAAATAGTTAATCAAGAATCTTTTATTTTCTGAAAATATATGTTGAAATTAAATTTGTCTTTAAATATTTTCTATAATATAAGCACATGAATTAGTTTTTATTTTAATTTAATTTTCAATGCACCTAATCTTAGGATTAATAAACATCTTTAGTGTGACCTAAATGCTACAACTATACTGTTCCGGATTTTCCCTATGGTCCATCCTGGTTTCTGACTATTCCACTTCTCTATTGTAGCTACACTGCACTGTCACACAAGCTCATGGGGTTTAGTCCTCTTTAGCCGAAGCTTTATGAGTTGGTTGTGTAGGATTTGAATCCTCTCGATGTTGGGATGTTTAGTTGTAATTAGATGAGGAATAATTGAAAATATAAAAAAAAAGTTGCTCGTAGTTTCTGAATGGTATGCAAAATCACGAAACCGTTTATCATGAATCTGTAATTTTCAGAAGAAAAATAGTTCAAATTTGATTTGACTATAAATAATGTCTGCAATATGAAAGTTATGCACGTAAGTACCAAGAGCAATAATTTAAATTTCCAAAAAAGTTGCTCGTAGTGTTTCAATGGTGTGCAAAAGCACGAAACCAGAATGATGAATGAAGAATGAAGACTCTTTGATTTTCGAAAAAAAAAAGTTAAAATTTCATTTGTCTATAAATAATTTCTACAATATTAAAAATGAGCACATGGATATTAGGTGAGGAATAATGGAAAATTTAAGAAACAAAGTTGTTCGTAGTTGCTGAATGGTGTGCAAAATCACGAAACCGTTTATCAAGAAGTAATTTTGACGATACCGGAATTACTTCGCATTTCAGTTCTGCACCTCGAGACGCCTCAGAAAATAATATGTCAAGTTCAACTATTGTAATTTCCCCTTAATATTTGAAAGTTAAATTACTACTCCGGAATCAAATTATCCCAAACGAAAGTCACCGGGGCGGGCAGGGAGGTCGAGAGGATGCCACCACCGACACCGCCCCCGCTCCCGTTTCACGAGATATAATCTCCTTAGAAAACTTAATCAACTTAACATCGGAGATTGTTCGGCGCCGTTGTTTAATAATTCGCGCAACAATCTCTCAAAACACATCGCCCTGATTACTATCAATTCCGCCGTGTGTATCGGGGGCGGCGGGGGGCCATCGGGGGCCCCCGCCTTGTCTCCGCCGTCGACAAGATGTACGCCGGTGAGCCCGTGAAATATTAATCGTTGCTACGTACCCCGCCGGATAATTTATTCAGGAGCGAAGTTTCGGCGGTCGATTCGTTTAATTTCCACCCTCGCAGTGCATTACTAATTCGGCTACCCGCGACTGTATCCAGAATTTGTAACAACAAACAAATATATCGGAATTAATAATTTTTTGCTACATTATCCCAGCATATGTACACACTGCCAGAGGGTAGCGCATTAAAATTCCTTATGTTACATTGAATAACTACGCATATAATTGAGCCGTGAATCTGCGCTCGCATTAAAATTAATTAGTGAGATCCTTTATTGTCGACTAGCACCAGTGAGCCCCCGAGGATTACAGATGTGCGAATGTTTTGGCGGGCGCGACCGCAAGGACATAACTTAGGTGCTAATTAATAAATAACGTGGACCATTTTAGATGAGTAATGTGCTACATAAATCGGTCCTACCCGCGGATACTTTGGCGCAACACAGAAAACTTCAGCGCTTACTCTGCTCGACCGTATACCGTTTTCGCCAATCAAGTACACAGTTTTGCAGCTACTTAATAAGGCTAAAACTGCATAATCTTAAAATATACTGCAATCTTCTCTGGAATGTGTTTACAAAGTTTTTTTGTATAATAATATCGCCGTATTGATTGATAATTGACAATATAATGTGTTATTTAGCACCCTATAATTGATCTAAAGATGAAGCACTTTATATCATCATAAATTTCACGTCATGTGATAATGACATAATTAAATATTTACTCATCCAGGCTTTCGACAGCCGCTCATGTGTTGGCAGAAATGATAGAAATACTTTCCATTACCATTAAAAATTTACGCTAACGATATTTACGGAATTCACACGGCTAAATTTTTTGTATCAATTCCGTGGAACTTTACCAGACGTGAATTATTAATGCAAAATGTTCCCACCCGCACACTTACCGGCAGTGGATGGATCGATGTACTCACGAATTGGACAAACATCAAAATCAAGGTGTTTACCCGACATCCGCGGATAACGTTCGCGGAATCCACACATTTCTTCACCCGCATGTGTGCACACACAAAGTTACCCTTCACCCTTCAGGTACGCAAATATTAAACCGCCGAGATTAAAAATTGCCGCCTACAATAAATATTTTTTTTACATGTGCTGCAAACAAAAACAAATGTTTGCACAAAGAAATATTTAAACCTATAGCAGGGATCAGATTAATTTTGGTGGTATCCTTGAAAATTAGTTTTTGTATCCATGTGATTTTGTTGATATAGCTTAGCTTGAATTATCTTCCTGCACACAAGTGGAGTTAAACTAAATATTTTAGAACTTCGATACTAACAAATGAAATAATTCGATACTTGAGAACGTAATAACGAGTAATAATCAACTAATAGCAGATATAAGAGTGAAACAATTAACAATCATAATGCTATAATAACTAATGTCAAAGGAATAATGAAAGCAATTTTTTTTTAAATAACCAACATGAACCGGTTGGGTGAGAATAGCTCGAAAACAATTGCCCAAAAAAATTGCTCGAAAACAATTGCTCGAAAAATAGTTCCTCGAATGGAAAATTGCTCAAAAGCCGAGTTGTTCGAATAACAATTGCTCCAATGGAAAATTGCTCGAAATAATGAAATAAGTTAGTAAAAGAAAATTTAGTTAATTTATATAAATACAAAATATATACAGGGTTGCCCACCTCGGACCATTGCTGCAGGACTTCCAAGTGTCCAATAACTTCCAATCAGATTTTATCCTGAATTTTCATTAGTCTAGCAGCAAGGGTCCGAGCGAGGATAGGTGGGCCACCATGTATATAATTAAATGCATGTACTGGGGTACATACTGGAATAAGTAGTTTACATTTTGTTGACTGAGAATTATTTTGAACCAAACATAGCCCCATATAAGGCGCATACTTTGAGCGCTCGTCCGTTCTCCTATTCCCACAACTCCCCGAGTTATAGCGTTATAGTTTATTCACGAAAAAAGTACGTTTTTTTTTGAAAACATTTCTCTCTTCCTAATAGCCCCTCCTGGTCAAACGCGATCGTTTCCAAAATTTTGAAAATTAAAACGTCGTAGGTGGATCGAGTGTGGTATCGTATGAACCGTATGAGTCCCCTGACTCGAATGAGATCATTGGGACCGAAATTAGACCGTCCGTTCAAAAGTTTAATTTGATCAGCCCTTTGCTATTTTTTTAATTTTCCTACTTTAAGGGAGGATATCTCGAGAACAGCTGGGGCTACGAGGCTGAAAATGTGCTCATTGGAATTGGGAGGACGAAATTTGGCCAAGGCATGTGCCTCTAAGGCCAATTGGAGCAACTCGAAAAATCGGATTTTTCAGATTTCGGGGATTTTCGGATTTTCGTTATAGTCGATTTGATCCGAAAATCGTCTATTCACAATTTGCCAACTGGATGCTCAACCAAGCAGCATATTTTCAAATCATTCTATGGGGACATAGCCCAGTGCCGTAGCAAGCAGAAATTGCATCAGGTGCGATACATAATTGTGGCACCTCAATTAAACAGGGCAATGTTAACTGTCGAGGTATTGTGCAAGAACTATTAATATCGTCCATGACGCAAATTCTACATGAACGCAAATGCAAAAACTCCACCGTACAAGAAGAAAACCTCGGAGTAGCACAAGGCACTATTTTGGGACCACTAATTTTCCTAATATACATCAATGACCTATTATACCATATATCGGAAATTATTATTAATTTGCACAGCTATGTTAATTCTGCAAGAACTATTAAGATCCTTCATGACTAAACGTAAATTCTAAGTGAACGCAAATGGAAAAAAACTACACCGTACAAGAACAAAACCTCGGAGTAGTACAAGGCACTATTTTTGGACCACTAATTTTCCTAATATACGTCAATGACCTATTATACCATATATCGAAAAGTATTATTAACTTGAACAGCTATGTTAATTCTGCAAGAACTATTAAGGTCCTTCATGGCTAAACGCAAATTCTAAGTGAACGCAAATGGAAAAAGCTCCACCATACAAGAACAAAACCTCGCAGTACCTCAAGGCACTATTTTGGGACCACTCATTTTCCTAATATAGGTCTATGATCTATCATACTATATATCGCAAATTATTATTAACTATGCAGACGATATTAACATAGTGATAACAGCAACCAACGACATCAACCTACTACGTAACAAGACAGAGAGCGGAATAAATGAAGTCAAGGTGTAGTGCGACAGAAACAACCTAACTATGAATAAAAAAATAAAAATAAAACTGTCCAACTACTATTCAGAAATACCAGAAATGAAGTACCTACGTATTTGTCAAAATGTCAGTCATTTCTGTCAATTATTTAATTATTTATGAACTATTCTGCCAAAATTCCTATTATTACAATACATTATTTCTGAACGTTTCATTAATTCTGTCAAAATAGAAATGATTACTATCATAATATGACTGATTCTGTAAAAATGCCTTTCATTACTATCAAAATTTCATTCATTACTGCCCAGATTTTAATAATTACATAATCAAAACTTCAATAATTTTTATCAAAATATCATTCATTTCAAGCAAAATTTCAATTACCTGTCGGAGTTTAAATGATTACTGGCAATGATTCAATTATTTCTGAAGATTTCAATTATTCTGTCAAAATGTCAATCGTTACTGTTATTTATTCAATTATTTCTGAATATTTAGACTATTTTGTCCAAATGTCACTCATCACAGTAAATTATTTCTGAAGATTTTGATTATTCTGTTAAAATTTAAATAACTCCCATCATAACATCACTCATTCTGTAAAAGTTTTTATTATAATTATAAAAATTTCATTGCTTACTGTTCAAATTTGAATTCTAAAAATTTCAATTATATCAATCAAAATTTCAATTATTTCTGTACATTTCAATAATAATAATAATTATTATTTATATTTATTTATATGTCGACTTTTACGAGTATTATATCGTCATTATTACTATATGTACGGCCACGGACTCTAAGAATGACGCGTCTGTCCGTTCGAAAAGTCTGCTATGCTTGTCTGGTCCCAGACGATAGAACTACGGTAGACAAGGATAGAAGACTACTCGGACAGACGAACGCGTCATTCTTTGAGTCCGTCGCTGTACATACATATACTAAAATACAATCATAAAAATATAAAATACAAAAAAATACCTACGTATCAAGTCAAATTAGTGTAAATGTCGACTTGGTGCAAAATAATTCTCAGGCGACGATTTGTTTACACTTTCTGACTATGGTAGCATAGTGAGAACCTAACCTAACCTAAAAATTTTTTAAGAGAAGGAATGCGTTAAGCATCTCCTTTCCATACAACGGTGTGTGGAACTCGTCCTACCTTTCTAAGTAGGCCCTACCCACTAAACCTTCTCTCCGTTTTCCGGAAGCCAACGGCATCACCTTTCGGTATTCTATATTGACATATTGCCTGTCAAATCACCGACTTCCCTGTTGTGTTACCACCGCCCTCCTCGCCACGCCTAACCTAACCTAACCTAAACTAAAGTAACGTAACCTAACCCAACCTAACCTAACCTAACCTAACCTAACACGCTCCACAGAAAATGATTCTAGTTCTACCAAATTTCAATTGAACATTAGAAGCTTTCGGCACAATTTAATTTTAATTGTACACAAATTTTGAATGGAAGTTTACGAAATTGTAATGTCTATGATATGATATTAGTCTATGATAATATTCTATTTTTTGTAACTTAAATTTTAATTCAATACTTTGGATTTTTACCAAATTTGCTGTGGAAATTTATGCAACTTATAAACTTTGTATGGATAGATTATTATCATAAAATCTTTTTATGATATTTTGTGAAATTTGGCTGATTTGTAATCGATTTCACATTCCCATTTCCAACCTCCCATTTCCACCCTAAATCCTGTTCTGCTTAGTACTATTATTGATTTTTTATTGTTGTTATTTTGTTTACTTGCTTTCAGTTGGATAGCATGTAAACTCCTTCCAGTTGTCGCCTTATCCTTCTTACATTTTATCATTCATTTCTTAAAAAAATCAATAATATTGTACTGAATTTAGATAAAATATATTTAATTTTCAAGAAATTGTGGTACAAATGAACTAAATTCATGAAATTTCTATGTATAGAGTCTTTCAAATTTATGTAGGTTAGTTGAAGCTTTCAAGACAATATAACAGACTTTTGATATAATTTTACGAAATGACTATGAAGTCCTTTAGAATTTTTATCTATTTTATAACAGAATTTATATAGAGTTCCATATAACTGTAACATGTAATATTCATCCAAATTTGGCTGATGTGTAATCGATTGTACATTCCCATTTCCAACCTCCCATTGCCATCCTAAATCCTATTCTGCTTAGCACTATTATTGATTTTTTATTGTGTTATTTTGTATATTTGTCTTCAGTTGGATAGAATGTAGACTTTTTCCAGTTGTCGCCTTATCCTTCTTACACATTATCATTCATTTCTCTAAAATGCAATAATATTGTACTGAATTTAAATTAAATACTCTGAATTTTCAAGAAATTGTGGTAGAAATGAACTAAATTTCTATGTATAAAGTTTTATCAAATTTATGTAGGTTACTTGAAGCTTTCAGAACAATACAATAGACTTTTGATATAATTTTACGAAATGACTATAAAATTATTTAGAATTTTTAAGATATTTTGATATTTCAATAGAATTTTTATAGAATTCCATGCAACTGTAACATGTAATATCCATCCAAATTTGGCTGATGTGTAATCGATTTTACATTCCCATTTCCAACCTCCCATTTCCACCCTAAATCCTGTTCTGCTTAGCATTATTATTGATTTTTTATTATGTTATTTTGTATATTTGTCTTCAATTGGATAGAATGAAAACTCCTTCCAGTTGTAGCCTTATCCTTCTTACACTTTATCATCCATTTCTCTGTAATGCAATGATATTGTACTGAATTTAGATGAAATACTTTGAATTTTCAAGTAATTGTGGTACAAATGAACTAAATTCATGAAATTTCTATGTATAGAGTTCTATTAAATTTATATAGGTTACTTGAAGCTTTCAGGACAATACAATAGACTTTTGATATAACTTTACGAAATAACTATGAAATCCTTTAGAAGATATTTTAATATTTGAACAGATTTTTTATAGAATTCCCTGTAGCTGTAACATGTAATAGCCATGTAACATGTCTGTTAAATTTGCATTCAGTTCAGCTAATTACATATGTTATACAATTTAAAACGAATTTTACAAGATTATGATGGAATTCTATGAAACTCAATGATATCGTGCGGAATTACAATACTGTTCCGTAGATTTTAATTCTATAAAACTCAGTGATATCGTGCGGAATTACAATACTGTTCCGTAGATTTTAATGATATTCTTAAAGAAATTTATCAAATCTTAAATTTTTGTGCATAGAGTTTTACCACATTTCAGTTGAGCATTACAAAAATAAAGATTTTGTTACTTAATGAATTTTAATTCAATGCATTAGATTTTAATCATATTTCTGTGAAAATTATGCAATTTATAACATTTCTATGGATTCAGTGTTATACATGTCTACACGACATTTTCACGATATTTTGAAAAATTTAACTGACGTGTAATAGATTTCAAGTTCCCATAAGAGTCGGGAAAACTGTGCGGTTGCAAACCCAGATTGATTGATACAATGAAACTCCTGGTTAAACTGATTGGATCCGATCCGATTTTTAATCGACGCGATCAAATCGCGAGATAGGGGCTATGATGGATCAGATTGCTACCATTATATCCGCGAGATTTTAATTGGCGTAAGTGATTTGGCAAGTATGGAGATCAGCTCAAATTCATCCAATTAAAATCACGATTAATCCCGCGAAATTCGTAATTGGGGCGATAAAATCGTGTGAATATAATGGTATTAATCTGACCCATCATAGCCAAGATCTCGCGATTTAAGAATCGGAAGTGATAGGTTGAAAGTAATTCACCTGAGGAGAACTGAATCAGTTGTGGGCGGATGATTTTTTTTCTAATATTGTATATTAGAGAACCCTGTATATACTCTATGTAAAGTATTGTATTCAAAAAGAAAAATTGTTTAACTTAAAACCATAAGTGGAGTGTACCACAACCAATCTAAGTTGTTTCCGACAGTATAAATCATTGTATAGAAAATGATTTCCCATTGCATGTCATCTATATGCATTTAGGTATATTAAACTACATGTCATCTCGCTACTATTATAGTTTATGTGTCCGTTGGACGTTGGTTTATACACTATATTTCGCTGTGCTGTAAAATCATTATTTGCGGTGCCTGATAATTCGATACTGAAGCAAATTTGGCAATATCATGAATATTAATCCGAAACGGTCTTGACAATGGAAGGGAATTATTAAATATAAACCCACACATTCGCTGTTTTCATGTAACTGCGACGCATATAACGTACAATGTTCTTGTTAAAACAACAAGCCTTAAGATGAAGCTTCTAATCCTATAATTAAAATGCGAAGTGAATCCTCTCTAATTATATATAAGACCGCCGAAAATTTTCACAAAGGATTCTGTTCTCCCTTGCCCCCACCCGATCGGAGTGCGAAGCGCGTTCCTATGCTCCCGCCTGATCCCTAAAAGCAACAAAATATCATCGTGACAATCTCCTAATTTGCCCTTTAATATGTACGAGGCGGCGCCGGAGTAGACTCAGTTCGCATAATTAGATAATTAACACCCCATACAGCGTCGTGGAAGTGTCGCCTTTTAACCGATCGTCATTCGTGAGAAGTTGAGCGAATTTTAGAAGCATTCCTGTCAAAAGTTAAAGTCTAAAAAAGTAATGGAAATAATGGATTATACATAGCATATTTACATTGAGAAGGTAGAATAGCTATAATCATTCTGGTACAAGATTACCATGGTACCATGGTATATTTTTAGTTGTTCTTCCGCATAGTTTCTTGGAGTTATCAGGTCGATGTCGTGTGAGCGCAGGATTTAGGAGAGGTCAAGTTTTTAGATTTACTGATGCCTCCAATGTTTATCCGGCAAACCCCGATGTTTGGCTAGACGTTACTAATCATTTGGTCCTTATGAAGACTGTTGGCAGAGTTGTGTTGATTTATCATTCAGTATGCTTGGTGTATGTTGGCCAGGAGATTGTATAGATTGTTTGGCCACCTGTCACTCTAGCTCATTTAGCGTTATCCAGGGTGTACGTGTAGTCTTCTACTACGGACGCGAGCTAGTTTGCACCCCATCATACACATATTATTACAATATGCAACAATATGCCTTCATTAAGCAGTTGTCCTGGAAGGTTTACCATTTTACTTAAGGCAATATTTGTGTTATGAACTTTTAAGATCTACTGGAATGCATGGCTCTACATGTTGATTATGTTATTCAGGATTTTTACGTTTCTAAGTTAATATCCATGGCAACGGCATAAACCGCCATAAAAACGCAGTTGGTTGTTCTAAATTGACGTAACGTTGCCCTGTCAACTTTTGGATTTAAAATTGTTTCAAAATTAAGCCGTTTTCGAGTAACCCACCATGAGTATACGGTGTGCCTACACGGCATCCTTGTCATGGTTCTATTGGTGCATATGTTACTACGACTGGGTCCACGATGCTGTCTCCGAGAACCATCCATGGGGCAGGAAGTTCATGCGGACCAACAAACTGAAGTATTATTACTTCTGGTGTCTGGTCATACACGCGCTGTACTATAGCGTATCATTCGTGGATGAGATCAGGAAGAAGTGCGAAGGCTTGACACGTGCAGAATCTTCATTGGGAAAGCTGCGAGCTGTATTAAGATCTGGTTTGCTTTTCCCCATAACAATGACACTCGCCTCGTCCTTTTGGTTTGGAATTATGTACAAGCCAGAACTCGTGATTCCAAACGATGTGGCGAAACACACGCCAGTGTGGTTCATATACTCGGTTTACGTGGGAACTGTGATCTCCACATTACTAGATATGAAGGTGACGAAAATTGGGAAGCCATCGCGATTTGACTGCGTATTCATCCTCAATCTATCGGCGATATCCTACTGCATCTGGGTTTTGTTCATTCACAGAACTGCTGGATGGTGGGTCTACCCCAACCTCAAAAACATGCCTGTAACGTATTTGCCCATGTTTGTTCCATTTGTTTGTTTAATATCCTCTAACTTTTACATTGTCGGAGAAAGACTGAACGAGAAGTTCTGGAGCAGTGGCCATACTACTTTGAAGAACAGTTTAAATAAAGATAGTGGCTACACACTGGAAACAATTAAAGCTCATTTTGAAGCAGAAGGTGATATATGTAGCATTGAAGATGAGAAATTGGAGAGTATATTTCCTGTGGAGACAATTGCGAATTTGGATGAAGACATTAACATTGACAGGATATAAACGATTAGAGCTAATTTTGAATTAAATGGTGATATATTTAGCATTGATGATGAGATATTGGAGAGTATATTTCCTATGGAGACAATTGCGCATTTGGATGAAGACATTCAAATTAACAGGATGGAAACAGTGGAGGGATTGTAGTAAACATTGGTATTTTTAAATTATTTGAATATTCTTGTAAATCATTGAACGACGTAATAATAAAATTATTTAATGTAAATGTTCAAGGATGTTCAAAAAATGTAAAAACTAATTAAGTAGCTGCATTAAGCTGCAAGACGTAAGCTGCATGAAATCGCATCAATTGGGAATATTTACACCTGTATCCAGCAGATGCTGATATAATGATATAATCTTATGTTTTGATACAGTCATGCTCACATAAATCTAGTACAAACAAATCGACATTGCTATATAAAATTAAGGGGTCCAATGCAATAACTGGACAAGTTATTATGTAGACATGTCCATCTAATTTTAATGTATCTAGTTACATAATCCTGTACAAGAACTGAACATTTGCCGCCTATAGTATTCCGTACATATGTGTATTGGTGGTTGTCTAGTTGTCTAATTTACTGCAATAACTGGACAAGTGCGGACATGTCCACTTATTGCTCAGTATCGCTCTGTATATCGTTATTGTGAGTAGAATACACACTTCTTTCTCGTGAGTTATATAAGTTTCGAAATGAGTTTTATACCATCAGAACATGAAGATAATCGTGAAGAGCATGAAAATAATCAGGAAAGTGACGAAATTCCTAACGTAGAAATTCAACGCGGGAAAAAGAAACTTAGAAATGAAAAATTATGGAAACGAAATCAATCAAAAGCGAAAAGGGTAGCTGGTGATAAGTACACAGACGTTAATGGCAATATTATACCTGAACAAGCTAATGGAGATGATTGCAAATGCAAATTAAAGTGTATCGAACGTGTAACTCCCGAAGCAAGAAAAAACATTTGAGTCGTTTTATGCCCTAAAGACAAAAGATTTGCAAGATTCATATTTATCTGGGGACATTAAGCGTATCTGATGTAAATCGAAGAAGACCTCGTTTAGCTGAAAACTGTTAAACTAAACATGTATCATGCACTTACCAGGTAAGACAGTTTCTATTTCATTCAAAGTAGGGACTTACTATTTTTGTTTGTGTATTCAGATTTTCTATAGCCAAAACATCCATAAAGTATGCAAAAAGGCAATGATGGCAGTCCATGGAGTATCAAAGGGTCGATTAAACAGGATTGTGCACCACCTACAAAGAAATGTCACACCTCCTGTAGACAAACGCGGCAAGCATACTAATAGACCAAACAAAAACTCTCCGGAGACTCTATTTAGAATAAGAGAGCACATTTTATCTTTCCCACGATATAAATCACACTACAGTAGGAAAGATAATATTGCAAGATATTACTTGTCACCACAATTAAATACGAGTAAAATTCATGAACTATATTTAAAAAAGCACGAGCCAGAACAATACCTATTATTGAGAGAAAATTAAAAATATGAACCCGAAGTTAAATACGAAATGTTTAGAAAATACTTTGTAGAAAACTTTAATATGTCTTTCGGTAAGCCCAAATCCGATACGTGTCAAAAATTTTATAAATTGACGAAGAAGATAGAAAGTACAAGCACTGAAGAAGAAAAAAAAAACAGCCTGTCTATGGAAAAAAATACACATGGCCAAAGCGGAGACATTTTTGAGGATCTAAAAGAGAAAACTCTGTTATCTAAGTCTCAAAATCATGTTGAAGTGATTATGCTTGATTTCCAACAAAATTTTCCCTTACAAGTTTGCACTAGTGGTGAAGTTTTTTTATAAAATACAGTTATGGCTATATAACTTTTGCTTCCACGTGGGAAGTACAGGCAAAGGTTATTTTTTCGTTTCTAATGAAACACAAGGTGCAAAGGGTCAAAATGTTGTTGTAAGCATTCTTTGGTATTTTTTTTTTGCAAAATAATCAAGCCAGAAGCAACAGATATTTATATGTATTCCGATAACTGGTCATCCCAGAACAAAAACTATGTTATGGTTTATAGTTTCTTTATAGTCTTGTGTTAACACAAAATTTTTGTTCCATCTACCATCGTTTTCGTGAACCTGGTCATAGCTACATACCAAGCGATCGCAGTTTTTGGGCGATTGAACGTTTGAAGAGGAAACACGACAAAATGTATATGCCTGAGGAGTATATCCAAAATTCGCAATTTCGGAAAAAAAATGAAGTTATTAAAGTAGATCAAAATATGTTTTTAAATTTTAAAGAACATTATTCTTCTTTATTCTTGAAAAGTCAAAGCACCAAACAAAATAAATACACAATATCCAAGTACAGTATTTTTAAATACCATCAGAATGATATGCCAACATTTTCATGCAGCGAATCAGTTTCTATGACAATATTTCAAAAATTTTCGTTGCAAAAAAATATAGCTGTACCTATTTCTTTGCCAAGTGCCGAGCAGGTTCTGTACAATGGTCCTCGGCTACTTAAAGAAAAAAAGTATGAACACGTAATGAGCCTTGCAAAAAATTATGTACCAGCTGTTGATATGTGATATTACGACAAGATCGCTGATTACCACAAAAATTTTGAAGACGAAAATAAGAACACGTCATGTTCTGAGTATGAATCTGATTAGTAGCTTCCATATTCATATGTTAAATTTAGTTTAGTTGAAGAAACCATACTTATGAGTGTACTAGAAATTGTATTAGAGTCTATTAGAAATAAACATATTCAAAATAATGGGTCTTTTATTAATAACATTACTTAATATTTCCTTAATGCTTTGTAAAAAGTGAACATGTCCAAAATATAATCCATATTTTTGTTATTACAATATATTATAAACAAATATATAACACGACTATAAAACCTTGGGACAACAAATGAACATAATGGAAGTAGAAAAATTAATTTTTCCAAACATATACCTTAGTAAAACGTTTTTCCTCTGTCCTCAAAAATTTGCAAAACTGGACTTGTCCACTTATTGCATTTAGGCCCTCGCTATTGTATCCTAATTTCTTGTACTAGATTTATGTGAGCATGGCTGAAAAATGCTGCATATGCTGTATCTCGTATGTGCAAACAAAACGTGTTTACAAGAACGTCCATTTCTACTCTATTGAAATGCATGGCTACAATTGATTAGTGATATTCTTGTAATTCTATGATGGATGGCCTGTGAGCCAAGCCAAATATTATCCGGATGGCGGATCTTCAATGGGGTCGCAAATCCCGGCTCGAGTTTGATCTGAGCAATTTTCAAAGGAGATGTTGTTGGATCTCTTGTGCCCCCCTCAGCAATATCACAGATACGTTGCGATTATTCAACTTAATGGATGCAGCGATTGGTCTGGGCAGTAACGCAATTAGCGTTAATTAACCCTATTGCCCTTAAATGTGCGCGGCAAGACTCGGACGCGGACGGGTCTGACGTCCCTTCTAGCGATGGGTTTTAATATTATTACTTAATTATGATTAATTATTCATTCGGAGGGACTGCAGCGTCAATTACACTAATATCCAACGACTAACTCTGACTAATAGATATCCGCCAGTAACTTACATCCGTCCATTACGCGCAACAGCGTTACATGACGGATCTGCCCTAATCCGGGGCCCGGATTAGGCCCACCCGCAATTAATTTCGATTATCCTTCTTTTTTTTGCAGGGCCGGACTGAAGGGCGGCGGCGGTGGCCTTTATGAAGCGTCGCAAATATCCACCGCCGATTGAGTCGAGCCGTTCCGGACACGATGGCCACCTCCGCACTTCCCACTAATCACGTCGTCGTCCTCGTGCTGGTCATTAATCTTGTGGTCATCACATCATTTCCTCATGCAGGTATGTTAATTAATAAATCACCCCTTTGATTAATACGCCATGCGAACGTACGGCAGCAGTAATCCGGTTTCGTGGGTCTGTGGGTTAACCGCGTAACGGAGCCTCAAATTAATAATTATGTCGAAAAATTGATGCATGCCTTTGATCCTTCATCACGTTATGTCTTGATCATATCACAGTCATAAATTAATTAATATATCAATACTCGATTTTGCAGAATAACGTAAGCAACAAAATGCAAATAAGGCGTTTACGTTAGTTTTCGTTGGTAGGTATAATAATAAACCGCTACACTGCCCGTATCTGTAGTCCGTACTTGAGCAAGAGCCGACTCAAGTCGTATATTTGCGTATATCTGGTTGCGTTTGGTGCATAAAAATTTATAGAAAATACGCAACCAAATATACGACTTGAGTTGAAGTCATGCTCAAGTATGGACTATAAATACGGGCCTTAGGTATTAGAAATAATAACTTGAGTTGTAGGGTGTACTGGATTAGAATGGACAGTGAATCCTGTACATCCTATAACTCAAGTTATAATAATCAAAAAGATACATATTCAACACATACGAGCTCCGTCCAGCTTCAGTTGGCCCACACACAAAATTTGTAGGTTGTTGGCATTTATCGCTCAAGGAGCAAAAGCAGCCGCTACAATGTAATGTCTTAAACAAAATATGCTATTTAGAGATATATATAGGAGAGATTTGGATACAATGGAGCGTGTAAAAAATGAAAAATATTCAAAAACGTATTAGTTTACTTGCATTCCGTTACCTAAGTATTGCTAACGGCGAGGATTAAGGTGGCTATGAAAATATCACTTTTTTGACGGAAATTAGGGACAGATGTTTCAATTGTAAAACATTTATTTGATAGTGCAATTGTTATCAATAATGGGGAGAGGAAAGTGAATTGGTGAAACATCTTTCTTTTCTTATTTTAGTCCTTCCGTTATTTTTGTGCAATATGTTTTCAAAATATTATTTTCAAAATGAAAATGGATAATTGTACCTTTGTTAGTTTAAACGATCTTCAATACACGCCAAAAACTGAAATTTTATCAAGAGAGCCAACTGAAGCTGGACGGGGCTCGTATATTAGAAATTATGCAAATTTTGGCTAATTAATAAAAATAGATTTTCTTCATATATGCTGTTCACATTTCAAAGGTCCAACAACATCGCAATTTAACTCGAAAATACAGGCGGCAACGCTGTCTAGAGAAAAATTAAAACTTTGGTTAGGTTATTTTGACTAATGTAAAAACCATAACGAACCCAACAAAGTGCCAGAGAAAACGGAAACTTTCATATTCTAAGAGAAGAAAATCAGTAAAGCATATTTTATGTATAGCAAGTTTCTTACTTTTTGTTCAATAGCATCAATTTAATTTTTTTCACAACTTCATCAGTTGGATCAATTTGACATTTAAATTGTTTTAGTTATACCAACTTGGAGATAAATCTAGGGATATTTTTTGCTTTGCCAACATATATCAAGAGGTGGGCCTTCGAAAGCTTATATGTATTGTATAGTCTTTCTTTTAGGACCACCAAAGTGGCAATTTCTCTCGAAACTATTAGTTCAACTTTGTTAGTGTCATTAGTGTTTCTCGAAAACGAGGTTACGGTTCAGTGGGTAGTGATTTTTTTAGTGATTTTTGATTTGACCAACATAAAGCAACAGGTAGTGTATCTTAAAAAAACGGATCATAGTACACTGTGAATGACTTTTTCAATTCAGTATAGCTTCAACTTCATCTCGTGCATAATATGCACCTGTACCTTTTCAAGTACAAATTGAGACCAATCAAGTTCAAATTGAGACCAATCAAGTTCAAATTGAGACTAACCAATTTCAAATTGACACCAATCAAGTTCAAATTGAGACCAATCAATTTCAAATTGAGACTAAACAAAATCGAGGTGACACTAAACCATATCAACTTGAGAGTAAACAAATAAAATGTATAATGACAACATAATTAATTTATATATGTCGATTAAAAATGTCACGCTACATAAAAAAGCAGAAGCAGTACATCTCAAGAAGCAGCTGTGTGCTGTTTATAATAATAATGGAGATTGGAAGACCCTTGCTAATACGATGGGCATAAACATGAATTCAAAAATAATCAATCACTTACTTTGATTAAGTCCCTATAGCGTAATGTTGAACCAGATTGAGAATGCATGGCCATGAAATCTGGTGTGTAAACAGATTTGGGGTCACAAATACAACAAAGTTTGAATAGAGAAGGCAGGAATAATATCACACAAACAGAGTTTAGCCTTCATAGGTTGGAAAACATAATTAATGAGGACAAAAAAAATAATATTGTCAATAATTGTGCGATATTTGTGGCAGGTATTCTCGCATTTATTCCTGCTGGGTTAAACATGGAAGACATGTACTTTTAGTTTAGTAGTTTATTTCTTAGATTGTCTTAATTTGTAGAATGTTAATATTTAATATTACATGAATGAATAAATTATATAATAATAATATTTCGTTAATATACATACTGGTGTTACGCGTCAATAATTTCGATTTTCCCGTATCTTCCCGCTTGAGCTCCAGTAACGTTTATTTACACAAGTCAGCACATTCCCGCACGTCCTCGCATGAATCAAAGGGGCCTCTTATGCGACCGGGCGCTTATGTCATTCATTAGTACGCATTGATCTAGCAAGATAAGTAGTAGTCATAAAAGTATATAGTGCCTGCCGCCCACAGAATTAGATAATGTAAGTACACCTTCGTAGATTGCAAGGTAGAATAAGGTAGAAAGACTAACCAGTAGAGAGACTTATTTGCCATCGTCGTATATGGGATCCTGCACTCTACAATTATGAATCGCATATATTTTGCGGGATGTGTCCAGGGGGAGGTTGGGGTCGACGGTGTTATTGCCAACTATTTACGGATAGTAGATCCCCATCTCTTACCCCTGGCCGGGCATAGGTTCCGTCTTCATGGGGTGAGTTTGAGTAGTCCCTGAGGAGCATTCGTTTATGGCAATATTGTTTATGGAAATATTGCCCACCGTGCAATTTGGGATCCCACAACTCTACATATTTGAATCGCATATATTTTGCGAGATGTGTCCAGGGGGAGGTTGAGGTCGATCCTCATCTCTTACCCCCGGCCGGGCATAGGTTCCGTCCTCATGGGGTGAGTTTGAGTAGTCCCTGAGGAGCATTCGTTATATGGCAGTCTCAATAGATATATATGATTGCAGAATGTGTTCAGGGGGAGGTTGGGGTCGATCCTCATCTCTTACCCCTGGCCGGGCATAGGTTCCGTCCTCATGGGGTGAGTTTGAGTAGTCCCTGAGGAGCATTCGTTATATGGCAGTCTCAACAGATATATATGATTGCAGAATGTGTTCAGGGGGAGGTTGGGGTCGATCCTCATCTCTTACCCTGGCCGGGCATAGGTTCCGTCCTCATGGGGTGAGTTTGAGTAGTCCCTGGGGAGCATTCGTAATATGCAGTCTATATATATATATGTATATGTATATGTATATGTGCATGTGTATATTCATCACTTCTTTGGAAGGGTGCTTACTGAGCTTTGGCTCAGGAATATCTTCTCTTCGTTACAGAGTCGTGCCGCTCCCGCAAAGCCCTGACACGTCGAAACAAACCTGGGTGCCCTAGCATTAATGAAATAATGATTAATGTATTATTATAATAAATGTGACTTAAGAGTTCGTCTTGTATTAATGACGTATTAAACTTGCTCTTAATTACGTCCCTTTTCACCACTCAAATTATCGGCCTGACACTGGTAATATTTTTAAATTGAAATTGTTTATTGTCAACTTGATTTTGATTAAACTCAATTTGAAATTGAAAATCTTATTTAGAAATTGTTAGATCTCAAATGGAATTTGTTTCAATTCAATTTGAATTTGATTGTTTCCAATTTGAAATTGATTGGTCTCAATTTGAAATTGTTACTTCCCAAAATGAAATTGATTGGTCTCAATTTGAACTTGAAAAGGTATAGTACACAAGGTCTCATTCTGACAGTAGAAAGTGAAAGTGACATTTTAATATTTCTTCATCAAACAGGCTCATCTACAAAATGTCAATATCAAGCAGCAGCTTCAATTTTTATAAGTAATTTATAGTTATTATATTATAATAAAAATTAAATTATATAAGAAGTCATTCATTAGATAGCACCGGTCAACACTGAATTTGTTTCCTGAAATGTATTGGCTGTATCTAACTATATTTAAGGTGCTGATTACAAAAATAATATTGGTTTTCTTCTAGCAGCTGTACTTTTGAAAAAAAAAATACATAAACACTTTTTTATATAAAGGCATTTTAAACACAGTTTCGTAAACACATTTCTTTTAAAAATATCATTCAAAATCACTAGCAAACCTTCTTTTGTAGGATTTTCTCGAATGCATGGCTTGATGTTGATCTCTTTATATACTGAAACAATAATCTGCCATCATATGAATGTACCACTATCCGCTAATAAGCTCTTCCTTTGTCCATATATCTTGGTACATTCTTGCTTTTATGGGTGAGTGCAAATAATAAAGTTTAATAGTCATATTGCAGCCTACAATTTTCAAATTGGTCAGCATACTAACAACTAACTGAAAAAATCATCCGACTTATGGTTTCCCATAAATTATTTGTGATTTTTTTGGAGAAACTCGGTGATTTTGAGGTTCCAGCCAAATCATCGGAGACATTTCTTTTTCCACTTGACACAGTATACATTTCTGGCATACATTATCCATGACTTATGGGGTATCCCTGGCTTGTCTTGATTGCGCAACTTTCTTCCGATTAAGTTAAAATATGTAGTTTTGTCAGAATCTGAGATAGATTTTCTATTTTGTTTGAAGATGTATTCACCACAGATGTAACAAAATACATATGGATTATTTTAATAACATCTCCGTGCCATATTAATATCTACAGTTTTTAGACAAACTATTTAGTAGTCACGCAGAAGTAGAAAATTTGAGCCTACCGCTTAAACAGAAGTATTTTCAAAATATGTGAGAATTGGCATATTGAAATAAATTAAAATCGTTAAAAAATGCAAGGAAAAAACCAAAAGTACAATTTTGTTGGGCAGTGTAATTAATAAAAATGGAAAGTGACAATGATGTGAATATCGATTTAACACCTCCTAATTTTTTTTTTTTTTATCAAAATTATAGATCTTTAAATTTATTTGGTTATATGGTATCTCCCCAACATTAATCAAATAAACATCTTCTGGATTATTTTGTTTAGCTAATGTTTCTTATGAACGAATATTTAGTAGGAGATTACTTTTAAATAAAGGTACAGGTAATGACTGAAAATTTGGTACGAAAATTATCGAAAAAAATAACAGCATGTTAATCATTTAAAGATTAGCAACTGTTTGGTACTTGAAACTAACTTAAATTCGAAAATGTTGTGTTGGCTTATTGTTAATCATGTTAATCATTTGAAGATTAGCAATTGGTAGGTACAAGAAACTAACTCAAATTAAAAAATGTTGTATTGTCTTATTTTGGAGAGCTTTCAAAGAAATTCACATCTTCCATATACTTCGAGGATTGAGGACACACGAAATACTGATAACACTGGTCAACAAATTTTGAGGAATATATTGTCTCTTCGATTTATATGCTTTTTCTGAAAATAATTTACTAGGCATATGTACGAAATAACCAAAAATATTTTTTTTTAGATATTTTACATAGTGTTTTCATGATTTCCTTACAAACACCGGTTCTCAGTTAAAAATAGATTAGAAAAAAGATACCGGTAACTGTTAAACTGAAATTTGTATCCAGAATTGCCATAAAAAAAATCATGGGAATCGGCATTGCATCCTGAAAGAGGCTATACATTTTGCAACCATTGAAATATCACAAGAACCTGACGAGCCGGATTTTTTTGACGTTTATGAAATCAGTGCAATATTTGCAAAACCGAATGAATCTGTTATTTACGTCTAAGGAACAAAAATGGTGTTGACCAGTGTAATGTAACGATTCAAAAACAGTACCAAACTGGTTAAAAATGATCTTTAACAATTGTAGTAACTGGAATCGGCTATTTACGTCTAAGGGACAAAAATTGTGTTGACCAGTGCAATGAACGATTCAAAAACAGTACAAAACCGGTTAAAAATGATCTTTAACAATCATAGTAATTGGACAATTCAAATTAATAATCTTTAAAATATTATTTGGCATATTCAAATAATCCAATCCAAAATAATAAATGATGTAGTCGTAGACAAAGTATAGTGTACAACTGGCGCGGAATGTCCATTTCTCACTCATGTAGGTCTGACATAAACCAGTCTGAGGTAGATTTGTTACTGTCATACTTGAGAAAAATGAATTTCCTTATTTGAATTATCAAATCCAATTGCAGTGCTTATTGTAGCCATTTACTGTTACATTAGCAAAGCCAAGTGAGAAATTGAAAATTGTCCTGCGACAAGAACTTGAAGTTTGATGCTGCTGAATTATTTGAAACCAGCTAGTTATTGGGCGAACCTCTATCAAGACTTGGTACTTGGTAGACGAGAAATAGAGAAGAAAAATAACAAATTATCCTTTTTCACAACGACATTTATTTCTCTAAATGTACATTTCAACCTCTACGTGGCCATCTTCCGTAGACATTTGTTCTGGTACTTGGTACAAGACTTGGCAAATTGAAAACAATAAATGAAAGTATTTTATAAATTCTGTGCGCGTGCTGACAAGTTTTTCATCCTCGGCATCGACTTATTTGAATCTCTATTATATTTAACGAATGACGCTAATTTAATCGTAAACGTGATTGTAAACTGTAAACAATCAGGTGAATTGCGTATCAAAAAACGTTAACAGTAACGTGTACGTTACTTGACAGCATCACATTCAAATGTCAGAGAATTTATGATTATGCATTAGATATTTGAATGTGATACTATCAAGTAACGTAAACGTTACTGCTAACGTTTCTTGATACGCAAAACACCTGATTTTCTATTACTGGTACATATAAAGAAATATATTTTTATTTTCAAAATTGACACAGAGAAAGTTAATTAGTGTGGAATTTATCGTTGCTTTAGCAATGCGAAGTGAAATGAAATATCATACAGTCACTAGCAAATAATTGTGATAAGTCACACCCAATTTAATCTGGTCCTGGATATATTTCTATTTCCAGATTTATTTTACTTCAGTCTCATATAAATTTCGAACGAATTGTCCCTTTTTATGAAATAGCAGACTTTGATTGCATTTAAATTGAATTTTCATGTATGGCTTAGTTTTGATAATTATTTTGCAAAGATTTTATTAGTTTTCATAAATTTAAATAAAATAAATAATATTTATTATCCTTCGTCCTTTTACCCTTTCAGGTGTCGTACTGCTCAATTACATTTCTAATACGTTTTATAATGACATGTCTTTGCTAATTAATTCCTTCACTCTTCTTTTCCAGTGGTCCCTGTCTTGTGCCAATTTTCTTATTTCATTCCATTCTATGCCTCTTCTTTCCGCTGCTTGGTGCGTTTGTTCATTCCATCCATTCCTCGGTCTTCCTACTTTATTTTTGCCTTGTATTTTTACTTCATGTATTCTTTTTGTTATTCTATTCTCTTCTAGCCTGTGTATATGTGCTAGCCAACCCAGGCGTCTTTCCTCTGTTATTGTTGTTATTGGCTTCATGTTGAGCCGTTTCCTTACTTTTGTGTTCCACACTCTATATTTTTTTGTAATTCCCTTTATCTTCCCTAGGAATCTCATTTCCATTGCGTTGATCTTGCTTTTGTTTCTTTTCGTTATTGCCCACGATTCACTTCCATATATTAGAGAGGGCCTTTTTTGTGTGTTTTTTGCTCAGTTTTTATTTCTTTCTTAATTTCTTTTTTCTCTAGAAACGTGATTTTTATTGTGTTGTAAATACTTCCTGCTTTTCCTATTCTTTCTTCTACTTCTTGGTCAGTCTTTCCCTTATCTTCTATTATTGTTCCTAGGTAGTTGTATTGCTTCACCTGTTCTACTTGTTTCCCTTCTAGCTCTATTTTGTGTTTGTTTTCTTTTGACGCTATTACCATTGATTTAGTTTTGCTCATGTTTATTTTCATATTTATCTTTTTCAGTTCTTCTTCGTATATATTAAGGTTACGTTGGAGTTTTTCTCCTGAGCCTGCTATTATTATCATGTCGTCTGCGAACATAAGTATTTGTATTTTTATCATTTCCAGTTTCCTATATCCTATAATCGTGTTTGCTGCTCTTTCTTTGGTTGTCCTTATTCCTGCATATATGAGTGATGCGAAGAGTAAAGGGCTTAAAATGCAACCTTGTTTTAGTCCAATTTTGGTCTTAAACTCCTCTGATTCGTTTGTTCCTATTCTCACCTTGTTTCTGTTGTTTTTGTACAGCTCTTTTATTATGTTTACCATATCTCTTTCTACCTCTCTTTTTTCTAACATAATCCATATGTCCTCTCTTATTACTCTGTCAAATGCTTTTTTCAGGTCTATGAAGCATATGTGTAGTTCTTTTCCTTTTCTGATCGTCTTGTCTGTTAGTTGTCTCATTATGTGTATTATGTGTATTATGTTTATATAATAGTTATTCAGAATATATTACATGGTTTGATTTAAGATGTGATCGCAGACCTTTTCATTATTATATTTATTTGTTGTATAGATTGTCGTGTAATATTTTTGTATCGAGTCATATTTGTATGGAAATTGAAGAATTTTATTATTGATCCGAGCGAGAATCAATTTTTTCTGCATTCCCTTCTTAAGCCATACGGTTTGATCCAGAATTAAACATCGAACGCACTTTACACTTGCCATCTCCGCATTCTCTCCCCTAAATAAATTCCCTTTTCGCCCTTTGCATCAGCGAGGTTATGGACACTTAGCTGTCAAAGGGAGGACTTGTTTATTGTTTCAGGAAGTCCCGCGTGGAGGACGGGAGCCGAAAGAAAAAATCACAAGGCACAACACAAATCTCCTTGCTCTCCCGCCAGTATTTTTCTACCCACCCCCGAGCTCCCTTCCAATACACACCCGTCAGTCCAAATTGGATCGAATATTTATGAACTTTGTTCGTTTCCGATCCTCGCGAATATGAGGGGCGCGCGGGTGCGTGGAATTATGTGAGAACGCGGCTGATGTATCGTAAAACGGCCGGACGTGGAATTTATTTATCGGCGACCCTTGTTTGCTCAATAAGTTCCTTTCCTGTAACGTGATTTCTGTTTTATTGTTATTAAGCGGCCCCCTCATTGTCTATAAATATTACCAGGAGTCGATTTCGCACCGCTGTAAAAATAATCCCGTACAATCCAAGAATGGACCAGAAAATATTTGAATTTTTAGGCTGTTTGTGCAGTTTTGGTATTTATACAAAAACTCTACTGAAAAATAGCTTCTGAATTGGGAATTGCAGAATATATTTTTAAGTCTGATTAATCAAATACCAATACTACAACCAACTTATAATACCTACATATAAATTATTACTCAATCTCAACTCAATCAGTTTTCTAATGCAGTGAAACCAATAAAACATATCTTGGGTTTAAAATTTGCATTCTCTCGGTAATTTCCTGTTCCTCCATCCAAACGTTAATTGCGAGTGGTACATCATACCTCTGAAAATATGTGATTTGTTTGAAGTGATTGGTGAATTCAGGAAAGGTTGGAATGGTCTGGGAAAGGTCTTGGAAAAGTGCCTACATGACTTTTGGCAAATTTGTTTATTGTCTCATTAACAGTGTCCATTTCCAAGTCCCTGTGGAAGTCACTGTTTCGCAAATACCAAGGTGCATTGATAATACTCATTAGTACTTTGTTTTGGTATCGCTAGATTATTTCTATATTGCTCTTTTTGGCACAACCCCACAGCTGGATACCATATGTCCATACAATGGACATATTAAGAAGGGCTTAAGAATTTGTTTATACAGAAGTATTTTATTATAGATCGACAGGGTGGAATTATGACCAAGCAGCCAATACATTTTTCGACATTTGATGTCCAATTCTTCTTTTTCTTTTTGACATAAGCCCTCCAGCGTAGCTTAGCGTTCAATGTAATACCCAAATATTTGGCTGTATCAGCCTAGGGTACCTGGATTCATTCATACAAACAGGGATATGTTGATTTATTTTATTTGTGAAATTATCACGGATCGATTTAGTCTCATTCAATTTAATTCGCCATTGCTTAGTCCAGTTGTTAATTGTATAATTTGAGATTTGCAGATTTACTGCTGCTTCTTCGTGATCTTTGTCTACTACCAATATAGCAGTGTCGTCGGCAAAAGTGGCTATCGTATCATGGTTTAATGCAGGCATATCGCTGGTGCATAATAGGTAGAGGACTGGCTCTAACACAGGGCCTTGTGGCACACCTGCCTTTATTTCTTTTAGTTCACAGTAAGCATCTTCCTGCTTAATTCTAAAAACTCTATCTGACATGTATGATTCTAGTAATTGTGTACATGGTCTAGGCAGAAGTTTTATTAATTTATATTTAAGTCCCTCATGCCACACTTTGTCAAAAGCTTGCGCTACATCAAGAAATATAGTAGAGCAAACCTTTCTTTCTTCCAATGATTTTTCAATTACGTCTGTTATTCTATGGACTTGATCTATAGTTGAATGAGATTCTCCGAAACCAAACTAATGTTCTGGCATTTTGTTTTTGCCTCCAATAATTGGTTTTATTCATTTTAGAAGTATATTTTCAAACAGATGTGAGATTACAGTAATAACGAGATTGGTCTGCAAGAAGAAACTTCATTTGGTGGTTTTCCAGGTGTAGGAATCATTATCACTTCTGCTACTTTCCATATCTTTGGTACATATTTTAATCTTAAAGATGCATTAATAAGATATGTAAGTTTTAATATTGGTTTACAAGGTAGTTGTTTGAGTATTTCGCCCGTAATTTGGTCAAATCCAGGAGCGTTCTTAGTGTTTTTTTTTTTTTAGTTTCTATTGCAATTTCTTTAGGTGTCGAGGGTCTGATTTCAACTTCTTCCTGGGTAATATTTTCCCAGTCTAGAATGGCTTCGCCCTCATTCGGTTGGAAAGTTCTTTCAAGATATTCGGCAAATCGATTATCGTTTTGAGAATTGCCTATTGCATATGTTCCATCTGTTGATGTTCCATCTGCACTTCTAATTGGAGAATTCTGCAAGATTGGTCTCTTCAGTGTCTTAGTAGCTTTGCAAAGTAAAGAATTAGTTTTACTGTCATTTGATAGTCCAATTATATATTCACTAATAGAGTCATTTTTACGTTTTTGAATCTCTCGTTTGAGTTGTTGTGTTGCGTTATTTACTCTGGTTTTATCTGCTGGGCATCTAGATTGATGCCCGATTCTTCTGAGTCTTCTCTTTTCGGAAATAAGGGTTCGAATTTCTTTGGGGTAACTGTTACGTTTTGTTCGTGGGGTATTAATAGGGGTGTTATCCCGTGTAGCTTGTTGGATATTATCAACAATTGTTTCCGCTTCATTGTCTAGCAGGTTTTCGTTTCTTATTGAGCGTGACAAGTTGATAGTGACTTCAAGTTGAAGATTAAAGCTCTGCCAGTCAGTTTTTCTGTTCAAGTCAATCTAGCAGGTATTTCCTTTTGTATACTACTATCGTTTAGGGTGAGGACAATCGGAGAATGGTTAGAGTATAGACATACAGTTTACAGACACATTTCGTGTTATATAAATAAAAAAAACAATAAAATCTGGAATTTTATTAAGATCTGTAGGCCAATATATTGGTTTTCCAGTTGAAATTGTTTCGCATTTTAGTTGGTTGACTGCTTGTAGTACTTCCTTTTCTTTTATATTTGTTAGTCTAAATCCACATTGAATGTGTTTAGAATTGTTCATTTCCTTTTGTATTTGTTAGTCTAGATCCACATTGAATGTGTTAACTATTAAAGTCACCTTCAATGATAAATCTATATACGTGTTTATTTCTTCTTCTTCATGTGCATATTGCCATGAGCATGACTAACTTTATTTGTTGCTATTCTGAAGAGCTAGTTCGACGTCTTCCACGTCCTGAGATTCTGCAACCATGAAATATTTAGACGAAGTCTAAATATTGTTCTTTTTTGAGAGCATGTCAGCAGCAGCAGCAATAACTGACAGAAGAATACCACACCGATAAAGAAAAAATAGCTTGAGAGACAGGATGGATTCGTGCAAAAAATACTATGAAAAGAGAAATGGATACCTCACTGACACCACCAAAACAAAGCACTAACGGGGATAATGTTCGAAAAACTTTAAAAAAAATACTTGCACCTCCACCTATTACAGTGGACATCGATAATAATTTTAATGAACTAAATTCAGTAAGTCAGATTCCTAACGCTCAGCTTAAAGTCATTAATGATAAACACATTAAAATTAATATCCAAGAAGAGATAGAGTTTAAAAAAACTTTTAGCAACATTGACCGAAAATGCATATCTTTGGCATTCTCATGGGAATAAGAAAAATAGCCCAATTAAAGTTATGGCCAACAAGCGGTATCATTCCATAAACCCAGATCATAGTGTCCAGGAAATGAAAAAAACGTGACTACAAACTCATTGCAGGCACCCCAAAACTGAAATACAGTACAAAAGTAGCTCTAAATATGTTCATGATCTCATTCAACCACGATTAGAATGTCGATAAAATCTACGGAATTAAAGATATATTAGGAGTAGGCGTTGAAATCCGACCATTAAGAAAATCTAAAAAATGTCAAGCGTATGGTTATACGCAAAAATTCTGCGCCTTGGAACTGCGCTGTGTCAGATGTACCGGAAAGCACTTAACAATAAACTGTGATAAACAAAAAAATTTTCAGTCAAAATGTGTTCACTGTGATGGAGAACATCCATCAAACTACAGAGGATGGATGGTTGCAAATGAAATGCAAAAATTAGACATACGCAATAAAAAAACAATTCTTCCTAAACATCCACAGAGAAATAGCCAATAAATGCCTGTAGCCAGCACAAGTACAGAGAAAAAGTCATACAGACAAGCAGTCATTAACATGTCCGAAAATAATAATAAAAATTAAACCCAAAATCAAGATCAAAACGCTTTCATTCGAAACTCTCTTCAGCAAATTATGGAGAAATTAACAAAAATGGATGAACGTATGAAGAGCCGACTTGAACATAGCACTAAAGGAGCTATTCCCAAAAACCGCAATGTCAAGTAACATTACGATTGTGGAATGAAACGGCAATGGACTCTTGCAACACTAACAAGAATTGCAAGCAGTCCTAGATATAGAAAATATTGACTGTCTTATTTCCGAGACCTATTTTACAAGAGAGTCATTCATCAAATTCAAAGGATGTAAGGTATATCACACCATACATCCTGGAAATCCAGCTAGAGGTGGTAGTGCTATCATAATCACGGAAACAATTGAACATAACCAAGAGACGGGATATAAAACAGATGAATTTCAAGCTGCTTCTGTAAATGTTAGATCCTAGATATAGAAAATATTGACGTATGTCTTATTTCCGGGCGATGGATATGATAATAATAATTATTTTTGTGATTTACATGCGGCTATTTATAGAAAATACATATTGCCAGACATATTTGATGTCATCACATAATTTACACAACTGTTTATTCTTTAAATTCTCTATCGTTAGTAGACAAATATAATTATGAGAATTATGTGTGTCCTGGTGGTATTTTCACTGCACGTCTCATTTCTGTGCCGTGAATATTAATAATTTAAGCTATAATCTCTTCTTCCACGGTTTTGCGTAATTATGACTCCATTATAAATAGTATCCACTTCCTGCATCATCAAGAGGTGTCGCGCCTTGCGAAAAACAAACAGCAGTAATGGGCGCGAAGTAACGACCATTCCAAACTACACAAAAATATGCACAAGCAGGTGTGCTTTAATTATAGCTAGGAAGATACTTAACGATCGAATTAAGCGAAGCCTGTCCAAGAGAGCAAAAAAAAATTGCGAACACGCCGGCCATTGCCATCGTTATCCTTATCGCATTTTGATCGAGTTTATAATTAAGAAAGTGGATTTTGGGACTTTTGGGTTCAATTATTCCATGACTTCAAAAGCGGCTGTGCCATTGAGTTTCTGGCGAGGAAAAAATAACGGATTACCACGCGTCGTCGCCAAAAATGATCGAATTCCCTGGCGTTGGGACAACAAACTGAAAAACTTGTAATGAGCTCATCTAAAATCGAGCGACTTCATCTTATTTAAAGACGTCGTAAAAAGAGCCTATAACGCGAGTTGACATATGAGCGCACGTGTGGGGAGAGGGTCCTGTAGGTACCAGATGTCTACTGACAAACGTTCTCATAGTTATAATTCATTTCAACGGCATGCCCCAATAAAAATATCCCTATAAGACACCGCCGTGTAACCCAGTTGAAAAAAACTTGTTACTTTATAATACGCAAGCTAATTCAAGTTGCACTCGAGCTTAAAAACGTCTCTAATGAGGGTGCATGGGCTGCATTTAATAATTGCATATTAAGGACGACGTTGGACCAACTCAGGGCAAAATTGTTCCTTATAATCCCGGGAAATAAGCGGCTCCAGGTACCTCTCCTAGGATGTAGATTATTAAAGGGGGCTTAACGTGGACGTCCAGGAACGTAAAAACTAAGCGGTTCTCGTGCCCGTAGTTAATTGATTGAACATTTTCAAATCCGCCGTCGCGCTGAGAATCCACTTTTTAAATAACGATAACGAAGTTATTATTCGCAGAAGACAGTTCTGCGAAATTCCCGGGCTCCACAAGAATCGCTCGAGAGTGGAAGGCGCGTGATTTAAAGGTGTGCATAATTCAATATTCTGCCAATAAAAGTTAACTTAATATATATTTCTTGGGAGTCTAAGATAAATTTGAAGCGTCGGCGGGTTTTCACGAGTTTCCAGGAAACTACCTGTCGCATCCTTCATTTTATAGAATTATTTAATCGAACCGGTTGGAAGTTTGGACGCGAATCAGTGCTACCAGCATTGAAGTTCTCTTAAGCCTGTCTTGCACTCATATTTTATTGATTGCGTTGAATAATAAATGTACCCGAAATAATCACAATTTGCCACAATACTTTTTCTATGTTAGGTGTATCTAAAATTATCTTATTTTAAACTTTAATTGCACTTAAAAAATTGAAGACTTAAGATAATTCTGTTAAAGAAACGAATATAGAAGGTGTATAAAAGCGAAGTTGGCTCGTTTATTTTATTGTAATTAAATCGATTTATTTTTATAATTTATTTGTAATTAAATCAATATATAATCTTAAAGGGCATTAGTCACAAAGAAGTAAACTGATACAAAAATCGATAAAAATTGCAAAAATTTGTAGTGAAGATGATAAAGGTTAGGTTGGGTTAGGTTAGGTTAGGAAGGTGAATATAAGCGAATTTGGCTAGTTTACTAACTTCATTGTAATTAAATAAATATATAATCTCAAAGAGCATTAGTCACAAAGAAGAAAACTCATGCTAAAATCGATAAAAACTGTAAATATTTGTAGTGAAGATTATAAACGTTACTTACAGTAAAGCTACTCAATAGTTGCAAGAAACGATAAAAACTGTAAAATTTTGTAGTGAAGACTATAAACGTTACTTACAGTAAAGCTACTGAATTGTTTTTTTTTTTCAATTTAAAAAAACAAATTTTGAAATTAAAAAAAAAACTTACCTACAGAGCGTTCAAGAAATTGGTGTCGACTTTTAAGATGCAAATCAAATGTTCTGCAATGTTATGTACTGAAATATTTCCTAGGATTCAAGCAAATTATTTAACCAGAGCTTTTCAAATGTGATTATTTGTTATTATTTCGTTGGAACTAGTTGGAACGCTTGGTTTCTTGGACGCTCTGTGTATACAGGGTGTCTCGTGAAAATCTCGGAGATCTCGGATTTCTTCAGGGTTTTATTCCGTGAATGACAACTGGTGCATATACTTTTGTTTTGATATGTCCCCAAACAAAGAAATTCCAAAAATGTCTCAAAAATTTTGTTATGTAAATTTCTTATGTGCTATGGCTAAACATCCTATCTATTTGTTTTTCAAAATTCACATTTTGGCATTAAATGGCCACAAATAAAGTATACTTTAAGTATATAATAATATCTTTATTGTAGGTACATTTATATAGCAAAACATGCTATCTGCCTTTTTTTTTCAAAATGCACTTTTTGACATTAAATGGCCACAAATAAACTATACTTTAAGTACATAATGAACACAGTATCTTTATTGTACCTATATATTATAAATACCTATGGCAATGATACATGCAAATCTACATTCACAATTATAAATACAAAACTGTTTTTGCTCCTCCTGTAAAATAACAAAACTGGCATATAACATGTATTGCCACAACACTACTGATTTGTATATTCTGTAACTGGCTTTTATGGATTTCTTCCATAACAATTTCTTGCATGTACTTGTGCAAATTGAACAAAATTTGAAGCCAATCTTCTAAGTTTTGTTTTATTTATGAGTGGATGTCAATAAGTTTCGTTAAAAACTCTACAAGTTCGTTCAACAACTGTGTCACAGTTGTCGCATATGAAGTATAAATTCATGATTTCTTCATTTGTGAATGTATGCATAATTTTTAAATGTTCAGTTAAAATTTCATACCCTAACAACAAATATATTTTTAGATGTATTAGTTGTAAATAGTAGAAAACATTTCTAAATCGATATTTTGAAGCATGCCAAGTTCAGTGCAAACGTCAGCTCCCTATCTTTTTTAGTTTCTGAGTTATATACATCTGAGGAATTTTTCAACATTTCAAAGTATCGTCGGTGTTCTGGCAAAAGTTACCAAGTCCAATTAGGTCACTTTTCAGTGGACACATTTTAAAAGTTGATAAAAGTTTTAAAACTATTGAAACGGCAGATAATGGTTAATTCATTTATTTCAGTTAAAATTAAATAATGTTCTACAGATAAATTTTACTATTCGAGAAAATTTAAGACATAAATCGTATTTTATCTTGACTAAAAGGGAACCGTACATGACATATACATGCATTCATACGAAATATAATTAGTTAATCCTTCCCTTTTTTAATGTTTGATTACTGCTGTAGTTCATTGTTATTGTAAAGTTCATAAGTTAAATCTGACTAAAAAATATAACACCTCAGGTAGTAATTTAAGCATTATATTTTATGCATTTTTGTTTTCTCTATTATATGGTTGAAAACAGAATAAAAAGCTCTACCGAAATAAAAAATAAAAATGTAGGTTGTCATTAAAAAAAACATTAATGACGTTATAACTTTTAAAATTTTGCTTTTTAAATCTGAAAAAATATTTCATATGCGCAGTAATTTATATCTCTATCTCCCTTTTATATTTTTTTCTCTCTAATACATATTAAGGGAGTTACCGAATTTAACCGCTACTTAATTTCCACACTGTATAAACCAGATAAAAGTTTTGACCAATAATTTCCAATATGGACTCTTCATAGCCAAACTAAATTTTAAAAATCACTTCTAAAAATGATGTTTTAGATAAAATTCAAGCTCTTTAATGGTTGAATTGGAAGCAGAAGATAAATTTATCTCATTTGACATCATTGTATTCTTTTCTAGCATTCCAACAGACGAATCTTTGAAAATGTTGGACTAATTTCTAAAACACATTAGAGTACGTACTGGATTAGTAAAAAGTAGGGAACTTCCTCCCTAAAGCCTTCAATTTCACATTTATCAAAAAAAAAAAAGTTTTAATCAAAGTTTGATAGCTAATTATTTGCCACCATTCCGTGATTTTCTTTATTTTTTGTGACGCGGCACGTTTTGACAATGACATCATGAATACCTTTTTTTTAGATAGATCGTAATTTTGATGATAGATTTGTAATTATGAGCGAAAGGAGATTCCATTGCAAAGTGCATGATTTATGACTTCAAAATCGTGATCGTATCACCATCAAAATTTCAAAAAATCTTTTTCAAATTAGCAAATTTTTGAAATAAAATTTTCAGTTTGGAAAAGTTTCTGCTGAACGAATGTGCATAATTATTGAGAAACACTTTCTAATACAGTTTAATTCAGGACCTTATTTGAGTTACATACAATGACATAAGTAAATCTTATTTACTTATGTCAACTTGTATCATTTGTTTTCCAACACAGTCATTAATTGAAAAATATAAAGCTGCTTTCTGAGTTGATGGATTTAATAAGTAATGAAATTATGCACTCTCAGAATGTAGCGATTTAAATTTTCACAAACATGAAACATCTTTTCACAAAAATATGCGATTTATAGTTCATGTTTGTGAAAATTTAATGATAGATTTGAAATTTTGAGCGAAAGGAGATTCCATTGCGAAGTCCATGATTTATGACCTCAAAATCGTGATCGTATCACCATCAAAATTTCATTTTTTTTAAATTAGAAAAATTTTTGAAATAAAAATTTCAATTTGGAAAAGTTTCTGCTGAAAGAAAGTTCATAATTATTGAGAAATACTTTCTAATACAGTTTAATTTAGGACCTTATGTGAGTTACATACAATGACATAAGTAAACCGTATTTGTTTAACTTGTATCATTTGTTTTCCAACACAGTCATTAATTGAAAAATATAAAGCTGCTTTCTGAGTTGATGGATTTAATAAGTATTGAAATTATGCACTCTCAGAATGTAGCGATTTAAATTTTCACAAACATGAATCATATTTTCACAAAAATATGCGATTTATAGTTCATGTTTGTGAAAATTTAATGATAGATTAGTAATTTTGAGCGAAAGGAGATTCCATTGCGAAGTCCATGATTTATGACTTCAAAATCGTGATCGTATCACCATCAAAATTTCAATATTTTTTTTTAAATTTGAAAAATTTTTGAAATAAAAATTTCAATTTGGAAAAGTTTCTGCTGAACGAAGGTGCATAATTATTGAGAAACACTTTCTAATACAGTTTAATTTAGGACCTTATGTGAGTTACATACATGACATAAGTAAACCGTATTTGTTTAACTTGTATCATTTGTATTCCAACACAGTCATTAATTGAAAAATATAAAGCTGCTTTCTGAGTTGATGGATTTAATAAGTATTGAAATTATGCACTCTCAGAATGTAGCGATTTAAATTTTCACAAACATGAAACATTTTTTCACAAAAATATGCGATTTATAGTTCAGGTTTGTGAAAATTTAAATCGCTATACTCTCAGAATGCAGCTATTTAAAGTTTCACAAACATGAAACATTTTTTCACAAAAATATGCGATTTATAGTTTATGTTTTATGAAAATTTAAATCGCTACATTCTGAGAGCTAAAATTTTAAAAGTTATAACGACATTAATGTTTTTTTTTAAATGACAACCTACATTTTTTATTTTTTATTTCGGTAGAGCTTTTTAATCTGTTTTCAACCATATAACCTGTATAATTGTATATCAATATATAACGCACTCCCCATGCAACTGAGATCGGAAACGACCATGAGCCTATTTAGGATACATCTAAAATTGTACCTTATAAATGGAGGTTTCTATACGGTACAGGAGTTTCTGTCTAATGACTGTAATTAATGTTTATTGACTGTATTGACTGTATTGCCTATTTTAATATCCTGACGACCACATCCACAACGATTTGTGCGGTGCAATGTAATTGCTTTGTATATATTATGTATGTATTGTATATTTTGTATATTGTGGCTAGTTGGAAATAAATGAATATGAATATGAATATAACATTTTGAATAGGTTTTTCACAAAAATATGCGATTTATAGTTCATGTTTGTGAAAATGTAAATCGCTACATTCTGAGAGTGCATAGTTTCAATAGTTATTAAAAAGAGTCATAAATGTTTAAAAATTTTATCATCAGGCTTCAAACTTGATTTTATTAGAAAATTTGTTTACAGCTTGATAAGAATAATGGGTAAAAAACGGGCAACTTGTTTGCTATGCATTTTAGAAGAAAATTAGTCCTGCATTATCTCAAGTTTATAATAGAATATTTTGAAAACTAAAAAATGTAAAAATTAAAAATGTAATGATTTTTTTAAGTGCTTAATTATGTTCTTAAAATAAAGATATAATTTACAGTTTCTTATTACCTTCTACGGGTTGTTTTATATTTCCCTTGTAGGACTTGAATTTCACACTTCTAATAAAATTTATAAATTATCTTTATCTGGTTTACCAGTCTAAGTTTGGGTTTTGTAATATGTTTATCACTAATGTGTCATTTGCACTGACCAAATGCCGTTAACTAACCGAGAAATGGTTGAAATTGTTCTTATTATGAACAATAATTACAGAACCTGCAGAGCGGCAGTTAATGAATGTATTGTAAAATATCCTGACAAAATCAGCACTAGCAAAACTATTGCGCGGGTACTAAGTAAGTTTAAACGATGCAAAAAATAATAAATTTATCAGCACTGTTTAAAAAAAATGTATTCAATTTTCAATTTTTTTCAGTTTTCAAATAATGCTATTATTAATTTGAGATAATGCAGGACTTTTTTTGCCTAACAACTGTTCCCTCTAAAATGCATACTTAAAAAAGTTGTCCATTTGTTACTTATTATTCTGATGACGCTGTATACAATATCATGGTGATATTCGTGAAGAGAGCAAAAATGTTATCAAATTTGTGTATAAAATAAATTAGGTTGCCGTTTAAAAAAGCATCGATGACGGCATTGTCAAAAAGTATTGCATCAAATTGTGGCAAATAATTAGCTATCAAACTTTTATTAAAAAAAATTCAAAATATAAAATTAAGGTTTTGAAGAGGAGGCTTACTTTTCACTCACCCTGTATACATATTAACAAAAATTAGTAAAACATCAAGAAATGGTATGGATCGAAACGCCTTTTGTTTCAACAACAAGGAGACATATTTTGTCAAATTTATTTTTATCATTTTGAAACCGTCATAAATCTTAAGCTGCAATCTTATGTAGTTCATGTTCTGTAATATTGAAATAAAATGTTCGATAGCAGATAGTTCATAGAGAAGTCCGATAAATTGCACAGTATAACTCATCAAATAAAGTTAGATCGGGCAATTTATCTGAGCCGTTTTGATGCGTTCTTGTCTGGTTGAAAATAATATTATTGCAGCGTGCTCATACATGTAATCAGAGGAAAACACAAGCACATCAAATGGCAAATGTATGTTTCAGTAGGTGAACAATATGTTTTGCATGGAATCACTGCATCGCAAAAACACCAGAACAGGCCAACAATTAACATTTCATAATGCAACATGGTAATTAACGCAATCGCAGCGGCAAACGAGCGTATTACACGTATCCGAAGCAGTGCTGATGGCGTCCGGTCCGCGATTCCGCTAATTAATCCCAACGCTGTGCGAAATAATTAATCTAGTACTCTAGTTTGGCGCATTCGTAACGATAGCCGGCTGCGATTATTATAAATTGCAAATGGTTGTAAACGGTTTACGCGGCTGGCGCCCCGGTTTTCCAGTCCTGCTCGTTTTGCGTGTGGATGCGCACACCCGGGAGCGTCGGCGTCGGGACGCCGGCCGGCGCCGCATCTGCCCGCATAAAAACCGATGCGCATTCGTACACACGGGCGGGCAGCCGCACAGACAGAATTCACATGCACCGCATTAATTAAATGGGGCACGTACCTACAAAGAATGCAATGAAAGAGAGACGTTCAAGCTTCCTTTGCGGCTCCATTTAAATCGTTCTATTTATGCGCGCAAGTGCCTCGTGCATCGCAAAAAGTGATCACCAAAAAGCCGTCATTATAATATTTATTTATGTGCACACTGCACGGATCTAATTAGTGAGCGAAACTCGCTAGCGGAATTAACGTTTTATGTTCGTATGTGGTATCTGCTTTTTAACAACAAGAAATACCCACATGTGCGCTGAATACTCGAATCTCTAACGTTCCCATAATATTAATGCCTTCATCGCTTTTTCGTAAGCAGAAAACATTTTCTTTAAAAACTTAATAGTAAATATGGTAAAATTAAGATATTTTGGTAATAGTAATGCAATTGATGAAATTATCAATCCACGTAATGTAATTGGCAATCCACGATTTAATTTTTTAGTCTATTGACGAAGTTTGTTTATGTCGAAGAATATTTCTAGACACTTTAATATTCAAAATTAAAACAAAATATTTAAATTTGGACCACTTGTATGCTATTTAAATATGTGCACTTATTGATTAAACTTGGTCTAATTTTAAAATCATTTTAGTTACACTCCAAGAGGCAGGACAGCTTTGGGCGAGCTTACCGCTGTCATCATGGCGTTTTGAAGGGGAGATGATAAATTTGGTGGCATGGCAACAAATTTGACTAAATATGGAATATCTCGAAACAATGATCTGGTCAGCTACGTCTTCTATGCTTAACAGGGCAGCATAGATCTGATGGAAAATAACAAAAAAATATAGTCAACCCACGTTGACTTGTCAGACTCATATCCGCAACTAATTCTGAGATATACAGGGTGGTTGATTTTTCAGTGTACAGCATATATCTGCGAAACTGTAAAAGATTCCAAACAGTTTCATATAAAACGTGTCATACCCAACCTGGTGCATAAAATGGCCCTACCTTTTTTCGGGAAATTTTTATAGCCTACCTATTTTCGGGAAATATATCTAACTTTGATTCTTTAAATGGAACATAGGGTATATTTTTATGGTATCATTCTAAATCAAATTTTCTTGATAATGGTGTATCACAAGTACTATTTTGCCAATCGACTACATCTCGGAAATAGTTCAGTTTTGAGCAAGAGTTTTTCTTTTTTTGTTCATCAGTACTATAATTGTGTAACATCGCCTTATATCTCCTTTTTTGACTTCCTCTGCCACCAGTTTGTCTCTTTAATTTCCCTGCTTCCATAGTTTGTTATTCCGCAGGTCTCCTTTGCCGCTTCTAGTATATTTATTTCGAATGTTTCCCATTTTCCGTGTATGTTTGGTTTTATTTCGCTGTCTTTGAATTTATTTTGTAGTACCTTTTTGTATTTCTCTTATGTTTTTTTTCTCTTAATCTGTAGGCTTGTATCTTTTCTTTTACTTTTATCCTCCTGTTGTATGTTTTTACTATTTTCTTCCAAGTCATGTCCATTTTTAGTAGGAAGTGGTCACTTCCTATTTCTGCTTGCCTTGAAACTCTCACATTAGTTATTTTGTCCCAGCTGTTTCTATTGATTAAGTGGTAGTTCATTATCCATGTTTCGATTCTGTTTGGAAATATTCGAACATATTTTGAAATACCCCGTATAATTTTATTATATGCAATTAGGAGAATTTATTAGGAATTCATAAATAGTACTGCTTAATACTGACCGTTCTACTTCACTGATTATAGGTACTTCGATAACCAATACTCTTCGATTTATATATAAAATAGGATTGAAATTGATTTTGACACCAACATTATGAAATCAATTAACGGTTCTGCTGCAACAGAGATTAAAAAAATTCCATATGCATCATTGTATATATGGTATACATGTATGGTACAATGTAAAATGTGGTACAATGTATGGTATACATACAGCCTTGTTGCGCCAAATAACATTAAACGTATGTGTAGATTCTCTAACCTACTCAAATATACGGCCGATAGAAACTATTTTCTTGCACCAATAGCTAGAGAGGATTTTTTGCATGGGATAACGCACATAACACATTTTAGCAAACAAATACAGATACATTTTTGTTGCTTCAAACTATCTCAATTGCTCTCAGATTTTCAGTGATTTTCAGTTAGCTAAAATGAACGTAAGTTTGAATTAAGTGAGTAATCGTAACTATTTAGGGCTTATTTAATTTTATGCTCCCCAGCGTTTCGTTTAGATTGTAGGAATAATTTTAGCGTTTACCAATCGAATTGGTGATGTTGCATTATTATACGGAGAAAATAATAGTGAATAATGCATTACGGCAGTGTTTTTCAACCTTTTTTTACCCACGGCCCACCGATATATTACTCACTTACTTACCCCCCACCCCCCACAATTATATTACGCTACATTCTACTAAAACTCTACTTAACTCAATTTTAATTTGACCGTGTTACAAATTGCAAACCAGATGCCTTGGCCCGGCGGCTCCACCATTGACAAATAATCAAAATTTATAATAAATTCAAAGTTAGGAAAAAAATTTACTCACCAATAAATTTAACAAATTTATTAGGTCAAAATGATGCCCATTCAGTTTTCCGCGAATTATTTTAATTTGTTTAAGAAGTAAGTTGACATAATTACATGGCGCCACCACCATAGAGAAATAATCAAAATTCCTTAATAATAATTTTAAATTTTCGCAGTAATATTACACACCAATAATTTTAACAACTTAATTAGGTTAAAAGAATGCCCAATCAGTTTGAGGATTTAATTTAAATTACTATTAAGGAATTTTGATTATTTCTCTATGGTGGTGGCGCCGGGTAATTATTTAAACTTAATTTGTTTAAGAATTAAGTTGAAATAATAACCCGGAGCCACCACCATAGAGAAATAATCAAAATTCCTTAATAATAATTTTAAATTTTCGCAGAAATATTACTCACCAATAATTTGAACAACTAAATTAAATTAAAAGAATGCCCAATCTGTATACCGCGTTTTTTTTTTTAAATTATTTCTTCGAATAATTCTTCATAATTAGACAACTGTTATATAATAACATATAACATAACATATAAATAATATAAACAATCTTAAAACAACAACATAGTTGGGCTTCTTCCATCTCATCACATTTTACTAGTCTATGAACTATGTACTGCATTAAGAGAATAAACGATGGTTTTAATCCCAAAGCCGAGGGCATTTTCGGCTTAGGGATTGTAGAGGTTTATTCCCGAATTGCACAACATTTTTCACCCGACCGTTTACATCTTTATTTCGATTTTTAATTTGATAAATAAAACGTTCGAAATATCAGCCGAATTATACAGCTGTCATCTTGACAATTTTTAATGTCAAATAAATTCATATCTGTTGTATTGAAAAGTTGAGTATCAACCCTTGACCATTCATATCCCACACGTCGCACCCATTACCTGAAGTAACTGAAGTTGTAAGTATTGTGAATTCATCTAATGCCACTGTTAGTAAGTATTACAAAATAATTAAATACACTACATATGATTCATTTTATTCCCTAGGGAAAGTTGATATTTTATTCCGTCCAGGAATAAAGTAGTCTAGTATGCGTCGATTGCCAAATGTATAAGTTTTCGGTTTATTCCCGGTCGAGAGAGAAAAAAAAAATATAACAAGGCACTAAATTCTATTTTTTATATGGAATACGAATATTATTATTATATAAAACATAGTGAAAATAACTTAAGTGTATTTTTACATTAGAAGAATTTTATTCAAATAATATTATATAACAAAAATATCTCTCACTATCAGTTAACATATTATTAAAATAAAAACCGATGTATTTACGCTTTGTCTTATAAATTTTATTTGACAATAAGTTATAAACTTCTGTTTTGTAGCCAACCCAATATGTATAAAATCGTACAACAATTGACTATTTTACTGTTCATTACGGCTCAATGTATTGCCGATTTATCTTATTTTACGGACGATTTGAGAAAACTAGAGTTTTTCTGTTTAAATATTCAATTTTCAGTTTTAATTAATAATAGTATTGTGAATCAAATTAAATTGTATATTTTTGTGAATGCTGAGATAATGCCACAGCCGTCCAATATTTCTCTCAGAAAAACACTTTTTTCTTCGTCACTTGTCGTACATACTAGTACATTGTTACGAGTATTAGTTGAAAAACTAAAATCTGTTAAGAAAAATAGTAACCAATAGTCACCAAACTGAAAGTTATGAATTAAAAAAAATGCATGTTCATAATAATATTAGTATTTCGAATATGCCTGGCAACAAAATTCTCGGTGTCAAGTTTACTTCGACAAGAAAAAGCTCTCGTGCAATTATAAGTGAAAATAGAATAAATAATTTTCAATTCAATTCATTAGCTCTGTGCGGATGATATCTTAGCTAGTTTTAAGAGACTACGAGACAATTAAATCAGTTTTTAAAATACACCAATTGCATACATAACATTAAATTCCCATCAGTACTTGAAGAAGTAAACACAATTAATTTCCTCGATTTAATGATCAGATAATAACTTTCAATACTTTTAATATTTATATTAAACCAACATTAATCGCTACAACTATCCATAACAACCCCATTCATCGTGCATCGCATAAGCAAGTCTATTATTGATAGAGCTTTCTTATTTCCAACGAATAAATCGGACTTTAACCTCGATATTAATTGAATTAAAGCAAGAGCTATTAAAGATGTGCGTTAAGCATCATTTTTACGTGCGAAGACGTACAGTGCAACAAGGGATTGCAAAACTATCAAATTATAAATATCAAGTTAACTTCGACCCAAAAAAAAACTTGATTGTAATTCGGTAAGACAATTTAATGAATACGTAAATCACTAAACTAACAAATAAGGTGTAATATAGTTTATTTAATTTAACGGAAAAGTACAAAGTATAGTGTTGTTAAAAATACAATTCTTATAAAGAACAAAAACACGGCTGCTTATGGGATTTTTAGTGTATGAATTAAATTGCCCACTCGAAACAGCGTAAATTGTCGCCAAATTGACGTAGTTGAATTCACAGTATTCCGAGGTACATTATTGTTGATGGCCATCGAAGACTCTCCAAATCACGACATTTTCACAGATTTAATACTTTTCTGACAACGCAAGTTTGAGAAAAAAATGTTTCAAACTTTAGGTTTCGTTTTGTCGCTGGAAAAGTTAGGGAAGACTTTTTTCGCTGCCATAATGACAAAAACACCGCTGCTAAAGCATCATTTACATTTGGAAAGTTTACTGGTGGAAAGTACTTGCCGCCAGTAAACTAACGATGTGTAAACCAGAAAAACGTCATACTTTCTTGTTTAGTTTCTTTCTTGACAGACTTACTTTCTTGTTTAGTTTCTTTCTTGATAGACGTTTTTCTGGTTTACACATCGTAAGTTTACTGGCCGTAAGTACTTTCCGTCAGTAAACATTCCAAATGTAAACGAGGCTTTATGGGATATTTAGTCTATGAATTAAATTGTCAACATGCAAATATAGCTGATAAAGGGCTGATAACTTAGCCAGTAGGTAATTCTACACTTTGCTTGTAGGCTTTATTATAAAATTAACAGTAGTTCTGACTTCGATGGCTTTATCTTTCTCTTTTATGCATTCGCTAGTCGACATATTGAAAAACATTTTGATATATCAAATAAAACTAATATAGTCGCCTCATGCAGAGCTGACAGTGACTCATGGATCCATATTGTATGAATTAGACATACGTTTCTTATTTCACCTCATTCCATTACATTTAGCTCGAAGAACATGAACAACTATAAAAAACGCGATATTTTGTTGGAAAAAGCATGAGTCATTGTCAGCTTTTTAGTATAGTCAGACTACAACTAGACTATATGATTGTGAAACTCATAAATATCTGGTCAATTCTATTCAATTAAATCACTCAATCGCAGTTTGAAGTTGGTTAACTTAATAAAAACATTATTATTAAAACGTGATTTTTAATAAAAACGGTTTATTGGTATGTACTGCCACATTAACTATTTACTATTAATGATAATTGGAAAATCTTTTTTATATATTATTATCATACTATACAGTGCTGGTAACTTATGCTTCAGGATCCAGGATTTCCTAGGGGAAGTAATTGGCTTTACTGTGGCTTCATTCATTTGTGAACAGTATTCACATATGTTGGGATCAAACCCACAAATTCCACAATGTTTGGCACAACGATGCAGCTGTTCCTCATTTAATTTTCTGGGAAGATGTATATCTCCTGGTCGGTAGTTTGGTTTTGATTTACATTGACTTAGGATATTCCAAGGGTTAAACACTTCCACTTGTACTTTCAATTATTTCTAAAATATATACTCCACTTTACATTATTTTTAATTGTACTTACCCCACATCTAATTTATGATTGAAACATTATGTTGCTACCAATTGGTGTTGTTGGGGTATCAGGAGTATAATAACTTGGATATAGATATGCTACATCTTCATTGTCGTCATTTGGATAGTTGTATAGAAAATATTTAAAAAAACTGAAATCTTTTTGATTTAATCTTTTAAAATTGTTTGGTTGCTGTAGACATAAATTGAGAAGGCAATCCTAAAGCTATCCAAAATCTGTTTTGGACAAACGGCATTCAGGTTACATTGTAGATCGTTAATTAAATTAATTAGTAAATATGCGCCGATACTCCATCACATTTTCGAATGAATTCTGCTGGGGATCCATTAATAACTCTAATTAACGCATTCAATTATGAATCGGCAACAAATCGCTTAGCCGAGTGGCGTGACGGCGGGGAAAAAATAATTATTTATCGATTGAGAGGGGGCGAATATCGTCCGTCATACTGCAGAAATTTTAATTTAAGTTATTAGCCGTACGTCAGGCCGGGGCCTCTCCAGAAAAAGGAATGAAATAAAGGGATGATTGATAAGTTCGCCCCTCGACGCCGCTCAGGGACGTCTGCTGGGGCTGCGATTATCATTTTTTGCAGTTAATTGCGTCGGATTTAATGGAAAATTAAACTTCGAATAATGGGGACGAATCCGACGACGGTCTTTATTAATATTGGCGGATCACGCTTTTCCAATATTTGTGTTGATTTTCCGATGGAAAACTTTACCAATATAAAATTAATACATTCAAGACTAAAACGATATACATAATGAGATTATAATCTTTGTTTTTGTTTTTTCCATAAAAATGTAAACAAATTAGTTGGTTCATTTTGTCGTCTTTTAAATGAAGATTGACGATTAGTCTGGATTATTGATGCTGAACTATTTTGATAAGCTTTGCAAGATTATGGACGGTCTATTGCCCAATACAGTCTATTGGATTTATTGTGATACCGCAAATATATCGGTTATTAGTATAGATAGAAAAAAAAGTTAAAGAAAAAAGTTTTAAATAAAAAAAATATTAAGTTTAATAAGAAGTTAATAAGAAGAAGTTTAAATAAGAAAATATCTTGATTGTAAGGTCTCCCACGAATGGAATTTAGAATCGAAATGTTTTTGTAAGCGTTTGAAAATTCATTTACTTTCATCATTAATATAAAAGGTGCTTGCTTTCAATTTTTATTTCTTTTACTTTTAACCAGTTAATTTTTTCCTTGGTATCTGAAATTTTCCTATTAACTTTTTTCCTTCAATATTTGTAACTCCCATAAAATCTTCTGCAGTCATTTGAGTGACTATCAAAAGTCGTTTTTTCCTTCACGTTTTCATAATTTCTATATAATATTTGTTGGCGTTTAATATCGGATTCAATATCGCTAAAATCTGTATCGTTCGGAAGGAAACTGTGTACAGAACAAAGATATTACACTCAAATACTTTGAAGACTTGTTTCTACATTGTGGAAGACAGATTTCAGCAATAAAATCAAATTAATGTTGCGATTCTGTCCTCCGCAAGAATCACACCATAGAGTTAGATGCTTGATTCCTGCTGGCAAGTGACCTTTAATATGTTTTAAAAGGCACGAACCTATTTCTTGAGCCCTTTGTTTAGCTACTCCCTCTATCCAAACGTAACAATAACCGCGGCTTTCTTTGCCACTATGTACTCCTGCGTTATAAACCCAAACTTGGCGCTTATAAAATACAATTCCTGTTGGAATTCGAGGTAGCGGTAACTTTTTTTCTAGGTCAAAACTTAAACATTCATGTTCTGCAGACTTAGCTATAGAAAAATCGGCTCTTATGTGCTTCTACCGCTATTTTTAAATTTTTCTGAGGTTCTTGAAGAAGTTGTTATTTTTGTTCCTCATCCATTTCATTGTCAATTTAAATTTTCTGTGTATCGCATTTATTGCACGTATATTTTTCAAAGGTTTAATTTTTGAATTAAATTTAGTGTAAGATATGTGTTTATAAGACATCAAACTAATTGGGTGAGCCTCTTCTTTTGTGTAAATATCACACATTTTTTGTATGGTCATTCCACAAGATAAAAATTGAGTATCAGTCTGCTCACCTCGATAATGTAAAACGTATTTTGGAATTTTGTTGATATGATCAACAACAGCTTCAACCTTTGCTTCTGGCAACTTATTTTTTTGTCCTTGCTTCAGACCTCGTTGATCGGAAATTGGAGCCCGCCCATGATTTTTTTTTTACGTAGTGATACCAAGGGTTTCTACAAACATTTCTTTACAAACATCCACATTTTATAATTTGTAAATTCTAGAAAAGTTTATTTATCTGTGTTTCTACCGTACGTTCTCTTTTTCCTGTTTCGAGTACGCTTGCTGCTAGGAAATTGGTTTGACTTTCATGTGATTTTAAAGACAAAAATCTATTAAATTCAGATTCCCGGGTTTCAACAGGTAGATATTTGGCACATTTTTTTGCAATACAGTTGCAATTGAAATTGACATTTTTTTTGTGACTTTACCTCAACGCCCTTGTCGTTTATTTTTTCTGTGTTTCTACAGTACGTTCTCTTTTTTCTCTTTCGAGTACACTTGCTGCTAGGAAATTGGTTTGACTTTCATATTCCCGGGTTTCAACAGGCACAATTTTCAACAGGTAGATATTTGGACAATTTTTTGCAATACAGTGCAAAATTTGCAGTACAAATTCTTTTGACTTTACCTCAATGCCCTTGTAGTTATAATACGATTGGTTTTTATTTTTCTTAATTATTTTCTCTTCTCGATTTTGGGTTGGAATTTTTTTTTTCGACCTTTGCGTGGACGACCTTCTTGTTTTTGTAGCGTTTCATTTTCAACAAAATTGTTATTATTATACGTAAAATCTAGCATAGCTCTTTATGTTCAAGAAAAAAATTAAATATTTGCATTTATAAAAAATTTAAGCAATAAAATTTGTGCTTTACCTAATTCATTAAGAAAATCATATGAACACGAGTTTGAAGGAGCTATTTCCATTTTATTTAAGAATTTTGTAACACAGTTGCGACAATAAACTTCAAAATTAATAATTCACACAATCAAACTCAATTTTTATTGACAGCCGCCTATTTAACATAATCTACTATACCTTTTGAAGTTCAAATTGAGACCAATCAATTTCATTTTGGGAAGTAACAAATTTAAACTGAGAGCAATCAATTTTAAATTGAATTGAAACAAATTCAATTTGAGATCTAACAATTTCTAAATGAGATTAATAATTTCGAATTGAGATTAACCAAAATCAAGTTGACAATAACAAGTTCAATTTGATATTACCAATACGTAAATTAACGATATATTCTTTTAGTATAATTTATTCATTCATGAAATATTAAATATTAACATTATAGTACATAGAATAAAATAATCTAAGGAATAAACTACTATACTAAAAGTGTATGTGTTCTATGTTTAACTCAGCAGGAATATATTTTTGGGTACCTGCCACAAATCTCGCACAGTTTACAACATTATTTTTTCTTGCGTTTTCATTAAATATGTCTTCTAACCTTTGAAGATGAAACTCTGCTCATATAATATTATTTCTGCTTTTTCCATTCAAAGTTGGTGGCATTGGTACCGCCAAATCTGCTTTCACGCCAGATTTCAAGACAGCCCATGCATTCTTATGGTCAATCATGTTTAATCGGCTTCAATATTGGGCTATATGGACTTAATCGAAGTAAGTGGTTATTTCTGAATTCATGTTCTTGGAACACTTCTTCTATGGACCAATGGCAAGGTGCGTTATCAATCACCAAAACTATAGGCGAGTGATAGATATTTACTGCATTTCGGATGCAATTCGTTACGAATTCATTAGTTTATGTTTGCCCAAATAATCCTCTTTTCATTTTATGACAAATTAGTCCAAACTTACCAATGCAACCACTAATATGTCTATTTGATCCTCTGCTGCCTGTTCAGCTTTTGCTGTTGAGCTTTAGCCTGATCACTATAGCGATCGCCTTTTTTTGATCGCTTGTTTTCGGGAAATAAATTGGTTATGTTTAGTCTTATCCAAATGTCGCTCACCAACAGCAATATTAAAATATCTCAAAATTGGATATTATAGAGATTTTTTTTTAAATCATTATTTTTATTAATAATAAATTCTATTAAATTAAGTCGGTACTTTGCGAACATAATATTCAAGTTAAACTACGATTCGTGTTTAGTTTTGCTTATCTAAATTAGTAAACCATAGTGCATTTAGCAATTTTGATACTGTAAATAGCACACAGCATGTTGGTAAATTCTGTGCCTGGAAAACAGTTGTTGTATATACAAACACCAATTTATGTGTTTTTTTTTAAAGTTAAGATAACCCATTCTAGTGTTGTCGAACACATCTTTGAATCATCTCTTTTGAAATATTCTGCGAAATATTTAGATTTTCTTTAATACATTGCTCAATGAACACACGATGTTTGTCTGCAACTTTAACCAGACGCCTTCCACCTTGTTTTTTCTGGTACTTCTTTCATTTATACCCAACGATAAGCAGTTGATTTCTTTACGCCCATCGTATTACCGAGTTTTCCAATCTCCATTATTATTATAAATAATGGATTTACCATCCACATTCTCATGTATGCTGATGACCTTGTGTTCTATAGTAAAACTCCAATGGACATAAAAATAGCACTAGACAACCTATCACGTATTGCGAGGCAAACAAGCTAGAGGTAAATTGATCAAAAACGGAGATAATAAAATTCCGGAAAGGACGGAGACTGGCGAAGACGGACTCCTTCAAGTATAAGGGGGAAACAGTAAACATCACCAACAACTACACCTATCTTGGAATAACCTTACAGACCACTCTGACATTCACAGAACACATAAAGAAGAGAAAATCTTTGGGGATCCGAACAATAAACACTCTTAAAAACCTCTATCGAATCTCAACAAACTGGGCAGCCGAACTTTTCCAACAAAAAAATAGACCTATTATGACGTATGCACTGAAAGAAATAGCGCACCGACTAAAAGAGAAAGATCTTTTTGAAATTGATAAACTAAAATCCTACTTTGTGAAAATAGTTTTAGGGGTCCACCAATCCGCCTCGAGTACGGTATGCTACAATCTAATAGGGTGGCGTTCGCTGATAGAAGACCTGAAGAGTAAATGCGATTTTAACAAAGAATAACTCCTCAAATATAAGACAGTAGTAGAAGACAAAAGCTGGACTTTTGTAACTGGGAACTTTACAGAGGGCCCAGCTTTCAACTCGGTTTCTTGGAAGAAGGCGAACCAAGATAATAGAAGCAAGATTTGTCGCCCAACCATCCACGGCTTCCACAACATCAAGCCGCACTTTATGTAAATTCTGTTCAACCACCAGTGATAATCGATATCACGTTTTAAAGTGCGCAGAGGTGGCGGAATACATTCACCTATTAACATGACATACATATTATTTCCTGATTTTTTGTAAGATTTATAACTTTTCTGTTATGTAAATAAAGTATTATTATTATTATTACAAACAGCACACAGCTGCTTGTTGAGATGTACGGCTTCTGATTTTCTTTATGTGGCGTCGCATTTTTAATACGATACACATAAATGATATTGTTTAAATGATATCTTAGCTTGACATTGTTTAGTGTCAACTTGATTTTGTCTCAATTTGATATTGATTGGCCTCAATTTGAAATTGATTAATCTCAGTTTGAAATTGATTGATCTCAGTTTGAAATTGATTGGTATCAATTTGAACTTGAAAAGGTATAGATGCATTAAAATAATTTCTGGAATATGGTTACTAAAACTGGACAAATTTGTTGAAAATAATAGAAAGATCTTTAACAAATCATAAATAAAATGTAAAATAGGCAAAGCTAAGTGGATTGGTCGCTTTCTGCAAAATTAAATAATGAATATTAAAAATGTAGTAAAAACGTATACAACATCTTTACAATTTAGTATAAGCCTGATGTTTCTAAGACTTAAACATAATAAAAAGCTCAAATTTATATGTACAAAAACAGTGTTAATTATTTTTTTATATTTTGTGGGTTGGTTGCTTTCTGAATAACGCGATTCAATTGTTCTTCTGGCATTATGATTAAATAGACGACAAAAAGTACTAAAACTTTTTTCTATAACTTTTTTTCTACTATACTAATAACCGAGATATTTGCTGTGTCACAATAAATCAAACAGACTGCATATCTCAGCATTGTTATCTTCTTTCTTTCGACTACCTTATGCTTTCTATTTTTGTTATTATTATCACTTACGGTAATGCACCAAGGAATCTATTACTTTTTTAGCATAAATTGATTTATAGAAATAGTTAAATAAAGAATAAAAATCTCTATCAAAAATTATAACAAAAACCTACAACAGTATGTTTTTTTAAATGTGATATTAAATTAGGTACTTTAAGTTTCCAAACACTAGCGAAACAACATAATTCTGTTGTATGGGATTATTACCTGTCATATCTCAATGTCCATGTATATTTTTTCACTATACCTGGAAAAAAAACCCTGTCTGTTGTTTATATTTTGTGTTAGGAATAGACGTGATTTATATGGCATGCATAAAGTGTTTGCCATGCTTGTGCTAGGTAAAGAATAGGTACAGTATGTAAATTGACTGTATTTGCGAAGGTTTTGGTAATCTGAAAGCGCGTTACGGCCTTGGAAGATGATTTACTTGTGTCTGTGCGAAATTAGCTGCGGCAACGCGGAACAATAATCTTTTTCTCGCACAATTCAAGTGATGACTTGTCCGTCGAAACATTTTACACATGATGTATTGTAATTGATAAGCAACGAATCTCCGTCTCGCGTGATGCTTTATTAATACAGGCGAGCGAAAAAAAAAACCGCTGGCGCCCTGCAATTTACGTCGCTCGTACCCCTGTCATGCCGTGTTCTAGGATAATTACCACACAATGCACGTCATTAGCTTCGCACGATGGAATCCGCAAGCGCGTGCCGTTGACCACAGCCTCGCCATCCGCACACAGAGTGTACGAAATCAATTTAATTACGCGCCGCCCCTTTGCCGGTCCCGAGATAAGTCACGTGCGCCCGTGTGTCCCATTATCGGGTTTAAGGAAGCACGTGCAAAAATCACGGCCCCGCGCTCCGGGTTAGTTCCGGGACCCAATTAGTCCGGGCCGCCCGGAGTACGTGGAGTACGCGTATGATCCGGGCTGCTCGTTACCGTGGAGCATGTCTGCTTTTGATGATCCCCAGGAAAATTACACCGCAACGCCGCCGCCTCCTACTAAGATTGATTTTAAAAATGCAACGGCCGCCGCCAAAACTCCTCAACTTTCACTTTTTAACGGCGCCATTCTTCCTCGCTGCTCCTCCGCTGTCTGGCAGCGTTTTAAAAGTAATTAAACGTGTAGATGGTGATGGTGGATCAGCGTAATCGGTCGTTATTTTTTATGGGCCGTAAAGCGGGACGACTCCCAACAACTTTACCCTCTATTAAGCGATTTTAACAGCTACATAATGAAATTGATGTACTCCAAGGTTTCCCGAAGAAGCAGCGGAGTTATAGTTTGGGGTGTGCTCGGGATTTACTCCCCACGGCGCGATTAAATCTGACCATTTTTATTGCTGAAAGTGCAAATTGGTTCGGGACACAGTTCACATCATAGTGTTTAAGGGTCGTGCAGGAAGGAGGCTGTTAAAGCCGGTTACTTGGCCCTCAAATATTTAAGTTTACAGCAGGACGCTCTTACCGTTTTCATGTATAAATGAAAATATTTATACTATGATACCATGAACAAGATAAAGAATAATCTAAAGCCTCGTTTACATCTGGAAAGTTTACTGGTGGAAAGTACTTGCGGCCAGTAAACTAACGATATGTAAACCAGAAAAACGTCTTACTTTCTTGATTAGTTTCTTTCTTGACAGACGTTTTTCAAGTTTACACATCGTAAGTTTTCTGGCGGTAAGTCCTGTCCGCCAGTAAACTTTCCAAATGTAAACGAGGCTTTAGGCAATTATTAATCCAGCATGCAAGAAAGTCTTGCCATTGCATATAGATCTATATGTAAGTACATACCGTGCGATCAACAATTATTTAGATAAACGGCGGATTTGACTGTGTCAGTATTATGAAACCTGCCATGATAATCTTTACAAAATACAAGTATATCCTGAATTGCTGCCACCAGATTTTAACAGCCTTGTAGCAGGTATACTTCCAACATCTCAAAGGCTTCTTTTATCTAAATAATTGTTGATCGCACGGTACAAAATACAATTAGTATGTTGTATCAGTACGTTATATACAAAGCGAATTATTTATAGATCAAAGAGGTCCAGGTACTCAAATATATCCTATACATTCAGAATTACCCGGCAAGCATCTCGCTTATATTGCTGATGGTATATCTTTATTATTTATAAAACCATGATGAGAATCAACAGTAGGGCTCAACAGTTGTGGGTTCGAATCTCACCCTAGGCACTAAAGGGGACTAAAATAATACAATGCGCATATCAATATGTTTATATATTCTAAGAAATTGACCTTGTGGCCAATCATCATAGTAGTAGACACTCCAAATCATGAAAATAAAATATTAATTCAAGTCAGTTGTTTTTTGGACTTTACCAGGAAAACTTTCAAATCAGCTGACTATTGAGGAACTTCATTTATATATTGTTTGGACATTAAGCCAAAACAGTTTTTTTTATAAATGAACGATTTAGAAGTTATTGAAGAGAATGAAAGTGCTCCTAGAACTTTATAACTTGCTAGTTGAGGAACTTTGAGAATTCAACATTGACCTGCTCTAGATTACAATATTTTGCATCAGTAAAAACAGTTTCAACATCATTGCAAAATATATTCAACACAAATTGGACTATTATGCTAAACTAGTTAAGTTACATAGAGTCAGATTAACTTGAGTTTAATCACTTGACGTTATTTGCTGGTATGTGATAAAATAGTTTCACTTCTAATATTTTATCTTCTTCATGCGATATTTCTCTTCTTTTTGTGCCATATATCGTTAGAGATATTAATCTGTAACGATATACTGCACAAAAAGAATATAAATATCTCCCTCGTCCACAAACAAAATTTACATTATATCGTTAAAAATTATTTTAATTTCTATTATTTTTATATGATTTGTGGTAAATCAATCAATCTATACAAGATTTTATAGTAACATTATATCCTATATATTTTGCTTCCTAATAAAGTAAGTGAAAAATGTAAAATTATAAATTTGGTGAAACTTCTTTCCCTTCCATTTTCCAGATTTCGGATAAATTGTATTGATTTAGAAAAATTGCACGGACATGTGAAAATAATTTTAGAAAACTATAAATTTAGTTACCAACTAGAATGTCCTGCATTTCTTAGATTTAGTAGGCATATGAATGATTTTGCTCAGTTAAAGAATAAGTCGCCAATATGACAATATGACTATTTGCACCCATGGCAATGAATACACAAAATTACATAAATAATCAGGTATATTGCGCATCAAAAAACGTTAACAGTAATGTGTATGTTATTTGATAGCGTCACATCCACATATCAAATGCTGTTATGTCATAATTGCATTTGTCATTTGAAAGTGATATTCGAGTGTATTGCGAATCAAAAAACGTGAGCAGTAACGTGTACGTTACTTGAGAGCATCACAGTCGAAAGTCAGATACTGGTTATGTCATATATGCATTTGATATTCGAATGTGATTCTGTCAAGTAACGTACACGTTACTGCTAACATTTTTTGATACGTAATACACCAAATTGTCATATAACGAACCCGTTACTATTATAGTATATAACGCCATTAGGCCGATATGTAGCAAATAACAGGCGCGGGTTGAAGTTTGTAAACCGAGGCGAAGCGAAGCGGAGCGGAGCGCAGCCGAGGTTTATATTCAACCAAGCCTGTTATTTGCATATCGGCCGTATGTTGTTCGATACTTTTTGTAATACCTAAATTACAAAAACTGGTCAATTTATCAATATTAAATTTCAAAATTAATAAACTAGTTATCCAGGCGCAATTTGATACCATAGCAACATCAACGGTTCAAATACAAACAAACAAATCAAAGTGAAATTAGAAAAATAATGTCAGATGTGCAAAGTTCTTCGTTTTGTGGTATCCCCGAAGATGTACTAAATGAAGCAAATGCTGCCACAATCGATTTACTTCCCCAAAAAAGCAGCAGCAGGTATGAGAAAGAATATGAAGACTTTATTGCTCATAAATTTGCGTTGTCATTTAAATAACGTCCACGGCCGTTATTATAACGGCCAAGGCCTTTACGCCTGTCATATCGATCAAGCAGACAGTACTGATAAATGTCAATAACACAGAGGTATTACAAAAAAGTATTTTTATACGCAGTACACCTGACTAAAGTAAGTAAGCGAAGTAAGAAAGTCAAATAAGTCAATTAATACAAGTAAGCAAAGTAGAGTAAAGTAAATTCAAGCAAGACTAGCACAACAGGAATTTTTAGCAACAAAAATCAGGAAGATTATTATCCTTGGAGATGAAATTGCGAAATTATAGAGTTAGTCACTTAGATATGTATAATTTCTTATAACTTCTATTTACTCTATTTAGTAGGCGTGGGTAAATTTTTCACAAAATTAGAGAATTACTCATCAATGCGGAAGCTTTGGAGACTTGTATTGTAAGATTAGTTTATAAAATTTTACAACATGTAACGCATCTGGAATGCTTGGTAACTTACATACAAGGTGATTTTTTGAAAAGTATCTACCCCAGATTTCTCAGAAAGTATGGGCAAAATAAAAACTCCCGCAACACGTTATTTTGAAATTTGAGGGGGACGTCTTTTGACGTACTGTTGATATGTGTGTCAGTTCCCCCTCCCCTCCAACAAGCACCTCTCAAATTTTTTTAATGGGATGACCCACCTTGTGACATCTCATTTGAAAGGTATTTTGAAAGTTTGGAAGGTTTTCGTGACATGGATTTGTTTTGATTTTATACGATTTGGGATTATGTTGCAAAATGGTAGAATGACTTGAATTTATAAGAATTATTACTTGTGGCGATGAATTTGTCAAATTACAGATTTAATTATTTATATCGTGGGATTACAAGAAACAGTTATTAAGTCAAAAAAAGACGACAAGTTTCGAAATAAATGCATTTGAAAATTCAACACTATGAAAAACCTTCTATTCAATATTTATTGTTTTTGAAAAGTTTTTATTAACATTCAAGTGAACCATGATACAACATAGAAACTTTTTCCTGATAAATATAACAAAGTTTTATGGTACCTCTGGTCCATTAAGTAAAATTAAAATTTTACTCATTTTTGGCAAATTTTGACTTTTTCACTTTTTTTCTTGCATGGCCACATTGTAGCGTGTCTATTTACTTGTTAAATTTACTTCATGTGGCGATGATTGTTGTAAAATTCTAGAATTTATCGTCAAACTGAAATTTCTAGAATCGGACACGCATCTGGATTGTGCGGTGACTTGTATTCTTGCATTTACAAGATTTATGACTTTTTGCGATTATTTTATTAATTACAGAATTGGTTACGTACCTATAATATAGGGCATTTAGTTACTTGCATTTCTCAGATTAACATTGCATAGAGATGATTGTTGCAAAATTACAGAATGTTTGATCAAAATTTAAGATTTTTTTACTTGCGCTTACATGATCTTGTATGTTTAATAGTTGAATTGCAAAATTCAAGAATTATTGATTCACCTGCACTTGCATTTAGATGATTTATTGCTTTTGGATGAATTTGCAAATTTATTTAATTACACACCTACAGTATCTTATAACATAAATAATATACCTTCCGTACCGTAAATGGTACAGACATTATGTACCATTTACATTATGACATCTTGAATATGTTGTGGCTTGCAGTTACATTAATTAGTATATTTGATTTGAAGAACCTATACAAAACATACTTATGTATATACGTATACAAAACCTGGTAATGATTTTACAAATTAGCAGAATTCGTATTTTTTCTCGAATGTCTGCTGAAGTACATGTGCTAGAATAGTTCTCAATTAATTTGAAAAATTATTCAATGTGTAGTATGCTAGCCGACTTGCATTTTGAAGCTTGGCGATGACTTTACAGACTTAACAACACAATACGCATCTAGATTATTTGGTAATTTTAGTTGTCTAGATTAGTGGCAATTATTTTGCAAAATTGCAGAATTCGTCATGAAATTTCTAGTGTGATAACTAGGGTCAGGATTTCTAGCAAGTTAGCTTTTTACGTATATTAATAGCACACCAACATAAAATTTGGACGGCTTGCAAAAAACTTTTTCGAGTTTTTGAGAGTTTTTTGACACCTATATTGTTTTGGTTGTTTTTGCCCTTTTAGCTTTTTCATATTTTCTTGGAAAATATGCTTTTTTTATTTATTTAGCGAGTTTTACTCTTGACTAGAAACATTTTTTTGCCAAATTCAGTTCCACATATAAAAAAATAATACTGAGATGGTAAAAGCGGCTGGAAATTAAAAAAAAAATCCCAAAACTATATTTTACTCTCCATGGCTTGCACATCGATTAAATCAAGCGGCAGAAACAATTAGGGCCCTTAAAAGCCATTTATTAAAAGATTAAAAGCCACTCTATACCTCTCATATATCCGATATGCATTTACCTCCGAAACCAATCATCACTAGTTGTGTTATTTGGATGTATGAGGCAATGAATATTTTGGAATTTTCTGCATCTTCTGCTGAAGCTACACCTATGTGGTCAAAATGTCAAAATATCTTAAAAAAATCAAGAGATAGAACAACATTTAACTTTTCTAAAACCTAACTATGTCTTTGTTAGGGATTCAATAAAATAACCGGTAAAGCATTTTTATAATTTTACACAAAATTTTTAATAATCCCTTCAAGAATAACCTGCCAAAATTGAGCAAATAATAAGCAATAAATTTGGTGATGTACTCAGAAAAAGTGATGGTTTTTCAAAACTTCAAAAGGTACGAGATTTATTACAAAGCAATTTTGAATAAAATTTAAAATTTAGATGTTAATACTTTCCTAATATATGCATTTAAGAGGTCTCTTTACCCCAGCTAGTACAGGGTATTATTAATAAGCGATAGCCAAATAATTCATGAAGGGGATAACATAATTACAATCGGAGTACTGATATAGAAAGTTCAGACATTTATCTACAATTAGACAAAGTAGTTTTAAGAAATACATCAAAGGTGACTTATTTCTGATCACCTAATCGGATTTATGTGCAGACAAGAATACTCCATTATAATTCATGATATTGGAACAAAAAAAAGAAGGTGGTTCGCAACAACATTAGCTCCAAATACCCTGTGGGAATTTTCATTATATGTACCCTGTCTTAAATAAATAAATACAAAAGAAAATTTCACAAATCGACTAAACATGCCATTCTTTTAATCAACATAATAAATCGCCATTTAATTATTTCTTAAAAACCACTCAGCATAATTGTTGATAAATGTGTAAACTTTCTAAACCAGGTCTCCGATTGTATTTATGTTGACCTATTCATGAATTATCTTGGCTGTCGTTTACATGCAATTCCCTATACCGCGTTTGGGTAAAGAGGCCTCTTAAGAATAACCTGCCAAAATTGAGCAAATAATAAGCAACAAATTTGGCGATGTACTCAGAAAAAGTGAGGGTTTTACAAAACTTCAAAAGGTAGGTGATTTATTACCAAGCAATTTTGATGAAGATTTAGAATTTAGATGTTAATACTTTCCTAATAGATCCATTTAAGTACGCGCCTATAACATCGGTCGATGTCCAGAGAAGTTTTTCCGTTTATAAACATATTTTATCCGATTAGAGGTAACATTATCTAATAGAAAATTTAGAAAAACACATTGTAATTGTTTTCATAAAAAATATTGAGTTTTTTTATTACTGTTTATTTATTTTATTTTTATTTGAAAATAAATGCTTTCTTTTTTTTATTTATTGAAGCTTTTTTCCAGTCTTTTGTTTCTTAATTTCCTGAATTCGCCTGCTTTGAAAGCGGATAAATAAGCACAAAATATATTTATCCGGACCCTAGCGATAACTTTCATTTACTATATTAATAACCGACTAATTTGCTAAAACCAGAATGTTTCACTCATTAATAATAAGTACTAAAAACGATAAAATATTAACACAATATAACTGTGAAATAACTATTTCGTAGGACAGAGAAGCATTAGGCTTTGACCCTCGGCCTCTCTGACTAATCGATTTCCTATTATCGAAAATGTACTTAAAAACTTAATCATTGTTCAGAAACTGTAGTTTGTGATTTTTAAGTCGGTATCTATATCATCGCACATACAATCCGTATTGTTCATTATATAATTTTTTCCCCCTGCAAATTGAGGATTGAGGATTTCATGCATATAAAACTGATTACCAGCGCTTAGACCTAGCGAATGGGGAAGTTGTGCGGGCCCAAAAAAATCGTAGCTAATCAATAAAAAACTATTGTTATGCATGCGATTAGGATCACCTTTTTACAAGTTGATGCTAAATCTTGTTAGGACGACTGTTGACACACGTCCTGCAAACCTAGATGACTAATACTTAATATTGTTAGAGATGTTATAGGTGTTAGGATCCATACTGATGTATAGTTATATAATTAATCAAAAATAATATAATCAAAACCTCATAGTTATAAATCCCCTCACTAGAAAACATATTAGAGATGTTCACAAATACTATTCCGTAGAACTAATATTAAGAATGGTATAATTCTGTGTAATTCACAAGACAATTATTTTTTTTATATATCAGGGAGAGCTGGCAACAATGAGAAACTCAGTTTAAACATTACAGATCGTTCGCAAGGATTGTTTGATATCAGCATATTTTTTTTTACGTTTAAACGTAAAAATCTGTAGGTCAATAAAATACATACAAATTTCACAGGCAATATAAAAATCACATTCCGCGATTTCAATTTATTTCTCAATCGGGGAACATTTCCAATTACACAAATCAAATCCGTTCCTTGTCCCCCTGGCCTACATCGTCCCGTTTTATTAGAGGCAATCAATGGGGGAGTTAAATCGATTACAATATTTAATGCGTTTTATTTTGGTCGCAGTCGTATTATGCTTTTCGTTTTTTTTTTATCAGGAAGGACCGGGGGAGGCGAGGCGCGTGGAGATATTAAGGCGGAGAGGAACGCAGTCATTTTAAAAATGGGCCTTCTTATAAAGGAGCTCGTTTAATACAAAGGAAGGGAATAAACATCAAGCTTGATGGGGTGAAATAACAGTTTAAATAGCGCGGAGGAGGGCGGAAAAATGATTGGGATATAAAGTTTTCGCGCGGAGGGCATGGAGTGGGCTACCAATTTGTTTCTGGCTGTGCTGTTGATTGTTGAGTTTGTTTGCAGATAACGAGGTCGCGGTGCGCGACAAGAGGAGCTACGATGGCCGCAAGGAGAAGGAGCACTCGCCAAATCAGGCCGTTAAGCCAGCAGTGGGACGATCAGCAGTTTTCGCCACCGAGAACTCGACGGTCGTCGTCGCTCAAATTGGCGGAACGGCGTCGCTGCCCTGCGTCGTCAGGAAGTTCAGCAACGGCGTCGTAAGTGGCGGATAATTGCGGCCCCGTGCAAGCCAACCCTCAGGCCCGCTGGAGTGTCAATTTTACGAGATTAGTTTTCAAATAAAACCGTAGCGTTAAAGATTCATCGCGGCGAATGACCCAGGTCCCCACCCCCCGGGCACCCCCGGGTGGCCAGGGGTCCGCGGTATCTCCGGCGAGGATCTCCGGGTATTTGTGTTGGCTGGAAGTTTGAAGAACGCACTTGACGTTTTGGAAACGGGCAAATTCCCTAAACAGTCGCTCGCTTCTCTCAATTTAGATCCTTAACAGTTTTATATTTCCATTCTCCAAGTTTTTTTTTCTTCCTCTCCGGGAGCCCCGCGTTATTCCTCTCTCAGGGAGGATTTCCGCTCGTTCGCCCGCTTTATCGTTACTCCTTCCTGCAGGTGTCGTGGATACGAAAGCAGGCCTCCCCCGCACTGCTCACAGTCGGCCTGACCACGTACAGCGCGGACGGACGGTTCCTTGTCGAACACGTCCGACACCTACAGAACTGGGGGCTGCTGATTAAACCTGTCCAGCCGAGCGATGCTGGGCTCTACGAGTGCCAGGTCTCGACACACCCACCTACAAGCATCTTCATCGAGCTCAAAGTTACAGGTAACCGGAACATGGCCATGAAAACCAGGCCAATGAAAACTGCATTCTGTTTTAATTCCATCGATCAGGCACCACATACATTTGCCGAAAATTAAAATTAGTTCAAACTCACCATTGGAATACGTAAGGGAGGAGCAGTTCTCAAATTAGACAAACGTTGACACATTTTAGTCAAAACCAAGTCAAACCACCTTCACATTATTTTGCCCTTACTAGATATTTGTGGGAGATAACCAACATTCTTATTTTTTAAAGACGCCAAATTGGATATTTATGTCCGATAGAGACACTAAATAGCTTTACATTGATGTATGACATTCTTGATTTATTTGAAAAATTATTGGTCAAGAAAGAAAAATAAAATATCTAGAAACAATACACGGTGAGTTTTTAACCTAAAATTTGCAAATATCTCGAGTAATAAACACCCTATGAAACAAATATCCATAATCGATATTTTATTACTCCGCGAGGGAAATTAGTGCTAAAATTGGTACCCCACCCCCTCCCATGTAGGTAACGTGAGAGGTCACTTTCAAATCTTAAATAGGAACCCCCAGTTTTTATTGGAGATTTCGATTTTGCGGCTAAAACTACGTAGGATTTGTATGAAACATTTTTGTCGATTCATGATTAGATAGCGCTGTAATCAACGAAATTCAATTATTTTCGATTTCTCCTACTGAGAACCTATACATACGATTCTGCATCACGCTTACAATAAAAAATGCCATATTTTCATTGTGTTGTGTTCTGTTGTGTTGTGTTCCATTGTTTTGTGTTATGTTTTGTATTTTTTGTTTTATAAACCACTCATTTTACTCAGTTTAGAGATTATTTCGCAAACGAAAAGAGAGTTTTCATTAGGTTGTTGTTCAGAATGGAGAATTTAACTGTACAAGAGAAAATACATACGATTCTGCAACACGTGTCACGTATTTATTTTCGATTTGAACATCGAGCGGCCAGTTAAAAATATGGGTCAGGAAAATAAGGCAAAGGCGGTAATTTAGGTTCACAGTATAATCTGCTGTCTCTACATTTTTGTGATTATTACAAATGATCTTACAGCAGGGTCCTATGGGCGGTGCCAGAAGCTATGGTTTTGCAGTTGCAGGGCGGCTCTGTACCGCAGAGAAAATATCCATGAGCCAAGCTCAGTAAAATACATTTCCCCGTCACCAGTTGATAGTTTCTAGATAGCTAATTATTTATACTACGGACAACTAACTAATGACTGCAAGGTACATCTCTAAGGGTACTCAAACTCCCCTTTAAAATAAGCGCGTGCTCGGCCGGAAGTTTAATAGGCAGGCTCAATTTAAATGCCTCAAGAACAGTGCCATACCCGCTTCCGATCCACACAATTTCACACAGACAACTCAATAATGTATGCAATTACAAGTACATCTCGACGATGAGCTACGCTCGGCCAGAAGTTAGGAGACAGGCTCAATTTAAATGCCCTTAAGGACAATGCCATGCCTGCTTCTGGTGTTGTCTGTGATTACAGGTGCATCTCAAAGATAAGCTACGCTCGGCCAAAAGTTAGGAGGCAGGCTCAATTTAAATGCCCAAAGGACAGTGCCGTACCTGCTCTTGGTCCACACCCTTTCATACAGTGTATAAACACATACGTTATGTGGGACCATATGTGGGAACATATGTGGGATCAACGGTGTCGCTAGCGGCGCAGTATTTTATGTTAATAAGTAATTTCAATCACTACTAAGGTACTAGGTAAATGTACTTACAGAATTATGCAATAACACAATAACACACACAGGGAACTACTTGAAAGTTAATTTATGCACACCCACTCTAGCTAATGTCTACTGGGGAACTATTCGATACCCTACTAAGATACAGGGGTAGGTAGGAATATGGTGGGGAGGTACACAGCATTCTCAAGTACTACTATGGAAAATTTTTCGTGCCTCACACACGCTTACAATAAAAATACCACATTTTCATTGTGAATAATCAAATTTAATGTTATGTTTAAAAAATGCAAAATATTGGTAATTTGGTAAGAAATGTAAATGGCTGGTGAATAAACTACTCTTAGCGTAACCCAGGAACAATGACGTGAACGGAGCTTTTCTGTTCACTTCAGTGTGCTTGATTAACGTTAGTCCCATCGCCTGTACGTGTTTTAATTAATAATTAATTAAGTTAGTGCTCAAAATGGAAGCCTTCGATTTCAATGCACTTATCAATCCGCATTTCAAATGACTACACAACTGAGGAGTGTGTCTGCTTGAATTCTTACATAAGCATTTCTGATTCGCTCAATCATATTATCACGCGTTGTTGGTACTTGTGTGTAAACTTTATCTTTGAGATAGCCCTACAAACAGAAATCCGGCGAAGTAAGATCTGGCGATCGAGGAGGCCAATTCACCGGACCAGCTGTACCGATCCAGTGACCATTAAAATCACACAAATAGTGTGCTGGACAACCATCATGTTGAAACCAAATGTTCTGTCGCACTTCTAAGCTCAAGTCATCAAGTAATATTGGCAGTTCATTTTCCAGAAAGTTTCGGTATTTTGACCATTAAAGTACCGTTCAAAAATGTGCGGACCGATGAGTTTATCCGATGAGACAATCCAATCCAATCCAATTAAATTGGCAAACCCAGTGCGGATTTTCAACACTCCAGTACTGCATTTTGTGCCGATTAACCGTTCCGTGGTTTGAAAAAGACGACTCCTCGGAGAACAATGTGTAATTAAATATATTGGGATTTTGTGCTATTTGTTCACGTGCCCACTGACAAAAAGTTACCTTATTTTGGAAATCAGGGCCGTGAAGATCTTGGTGTAAAGACACATGGTAGGGATGGTATATATTTATTATTCTCCAAACACTTCTCTGGGATAATCCGGAATCGTAACCTATTGCGTGTACTAACATGAGGATAAGCAGCCACTGCAGCTAACACAGCAATTTCATTATTTTCTCCAGTGACTGTTGCTCAACGGGTTCGTTTTTTCATTTCAACATTTTCATCGTAGTAAATTGTATGACAGTACGATAAAATGAAACACGTGACCGAATTCTATCCGGAAAACGCTCAGCGTAGAGATTGACAGCATTATCAAGACTCCTGTCAAAACTCCACAAAACGAAGAACATAATAATATCCAGGGAGAATAAAATTCATATGAATATTGCACTTTTCTATTGCGGCACATTTGTTAGCCAATTATGTTGTCAGGATTTCAAAGTTCCGCCCAATCAGCCTTCTATTTAGTGATCATTTTTGTTACTAGCAAAATTACCGCTAATTCGCACATAGCCAAAATTATCGGTTTGATGTCACTCTCACTCTCACCCAGGTACTTCTTTAAAATCAATCATAAGGACGTTTATTTCGATTACAAGCTCTAGGAAAATTTCTAGGATTTCTCGTTTTAGTTCTTGGGTTTTGCTGTACAAAAGAGCTTTGTTCGCTGGTTCCCTGGTTTGGTGCCATCTCCTTCTAGCCTGTCTTTTCTCTCTGAGTAGAGCTCTGATCTCCAATGGGTGACGGTCATGCCGGACGGGACATGCCATGACGGGACCGTTCGACGGGACGGTCGAATAAGTATAGGTACTTTTTTTTAGAAAACTTAAAAAATGCCTTAAATGCCGCGCCAACAAATGACTGATACCAGTGTTTTTTTGGGGTTTTCTCTGGTGTTATTCCAGGCCGATTTTTGTATTAGAGCTAAGAATTTTTCGGCTTCAGTGTCCAAGTTACGGTTTTGAGCTTCTCCATAAACCAGAATCATTTCAATCTTCTCTTGTAAAGTTAAATTCTCCATTCTGAATAACAACCTAACGAAAATTATCTTTTTGTTTGCGAAATAATCTTTAAACTGAGTAAAATGAGTTGTTTATAAAACAAAACAAACAAAACATAACATCAGACAATGGAACACAACACAACAGAATACAACACAATGAAAATATGGTATTTTTTTATTGTAAGCGTGTTGCAGAATCATATGCATAGGTTCTCAGTAGGAGAAATCGAAAATAATTGAATTTCGTCGATTACAGTGCTATCTAATCATGAATCGACAAAAATGTGTCATACAAATTCTACATACTTTTGGCCGTCAAATCCTAATCTGCAATAAAAACTGGGGGTTCCCATTTAAGATTTCAAAGTAACCTCCGCCCCACCTACAAGGATGGAGGTGGGGGACTAATTTTGGCACTAATGTATTTCCCCCGCAGCGTGATTATATATTGATTACGGACATTTTTTTTCATAGAGTGCTTATTACTCAAGATATTTGCAAGTTTCAGGTTAAAAAACTCACCCTGTATAATATGTTTCAATGAAAAACAAACGCATTAGGTAGAAACTTAAAGCCTTGCGTTCTGAAAAAAACCTGAGAAAAAAAGTATAAAATGAAAATATGTGATCGTCCATGGGATTGAAAAAAGACGCGATAAAAGTTTGTCAATAATTTAAATGTGAATTCTAACTTTTCTACTACGGCGCTACTAACAGGCGCCTCTCAACTACAACATAGATAATTATGGATCATTGTTGTGTGTAGAGGGATAGTTACTGAATCAAAATCGATATAAACCCGAAAATCGATATTATTTGAGCTTTCTCTCTATAAATCGCCTATAAATCCTGAAAATGTTGCCCATGTAAGTCAAGGTTCCTTTGGCCATTGACGGTCGCATAAGTATATGTACCTTTTTTTAGAAAACTTTAAAAAATCCTTAAATGCTGCGTCGTTCATTTGTTTCTGAAAATGTATCAACTTTTATCTAATTTAACCGACCTCGGTTCTTATCTCCCATTCTTTTGATTACAAATGTAATCCTAACATAAATAGATTAATCCCATAATTTATGCATTTTCCCAAACCAAGTAAACATTAAATTTTTCAGGCCTTGTTTTCCGAAAAAAACATATATAAACTATGTACCTACCAACACATCTGATTAGAGTTAACAAAGTAACCCGAATTTTCTTTATAATACACAGGGTATTTTTTAAATATGGAACAAAAAAAAATCTTAAAACAGATCGATTTTGAAACTTTGAAAAAATAAAAAAAATCCTCAAACAGATCGATTATGGTTATTTATTCCCCAATCTCTGACGCAATAGAAACATTATGATGCCAGTCATTTTTAACTTATGACAAGATATCATATATTTTGAATGGAATACGGTATGTTTATTTCCGATTTTGTATAGCTCATAATTATCTTTACAGTCACATATTTTTTTTTTGCAAAAATACACTGGCGAGCAAAAAATAGAGGTCACTTTAAAATTATGACTTATTTTTTGGAATTTTTTTGTTTTAACTTTATGTTTGCAAATTGTAAACCAAAGTAGGCGTTTAATAATACATTTCCTGACAAATGTATTCTACAAAATTGCAGGAATGGAATAATATCTACCAAAATGTGATCGTTAATTTAATTGAAAGAGTTCCTCATCGACTTCAATCAGTAATGCAAGAGGGGGTAATACTCGTTATTAGTGACAACTTTTTTTCATTACCTATTTTCTATATTAGTCCTAGAAACAAAAATTCGAACTTCGTCTGAACTGTAAATTTGTGGTATTTCCAAAATAGGCAATAAAAACAATAAATATGCTTTACGATTCAACATTGCTTTTTTTTTAAATTTAATGTGCAAAATACAGTACAATTGTTTACAATTTGCAAACGTAAAGTTAAAACAAACAAAAATCCAAAAATAAGTCATAATTTTAAAATGACCTCTATTTTTTGCTCGCCAGTGTACTTTTTTTAGTATAGTTTTTAATAGCAGTTTTTTATTATTACATATTAGTAAAAAAATTATAAAAAAATTGCAATCAAAACCTCCACCTTTTGGAGTTTAATAGTCCAGTCATATTAGTCCCAAAAAGCCGTATTGGCAGAAATTAATTATATAGATTTAAAATATGGTACACATACTGTTGAGCACTCTAGAATCGAATATCCGTCGAGTTTTGCCTCCCTTAATATTAAAAGAGCACCCCCCAAACGGTGAACTTCTGTTATTTTTCGCAATAATCTCGTAAACGGTGTACCGGCTGAAATTTTTTATATCGGGAAAAGTAGATGGAAATAACATTTGGAACAGAAATTATGTTACATGGTTTGCCACAAAAGCTACGTTAGTTCCCCTCTAAGGGGAACGGGGGGCCGGGGAAACTCGACTGATATTCGATTCTAGAGAACTTAAGAATAAGTATACCAAATTTCAAAACAATGCAATCTATTTCCGCCAAAAAGTCTAATTTGACTGGACTATAATATCTTTGTATCAATAATAATACCTTATATTCTGTTTAAAATTAGATTATCTGAATACCTTGCCAAAAGGGAATTATAAAACATAGAGGAGTTGTAAACTCCCTTATGTCAAATTGTATGTCTTATGTCAGCATTATAATAATTTTGTTGTTGGGGACAGTACGTCTCGAATAAATACTTTTGACGACCTTAATTTTCATCATTGAGAATGAATGTGTAGCATGTGCAGCTTATTATCATACTATTTGTATATCGCCTGAATTTCATTATTCATAAATAGAGATTGATATAATTTGATAATAAGTACGAAAGTGATTAATTACAATATAAATTCCTTTATAATTGTACGGCAGAAGTCTGAGAAACATATTCAATAAAAGATCAATATTTCAGTTTATAATTGTATAAGTAGTTTTATACGCATTAAAATAGTTTCAGATTATTCATTTCGTATAGTTATTGTCGTTTTTGCATTATGATCGTTATTTAAAAGGTCGTTGGTGAAAATTTTAAACCGAATAATTGCGTATTGGCGAAACGACACAATGTGCCGCAATAAATTCGTTTGACTCTTATTGCGCTCGAATATTGGTTTTAGCGTTAATGCAAATTACCAACTCCAATCGATGGCAAACAAATTATTTCCGAATAATGCGGCGAGCTGCAAATTACAAAAAGAGCGGCCGCACAAAATTGAAAATGGCGCGGCCACATCCGCATTACTAAACAATCCACGCAAAACAGCCCGAATCACTCGCGGATTAAATCGCCCGAACGATGTGCGCCATCCCGGTTCACCCCAAGTGCCATTTATTAACAACAAAACGCATTCCGAAAGACGCACTAAGCGCTCATTTATTTATCGTCTTCATTCGCTTTAATTGGAAAAATAAGTAAATTCGCGCGCCGGCGTAACTAAATAAATTAAGCACGGGGGGCGACCCTAATTACGTGGATTAATTGGCGGGGGCTCCGGGGTCGGCTCGTGCATTTTTTACGTATCCCCGAATTCCGGGCAAAAACGTACCGAACGGAGGGAAGCGCCCTTCCCTGGTTTGGCTTGATAAATAAACAATTAGTTCGTAAAGGTTTATGGTGTACATTGTTATTTCGCGTTTATTTATGTCAGGTTGTTATCCAAGAAATATTACGAGCCGGGCAGAATTTATATAATCGATTTTGTTTATGTTTGAATTAAGTAAATTGCTGCAATTAATGGCCTTTTGTAATTGAATTTCTTAGAATTGAGTGTTATTAATAAGAACATTGGAACTTAATTTGCGCTTTATTTATTGCAGCTCTAGCTGTCAAAAATGATTTAAATAAATAATTAGTCGGCTGTGTTTTTCATAATAATTGCAACCTCATTCCTGGAAAATATTTATTCACATCGTTTTTAATTAATATTTGCATGCAATGTCTTAATTATATTTTCAGAAGCATCTGCTGAGATTTTGGGGGCCCCAGACTTGCACATAAGAGCAGGTTCCGTGCTGCGCCTTGTGTGCACACTGAGACAGTCGACGGAGCCGCCGTCGTACGTCTTCTGGTATCAAGAGGATAGAATGATTAATTATGATCCTGGAGTGGAAGTGATCGCCGACCGGGCTTCTAGCGTGCTGCTCCTGCAGGACGCAGACAAGTCCCACAACGGGAATTACACCTGCAAGCCGTCGAACGCGATCCCGGCCCACATAAACGTGCACGTCCTGAACGCCACGGAAGGTGGGTTGTACCCCGAGGTTCCACCCGGGTGACTGATCGCTGTCTTTGTTTGTTAGAGGAGAACCCGGCGGCGATGCTGCACGCAAACAGCAGCAACATATCCCCGTCGATCCACATCTTCATAGTGATCGGTCTGACGATCAACTTCCTGCTCCTGACCAGGAGTAGGTGAACGTTTTAAATATGAACTTCCAGATATGTATATATGTAAATGTTTGTATATAACGTATTTTACTTGGATATATCGGCGCGAGGGTTGTCCCAGAACAACGGGGCCCCGGGATTTATTGCCGGAGCACAATCGACACGTCAACGATTCTTGCTGGGTCAAAGAAACCGCGGAGCATATTCAAATTCCACGCGATCCAATATTCTGTTTGGTATCGTGGGAGCATTGTGCGGGGCGAAATAAATTATTCGAATTTTAAACATGAGCGCCACAGATACTGCAGCATAAGTAAAATTTATTGATTGAAAGCCTGTGCATCCGCGATACGTTCCAGTTATGGAACTCGATAACATGCAAAATAGGTGCGCAATAAAACAATAAATTCCGAGGCCCGGTTCGTTGTTTGGGATAATTAAATCGCGACGGAACGTTACGGCTATGTAAATTTCAATTACGACTGTATCAATACCCTGTATATGATGTGTTATAATAAAGTTAACGGAAATCGGCCGAGCAGGTTCACTGGCGATGCTGATTAAGTGTTGGCTGTGCCTCAACCCCCATTCCCCATTGTCCCCGTATGTCCTGAGGGAGCGGGCCGCAAAAATCGGGTGCCGGCTTAGAATGCTCCGATGGCGTGTTACGTCCACTTTTTCCATCCAGGGCGTTGCTCCGCGGAAAGACAGCAGAGGTTTTCATTTGCGCTCAGCAGATTGAAAACAACGGGAAGTTACAGTTGGAATGAAATGGAAATGGAAGCGAACACGGCAAAAACAGGTATGTAGTAATTACTCAGAAAAGTTGATGGCTTTGTTTCATTTAATTATCAAAAATGCGCACCCGGTGCGAACAGCAAAAAAATTAACACCATGGCATTATAATATTAATGAAATATGTTTCCGAGTTGTTAATCACATTACCTATAAAAAAAAAGTGCAGTGAGCCTGTTGACAACGTAGCTAAAGGAAATCACATAAATTTTTAAATAATCAAAATGCGCCTTAACAACTGAAGCACACAAAACGCGCACAAAGAGTCTTTTTACAATGTTTGAGAAACCTAATATTATATTTTTATATTTTTGTTTTTAAATTTTTGTGAATTTTAAGTTTGATATTGAATAATAATATTTGCCAGAATTTTAGGAATATAATTATATTTTCTCAGCTGCCTTTATTAATCACCAATTTTCCGTTATATCGCGTTTTTTGTAGAATGAAAAACTGCGTTGCTTATATAAACGAACATAATAAATATATACTCTAAAGAGTCTAAAGTGATGGTTTGTGTAAACCTCATTTACTGCACACTGCGGTAATGCACGGGGTGAATGCACCTTTATTATCCTGCACGCTTCTTATTTATTATAATATTTTTATGATTGATACGTGACAATTAAGGTAAGAATTTAATATTCATTTAATTAAATACATTATATGAATAAATATGCGCGTTGTAAGTTATTAGTAGTAAAATTTGCAATATGTATTTCTGGTGCATGCGCCGGGACTGCAAGGTATAAATTAATTTAAAAAAAATAATTTTCAATGAAAAGTCATTCTTCCTTAAAAACAATTAAACCGCTTTAGAAGAAATATGTACTAAGGTCAAAATAGGAGCATTAATATGTATAGGTATATGTATACAGGGTGTCCTAAATTGAGTGGGATTGCATGGGTATCTATCTTATTCTTAAAGCTAGAGATCTGGTTAAATGGGCAATATTGTGCAGTTTTATATGCTGGTTCAGATTATGTTGAAAAGTCCGAGCAGTTTAAAAGTTATTCAAAAAAAACTAAAAATCACGATATATTCATAATTATTAAAGATTTGGAAAAAAGTCTAAAATAAAAGTTACTTGGTTCGATCGCACAAACATAATAATCAAGTTAAAACAAAAATTAAGATGGCGGTTTCCTAGATATAAATATCAACTTTCTTATTTTAAATGGCCGCCATATTTTTTGTTTTTACACTTCTAAATAGAATTTATTTTCCTTTTTTGAACGATGTACAATAACCTATGTCAACATGAAAAATGTGGGAAATATTAATTACTCCAATTTTAATTTTAATTTTTTAAAATATTTTTGAAACAAATGTAATGGTAAATGTAATGGTTTGAAGTTAAACACCTACAACACGTAAGCAAAAAAAAAAAAAATTAAACAAAAATCTAATTTAAAGCTTCGTTTTAATGTTCATTTAACGATTTAAGGAAATAAGGCAATTAAGTGAAGTAAAACAAAGAATCTAAAAATTGTGAGGATTTCCTCGAAATCCGCATTTAGGTAAATGTATTCACTTTGCATGCTACATTTTAAAACACTGTAGAAACCTCCAAATCTTTATAAAATGGTCTGATTTTATGATTTTTATGATCTGATTATTATCTAATAATGATTTTAAAAGTATTTTTTTCATTTTTATTGTTTTCATAATTTTGTAAAATTATCATATACAGGGTGCGTCATATCACCTCCCGTCTTCTATAACTCAGTTGCTAATTGAGTTAGGATTTTGATATTTTGCAGACCTTACTTGCATTCTGAGGTGTATTTCAGGAAAATATTTTTGATTATACAGGGTGTCCCAAAAAAAACGTGTGACGTCATCACGATGTATATTTTAGATTGCATGGTATACTTTTTGTTACTTATTTGGGTGTCCTTTATTGATGCCTACATACCCATAAAAATTTATTGAAATCGGTTCAGTGATATTAGCACAAAAATATAAAAACTGAAAAAAATCAGTTTTGCACCATTGGTTACGAAAATTAATAAGAGATAAAAATAGTGCCTCGTTAATAAAACCATACAAGGTACTCATTAAATATAGTCTGACAGTTGCGTTAACCAAGTTTTATTGAGATGTATTATATAGAGTGTCCAAAATTTAGTGTCAAACTTTAAAGCACTTTCTTTTTCTTATTATAAATTGGAACCCCAGTATATTTTTATGTAATTCCATGTATAATTAAAAGACAAACATTTTTCTTAATTACAACCCTTTCTAAATTCCTAACACAATAAAAGATGTTTGCAGAAAACTCGTTTGAGAATGTTTTACTGGCATATTTCGCAAATTTGTTTGAACAAATGAAATCTTCCACTGTATGGTCTTATTATTCTATGGTAAGAGCCATGTTATGCCATAAATTAATCAATAATTGACTTTTTTATTTTTGCTGCCGAAAAATATTTTTCGGCTTACGACGAAAAAGACCGTTACCTAGCAACCGTGGTCTTCAACAAAATGATGGCGTTTTTGTACAGATTTTCATACCGAAAAATACTACCTTATGATGCAATCGAATAAAAAATTATTTTGGTATCTTGGGTATAAAGAGCTAAAAAAGTTTTTAACTTATATATTACTATATTCAACATTGGCTCTTGCCACTTTGCTAAACTTCAATGTCAATAAATTGTTTTTCAAACCCACCTTCGATTTTGATTAATTAAAATAGCCATTGGAATTGTTGATAAGTCGAGTTTTCTGCACCTAACTTTTAATGTGTTAGGAAATGCGAAAGAGTTGCAATTAGGAAAAATGTTTGTCTTTTAATTCCACATGGAATGACATAAAAATATACAGGGGCTCCAATTTATAATAAGAAAAATAAAGTGCTTTAAAGTTTGAATAGTTTGACACTAAATTTTGGACACTATGTATAATGCATATCAATAAAACTTGGTTAACGCAACTGTCAGACCTTATTTAATGAGTACCTTGTACCGATTTATTAACAAGGCAGTTAACGCAACTGCCAGACCTTATTTAATGAGTACCTTGTACCGATTTATTAACAAGGCATATTTTTATCTCTTATTAATTTTCTTAACTAATGGTGCAAAACTGATTTTTTTCAGTTTTTATTTTTTTGTGCTAAAATCACTGAACCGATTTTAATAAAATTTTATGGGTATGTAGACATCCATAAAGGGCACCCAAATAAGCAACAAAAAATATACCATGCAATTTAAAAATATACATCATCATGACGTCACAGTTTTTTGGGACACCGTGTATATTCAAAGATGTTTTCCTGAAATACGCCCCAGAATGCAAGTAAGGCCTGCAAAATATCAAAATCCTAACACAATGAGCTATAGAATACGGGAGGTGAAATGACGGACCCTATATAAATAAGTTCCAGTATGGAACAGAATGTTTGTGTATTTATCAGAATTGTGCCAAAAAAGAATTATTGGCTAGTCTTAGTGTTAATGTACTTACTGCTACGGCTGAAACAAATAATAATTGAAAAAAATAGCAGTGCAATGAGATTTATATATTGCCGATATATTTCTATATGTTTATACAATGTTGTTTCAGGGATACGTTTCAAAATCACGCTCCTGAAAAATGTTATCTACAAATACGTTCCTGTCGACCCTTCATTAAATAAAATTGATGCAGTATAGAAACTTTCCGGTTGCTGGTTTCCGATGCTGTGTCACCTAATGCTCAGTAATCAGTTATTAACAGGAAACCTTTAAATCATAGAGAAAATTACTGCTGTATAAGTTTTGGATGGTAGCACATCGGTCTCTTCGTTTTCAATTTATTAATACTTTTTAAGAATATGTATATATGTTAATAATTTGCATTTTTTAGTGCGAAATATTAATTGAATATACGGTTCTTGTGGATAGTGTTGAGTTTTGTTTGTCCGGTGATCAATACAATTGTAGAATTTTCTGTTAATAAATCTTCTTGATTGCGTCTTGATGTCCCAGAGCTTTCGCAACAAAAAAAGTGTTATGATATTAAATTCACTTAATTTGGAACACCCTGTACAGTCTGTACATATAAGATATGAGGCGAATGCAATAGCCACAACTAGTTTGATTGGAAGTTGTGGAAGGCATTCTGCTTACGTCTCGGAGCACTCTATACAAATTGTATGCTAAGCCAACTCCAGCTAACTCCAATCACCTGCTTAAAGGTCACAGGTTTCTCTGTTCGACGGTCTCATTCAGTTTTCAGTAAATAGAGGTTTCCATCCACCGCGATTCTAAGATGTGCGGTCTAGGTCAAGGATTGAATCGCAAATGCTGCCCCGTCTATATAATTCAGTCGCCCCAGCGAAAACCCGCGGCTCGAGGCAGATGTGTGTAATACAAATCGGCGAATTACGGTCTGCTTTATCGAGTTTCGCCAGTTTACGTGCCAGTATAGACGAAAATTAAGTTCGTAAAATAGCAAATTACAGTATTAATAATTTATAGAACCAATGTGTTGTAGTGAGTTTGAGATACAACTTTTAATCCATAGTCGTGGGTTCAATTTTTTCATTTGTTTATTAAATGGCCGTGTATTTCTGCTGCTCTAGCTGATTGCCATGGACCATGGGCGAATTGCCATTCGCCGCTATGGTGTTCTTTATGTTGCCTGTGCAATTAGCAGTACATGGGGTTGTCAGCTTTTGCACAGGCCTGATGTAGTTCCTACATCAAACATATCATTACACTGTTGCTCATGTTGTTGTAATATTAGAACGTCAGCACCAAATAATTAATTAATTTAACTAACGTATATACAGTTCCAAAGCTTCATGAAATTAGCGACCACCTCAAATTTTACGGTCCAATATTATTACATTGCCACACATTCGCAGTGCACGCATCGATCCAACCCTTCCTTCGTCATCCAGCTTGTAATTAATACCACCGCGGGCATCGCCAGTGCTAATCACAGACCGGTATTTAAAATAATTACTCGTGTACACCAGTTGTCAGACTTTCTAATAATATTGTCACTCACATGTGATGGCATGCGCCCCTGGCTTCACCCCTCTATGCACGTAACACGTAAAACCGCAATGTTTGTGCTACCCCAGCACACGCACCCCTAAAATCAGCCATCTATGGCACCGGAAATGACTGATTACTGATAACACAGAGACAAGCCCCCCTGACGGTCTTCATTTAAACGTTGAAATTTTGATTTGTGCAACCACTTTAAGTGGGGGAGCTGACAGGGGAGTAATTGTATAAATTTTTTATTTTGTGTATGTTTCGAAAATGAAATGTTTGGAGATTGGAATGAAAATGTGATGAGTATTAAATTGGCTGCACAGAAACGTACAATATTTGATTGATAGCTGGAAGCTATTTTATGTATTTGTTCCATTATAGACAATCTCGTTCCCAGTAGCAGTAAAATTATCCAATTCCACCATGTATATGAAGTTTCTACAGGAAAACCCAGAAAAGATGACGAAATTAGGTAATTTTTTGCCATAAAACGTAATTTTATCTGCTTTCCAGATTAACTATTATCCTGTATTTTGAAGTAGTCTCATTTATAAATATTTCGATGGACTAAGAAATTAGTTGCAATGCAGAATGCAGCACACAATAATTATATTCAAAATATAAATCGCTGTAAATGACTTAAATGTTCGTTATCTATCTATCTTCTTAATGTTTGTTACAGGAAAGGACGATTATTATATCATGTTAAAAGTATCGATTCAAGTTCAGTTTCAATGCGGTGAAAAATATCGCTTCGAACCGATGTGCGCTTCAAGGTTTTAGCTCAGTTATTTTCCTTTAACATTCTAAATGTGGGTGCCCATAATTGCGAAAACTAACATTCACAAAAATATCACAATTGCAAAATGGCTCGAGAAAACCGCAAAAGAAATCATCAGTATGGTTTACAAACAACTATCCTGAAAAACCGCAAAAGAAATCATCAGGATGGTTTACAAACAAGCATTTAATGGGCATCCACATAGGATGCCCATTGGATGCAAACCATTTCTCCTTAACAATCTGTGAATTCTATCTTGGTCGGCATGAGTTTGGGACGATTAAATTCGAAGGCTTGTACTTGTTCCGCCTCAACAAATTAAGAATTTGCTGTTCTTGATCGATGCTTAACTTAGATCTATGTCCTGCCTGATTTTGTCTAGGATTCAAATTACCTGTTTCCAGTAATCTTTAGTCTGCCCGTCTAATAGTTTTTGAATCAGGTTGCCGATGATTTGGAAACTTATCTGCATATGCCCTAGCCGCAGAAGTGGCATTGTCATTGCATGCATATAATGGTTTCAACATATCGACATAATCTCGATTACTGTAGTATCGTTCCATAATACACAAAATACGAGACACAATGGCGAAATACTTATCAATTGAACCTCGTTGAATTATGTTACACAACTAATTGTCACATCTGACAGTTATGTCTCTAGATTTGTAAAATTAATCAATCAAAATCATGTTTTGAGTAGTGGCCGTAAAAAATAGGTATTTAAGCATTAAGGGAGGTAAGTATTGTTTACTAGTCGAGGTCGAGTTTGCGCCCGAGCGACAGCGAGGGCTAGCAATAAAGTCCGAGACTGGTCAGAACTCACCTCTCGAATTTCTTATAACTGTTTTTACATTCCTGAAGTTGATTAAATTGTTTGTGTTTGATTAATTTATTTTCGCAACTTGAACAAAATGTCAGTACGGCTTTGGTTGCTAAGACTATTTTTCAAACAAATTGTGAATGTCAGAAATTGCATTCGTTCAGTTGTAAAATGAATTCCAATGAAAATAAACAAGAAATGGCAATTGAAGAGGCAATTGCAGAAGTCGAAGGGGTGTTATCAAGATGCGAATAAGTGTTTTATAGACTGGTGCCAGAGAAAGAACGCTATTGAAATTATTTTACTTACTTTCCTGAGGGAGGTAAGGGGTTACTTACTTCCCGTTGTTCATAGTAACTAAAGTTTTATCGGTAAGTGGGGCTTACTTCCATTAAATCAATGTTACAACAGTGTACTTACCATGCAGGGAGTGGAAAAAAGTTATTGTTTACATTTTTATCATTAAGTCTATAACAAATGACAAACTGAAAATTTTCCACTCTTATTTTTCAATTTTGAGGACGGGCGTCAATTTTGAGACACCCTGTATAGTCTGTACTTGAGCATGAGTTCGACTCAAGTCGCATATTTGCGTATATTTGGTTGCCTTTGGTGCATACCCGTTTATAGAAAATACGCAACCAAATATACGACTTGAGTCGAACTCATGCTTAAGGCTGTTCGAACCCCCTCAAATTTCTGTTTCCTAAATTTCATCTATTAAACATTAAGATAAAGCCACCAAATTTTGCACAGCTTTCTAAAATATGATTATCTACAATGTCACAAAGCATTTTTTTAAATAAAAATTATAGTTAATAAAATATATCAATCATTGTGACATATTGGAAAACAAAATTGTGAAGCTGTCAACAAATCAATTTTCAACATTATTTCTTTTTTGAGTTTTTTTATATTACTGATAATTAATCAATCATTTGAGAAATGCAATTACATAAATCAGCATCCATCTTGGATGTACTGAGCGTGGGATGTGACTAAGTCCCGTCAGCCTCTTAATTTTCATTACTTCACGTCCTACGCCTGGACCCCTGAGAAACTCCGCTAGGCCCTTCCGAACACCCTTAAGTACGAACTATAGATATGGGCCTTAGAGTTACACGGTAACATTTGTCAAGTTTTACTTCTACAGCTTAACAGGGCTTATATGTTTTCAAACCCGACGTACTTACAAACGACGTATTTACAAACCCGACGTACTTACAAACGACGTAAGACGACGTACTTACAAAACAGACATACCGCAGCACTATTCCTGGACATAAAAAAGGCTTTTGACACTGTATGGCACACAGGACTACTATACAAAATGCATACCCTACAAATACCTAGATCCCTCATCCTATTCATCCACAGCTTCCTGACAGACAGACAACTACGGATAAGAACAAACAATTCATACTCAAGATCATTTTCGCCAGAACAAGGTTTGCCACAGGGTTCTCCTCTCTCGCCCCTCCTGTACAACATATATTGCCATGACATATTAGGAACAGACAACAGGCAGACAGACTTAGAACAGTATATCATACAATACGCCGACGACACAGCATTAATAACACATAAAAAACGACTGGATGACACAATAGACACACTTCAAATACTGACTGACAAAACAATGGACTGGTTCAACAAATGGAGACTCGAACCCAACCCCGCAAAATGCCAACTCCTTATTCCCAACCACAGAATCAATAACAACTCACCGACAATACATGTTAACGGAACAAACGTATACCCCACAACAACGATAAAATACTTAGGAATGACGATTGACAATAAGCACAAATTCGACAAACACTTACGGAACACAAAGACGGAAATACAAAAACGAGCAAAACATTTTAGATGCCTGACATACGCAGGAAGAGGGATATCCATTAGTACAGCAACAAAAATTTACAAATCCATCTGCAGGCCCATGATTGACTACGGCCAGATCATACTAAAAAATGTAAGAAACACCTGCAAACGAATTACGGACGTAACTGAACGGAAGACATTAAGACTTCTCACTAAATTAAGACATAAGGACAATCATCTTCATAACATATCAAACATAAATTTATACAAGATCACCAAAATCATACCCATCCAACAAAGACTAGACAAACTACGAAATAAATTTCAACAAAAACAGGACAATAGGACAATACTCGACGAATTGTGTATTAAAAGACAAAACAAACGCACTACAAAATTACATCCGACAAAAACGCTTCATGAAACATATTACACTTCATAACACTCTCTTCACACTATCAAAATAATCACTCATGAATCACTAGGTAATGTTATATAATATAATATGTAATGTAATGTACAATGTAACGTACGTATAATGTAATAGGCAAGGCGGAAAGACCCTATGGGGTCGATAGCCTAATAAAGATTGTTTATATATATAAAAAAATAATACTCGTAATAAATTTATTATAAACATCTAAAACATCTACTCTTCAATCTTGAACAAAATCAAGATCTTGAACAAAACTAACAAATATAGGTGATAAGATTTTCTTCACATGAAAATGAAAATATTGTTAAAATTCAAACAATGTTTGGAAAAATAAGCAAAATTTCATATACCTACTCAATATTCTGAAAAATGTCCAGTATATACGGCTGAAATACGAAAGTCGATAGCACATTCCTTATCCTAACTTCATCATCATCATAATTATGTACAGAACATAGATATGAATTGTCAAATTCAAGATCGGCCAAAATGTCACATTGTATAATAATTTTGACAGTGTACTTGTAAAAAAACTAGTAACAAATATGTCATTGATATCAACATGTGATTTGAGGTTATGAGATGTTGGTTGCATAACAACATATAGGTACAATTAACTACCCCCAGTTTCTCTTTTGCAGAGAGTAATTTTCTTTTCTTTTGATTTTCCATTTTGTTAGCTTTTTATAAGTTTCGGCACATAAGAAAATTTACAAAGGACACAAAATTTGAAATAATCATTTTAATATTGCCGCCAAAATTAAATAGTTAAAATACCCATTGGCGTTCCTAATAACTTTATCAATAATGCCAACCCAATGGCACTTTGACAATTGATATCTATATTGGATTTTGGCCCGTATCTACAGTCCGTACTTGAGCATGAGTTCGACTCAAGTCGTATATTTGGGTATATTTGGTTGAGTTTGGTGCATAAGCGTTTATAGAAAATACGCAACCAAATATACGACTTGAGTTGAACTCGTGCTCAAGTACGTACTATAAATGCGGGCCTTAGTTTAGGTTTATTAGATTGAGGATAAATAATTTAACAAAGGCTATTTGTTATAATAAACATTATATCACCATGCTCTTGATCCTTATCTTGGATACTCTGTATATAACCAAAACTATCATAATTTGAAAATATTACGAAATTCAGCTTCAAGATGTAAAAAAGTATAATTCTTGAAAGTTGAAACTTACTTCAAAATAGATATCTAGCACTTATTACGATATTGGTATTCAAATTCCCTTAGAACCGTTATTCCAGTAGGTATTATTTGAAGAAAAAAACAATTGTCAGGTTGTATTTTGTGTCAAGTATTGAAATGATTACCTTATTCTTCTTGTGGTTCGTATCTTATCCAGATGTTGGCAACCATAGTTTCTATTAGTGGTTTGTTGACCAAAGCCCTAAGTAATCTCAGTTGTATTTATACGTATAGACAACTAAGTTCTTATGTTTATAGTTATGATTTTTTTTCTTAGTCAGGCCGACAAGAGCTGATAATGATTCATGTTTTTTCGAAGAAAGAATCGCGTTTTCTATGCTCGTTGGCATGCTGAAGGTAAATCTAATAAAGTGAAATGAAATATGAAACGTGTGTCGAATCCGGCAATATAGAGCTAGGAGTCATTGTCAGGTGTCAACGGGACTACTATAGGTATGTGACTAGCTATCTTACAAGAAATTTCGCTTGTAAATTATTTTCTAATGAAGTATCTGTTATCATTTTTTCATGTTGTTGCCTAGGCATGAGAGTTTTCATTTTTTCGCGGTGATTAATATCCCCTTGTATTTTTTCATCCTTTCGTCATAGCTAGGGTGGTTTATAACAAACAATATCAAATTTGACGGGAAAACTGCACTAATAATGACGACCTTGAAATATAAATGTGAAAAAAAAAAAATTGAAACAAGATATTTTGTAGCTTAGAAGATGGCAGCAGGGGCCCAGGCCGAAGAAGGCATTCTTGGCTTAAGAACTTGCGAGATTGGTTCGGACTCATATCAATACAACTATTCCGACAAGCGGCAGATAAAGTCAGCATAGCTATGTTGATAGCCAACGTCCGTAACGGATAAGGCACGCTAAGAAGCAGAATATTTTTGCCTGATTTTATAATTATCATAGTTACGATATAAACTTTTAATTTACTCCAACGCAATATTCCTAAAGCTTTAGTAAGCTGACAGTTACGTAAGCTCATCAAAGATTAATTGAAAATAATTATAATCAAACTACGCAGGGATTAACTTTAACTGTAATCTGAACCTATATTAGGAACACTAATTTCTGGAATCTTCAAAAGGCAAGAATGTAAAAAAATAGTTTGCTTTCGCAGTTTGCCCGGCTCTTTCAATTTGCCCCTTGTTTCTTCTTCGCAGATGCTGTACACATGGCGCAAATGTTAGCCTGATTGGCTTGCTGTTCGCAATTTAAATATTCTTCGCAATTGCAAAAAAGTGATCCTGTTAAGGGTTTGCAGATTGATACGGTCCAAAGCTTATAATTTTTCCTTCCAATTTCAAAAATGAATTCAAAATTTAATCAAAAAAACTGCGAAAGCAAACTATTTTTTACATTCTTAAGTTTTGAAGATTTCAGAAATTAGTGTCACTAATACAGGTTCAGCTTACTAAAGCTGGAGGAATATTGCGTTGGAGTAAATTAAAGGTATAAATCGTAAATATGATAATTATGAAATCAGGCAAAAATCTTCTCAGCTACAAATTATATTGTTCCTAAAAGTTTTTTGTGTTTTTTCGTTTAATAGTTTTACGTGGCATGATTATAAATTCTCGGGATTACCATTCCTCATGGTTAAAAAATAAATACACTGACAAAATTATAGTTTTCCAACTCCTTCTTTTGTTACTATTTTTTCATTGGAACTTTGATGGTAATCCCTACAAAAGGGCATGTTTGTATATTTCCCGGAGCGTCGCCCTCAATTAATCAAAGCAAACAAGTTCCTGTTATTTCACCGGGAAAACTACCCGCAGAGCGTTCACGGTGCGTCACTAAACATGCAACCAACCCCCGACAATTTCCAAACGAAGGAATAACACGATTTGTTTCCATCGCAGGGTATGAGGTACGTAAACAGCATGGATCACCGGCCGACGTAGACACACGCGAGCAGTAAAATTATTTTACGGCGCGGTAAATAATTGAGGAGCCCACCAAAAGCAATGACTCTTGAAGTGGGGCGTGGAATTCAATTTAATTTTGAGTGACGTTTATTTCCAAATTGGATTACGTGAAATTTTAAAGTAGCAATTACAGGGAAATAGTTAAATAACACGACTATAAATACAGAAGGCAAAACTGTCGTGTAGGTATATAAAATAGCTCTTAAAATAGCATAGCTCTAGCGTACCAGTTTGGTTATGTATAACAAATCTTAATTTCATTTCAATTAATACATATATTAGCTGTTTTATTATTTTTTCGTGCTACAATACTGTTATACTATTGTAACCGGTCTAAACAGAGGAATGATAAATCATATTTAACGGCCGGCGGCCGTTATTTTTGGCTGACGCTTACTTTCGCAGTTATTCTCGGCTAACGCCTCGGCTTAATAACTACAATCACGGCTGGTATTTGCTCTGTATCGGACTTGTACCGCTAATAAGTATAACAAAACGCTTTCTTTTCTATTTCTTTAAATAAAATTTCGCAACCATTAAGCCCAAACTCTTTATCCCTACGCACTTTAACTGACACATTCCAATTTCCACCTACACAGAAATACGGGGAGCCGGGACGTACGGCTTTCCACCGTCCTCACATTTTTTCTCAGGCTTCATCCGACGTTTGGGGCGAATTTTCCTCACCCAAGGCGAGCCAGAGATAACGGACGGTTATTTTAATGAAGGCGCTCGTTATCAGTGAAGCCCTGAGGGGGCAGAAAAACTGGCTGGGGGATTTCCGTGCGATCGTCTTTCCAGAGACCGACGAGAAGAGATCATCTGCATACTTCTTCGGGCGCAGAAATGCTTCCGTGGGTTATTGATAAGGCTAACAGTTAAAGGGCTCCTGGACGATTAATGATATGGGACAATAAAGTTGCTCAATATTATCGGGCTATAATGGTTGCCATCATATTTTCTATAATATAACGATCAATAAACATTTTAGACACGTCATTAATGTTAGGAAATTCGTGTACGAGTCACTTCATTGATTATTTCGTTATTGCTATGAAAAACTGATAGATTTGTATACGAAATAGCACCTAACTTTTGTCGCATAAATCCATATTTCTACATAAAATTTCATCCATTTGTTTTAGGTGCAACAGCATTTTTTGTTGCATACTTTTACATATTTTAGAATTACTGGAAGAAGAGTCTAGTTTTTGCAGGGTATTCGGCCGGTTCCAATAATAGACGATTGAATCGGTTATATTTTTGTTCAATCAGTTTTCAGGAAATCCTAAATTGATACGAGTATATACCGGATCTTGCACCTTACGCAATCGGCGAAAATTAGTTAAGATCGTATTTTAAGGAAAATCTACGTATTTTATTACAAATTGATGCAACAATGAAAACAAAAGTTTTATCTACCATCTGAGAGCTTGATGATTAAGATTTAAGATTTCAAAATTACCCTTGTCTCCCCAAAAGGGGCGGTGAGGTTGGTCTAATTTTAGCACGAGTGAATGAGCCTCCTAAAATATATTACTGTCATCTAGAACATTTTTTCTACGATCCTTATTTTTATACAGGGTGGTCACTTCTACGACGCCCACTATTAGGATCTATTAAACGGGAATATATACACAGTTGGTCAAATGTGAAAAAAGTTTCATATTTTTATGCCTTTTAATATTCTGAAAAGAGCAGAGCATCTTGCATAGTTCCTGAAATATCCCTGAAAAACCGGATTTTTTTAATGCTATTAAAATCAAATATTGCGGTCGTAAGAATATAAAAAGTTGACCATGAAAATTTGGGCATCTAGTTGGCACAGAAAATGTTTGGCACTGTCATCAGAAAGCTCACGTCGAAAAATGTAAGAGTGCCAAGTTTCGTAAAATTTCCTTCAAAAGTAAAAAAGTTATAAAAGAAACAAGAAAGTGCACTTTTTCAGTTTTCAGCATTATTTCAGGAACTGTGCAAAACATCCCGGATTTCGTTTCAGTATATTGAAAGGCACGAAAATGAGAAACTATTATCCCATTTGACCAACTCTGTATATATTTCCGTTTAATAGATCCTAATAGTGGACGTCGTAAAAGTGACCATCCTGTATATATTTCGATGTCTTCCCTTAAATGGATCCCCGATATAGTCAAAGTGTTTTGACAAAAATGTAATGCAATTTGACTTGTAACCTGTTGACATTTGAAAACCAGGAATATCATTTGACAAATGGTGAAAAAAAATGTCAAAAAGGGAAAAGTGAAGATGAAGACTATATATAAATTGATTGGTTTTCTTGCTGTGCGATTAAATTTGAGTATGACTATAGTAACCCAACCAACCTTTGATCTTAATTACAAATCTACAAAAAACTTTTTGAAATGATTATGTGTTTTAATACTAATTATCTACACCCCTATAATACATATTGTCACATAATTCGACTTCTTCAATCACCTTCTAAATATGATTGGAATTTAAGGTGGCCATATTAATAATCCCCAAAATTAAAATATACTTTTGTACCAATAATATTAACTGATGATACACACAGCTACAATTTTATCTAAAAAAACGTTTATAGATCGAGAAAAAAAAGACCATTTGAACGTGGATTTGATCCTGAAAGCAATGAAAAAAATTAAAATAGATTTTAATGTGGCAATATTAATTAAGTGTTTCAATCATAAAATCTTTAGTTTTATATAGAAAAGTTTCCGTTAGAAATTAAATTATCAATGGAGTGCAATTTCAATCTTCTTTGTAGTGAATTTGCATAATTAATTATGATCTAATATAAAAATATGCGTACAAAAAATTAATTCCCATAATAGACTTCATAAACAGAATTCAATTACTATAGTCTTATATATTATGATAAAACGACGTCAACATCGTAAACGAATTAAAAACTAGGATAATGAGGTCACGTGCTATAAACTTTGTTACTTGGAATCATAAACAAAACACATGTTTACTACACGGTAATCGATGGATCACTTTTTTTTCATACACACGAATTTATGAGAATGTTACATTTTTACGTTGTTTTGCATAGTTAACTTTGATAATCATAGAAATATGACGCATGGATATATATATTTCAAATATTCCAACACGAATTATTGGCCGTGATGTAAAAAAATATTCCTAATAATGTTCCCTCGTAAAAAATAGAATTTGTTTTTAATATGAATCACTTTTTTCAATTCGCTATATTAAAATGCTCATTATGTATATTGAATCTCATCGTTAAAACTACACTTGAATCGAATGGTTGAATAAAATGTTTACAGAGAGAGAGAAACAGATTTATTTAAGAACCATGTACATATATACATGTACATATATTTTGTGATCAATTGTGATTCCAAGGTAGGTGGTAGAAGGTTGTAGGTAGATGTTATTGTTGTTTAGGATGATGTATGGAAATGTTTACATCACGTTATTCTCTATAACCATAAAAATAGGTAAATTCGCACTATCCTTGAAATGTTGAAATTAAGATATGCTAATTACTTATTGCAACTGCCAAAAGTGATTTACGACGTCCAGTGAGCCAGAAACCCCATAGTTTAGTAGTAGTGTAAACTATGGGGTTTCTGGCTAACTGGTCATCGTAAATCACTCTTGGCATTTGCAATGAGTAATTAGTATATCTTAATTGCAGTAATTTGGGTACATGTCGTATTGCCTTCATTGTAATTACTCATTGGAGCTGTCAAAAGTGATTTACGATGTCCACTGAGCCAGAAACGCCATAGTTTACACTACTCATACTTATTATCAACCTTGAGTTTAATACTTATTTATATATCAAGTCATAATAGTTATCTATTACTAAGAAAATTATAGACAAATATTTAAAAAAATAGTAATAAAAAAGTATACTAGTATACGATGTCCACTGAGCCAGAAACCCCATAGTTCACACTACTCACACTTATTATCAACCTTGAGTGCAATGCTTATTTATATATCAAGTTATAATAGTTATCTATTACTTGATGAAGTAGTTTGTCAAAAGTGATTTACGATGTCCACTGTGCCAAAAACGCCATAGTTTACACTACTCATACTTATTATGAACCATGAGTTTAATACTTATTTATATATCAAGTCATAATAGTTATCTATTACTAAGAAATATTATAGACAAATATTTAAAAAATAGTAATAAAAAATTATACTAGTAGTGTAAACTATGGGGTTTCTGGCTCACTGGACATCGTAAATCACTTTTGGCAGTTGCAATAAATTATTAGCATATCTTAATTGCCGTAATTGGGGTACTTGTCGTATTGCCCTCATTGTAATTATTACTCATTGCAGCTGTCTAAAGTGATTTACGATGTCCAGTGAGCCAGAAACCCTATAGTTCACACTACTCATACTTATTATCAATCTAGAGTGTAATGTTTATTTATATATCAAGTTATAATAGTTATCTATTACTTGATGAAGTAGCGTGTTGACATTATTTTTAGCTATTTAATACATTAGAGCAAAGTTCATGACCTATTATATACAAAAATTTCCCTGAAATTGTATAAATTGTTTTAATATTATTCATTGTTTTGAAATTTTGATGTAGTCACAATAATATACTAGTCTGTTACAAAAAAATAGGTTCCTAAAAAACAACCCAAAATGAAGTATCGATTCATGATTAAATTAATAAATATAAATTAACAGTTCAGTTTCAATGTACGAATTTTGATTTATTTATGCTGGGGAGATATCATTTGAAGTAACAGGAGTCCTGAAAATGTTTTGCAAATATGTTTTGCAATATCTTGTTGTTAGTTGTTAATGGTTGTTTTGACGATTGTTTGATACTATGTAACGACAGTGTTTACAACCCCAAGCTGTAAAGAGCGGCCGTCAAATCGTAATAATATATTTAGCAACGTAAATATATTCCCGAAGAGGGACAATTTACTTGAAATAAATAAATAAATAAACGTAAATCTCAACTTTATTTGTTGAAATTGCTGCAATTTATAGTTTATGTTATGGGACAATTTGTATTACTTGAGATCTGCATGCTATAAAAGAGAGGTACATTAGATTGAAGTTGATGCTTCAAGATAATTATGGCTTGAACTAACACGAATCCCTTGCTTTGACTGCTTCAGTGGTGTAGCCATAAATCCATGGAACATTTAATTTGCAACTGTCAACTTTTTTCTTCTAACATCTTCAGGAATGTCTTCATCGCAATTGCTTATTGAGTCCATTCGTTTCAAATCGTTTCAAACTATTTGCCGGGCCAATTGGATATATGAATTGAACAAATAATGTTTCGGTTGATGACTTTTGTTTATATAAACAAGGGTTGACAGTGACAGCCTTCTCGTTATCGTTTTTTTTATGAAAAAAATTATTTAAAAAAGAATAATAATAAACGAATCATAGAGATATTACAAAAAATTGTACAAACACGTCCGTTAGGACCTTTACTGCCTCGCCAGTATTATATGACCCGCTCTACAAGCTCGTCTCACAAACTTTTGGCTTGGCTGTAAAGGCTGTCTTAACGGACTTCTACTGTAAAATACTATAACTTTCATCTGGAATATTTTTCCGACGATGCTTGTTTTTCGAGATATGATGAAATCATATGATCGAATTATCGTCAAGGGCAGAAGGACTAAGGCCGAGAGCCCATTGCCAGGAGCAACCTATTTCATACAAAAATCATGTTACTCACCCTGTAATGTACCCGGGCAATAAATTTCTTATTTATTTATTTTCATGTCTTCACTTAATGGATCACCCGGTATACCAAATGCTTTTCATATTTATATTATTATTTTCATAAATAAATATCCAAATCCAAATCCAATTCCTAATATTTCCATATTTATTAAAGTATGTATTATATTAATAATTATTATTATATTTATAAAGTCTATTGTAATTTAATAACAACTAATCATTAGAAAAGTAGTGCTGACAATTATTATTTAATAAGATAACAATATAGATCATTGTTGTTGTCATCATTAAAGAAAGTAGTGGAAGGGTATGTGGATGAGTACACTCTAATTTGCTTGCCTAGTGAAGTACTGATCAAATTTTAAGCCTCAAGAAGCCACAAAAGTTTGATTTTCTTCAGGATATCAGGAAATAGTTATTTACGTTACAACAATGGTGTAAGTAATGATTAACTGAACGAGCTGACAATTTTTAGCACTAGCCTTCGAGAATGGCCAACAAGTTCAGTTAATTTACTTTCCATATGTGCTATGAAGGAAATACGAATGTTTTTCTACTCTCGTTTAGTACTGAAATTGCAAATGTACGTACAGTTGAACCATTTGGCACGAATACGTACACAAAAATGTCTAGCATTGCAATACATATTAGGATTTTCGATTATTATGCACTTTGAACTATGCACAAGTGGCGGATGGGTTGAGTAGCCCGAAAAAGCCAATCATAAAAAAAAAAATAAAAAAAAAAAAAAAAAAAAAAACTATGCACAATGCATGAGACGTGCATCACCTACATTATTGGAGTTTCTCGAGATATCTAGAGCTGATATTTGAAGAGCATTAAGGAGCTTTATGTAGCATCGATATGGACGCTGGAGGAGCTCAAACGTTGCCAAGAGAATTAGTTGTAGAAGCTGAGCAACTTGAAGTTTCAGATAATATTAATTCTACAGTATTCATTTCTTATATCAACTGAAGTGCTAATCGCAATTGTACTATCAATATTGATGTATGTCAAAATATAAAAATAAAATCATCATTCGCAATTTTCAGTTTTTTTGCGATATTTTGAAAACTAAAAATGGTCGTTGTTGAATTTTGTTTTTAGATTGTTAATCAGCATTAATATCGGCAAATTTTCCTTAGTTTATGAATCTCAGTTTTGTTTAATATTCTTCATACAGCATTAATACAGGCAAATTTTCCTTAATTTAACTGAATTCGTACTGTTTAAGATGTCATTCATTTTTAATTATCTAACAAAACATGTATGGATCTCAGTTTTGTTTAATATCCTTCAACTAAATTATATATTTCTTAACACTTACAGTGTTATTCATAAAAATAAATACGCCGCGGTTCATTGACGGTTTAATATTAGCAACCTTGGCAACCCTTGGTAAAACACCGCTATACTACTGATAAACCATAGTTTATTTTTTTATGAATAATGCTGTAAGACTTTTTCTTACCACATATATCACATATTACTGTAAAATTTTATGTCTATAAAAATAATTATTGAAAGTATTTTTCCATATCCCCCTAATTTTAATAAACTCCAGCTAAAATTATTGAAACAGAAACACAGGAGCTTCAACATGGCAATCACAAATGAACAACATATATGGTATTTTAATTTAAAAAACTATATTTATACATTTATACCAAGAAACATTAATAAACGTATTATGATTATTATTATTATTATCATAATTGTTCAATAATAGTAATAATAATTCATAAAATTATATATAAAATATAAAATTCTTTTTGATACTTATTGCTGAGTTTTTGGTTAACTGCTCCCGTCATTCACCTATGACAGCTTCGAATAATAAAGAGTGATTTTATTGATGCTCATTGAGCAATGTTGAACTCAGGTATTTAGATAGAAAAAAAAACTCCCTGCGGATCCCGAAAAGGGTTTGAAATTCATATTTCACCCCTTGGACGTCTGTTCCGCGTAGCGGGAAAACGCCGCGTTTAGGGTGAGCAAAGCGAGGACGATCGTGTGACAAAAGACAATAGACTTCAAATGGAATCCTGGAGGTATCGAGAAAGTTTTCCCTTGTATTTGTATCTTCTCCTCTGTGTGTGTATGTGTGTGTGTGTGCGGGGGTGTACGTGAGGATGTATGTGTGTTTGCGTCCCAGGGAGGCGGGAGGTGGGACGGGCGACTCTGCCGCAGCGATCCGTTTGAAATGCCATTTTAAACGGGACCGAGCGGAATTACTTTATTTTATTTTCAAACAGCGCTCAACTTTGCGGCGCCATTTATATATTTTTCTATTTATTGTTCCTTCTTTTGTTTTCAATAAAAACGGAAACAATTTATCGAATTCGAGTCCGCGGGAAAATAAAATATTGCCCCTGCCATTCTCCCCGCACGATTATCGCAAACTTTTTATGGCTGTAACGGTGCGCACATTTTTTCATGAGGCTTACGTGCTTGACACACGTGGCGACAAATATCTTAATGTATCAAATTACATATCAATAGTCTTCAAAACTTTGCACGGTGCACGTACAAATATCAATGGCTCAAAACGCGCTATTTTTGTATTCACACCAAATGCCAGTCAATTGAGCGATCGGTCATTTGCCATTTTTTTCTGCACAAAATGTGCAATTCATTTTTGAAGAAAAGAACTTAGACATTCTATTTTCATGCTATATTTTTGAATAGATATTATTAGAATAGACTGGTATTATATAAATAGACAAAATCAAAGTCGTCGAAGCAGAATTTGCTAGCAAGCGCACAATGGTTAATACAAATACAATGGATTACAGCGAGATAGAACTGTTCTTGTTATATTACATTATACATTACGAGTATATAAATTACGAAGTTTCTCACTAATCAACGCTATTTTGCTCCAGAATGCATCCACGCTGAAGTCCTGGGGGTGGCAATCTTTGGAGATTGGATCATGAGTCACGCTGTCGACACAAACGCCGCATTCTAACCACGAACACTTCCGATATATTGGATTTGGGTACGCCCTGTGTACGCGGCTTGTGACCAAGCTTTCAGGAGTGGAATGGTGAAGATTACGGGGTCTCGTGATCGAAGTTTAAAAACGCACCACTGATAAACTCGCACCGCATTACAAAGTGCCGGCGATTACATGATCACGATAAGCCTCGCTGATGCCGCTAACCGCTAACCGCAACAATAGCAACATGCACGGACCCGATAATTGGTTGCAATTCATGTATGTGATGCGTAAGTAATTGTTTTTTGTGCAGAATAACATATATTACGATGTTAATTAAACATGTGCTCTGATGAGTAGCATACGTTACCATTATGTATGTGTAGAATTTGATTAATAGTATTCGAAGTGTAAACCGACGACTACCGGATACAGAAAAAATAAGAGCTGGAGATGATAACTGTAAACTTGATGTCTGTAAGTTTGATGTAACTTTTACGTCTATAGTGCGACTACTGAGTAGGGTATGAGCACTCATGTATCTTCCAAACAAATCAGCGGCAATTTGGTCTGCTGTGGAGAATATTCAACGAAAAAGTCATTAAAAAGAAAACCGCCTGAATTGAGGTGGAATCAAATTTAGAACGTGTGTCAGTAATACAAATACTCTTATACTTTTCTAGATAAAATAAAGCTTTACGATGCGCGGGCAATGTATTGTTGAATGGACTATAGTCCCAACATCTGACTATGAATGTATTATAAAAACTAACCTTGACACGACAGCCTATAACACTGGTCAACAATTTTTTTGTCCCTTAGACCATAGAATATTATGCACTGATTTACGAACGTCAAAAATATGTTTCTAGCACGTCAGGTTTTTGTGATATTTCAATGTTTGCAAAATGTATAACTTATTTTTTTTTCGGGGTGCAAGACCGATTCCGATGATTTTTTATGGCAATACTGGATTCACATTTCAGTTTGACAGCTACTACTGTCTACTGTCTGTTTACTACCTGACCTTCGTCTTTGAATTGTCGAATTTGGATTTCATTTGGTCCATTGTCCGTATTCGCATTGATTTTGCATTAAATGCAAGCAGCACACGTTTCCAAGCTTCATCCTGCAGCAAAAATATGGCATGTAAATAAAATAAATAGTAAAGTGTTTATATGAAACTTACCTTTTCTTCATTAGAAATTTTACTTGTTTTACATTATATAATGGGTATTTCTTTCCGTATCTCCTTCAACAGCATTAAATCCTCCCCATTCGTAAAATTGGAGCCTCGGTATCATTTTGTAGCACTTGCGTTAGACATACTAATTCACTTAGAATTCCCTTCACTGAACATAACCTCACAAACTGTTGAAAATCGCGGCTTCAGGCCGGCCTACACTACTCGACTCGAAAAAATTGTGCTTTTGTTAAAGATTTATTTTGAAACGGACAAGACTTTAAGTAGCGCTAAATGCTTACTTTTGTTAAAGCTTTTTAAAGTAGTTTATTATGAAATGGGCTGTTATGTTGTATTGTCATTCATAGAACTTTATACAATTTTTTTAACAGATTTAAGCTGCATTAGTCAAACTAACCCAAGCTCAGAAACTCGTTTTTTAATATAAGTACTTATTGTATTCAAACCAAAAAAATAAACAATTATAAAAAATGTTTAAACTTTAACACGATTCGATGCATATTCATTCAATTGGACACTTAAATAGTTTAAAGTAGTTTTAAACTGCAGGATGGACCGTCAGTCGCTCTACCATTAAAAACATAAAATTCAGTGGCGTAGTCAGGAATTGGGTTACGGGGGTTAGAACCCCCCCTCATCGCTACTATATATTTATCTCTTCCTTTGAAATCGTAGCTTGTTTAAAATTATTTAGAAATCTGGGCCCAATAAATAATAATAATAATATCATTTATTGTATCCAGATTCAGTAGTTGTTTGCTCTATTGCGTTTTGAAAGCCCTAGAGATTTGTCCCTTTAATTTATTATCACCCTTTATAATAATTCGCATTAAAATACATTCTACAATATATTTTTTAGAAGGCGGAAAGACCCTATGGGGTCGATAGTCTAATAAAGATTGTTTATATATATATATATATATATATATATATATTTTAGTTAATTTTAGTATACATTTTTTTTTTTTGTTATAAGGATGAAAACCGAAATATTTCACCCCGTTATGTTTCAAAATTGTACTAATTGTACCTTTAATATTAATGGCAAGTAACAGCCCATTTCATAATAAACTACTTTGAGACACTTTAACAAAAGTGAACTTTAAGTAAAAGTAAGCTTTAAACGCTACTTAAAGTTTGGTCCGTTTTGAGGGCCGGTTCCATAATATCACACAAAAGTCTCCTTTATAGCTTACAGTCAATTTCATAATAAATTTAAAGTGACTTTAAATTTTAAAGCACAGTTTAATTTTCAAAATGCGTTTCATAACACAAATTTATCCTTTAAAGTTGACTTTAATGTAAAGGCCATTGAACCGGACCAAACTTTAAGTAGCGTTTAAAGCTTACTTTTACTTAAAGTTCACTTTTGTTAAAGCGTTTTAAAGTAGTTTATTATGAAATGGGCTGTTACTATAATAAAAATGTCCACTTTAAAGTCTGCTTCTGTTCCATATCATAAAAGACACTTTTTCGTAAAGTGACGTTTAAAAATTAATTAAGGAACACGTTACAGTACTTACAGCCGGTTCCATAATGGTATTAAAGTTTTCTTTAAACCGAAAAGGTCCTTTTAAGTACTGTAACGTGATCCATAATTGATTTTTAAACGTCACTTTACGAAAAAGTGTATTTTATCATATGGAACAGAAGCAGACTTTAAAGTCGACTTTTCTCTTAGGTAAGCTTTACATAAAGGAGACTTTTCTGTGATATTATGGAACCGGCCCTTAAAGGCACTTTTTCGGTTTAAAGGAAACTATAATACCATTATGGAATAGGCCATATAAAGTGGCCTTCACATTAAAGTTAACTTTAGAGGATAAATATGTGTTATGAAACGCATTTTGAAAATTAAACTGAGCTTTAAAATTTACTTTAAATTGATTATGAAATTGGCTGTAACTAATTTATTGTTAAATTTAAATCTGAAATTTAATAAATTAATCAACCATTGACTTTTTTATTTTTGCTGCTGAAAAATATTTTTCGACTTACTTTTAAAGACCGTTACCTAGCAACCAGCCTTTAATAAAATGATACGGTTTTCGTCCAGATCTTCATACCGAAAAATACTATCTTATGATGCAATCGAATAAAAAAAAAACACCAATTGCAGTTTGAATTTTTTTATACACTTTAAATAGCCTGATAGATTAAAAAAATCCACGTAGTTATTAAGAATACAATAATTAGAAATTGCAAAAATCAAGATTTTTCGGATATTTGATATCTAGTTCTATTCTATTATCTAGTAATAGTTCATTCTAAGTTTTGGCACAAACATGGCACATATGAAAGTATAATGATTCTCCTCAGAAATTGCTTAAATTTTGAGGTTTTTAAAATATTTATGAATTACTCCTATAAATTCTATAGAAGGTACATGGCGGATGCGCCGGGCTATATTTTTTTATCCATTGATCCATTTTTAATTCTGCAGCCACATTTTGTTTGTACATCACGGAAACTGGTATATAGGCTAAGTTAGGGCTCCGATTAATTATCATTTCTGGCTAAGGACATTATAAAGATTGTTCAGTTTTACTTTGAAATAAATTATCTATAGTTGCATGAAACCAAAAGACAGTTCCAAATTCCTCGCTAATCCTGGCTGGTTATATAACGAGATTTCGATTTTAAGATTCAATATTCAATTTTTTTTGTTTATTTATGAAAAGTATTGACAATTTTCCTGAAATTATTATGTTGTGATGATATTAGGGAGTATTAATAAAATGTTAACCTAAAACAATAAAATTTTGATGTTGCAATTTGGGCAAATTTAGGTAGCAAACAGCAGAAAGTTTATAGAATACATATTGTTCACAATGAGTGTCCTGGTAACAAGCAACGAAGCTGGGATTATAAAACAATTCCGGAAATAGTCCATATCTGCATTGAAACAATCCCTGTAGTCATATAGGGAAATTTCTTCAGATTTCTGAATAATTAATACGATTTCGAGAAATTTCTCAATCATTTCGAGATCACTAAAATCATAAAATTTATAATGATTGTCAATCACATACATTTTTTTCATTCTCTAAATTTCTTTATATTTCCTAAAATCCTAGACATTTTCCAATAATTTCCAATAATTATTACGATATCTATTTTAATTTACATTAATTGTCAAAATATCCCAATCATTTTTTTTAGATTTCTACAGATTCGAAAGATTTTGAAAGTTTTGGAAATACTATGTCTAATTCTGTTGTCAGTAACAAGTTAATAATTATACTTCTGTTTCTTTACGATTTAAAAAAAAAATCAATAACTGCCAAAATATCTCAATAATTTTTGAGATTTCTACAGATTTGAAAGATTTTGAAAGATTTGGAGAAAAGTGGTGTTAACCGGTTAAACTTTATAGCTAATTCAAATAAATTAAAATTTATTTCGTAAATTTTATTGCTTTTCAAAAATTTGTGTCAGCATCTTCTTTGTAGTCGCATGCACGTAATGATCGTTACCTATTTTCAGGAAATAAATATTAACAATGTGAAAAAAAAAATTTAAAAAAAAAATTATAGTAAAAAGTTACTACTGTTTTGAATGGGCAACTCTGTACAATAGATTATTTTTAAATATGATATTTAAAAGAAAAATTGAACAGAATTCGATAAAACATTAATTTTCGAGAGGACCTTGAGAGCAGTGTTTTGCAGTGGTCGGAGTCGAATATAGGTGGGTCGCTACAAAATATTGAAGGTACGTATATTTTTATATATTTAAGATTTAAAACTAGAAGGATATAGAGAAAGTAAAAAAAAATATTAATAGTTCAAATTCAAATAACTATGCTGATTTCACATTAGTGAATCTTAATTGTTTACCTGAGATAGTTGCATATATCTGTTGTTTTGCATAAATTAAAAAAAAAAAAAAATCGTTGGGGATAAAGTGGATCGCTATAGATTGGGTCTCCAAAATGTGGGTTGCAATATTTAATAGTTTGGGAAAATCTGTTTTAGATTATTAAATAGTTAGTTTGTAAACTACACTAGGAGTCAAATATGTATAAGAACTGTTCATTATTTGACTTAGAACGTCGAAGTTTTTCATTAACCTTGGCATGTTGAATATCGTAGAATATGTTCTAAAGAAGAACATTCTATGAAAAATTTGAAAAAACATTTGATTAGTCAGAATCTTCATAATTGCATAGTTTTAAATTGTAAGTACAAAATTATGTACTGCATTATTAATAATATTATCGATATTTGATTTTCGCCGAGTTTAAAAACAATTACAACTACAAAGTGCTTTCTCACATTTTCAATTTTGCATAGGTGTCATGTACGTGCTAGGTGTTGACGATGTGTCGCATGTACACGCAAACGCTTGTATGCAATTCGCCTCGAAACGATTTCAGCACATGTTATTTACGATCTCTGGGTTGCTCACGATAGATTTATGTGCACAGAACGGCAGTGCAATAGATCATAAAATGTATGCGGGCGTAATCACGCACCTCGTGCAAATGACGAATTTATTATTCCTCCAGAGGCGCGTGTAGAATTCTAGTTTACACCAAGAAAATTCAAATAAAATACAATTTCTTGAAAATGTTCATGTTTAGGTTTTATCAATAAACGTTTTTATTAAATTTAAAAAAGAGGTTATGTAAATGTATTTTTTTATTTTATTGTTATTTAAAATAACATTTGTACGGTTTTTCCAACCGAAGGATGTTGTTTTTTAAACTTATACTTTTACTGTGTCCAATCAGTCATTTGATTCAGCAGTGGTCAACTAAAAAAATGTCGACATAAACTGATTTTTCCAATTTTTTTACTTAATCTCGTTTCCTATCTACCCGAGATGTATTACTAAAATTTATATATCGGCTATTCAGATGAAAAGTGACAGTTTTAATGTCAGTACTACTACACGACCTGTAATGATATTTAATTGTAGTAGGGAGTCTACAAGGCGCTAAAAATACATGTTTCTGTAACATATAATTGATTCTCTATCATTTCTTGAAGAAGGCGGACTTGGATTGTGGTCTGAGGAAGCGTGGGCATCAGTTCACAGAGATTTTCTAATCCCTGGAAATACTTTACTTCACGCCTTATAAACCTTTTGAGACCGCGTTGATAAAAGTCGAATTTATTAAAAATATTTTAATACATGTATGCAATGCGTGTGTAGAATTTACTTTCAGACTTATGTCACCCATTAAATATTTATTCCTGAAAGCGCAGTACATCTCTCGCTGCACGTCATGTTTACCTTCCAAGTCCAATTGAATACGTACCTCCTTTAACGTGCATTCAATGTCCGTGCCTGGTTTGCAAATAGAGATTACACTCGTATAAGCACCGCGGCACTAAAACCACCTCTCCCAATAACATGTACACCGCGTTTACCAGCACTATCATGCAATCCTCTCAAGTTAGCACACATAATGCAATTATTAATCCCACATAAGGTATATGTGTTCATTACACTAGGCACGGAATATATGAATACATTTGCACTCCGCAATTCCCCGTTTACGACTCCTCCGGCGGCAACTCTTTCTAATTAATTGATACCGAATGGGAATGAATAGTTGAGGGACTAACTCAATTACAGATGAATATTTGATGGGATAAAGTTGTTAAGGGTTTTTATGTTTTCTCTCAAAATTATCATGATTGCATTTGAAGATGGTACTACTATGCAGTGGGATTATTATTATTCAGTACACTATTTGCAATATGAAACAATTGAGTAGCTGCAAGAATTACAAAAAGAAAAACGTGGAATTTCCATATAAAAAACATAATTATAGTAATGTATAAAGTATAATGTTTTAATTTTTAAAACTTAATAGAAATCGTATACGTCGAGGTTTCTTAACAGTATACAAGTGTACTGTATTGTCCAAAAATTCCTCTGTGGGAACTTCAGGTCCTTCAATGCTTATCACCATACAATGCATTACTGTTCTTTATTTACTGAATTACTCAGTATTCTGTTCATTGAACAGAACGATCTTTCTACTGAGACAAGACAAAAAGGATTTAACAGAGCTTTTGTAACTCATAATATCCCACGTCAGCTTCCAATATTTTTGACACAGGGCTTTCGTCTGCTGTATATGTTTTGCTTTCTTGCATAGACTTGATAAAATAATTATAAGATTTCAGATCTGCACGTACAGCTTCTGCGTTGAGAATCGAAAAGTTGTCACAAAACTTTCTGACTTCAGTTTCTTTTAAACTATATAATGACTAATAGGTCTCAAATTTACTTGCAAATACCACAATATCTATTAATTTGTCATTAAATCTATCTTTTGCAGATGCAAATGTTTTCCTTGGATCTTCATCATTAATCAGGTACCGTTCAGATCTAATGTCCATTATCTTGCATAAAACATTTTTTTGCAAATCACTATAATTGCATTCACACTGCCTTGCAATATCTTTTAAATGCAACTGTTTAGTAGCAATCAATGGGATAACTGTCACTAAACTCAAATCGTTCCTTCGTAAAGCATTGCTGAGGTAAGAAAGTGCACTAAGTATTTCGTTCATCAGATAGCAGGTGAGGATAAAGCTTGCATTTCTTTTTTCTAATAAAATACTTCATGAAAATGATGCAAGGTCTGCTCCTTCGTGAATGTGCTCACAAGCTATCAACATTGATTTTATTCTCCAAAAGATAACGTTCACTATTCTGTAGTGAGATAACCATCTTACTTCAATGAATCCGGGTAACTTGAAAATAGGATCAGTGATTAATGCTTGAATTTCATGCAAACTATTTTCTTTTAAGGCCATTTATTGAATAGCTTGTTATGTGCTTTACAAAAAACCGTTTGACTTTGTGGTTTCTATTTCTGCAGGAAGCTGCTGCCAGCGATAAGATATGCGCTCAATCGTGTATATAAAGAACAGCTTAGTTTGCCTTTTCAGATAGATTTCTTCTTTCCACGTCCAACATTTCTAGCCATATTAGAAACACCATCAAATCCAAAGGCAATCATATTTTAATAATTTAAATCAAGATCAGTTAGCTCCTTATCGATAACTTCTGCAATAGTTTGTGCTTTTCATTAGGGATTTTTATTATTTCCAAGAACTTTTCGTGGGCACTACATTTTCTACAATTATGAACATTATCATAACAATTATAAACATTATAAGTTCAATTTCATTTCCTAATGAAGTGGTTTCATCTGCCAATATAGAGAATTTCTCTTTTTTCAACGTTTTCTTCAACTCCTCTCTCAAAACGGATAGATACCAGTAGTTTAGATGCAGTGTCCTTGCTGCAGTAATTCGATCTCACTTTGAAATTTTCTCCATATTTTAAAATCGTCACTCAACTTATCAAGTTTTTTTTTCAGCCTTTCATCCAGTTTTTCATATTTAGTTGTATGGGCTACTGCTTCCTGTATCAAAAAGTACAAGGCCCGCAGAAGTATTTTGGAACATTTTTGGTTTAGATTTGTTTCATTTCCACTCTGTGAATTATTTCAGCATTTATGGGTTTTTTCAAAGCTCGTCTTCTAAGGGTTTCCATTTGAACACTTATCGTGTGAGCTGGTGAATGTTTATGTTTTTTTAACTTGCCTTTTTGTCCCAAATCATTTTTAAATCATGTAAATGGAAAGGTTATAAACACAATACCAGTATTTTGCAACGCCTTTTCATCACTTTTCATGAAATTTCGGCGTAGTCTACAAAATGCATCTCCACTTTCTTCGCTATATTCTAGCCAACTATACTTCTGTTCCCAGCGTTTATTGTAGTTGCGTTCTTGGTTTTCGGATAATTTTACATTTTTAAATTCTGTAGGTTGAATTGTTGATGACACAAGCAATTTCTCAGTTGGCTCTTTATTAGCATCTACACTGTTAAACCAAAATAATGGTCTAATGTCCTTTTCATTTTATTATTCAGGAAAAAAATTGCATGCTTGTTTCTAACATAAAAATCATAAGAATCATAAGATGATTCTTAAATTTATTACTTGTCAGTTCAAAATCAAGATGTTCTTATATTGGAGATGAACTGTCCCTAATACAAAAATATGATGTGGGGTAGCACATGAGTTTCTCTATATTAACATGAATAATAATAACAATTAAATATTAAACGTAATTTTGTCCACAACGCAAGAGTGCTATGAAATTTTGTTTATTACAGAAAAATGCAGTTTAAGATTTAACTTTTATTAAAATAGTTTTTAAATATCTGCAATATTTTTCAAATTATTGACAAAAACAAAAATATGATAAAAGTTCTAATCTAATCTAACCCACTTCTGGTGGCAGGTTTTTTTCTAAAACCTTTTCAAATATAGATTTTGTCCAAAAATCTAAATCTAAATTTCCAAATTTTATTCAATTATAATGGGGTATTATTTGACTTATTGTGCCCACAAAGTTGTCAAATTCATACAGAAGCGTAGACAGACATTTTTCAAAAATAGTATTAATGAACCAAATGGCCCTTGATGCGGATATTTCCGTTGAATTCTGGAGTTCCAACATTTTCACGAAAACAAAACTTCCCCATAAACTTATGGAGAGGTATATGGAGATATATGGAGAAATTTAAAACAACATTACAAAATTAATGTCGGAATTATAAACAAACAAAAAAGATTTCAGTTTTGTCGAAACCCTAAAATGGGTTCATAAAGAACTATTCCCTCAATTGGGAACTAATTGGGGATAATTTTGCCCTGAATAATTCTATGTAAACTATGAAATGTATATACCGGGTGGTAACTTGCTAAACGCAGCATATATATAGATTTGCATAGTAAATTCTGCATGTTCAATAATTTGGTTTCCTGATTAATTTAGGGCTGGAGTGCATCAAAATTAATTATAGAAAAAAAAATGTGCATCCACATGTACTGTCGATTTTCAATTTACCATATTTTCAATCCAGGAAAACAGGAGAAATCGAACTGCCGCTTTACAAAGAATTTGTAAAGGTCCGGTATTGCCTCCCACGGAAACTGTCTTTTAATTATTAATTGCGCGCACAGACCTCCACCGTAGGCAACCGTACGCACACGTTTTTTAAAACGTGACGTGTTTTCCGTTCTACGTGTGATTTTTAAAAATCGTCGCGAGACGCTACCATGAGAAAGAGAAGCTGGTTACCTTCCCTATAGTGCAGACGTGCCACGAGGTCACAGTTTTCTTTGGTATATCACCAACCGGTTTCCGGGATTCAAAACGTGAACTCATTTAACCACCCTGAGAGGGATTGACGGCACCAAGCACAAGGCAAGGGAGGGTACTATACGACTCAACTCCATACGCTCACAACATAAGAGTAAGTAATTATACCCGACATTTTTCTTTTCGTAAAGACACGTGTCCGGCCATTGTTACTAAGGCCATGTGCTTTGCAGGCGTTTTTTGGGTAAGGGATAAGTGACCTAGCCAGCCAGATTCTTGGCTAGGGGCAACAAACATCCGGCCAGAGTGGTTCCGAGAATTGGAATCCAGCGACGGCGTTTCCCACGATCGCCGGCCGTCCGCCCGTCATAAGAACCAGAATCGTCAGTGAAGTCGCAGACGAGGAAGACAGGCCAGATCTTTATATATTTTTTGTTCTCATTTGTTACTTTAATTTCGTTTGATATATCGTTTTTTTTCTTTTGTGTAAAATTTGCGTTGCTTGTTTCGTGCCGTACGTGTTTTGCGCATTTGTAAGAAAGAGGTGGTTCTGACGGCCCTTCGAATCGCGCGTTACGTATTCGCGGGATTCGGCCGAATCTGGTGAAGGCGGCGCGATAGAGTTGCGGGCGGAGGAATTTATTTCAGGAAGCGTAGGCACGGTGTCCTGTCTTTTGTGTGAATAAACGCAGACATTTTACACCACAAAATTCACACGTGTTATTTTTTGTTCCCCCCACGTTTTCTCGGGCATCCTTTTCAGCAATCGGGCAATCGGGCATTCTTTTCAGTTTAACTTCCTCCTCTCATTGCGAGATTTAAATCTGGTGGTGTGGGCGCCAGATGGTCAGCCGTTGCGACAGTTCGTAATTTCTGAACTTCGCTGACTGTCTGCCGTCAACCCACGCAGGTAGGGTGGAGCCCCCCTTTGCGACGAAGTAGTGGCGAGGTTAAAATTACGTGGAGCCTTTTTTTAACCCCCCCCCCCACTCTCCGACACCGAGAGCCGGCCCTCGTCGCTGCTTCGAAGGGACCCTCCACTCGTTCCGCGGCCCAACGCGCTGATAGCCCTTCAGGCACGTCACAAGGTAGCTATTAATGTCTTTTTTTGACTCCTTTTTTGTGAATCGGTTGAATTATAGCTTCTTTCCACTCTCCTGGGATCTCTTCATCCTCCCAAATCTTCTTAATCAAGTTACAGATGTTTTCCACCATCTTCGAACTGCATGTTTTTAGCATCTCTGCTGTGATGGAGTCTTCCACAGGTGCTTTGTTGTATTTGAGATTTGCAATTATTTGTTTGATTTTATTTATATCTGGTGGCTTAGAGTCAACACCTGTTTTGGTTGTTATCAGCATGGCGGGAAGCCTTCAGCTGCTCTGCAGTTGAGTATTTCCTCGAAGTGTTTTGCTAGTAGCTCGCAATTTTCTATGTTATTTACTGCTATTTTGCAGTCCGGTTTCCGAAAACATATGTTCGGTCTCTGGTATTTTTGGATTACGTCCTTATATGTGCTGTAGTAGTCTCTGGTTTTATTTTTCCTAAAGTTTTCTTCTATCCTCCCTGTTGTGTCTTTATCATATTTTTTTTTTGTTCTTCTAATTATTTTACTCGTGTTTTTCCTGGTTTCTCGAAAGTTTTCATAGTCTATATCTAGTTTCGTCTTTTGCCACGTCCTTCAGTGTTTGGCCCTTTGTTCAATTTCTCTTTCACAGTCTAAGCTCCACCACTGGTGTCTTTTGGTCTTTTTACGGTGTGCCACCTCCTTTGCTTTTTCTACAATTGTGCTCTTCATGTTTTCCCAATTTGTTGTTTCTACACTTGTGATTTCTTGATATTTTTCCTTGTTGGTTTCTAGAAGTTCGTTGTCTACTCTGAATGTTCTGTTATGATTTCTTTCTGTTTTGTGCTTGTTAAGAACTAGTTTGATTTTTATTCTGGTTACACAGTGTCCGAGTCTATGTTTGCCGACCTTATGACTTTGACATTTAGTATTTCTCTTGTCTGCGATTTTGTTATTGCGACATGATCTATTTTGAACTCTCCCATTTTATTCCCCGGAGATCGCCATATCATTTTTTTCTTCGGTTGTCCTTTGAAATACGTGCTCATGATTTGTAGTCCGAAGTTTTTGCATATTTCTATTAGTCTCTTCCCGTTTTGGTTGGTATTTTTGTACACTGGGTGTTTGCCCACTACTTCTCTGTAATACCTCTCTTTACCTATTTGAGCATTGAAATCCCCTAACAGAATGATTGTCTCGCCCTCTTTGATTTTGATCAGTTCGTCTTCTAGATGGTCCCATTCTATTCTTACTTTTTCTGGATAGGTTTTGTTGTCTTTATATGTTGGCGCATGGCAGTTTATTATCGTGTATTTTTTATTAGCACACTTGAGTTTTAATATTGCCAGTCTTGAGGTTTGTGATTTGAAATCTGTTACGGAGTTTAATATTGTATGGTTTACCAGGAAACGTGTTCCTAGACAAGGTATGTTTTCTGCTACCCTTTGCCCTACTTTCCCCTTTAGTATTCTGTACCCATCCGTGTCAAAGGCTTCTTCGTCTATATATCTGGTTTCTTGCACTGCTAAAATCATTATATTTTGCTCTGTTAGTGTTTCAGTTAATTGTTTTGTTTTCTCTGCTTTCAGCATAGAGTTGATATTTAATGTTCCAAAATACGTTGTTTGCATAGGTTTTAGTTTGCTTGTTGAGGTTTTAATCGTATTACTTGTTGTTGTTATTGTGTTTGTTTTGTGAGATTGGCACTTACGTCCAATCTGCGCTTTGCAACTCTGGTTATTAGCCAGAGAGGGCTTCTTTCCTTTCTTATTTTTCATCCCCTTAATTCTCCTAATTTTCGTTTCCGTGTCTTTTCTGTTAGTTTTTTCCTTTATATCGTCCCACTCATAGACTTTCCCATTTACTATAATCTTCTAATAGCCCACTGTTGCTCTATTTCCTTTTCCTCTTTCATCTCTTGCCATGTCCCTTAATTTCTACTGGGTTTCCCTTTCTGTTGGTGTTAGATCATTTTCGATAAAGATATTTTCCCCCTTTAGATACTTTTTATTTGCCATTATCTTCGGTTTTTGCCTCCTTTTTATTGCTGCGTGTATTATTTTTCTTTCTGGTTTGCGTCCTAGTACAAAGGCTTCCGTTATCGTAGCTTCTACTCCTATTTTAGCTCTGATAAATTCTTCTACGTCAGTTTTTGTTTGGTTTTCCTTTGTATGCAGGCCTGTTATTATTATATTAAGTTTTCTTCTCTGTTTTTTTTTGGGATTCTACCGTAAATTCAAGTTTTTCGATTTTTACGTGTAACTCTTTTTTTTCGATTTTCCATTCCTCTTCTTTTTTGTCAATTTTATTTTTTAGTTTCTTTATTTCGTCTATATTTTCCTCAAAACCTTTATTCATATCTATTCTTAGAGCTCTAAGCTCCCCAAGAATCTTTTCCATATATTCTTGTTCTATTCTTACTTTGTTTTCCACCTTTGTGTTGCTTGTCGATTCACTTGGTGCTGTTTTCTTTACCGTTTTTTTACTTTCTCTAATGGCATCCGCTAAAACTGAATCAATTTCTCCCTCTGTGTTATCTTTACTTTTTCGTTTCCGTTTGAAATCGTTAGAGATTTTCCCTAAGCTATCCAACCTTGACCTGTTATTCTCCTCTACAATACTCTCCTTCAGCGTTTATTCTCCTCTGCTAAGTCTCTTTGTCACTTTGGTTGATTGCTTTTTTCGTGCTGCGAAAATTACCCGAATCGTCCGCTCGGAGGTTATGTACCTTATCAGCTTCCTTTGCAATTACCTCATTATTCAATTCTCCTTACTTACGTGTCTTTGGCTACACCTTACTGTCTTTTACTCCTCGTTCCCTCAATACCACTTTGCACTTTGAATTCCACCGGAAAAACCGACACTTACTGGAGACACGCCGATGACGATCACTGTCCGTATGTATCTCCCGTTTCAATTAATTAGGTTTTTTTTTTTTTTTTATTAATATTATTATTATTATTATTATTATACACAGAAACTTCAGAAGCAGCATTTTAGACAAATGATCGTCATGATCTAGGAATTTTCTTCCCCTTTAAATAAAAACCATGTCGATTGCTCATATGGGTTCTGCATCCGGCTGACGATAGTTGGCGCTCTGTGTAGTGTGACCGCGAATAACATATGTAATAACTATTAATATATTGCATTATTGTGTATTATATCAATAGATATTGGGTATTGGAGTGATTGCGGAGTTGAATCATGAAAAAGTTAGTAGTTTTGTGGAGGAAATTGTGTAGCCTTAAAATAAAAGTAATGGAAGCTCGAAGTCGTACTGCGGCAGATATTTCTATATAATAACAGACATCCGGAAAAGAGGAAATGATGCGGAAAAGAAAGTATAACATTAAGGTCCCATTTTCATTTGATTGCTTATTTTATTCCGCAGTTTCCCGCCCCTAATTACAACATGCCGCAATTAAATCCCACTTCATCCGACTGACCTAATGCCACTAAGATCCCCACATTAACGTCGGGATGCCCGGCAAAAAAAGGCGAGCCACATATACACGAGGGGGCGCGCGCCCCCACGCCCGAAGATTTAATTAAGCCCCGGATGCCATTTTTTCCCTTAATAAACTTCATAAACATGCCGCGCCGGGGGCGATAAATGCGCCCCCATAAATCGGCTTAATTACTCACTTATTAATAATCGCGGCGATTGCGGAGCGGGGAGGCGCCATGAATCACCCCCTATGCGGCCCGTCCCCATCTGGTGGAAATCCGATCGCCCCTCTGGCGACCGCAGACTTGTCTATCGTGGGGTGGATTGTTATGCGCCTAATGGCACGACAAATAAGGGGATGTGTGTTTTACTTCTCAGAATCGGGCTTTACACGTGCCCCATAAATATTGACACGTTACGCTTTACAGCGCCAGTTGTATCAAATATTCAGGGCTGCTTCACGTGTCAGGGCGTTTTGAGGGCACCACATAATATAGAACAATAAATATTTCATATGCATGCCTAATGATGTTTGCCTTTCCTTAAAACAGTCGCTACGAGTGTTTGTTGTTGAAGAGGTACATACAGACACCGCTCGTAGAGTTACCTAATAATTCATCCATTAAGAATTTCCACGAGATTAATTTTGACACATGCTAGCTTCCACTATTTCCTTATGGAAATTAAATTATTATATGCTAATCTTGTAGATGCACTAATTCAATATTTGGAAATATACAGGGTGAAATTTATCTTGACAGTGCAAGTAATGTATTATGTGAAGAAGCTTCCTGCAAACAAAACTTTTTCAGATAACGCTGAACTCGCTGAATTTATTTGCGGCCGCTGAAGACAAAGTGTTTAGCATCGGAGCTATCTGGATCGTAGATGCCGTAGAACTACAATGTCGTTGAACGCGAATGTGTTACATGTAATGGACAAAAGTTGCACATAGAACTCTCAGTCTTCAGCCAGTGGTAAAGGTTACAATTTGTTGCAATATAAAGCTAAAGTATCCACAAATACACGCATTCAATATATTTACCTTAAAAAATATATACTGAAAAAAAAAATCACAACAAAGCACACGATCACATTGTTGGTATATAACAAATCATGCTTTTGTTTATTTAAAAAAATATTTTTATGTATCTGCAATAACTTCAACATAAAAAAATATTTAAAATATTTGAAACATAAAATTCGGTTCACGTTGTCATTTCTTTGACAAGATTTTATATGAAAGAACTTGATATAAAATGTATATTTATGTAAAAAAAACGCAATTCTTTTGGAGGTGATGTGTCTATACAGGGTCCTGCAACAGTGCGTCGGGCTTTCCTAACATTTTCCCCGTGAGAGATAGAAAAAAATGTTTGTACAAAAAGTTATTGGTTTAGAAATATTTATGCCGTAAAATTATTTTCAAATAGACAGGGTGTTCCAATTTTGCGGTATAACAAAAACAAATATTTTTTTCAATGGAACACCCTATATTTATTCAAGTTTTCTAATGAAATTTTTCAACCTTTACATTTTTGTCCATTTAGTTTGGTATTATGTTACAGTGTTGCCAATTTACAATTTTTTCTCCAAATATCATGCATAAGCAAGCTCAACTTTAAAAAATCGTAGCGACCTCGTTTTTTGTAGGTAAGAATAAGTTTTAGCAATATTGACGCTCTTACAGTCAATGCTTTCTTCAACTGTCCTGTGTTTTGCACAAAATAATAAAAGGCACATCCATAATCTAGGTAAGTTTACCATACTATTCTGTAGTTACTTTTATAATCTAAGAGCAAAAATAAATTTTAAATTTAAACATTTTCTTTATTTTGTTTGGGTTTTTGCAAATTTTTCGTGCAAATGTAAATGTATGCTTTTTTGGGTATGTTAATGCTTTTTTTAAATATTAAATATGTGTTAAGTGCTTTTTTATGTTTTTTGTGCTTTTATCCGGTCTTTAATAATGACTATGCTTGATATTACATCAAAGGTGACTATGTATAGGGTTGATGACGTGTAAAGTAATTTTCAGATACATTTCGTTAATTTTATATTATGTGTTTTAATGCAGGTAAAGTAATAAATTTTCGCAGAATGTAGTATGGAAATTTATGCATCAATACAGTATGGCCTTTCATTACTTAGGCGTATTGATTTTGCTCGAGAAAATGAGCTATTATCATCTCATAATTCTAATTTATTGCTGGAATTTACGTGATTACAGATGGGCTTGCTTGATAAGGGCGTGCAAAAATAAGACAGCATGATCAATTACTTTATACTGAATTCTAGAATTTCGCATTTACTGGCATTAAACGTGATCATTTAACCCCGCGCCGAGTTGAATAAATGATACGAGCGGCAAACGTTTATAACACATGCAGACGCACATACAAGATTAGAGTTATGCCGAAACATCAACCAGATTTTCCAAATCATTAACTAATTTCATTATACTTTAAGCTTGTTTTCCGTGCTGAATTTAATCTCCGAATTTTAATATGTTGTGAAGGGCGAATTGGCTGGAGCAAAAAATAGGAATACAATTGCAATAATAAGAAAACAAAAATTAATATACTATAATAGGTATAAAATATTTCACTGTGATATTCCTTAAAATTAGTTTAACAATATTTAACTTCTAAGTTGATGTAATAAATAATTGAGCCGTTGAAAACCAGGAGGTAACTAAGACATGAGAACAGAAAAAGAAGCTAGATAGTAGCTATTTATGGTAGCTTATTTATGGGTATAGTGAATAAAATGAAAATGTAAATATTTTATTCACCCATTCGATTAATGTATAGTTTTAACGATGAGATTCAATGCACATAATGAGCATTTTAATAATGCGAATTGCAAAATGTTTTAATTATATTTTCTTCAGTTTTGTATGCAAAATGTTGTGTTTTTTGCTATTTATTCTTGTACACAATAATTTTCTAGATTTTCAGTTTCTTCAGTTTCAGAACATATTTTTGAAATCTACAGAAGTATTCGCAATTTCTAAACCTGAAAATTTAGGATATATATTTTTATATTTTGATAATTAATTTGATATGATAATATGACGGAAATATTTTATGCAATATTATTAAAAAAATCCAGTTTTTCACTTTCATCACGTTCAGAACCCGTTTCAGAAATTTACTACAATGTTTGCACTTTTTAAATATTCTTCTGAACTTTTGACATTTTTATTGAAATTCTGCACTCATAGATGGCACATTATAGAATATTCATATAATTGTTTTGCTAACTTTACAAATCTTTATGAAACGTTATGATATTATAACTCAATTTTCTCCATTTTTTTTTGTTTATTATCTTCACTTACTTCTGCGCGTTCGTTAAGTTTTTCAAGATTTACTACTTGGTATGTTTCAGAAAATTTAGAACCAATTCTGAAACTAGTATTTCTAATTTTAGAGATTTTATTTCAAACTTTTTGCTTTTATTATATTTTCTTCTATTTTGAATGCAAAATTATGTTGTTTTTGCTATTTATTCTTGTACATATTAATTTTCTAGTTATTCAGTTTCTTCAGTTTCAGAACATATTTTTGAAATTTACTGAAGTGTTCGCAATTTCTGTACCTGAAAGTTTAGGATATATATTTATATATTTTGATAATTTATTTGATATGATAATATGACTAAAATATTTTATGCAATATCATTAACATTTTCTAGTTTTTCATTTTTATCACGTTCAGAACCCGTTTCTGAAAGTTACTACATACAATGTTTGCACTTTTTAAATATTCTTCTGAACTTTTTATATCTATATATATCTTCAATATATCTTCTAGAAATTTTCGTATAATTTTTTTTATAAGTTTTCCAATCTTTATGAAATTTTATGATATTTATATGTAAAATTTTAATATTATAACTTAATTTTCTGATTTTTTTCTTTGTGTACTTTGTTCAGTTGCTTAAGCACGTTCGTTAGGTTTTTCAAGATTTGCTGGTAGGTATGTTTCAGAAAATTTTCAAACAATTTTGAAACTAGTATTTCTATTTTTATAGTTTTTATTTCAAACTTCTCAAATGTTTATACATATTATATTTTCTACAGTTTTGTATGCAAAATATTGTGTTTTTATGATATTTATTCTTTATATTATATATATTAATTAATATAAATTTATATATTAATTTTCTAGTTCTCCAGTTTCTTCAGTTTCAGAAATATTTTTGAAATTTGCTGAAGTGTTCGCAATTTTTAAATCTAAAAGTTTAAGATTGTTACTTTTATATTTTGGTAATTAATTTAGTTGTAGAATTTTGTTTTTATAATATTTTCTTCAGTTTTCTATGTAAATTTTGTTTTTTTTTTGCATTTACTCTTGTACCTATTAATTTTGTAGTTTTTCAGTTACTGACCATATTTTTGAAATATACTAAAGTGTTCGCAATTTCTAAACCTAAAATTTGAAGGTGTAAGTTTTTATATTTTGATAATTAATTTAGTTGTAGAATTTAGTTTTAATAATATTTTCTTCAGTTTTGTATGCAAAATGTTGTGTTTGTTTGCTATTTCTTCTTGTACATATTAATTTTCTAGTTTATGAGCTTCTTCAGTCTCTGAACATATTTTTGAAATTTACCAAAGTGTTTGCAATTACGAAACCTAAAAGTTTAAGATGTATATATTTATATTTTGATGATTAATTTAGTTGCTGAATTTAGTTTTCATATTTTCTTCAGTTTTGTACGCAAAATTTTATATTTTTTTGCTATTTATTCTTGTACATATTAATTTTCTACTTTTCAGTTTCTTCAGTTTAACAATATATTTTTGAAATCTACTGAATTGTTTGCAATTTCTAAACCTGAAACTTTAGGATATATGTTTTTATATTTTGATAATTGATTTATATGATAATATAATAGAAATGTTTTATGCAACATCATTAAAATTTGCCAGTTTTATACTGTCTTCACGTTTAGAATGCCTTTCTGTAATTTACTACAATGTTGGCATTGGCACTTTCAAAATATTCTTCACAACTTTTGATAATTTTATTGAAATTCTGGACTCTTTTATTGGCACATTCTAGAAATGTTCGTATCATTTTTTTGCCTATTTCCGAAATCTTTATGAAAGTTGATGAACTTATACACGGTGTCCCACACGGTGTTTTTTCTTTGCATACTTTCACCAATTACTTTACCGCACTTACATGTTTGTTTCAAAAAAAATTTAGAAACTAGTATTTCTGTTTGTAGAGTTGTTATTTCACACTTCTGATGTTTTTATTAAACTTTCTTCAGTTTTGTATACACATTTTGTATGTTTTTTTTGCTATTTATTCTTGTATGTACATGTAAAGTACATTTGTACATGTCAAAAGCTTGACAATGATCGTACACTTTAAACATGCAAAATTTGATAGTTTTGTTTTATAGGGTATATTTTTTATCGATTTGAATAAATTGTATTATTCATTACAGTTATAGAATTCTAGAATTAATATCATGAATAAATACATCTAAAAGTAGATCACGCCCGCATAGAATTTACAAAATTCCGTAGTTCAGTAGTAGAAAATATCTCCCAAAAAACACTAAGATGCAAATATTTTAAGAATTGCTCATTAAATATTAATAACATTAACAACCCAAATATCCCTCCCAAATATTGTACGCAAGACAGACAAACCATCAAGACAGTGACTATTTCACGAACAAATATTATTAGACAATCATTCATATTCACAACAGTTCATGGGCCGAAAGACGAAAGTCGATAGCCCATTCCATATATCATGTATCACATCGTATATCATATATCTATCAATATATCATCAATATTATGTTATTAGATGTATTAAGTATGCTGCAGATTTGTAAGTGTATATGGAATAAATGTTCATACTACTACTAACATTAACAATACAATGTACCTTATTCCTTTATCTTTAATACAGTTTTAGCAGTAGTTGACAATATCACCCAAAAAACACTAAAATGCAAATATCTTAAGAATCACGCATTAGATATTAATAAAATTAAAAGAGTAATTTACCAGTATATCACTAAATATATTTGACAAATTATTCTTTTTTTAATAAGCTAGTTTTTAAGATATCTTAAATGCAGTATTAGTAGTAGTAGAAAACATAACCCAAAAAACACTAAGATGCAAATATCTTAAGAATCACGTATTAATTATTAATAAAATTAAAATAGTAATAAACCAGTATATCACTAAATATAGTTGACAAATTATTCTTTTTTTAATAAGCTGGTGTTTGAGATATCTTAAATACAGTATTAGCAGATGTAGAAAATATCACCCAAAGAACAGTAAGTTGCAAATATCTTAAGAATCACGCATTAGATACTAATAAAATTAAACGAGTAATATACCAGTATTTCACTAAATATATTTGACAAATTATTCCTTTTTTAATAAGCTAATTTTTGAGATATCTTAAATGCAGTGTTAGCAGTGGTAGAAAACATCGCCCAAAAAACACTAAGATGCAAATATCTTAAGAATCACGTATTAGATATTAATAAAATTGAAAGAGTAATATACCAGTATATCATTAAATATATTTAATAAATTATTGTTTTTTTACTAAGCTAGTTTTTGAGATATCTTAAATACAGTATTAGCAGTAGTAGAAAATATTACCCAAAAACACTAAGATGCAAATATCTTAAGAATCACACATTAGATATTAATAAAATTAAACGTGTAATATACCAATATATCACTAAATATATATGACAAATTATTCTTCTTCAATTATCTAGTTTTTCAGATATCTCAAATACAGTATTAGCAGTAGTATAAAATATCACCCAAAAACACCAAGATGGAAATATCTTAAGAATCACGCATTAGATATTAAAAAAATTAAAAGTGTAATATACCAGTATATCACTAAATCTATTTGACAAATTATTCTTTTTTTAAGAAGCTAGTTTTTGGCGATAATTTAATATTAGTATTTAATACGAGCTTAATACTGCATATTAGCAGTAGTAGAAAATATCACCCAAAAGATGCTAAGATGCAAAAATTCTAAGAATTGAACATAGATTTTGATAAATTTCAAAGTATAATGTACCAAAAATTCCAATGTGGCAATTCAGCAAAATCGTTTGGGGACCCATGGTCTAAACTATCGATACTATCGATAGTGTTATCGATATTTTCCGACTCCGACCTCTCGGGCACCATCACCTTGGATAATTAATATATATTTGTATAGTAAACGGCGATACTAAGAATAGTTTATGAGCTGAAGGATTATGTTCTACTGCCGAAACAGTCTTAAGCAGAAAATCCGGTTTTTATATAAACTATCGCCACCTTTGTTTCAAATTAATAATAACTAATTAGAATTCACAATCGTTCAGCAATTAGTTTTTAAATCATTACTCTCCACGTCGGATTACAGTACACCATACATTATTTGAAACTGCGGTAAACTTACATTCAGTAGTTTTCATAATTATCCACACATCGTTAATTATTAGTTTCAATTTTGAGTACTAGAACTTATAATAGCTCAGGTTTTAATATTATTTTTAAAGGGATACACAAAAGACAGACAAACGGTGAAGCCAACCGCCAGGAAGTTCACAAAAGAGAAGGCTGGGCATAATTTCACTGCAAAAGTGACAACACATTTGACATGAATTATATCTGATTTTCCACCACATAAGAAAACATCTCATGAGGGCTGCACATGCTTTTCTCCACACATTTATTTAGCATTAGTCACTTCAGATTCCATGTGCAAATTCTAGCGTTAATGTACCCAACAAAATATTAGTAGTACGAGCACTAGAACTTAGAATAGCTCAAGTACTAACATTATTTTAATTGGGATGTACAAAACACAGACAATCGGTAAAACAGGCCGATTAAGCATTAGTCATTTCAGGTTCCATGTGCAAATTCTAGCGTTAATGTACTCGAACAAAATACTCGTTCAATTAATTTGAGTTTGGTAAAACCGCGAATATTGTGCGTACAGAAATTAATTAATGACGAATGGAGCAGCCATTAGTTCCAACACTTGTCCATTCCGCAGAAATTCCACATCACCGTTATTGCACGTGTAAAATACTGCTGGCGTTAATTTTATCAGCAATAATCCCGGCCGCGCAATTAGCGAGCGCCTGTTGTAGTAATCGCCAATTTCACAAACTTAACCAATAGGCCTAATGATTCCTCCGGCAACTCCTTGTTCAGCGATTAATAAGCAAATTGGTACGATTACTCACCGAAATGATTCATCCCCAACTCCCATCAAAGCCCATTTAACAAGCGACGTTTAAAAACGTGTTGTTAATGGGCCAATCGTGATAATTACGATGTTTGTACGTGGGCACATTCAATTTACTTGATATGCAGAGATTTGTTACACGTTCACTGCCCTGCTAGTGCATACATTATTGGGGGTGGCAAAGTACACCATCTGTTGCGTAACGTGAACAAATTGATGAATTCAACTGTAATTTGTAATTTGTGATGTGTGATTTGTGATTGCGGTGGTTAAAGGGTGCTATTTGCGGCGTTACTTTTATGCGGCTATTTATTTACAGGATGATGTATGCGAGGGATGGCGAGGTGTCTGGTTATCGTGCACAGTGAGAGACAGAATGTCGCACAATGGACCGTTCTGCGTACCCTACTCGGGGAGGAAACTATTAACGCACAATAGTCCGTTAAATGTGGGGCGGCGGCCTTTCCCGGTCAGATTTCAAGTTGGCCGTGACAGCGCCCGTTATTTATGCGCGGGGGGCGTGCTCCAGGAACAAGGGGGAACCTCGAAGGCGCGAGTCCGAGGGGGTGACTTTTATAAGCGTCGATTCGTTCTACATTATTAGAAAGGGATGCCTCTCCACCCCCATCGAGCTCGTAAATTATAATAATTTCTGCGGATAAACGCGCACTTCATCCGATGCGATTTATCAGATCGCCTCGAATCACCCGTCGGTTCTGGCGGTAATCCGAGACACTTGGGGCGGCCATAAATTCGATAATTTTTCAAATTAGCCCCCCTCAGCCGCAGCCGAATTTTACTTTTTCTGCAGATCGCAAAGTTTTAATGAAACCAATTTATACGGTGGTGTACTAAAGGAAACCAATATTGATAAAACTATACGGAAGTTTTTGCGAAACTATCGCAACATCTCCGAGGATAACGCGCCGATATGCACTAAATAAGATGGGGGACACGGCGTCGTAATCTAATCTAATACTTTGTAAGCGCTTTAATCCAACAACAAAGAAGTTTTAATGCACCTCGTAGCTCACGGGCTGGCGGGCTCGCACTTTAAAATCCACCAGATTACTAATTATCAGGAAATCCAATTACATTGCGTACGAGTTATTTCGGCACGGACGGGACTCGCATGATAAGAAATATCGCGCAATTACCTCTAGAAGTTCGCAGAGATTTATGTAGTTCTTATGTACTGCGTGCATGAAATTGCCCAATTTTATTACAGTCATTATAATTAAAATTTCTAACATAATTACGATTTATTACAATACTTTAAATTAATTAATCCCCAACGTAAAACACTAACACTAAATAAAAGTACGCAATATATGCACACCACAATAATGTGTAGGGCGATGTTGACTAAATGTATGGGTATTGCAACATGTATTTATAATCCATGTCAAATGTGTTGTCAGTTTTGCAGTAAAATTCGGACCGACCCTTTTTCAAATCCAGGGAAGGAGGATCTCTGAACTATTATGAACTATTATAATATGAGTTCATTATTATGAACTATTATGGCATGAGTAGTAAATTGTAATGGGCATCGATTTGCGGCTTTACCACCCCTCGCCTTAAGAAAGCTGGGCACATTTTTACTGCAAAAATGACCACTCATCTGACGTGGACTATATATTCAAATTTTCACTATAAAGCAATTGATGAACTCCTGAAAGGATATCAAAAATTTGTTAAATTATAAATTGGCACAAAATAGTACACTTTTTAATGAGTAAACGAGCAACTGATGCCTTTTGCATCGCATGAAAATTCTTTTAATTACTCTAAAATGCCCGGATACGTTAATTTAACAGCCGAGTTCCGACTTGTCATCGAAGACCCACCTGAAAGGGCCTATCTTCGGCCCTGAAATTTGTATATAAGTTACACGGAATTTCATCGATTTAAGAAATTGCCGAAAAATGGAATTCAAATTTTTGTGGATGATTTCTTGAATGTGCCATCAAAACAGTTTAAATATAGATTTCCAATCAAAATATCAACTGTATTGGAACAATTTGAAAAATAAAATCTCTGGGTTATAATACCGAAAAGTGGATAATTTCAAAAACTTTACAATATTACCAAAATAATTATCGCAATATACAAATTATTATGCTAAACTTCCAGCCTTTTTATTAAAATATAATGAGTTTTGATAGTTACACAGCAGTATATGAAAGAATCAGAGATTTTCAAAAAAATTATGCATGTTGAAAATTTCCGAAATATACAATTGAAATATCAAGAGTTAGTTAAAATGTCCAGATTTTTAACCAAAGTATCAATGCGAGAAAATGTAAATTATTGCAAAAAGTTGACAATTTGCAAAACTTAATAAACTTTTTAAAATTCTGTAACATTTTTCATATTAATAATAATAATAATATACTTTATTTGCGTTACATACACTAATGCAATACAACAAGAGCGAACAAAAAGGTAATTACAGAAAGAAATTAACTAATGGGATAGCTAACGCAAAAAGGCGATGTTTAGGACATGGTGCAAGTGCACCTCCTGCTCTTGCACATAACCTGAACAAAACATATATACTATAGATTATAAGATATAAACAATAACAATATAACTAAAATATAAGTGATAGTTAAATTAATCTACCTAGTCATATGTACAAAATAAAGTATCTAATTAATGCGCATATATATTCACCACACTATAAGTGATGATCATATTAATGATGAGAAAACGCAAAACAAGTTTTAAAATCAACACAAGCAAATGCATAGTGCATATAAGATGGAATAAGTGATAAACGATAAATTGGACTCTATATATATGCATTATTGACAAGAAGGAGCTTTTTTAATAAAGTTTTAAATTCAACATCTGTGCAATCTAGTGCAAATGGTAAAATATTGAGCGATTTTGATAAGCTGTAGCTGAAACTAGATTTGAACAGTTGCGTGCTGTGCTTGGGGATGCTAATTAGGTTTCTATGGCTGGTGTTAACACTGGGAATGTGTATTAGGGTAAAATATTTCAATTATTTATATATAAAAATTTGAACGTCATGAATCTTGATATTTATTTTTTTAATTTTACATAAGCATTAACACGACCGGTTTCGATCCCTATATTGGTTCAACTTCAGGAGCTAGCTGTTTATTGTATTTTATAGTTTAGCACCTGAAGATGAACCCATATAGGGATCGAAACCGGTCGTGTTAATGCTTATGTACAATAAAGAAATTTATCAAGATTAAGGACGTACAACATTTTTTACATAAATTATTAAAACTTTTAAAAACACTAAAAAAACTAAGACTGTTTTTAACATTATTAACATTAATAACTTTCTCTGAATTTGCGCAAATATTGCTCAAATTCTGTTAAAAATGTACGATCGTTGCAACAATCTGCAATACCTTATAAAAATAATCGATTATTTTACGAGTAAGGAGGGTGAATCTCCGAAAAACCACGACAGCGTAGCTAAAGCAGTTTTTTCAGGATTATATCGATAGAATAATCGATGTGGCATTTATTTGTTGAAAATTCACAATTAGAAATGTATGAAATAAAGTTACACTTTTTAATTTTCACACTGTTTTTATCGTTCGCAACAACTGTTTCGCCACACTGTGGCTTCTTCAGGCATTGAATTTTTAAAAATTTATTAGAAATTGAGAAATGTAAATTTTGTAAATACCAAAATTGTCGAAATTCTTCTAAATTTTGGATAACATTGTAATACAAATTTTGAATTAAAAGTATATTTTGAAGTACGTGGTGTTAAAAACTATAAAACTTTCTAATTATATTATTCTAAACTAACTATTTTTTTTTAAGTTGTGTGAACATATAGCAAATCTGTAAAATTATTATATAAAATATGGTTGATGATTGGTTTACTTTAAACCAGCACACTTGAATAATTAAAGCAATAATTTAATTATTTTAATATATGAATTAGACAACGTTAAAAATCTGATATTTAATATTTTTTTCACTGTCTGATCATTTTTGTTGGTATTCATGTGTAAAATTTTATAAAATGTAAAGCCTTCTTAGTTAAAAATAAAAATGGAACAGAGCGTACTAATGATATGATAACATGGGATTAAAAAAAAATCATCAAAGCGTGCCATGGAAAAAATTACGTATGTCTGAATTACTTTTCTGCTGAATTTATCAAAGTGAACGATGACTTCTGGAAAAGTTTCTGGAAAATTTTCAAATGCAGTACATATGGAATAAACCCACTGCTCATCAATTTTTACATCGTTTCTAAAATACAACAAGCAGCGCTTTTGATGGTCGGTGAAAGCCATAACGTAAATCAATAAGATCTCTGACAAATCTGTCAGATTTCACAATTCTAAGCTAAGACACACATTTTATATCTATCCTTTTTTTCATGGCACTTTGCTGAAAGTTATTTTGAATCACCCGATATATGGAATAGGATATCAACTTTCGTCTTTCATCCCATGAACTTATGCGAATATGAATGGTTATCTACAAGTATTAGTAAATAAGTTAGTCACTATGTTGATGGGTTGTTAGTCTTTTCTACAAGGTTTGGGAGGGAATCTATTCGTTAGATAAATTTTTCAGAATTTTCAGTGTCTGAAAACTTATACTGGTCAACCCTGCAAGTTAATAACTCGATTTTCTCACTTATTTAAGACATATGCATGGTCAAATTTTCAGAGGATTTGCAATCAGGTATACTGTATACAGATCTGGCATAAAATTTTCAACATATCCGTTAGATAAATTTTCAGAAATTTCACTGTCTGATAACGAATACTGGTCAACTCGGGAAGTTAATAACTCCATTTTCTCACTTATTTATGATATATTCGTGGTAAAATTTTTAGAGGATTTGTATTCACGTATACTGTATACACACTGTATAAAATATACAAAACATGAATTAATTAAATCAAGAGAAATTCAAGTTATGTTAAAAATATAAGTGTGCGGAGATAAAGACAATTGACCATATTGCCAGCATGGCCATATTTACGTTACAATTTGAAAATATCAATAATAATACTGATGGGTACTAGTTTGAACATTTTCCTGTTTTTGCGCTACAACATTTTAAATGTAAGCGAATTTCTATCATTTTCTAAAACCCTATGATTAAAATTTGAAATATATAACTTGAAATCGCGTGATCGCAGTAAAGTGCAAATATACAGAATATCTTAAGTTGGTAAAATATTATGGGGTTCCTGATAAAATTAAAATTTGAAAAGTTCATTCAATCATGGTTCGTCGTGATCTCCTAAAATTAGTACATGTTTCTATCACTTCCGCTTCTGCCGGAATTATTCTGTCGTATTCCGGACAATGGTTTAAAAAACACCGCGATTGCAGTAACTTTCGCAACCACTAATTAGCCACAAGTACGCGCCTACATATTGTTATGAATATTATTATTATTAATGTTAGTGGTATGCCATATGACTATTCCAATGTTTAAAAGCGTTCTCGCAGAAATAACCGGCCGAGTTTTTTCAACACGTGAAATTTTAACGTCTCTTAAATATTCTAATATATTCTAAACTTGTCGATCATGTTAATTTAACTGCCTTAATGGCATAAATATATTATACCATCATTCTTAATTTATCTTCTGTTCTACTATCATCGACCATAACAGCAAAATAATATGCATCAATAGTTTCTTTTACAAACATGTTCAATAAGCAATTAGCGTCTACAATTCCATTTAGATACACATCATCTAGACACAATTCTTGGGAAGATTATAACTTTGTAAAAATGGTTAAATTATTTTTCAAAACTTCAAAAACTTCTTCTTCAACTTCTTCAAAAACAGTTTCCACGGTTGGTACTTTCGGCCTTTTATTATGACTTCTAAACAAAACAAATTTGGTGTTTGTTTTGTATTAAAACAACTTCTACAGTGATCATTTTTGAGACAGCTATTAAAAAGAGACCATTTTTGCGTAGCGACTCTATGACACTCAAAATCTGGATGTACTTGATATTTTCTTAAGCTTCCTTCCAATTTTTAAGGCCGAATGAGATAAAAACTGGTTCTCTAGAATTATTTTTAAACTAGTCTGTACAGGAAGCAGCATGCTGAATTTTGCCGGACGCTGTATTCTACCCAAAAATAGTCGAAAAAGATTCGCAACTAATTCGCAATTAAGTTATAAATTGTTCGCTCCAACTAATATTTTTCTGAATATCAGAATTTGCATTTTGTTTCAATTTCTGTTTTTTTTAATGTTCTATGCATTTATTTATTTATTCCTTTCCCTATCTAGCTGTTGGTGTAAGGCCTACATTACTAATTTTTATAGTATTCTCTTCACTTCCTCCTATCTTTGGTTAATTCCTTCCCATGTGTTTCCTTTTCTTGCTACCTCTTCTTTTATTGCGCTGTTCCACTCTTTTCTCGACCTTATTGTCTAGTTTTCCTCTGCCACTTGTCTCGTATATTTTCTTAGTATTTCTATCTTCTCTCATTCGTCTCATGTGCAGAGGCGGATTTAGGGTGGGGGGGGGGGGTGGGGGGGTCTATGAGGGCTATATTTAATCAAAATACTCAATATTTATAAGTTTTTCTCATTTATTCGTCTCAATTTACAGATTTATACATATTCATAAGCAAGCTCAATGTAAAATGAAAAAGAAAATTAATGATGCATATTTTAATGAGTAACTAGAATCAGCAACAAAATGAAGCACACATTAAATTTTACTCAGTAAAATATGCATAATATTCCGAAAAGTGCTGCACGTGTGAGGTACTGTCTGTGAATGGAAAGCCTGATTTACAATACAACTGAATTGATGAACATTTAAATACCTCTTGGTATTCGTCTAAAGTTGGACTGTTGGTGTAAACAAAGCTGCCCAATTCACTGGTGCCGTTATCTTTTTATTTTATACATGAGAGATCTCGCTCTCAGCCCTATTTTACTCATGTAACCTGAAAGAAAACATTCTTTTGATTAAATTAAAAGTTAAATAACCTCTAGGTCAAACATACTAAATTAAGCAACATAAGACACTTCGTGTAAGTGTCACAGTTTTTTTTTTTTAGTTAGATTCACAAGAATTGTTTTGGTCGTTACAACATTTTCAAGAATTAAAAGAATACTCAGAGTATTCTTTTAACTCTTGACAATGGTGTAACAACCGAAACAATTGTGGAGTATCAATAATTAAAAAATAACTGTAAAACTTATACCAGGTGTCTTATTTTCCTTTATTTAATATTATTGTTGTTATTATTGTTGTATAGTTGTATTGTTGTATGTTATTGTTGTATGATAATTTAAGAGAACCTGTTTACAGGAACCCAAAATAGGCGCAGTTTGTATTGTACCTGAAAGAGAAATTGCTATTGTCGTACTTGAAACAAACAAGTACTATGTACATAGTACACAAGTACTTGCAACAAGCAAGTACTGGGTACCTAATAATTTAAGAGAACCTGCTTAGAGGAACCCTAGTAAGGCGCAGTTTTACATGCATCTACTTCAAATGTAGCTAATAGATTGTACCTGAAAAGGAAAACCCTGTTCAATGCATGGGCGCAACATCGCGGTACTAATTATATGCACATCGAATAAGTACGTCTTACAGAACGAGATGCGCGGACAACAAGGAAATACAAGTAGCTAAGATAAAATGCGATTGTTGGTACTTGATATAAACAAGTACTATATACATGCACTTGCAACACACAAGCACTGTATACAAAGTACTTGCAACAAACATGTAATGTATACATATGTACTTGAACCACACAAGTACTGTATACGTATGTACTTGCAACAAACAAGTACTGTATACGTAATACTTGCAACAAACACGCACTGTATACATACAACAAGTACACAAGAGTGGGCGGAAATATGAGTGGCGCAGCGCTAAGATAAAATGCGATTGTGTTTACTTGCAAAATACAAGCACTGCATACATAGTACTTGCAACAAACAAGCACTGCATACATAGTACTTGCAACAAACAAGTATTGTATACAGATACTTGAAACAAACAAGTACTGTATACAAAGCCCTACTCGTTACTGTCTCGACGTACGAGCGCAAAGATGTGAGCGCACCTGAAAAGAGAAAAACCCTAAACGTACATATGCGCAGCGCAAGAAATATAAGTACGTCGCCCAGAGCGAGAACATACGCCGACAATACACAAATACAAATGGCGCAACCTGTAAGAAAAACCCTGCTCACTCAGGCGGCGTACTGTGTGACGCTATAATGCAGTTATTCTTGACCCTTTTGAACCTACGGAATCCACAGATTTGAAGGGAACAACTTGATTGAGGTCAACAGTGTAGCAAGGAACCTACCACCACGATTTACAATGCCGCACCAGAACAACATGGGTTATTACAGTGTTACAGAGAAATCTCAATGTGGCTTAACTTGCTTCACGAGAACTCAATCCGGACACCAGGTTAAGAACTTCCTGCTTAAAACTAATACGCATTATCGGTAGTAAAGCAAGAAAATAAAAGCTGGGGCGCATCTGTGAACAAAAACCAGAATCGAGACTCTACTTGATGAAATGTAAGAAAAACTGTACTCAATTTGATACGTCTTGGAGCTCATCTCAAAAAATTACCTACCTTGAAATTGACTTATAAAGTTGAATTGGCGAAGATCCAGTACCCTGCAACTCCGAACTCCGAAAACAAATCGGAGTTCGAAATTTGACGGTGTGGCGCGGGTGGGGAAAGCACGAAACAAACGCAACAATCCTCAGGCTCAACCATACCCGAACTTTCGACACTACTACGTGCTGGCAAACTTTTAACGTCAGAAGGTAATCGGAACTGCTCAAGATACTTTCACTAATTATTTGTTGAAGACAAGAACACGGACAAACACTAAAAAGTATACGTTTGACTAGGGAAGGTAATCCCAAAATTTCAATCGCGAATTTAACACTTGCTGGAAGAAATTGCACGTTAGCAAATACAATGCACGCACGCATATTTATGTATACAGAGTATACATAGGTACATACAGAGTGGGCAAAAGAATTGTACAAGCTCTGATGCAGAGCCTTTATTAATGTCAATAATTAATGTTGATGATAAAAAAAACTTTTCAAAAATTCAATATCATTTTTACAATCGACCAAGTGTAAACATTAAAAACAAAATTAAATGATCGATTTGATGCGTTAATTGAAAATATGAATATTTCCAATTTGTAGGGTTTTTTTGGCCCACTCTGTATATTCAATAACTTTGGGTGAAACACAGATCTATGAATTGACCTGAACATGGAACTCCTAATTAGGCTCATCAAGAAACTCTCAATGACGATGTAAAATGTTGCACCAGAAGTTAATATACCTACACAATAACCTTAGGTGCAACAGTGACTATGATTTAGGGGCTTAACAATGAACTCCTAATCACTATCTATAGTATTGCACCAAAGGTAAATGTGTTGTCATACATATTCATACACACCACACTTCAACCAAACCCAGGTTGGCCCAGAAGTAATCGAAACACAGATATAAGATCATCTCACATGATTCACCTTGGGGAATTCTAGGTGCCCTAAAATGTTGAGGAGAAAATTTAAATCCGCTGCACGTAAAATTTCTGGTTAGTTGTCCCCAAACAATGTACTTAATAAAAGTCAGGGGGCATTAATCTCATTAATCTTAATGAGGGCATTAATACGATTAATACGCGGCAAGTCGACGGAAAAGTATTTTATTTCTAACAACATAATGATCGTGCGTACAAACATACATACATACATACAAACACACAATAGAATATATAAACATACAAATATGTATACAAACATACACACATACAAATATACACACATGCAAACATAGAAACATTCAAACATGCATACAAACATGCATTCAAACGTAGAAACATGCATAGAAACATTCAAGCATGCATACAAACAAATATACAAACATACAAACATACAGACATATATTGAAACATGTAATAAAATTTATATTAATTTATATGCAAGAGGTCGATGTAAAAAAGATATGTCTTTGTGTGAATGCATGTGAGCAGAAATGATTGAAATTTGTGCAAGACCAGATAGAACGAGGCATGCGCCTTAACCACTAACCTGGAATTCCACAATGTCGGCCAAAACTCAGCCAATTTCGTGAAAATCCAAATGTATTCTCCCTTGGCTTCTGCGGCGTCCCGTGAACTGGATTCACCACCAATCTGGAGAAATCCTGAACTGGATTCACTCCCGATAGCCAAACACCGGCACCTAGAAATATATTATATATTAATACCCAGAAAGTCCGAGTTGACCTCTACGTTGTGTCGCTACTTGATGGAACCGAAGAATTTAAAATTTCCCGCAAAATACGGCTGCGATCGCCGCGATACGCACTCTAAACGCGGTCGTCCGGCCCAGGAACACTATCCCGGAGTCCCGTCCAGATCCTCGAAGAACTTCCTGGAAGAGGGGCAAAAATTTCGGGAGCAGCACGGATTGCGTGTGTTCCCGGTGGCGGTCCCTCCGACCTAAGTACCTAAGAGGCGGTTGAGGGGTAAGGTGAAGCCGCGCGCGCTCACATTCTTGTCAACACCTGCATAGAATTGCAACAATGAAAAATCAATACATTCCTTAAAATCATTTTTACATTGGAAATTATAAAATCGAAATTTTAATAACTAAAACTCTGATTGCGAGGTTATTAATTGCCAGAATGGAACCATAATTAACATTTATGTGCAGAATTTCGTGGAGAATAATAATATGGAGTTCGTTTTTGAGTAGCTACCCCCTGATTTCCGTAACAACCCTTAACGCGTTTTATTTAATGTTGGGGTTGTTTTTGGACTTATTGGCTCCAATTTGCGTACACCTACGATACAGTACGGGGAAAATATTATAGTTATTTTACAATTTTCGTACCATCCCTTAAAACGTCCTGATCCCATTTCGAACGACTGCACACATAATATTTAATATTGGGGTTGTCTTTGAACTTGCAGTCTTCAAATTGCTCACACCTATGAAGAAATACCAAGCAAATATTACAGTTATTTTACAATTTCGGTAAACATCCCTTAAAAAGTCCTATACCGTTGCTAGCGTCCACAAACATAATACGAGTGTCCCACGCAAGCCATTGGTTAAAAGTTTATGCATTTCCTTATGAAATAAAAATTTGAAAAAAATCACACAAACACGATTCATGGTGATCTCCCAAAATAAAATATGCGCATGTTTCTATCACTTCCGGTTCTACCGGAAGTGGCCATCAACTTTGTTATTTTAAATGGAACACCCAATTCTGAACATATTTTATTAAACCTATAAAACACTTATCTTTAGTAGTTTTTGAGAAAAAAAATAATGTTTGCTTCAAATAAACGATTTAAAAAATATTCATAATTTTTCTTACAAATGAAATATAAACTTAAACTTTTTTGCATATTGTAGCTGAAGCATAGCTCTATCATTAATATAACTCATGCGTGTAGATACTTCACTATACTATTTCAAAATTTCAATTATTTACAGGTACACTTCAAAATGCCATAATTCATTTTTTTGTAATGGAATGACATATTTTTTGTATGACGTGGCAACAGACAGAACCATTTTCTACAAAAAGTGTTTAACAAACATATCCATTAAATGAGTGGTTTTAAGTAGAGTGGCGAATCAGTTTAATCAGATTTGTTGGTATTAATTGGAGCAGATTTATTATTATTAATTGGTTACATTTTTACTAATGTAATAGCACTATAAGTTATAGTTTCCAAAATAACAACTGAAAGTTACAGTTTTGAAAGTAATGACAGGAAAAGTTATGGTATTTTTATTATGATTTTATCATACCATGAAAGTTATAGTTTTCAAAATAATTACATGAATAGCGCAAAAGATGCTATAAATAGAACCTACATATATAGATTTTAAACTAAAACTACCAGAATTTAAGGTTTACAAAAATAATGGGAAGAAAATTTGGAGTTTTCTGAATAATAATAGGAAAAGTTATAGTTATTATAATAAAACCACTGGCAGCTTGTGGATTAACTTGAAAATAGGTCAACATTATTTCTTGCACTTCCTCTTTTTCCATAACTTACTTATGTTGATGTCTTATTGCATTCACTTGTCCAAATTGAACAAAATTTGATTCCAATCGTTAAAATCTTGTTTTATTCATCGGCGGCACATGTGGATACATTTTATTGAATATTCTATATGTTCGAGCAATAATTATATCGCAGTGCCATGTATAAAGAATAAATTGATAATTTGTTGATTTGTGTAATGATTCATTTTGTTGATTTTGATTTCTGTAATGGTTTATTCTAAATAATTTTATTATTTGACAGTTTGCATTACAATAGCAACAAAACAATTGCATATAACATGCCTACTAAAGTGCACATGTGACATGCGAAATTATACGCTGCAGAAATGCAACGAAAACATAATCTTCAAAATAATTCAAAAAATACTTGTTTTAGGTGTAATGGCTGTATTATTCTTGTTTGTAGTAAATTGTTCTCCCAATCGTGCTATGCGATAATAAATGGGTCATTCCATTTAAAAAAATTGAATTACGAGATATTTAAGAGAGCACTTAGATATTGACATTTTATGAACACTTATTATCAAAATTGACAGGTTCCAATTATTTTACTCATAGAGGCATCCTTTAGGTACAATTAGAAATATAACTAATCATTTTATCTTATTCCTAAGAGAAGTTATAGAAAGATTTCAGACTACCTTTAAAAGGTCAAAATTTTAGAAAAACATTTTTTTCTTGAAAACTAGAAGAGGTAAGGATACATACGTTCTTACAAAATATGTTCCAATTTAAGCGAGAAATTCCAAAATATTTTAATATATGTGTTCTATTTAAAATAAGAAAGTTGGTGCTACTTTCGGTAGAACCGGAAGTGATAGAAAGTTGAAAATATTTCACATGAGGATAACTGATTCTACCGTGTGACGAGATTTTTTTTTTAATTTCTAGTACAACGGCAACCCCGTAAACTTTTAACGAACGGTTTAGCGTAGACACCCTGTATACTTATAACAAATTTACTATCTATATATTTAAATGTAATTGAGTTTGCAAAATTTTTGTTATCTGCGTTTTGAATAATAGGGTATTGCAAGTAGGTACATTTAATTAAGTTATATTTTTCATTGTTTTCTTCCTTCTTTATTGGTGTACTTACTGGTATTGTTTAGATATAAAGATATTTGTTCTTTTTATTGCTTTTACTATTTTTTCATCGCCTTACTAGACTAGTTTTGGCTATCTTTCAGCCATCTTTAGCGGTGTTCATTTTTTTGAGTTCAATATATATGATATTAGATGAAATTAAAAAAAAATTATGAAAGTTTAGTAAGGTGAAGATGAAATAATAAAAACAATAAAAATAACAAAACATTTTTATATCTAAACAATACAATAAAAAATATAATAATCACTGGTATCCAAAATGGATGGAACTATAACAAATATTTAATTATGTGCCTACTGAATCTTTTCTGTTTAGATTATTTTGATTGCTATACTTTCTGAAGCATTGTAAACCCAGTCATCTTCAATAGACATTTTTGGTGATTCTTTAAGCTTAATTACATACTTAATTGCAAGCCATGTTATTTATTGCAGACATACTTTTTGGGTCAAATTCATCATTCCACATTAATGGCGCAGACCGTAAGTCGCAGAACACTATATTTGTGAGTTACAGGGTGTTTTATTTAAAAATAAAAAAATTGTCTTCCTAGAATTGCAAAGTAATGACTTTAAGTAAATTCATGATATTAGGGGGAAATACTGAGCATTTTGAAGTAAACTGAATATTTTCGATCTTTCGAAACCTATGAAACTTTTTATAAGTATAAAAAGTAAACCGGAATCGAAATTTTACAATTCACAATATTGCTTGTACCTCAACAACGAAGCTCTCTATTGCCCAGGCGTATACTAGTTTTTATTTACTGTCTATGTTTGTAGAAACTTGTATTCTTTAAATTAGGCTTTGTAGTAACTGTTGAACTGTTGCTAGTGCAAAAAAAATGGGACACTCTATATATCTTCTGAATAGTTATGTTGCTTCAGGGCTTCAGGCAATGCTTCAAACAGGTTTGCACTGACGTGTTTCTTGTAAAATTCTGCAAGAGTCATATTCTGTACTTCTATCATTCTGCTAGTTCATTGTTGCCTTTATATACTTAATCACGTTAAATTTGATATGGATTAGACCATAAAACATACAAAGTACTTAATTCCCATTTTCATTCTGCGCCCTTTACTGCTCTATTTACAGCACCCATAAAAACCGCGGCTGCATTTACAACGACAACCTCTTAAAAATGTACATACGACCACTTCCACTGCACTGCAACACTGCGCCACTTCAAAGCAAATTAATTAACTACACGGCCGTAATAGTGGACTGTCTGCCCACGAAACGGCCATTCTTTCAACCCGGCGGGCCCTCCGCGGAAATTGGATTCTGAAATTTTCATACGGTCCGGCAGTGAGCGCGTCCCTCCACGTATTTGTATTCATAAATTTCGACTTTTGAATAAATATTATTTTTCGTTTAATAATTTTAATTAAGAGCGCCAAGCAGCACTTTACGGCCACAATTTAAATGCCCGTCCAGCCCGCATTAAATGTAAATTCTGCGATGTGAGGAAAGCAGTTAATTTTTTACGACACACAGAAGGACGAAAATACAACAACTTGATGAGATGGCTACATTTACAACTAATGGTGCATTCGCATCAAAACATGCAGGAATGGGGCGCTCCCAGGTTCGGATTTTTACTGTAACAGGCGAGTCAAATTCCATACCGGTATGTTTGGTAGTCAGGGGCGCGCCTGACGGGCGTGCAACGCGTGCGGCGCACGCGGGCGGCCAAGTTTGGGGGCGGCCGTTTGCCGATGTGCTCAGCAGCGCCCCAAACCAAATACAGTGGATGCCCACACTTCTGTCAGTTCTACAAAAAATATTTTAAACTAAATAGTTGCAACTTACAACCTTTTCATTTATTTAGTATGTCGGAAAGAAAAACTAAACATATCCAGCGTATTGAGAAGCAGAAAGATAGCAATAAACGAATTCCCCATTATTTGGGCGATAAAATTAAAAATGAAATTATTAATCTAATTGGATCAAAAATTAAATGTGCTATATTGGATTTGCTCAGAAAGTCGAGATATTTTTCCATTATATTAGATTATACACTGGACGTAAGCCATGTAGAATAGCTTACCGTTATCGTACGATTTGTACTCTTAGATGAGAAAAGAGTAGAAGTAAGGGAACATTTTCTTGTATTCAGTCTAACAACAAAAAGTACACGAGAAAGTATATCTGAATTTCTCTTAGAAGAATTATCGAATTTGAAATTAAATATTTTTGATATGCGGGAGCAAGGCTATGATAATGGTGCAGATATGCGAGGAAAGCACAATGGATTACAAAAACAAAAATTAAACATAAACCCTCGTGCTTTTTTGTGCCACGTTCAGCACATAGTTTAAATCTGGTCGTAAATGATTCAGCTAATATTTCACATGAAACTGTAATTTTTTTTATCTTGTTCAAGAATTGTACGGTTTTTTTTTCTGGAAGACACAAAGATGGACAGTTCTTAAAAAATATGTAGGAAAGTTAAATTAAAACCACTAAGTGATACTCGATGGTCCTGTAGAATCGATGCAATAAAGCCTTTACGATATCACATGGTACAAGTGTACGACGCTTAATACGAAATTTATGTAGATAAAACTTAAGAGTTTAAAACTGTACATATGGCGCATTCATTGGTAATAAAGATATCGAGTTTCAAAAATGTTTATGCTCAATTGTGATTTGGCATCAAATTTTATTTGATATCAACGTAGTCATTTTTCAAAACCCAAAACTAAAGGTAAGATCGTCTTTGACGTATTTAACAAATTTGACAAACCTTTTAAAGAAATATCGTACCGATAAAAGTTTTGAAGACTTTATTGTTGCAGCTAACACTTTAGCTATGGAATTGGAAGGTTGAATGTAATTTCCCTACAGTGGAAAATATAGGAGTAAAGCGAACACCCAAAATTTTTGATCATCAATCTGCGGATGAGCCAATTTTAGATCCAAAAACCAATTTTAAAGTAAATTTTTATTTTTGTTTATTGAACCAAGCTTTATCATCTATCGAGACCAGAATTGAAACACTTGTGTATTACAACGATTTATTTGGCTTTATGACCAATATTAATAGCATTTCGAATGAAATGTTGTTAAAATCTTGCAAGGATTTGCAAATTAAACTAAGAGATGAGCAAAGAAAAGAGTCTGATATTGATGGGATAGACCTCTTTCAAGAAAATTTATCCTTGAAAAACCATTTACCATCAAAAGATGTCACAGAACCACAAAGAATTCTTGAATACATATTGGAAAATGATCTTCAGGCAACGATCCCGAATATATTTATTTCTATCAGAATTTTGTTAACATTGCCAGTATCCGTAGCATCTCGTGAGCGATCTTTTTCGAAATTAAAGATTATAAAAAAATACTTACGATCTACAATGTCACAAGAACGTTAGTAAATTTATCAGTGATATCAATTGAACATGAGATATTGGATTAGCTAGTCATGCACGATTTAATATCAGAATTTGCTCTGCGCCAAGCGCGAAACACAAATTTTTTGTAGTTTTTTGCTTGTAGATTTTTCAATATTCTTCCTATGTTGTGATTAGTGATAAAAATGTAATTTATATTATTATTATTATTTTTTTTTAATTATTATTATTATTATTCCCCACCTGTCTTTAGAATGGATAGCTACTCTGTGTAGGGCGGCCAAAATACTATTGCACACGGGCGGCCAACTACCTAGGCGCGGCCCTGTTGGTAGTAATTCTTCAAGATACGTGGAGTATCGAATGATCAAATAATTAAAATCATTTTTTTAAATTGAAATTATCTTAATTTTAAGTTGTTAGAAATATCGTTCGATCTGTAGTAAAATTTGCAGATTGTTTCTTTATTAAGTAATTCAATTGATTGCTGCCCATCATATGCGGTAAATTTCTTAGAATAAATCTTTTAGAGAGTAGAAATACGATCCAAGAAGTTTTATTCACTTTCGCCCTACAAACTTGGCATCGGTTTTTATTCCAAGCCATATAAGATAAGTAAGACTTGGAAAAACTTGTTGAATCCATTATCGCATCAAGCACTTACACCCCGAAGACGATACAATCTCATCTCACAATCCACGCACTCTTCGCGCTTTTTTGCGTGCTAGTTTTCGCATTTTCCGGGGGCGCCATTAAAATTCCGCTGGAGCAGGAGGCTAATGGAAATTTAGTGCGGATCCGCCGATTCCTCCTCGTCTGCCCGCCGGAAATAATTGGATTCATATTTTCCATTCCGCAGAAACGGGCGAAAATAATACAAGAGGGCGTCCGTGAAACGCGAAACGGCTGTAACGCGCCGCTATATGCGCCTAGGAGGGATGATATCTCCCTTTTTAGGTTTATTGCTTCGAGGAATTTAAATTTATTATCCTGGCAGGAATTACCGCCCGCCGCGGGAGCACCTTGGGGCTTAATTTGATTCGCAATTGAATTGAATGATGAATGATGTGAAGACGTATGGAAAATTGGACTGAAGTATTTGAGACGCCGTTGAGGTGAATACAAAACGCAAATAAATTATTTATTCAATTGCCAAATGTTAATTCCGTCCGCGTGCTTGAAATATTCACTCTGCGTCTTATAACTAGGTAAGTATTCATCTAATAAAATCTGATGTGGGCAAGATGTGGGCAACTTTCTCCATATATTTATAAATATGAATAAAAATAAATTCGTTGGCTTTCGGAGCAAAAAGGTAGATACTAGGGAAATTTGTTTCCTACAAAATTGTATAAAAATATACCGTGATTTTTTAACTCTGAACTTAGTCAATACAACGTCAACAATACTATGTTCAGTTTTAAGAAACACATGTGTTTTTGTTATGCAGCCAATTATACCCTAAACCTGTCAAAAATTCAGTCGAGCTAGCTGTCATTTGAGATCAAGTAAAGTCAAGTAATTTTTGTGAAATTTATTTTCTTCTTTTTAGCCTTCTGTCGTCCATCTTTGGACATAGGCCTCCCCAAGTTGCTTCCATTCCTCTCTACTACTTGCTATTTCAGTCCATTTCTTTCCTGCATGTTTCTTAATGTCGTCTGCCCAATGCATTTGTGGCCTTCCTCGTCCTCTCGTATTTTCCCAGGAATATATATATATATATATATATATATATATATATATATATATATATATATATATATATATATATATATATATATATATATATTGTGATGTTATTTTATAGGGTAATTCGGTATTAGTTTAGATAAGTTAATTAGGAGTTTATTTTTGTTTTAGTTAGAGTTATTTATAGTAGATTTAAGTATATTAGGTAGGATAAATATGTATTTAGGGTTTATTAATTATTACGAATAGGATTAATTATATAGATATGTAAATATAAGTAGGGCACAAATTAACATTAATAAATTATAATGAGGTATTTATCAGGAATTAAGAGTGAAATCGCAGAAGCGACGCAGAAACTTGTACGACATTCCCACGGACGCGGAATGATACAAGGATTCTAAAATTGCCAATGAAAGTAAAAATGGACACATAAATTCATGGGAAAAAGGAAATTTGTGTTTACAATTTCCAACGTTGTTATTCGTTGCCATGGAGAATGCGCGAATGCCGGGTACAGGCGACTTGGATATTCCAGTAATAAGCGACGAAAATTGAACGAGGAGCGTTGATATAAACATTTATAAACAAAGAGAATAGACGATCGCCTCCGAGGTTATATAAAGCCGAGACGCACATGTTTAGAGGACTTGTATTCCGATCCCGATACAACCACGTTAATTGCCACATCGGTGGAAGAAAGTTTTGTTTTAACTCTATAATTGTTTCCTCAAGTGACGCGTTTCAAACAAATTTCATTTCGTGTAGTGAATAATCACAACCTCACAATTTTCTGACAGCTACAAAGAACGACTGCAGCAAAAGATCATCAACGGATACTAGGGATCATTAAGAGAAGGTACAAGAGGACTTCTAGCCTACCAGGATGTGCCGAGAAGAATTCCGAAGGCATTTCCGGACTTCAAGCTGACCACTGCGAACAAGAGATTTCCATTCTTTGGTGAATGGTACAGATTACATCGATTCTCCGCCATACATCGGAATACACACTGTTGCCTACAGTGAAACTGCAATTAAGAATTCGCAAGTACAATTATAAAATTTCTGATACAAATACTCATAGTAGGTTAATTTGTGCATTTAGGTTTGATTTGTTGTTTATTAATTACTTGTATTAGTTTAAGTTATATTTATTTTGTTTTCTATTGTTTTGCGTGTATATATCATTTTATTTGCATTTTGTTTACTTGTCATATTTATTTAAACTTCGTTATTTTAATAATTTTCTTATTCATTAATAAAAATCCATTAAAGCCCAGAATACTCTGTATTTAGTTTAATTGATCCCCCTTGAACCCTGAGAAAGAGTGAAAAAGAATAACACACAGGTGTTAATAAAATAAACAAAATGTGATGTTAAGTTTTAAAACTTTTATAAATTTGCAATTGTGCTGGCGAACAACAATATCAACTACAATTCTAGTCAAATTACTAAATTAAAAGAACTAGATTTCATGTTGATTCAGTTGACCGAGAAAGGTAAGTGAAAATTATAACCTAAATAAAAAGAAAAGCACATTAGGGAACGTCATAAAATGAAGCCCAACGTGTGGGGCTTTATAAATAATTAACGTCACAAATATATATATATATATATATATATATATATATATATATATATATATATATATATATATATATACCTATTTATACTGTAGCATCTTCCTCTGTATCAGCTTGTATCTTGGTCTTCGAATAATTCATTTTAAGACTAATCTTTGAGGCTTGATGGTCTAGCTCTCTTAACATCTTCTGTAACTCTGCTTTATTGTTTGCAAATAATGCTCTATCATCCGCGTACCTTAAGTGATTTAGTCACTGTCCACATATTTTGATGCCACAATTATCCCATTCCAGATTTTTAAAATCATCCTCCAATGCTTGACTAAATAATTTTGGTGAAATGGTGTCTCCTTGTCTTACGTCTCTTGCAATCGTTATTGGTTTAGTTCCTTCATATATTTGTAATGATGTTGTAGCATTTTGATAGATGTTTGACAGTAGGCTAGTGTATCTATAATCGATCCGGCTGTTGATTAGGGAGTTCTTTATTGCCCAATGTTCTACGCAATCGAAAGCTTTTTCGAAATCTACATATGCTACGAATAATGGTATTTTGTATTCGTTTACTCTCTCTATTAAGAACTTCATTGTCAGCAGATGGTCTTGCCTGCTGAATCTCTTCCTGAAGCCTGCTTGTTCTCTGGGTTGGTAATCATCGAATTTTCTGGTAAGTCGGTTTATCAGTATTTTGGTTAGGAGCTTATACATGATACTTAGGAGGGTTATGGGACGATACTTTTGTAATTCTCTCTTGTCTCCTTTTTTGAATAGAAGTAATGTAATAGCTTCGTTCCAATTATCTGGAATTTTCTTTTCTGTTAAAATTTGATTTAAGAGAAGGTGCAGATAATCTATAACCGGTTTTCCTCCAATTTTTACCATTACGGCAGTAACTCCGTCCTTGCCCGCTGTATTATTGTTCTTGAATTGTTTCAGTGACGCTCTTATTTCGGATTTGGATATTTCGGGTGGAAGTTCCGAATTTTTGTTCACTATCTTTGATGTAAGTAGATTTTTTACGTCTTCTTGTGGGTCTTTCTTTGATTGGTACAAGTCCGAGTAGTAATTTTTAATTATTCTAATAATTTCTGTTTTAGTATTTGCTTCATTGCCGTTTTCATCTTTGAGTTTATTTATTTCTGATTTGCCCAGTCTGGGTCTTAGACATTTCATGTTTTTGTTATTTTCGATGATGGATTGTACTCTGTCTTCTTGTATTCGCATTCTTTCTTGTTTTATCATTTTCTTAATGGTTCTATTCAGCTCTGTGTATTCTATTGATTGTCCCATCCCCTGTTCATTCAGTATTCTTATATGTTCGATTAGTTTTCTTGTTGGTTCGTTAATATAATTATCTTTTTTGCCATCTGTTTTTGCTACTTCTTTTGCTATGGTAACTAGTGTTTTTGTGAGTTCTTTTTCTATTCGGTTTATATCCTTCTCCTCCTGATTTATTTTTCTGCAAGACAAGTTCTTATTTTTCTATATATAAACTTTTGTGTTGTTGCATTTTATTCATATCAAGTTTTCCATTTCTGGCCTTTATATTTCGTATCGTGGCATGGTTAATGTCTACGCTTAATTTTGATCTAACCAGCCTATGGTCGCTGCCGGTGCGAAATCTAATTCCTTACAGATTACATCTGTTACATCTTTAACAGCGGATTTGATAGTAGAGAGAATAAAATCGATTTCATTTTTTGTTGTCGAGTCTCGAGTCTTGGACAACTCCAGGTCCATTTCCTTTGAGGCCTTTTATTGAAAAATGAATTCATGGCATATAGTTCTCTTTCTTCCATAAAGTTTATTAGCCTAGCACCTAGCTCATTTCGATTTCCGTAGCCGAAGTTTCCCATTTTGGTCTCATCTTTGTCTAGTTTTTTGATTAGTTTCGCATTGAAGGGGGTCTTATGTTGATCCATGGCTTTGGTGATATCTTCATAGAAAATTTCCACGTCTTCGTCTTCGTATGTACTTGTTGGGGCATACATCTGGATGATTTTTAGTTTAACTCATTTTGAACTGATTATGAGGTAGGCCACACGGTTTGATAATCCCTTAAAGGCCTGTATGTTTATGGACAGTTTCTTATGTACAATGAACCCGATGCCACCGTTGGTATCATTTTTGTTACCTTTCCAATAGAGTGTCTTACCTGAGTTTAGTATCATTCGTTGTTCGTCTTTCCGTCTCGTTTCTGCTAACCCTATTATGTCCCACTTTATGTTTGTGAGTTCTTCTTCTAGCTCGTGGATTTTGTCGTCGTGAGTCATTGAACGGATATTATATGTTCCGATTGACAAGTTAAGTTTACGTTTACGCAGGTGTTTGTTTGGAGTCATAAGCGATTTTTTGCCTCCAACAGATTCCGTGAGGCAGACCTTAGATGTGTGGGATTTGACTTTACCCACCTGGGGACTCAATTCCTTTGTTTTATAAATCGCCATGATATTTGGGGAGATTTTAGCCGTAAAACACCACGCTGGCCAGACGGGTTGGTGAATTGGAATGTTGAAGAAAAGTTTTAATAAAATAAAGACGTCTAGCCCTCGAATGCTCTAATAGAGTCGGGGTCGGAAACGAGCAAGAGATGAGCAAAAGAGATCTCATAGGAAAGCTGAAAGTTAGAAGGGATCTCACCCAAGACATGTTGAAATAAAGTGAGAATCCAGCTAGGGTACCTCGGGATTGCCACCCCCGTATTCACAAGAAGTGAACCCCCGAGTTTAATAAAAATTCTATTTTTTCTAATATTTCGTCATTGTTATTTATTAAATTAAACATCACTATACAAACATTTGTTCGTTTAATTTTGTCTTCATTAGTTAGTAGCTAGTGATTTCTAAATTTGTAAGGTTTATATTTAAATTGTTTAAAAACGTTTCTGATTGAAGAACACGAAACTTCAAAGTATGTTTTCTTCTGCGTAGCATACATAAGATGTTTAATATAGTTTCTTATGTTAAGACATAGTGTGTTCTAATTCGTTTGTGGCGTTTATACTCAACGCATCTGTGGTTGTTGAAACTTGAAATGATGATAAAAATTGTTCCCATTGATGTCTATCGGGCTATCGGGTCTATCGGGATAAGTGACTGAAAAACGTCACGCACATTTCTTATGCTTCTTATTTGTGTATTTTCTTCTGTTGAATACCTTTCTTTATTGTATTTTAGCACAATTGTAGTTCAAACAACTTCACGATTCTATTTACTTTGATTAACCATCAAATAGTTATATTGACGTTACCTTGGTCACTTGATAACATCCACGCATTGACAGTGTTATTTTTTAATTGAACATAGGGACGTTGTATTGACTATGTTTAGAGTTCAAAAACTGTATATGGAAAAATTACTTTAAACACGCTGTTATATTTGAAGCTGTTGGGGAGGCATTGACTAACGAGCGCTATGCAATTCCCAAGCTGCTGCATGAAATCTCTTTCTGAATTCCTGCAATGAAACACGAGTTTTCACGAGCACACAGATCCCCGGATTACAGGCTTAGTGAATGACATTATGCAGACCTTTTTGTCTATTTCCGCTTATAGTTTTAAATTAATTAAAATGCCTGAATTTCAAAAATCCCACGCCGGGTGACACGGAATTAAACTTGCATGGGGAACAACTGAAAACTGAAACTTCCACATCTACATTTCGGCCCCCGGCCTCGTGCACGCTGCAGATTAAACTTGTTATCTGAAAGTTTCAAGCTTTCTCTTTGCATTTATTCCAGCCCGTTCATTGCGGATGTGCATAAATATTAATTGCGAAATGAACGGGTTCTGCAACGCATAGTAAATTGGAAGACGGTTAGTGAATATTTCATTTCAAAAGTTATTATGCTTGAAGTACGACAATTTAATCAGGATATAATTACGTTATTAAATTTAATGACAAAAACGATGAATATACAGATTTACGTAATTACATTAACTTAATTCTGTACTAGGCACACGTTAGACATTTTAAAGGAAAGTTTGGTAAAGGTGCATTCAAATTTTTGTCCTCCTAATGAAATGTTTTCTTTATTTATACTTAAATCTATCGTTGGGAAATTTTGTTAAGTCGACAATAACAATTGTCATCTTCTCTGGGTTCATTGTATGTATATTGAATTACGGTGCTATTATTCTATATATGGCCTGTATGTACATTCTCCAAATAAATACTTTAAAATTATAAAATGTATTATAAACTTATAAAATACTATAAAAAACGATGAAATGTCATAGAAATTGTAAATGATGCAAATGAAAGTACTAAAAATATAAATTAAATTGCACAAAATGTCAAATTTGATCAAAAACCGACTGATGTGATTTAAGTTGAGCTCGATTCAAATAAAATTATTCGAAATACATATGAAAATTTAAAATATGTAAAAAAAGTGCCCAACATGTCAATGAAATTGCAAACAGTTCAAACATTGTTGTGATTGCTAATTAAATTACTCAACTTGTTAATCGATAATGAAAGAATTTCAATTAAATAGTACATAATACACAAAAACACAAATGTTGTGTAATAATACACAAAAAAATACTCAAAATTAAAATCAAGTGGCAAAAAACGTCAAAATTGATCAAAAATAATTAAATATTAATGATATTATGTATAATTCAGATAATATTACTTGAAATACTAATCAAATTGCACAAAACTAAAAAATATTTAATAAAAGAGGTCAATTTTCATGTTGTTGATTTAATATGATTTGATTTTCTTTATTTTCAATTAAAATTTTGAGTGATTCTATTAGAAATTAGAGTAATTTTAACAACTTTTAGAATTCCATTGACTTTTGTCAATGGGTTTTGACAACTTACGGAATTCCATTGACATTTTTTATCAATGGTATTCCAAAAGTTATTAAAAGTACTCTAATTCAATGAAATTTCTAAAGTAGTTAAAATTGTACTAATTGCTAATAAAACTACCTACTACTAGTTAATTAATTGAAAATAAAAGTGCCCAAAATGTCAATGAAATTGCAAACAGGACATACATTGTTATAATTGCGAATAAAATTACTCAAATTGTTATTCGAATATGAAGGAATTTCAATGAAATAGTACATAATGCACAAAAATTACCAAAAATGAAAATTAAATTGCAAAAAAGTCAAAATTGATGAAAAATAATTCAATGTTAAGCAAATTATGTACAAATCAAATAATATTAAAATACTAATCAAATTGCACAAAACAAAAATATTTAATGAAAGAGGTTAATTTTGATGTTGTTGATTTGATATGATTGGTTTTTCTTCATTTTTAAATAACATTTTGAGTAATTTTATAAGCAATTAGAGTAATTTTAACAACTTTTAGAATTCCGTTGACATTTATCAATGGGTTTTGACAACTTTTGAAATTCCATTGACATGGAATGTCATTGTCGACATTTGTCGACATTTTTTATCAATGGTATTCTAAAAGTTATTAAAATTGCTCTAATTCAATAGAATTCCAAAAGTAGTTAAAATTGCTCTAATTGCTAAAAAAAACTACTACTGGTTAATTAATACCAGTTAATTGAAAATAAAGAAATTTCAATGAAATTGCACACATCGCATAAAAATTGCATTTCAAACAACATTAATTATATGTGGTACATGTACAAACTTTTTTTTATATGTAGGAAGGTTAATATGTATATAAAACGTACAAAATTTGATAACCGATGCTTATGGTATCACTGTACAATTAAGTCAATTTCAAAAACTAGTTACATGATTAGGTATACCTGAAATGTATTAAATATTGTGCAAGAATTAAAAGAAGTTGACCTGTCGGAAATTAACAAAAAAAAAAAATGTTTCATTTTATGAATTTAAATCAAAACTATGCGTACTCTAATCGGAATACTGTGAGGTACATATTTTAAAAATTTACATTATGTTATCTGTTTTTTTTTTTGCAAAATTCTTAACTATCTTTGAATTACAAATTCAGAAAATTTTATCTGTAAACTGAATTTCTTTTGAACCATTTGACTTAGTTAAACAGTTTCTTCTCTCTAAAAGTACTCCTTCGCCACTATGACAACCACATATGATCCTTTCTCGCTCATTAAATTTCGGTCTATATGTAGGTATATGAAAAACGAGTGAAAAACTTAATTTTGAATACTCCTCGAGAAGAACCTTTTCGAAATTTGGAATTCATTTGTTTTTTTTCTTCTGCAGTTAAAGAAAAAAAAAGTATGGATGTGTATAAATTTAAACTGAAATATATAAATAATATTGAACTTGTATTAAATGTAATTTACATTGTCTTGTGTTCTTTATATTAATTGTATCTTAGATAATGTTTATTATGAGTTTCTTTTAACTCGCCCTACAGAAGTTTTCAACAAAATAGGCATTATGTTTTTACCGAATTTATCGATGTGCAATAGTTTCTGTTATAAAATTCAAAAATTTCACATTATATCTAATTATTTCAGTAGATTTGTTGAGTACTATAAAATTGCGTTATAAAATTTTGATTTTTACAATAAATTTTCCAAAATTATCCATGATTTTCCATTAAATAAGCATAATTTCTACTGAATGTAGCAATTTTCAATGATTTCTGTCAAAATTTCAATTGTTTATGTCATGTTTGACAATATATCAAATATGTATAATGTGTATGTGTATGTGTATAATGTTTAATGTGTAAATGTTTTGCCACAAAGCATACGTATTATGGTTCTTCTTTAACTCTCCCATGTATGAAAAATATATACTGCTTCTGGCAAAAACACGTTTGTGTCTAAACAAGTTAATTTCACTTTTTGTTCAATTTAATTTGTAAGTACCTAAAAACGTATATTGTGGTTTCTATTTACTGTCTTTTGTGCCAAAAAGTGTATGGATTTGTATAAATTTAAACTTAGAAAGAAAAAATATTGAACTTGTATTCAATATCATTTGCATTGTCTTGTGTTCTTTATATTGGATGTGAATTGTACAAAAGAATGTGTATTACGAGTCTTGTTTAACTCTCCCTTCAGGAGATATGAACAAAATAGGCATTATTCTTTTACTGCATTGATCGATTTGCAATAGTTTGTGTAGTAAAATTGAATTATTTCTATATAATTTCGCATTATATCTAATTATTTCTGAAAATTTGTCGAATACTATAAAATTGCGTTGTAAAATTTGCTTTTTTCAATAAATTTTCCAAAATTATCCATGATTTCCACAAAATAAACATTATTTCTACTGAATGTAGTAATTTTCAAAGATTTCTGTCAAAAAAATTTCTGTATATATGTCAATTTTGACATTATATCAAATGCAAATTGCAAATCAAATGCAAATTTGTTATTTACTATAAACTTTCTGAAATTACCCAACATTTCGACAAAAGACGCATTATTTCTACTGTAACGATTTGCAATTGATTCTATTATTATGCATTGTGTGAAAAAAACTTTTTTTATGCTTACGGTTGTGTGAAAGTGAAAGATTGACAATTTTTGAAAACTTCTTAAGAGGCCTCTTTAGTCACCGGAGATCAGAGTCTAGAGAGAGCGCGATTTGTAGAAAAGAGATCTCCGATGCCGGGTGGGCGTCATGATTTGGGTCGGATAGACGCCGAAAGAGACAGTGGGGGTACAGCATGTGAAACGCTAGGTTTGAAGACTCACTTTATAATCGTTCGTCTCAACCGCGACAAGCCGAATGGGATCTTTGACTTTTCGTATTTTTCGTTATTTTTGCGCCAAACGTTGTATGAAGTAAATCTAAGTAAAACAATTAGCGAATTAATAATTTTAATACAATAGTAATGAGTAAAATTATATCAGGTTATATAGGAAATACGAGTACACAGGATATGTAATAATGACAAAAATAGTAGACAATATAAAGTCTAATTTATTTGACGCACCGAAATATTGAAGTATGTAATTAAATTATATACACAACAAATAAATAGTAACATATATATGAACAATATCATTAACTACTATTTCTTGAATAGGTATACAGGGTGTTGCTAAATTGGACAAAAAACTACACGTGGCGTGGTTGGTCATAAAATTCTGATTCGGAAATTGTAATACCAAAATGTTGCAAAATGAAAAAAAATAATTAAAAATTGAAATAAAAATAAAAAGTGAAATGATAAACAAATAGAGAAAAAAAAACCGATAAAACGACATCACTTTCAAGCTATGGAGACTCGAAGATACCTAGAAAGTATGGTAGAATAATTTTACATAAAGTGTGGCTCAGTGTCTGCCAGACATAGCAAAATTACATTGGGAAATTATATAAAGATCAACTATTGCCATGTTTTTGAGTGGCCAAAACAACGAAAACAAAGTATTTAAAACAAGCGGAAATTTACTTCTGTCAAATAATTTTCATATGACATAATTATTTAATGGAATATTGATAATTAAATGGTTGTATTGAGTCAGCAAATTCTAAAAATATCAGCAACCTGACAGTAAGGTAAATTTGATAAATTCAACTACCTGCATTAAATTTGTGACAATCACATGTTTAGATACACATTGCAATAATTGATCTATACATAATTCACCAATGTTAATTTTGCTATTTCTGGTAGTCACTGAGATATACTGTATATGGAATATATCGTTATACATGAGAAAGTGTCCAAGTCTATTATTCTTATTTTAAAGTTCATTTTTTCTCTCCTGTACATTTAATTTGAAACTGGACTTAACTGAAAAAATACGAATTTATTAGAAAATGGATTTAATAAGTGTCTCGTGAAAAGATAAGATAAGATAGATTGATGTGAAAAAAATTAAAAAATTTAAATTTTAGACTTGACCACTTTCTCCTGTATACCAATGATATGGTCTACAACATATTCATATTACGAAAGAAAAGGAGAAAAATAAATGAATCATAAATAATAAAGTAAAAATAAATTGTTTAAATTAAAAATTGTTTATAACAAATTCGAAATTATTTATTTTTCTTTCTTTTCTCCATAAGTTTTTGTTGTGCCTCAATAATTTCTGGTGGATCTCGGATTTGCAAATTTCTCGTATGACGAGGATCCACCAATTCAGGTAACATACAATTTGTATAAAACATTTTTAACATGGGCAACATTTTGGTGTTCCAAAAATGATTATCTCGACGTATGTACTCTACTTTCATCGGATACTCATCACCTGTCCATACTGCGAAGAGACATCCGCGTCTTCCTGAAACAACCATTTGTCCCTGAATTTGGTAATACCAGGAGTGGTGTGTATTTACAGAGCACAACTCATTTTTTATCTTCCAAAATGTAATTTTTTTATTTTCAATTGCGTTGATAGGGTCCATTTTAAATGCAGAAAATGGACATTTAATTTCGACAGTCATATTACTTCCTATCAAACCATCGGGCGTTGCGCCTAAATAAGGATGGTCTTTCGATATAAATAAGCCACAATCATCGATGTTTACACATTCTTGGCGAGCTAACTGCATTTTTGCTGCCGACTCAAAAGTGCGACCATGCTTTAAAGATTCGGAATGTATCGCACTGTCGGTGTAAATTATTTTTTTAACGAGATTTCTACAGCTGGTTGTTAATCGCCTATTGCAGATATTGAAAAAATGAGAGGCAGTCAAAATCTTTCTTCTATATTCTATCCACTGACCACTCCCAGCTTGCAAAATGGTTGCTCTTTCTATTACATCGCGATTTTCGGCACTTTCTCCGAGAGCTTGTAGGAAGCGGGCTTTCTCACCTTCAAATTCTTCTATTGATAAATCTGGTTGTTCACAAGTCGAACCATAATCCTTGTCGTTAGTTTTAGATTTAAAAATAAGTTTTTTAAATATAGAGCTTTTTGTCCTCAATCGGTTTTTTGCGGCTATTGTTTTTTTCTTTCATCCGTCTTCGAGGCGCTTTATCAACTTCCGTGGGCTTTTGTTAAAAGATGATTTATAAAAATAAAAATGCGGCCTTCCTGTGTTGAATGAAACTACGGCTGCTTCACACCTGGCTTTGTAAGATCCCCTCAAAGAAAAATTTATTCGCTTTCGTCTACCAGGTGCATTTTTACCCATCACGCAAAAATGAGGAAACAGGCAAAAATACCACAATGAAATATGTAATAATATGTGTAATATGTGAATTGATTGTTGCTTGATTGAGATGGGAGAGAAGACTGGTGATCGATGATCATCACAATTACCTCTCCTCTTCTTAAACGGGGTTGCAAACTTATAATTAAAACTATAATCTAGACATGCGTACTAACTGCATAAAACTTGAAACTCTCAAATAAATAAATAATAAAACTCTCAAAGGGTGGTAAAAACCCACTTTGGCCTAACGACCGTTACTTGGTGCTATTACGGTCGGGAAGACCGTTCTTTAATCCGGAGCGCATTATTGAATACGTTTTCAATGGATATCTACGTCTTCCGGAGCACACAGAATTGGGTGTCGAATGCTTGGGATGTTTGTATCGTTGAGTATTGTATTAATGGAAATTGTATTGCTGGGCGCCGGTATTACAGAATACACGTATCGATGGATATTTTGTCGATATATCGAAAAAAAGTGGGGATGATGATTGCAGAAATACATGTGGCAACGCTGCATTTCGCTGTCAGATCAGATGTTTGACTTTGACAAATAAATACTTTCAGAGCATGTAAAATGCAAAACAAATATATTAACCTTGTTTGTTAATGACACTGTTGTGTCCACCGGTGCACACTTGTGTTGTACTGTTTGTGTTTAAAACAATCTGGCTTAGTGTGGAGGCATAGCAAACGACAGAACAGAATGTCAGGACAGAGGACATGAAGCAGTGATGGTGCTGGGAGGCTAGAGGTTACCCCCACAATGAGTTGGCCGAAAAGGGCAGTCAACGGAGTCACACGGGTCTGTGCGGAAACAATGACGGAAGGAAACCATGGCACCGGATTATTATAGGTGATAGTTGCACGTCGTAGCGATTTGGGTCTGATCTGCACCGTGATATCCGTGAAAGATTATTAATATTGAGTTACATGAAGACGCTACACCCTATGCTTCTTCCCTATGCTCTTCGAAGATTGTACCTACATGAACTTTATGTCGAGTTGATTGTTGTGAAGTGTACACGTGAAGTGTTGTGAAGACGCTACACCATCTACATGAACTTTGTGTCGAGTTGCTTATTGTAAAGTGGACATGCCACGTCCAAAAACACATTATATTTGTACATGAAACTATTATGTAAGAAACAAATTGAATATCAACATTGTCACACCTTTTTTATCATATTTACATTTGTCCACTTCTGTGAGTACTAATCCCGAGTTTCGTTGTGTCGTTATTGGATAAACACTTGTATGACTGAATAAAATTAAATATCTTGGATAGATATTCATAACAAATTAAATTGCAAAACCCATTTGTTGACAGTTAATTTGTGAAATGTCATATATGTAAATGTTTCGTGGACATAAAAATTGTCTCTGCTTATTTGTTGGCTATCTTTTTTTATATTTTGTTATTATTCGGTACTGTCCTTCTAAATTAAAGGTTAGCAGCTAATAGTTAATATCTGTTATATACTTCTTTGACTTACATTAAATAACTACGTTGCTTTTAAATAAGTTGCGGAAGAATTTAAAGAATTGTTCAATGAATTTTAACACTTAACTGTTAACTTCTAATTTAGAAGAACAATTTACATTAAAAAATAGAGTATTAAATAAAATTACACCGCCATAAAATGAGCAGTGACATTTCTTATGTCCGCCAGTTTTGTTTTTCAATTGCTAGGTTGCATGGCTTGCACTTTGTGAATGTTTTCTATCAACCCCCGCAATGAGTGGCCCAAGGGAGCACTCAACGGAGTCACACGAGTCTGTGCGGAAACAATGACGGAAGGAAACCATGGCACCAGATTATTATAGGTGACAGAGTAGTTGCACGTCGTAGCGATTTGGGCCTGATCTGCACCGTGATATTCGTGAAAGATTATTAATATTGAGTTACGTGAAGACTCTACTCCAACTACATGATCTTCGAAGATTGTATCTACATGAAGTTTGTCACACCTTTTTTATCATATTTACATTTGTCCACTTCTGTGAGTACTAATCCCGAGTTTCGTTGTGTCGTTATTGGATAAACACTTGTATGACTGAATAAAATTAAATAACTTGGATAGATATTCATAACAAATTAAATTGCAAACCCATTTGTTGACAGTTAATTTGTGAAATGTCATATATGTACATGTTTCGTGGACATAAAAATTGTCTCTGCTTATTTGTTGGCTATCTTTTTTTATATTTCGTTATTAATCGGTACTGTGCTTCTAAATTAAAGGTTAGCAGCTAATAGTTAATATTTGTTGAATACTTCTTTGACTTACATTAAATAAATACGTTCCTTTTAAATAAGTTGCGGAAAAATTTAAAGAATTGTTTAATGAATTTTAACACTTAACTGTTAACTTCTAATTTAGAAGAACAATTTACATTAAAAAATAGAGTATTAAATAAAATTACACCGCGATAAAATGAGCAGTGACATTTCTTATATCCGCCAGTTTTGGGATGGGCATGGGATTATAATACTTTAAACTTTAATGTGATTGTTTTCCATCAATGCTTACATGTTTGTTATATTTTATTATTTGTTAAATTTTATTCTTTGAGCCAATCTATTAAGAAATTATTGTACTGTATTATGTAAATTGTCTATGATTTTTAAGCCTTGTGTAATATAATATTAATATAATAATCTAATAAAAAAATATGTTCACGTGTTTTTTTTTAAATTTAATGTGGATTAAATGCACCTGATAAATTTAAGCCCTATCTTACAGTCTCCGATTACCTATCTAAAAAAGGCAGTTATTCATTTGATACTATTGCGGGGACAGAAAACTAACCATCAATTAACCCTCGAGCGCACGAATGTCAAATATAGTAAAAGTAATAGTTTTCATTAATATTCTTTTATCGGTTTTAAATTTTATGTACCTTCCTGAAACATATTAAGCCATGTAATTAACAACGTTTTAAAGAAAATTAAATTTTACTTTTTGAGTGAGTAAGCATTTTGGTCCCACAGACCAACCGGGGGCTTTCATATGTAAAATAATGCGAAAATATAAATAAATACGAGCGAAGTTAAATTCATCTGTCCACAACTGGTTTTGATTAAAATTTTAATTCAAATCAATTACATCTTGCATTCAACGACTTGACATAAAGAGAGAAATCATCTTCTAACAGAGATTGTACTTTTGTATAATGGAAGTGGTAGTAAGCTTCTGATTTTAAAATACACTAAATGACTCTGTAATTTACATTTAAAGTTCATCCAATTCCTCGAATGCTGGTGTTAGTATTATCTTCATCGGCTTGCAAAACAGCTTCCTCAGCTTGGGCAGTTTTTGCTGTGCTTTGCCTACCTACCGTCTCTTGGTTAACATCTACTCGAGCTTTTCATCTTATATGCTGATCAAGTCTTTGCAAAACATTTTCAACTGAATATCTCCTGCATGATATTATGCAGCGCACCAAAATTTTTCGCCACATTTTCCAGAAAAAGCAGTCGTTTTCGAAAACAGTAATATTGGAAAACAGTATTCGTTTAAAACACAAATAATAATTATTAATATTTATTTATAATTATTATTATATTTAGCACTAATTATTCAAATTTCAATAGTAATAATTAAATGATTGATGGTATTGTTCGAAATTTTGGTACAGAAAACAGAAAATTTATAGTAATGATTCAAAATTTTCCTTCAGTCTTTGAAGTTACGGAGAATAAAAATTTTATTGTGACAGAAATAATTGAAAATTTGATTATAATAATTAAAATGTAAAAATTGTGATAGAAATAAAATAAACTTTGACAGTCATGCAGACAGAAATAATTTTTTTATCATTGATGCATCATATTGCTTGTTTAAAACATCGTGTAGCGTGCATAAAACAGGCTTTCAAAAACGCGCGTTTCCTGTAAAGGTTTCCATGGATACAAATGGAATGTATTGCCCACATTGTTGACGCCTTATAGCATGTAGACATTTTCTGCATGTAAGCAAGAATCATTCTTTCATCTACAGTTTTCACCTCCTGTTCGTCCATCCATTTTACCAATTTATCGTATTCCTTCTTATATGCCAATTCCGATTTTTGGGGAATTAAACGCCTCTCTGCTTCGGAGCTTAATTGATCAATGTTTCGTTGCATTTTCAACCAAAATCAAAACTGACGCCAAATTGAAAGATTGTTACATACGATATTCAACACTTTGACAACCAAGGCTAGAACGATTGCATAGTATCAGCCGCCATGTTAGCTAGTTATTTATTCAGTATCTTAGCAACGATACTAAAACTGTACGGCAAAATCGACGGCACATCAGATAGAAATTATAATTACAAATGTTTAGGCCAATTTACGGCATCAATGATAAAAAATAGCGTAAAGTATGCGTGGATATCTGGCCTTTCAAGCACTCACTCTATTCAAAAAACCTCCCCGCCTCCCCGCTGCGCGGGGAGCGACGGGTCGGTTTTTTGAAAAACGTTCGTGCTTGAAAGGCCTTGATATCCACTTATACTTTAATATACTAATTTTTAATAGATATATCTAAAATAAACTGAAATTAAAAACATTGATTGAAATTTTTGTAGGAATTATTAAAATATTGACAACGATATTAAAGCAATCAGTAATAATTTTGACACTGTCTTTTTTTACGATTTTATAAATTTTCTACCGTCAATAATAGATATTATTTGCAAATTTTATTTTTTTCCCACTCATATTTTATTGATCATGTGATCATATTTTGACAGTTCGCCTTCAAATATTAAGAGATTTTTAACTTTTTTTAGAATTTTTTAAATTTAAAAGTCATAATAATTAAAATTTCATTAAAAAATCATATATTTTAAGTAACGTTTAAAGGGTTCGCTGATATTAAAACTTTAACAGTAATCATTACGTTTCTATAGTAATATTTAAAAAAAAAACATGTAAATGGTTATAATTGTAATTTTGGCAGTAATAATTGAAGTTTGAACAGTAATCTTTGAAATGTTGACAGAAAGAAGTAATCTTCATAATTATATATATCGCACGCAAATAATGTAGCAACTGTTATTTTATATCAATGTTAATCGTATTAAGCTAAATTCTCAATAAGCTAAGTTTTTCATAGATAATTATCAATAGTGTGTTATATTTTATCTTTCTAATACAAAAACGCACAATAAATATTGTAATGTAGACAATGCCGTTTTACATTTTAATAATATATTTGTCACATAAGAATATCTCTATGTTGAGCCCGGTAACTAAGACACCCTGTACCTATATATGACGTACAAGCAAGCCCAAATGTGCCTATATAGTAATTAATGGAAAAAGTACCCAGATCATTGATTCGTAGACACAGGAATTTGTTGGTATTAAGTTGATTTCAAATTAATTAAATATTATTCATCGTCATTCGTAATATGCGTAAAAGGCATGTAGGGTTGCTAACCGGAAATGTGACATAAGTACTTGTAATATACTATCTCTATAAAAAATAATGCAGGGCATGATAACATTTACATTACATTCACATTACTTTCAATGTATTATTCCTAATATGCTGATAGCAGTTTGCACATTTAGTTCATCTAACAACCCGTTCTTTTTCTGCAAGGGAACCAAAGTTATTATATTTGAATTAAAAGACTTTTTTTTAATTTCCTAGTTCCTACACATTTTCCCAAAAAGTCCTTCCATTTCTTTAATTTTTGCACTTGCAAAATTGTTACAACAAAAATAGTTTTACAATTAGTAAGAGATTGGTACAAAGGTGAAGTTCCAAAAGTGAAGTTTATTTTAACAGTTTGATTTTTACTTTAAATCATAAGCGACCTAAAATGTCACAGTTTGACACTAGATATAAAAAATATATTGAAAGTGTTTTACAAAAATGCCACATCTCACTCTGATGCAGAAAGCTAGAGCGATTGTAAAGCTAGAATAAAATTGGTCTTCAGCTCCTGTGGTAAGACTAAACTTAAAACGGTATCTCCCTACCGTAAATCAAATAAATACCTAAATTGATTGATAACTCTAAAAAGCTTTAAATAACTATTAAGCATTAAGAGAGGTAAGTATCTTTTACCAGTCGAGGTCGAGTTTGCGCCCGAGCGACAGCGAGGGCTAGCAATAAACACCGAGACTGGTCAAAACTTACCTCTCAAATTGCTTATAACTGTTTTTCCACTCCTGAAGTTGGTTTAATTGTTTGTGTTTGATTAATTTATTTTCGCAACATGAACCAAATGTCAGTACAGCTTTGGTTGCTAAGACTATTTTTCAAACAAAGTGTGAATGTCAGAAATTGCATTCGTTCAGTTGTAAAATGAATTCCAATGAAAACAAACAAGAAATGGCAATTGAAGAAGCTGCAGTTGCTGTCTGTTCCTTCCTACTGCCGGAGAAGTCGAATGGGTGTTATCAAAAGTGTTTTAAAGACTGGTGCCAGAGAAAGAACGCTATTGAAATTATTTTACTTACTTCCCGTTGCTCATAGTAACCAAAGCTTTATCGGTAAGTGGTACTTACTTCCACTAAATCAATGTTATAACAGTGTACTTACCATGCAAGGAGTGGAAAAAAGATATTATTGCAAGGCGGAAAGACCGCAGGTCGATGCGAATAAAATATTGCTACTATTACTATTGTTGCATTAGTCTTCAAACTTTTTAAATAAGAGTATGGAGTAATGTCAAGTCTTGTCGTTGGATGCTAGATGCAATAAATAGAAATAAAAAATAGAATTTGAATCAAAAGCAGTTGTGGACAGATGAATTTACCTTCGCTCGTGATGGCATATTTAATATGCATAACCATAATTATTTTGTATATAAAACCCCCATTAACACAACGGTTGGTCTGTGGGACCAAAAATCTTAGTCACTCAAAAAGTAAAATTTGATTTTCTTTAAAAAGTCAATTACTAGGCTTAACTTGTTTTAGGAAGGTACATAAAATTTAAAACCAATAAAAGAATATTAATGAAAACTATTACTTTTACTATATTGGACATTCGTGCGCTCAAGGGTTAATTGATGGTTAGTTTTCTGTCTCCGCAATAGTATCAAATGAATAACTGCCGGTTTTAGATAGGTAATCGGAGACTGTAAGATAGGGCTTAAATTTATCAGGTGCATCTAATCCACATTAAATTTAAAAAAAACACTTGAAAATATCTTTTTTTTTTATTATTATAATAAATATAATAAATAATAAATATAACACAAGGCTTAAAAATCATAGACTATTTACATAATACAGTACAATAATTTCTTAATAGATTGGCTCAAAGAATAAAATTTAACAAAGAATAAAATATAATAAACACGTATACATTGATAGAAAACATTCACAAAGTGCAAGCCATGCAATCTAGCAATTGAAAAACAAAACTGGCGGGCATAAGTAATGTCACTGCTCATTTTATGGCGGTGTAATTTTATTTAATACTCTATTTTTTAATGTAAATTGTTCTTCTAAATTAGAAGTTAACAGTTAAGTGTTAAAATTCATTGAACAATTCTTTAAATTCTTCCGCAACTTATTTAAAAGCAACGTAGTTATTTAATGTAAGTCAAAGAAGTATTTAACAGATATTAACTATTAGCTGCTAACCTTTAATTTAGAAGGACAGTACCGAATAATAACAAAATATAAAAAAAGATAGCCAACAAATAAGCAGAGACAATTTTTATGTCCACGAAACATGTACATATATGACATTTCACAAATTAACTGTCAACAAATGGGTTTTGCAATTTAATTTGTTATGAATATCTATCCAAGATATTTAATTTTATTCAGTCATACAAGTGTTTATCCAATAACGACACAACGAAACTCGGGATTAGTACTCACAGAAGTGGACAAATGTAAATATGATAAAAAAGGTGTGACAATGTTGATATTCAATTTGTTTCTTACATAATAGTTTCATGTACAAATATAATGTGTTTTTGGACGTGGCATGTCCACTTTACAATAAGCAACTCGACACAAAGTTCATGTAGATGGTGTAGCGTCTTCACAACACTTCACGTGTACACTTCACAACAATCAACTCGACATAAAGTTCATGTAGGTACAATCTTCGAAGAGCATAGGGAAGAAGCATAGGGTGTAGCGTCTTCATGTAACTCAATATTAATAATCTTTCACGGATATCACGGTGCAGATCAGACCCAAATCGCTACGACGTGCAACTATCACCTATAATAATCCGGTGCCATGGTTTCCTTCCGTCATTGTTTCCGCACAGACCCGTGTGACTCCGTTGACTGCCCTTTTCGGCCAACTCATTGTGGGGGTAACCTCTAGCCTCCCAGCACCATCACTGCTTCATGTCCTCTGTCCTGACATTCTGTTCTGTTGTTTGCTAGGCCTCCACACTAAGCCAGATTGTTTTAAACACAAACAGTACAACACAAGTGTGCACCGGTGGACACAACAGTGTCATTAACAAACAAGGTTAATATATTTGTTTTGCATTTTACATGCTCTGAAAGTATTTATTTGTCAAAGTCAAACATCTGATCTGACAGCGAAATGCAGCGTTGCCACATGTATTTCTGCAATCATCATCCCCACTTTTTTTCGATATATCGACAAAATATCCATCGATACGTGTATTCTGTAATACCGGCGCCCAGCAATACAATTTCCATTAATACAATACTCAACGATACAAACATCCGAAGCATTCGACACCCAATTCTGTGTGCTCCGAAAGACGTAGATATCCATTGAAAACGTATTCAATGATATAGACCCCTTTAATCCGATAATGGGGTTTTTGGTAGCCATGCAATAAACATCAATAAAGCACATTATTCGAGATTTGGAATTTCTTGAGAAGGCCTCTCGCATCCCTAATGATACCATTAAATGCACATTTCTGTTGTGGATTTAGTCCCCAACAACAACAAGGCGAAAATTTATCAAATATTCTGGTACAAAATTGTTTTTCGGCATATTTTATTTATTTACAACATTCCACGGTTATGTCACAGCCTGGAACTTGTCGGATTATAATTGTTTATGTTAAATACTACAAAAAACGCATCAAGTTTTCCAGAACTCCTCTTATCACACAGCGTCTCATACCTTTCCTTCTTGGCAATTTGTTTCTCGGCAGAATTTATTTATTTAAATATTCCGCGGTATTGCCACCGCCCGAAACTCTTCAGATTATAATTGTTTACGTTAAATACTATACGAAACCGAATTTAGGTTCGCCAGAACTCCTCATTCCCATTCCTCTTACTATGGCCCAGAGCGCGATCGGCCTTAGAGAGAGAGATGCATAACATGCGACAAACGGACAGGAGGGGCTTACGTCTAGTACTACTGTTTACAGGTTGGTGGCAGCACATTACTGTCGCCAAATTGCATTTATTTGTCGCCAATAATACTCCATTATAATTTAAGATATCGGAACAAAAAAAAAGAAGGTCGTTCCCAACAACATTAGCTACAAATACCCTGAGGGAATTTCCATTATATGTACCCTGTCTTGATTAAATAAATACCGAAGAAAATATCACAAATCGGCTAAACATGCCATTCTTTTAATCGACATATTAAATCACCATGTTATTATCTCTTAAAAACTAATCAGCACTAATGTAGATAAATGTCTAAACTTTCTAAATCAGGTCTCCGATTGTAATTATGTTGATCCGTTCATGAATTATCTGGGAGTTGATTTACATGCAATTCCCTATACCGCGTTTGGGTAAAGAGGCCTCTTAAGAAAATAATACGACTAAAATCACCAGTAATATCTCGAGATTGGTCCATTTTATTATCATACCTGTTATAGTTATCGAGATTCCCTATTAAAACATCGAAATTTACCCACCCTGCACATATGAAATCCCTGTCTCTGCGAAACAAAGAAGGGAAATTGTATTGAACGCCAGGAATTGTTAATATTAAAATCTAAAATTGTGTTCATCGAATTTTTTCGCGCGTTCAACAATCACCGTATATCTGGCTGAAAATCGCGTCTGATATGTGGCACGCACGAAAATAGATTGGAGCGCACAACCGGGCCTCTGAGCGCGCCTGCAAAACGTCCCTTATTAAATTCCGCTCGAATTTCAATAAAAACAATCGCCACGTCACGCTTCCGGTTCTGAGCGCCCGAAATTATGTACACTTCAGCCGCTTTATTTACGGCCTTTATGCCTTTTTTCCGGCGTGCATTTCGAATTCCGACGCAACACGGAAAATTACAATAATTCCGGACGTGTTGTATATCATCCGGGAACAGCGTTTTTGCGGGGCGGGCGGACGCGGGGCCTTCTGGGATCGCGCTGCCGCCTGGTGAGTGGGGCAAGGGCATTTCGGGTAATTCCGGGCTCAGCATTTCCGGGTATTATTTGTTCATTTGGGAAGATGCTGCAGTCGAGGAGAAAACAGACGAGAGTGGAGAGCAAAGCGAAAAAATCCACCCACGAGAGTTGGAAAGGCTGATAAACTTACTTTCACACCGACAAAATTTATAAACGAGAAACAGAAGAGGCTGAACATAATGATCAACAAGAAACTATTTGCACTGTACACCGATCACACGGGTGCTTACGTCCAATTTATACAAACTCCACGTTCGCTTATATCAATGGTCACTAATTTTATCTGGACAGATTCTCAGTAAATATCTACGTTGGTTGGATGCAGATAACATAAGAGAGGCCGAGATCTGGACATATTATTGGAAAATATTTCAAGCTTGATAGTATCAAAAACAATTTCAATTACTTATTGTTTCTGAATGATGTTAAGATAATCGCTTTGAATTTTAGAGTCTGTAAGGTACCAACATATACGGCCTGAAATCTAATTAACTGAGTAATAGAAAGACTAATATTTTAAAATTATGAGTACGACACTGCAAATTGAAGTATTACCTAAAGTTCACGGAAGTAGACCAGAAAGCTTTGTTGGACCAATTTCATGAATTTTATTCTAAAAATGAACAAAAATGAATAAAAATGTTTAATTGAATCGTCTGCTATTAAACGTAAACATGGAGCCATCCACGAGCGAAAGGCTAGTTTGACTTTTTTGTCCTCTTCTAAAATACACGTACTAGGATATGTCGAAATGCTTTTATAAACCTGCATGTTATTTCGCAACAACGCGTATTTCAAATTTGTACTCTACTAAGGGAAACTATTACTCCTCGAGAAAAAAAAGAATACGACGTAAAATCTCATGCAGAAGTTTCTGCAAGCTCACAAGAGAGGAAGCACAAACTTTTATAATAAGATTAAAGAAACCAGAGAACTCTGTAAGTCGGATGACACCGTCTGTGACCTTGTGTTTGACTATATGCCAAACCTTCCTCTACCACATATCCCAGTGCAGGAAATCTTCTACATGAGACAAATTTGGATATGAGCCTTTTGTGTGACAAATCTAAGAGACAATTCCTTCAGACTGTTCTTGTGTTTTGAAGGAACGGCCAAAAAAGATTGTAATTAAGTGTGCAGCTTTTTTCAAGACTATATTAATGACTGTGTTCCCGAGACTACAAAAACCTTACCTTTCTCCGATGCATGTCCTAGACAAAATAGGAACCATACATTTATACATTTCTGCATGGGATTGGTAGAATCGAACAGATTTTACAATATCATCCAAAGATTTTCGATACGCGGACATCCGTTTTTGGACTGTGATAGGACCTTTGGTTTCTTTAAGCGATACATAAAGGGGGTCCCAACAAGAGCGCCGGATTTAAGTTTAAAGAAAAACACATTTATTTTTGAATTAAGCAAACATTTTTATTTCAAGATAAAGAAAAATAGTTCCGATTAAACGTGAAATACAACATCAGGCAAATGGCCACCACGAAACCTTTGGCAAAGGGTTATTCTTTTATTGATATTTTGAATAACGTTTTCGCATAAATGTTGCTGTATTTCACCAATAACGCGCCGTATTTCTTCTAAGATGTTCATCTGTTTCAGGCTTATTCGCATACACATTTTCTTTCACATAGCCCTAAAGAAAAAAGTCAATCGGTGTTCAGAACCGATGCAGAAAATGTGCCTCATCTGAAAAACTGATTTTGTTCGAAAAATCCGCATTAATTTGATGTTGTTCGAACACCCAATCAGCAAATTCACAGCGCTGCACATGGTCCCTTAGCTTGTTTTTTTGCACTATTTGCACTAATTGAACCTTGTAAGCGTGCAAATGCAGATCCTTTACCAAAATTCGATGCATAGTGCTTCTGGAAATGTTTAATTCTTGACCACGATGCCGAATGGAAGTTCCTGGATTATTGGCCACAGATTTCCTTACTGTGCCTATATTTTCGAATGACCGACAAGGACGACGAAGAACGGTAATGATCTTCTGATCCATCAGCGTAAATTTGGTGTCGAATTTTGTAATTAAACGCCTCACTGTCGAATCATTTGGAGCATTATTGCGACCGAAAACTTGATGTAATTGGCGAACTATTTTCGCAAAACTTTCACCATTTTTGTAATGTGTTTTTACAATAATTAAACGTTGTTGGTTTGAATACTTCTCCATATTTTTAAATCGCGTGGTCTGTACGTGACAACTTAAAAAAAAATCACCGTACAACTCGTATTAACAAAATGGCGGCAAATCAAAATCCGGCGCTCATCCAATGAACTACGTTGAGTTGATAGATAATGCCAAATCGAACACTACCGTGAAACTCATGCAGACCAAAGACATAAAAGACTTCAACATATGGTTGCCTCGTTTATTTAAAGAGACTACTTTGTCAGTAGAATCTTTTGGCAGAGCTGTTCCCAGAACAGATACACAGAGTTTTGCACCAGCGTCATTTATGGAGTACGAATATCTTGCTTCAGGCAACCTAAAGACATCAGTGTATATTGGAGGACCTGGACTGGAGGAAAATCATACTTTCCATCTAAAGCAACCAGGAGCAAGACCTCAGGCATAAGATATTTTTAATCAGTTAAATTCTGCATATCCTGAAGGATAAGTACCAATAAACCAGCATAAAGTAAATGCTGTAAGAGACTTACTAAAGTATATTCCTGAAGAAAACAATGCAAGCCATGAATTTTATGGAAATTATTCAACATGGCTCACCACTAATGCTGAAGAAAACTAAATATTTAATTACTCTTGTTTTGATCTTACAATTGTAGTAGTTATAGAAATACTATATTATATAACAAAATTGGTTTTTAGTATTAAAAAAACGTTTATCAAATATTATTTTGTTCTGGTATGTTAGTTTGGTATTAAAAGGAACTAACTAAGCCTTGTTTTTTCTAAATTACAAAAGTTCTTATGATAGTAATTAAAGCGTTCTTTGTAAGGTACGCACCATTTATGTTATAAGTAACTACAGTGCAAATGAATTCCGGTTAAAATTGTTAATACGTTTGCAGTTCGTTTTGTGTAATTTGTCAACATTTTGTTTTCCTGGACTGAGTGCCTTTTAATTGTCACCGATGAAATTGAATAAACAAAACAAATCCATAAATATGTGCTTTCTTATACTAATCCATGATTTGCGTTCACTAACCAACACTTTTTCAATAGCAAAGTACCTTGAGATTAATCACGGTAGGAAACTAAACGTCACGACGTGTACGACCAAAATCATGAGACAAAAATAATTAAGAAATTATATATTTATTTCACGATAAAACACAACGATAAATTCAATATTTAACGGACAGTTACAAGCCATATGGTATCCTACTTTTACCATCCAGCCCTGCAACCTTGTAAGACTATGTCAGAACCGATGTAACTGATATAACTGAATATCGCACTCTTACACCATGTGACATTTATAAGCCAATACGGTTGTCAAAATTCTAAAGTGTAATCCAATCAGGCTTCTACTTAGTTATAATTTGCAGTAGTGCAAATTCCCGGTAATTTGTACTAGTGCATATTATCATTTCTGTCAACGCCAAAACAAGATAATTAGTTAACATAATACAAATTTGTTTTAATAAGAAAGTTAGATGTTGAGTAATTTTACAGACATAAATTATACCAAATATATGTTTACATAAACCAAAATTCAATGTTGTACACAATTATAATAATTATTGATTGTGCAACTGTTATAGTTGATAATGTGTGGCTTCTGAGGTAAAGATGAAAAATTATAATTAGAGGTTGAAGACGTAGTTGGCAGAACAATGTTTGTATTAGCAGCACTTGTATTATTCCTCATTGCTACAACTTATTTGTAAATATTGGCGAATTGAATTAGTACTGCAGTGTCCAATAATTTTAATACTCTGTTCCTCTTCTACGCCTGCATTAGCTAAATGCGAAATTGCAGTTGCCCTATTTGAATGATTTGTCGCTTTATTCAATTTCGTATTAATGCTAATTTGTTGGGCCATCCATTTTGAAAGTTCTAAAGTTCTTACGTCCTATTGGAACATTTTTGTACCATTCCTTAGACTTTTCATTTTACTAAGATAGATTGCTGGTTAAAAATAACTTATCAGTAGTAATAAATTTCGTACGGTTTTCCAATAATTTCTTTAGTACCCTACAAAAAGTAAATTAACACATTTTACATTGTTATAAAAATAATGCTTATTAGCACCTTACAGGGCAGATATCTGGATTAGTTCTATTTGGCACTAGACATTTGCTATCAGATAATATATTGCCGCCTCCTTGTGTAGTTTTAATAAAAATCGGGTTATACTCTATATTCTTCTCGTAGCTAAACCCATGTTACCCCTCTCTTCGTTGAAATAACGAATTAGACAAGATGACGCTTCACCTCCTCGCCAAGCCAGTCCATACACACAAATGTGACAAAATTTATGATTTAAGCCATTCGGCGTCTCCTCGTTCCACAAATTTATAATATTTTTAAGTTGCTGTTTTGCGTTTGAATTCCACATGGCGTTTACTGTCGCTTTTTAATCGGTCCCATCACACTTCTTCATGTTGTATCCTCAATCTTCTACAATTTTGCAAATTTTACTTATTGGTTTTGATTCATCCAGGCAATATTTTTTTCTTCGCAGAATTTTGTAAATTGGTTCCAAATTGAAAATTTAGAATTTTTAGTATTTTTCGGGGTACTTATCACAACAGCTTCTAATATTTTGGCCAACGATTGATTACCAAAACGTTGTGACATTGTATTAATTAAAAAAATGTTTGATGTTCATTTGTGACATTATGTAATGGTCATAAATACACATCTATGACTTCGACTCGGGCCGATTGTAAACGCAAAAATACGCTCAAGAAAATATCGGTAATTAATATTTGATGCTCCAGGGATGTTATCTGTAAGAAAAGTACATATGGTCAATTCTCGATAATAAAATTTATATGCACCCTACTAGAGTGCAGTGTAAGTAATATCGGCAAAGTCCAGTCTTACAATCTACAGTTAACTCTAATTGGTGAATAGTTCCAAAGGATAATATTATTTTAATGCATCTACGTTTTCATCAATGTTGTAGTTCAGAATAAGCAACATCCCAAAGGACATAAAATTTCCAGATATGTTTAATTATTGATTCATTCTAAATAACACAATTATTCTTTGCCCAATTACCAAAACTGTGCACCTTCGATTTTCGATTGATTTTCGATCCATTGTAAATAGTTAACATTCAATCGACCGGGATCTCAAAAGCCGCCCACACAATCAATATTGGTGAACCGCTATTCCTGCTATCAGAACTCTCTTGTATAAGGTATAAGCTGCAGTTAGTTTCACTTTCAAATCTTTGGAAGTCTTTGAGACTAAATGAAAGTCTGAAATTAAAACTAGTTGCGCGGTAACGGCGAAATTCCATTTATCTTGGTGTAAAACCTAAATAGATATTATATGGAGCAGTGTGCGCTTTAGGTGAGAACTTTCCAGTTTTATTACGAGGAAGTTTCGATTAAAATTCTTTACGCGGAAACGCTTACGGAATATGAGCGGTAAACAGGTTACTCCGGGAACTTTAAAAACACCGACGCTGCAAGACGCCTCCGTGCGACGGGCCTCCTTCGGGTCGTCGAGGCTGCGAAGGGGCCGGGGCTTCCGGAGACAATAACCGGATCCAGCGATTTATTGCGGAAGTTCGCAAGTATGTATACTGGAGATAGTTCCGGAGATGACATCTAATCGATTGATTTCGTATTCATGGTTTCTCTAAAAAGCTGTGGTGTACTTTGCATGTGTCGAGTGTACATTATGATTGAGTGTGCCGCAAACTATGTATTCCAAAGATAATTAATTTTTAGTTTGAGTAGTGAGGAGAAGCTCTTAGAGAATAAGTTCCTTATCAACACAAAATAATACAATGCAAATAACACATTTCTGGGGATGTTTTCCGACTATTCCGGAAAACCGATAAAATTGAAAATTTCCTGAAAACACTAAAGATTAATGTTCATTGGGACTAAACCTTCTATGCAAGATTCTCGTTTTCCCACGGGTTGATAGTCCAATAAAAATGGAAGTTTAGAAAAGTGCGAATCAATTTTTAATATTTTTTCAATATAAAAATCTTTAGAATATGAACTAATTAAAGCAGGTCAACTTGGTTGTTTCAAAGCTTGACTTCCATGAGTTAGAAATATAAGATGGTGCTGCCAAATTATATAATGTCGAGGAAATACTAAACCACTTCAAAGACGTTTGCCGCTGTTGGAACTGATAGCACTTTCCGATCTATTGATACAACAATGACGAAGGGTAAAGTGACATCAAGCCCCGATCAGACCCTGAACTATAGGCGAAGCCAGTAAAGCGAGGTATAAAATTATGGAGACGACGCGATTGATTAATGGATATTATTCCGGAAAAACGATCAAATTGAAAATTCTTTAAAACACTTTAATCTTTAGAGATTAAGGTTTTTTCGGACTATAATGCGATCATCAAATACATTATTATAGCCATGGCCCCCACATTCTAGTCCGGGCTCCCAGGCCGGGATTTCTGACGGGCCCCCCTTTTTGTAGTGCTAAGAGTAGCTTGTTACCCCATAGTAGTAACAAAATATTATCTTAATGTATATTGTAGAATGATATCAATGGAGGAAATGGAGATAGCAATCAAAAATGCAAAACTGGGAAAGGCTCCAAGCACAGACGATATCATAGCGGAAATGATGAAATACATGGGAGATAATGGGAAAGAGGAATTCCTGGATATTCTTAATGAAATATTGAAGCAAAAAATAATACCGGACGAATGGAACAAGGGAATCATACTATCCATCCACAAAAAGGGCGAAACAAAAATATGCGACAACTACAAAGGAATTACACTCACAAGCATACCAGGGAAAATATTTACAACGATATTAGAGACAAGACTGGAAGAAAAACTGGACCCACTATTGGGACAAGAACAACACGGGTTCAGGAGAAATAGAAGTACACAGGACCTGATACACATAATGAGACAACTAACAGACAAAACGATCAGAAAAGGAAAAGAACTACACACATGCTTCATAGACCTGAAAAAAGCATTTCACAGAAAACATATGGAATATGTTAGAAAAAAGAGAGGTAGAAAGAGACATGATAAACATACTAAAAGAGCTGTACAATAACAACTGAAACAAGGTGAGAATAGGAACAAACGAATCAGAGGAGTTCAAGACCGAAATTTGACTAAAACAAGGTTGCATTTTAAGCCCTTTACTCTTCGCATCACTCATAGACGAAGCAATAAGGACAAGCAAAGAAAGAGCAGCAAACACGATTAAGGGATATAGGAAACTGGAAATGATAAGCAGTCCGACACCCGAAAGGGTAACAGGACGAAGGATAAATAAAAATAAAATAAAATACAAATACTTATGTTTGCACACGACATGGTAATAATGGCAAACTCAGAAGAAAAACTCCAACGTAACCTTAATATATACGAAGAAGAACCGAATGAAGATAAATATGGAAATAAACATCAGGAAAACTAAAACAATGGCAATAGCGCCAAAAGAAATCAAACACAAAATAGAGCTAGAAGGGAAACAACTAGAACAGGTGAATCAATACAACTACCAAGGAACAATAATATCAGAAAAGGGAAAGATTGACCAAGAAGTAGAAGAAAGATTAGGAAAAGCAGGAAGGATCTACAATACAATAAAAAACACGTTTCTAGAGAAAAAAGAAATTACTAAAGAAATATAAACTGAGATATACAAAAAAATAATAAGGCGCTCTCTAATATATGGAAGTGAATCGTGGATAATTACGGAAAGAAACAAAAGCAAGATCAACGCAATGGAAATGAGATTCCTAAGGAAGATAGAGGGAATTACAAAAAAAGATAGAGTGAGGAACATAGAAGTAAGGAAGTGGCTCAACATAAAGCCAATAAGAACAATAATAGAGGAAATACAGTTAGGTTGGCTAGGACATATACACAGACTAGAAGAGAATAGAATAACAAAAAGAATACATGAAGTAAAAATACAAGGCAAAAATAAAGTAGGAAGACCGAGGAAGGGATGGAATGAACAAACGCACCAAGCAGCGGAAAGAAGAGGAATAGAATGGAATGAAATAAGAAAATTGGCACAAGAGAGGGACCACTGGAAAAAAAGAGTGAAGGAACTAATTATTGACATAAGACATTGTAATATGCATTATATACCGGGCTTTTTTTCCTTATTACACATATGATGGACAATGTATAACTGGTTGCCTGCATCTACCCGCAAGGAATTTCCTATGTGTAATTCTAAAAAAAAAAATCAACTCATTAGCGGCGTCGGTGCAAGCAACCTGTCAATGTTGGCATATGTTACACAGAAAGGTTATGTTTTTATTCAAGACAATACACGACAGGGTTTTTGAAGACACGCAGAGTATTCGTAATGTATTGTGGATTTATGCCATTACATGCAGTACGTATACGGCCTTTCAATTCATCTACGTTATGTATTTGAACGTCAATAAAAATTTTACTTTTCAGGTAACCCCAAAGAAAATAATCATTTGTTTACATATCAGCTGATCTTGATACATTACGAATACTCTCGTGTATTGTCTTGAATAAAAACATAATCTCTCTGTGTAACATATGCCAAAATTGACAGGTTGCTTGCACCGACGCCGCTAATGAGTTTTTTTTTTTTAGAATTACACATAGGAAATTCCTTGCGGGTAGATGCAGGCAACCAGTTATACATTGTCAATCATATGTGTAAATACGAAAAAAAAGCCCGGTATGTAATTAAGTAGTCCGTCACCCGAATGGGTAAAAGGACGAAGGATATATAAAAATAAAATAAAATATTTTCTGGCCTTTTCGACGGAATATTTTCAATGATCTCACTAAAATCAACATACTTATCTAAATCATTTTGGAAATTCTGCTTCTTTGCCTTGTATTGAATTTACCCATCTGCTGAAACATCTGTCAGCTAAAGAAAGAGTACCTACTATACGAAACAATTGAAAGGTGAGACAGATTCTGACAAATATCCCTTGAAGTTTTTTGCTGTAAATTGTATTCAGAAGCCTAAACGAACTTATTTCAACCGTCTTATAATATACTTTACAATACTAGGATTTCCACTTGCGATTTTTTCTTTAGATGCAACAGGTTCACATGTAACATTACCTTCTTCTTCGATTGATTTTTGAGCTCGTCAATCCACTTGACACTGATTTTCTATTTGGACTTCAATGTTATAATTATTACTATCACTATTTCTACTGCGATCAGTAGCAGCAATTAAGATATCTTAATTTTTTGATCCGAAAGTTTTTGATTGATGACATCGCGATGGTTTCGATTCTTTCTCAGATTTAAGTTTAGTCTTCAAAAAATTGGACGTTGGACATTTGAATTGTACATATTACCTGATTTTATTTATCACTGGAAATGAAAAAAAACTAATTATTTATTTACGCTATCGCTATAATGAAAAAAAAGTTTTTCTCTATCATATTTAACACATATCATATCATTATATGAGGCGTTCAGAGCTAAAGTGGATCAAGTCCATAAGTTATAGTTTTGAGTTAACCAAGATTGAAGTTTATCAACACAAGTTGAATTTTAAAATGATTTAGAGGGTAATTTTCTTTTTATTGTTGTAGTACGAAGACTAACTTAAATATGGGTTATAATTTGAAAATTCACAAAGTAAAATTAAGGTAGAAATTCAATTTTAAATCAAAATTTACTGGACTTGATCCACTTCGGCCCTGACATGTTTTTTACATAAGGTCGATCAAATGAATAGACACAGTGTGAAATGAAAATATTTTATTACTTTTTTATACCTGTATCATAAAATAATCTAAACAGTTTTATATTAAGCTTTAAATGGTATTATCAAAGAGAGGTTCGTCATTATCTGAATCTGCAATTTCCTCATACAGGGATATTTGTGACCTAATGGCAGTTTCTGTGGACAGGGCTTTTGAAATGGGTGGGTGTGCTTGGGGGAAGAAAAGGTAAAAGTGAAAGCATATCATTTTTCTTTGCCTAAGTGACTACTCTTGGAGTTTTGTACAGTGGGTTTTACTTCTCAACCAATTTATAATTTTTCGTAGACATGGTTACTTTCGAGAACTCAAAATCTGCATTTAAGGTATTTTTAAACTGCAGTGTCCAAAGTTGCTCTCGCTCAAACCTCACACACTTCATCTCTAACCACTTGACGGGATGGCCTTTATCAGTTTTTTCCTGTTGACTATCATGTCTTCAAGTATTTTGGTTGATAAAATTTCATTTTTTGTTAGTTTGACAACCGCGAAAGGCTTCTTGGGCTTGGCTTTCTTGACCACATGACTGCAGTCGTCGGAAGTAAAGATTTGAATACACTTTCGTGACCTTGGTCCAATTAGTCAGAAATCTTGATCATTAGGCAAAAACGCATGGCCTGACACCCAAAATGTATAATCTTGTCTTAATACTTAACTGAGGATCTAAGACCTAGTTTATTAATGAGGAGGCGTCAGAGTACAGAATAACAAGTATATGGATTTTAGCCTCTTGCCTAAAATGTTCAGCAAGCACAGATACTACTTCTTGTGACCCTTTCTCTCCTTGTGCCTCGTTCCATAAATGCATGTAACCATTATCATTGTTAATGGATTCCAAAATTATACACATACATATTTCACTTATAGTATGCTATAGATGTAGTCAATTTTGGATATGGGAAGCCTTTTGTAGGTCAAATGTTGCAACATAACATGCATTTGATGCTGCAGCTTTTTCATTTTTAAGAGACTGCCTAGCTTGCAAAGCTTTGGCAAAGTGCAGTTTCTTTTTAATTGGTTGGTTTATCATACTTTATCTTTAGATTCTTAAGTAGCTGATTCATTTTGCGAAGACACATAGTCTGAGGATGAATCAGAAAAGTCCACAAGTTCACCTGAATCCATTATTTTGAAGTTTTTATAATAATAATAATAATAATAATAATAATAAGTTACTTTTATTCTGTAGGACCTTGCGGTATAGAATGGGTCAATACAAATCAATACAAATATGATAAAATACAACAAACATTGCTACATAGAAACAAAAATAAACATTAAAATAAATTTAAATTAAATAGTACAAATCCTGGTTACCTCAAAATAAGCAGCACCCCCTAATCAATTAATATGTTCCTCAACAGAATAATAACCTCTCTGAATGAGAAAGGCCCTAAGGTGAAGTTTGAAACTCCGCAGTGTTGAGCATTTCATGATTTCCGATGGAATCTTTTCGAAACATTTAATACTCATGTAGTATGCCGATTTTTGCCCTATGGCGCTTCTGTATCGCGGAGCTCTGAAACCGTCTTTACTTCTGGTATTTTGAGAGTGAATATCTCGGTTTTTCGAGAGTTTTGCTTCATTTATGTATACGAATGTACATGCCTCGAAAATGTATAATCCTGGAAGGGTGAGTATGTGTAGGTCCTTGAACGCCCCCCGACACGAGAAGTCGGGCCTGGTGCCTAGTATAGCCCTGATTATTTTTTTTGAGCCACAAATACCTCACGTGTATGTGAGGAAGAACCCCATATCATGACTGCATATCTGAGACGTGATGGGACTTGCGCATGATAAAACTTAATTAGTAGTTCCGTTTCTAATACCTGCCGAAGGGATCTTATCAAGTAACTAAACGAACTCAGCCTAGCTACTAAATAGTCACAATGACATTTGAAAGATAGACCGCTATCTATATTCAGTCCCAGGAATTTTAAGTTCTCACATTTAGCTAAGTTTTGATTTTTTAATACGATATTTATGTCAGAGACATTTTTATTTTGGTATGAATGAAACACTAAATAACTCGTCTCTGAAACGGTCAAAAATAACCTGTTACTTTCAAGCCAGTTTAGAAGGCTGGTCAGGCTCTCGTTACAATTGACCTCTATGTCTGCGAATGACTCTCCAGTCACCAGCAATGATGTGTCATCAGCATAAAGTGTTGACACATGAGCCGATAGGTGGCGCCACGAGTTCCCCATATCGTTCACATATATTAAAAATAAAATGGGTCCTAATATGGAGCCCTGCGGAACCCCCATCATAACGTCCACAGTAGAGGAGTTTGCTTGCCGTTTGTTGGTGGTTACGGACACGAACTGGCATCTATCGCTCAGAAAACTAGCTACCCAATGGGCATTTCGTCGGATGCCGTATTTGAAAAGTTTATCCAGAAGAATCTGGTGATTAACACAGTCAAATGCTCGGCTCAAATCACAGAATACTGCTATAGGGAGTTTCTTCCCTTCCACAGACGAAATTAGATTCTCAAAAAATGCCATGAGTGCTGTAGAGGTGGATTTATTTAATCTAAATCCGTCCTGATTATTACTGAGCAGGTTGTGAGAGTTAATAAATGAGTTTAATCTCTCGAGAAAACAGTACTCTATAATTTTGCTGAAACTACTGGCTATGGTCACTGGACGATAATTAGAGGCCATGGTTTTGTCGTTCTTTTTATGGACGGGCACAACTCGATTGATTTTCAAACGTGCAGGAAACATGCCCGACTCAAAAGACAGATTTATTATATGTTTCAATGGGCCAGCAATTATTGGAGCGAATCGTCTCAACAGGTAAGGAGGCACGTTGTCCGGACCGGCGGACTTTTTATTATTTAGCTTATTTACAATTATATTGAATACCTACATTTTAGTGAGAGGTAGCAGGAAGATAGAATGGCTATTGAAGTTAATGAAACTAGTATCAACTGCGGTAGAAGGAATATTATTTGTGATGTCTAAAACTGACTGTAGAAAATATCTGTTAAGATATTGGGCGATTTCTTTGGGGTCACTGAGTTCCGACTCTTCTTCTTTTAGTTTGTGTATTACGCCATTTTTACTCTTCATTGTTAAATTATTAGTTATATCCCAGGTCGTCTTAGTTGCATTTCTGCCTATCCCTTCCGGATGTTGGCTATCATATTGGCTATCTTAACTTTGTTCACAGCTGCCCGGAAGAGGCCTGTAGTTGTCGTGGAGAACCAACTTCTCAAGTTTTTAAGCCACGAGATTTGTCTTCTCCAAATGTTTCTTTTTCCTTCAACTTTGCCTTGTAGTATGCACTGAAGGAGTCCGTATCTACTGGAGTTGCGCATAATGTGTCCCAGGTATTGTAGTTTCCTGGTTTTAATCGTGGTCAGGATTTCTGTCGTTTTGTCCATTCTTCTTAGTATTTCGGCATTGGTAATGCGGTCTTTCCATGATGTCCTTAACATCCTTCTGCAGAGCCACATTTAATATGCTTCTAGTTTTTTTGTGTTAGCAACCGTCAGAGTCCAAGCATTCCATAAAATAACACAGAGAATACGTAGCAGCGTAAGAGTCTCATTTTGGTGTCAATAGTTATATCACGACTTTTAAAGGCTGTGGTCATTTTAATGAATATATTTCTGCTGTTTTCAATCCTGCTTTTTATTTCCTGTGTCTGGTCCCATTGCTCATTAATAACGGTGCCTAGATATATATATTTTTTAACTCTTTCGATGTTCCCCTGCTCCAGCTCCAGTTGCTGTTGGTGGTGTTGTGGGTTGTTCTTACTTATAATCATGAATTTGGTCTTGTCCATGTTTATATCTAGTCAATATCTGTGACTAGTGCTAATTAAGCTATTCATTAATAGTTGTAAGTCTTATATGTTGTCGGCCATGATCATGGTATCATCTGCGTATCTGATGTTGTTTATACGTTTCCCGTTTAAAGAAATTGCTTCTTGTGTATTTACTAAGGCTTCCCGAAATATGACTTCAGAATAGATGTTAAATAGCAGAGGAGACAGTACACATCCCTGCCTCACACCTCGTAAAATTTTTATTCTTTCTGTGCTATGGTCTCCGATTCTTACGCTTGCCGTTTGGTTCCAGTATAGATTTGTAATTATTCTGAGGTCTTTGTCGTCTATTCCAGTGTTTTCCAGAATTTGTATCAGTTTTTGGTGTTGGACTCTGTCAAATGCCTTTTTGTAATCAACGAAACACGCGTATACATCACAATTCATGTCTCTGCATCTCTGTACCAATACTTGCACACTAAAGAGAGCTTCCCTTGTCCCAACTGCGTCTCTAAATCCAAATTGTGTGGGTCCCAGTTGTCCTTCCACTTTATTGTATATTCTTTTATATATTATTTTTAGAAACACTTTCAATAGGTGGCTCATTAGGCTTATTGTTTTATATTCATCGCATATTTTTGCCGATGCCTTTTTTGGGAGTGTTACGAATTCCGATTCCAACCACTGTTGTGGTATTACACCTGTGTTGTAGATATTATTAAGGATGTCGGTTAGCCATTTAATTCCTTCGTCGTCTAGTAGTTTCAAAAATTCAGCGTGGAATCCGTCTGGTCCTGGACTGTTACCATCTTTAACTTGTTTTATGGCATTTCGTACTTCGTCTTTCAGAATGCTTGGGCCTGTTTCTGGCTGTATATGATGAATTTCTGGTCTTTCGTCTTGGAATAGTTGTTCGATATATGTCTTCCATGTGTTCTTTATTGCGTTTTTGTCTATTAGTATGTTGCCATCGCTGTCAACGAGTTTGCTCACTTCTTTTCTTTCATATGTTGTGGTAACTTCCTCCACCTTTCTATGTACGTTAAAAATATCATGTTTGATCTGCAGCGCTTCTATCTCTGCACACTTCTGTTTCGTTTCCTTTTCTTTTGCTTCTCTTATCTTTTGTCTAATAGTTTTGTGTGTTCTATTATACTGTATGTTATCTGTGTTCTTGAAGCCTCTTCTCCTTTCTATTAATTGCGGAATCTCATCTGTCATCCAGGATTTTCGTTTGATGCCTTTTTCTGGTATGAGGAGCTTTCTCTTAATCTTTTCTACTTCTGCATTTACTCTTTTTATCTCATCTTCTGTGCATGTGGTATAGTTTGTTGCTACAAACATATCTGTTAGTTCTTTCTCTACTTGAGCTTTTGTGGTTGTCTCCGTTAGCTTACGAATGTCGAATCTTGTGTTGGTAGTTATTTTATTTTCTATTTTTTTCATTCGGAGTCTCAATCGTCCCACGACTGGGTTGTGGTCGGAATTTATGTCTGCTCCTGGTCAGACATAAATGCTTCGTATCACCTTGTTTATCCGTAAAATTAGTTATGCAGCGATTATCATTGCAGCATAACGCATTTTACGGATATACAAGGTGATACGATACGAAGCAAAAAATGTTAATAAACCTATGTCTTATTTCCAATCGTTATTTAGTTACAGAGGATTTATTTACAAGGTATACAAGGAGATAAACCTGTCTTATTTCCAATAGTTATTTAGTTATTGAGGATTTATTTACAAGGTATACAGCAGTCGTAATATACAATGTTTATTAAATATGTTTTATGGATATCTTCAACTATAGAAATCTGTGCAAACACTTACGTTTTGGGCTGATTCTCTGCAGACTGGTATATTATTAGATGGGAATTAGTTGAATTTCATGCAGACATCGACTAGTTCCTCAATGCTGCTGTTGAAGTTGTGCTAGATTGATCCATTGCCTCTCAGTCCTCTTCAAACGCACGCCTTGAAATACAAAGGCACGTTCTTTATAAGATTGTATTTTAAGACGCAATGAACTACGACTATCACAGTGATGTACGATAGATACGTACAAGATGTTATAATTAATGAGAAAACTCACATTTTGGGCCCATTCCCTGAAGAGTAATCTTTGTTCTGTTGCTGGCGAAATGCTTTCCATGTCACTCAGGTCTAGACTTGTCCGCCGCTCGCCTGGCCTCCACAATTTGCATCATATAAGATACTTTTACGCTATTTATTCGGCAGCGCGAAATCGCAGAGGCCCAAATCTTCATCCACGTGTTAATTGCATATCTTGCATCCGTCTGTATCCGGAATAAGCCCCAATACCTCTGATTTTCTTCAATTATGGATGTTTGTTGGGAGACGTATACGGAACTGTTTTCGTCTTTTGGAGTTACTGGTATTGCGCAGGTCCGTGGATGCTGGCCTCGGCTCCCAGCGACCGATGCCCAACAATTACTGACCTTCTGATTGACACTCTCCTCTTCTGAAGCATACGCAAGACGGGGATGGAGCTGGTGATTTGCACAAACTCCTTGAGATAATTTATTCAAAGCCCAGCGAGGTTATTAACACTCAAAAAAATCCTATTGTTCGTTTGCGATTGTGTGCAGCGATTAAGTGGGGGCAAAAAATATGTATGCATTTGTTCGCCATAAATACATTATTTGTGATATTGAAACGCGTTTAGTGAGGAATTAATAGTGCCAAGTCCTGACTCTTGACACGATAATTATAAGAAAATTGTGCATAAGCACATTATTATTATTATTATTACATTATACCTTGTGTTTAAGATACTAAAGTTAAGTTGAAAGTATGTGTGGATATGTGTGGATATCAGTATCTCAGTTACTCTTGACAATGGTCTAGAGACCGAAACGATTGTAGAGTAAATTCTATTAATATAGTGAAACTTCAACGAAATGTTTGATTTACCTTAAGATACTAAAGTGTTTGCTCACAAAAATAAAATAAAACAAAATAAAATGATAAAAAACATAAAAAAAATTAAAAAAAAAATTGCTTTCTAAAATAATATAAAGGGATGAAACGTTTACGCTAAAAAACGTTCCTTGGTTTATGAAGGAACAGTATTCAGTTGCAATCAGTTTTTATGTAACTCGATTCGTAAGCTTGTGATTATATATCTGTTCGTTCTTTTAAGATCTGGCCGTGAACTTCGTAACGACCTTCTAGGGATGAAATAGAAAATAACTGCACGTCGTAAAATGGTCTGCAGTACTAACGTCCGTCTAGTCGGGGGCAGTCTGCAGCGTTTTACAATAAGACATAAAGTTTTATTTTCAATAGGAACTGCTCTTTATTTCCTGTAAAAGTACTGACGGCGCGTCTATAATAACTCGCAGTTTTATTAGCCGGACAATAAGATTCCATAATTGAAGTTTTTACGGCTGCCTGCGGTAGATTGAAAAGCAGTGAAAATTTTATTAACTAGCTTTATAATAAAATCACAGGTTGATGAAATAAAGCACTTATTTCGTTGTTTAATGATCAATATTTATAGCAATAACTTGACGCTGCTATAATATTAATATGAGCGCCAATCTATTCAACATGAATGATATTAATATGAGCGTCATATCAATCTATTCGACATGAATGAGCAAACGGGACTCATTTTTCAATTTTTAATAACTCTACGAGTTTATTAGCGTTTTTGATACAAATATTATAAATACTGAATATATATGTACTAATGATAATAATTAATAATCGAATATTCATGAAAAAAGTATTTTGGTAGTATTCATAGAAATGCAGAACATATTTTATCACATATTTTTATTTTTGTTACAGTTTCATCCAGTTATACCAGTTAATATTATATTTGTTATTGTATCTATTGTCCTTCTTCTTTATTAGGAGTACTTACTTGTTGTATTTTAAATATAAACATGTTTCTTATATAGTTATATAGTTATATATAGGTTATGTTGTTTTTAGTATTTTTATTATTTGTTCTTCACCTGACTAGATTTGGCAATGTGTAACCCATCTCCAGATGTGTTATTCTAAAATATACAGGGTGAGTTTTTTTTCATTTTAAGCATTGGGATCTCGGAAACCATAAAACATCGAGATTCTGTTAAATGACGAAGAATTGTCATTTTTAGAGCTTATGCAAGATATGCTTTTGTTTTTTGAAAAAAAAACACATAGTTTTTGAGTTATAATACAAACTTCATTTTTTTTTAAATGGCAGTCATAGTTGGCTTTGACATTTTTAAGAAGGATTTTTTTTCTCTATATAAAGATAAAAGGTTTTCTATACTTACTTTCATAAATAAATGAGATGCAGGAATTTTCGTTGTATAATTTGAATAGAATTTAGTGTAAATAATTAGAATAGAAAAATAGAAAAATTAGAACAGAGTAGAAAATAATTAATACAATTCTCCTAGTAGGAGGATAATAACATTTTTTTCCATGGCAAACTCTGTTTTTTCTACTCTCAGTAATGCAACTAGTCTTGTATCGTGTGTATTTATCAAAGTAAGTAATAATTGTCATAAAGTTAATTTTCGAAGATGGCCTTTATTTATCAAAGTAAGTATCGCAAACCTTGTACCGCTATAAAGAGAATAATATGTCCGTTTTAAAAATGTCAAGGAAAACTTTGACGGCCATTTAAAAAAAATAAAGTTTGTATTGTAACCGAAAAACTGTGGACTTTTTTTTTAAAACAAAAGCATATCTTGCATAAGTTCTTAAAACGACAACACTTTCCTCATTTAACCAAATCTCATGTCTTATGGTTTCCGTGATCCCAATACTTAAAATGAAAAAAAAAACTCACCCTATATCTATAAGATATGGAGTATATATATTACCTAAAAATAAGTTTGTGTTTTATGTGGTGTATGTGCATTATGTCTATGTGTATATTCTTTTTAATAATATACAGGGTGGCCACTTTTACGACGCCCACCATTAGGCTCTATTAAACGGAAATTTATACAGAGTTGGTCAAATGGGAAAAAAGTTTCTCATTTTTGTGCCTTTCAATATACTGAAACGAAATCCGGGATATCTTGCACTGTTCCTGAATCATCGCTAAAAAACTGAAAATGTGCACTTTCCTTTTCTATTTATAACTTTTTTACTTTTGAAGGAAATTTTATGAAACTTGGCACTCTTACATTTTTCGACGTTTTAAAACTAAGATGCCCAAATAGTCAACTTTTGATTTTCTTATGGCTGCAATATTAGATTTTAATAGCATAATGAGCGAAAAATTTCGATTTCAACGCTATTAAAATCCACTATGGCTATAAGAAAACCAAGAGTTGACTATGAAAATTTGGGCATCTAGTTGGCCCAGAAAATGTTAGGCCATTGAGAGCCAAGTTTCGTAAAATTTCCTTGAAGAGTAAAAAAAGTTATAAAAGGAAAGAAAACTGCACTTTTTTGGTTTTTCAGCGATATTTCAGGAACTATGCAAGATATTCTTTTCAGATTCCTTTTCAGAATATTAAAAGGCATGAAAATAAGAAAATTTTCTCCCATTTGACCAACTCTGTACATATTTACGTCTAATAGATCCTTAAGGTGGGCGTCGTAAGAGTGATATAGTGGTTTAAAATTTAGTTCTGTTCGGTCATTACATAAATTTAAAAAAAATATTATCAATTACATACTATTTTGGAAAATATATGTAGAAGATATTTTAAGGTAATATTTTTATTTATCTTACTTTTGATTTTTGAAGTTTCCATTTATTGTTATTTTGTAATAATCCCTTAAAATATATATCTGTCTACATATATATCTATAGTTTTGACTATTTAGACAGTCGACATTATCAAACAATGATCTCTTATATAATAGTGGAAACATCTATATTGCCAATGGTATAATAGAAATATTTTTGCATATAAAATCTTTTATGTAAATCATAACTATACATATAACTTGTAATATGAAAAATTTTGCTTAAATTTTTACCAAACAATATTTTTTGCATTGTGTGAAATAGAAATTAAAATGATGTATACCTACCTGTGTGATGAATTCTTATATGCATAAACTATATATATATATATAAACAATCTTTATTAGGCTATCGACCCCATAGGGTCTTTCCGCCTTGCCTAACATAATACATTACATTATACGTACGTTACATTATACATTACATTACATATGTGATTCATGAGTGATTATTTTGATAGTGTGAAGAGAGTGTTATGAAGTGTAATATGATTCATGAAGCGTTTTTGTCGGATGTAATTTTGTAGTGCGTTTGTTTTGTCTTTTAATACACAATTCGTCGAGTATTGTCCTATTGTCCTGTTTTTGTTGAAATTTATTTCGTAGTTTGTCTAGTCTTTGTTGGATGGGTATGATTTTGGTGATCTTGTATAAATTTATGTTTGATATGTTATGAAGATGATTGTCCTTATGTCTTAATTTAGTGATAAGTCTTAATGTCTTCCGTTCAGTTACGTCCGTAATTCGTTTGCAGGTGTTTCTTACATTTTTTAGTATGATCTGGCCGTAGTCAATCATGGGCCTGCAGATGGATTTGTAAATTTTTGTTGCTGTACTAATAGATATCCCTCTTCCTCCGTATGTTAGGCATCTAAAATGTTTTGCTCGTTTTTGTATTTCCGTCTTTGTGTTCCGTAAGTGTTTGTCGAATTTGTGCTTATTGTCAATCGTCATTCCTAAGTATTTTATCGTCGGTGTGGGGTATACGTTTGTTCCGTTAACATGTATTGTCGGTGAGTTGTTATTGATTCTGTGGTTGGGAATAAGGAGTTGGCATTTTGCGGGGTTGGGTTCGAGTCTCCATTTGTTGAACCAGTCCATTGTTTTGTCAGTCAGTATTTGAAGTGTGTCTATTGTGTCATCCAGTCGTTTTTTATGTGTTATTAATGCTGTGTCGTCGGCGTATTGTATGATATACTGTTCTAAGTCTGTCTGCCTGTTGTCTGTTCCTAATATGTCATGGCAATATATGTTGTACAGGAGGGGCGAGAGAGGAGAACCCTGTGGCAAACCTTGTTCTGGCGAAAATGATCTTGAGTATGAATTGTTTGTTCTTATCCGTAGTTGTCTGTCTGTCAGGAAGCTGTGGATGAATAGGATGAGGGATCTAGGTATTTGTAGGGTATGCATTTTGTATAGTAGTCCTGTGTGCCATACAGTGTCAAAAGCCTTTTTTATGTCCAGGAATAGTGCTGCGGTATGTCTGTTTTGTAAGTACGTCGTCTGTATGTTGTTCGTCAGAATGTAAAGGGGGTGTATGGTCGACAGTCCGGGTTTGAACCCGAATTGGTATTTGGGTATCTTTTCTTCTATGAGGTTCCATATCCTGTTCTGCATTATTTTCTCCAGGTTTTTCCCCAAAACTGGGAGTAGTGTAATAGGTCGATAGCTTTCTGGTTTTGATTTATCTAGTCCAGTCTTGGGGATTGTGATAATAATACCCTCTTTCCAGATTATTGGGTGTGTGCTGTTTTTTAGGCAGTGGTTGTACATTTTAACAATGTGATCGTGTGTTGTTGTCGGTAAGTGCCTTAGTAGATCTTTTGTTAGTGCGTCATGTCCGGCATAAACTATTTTGCAAATATTTAGGATTAGATATCTTATATAGATGTTTTTCAATATCAAAATTGTTCATTTTTATATTTACCTTCTATTCTCATATCGTTTGCCAAACATTTAGGCAAACATGCTTCAAGAGTAAAAGTGGTAAACAATCCTCAATATTTTCATTGTACTCTTTTTTAAGATATAAAGTACTGCAATAATAATCGACGTGACCTTATTTTGGTAATTTTGTGTTTCATTCAGACAAGGCTATGGCACACGGTATTGGTATTGGATAAGGTTTCGTTACGATTTTTTTTAATGTGTACAATCTCTATAGAATAGAATAATAGAAATATAAAAATGTATCAGTCCAATATAGGGAAGATTAAAAAAAAGCAGTAATTTTCCATCTCAGGGCAAATGGCGTGAAAATGAAATTCAACTTTTTTTTTGACAAAATATAAAATTGTTGCTCTAATATAATATAGTATATATAATATATAGTACAACAGATATTTTGAAAAATACACTGGAAATAATAAATTCTCATCTAGGCCCAAATTGGCAGCAATGACAAATTTCAACCATCTCGTAAATAGTGAATGTAATACTGCAATTGTTTTTAATGAATGACAAAAATATTTCAGAAGTTTCACAAAAAATGGGAATTACGCCGAGAAGAAGTTATAGCCTTAATAAGGCAGAAATGTATAAAAAAACTAATAGTAATTTTTAAGATTTTCACGAATTTCACAAACGAAATTCTATATATTTTTCTTAGATATGAAACAAAAATGTTATAGAATTGACATAATATTTTTGAAACATATTCTGATTTTATATATACTCAGATGCAAAACCGGGTCATTGTGTCGTTGTTTGCAAAAACCCATTTTTTTAAATTTTGGTGTTGGTATAGTCCTTAGAATGAAAGTTTTAGTGTTCTACAATCAAGGAACTATCAGGATTTAGAAAAAAAAAACAACATATGATACTTATCAGTTTAATTAATAAGCGAAAATAACATTTAAAGGTATGCGTTCTTCACTACCTATTGCTCATTCAGCATTATGCTTAGATGATCAAGGTGGCTACTGCGTTTTGATTTGTTTATTTTCTATTAACTGTCATTTTCATTATTAATATTTGTTAAGTTTATTTTGCAGAAATGCATTTTCTTTCGTGTATTATCATTATCGTTTTCGCTTATTAATGTTCATTAAATAAATAATAAGTACCATATATTGCTTCTTACATCCTGACGGTCTCTTTGATTGTAAAACACTAAAAAATTTATTCTAAGGACTATACCAACATCGAAATTTAGAAAAAAAAATGGTACTTTTGCAAACAATGATCCAATGACCAGTTTTTTTTGCATCTGAGTGTATAACATATAAATTATTAAAGCCTTAATTTACATAGAATATACATATGTATATTTCTTGTAGTTCAGAAGTATGCTGCTTCAAATGGTCATCAGCCGTAGCCTTTCAGCCTATTCCGATTTAATTAAACCAAAAGTGGCAAATATATTTAAAATAAATATAGTCGATTTAAACAGTACTATATAATTTTTGAAACGATACATAACAAACAGTGCAGAATAGTTACAATATTTTAAAAATTCTCTGATTTATTTTCTGTATAAGAACTTGTCAGCTTAAAATAGCAGAGGATAAAGGAATAGTAATACTTAACAACGTCCTAATGTCGTAAATAATGAATATAAATACTGCACATTTTTCAAGAGAAGTGATAAAAATGTGCCACAATATTTTGAAAAATACGTCTAGAAGATTTATTAATTTACCTTGAAAAAACCTTACAGTGTTATTCATAAAAATTTAAACCATGGTATAGCGGTGGTTCAGCGGTGTTTTAAAAAGGGTTACCATGATTACTAAGGTTAAACCACCGATAAACTGCGGCTTATTTTTTTATGAATAACACTGCTAATCCTTATCGCAGAGCTAATCATAAATTTTAGATAGTGTCTACTTAAATTACCAAACAGGTTTGTATAGTTATTAAGTCTTCTTCGAAAATCAAAGATACGACATTAAAATATCCAAGAGGTCGAAAATAAGAGACTAATGCCTGGTTGCATCAACGCGAGTTAAATATTAATTCGGGGTTATACATTTAACTCGGGGTTTACCTCAAAGGTGACTTACACCAGATTTGAAATAAAATATAAAATGCGAGTTATACATACTTGATTATTTCACAAGTGACCCGTTTAATTTAACCCGAGGGGGTTTCTAGCTGTACGTTCATAAAATTCATCAAATTTTGATGCTACTGATTCGAAATTTCACACTGGCATAAATATAACTCAGGGTTACATAATCCGGGTTAAAACAATGTTGATGCAACCGGGCTTAAGATATCGATATAACTCACTTTCCAGGGTTTTTGGGACCTTCGGTACCTATTCTTAACCTTCACCTACCAGGATTATTGATGTTTTCAGAATTCTTACTTTTCTCTTCAGGTTCAATTATATTTTAAAATCGGTAGATTTTCATGTGGTACAAAGTGATATAGTGGTTTTTATAGTATTCTATTTCCCTATTTTCCAAACTATTTATAAAAAAATGATTACGAAATGTTAGTGAGAAGAGTTGAAAAATATCAGTCTCTTGAAGATTCTAGACGATAAAATTTTCCGAATTAATGTACAGAATAGATTAAATAGGGAAGTCTTGTTAATTAAATTAGGAGATATAATTTGTTAGTTGTTGATTTCGTTTGTTTTTTTTTTGTTTACGTGTTTCATATTGATTTTAGTGTTTTTGTTTGTTTGTTTACATTTCATTTTAATTATAATAAGTTTATATAAATCTAATTTACTTGTCTATCTAATTTATTGGAACCTACTCGAGACCCTGAGATAAAGAGCAAATCAAATATAACAGAGCATCTTGACAACCGAAAGTGGGGTTAAACAAAATAACAGCATTTTTGGAGCCTGAACCTGAGATAAACCAACACAATAACATAGCAATATATTTTAGAATAACACTTCAGAAGATGGCTTACAAATAGCCGAAACTATTCAGGTGAAGAACAATTAATAAAAATTATAAAAACAACTTAAATCAAGAAACATCTTTATATTTAAATATACTCCCAGTAAGTACTCCTAATAAAGAAGACAGAAAATATATATTTTATAGTTAATTATAAAGAATATTTTAAAATTATGAATCGGAGCTCTGTTGATATACTCTGATTTTTCTAAACTGGCGTGCACGTCATCAAAATAATAATCATAATAATGACGACACAATTTTACAAGGTTGCCAGCTGTCCTGGGTATTTAAAAATGGCTGCAATCAGCTGTTGCGCCCATGCAATCTTGTGCGACAGTGCGCGGTTCGTATCAAATTCGTCGACTTCTCTGCCGTGTTTCGTACAGATATCAATCTTGTGGTTATGGTTTAACATCTACAATGGCAAAATATAAAAGAGTTTGCACCGTATTCGGGTCCAACACTGACAGCGACAAAAATCTTGAGGTTAGATTCGATTCCCGGCTGCAGGCAAAAGAAACGTGAAATATGTAACGAAGTCAAATGTAACAAGTTAAACGTCAAAGAAGTTTGGTTATGCACACATGTATGAGCATGTGTTAGTGAAAAAGATCTGGCATCGTCACCGAAAAAATATCAGGTCGGCCAACATAACATGATTTATTACATGATTGGCAGGCGAAAATTGTGACCGCGGTTAATACACCGATTACCTATTTATAACCACCGGTCATCAGTGTTATGTAACAAATGATCCTCAGATTAATTTCGATTCTTAAACTATTGTTATGCATATTCTCGAAATCAATCACGTTGGTACGAAAAAACCTCATCGCACAGCTGATTGATGACGTGCACGCCAGTTTAGAAAAATCAGAGTATAAAAGATTATTTGAAGCAAATGATGGCCAAAGCAAGCAGTAATCAGGAAGATATTGCGTTTATTTAAATTTTTATAAATTTGACTAAACGTGCAGGTAATTTAATAAAAAATGTTACGTTTGTTTTGTGTAAGCTGCCAAATTTTAGCGAGTTCAAACGATGAAAACACGGGTTCACTGAATAGCACGTGCGTACTCGCGAGTCGCTTTCAATTTAAAATCATGTACCCGCCGTGCAAACTTTCCATGTTTATGAAAATTCAAGCGAAATCAGTTACGGCACTTTCCTTACTTACAAAACTGAAAGTCGCCGAGCGTAATGGGAGTGAGGCGCGCACACCCCCAATTTCCCCAGAGGGGGCCCAAATTGCCGCCCCCGCATCTTGTCGTCGTTGCCGAAAGCGTCATTACGTCGAATGAACGGGGGCGCGCATACACACACACACAGGCACACCCACACAAAAAAACAAAACTAATTTAGGTCCATCAAATATGCTTAGCTGCTCCCCCCAAGTCCACGAAGGCAACGACGTGGACGAGGGGGCTCGCATATTTCATAAGGGCCCGGCGCTACATTCGAGTGTATCCAACGGTGTATTCGTTACAGTAGATAAAGTTCGTCCTGTTTATGCGACGAGCAAGTCCCTGGGAGAACCGGAAAGGGAAGGACTCGGTGCATTTTTCTGCAAGGCGATGTCTAGGATCGGGAATTTAATCCACTGGAATAATTTTAACGGACCAAATTGGCGGTGGTGTTTTATAGCACAGCATTAGATCGGGGATGTGGATGACAGAAGTAGGCCGACATAACACAAAATTACCGTATAAAATTATTATTGCCGTTAAAAAAATTACGGCCGGCCCATGCAATCCATTTACCGCTTAATTATATTAGTTATATAAATGAAAAGCAGAGGGCAACTTTTATTATATTATATATACATTAGGGTGTCCGCTCAATTTTTTTTGCGCCCCGCAAAATACGACAGGAAATTATGAAAATATATACGGAAAAACTTATATTAAATTTAAACCGTACCCAACTGGTACAAATTAAAAAAAATATATTATCTATTTTCATGAATATATTTTACAACTAATTTATATTGCACCGAAATCACGATTTTTTTGGTATAAAGAGAACAGCCCCGTTTTAAATTAATAATACAATGTTCGGAGAAACTTTTTATTAGTTCTAAAATTAACCAGTGTTAAACACGGTTAGTCACGGTATAAACTTAAAAAAAGTTAGTCCCTTATAATTTTCTGCTGAATAATGAAGTGCACATTTTTTTAAACCGTACACTCACAAATATTGATTATTTTAGAGCTTCTCGGAATCCCAATATATTTCATTTACGGAGGGGCTTTAAGCTTCCATACTTTCATAACTGCAAATTATTCTAACCATCTGCATGAGATCAATGCTTATCGGGCTTAATTATAATCTACCGCCAGACGTGATTTAATTATATGTAGGGGATGGAGTTTATAACGTGGCAGATATCGGCAGATGATTCATTCTGTTCATTAACGACTTATTGACATGATGTACGTAATGCAGTGTACCCACACAGTGAACCCAGATTGATTGCATCAGGTGTATTTACTGTTACTCTCTTCAGTCCTATCATATCAGTTGACTTAGATAAAAATTATGATAATCCATTTTAAAAGAACTCATTCTGAAGTTCATTTATTATGTACAGGGTGTGTATATATTGGCGAAATAACTATACGTGGCGATGTAGGTCATAAAATTGCATCAAGTGTATTTACTGTTACTCTCTCTAGTCCTACCATGTCAGTTGACATAGATAAAAAATATGATTACACACCCCAACAATTTTTAACTTTTTGCAATTTCTAATTCTTGTATTTTCATTAACCATGTAGATTTTTTTAATCTGTTAGGCTACTCAGTATATTAGTGTGCATTAAAATAATACAAACTGCAACATCTATAATATTTTTTGTAGTATGTGTACTTTATTGTGTATTATCATACATATTTATTTTTCTTCCTTTGACAGAGCAATATTTTTGTGTATCATGCTCTCATTTGTCTCCATAATATTTTTTCTGAATCTGGTTACAGAAATAAATATTATTATTATTTATTGCGCTCATGATTCAATTGAAAAATTTATGTATATTGTGATTTCATATTAGTAAAGTTTTATTGGTGTAGTAACCATCATGTTCACTGGTCAATATAAATAAATACATAATAAACATAATATTTAAAACTACCAAATGGAGATAACAAAGATACATTCAAAATTTAAAATTTTCAAAAGCAAGTTAGATATTCATTCCAATCATAAAATCCGTTTAGTATTAGCAGATCTTTAACCTTATATTTGAACTCCTTTAATGCAAGATCTCTAATACCAGCTGGCAATTCATTAAAAAAACATGTTACACAATAAACAAAAGTATTCTTAATAACTGGTTACAGAGAACAGAATTAGATATAGTATTTCGAAATCTTAAGAATTGTTGAGAAATCTGTAGAAATCTCGAAATTTATTAAGAAATTTTGACAATTATTGAAAAAATTTAGAATTCATCGAAAAATCTATAGTTGTCTTGAAAAAGAATGAGAAATTTTGGAAATTATTGGAAAATGTCAAGAATTTTAGGAATTACAAGGAAATTTAGAGAATGAAAAAAAAGTATAAGAAAACCATTATAAATTTAAGATTTTAATGATCTCGAAGAGCAGAATTAGAGTTAGTATTTCGAAATCTTAAGAATTATTGAGAAATCTGAAGAAATTTTTCTATAAGACTTCGGGGATTTATTCAATGCAGAAATTAACTATTCACGGAATTGTCTTATAATCCCAGCTTCCTTGCTTGTTACCATGACACTCATTATCAACAAAATGTATTCTATTAACTTTCTACTATTTGCTGCCTAAATTCTCCCAAATTGTACTTTGACATCAAAATTTTATTACCTTCGGTTAATATTCCATGAATACTTTAAATATCATCATAACATAATTTCCAGAAATTTACAGGAATTTATCAATAATTTCCAAAAATAAACAATAATTTTTGAGTATAAAGTTTTAATATCAAAATCTTATTGCATACCAAGGCAGGATTAGCGAGATTTTGGAATTATATTTAGGTTTCTTGCAACTATAGAAAATTTATTTCGAAGTAAAACTGAGCAATATTTATATTGTCCTTAGCAAGAAATGAGAATTGATCGCAGCCCTTAATCACTCCAATATACACGTTTTCGTGATGTATAACACAAAATATGGTTACAGTATTGAAAATGGGCAATAATCTTGTTTAAAAGAGTATAGCCCGGCGCCTCCACCATGCACCTTCTATATGGGAATAATTTATAATTATTCATAAAAAAATTTAAAACTTCAAAATTCAAGCAATTCCTGAGGAGAATCATTAATCTTACATATTTTGTAAAAAAAGTTTGTACCAAATCATGTAATTAAATATTTAATTAGATTCATCAAATGCCTGAAAAAACTTGAGTATTGCAATTTCTAATTAAATCGTATATTTCAGTAACCCATCAACAGACATTATGATGAATTTTTATATTTCAGGAAATACGGTATATCAGTAATCACAATGCATTTGTTTTCTTGCATTATTCGTTTAACTCACATTCCTTTTTATGGGATATTTAATTACAATATAAAACATATGAAAAGATATAGTGTTTTTCTTCGTTTCCCGAAAATTTGAAAAAATACACTCAAATAAACACTTCCAATTCTTGTGTTCTTAATAACCATGTAGATTTTTAGGTGGATTACGCTACTTAAAGTGTATTAAAAAAAAACTGCAACTGGTGTAATAGTTTTTTTATAGAATGTGAATTTTAATGCGTATTATTATACAGGGTGTTAGTGAATTGCAGTACAAACCTCTAGGACTTGCAAAACACAGCAGAGCCAACAACTTTTTGACAGTGCTGTAATTTTTTTTTTTTTTGTAGAATGTGTATTTCATTGTGTATTTTTTTTTTCTTGTTTCGGCAGTGTAATATTTTGGTGTACTATAATCATATTTGACTTTGTAATATTTTTTCGGAATCTGGATACAATAAATGATATTATTATAAGGTATTATTTATTGGGCCTAATTTTCTAAATGATTTTAAACACGCCACGATTTCAAAGGAAAAGATGAATTTACAGGGTGACCTAAGAGAAAAAAAGGGCTATTTACACGTGTACAAATCAAATGTGGCGGCCAATTAAAATATGATAGTTGCTATTAATAACTCGGAAACCGCCATCTTTACTATTGTTTTAACTGTAGTCTTAAGTTTGCGCGGTCGAACCAAGTAACTCTCATTTGAAACTTTATACGGCATCTTTAATAATTACCAAATATTGGAAGTTTTAGAAAATCGCGATTTTCAATTTTTGTTAGAATAATTTACAAACTGCTCGGAATTTTGAAAATGTTTCAATGTTATCTGAACCAGCATACAAAACTACATAACATTGGCCATTTAAGCCGATCTCTAGCTTTGAAAATAAGAAAGATATCCGTGCAATCCCACTCTACTTAGGACACCCTGTATAGTAGCAAGTAGGGGGGGTTGTAACCCCTTCCTGGCTACGCCACTGGTTTTGAAGTTTAAGAATTCCTTCACAAAATCACTTACTGCTGTACTTTTGGACATTTTATCCTTTGACATGTAGACATTAGCAGACAAGTGTGCTGAACCAGATTTCTAAAATCTTGATAACTGTCATATTTCTAAAAGTTGATGAGTATTTTTGTTTGCCCTTTGAAATGCTACAACTCCTAAGGATCTGAAGCATGTTTGTGTAGAATTTTTGTTTTCAAGATATGTAGCTGTGTCACTTAAAATGGGGTATACGGCATTGGCATAGCTAAAAGTTTTTCAATTGAAAAAATCTATTTTTCTAAAATTCATGTACGATATGTAACGGCAGACTATTTCTGTTGTTTCGAATAATTACCTTCAACAAGGACCAATTTACTACACAGGTAACGAGCATTAGCCGATGCAAGTCGCAGAATTAAAATCGGTTGAGATTTGTAAATGTTATTACGAATTTACCGGAAATAAGCTCCATTCAACGGCCATTTAGTCCATGCAAATGCTAAAATATTTCATATTGCAAATATCTATAGTTCTTACTTTATTCCGTACCAATTATGGGGATATTCCCCAGGATTCCCGAGGATATGGGGAAAGTATCGTCTTCGTAAAAACTCTTGAATTGCATATTTCAGTAACATCCAATATCCGGTTTGAGGTCCCACAAGTTTTCCCTTGAGGTCCCATTTTTTTTTTAAACTGCCTGTCTCTGTGGGTGGATGTGATAATATTTTGTGTAGAATATAATTGAATACAATTTTCAAAATTTTAAGATTTTGTAAATAATTTTAGAGCAAAATAAATTTGAAAAAGTTTTGAAAAAATATCAAAAACCGAAAGTGGATGTTAATTCTTATAATATGTTTAGTGGTTATCAATAATTCCAAAAAATGTTGCAGATATTCAAAACAAACTTTGATAAAAGTTATAAATTATAAAATAAAAGAGGATGTTTATTCCTGTAATGTTTAGCGGTTATCAATAATTTCGAAAATTTTGCAGTTATTCAAAACATACTTTGATAAAAGTTAAAGACAATTTTAAAGTGCATAATTTTTTACAGGAAAACACATTTTTACAAGTTTTCTTAAAGTAATTAATTATAGGAATATTAATAAAGAATGTAATATATACAGACCATTATTATCAAAATATGCACATATATTTACTCTCTATTACTACTCTATTACTCTACTTTCTTAAAATATGAAAAATATATGCAAAATATTTTGAAATATGCACATTTATGCTCATGTATGTGCAGCATATTAGGGTGGTCTTTAAAAAAAATGGGGACGCCCCCCTAGACTGGCTCGAATCAGTAAATAAAATATTCTGGAATTTTGTCACATTTTTATTTCTAACCCTTCCTTACTTACCTTAATCCTCTTTACTCCGATCGGAGCATAGGGCTTCTACAAACTTCTTCCATCCTTCTCTATCTTCGTCCGACTTCCGAGGCTTGTATAAGTTTCCGTAGCACCCTCCCTTTTATGTTGCAGGGTTGCTAGCCCTGCGAACAACCCTCCTCCTTCCACAGCCGTAATACGTAATTTAGGTTCAAATGTGTTTTGCTTGATAGCTATTGAAAAATGGAAAAATGTTTCAAACAAAAGTTGTAGTGCATATTTTCCCCTAAAAAAAATCGACCAATAGGAGGCGAGATATTTTTCAAGATGATCGCCCTTCATTAATACGGAAGGGTGAGAAATATATATTTAAGAAAAATTGTGATTTTTTTTTTGTATGAATTGGAACTGGTTTAGGGGGCGTAAATTTAAATTTTCGCAAAAGAGCTTTATTAAGGACCATCCCAATGCATATACAGGGTGTTTTTTTGTCATTTTAAACTTTGGGATCTCGGAAACCATAAAACATAGAGATTCGGTTAAATATGGAAAGAGTTGTCATTTTAAAAGCATATACAGGATAAGCTTTTGTTTTTTGAAAAAAAAACATAGTTTTTGAGATATAAAACAAACTTAATTTTTTAAATGGCAGTCATAGTTGACTCTGTCAGTTTTAAAAAGGACATTTTTTTCTTTTTATAATGATATAAGGGTTGCTATACTTACTTTCATAAATAAATTGTATGCATGAATTGTCGTTGTATAATTTGAATTTTGAATAGAATTTAGTGTAATTAGAATAGAAAAATTAATAGAATTCTCGTAGTAGGAGCAAAAAAAATCTGTTTTTGCTACTCTCTATAATACAAATAGACCTGTATTTTTGTTTATTTGTCAATGTAAGTAATAATTGTCTTAAAGTAAATTTTCGAAGATTAAGATTAAGAATTATTTATGAAAGTAAGTATAGTAAACCTTGTATCGAGATATAGAGAATTAAAAGAATTAGAGAATTTCCTTATTTAACCGAATCTCTATGTCTTATGGTTTCCGAGATCCCAATGCTTAAAATGAAAAAAAAAACTCACCTTGCATACGCCCATTTTTTAATATGCAAAACATATTATGGGCTTAACTAGAAATATTGCCCATATTTATTAGTAAGTACCTAATATTGGGTCTATTGAGAAGCAGCACTTAGAGAGTGGATAATTATTTCGTTTTAAAGTAATCCCTTATCGAACAAACAGTTACGGCCAGTTCCATAATGGTATTTAAGTTTCCTTTAAACCGAAAAGGCGCCTTTAAGTATTGTAACGTGTTCCATAATTGAGTTTTAAACGTCACTTTACGAAAAAAATGTTTTTTTTTCTCATATGGAGCAGAAGCCGACTTTAAAGTCGACTTTTCTATTAAGTGAGCTTTACATAAAGGAGACTTTTCTGTGATATTATGGAACCGGCCCTTAGCCTCATTATTACAAGTTTAAGGTTTTGTATACATTTTACGAGAAACGTTTAAAAAAACTTGTGATTTCTCAAAATCTTGTAACATGATTTATTTATTTATAGCAACTACCATTTTCACATCATCTATCTACTTAATTCTATATAATTAAAGATGATTTGTTGTCAAAATCTACATTTTGCTGGATTGCAATGCCAATAAATTCAGATATATGCAAAAAAGTTGGATATTATGCTATAATATGTACGAAACATGTGCTAAATATGCAAAATATGCAATAACTAATTAGTGCCAATTAACTGTAAATGCTTGAATTTATTCTAGATATGATATGAACAAGCAATGTATGAGTTATCTACGTATTAATATGGCGAAAGTCACGTGCTAACATATCAACCTATTTATGGAAATTGGATATTCCACACAGGGAATTTTGCCGAAATGTAATTATATTCCTAGATCTAGATAAATTTAGGAGTATTGGGTACATGAAGGCTAAATATGTTATTGTAAAATATTACACGAATATGTACATTGCAGAAACTATAATATTAACGCAACTTACAGTAACGCCAAACGATATATGTTTATTTTTTTTCGCCGTTTCCCAAAGCATACAGAATACTACAAACAGCAGCACTACAACAATACGGCCGTTTTTGTGAAAGCTCCAGAATCAAAACAGACCGGTTTCAATTATTCAGGCGCTCGATTGAAGTTTCAACTATTTTTCGGTGTCGCGAATCTAATTAACTCGACGTCACCGCGGTGTTCGGCATTGTTTCCCGGCCGTGCTTCAATCTTATCGTTGCTTTGCGTGAAAGAAATTAATTACTCGTCAAATTCAATTTCTCCAAGGCAACGCAGAGATTTTTTTTTGTGTAATTAATTCTATGCAACGTTACAATGATTTTCAATTAATACTTGCACAAAGAATTTATTTCAAGTAATTTTCTTATGCCGTATTGAAAACAGAATTATGTTGCATTGAAGACACGATTAACGATTTGTGGCATTTATGTATACAGTGTGTTTACATGATGTATTACTTTTGATGTGTAGATTTGTTTTTGATGATTCTCGAGTAAAATTTGTACTCTTGAGAATGGTCGAGAGACCGAGACAATTGTAGAGTATTTTTAAAATTCGTGAAACTTTTACCAAGGGTGTTATTTACCTTTTGGATAATTTATATATTACATTGTTCACCTCTAGAAACACTTTAAATTTGTTATCGTCATCATCATCACCATGAATTATCAAAACTAAGGGCTTCTAATATTGATTTTCCATTATACTTAAGTATAAGGTGTAAAAGTTTTTGCGAATAATTAACATTCCATATTTTGTGTGGTTCATAAGAAAGTATACAAACGTGTCTTTAAGGTGGATAGAATCGGTAGCTTATAATCGAATTTCATAGTTAACCCCTTCAGGTCTGAATTATGATTAAAAGTAAAAAAAAAATATCTACTTCTTTTATTCATTTCAAAATGGTTAATAAGTTCTAAAAATACAAAAAAAAAAAAGAATTTTTATTTTCCGAACACAAATTACAAAATGTCCACCACAATGGACATTAGAACCTTAACAACGTGTATTACATATATTACATATTGGTATGAAATAACTTAAAACAATTTCTGTCTTTCAAAAAACAGAGATGCACCTTGCACTTTTCACAAAGAACATGAGTTTTTTTTTTGCACAAATAATTTTTGCATCTTGTAGCATCTTTGGCTTCGTCATATATCGGCATATGATCGATAGAATCTAGGGAGACTTCTCGTAAGGGTCTATTCTCTCTTCTATTAGCAATATTTTTAGGCGTTGATTCCGTAGACTTTCTGGGTCTGCCACGTTTTGATAAAACATGTTCATCAAGTATTTGAAATATTTCCGCAACATGGTTTGGATTTTCTAAATCAAAGCGCCCTGAAATAAAATGTATTTTACTTTTTTGCATTTTCCTAGAGCTTTATAATGGTTATTATTGATATTTACTTTCATAACAGTCGCTATAGGTATACTAAAAATCTCTTTTATGGAAGAATAAAAACATATAAAAAATAATACTTATGTACTGATGTCCATGGGAGTGGACACGAAATTTGAATTGAATTTATTGCCAGAAAAATTATTTGAATTATTTGGGAAATTATTAAATGTATTATTAACCATCTATTTGTATTGAGCAATCACACAGAAACTGATAATATATTGATTTATGCCTATAATTGAGTAAACAAAATGAACTAACCTCTAAGATTTCTTGACGGCCCGGCCATGTTGAAATGAAATATTAATAGTTATGTTAAAACTCACTAGATGGTGCTCTATGTATGAATTCTAGATAATTTAAAGTCCATTTCAATGGACAAATGTACTTATTATGCTACAAAAAAAAAAATTAACGGTGTTTAGTCAGAGAATATATCGCGTCCACGCCAGTGGACGCCAGACCTGAAGGGGTTAAACTCCAAACTTCCTACGGAGTAAATCATCGGTACACCTGTTTTGTGTGCGTACATTAATTAAACCCGTGTTTAATAAAACGCCACGGGAAACCCGCTCGGCTCCATAAATTAATCCGCCCGCGTGCAATTAACGTGTGGAAAAAGTAAAACCGACATCAAAGAGGTGGTAAACAGTTTCTTCGGCTGCGCCAAGAGGACCGATCGACAGGGGCACGTGCTCAGAGGGGAATCATCGATCACGTCTTTGAAGGCAGCTAATTACCGCACGGTAAATTTAGAGATCGTTAGCGAAGTGCAGGCGAGGATTTGTAATGTAAGTGTTACGTGCGCGAACACGTGTGAAGTACGGGGGAGATATCCCGCGAGATTAATGCCCAGTGTTTCGTGGCGTAACGAATTGCCCGACGATAAAAAAGTTAATTGAATTAATTCTTACACAACGGCGAATTTGAATAATTCGCCGATTTTTTTGAGAGCGCCAGCGTGCAATTTAACACATGTACTGCGGCCGCCAGCGGCGCATTTGCATTTTACACTCATCCAGTGCTCTAATTTAAACGGTGCAGTCACAGAAAAAAAGCGAACGAGATTTAATTCGGCGCTTTCTTTCCGCACCGGAAATTTATAGGGGGGGCCACTTGAAGATGCCGAAGACGATAAGGGCACAAAGGGCCCCGTGGTCGTTAAGATACAGCGCCACCTTCGCAGGAAGGGCGCGGCCCTGGCAGGGCAAAAAACGCTGAAAATGACAACTAATATTTTCACTCAGATAAATGGCGCAGGGGGACGGCGAGGCTGAAGGAAATTTAAAACGTCATTAAAAGTTCTAGCACAAGATTTTGCTTATTGTGTGACGCAAAAGTTTGAGACTGTTGTGTGTGCTAAAAGCTAGTTTGCAAATAAATGGGTTTCCGAGTAGCTGGCTTTTGTTCCCCTAAGAATTCCGGTGGGAGACGGACTAGCGGTGTTTGCCACGAAACTCGACTCGTGTTTTCTGCTCACCCCCAACTAACGTAAACGTGCGTATTTACACGTTTGGTCCACCTATAATATCAAATAAATCAACAGAGGCACCCCTGACAACTTTGCACAACACACTATTTAAAGACTCAATCTACCCACTCTAATTTCCAAACAAACACTTAAATTGAAAATACAACCCATTATTAGGTAGTGAGTTCAGGTTCCAATATTAATCAATAGCCATAACACTAGCGTTTAGCAGATTGATGAATGCAATTTTTGTTGTGGTTGGTTAAATTTGAACGTAGTCTAGGTGCTTACTGCTTCAACTTTTTGCGTTTTCCGCAAAACTTGAAACGATTTCAACATTATGTGTTTTCCGCTAGATATATCCTCAGACATAATCACAAAATAATCATTTACCACATTTGTTTTCAAATTATGACTAAATAAATGGCACGAACAATAGTTATCTACTGCATAAGTGGTTGAAGTAAGGGATTGCCCACTGAGAGAAAAGTTTGGCCCACGAGGCCCTGGGTCAAGTGGGCCAATTTTCTCGAGTGGTCAATACCGGTTCACCCACGTGTCCAATATAGAACTTGATCCAACTCCTAAAATATACGTAATAAATAGTAACAAACTGCTACAAAATTACTGAAACCTTAAAACTTTTAAATTGGGATATCTGTAAAAACCGTTACCATGATAATTTTTATTTATCCATCAACAAAATTGTAAAATCTCAACATAATTTTTGTTTTTTTGCTTGTGTTTCTGTGATTCCTTCCAAGATATGGATGTACAAGAAGTGTTGATCCCAGAAGATGTTTTAGACGAGGCGAGACTCGCAACATTAGATTTGTGGCCGGCCAAGTAAAAGAAATATATGAAAGACAGCTAAATTGGAATTTTCTTACTGTGTGGTGAATATAAGTGACTTTTAAAAAAAATGTCCACTCATTTGGTTAGCAACGTGGGTAATCAGTTTAAATTGGCAAAAAGCATCTTTCGTTGTCTAAAATCGCCTTAGCAATGGAGCTTTTTTATGAGGTGTTGGATAAAAATAATTGTTTATTACAATTGTTCACTAAATATAAAAATGGGAAATCTTTGAATATCACCCCCTAGTTACTACTTTCTGCGAAAAAATGGCTGCTGCATGAATTAGCTACGGAAAATGTTGCGGAAAATTTTGCCTGAGACATGAATCCCATTCAGTCAACAATCATCAACTGTTTATTCTGAAATAGTAACTCATTTTATGAAATTGCCCTATTTGAATACTTTCTTAAGTTGAATAGATTTTCTGTCAACAGTTTTGATATTTGAAATGAACAAGTTGCACGAAAAAGTAATTTTGGTTGCATAGCCACTGCATAGCTAGCAATGCTATTGATCCTATCGTTTTTAAACTGAACAGAACATGTTAAGAGATAAAAAAACACGCGGTATTAAAACTTGTACGAGATTCTGCTAGCATATTTAAAAGTAATGAATATATTTCAAATGAATTTTGTTTTCTTTTAAATGAGCTGAAATATTATAAAAACAATATGTTTTCTCACAGGAGCTAAAATGATCAAATTCTTTAAAATACAATGATTACGACTTCATTCACAAGAGTTAAAATTCTACACAGATTATATGATTTACTTTTAAGGGTTAAAATTCAATAAAAATATCTATAAATAATTCTCTAAAATAAACAGAAATAAAATTAAACGAATTACCTTAATCATTTGTCCAGAAACTTCATGAATAATTTAGAACATTTCATATTCATTACATAACAAATACATTATTTGTAAAAATATAACCACTTTTAAAATTATGAATGATTCCTAATTTCCATCAAAATATAAACACCAGTAGAGTAATAATTCTATAATGAATAAATCATATAAATAATAGCCAAATGTTAAACTTGCCTCAGCATTATTAAAAAAATTATGAATAATTTCCAAAATGGGTGATACGAAATTATTTTTAAATATATTAAAATTAGTCTAAAAAATCTACGAATTTGGAAACAGCAAAAGTAAATAAGCTTTCATCAATTATACGTAGGTAATTGTCAAAAGTTTTTTTAACAAAAATTCGCAGTTATTGAGTTTCTGGATTATTCATGGGATGTTCATGGGACCAAATTTAATGAGTTTAAGAAATCCATGAATAATTCACAAATTATAAAAACTTGGAGATATTTATTAAAACTTATACCTATTCAAAATTCACTGATTTCTCAAACCTTTGATTAGAAGCAATACTTACAAAAATGTGTTGCGTGACAGCTATTATGAAAAACAGGTAGAATTTAATATTCTTTCTTAATTGGTGAGTGAATGAATTGTGTGTTAAACTTATTGTTCGCACCGTTGATGTTTTTACGCACAGCTGATTTTTTATGCACTTGTGCTAAGAAGTATCACTTTATGCACTGTGAACAGCGTAAAAACTTTTTTTTAGTAAAATATCGCTGTTTTTGCGTTTGTGGATTATTCATGAAATCTTGAATTAACTTGTAATAAAATTTAATAAATTTAAAAAATCCGAATAATTCATAATTTAAAAAATTGGAGAAATTAGAATTTGTATTCAAATTCACTTATTTCTCCAAACTCTGATTACAACTTTTAGGAATAACACAATGCAGTATGTGAGAAGCATATGAACACCACCTCCTGTACAAATCAATTTTCTTATTAATAGTAGATAGTAGAAATGGTATCCAAACGTACAAATATTAAAAATTATACATAAATGTTCTGAATAATTTGACATGAGTTAAAATTGTATGAAAAATATCTTACGTGTTTTTATTATTAATTATTACATAATTATTCATGTAACCTAGTATGGGCTACACATTTTACCTTTTGGTTTGCTGACTTAGATCTTAGATCGACTTGCTTTCAACTAATTTGGGGTGCTGATTTAAAAATTGATAACCGTTTTTGCCTATTATATTTTTGTTCTGAATGTGCAAACGTTTTCTGGAAAATTAAAAAGCAGAAAATTATATAGATCTGATTCAAACTTTGATCAATAAAAACTCAATTAAAACAATGTTGTACTTCCTTAATTAAAACAAATATATTTGCGACTGGTTTCGGTGTTTTTATTATTCGGTATTGTATTGTGTTTAGACCATCATCAGGAGAAACTAAAATAGAGTTTAATATAAATATGGCATGCTATTTTTTATAAAAATGTAGGTACATTTTCATAATAAATTTAATTCACATGAAGTACATACACTTATGCTAGGTATAAGTTTATATACCATGACATATTTTGGTGTATTGTAATTAGTCTTTTGTTAATGTGTGGGTGTGTGCATTTTATTTTTAGTAAAATTGTTTAAATTTAATTGACATAACCTTAATATGAGAAATCTACGAAATCTAATCAATAATCTTTATCATTTAAGTTGCAACATGAAAGGTTGTATGAATGTTCATTTTTTGGAAATTGAAACTTGACAAATTTCCTGAAAATCTTGGAGATATATGTGATGAGCAGGGTGAACGTTTCCACCAAGTTTTAAAAGATATGGAAAGGTATATACTCAAGGTAGATACTCACATGATGACTGACTACTATTGCAACTTAAAGCGACATCGTTTTGGAGTGGAATCCTCAGAAAATTACCCAAACAAAATTTGAATCCTTAAAACTAACATGATTTTCTCTCTTAAGAAAGAAGAAAATATCTTAACTGTTGCCATTTTCTTCATATGATACTATCAATAAAAGTTTAAGTATATTCTGAAATTATCAGTCGTATGATTTCTCAAATTTCTCACATCATTGGTATCCGATATTAAACGATAAAAGCAAAATATGACGAAAATGACGATATGGTGCAGAGAAACAAACTAAAGTGCCCCAAATTTACTAAGAAATAAGTCTTGGATGTAAGACAGCAAAAACCTTGTTTCCCAATCTAATTAAGCAAACAAATCCCTGAGTAGTTTTCGATTGTTCCTTCATATAGTGTATCTATATGCATTTGGTGTATATTGTAGTATACAGGGTTAGTCGGAAGGAATGGACCAATCTCCAGGAGTATATTGTACACGTGAAAATAACTTAATTAACTAAATTTTTTAAACTTGTTATCCGTTTTTTATTTGTAAAAGATTCAAATCTTGAATATGCAAATATGGTGTTTGTCTATGGTTTTTGTAATGGGTGTGCTACAGCTGCTGTTGAAGGATATCGCCAATGGTTTCCACATCAGAAAACTCCGGATAAAAACGTATTTATGTGACTTTTCAACAAACTGTTCAAAACTATAACTTGAAAACAAATGAAAATCGGATAACAACATTTCAGTTCCTTAAATTTATTTTCACGTATACAATACACTCCTGGAGTTTGGTACGTTCCTCCCGACTCACCCTGTATCTAGTGTATAGTGTATCTCACGAACTTAGACAAAAAAGCCATAAAAGCGTTTTTTCAGAATCGACGTTTAAATTTTATATCTACCTCGCTCACACAAACAGTTGGCCTGTTTTACTCCCAGTAAGGTATCGCATTAATAAGCTACTACCTTTTTTTCTCTTTTCAACTCTTGTGTCAGATGCAGTGCACCGATACGGAAGGGCGCATTACTTATAGCTCACGATTTGTACGCACTGTGCAGGGAAATAGCAATTGAAATAGATGGAAGGTTCAATCCGTATTCAAATCGACCAATCCAAAGGGCCTCGACAATACAAGGTACCAACTCAAGGACAAATCGATTGGCCCTACTGATATTTCCCCGAGCAGACGTACGTGATGTCTGTTCTTATCCCGTTTTATAGAATTTTCGTCTATGTCGGTGAGAATGAGTATAAAATACTTCTATATTTTATAACTTTAAAGTAATTAATATAAATCTACGCATCTATTTTTTTTTACATTTCATCAAATATTCTATAAGGGCCGAAAATCTATAAATAATGCTAGTAATAATTTCCGCGTAATAATTTTACAAAATTAGTAAGAAAAGCGTTGAAATATTGCATTTCTCTGTTGACTGTTGGCTTTCTAAAACTATTATGAGTATCGTTGTTAGTGATATTTTGTCTGAAATGAATATAATTATAAAAACTGATACGGACAGCATCTCACTTTCTTCATTAATAGCATAATAACTGAAATTTAAAGCAGCTTTTTCCGTAAAGCAGTGGGTTTCTTAGAATATAAGTCTAGACTACCTATCTGCGATTTTTACTAAAATATTTTTCAGATATCGGTAGTTTTGTCGAAATTATATATAAAATTAACAAGAATATGATGAGAGTAAACACCCACTTCCGGTTCTCGACTATTTTCCAAAAACATTTTCAAACCTAGATTGTGTTCTAAAAATGAATTTATATTGACTGCTTGTGACCATAAGAGGTTTGTCACAAATCCACATTTCTACATCCACACGACAAATGCTTTTTTTTTTCAAAATAGTCTTAGTCGACTTGGAGGACTTCAAAAACTCAAAATTCAATATTTTTGCTTAAATCTGGAATTCGAATAATTTTCGAAAACAATCCATTATATGGCACATGCAGATAGATTGGTATGTTTTTGGCACTTGGCTTAGAGCAGAGTTTCTGTAACTATTTATACCTGCGACCCCTTGTCTATGAATCTAAAATATAGGCGACCTTACACGCAGCGAATTCTATGATTTTTTTTTAAATTAGTATCTTCTAATATTCCTAAGGAATCTCGCTAGTGTTCGCGACCTCCAGAATTTTTGGTGTTCCACTGATGGGTTGCGACCCATAGTTTACGAACCTCTGGCCTAGGGCATATCTGTTTTGTAATCTCTTTTTTCACTTCATAAATGTGGCATAACATTTTCATAATATCCATAGCCGATACTGGTCAATTCGGAAAATATCAATTTTCTCACTGATTAAAGGTATTCTCTTTGTCAAATTTTCAGTGGAATTATCCTAAAGCAGGCTGTATACAAATCTGGCATAAAAGTTTTAAAATATCAATTACATACATATTCAGAAATTTCTGTTACTAATAACTGATACTGCTAAATTTGGAGAGTTAATAACTCTATTTTTTCACTTATTTAAGATATTCTCGTTGTTAACTTTTCAGTGGAATTATCGTTAGACATAATGTATACAAATATGGTATGGAGTTTTCAAAATATCCATTAGATAAATTTTCAGTATTTCCAGTGACTGATACTGGTCTGAAGAATTAATCTCGTGTCTGTTAGATGGACGGGCTGTGCTTTGAGAATCTGATTTAAATAATCTGGCAAGGCTAAATTGTAAATATAATTTTTTTTCTTCAAACGTCATAAAAGTGACACCTTTAGTGACTCGATTCACAATCTTAAAGTTTTACTTCGTCTCCTAGTCAGTAAAAGTTTCACTTTTACTGACTAGGCAGTAAAAGTAAATTTGACAACATGATTGGATAATTTGTAATAAGAACGCCCTACGAGGGCGGGTTTAATATTGCACATACATATGGTGCGCATACATGATGAACAAAACAAAAAATTTAAACAAAACACAAATTTATTTATTGTTAAATTGTAAATTAAAGGTACAATTTGATATTTTAGCCCCTTGAAAACTGATTGCGCTGGCAGCAACAGCAGCACTTACAGCACCGCTGTCGCCAACCATTTTGCTGCTACCACAGATATTTTCTACTTTTGATGTCTTACTATCTGGTATTTTTACGTGTAGCAATATTTTTACGTGTAGCAAAGATCCCAAGTCTTGAATATCTGTCGTGTTCATTTTTACGAGTTCATCGCAACGGCATGCCCCTGATATGCCAAATATCAAAATAATCTGAAAATACGATTTAGGGTTTAATTTTGTATTTGTTTATTATTCTAAGAACTCACCTTTGTCGCCAAGTATTTCTCGTTAGGAGCATCGGATAAGAACTTGTCGAACTGTTCCTTTGTCAGCACTCTTGCCTTTTTGGGTGTATAACCCTCATTTTGTTTTTTTAAATATGCACGTAGTTTTAAATATTTGGTTATATCTACACCATTTCTAATATTTAATAACGATTTTACCATGGAATACTGAGACCACATAGTGGAACTTTTTACTTTCTTCTTAGCCATTTCCGAAAAATATGCGAGTAAAACATTTTCACTATAATTGCTTACATTTTTCTCGGCGCACCACTTAATAAATTTTTTGTAGGCCACTTCATAGATGGTACTGGACTTAGTGGGCAATAATTTCTCTGTTGCAGCCCTTGCCGATTCTAAAATATCTGGCGGTGTACATTGAAACATGTCTTCGTCCATTTTATACACTTTAATGTCAAATAATGAATTAAACAAAACCATAGCAACGCTCTGCATGGCATGCTTCTTTGGGAATTAAAACTATACGTATTCGGACAATTAAAAATATTAATTCCATTATCTTTTTAACTATTTTCGACGTTTGAAGAAAAAATTACATGTTTTATTCGGAGTAGAAGTAACTTTTTGTGGCTCGTCTGTAGTTGCCTGCCTCGCTCCGCTCGGCAGCCAATACCTACAGACTCGCCACAAAAAGTGTCACTTCTACTCCTAATAAAACAATATACTATTTATTCAAACGTAACAAACGTGACACTTTGTGTCCTTGGATACGCAAATTTACAGAGTCACTTTTTCTCCTAGAAGAAAAAGTGTTTACTTTGTCTGCCGGCGGAGAAAAAGTAAAAAATACTAATAACTATAGTTTCATTTGTGATTTTCCTAATTACAAAAATTTACACTTAATGTACAGTTAGTTATAGTGGCGCTCTGAAAATTTAACCCACTACTGCCAGCAACAACTGCTACAAAGTTAGTGTTATTAATATAGGATTCATTTGCTGTTCCACGATGAGTCTCAAGTTCATTCACAGTTTCAATGAAATTGTTAGGCTCCATCATTTTCATTGCAATTTCTTTCTTATTTGTTAAATATTCCTCGATGTACCCTTCAGCCATATTACTAGATTTCCATCCACCATAACGTGGATGGAAACGACGAACTTCAGCGACATTGCTGGTAGACGGAGGCGCTGAAACGCCATGGTTGAAGCGTTTCAGCGTCTCCGTCTACCAGCAATGTCGCCGAAGTTCGTAGTAGGCAATAACCAGTGTATTCCTTCCAATTTGGTAACTTTAAATAAGATGCTCTTTGGCTGCTGCTCCAATTCTACGAATTCCTATTACTATTCGATGGCAGACTCCAGTATGGTCTTAGGAATCTTAGGAAAAATCTCTGCTCTTCCTTACAAGCTGGTCTAAGTGAAGCATATTTTCTGTATGTATTTATGTATTCATCGCCAATGACAGTAAATGATCGTCTCTTGGGAGTTTTACTCTCAGGGATTTTTATTAGCAGAGTCGATCCTAAGTCTTCAATATCGTGGACTGTCATTTTTACCAGCTCATCACACCGACAGTCACCAGATATCCCAAATATCAAAATAACCTAAAAAAAACAGGCATTATTTCAAACTTTTAGGCATAAAGTAATTTTACCTTTATCCCCTATATCCCCTAATACTATTCATCTAGAGCATTAGACAGGAAATTATCAATTTCTTCTTTAGTTAGGACTTTTGCGTTTTTGGTATGTAGCCTTCATTTTGTTTCTTCAAGAATGCACGAAGATGTAATTATTTACTTACATCCACTTCTTGTTTAATACTCAATAATGTCCGTAACATAGAGTATTGTGACCACATAGACGAACATGTCATGCTGTTCTTCTGCTTCAGTTCGGTAAAAAGCTATCAACACATTTTGCGAATAATTGTCCACGTTCTTCTGCATGCACCATTTAATGAATCTTCGGTATTTTTTTTTTAAACTTTTAATCCTCTTTACTCCGATCGGAGCATATTGCTTATACAAGCTTCTTTCATCCTTCTCTCCGTCCGACTTCCGATGCTTATATAAGTTTCTGTAGCACGCTCCCTTTTACGTTGCAAGGTTGCTAGCCCTGCGAACAACCCTCCTCCTTTCACAGCAGGGCTTGGGACCGGTCACAGCGGAGTTGAATCTTCGGTATGCAACCTCATAAATACTCGCCGATTTTGTAGGCAGTAATCTTTCCATAGCAGCTTGCGCTATTTGATTAATGTCGGCTGATTCGTGGGTTGTGCACTCCAAAATAACACAGTTTTGAACAACTAAAAACTGTAAATGACAATTTCTAATTGCTCTGTTTATTACAAATTCATCCATAGTTGCTACAGCTGGCATGATGCTCGTTTTGTATTTTTCACATTTTTTCTTTAAAATAGTTTTAAAGAAAAATATTCTTGCGTTTGAAGAAAAAGTAACCTGTTTTATTCGGAGAAAAAGCCACTTTGTGTGCTTCGTCTGTATTTGCCGGCCTCACAATTCGGCCGTCAAACTTACAGACTCACCACACAAAGTGTAACTTTTTCTCCTCATAAAATAATATACTATTATTTAGATAAGAGCGAATTTTGAATATTAGTGATGAACTTTGGAATCACTATTTCTACTTTATGGCTTTTGCATAAACATTGGTGTTAGAAGTATGGGCAATCCCAGATTTGCGTGTTTAGTTATAACTCGCGTTTACCAGCAGTAATGATAATGTGCTTCGCAATTTGAAATTACGAGGGGTACGTAGCGTCCGCACGGACTCGTTAAAAATGCAAAATATGCGAGCGCGAAACGACGACGGACGTTACACACGATCCCTTTCATGTATCCCTGATTTACCTCGCACGTACACCTGTCCCGGTGTCCTCTTCCCCATTTCCCACCCCCGTGTTCGCTGTATTGGCGTCCGCTCGTTACGCAACCTAATGTCCTCGCGCACGCCGTTCGCAACAATGGGGGGAACAAAGGGGGGGACCCGCTTACAAATTGTCCGGCCCCGGACGTTTTCTGAAGGGGAGGACGGTCTAATTCAATTTTGATTGCGCCCCGGCGATTTAATTAATTCTTCGGGCCGGGCGTGGAGGTAAACGCGGTTTTAATTTGGGGGCGGCCCTAATAATTCGCAGTTAAATGCGCGCGTAATACGCAAGGGGGTAATATATTCAAAATTTCGTAAACAAGGAGTACTTAGTGGAATAGACTCCTTATGTGCTATTTCATTTACATAATCACAGTACAACGGCGCCATCTGCCCGAGGGCCCTCTGCATAATACGCCTCATAACCATTAACGGAAAAAAAGCGCCCTCGGAAAGGTTACGAATGCGCTGCAGACTTTAGCACGTCTCCTTTCATGAGTTACGAATCACCCCCGGCAGCGGGGCGGCGATGATGGGGCCGATTCCTCTTCTTTTTTCATCCACCCCCGGCGCAGCCCGTCTGAATTTTTCATTAGTCTAATTAGCGCGCGCCCCCCGAAGAGCGCCATAATCTTATTGTTAATAAATTCCCAATTGAAATGAGACACAGCGGAATCCCCTAATCGCGTTAGCCGCACCGTAAATTATGGCATTTTTCCTCTATTATCCCTTGCTAATTCACCGCCTCCGGGTTAGTTAGGGCACGCTTTGTACCGACCGCGTGTTTATTTAGCCGCCCCCCTAATGAATAATTCACCGCGCGCGCTGTTATTGAAAGCGCGATGCTTCCGCGGCCGAAAATTTTGTCTCAGTTTTGATAAGAGGTTTTTGATATTGATATTCCGCGTGTGCGTGCAGGGGCGGCGCGTGACGACCGGGGCGAGACCGCTCAATCCGGGGGCGCCGGGGCGCATTAAAATACGCGCCGAACTTGATTATTTGATAGGCACTATCGCGTTCATCTCCATCTTGAATATAAAGGCAGGCGCCCTTGCCACCCCCGCAATACCGTCGGCGGCGACATATATAATATATACATTTGCATTCAGCGACTGAAGTAATGTTAACGTTTACAATATTAATGCAAAGGGGTGGTACTGGTTATTCCTTCTTCCATCTGCATCGATTCCAGAAATATTTGTAACTGAAATAGGGTTTTGGTATAAAGCAATACAATGAGGCAATTTTATTTGCCAAAGTAAACGCCAATGACTACTTTATTAACAACTCTGCCAATAAATTAAAGGCCATATGGCAGGTTATTGATAGGGGTAGAAAAAATGTTGCAACCTGTGCTACATGCAGTAATATCTCTCCTAAAAGCGTTATCCCTTAGTTAGGCATACGGGAATTTTGATCCCATTTCATTTTTCTGTTTGAAATTTGGTAATTTTTCATTGTAGTACCTGAAATATGTTCTTTGGACCTTTAACAACACCTATGCAAAATATAATAAGTCGAAATAGATTATTTTGGATTTTATTCAAAAATAAATGAAACTCTACATTTTTAAACAAATGAAAACAAAACGAAAAACATATGGAGGCAAATTATTTGGAAAACTTATTATTCTCTACAATCAATACACAAGAAACTGGAGTGTTGAGCGCAAATCGGTTTTGCACAATTCTCGCAGTTTTTTCTGGTTTTTCTGTCGTTTTTTCTAGGACAAAAATAACACCTCTTTTGAGTTGCGCTAGGTGTTGGTTGTGCAGGCTCAGATCTTTCTTCTGCTGATATCATTGCCAATCTTCGTTTCAGGGGCCTTGACAATGATGGTATATTTTTCCTGACATTCATAAACTCAATTGCCAGATCCATGGTCAGTGTTCTTAAGAAAATACGACGTTTCAGTTTATTCACCGAAGGCTTATAATAGTTATATATAACGTAGAAATTCATACCAGCAATATTTATCAACGCAAAAAAACGTTGCAAGAGGCCACCTTCTGGTTCTTCTTTGGCAAGTGTACGTAGCAGACATTTAATCAAACACATCAACCAACACCTGCTTTGGTCGCGTTGTAGAAAGTGATAACTTCCGGTTTCTTGTCGTCGCCAGTAGCTTCATCTATACCTACAAAATAATGCATTGTATACAAAAGCGTTACAGATTTGTACCTTTTTGGTACATAAGACACCAGCAGCATGTCATCACAAAATCCAAAACTGCTGCTTTTCGCTTCTCGAAGCTTATGGGCCAAAAATTCGGGCGGAGTCTCTCTTTTTTATTTCTTCATAGTTCCCACCAGAGTTAGATCTTGTGCCAAAGAAACACTTGTAAACCAATTGTCACATGTGATATTCCTATTTGTGCCTCTAATTGGTTCAACAAGTCTTTTCACTACATTGACTGGACTGTTACTTGTGGGAAATTCTCCTTCTGGCTGTTTGCCCACGTACAACTCCAAATTGTATGTAAAATGTACGGGCATCAACCATGCTGTACATATTGAGGCCGCAGGCTCATTGGGAATGTATTGCTTAAAGGAGAATTTTCCCCTGAGGGATATCAACATCTCATCAATGGTAAGGTACTAACCAGAAGAATAGTTTTCTTTATATTGACGCACAAACAACTCAAAAATTTGTCTTATATGAGCCATTCAATCAGTAGCTGTTCGCTCTTATCTGGTGGTCAGTGAATCAAATCGAAGACATGTGAGAAAAAAAAATCTTTTGGCACTCATGCACATCCGTACAAATTCTATGCCACTGCTATCAGTATTAAACATATCCAAGTACGAAATTATAGCAATTCCAAAAAAACAATATCCCAAAAAGTGCAGCGACTATCGCTTAATCAGCCTTATGAGCCATATGTTGAAGACCTTTCTGAGAGTAATACATGCTCGGATAAGACTAAAGTGTGAGATAGACCTGGACGACACACAATTCGGCTTCAGGAAGGCTTTTGGAACACGCGAGGCACTGTTTGGCCTTAACGTTCTTCTGCAAAAATGCCGTGATCAGAGGAGAGACGTTTACGCATGTTTTGTAGACTACGAAAAGGCATTCGACAGGGTCCAGCATGATCGACTAATCGAGCTCCTTCAAAAAGTTGGATTGGACAGCAAAGACGTCCGAATAATTAAGAATCTTTACTGGCGTCAGCAAGCAGAAGTCAGAATTGGAGATTCATCAACAGCTGCACTGGATATACAAAGAGGAGTCCGACAGGGCTGTATTCTTTCTCCCCTCTTATTTAACCTATACGCTGACAGAATTTTCAAAGAAGCACTGGATGAACTGGAACTTGGAATAAAAATCAATGGTGTACGTATCAATACAATCAAGTACGCAGACGATACCGTCATCTTGGCCGAAAGCATTGAAGACCTCCAGTTGCTTCTGGCTAAAATCAGCGAAATTGGAGACCAATCAGGCTTACGCATTAATATAGCAAAAACAAAATTCATGATATTTAGCCGCCAAAACCACGATGGTGCATCTCTCCACCTAGGTAGCACACAAATAGAGAGGGTCAACAAATTTAAATATTTGGGATGCCTCATAACAACGCATTTGGACCCGGATACAGAAGTGAAATGCCGGATTGAGTGTGCTCGCGCCACATTTAATAAAATGAGACCGTTCTTCTGCGAAGACAACCTTAACCTTAAACTGCGACAAAGAATGGTAAAATGCTACGTGTGGTCTATTCTGCTGTATGGCGTGGAGGCGTGGACTCTCAAGATAGGCACTATGAACCGCTTAGAAGCATTTGAGATGTGGCTGCATAGAAGGATGCTCCGAATTTCATGGGTACACAAAGTGACAAACAATGAAGTGCTACGAAGAGCAAATGTGCATCGTGAGCTACTCTCTAACATCAAATGCAGAAAAACCAGCTACCTTGGACATGTCTTGAGGGGGCAGAAGTATAACCTACTCCATCTCATATTGAAGGGGAAAATTGAGGGCCGACGTGGTATCGGCAGAAAACAAATGTCCTGGCTAAGGAACATCCGTGAATGGACTGGGATCCAAAGCGCGGAACAACTATTTAGGCTGGCGGAGGACCGGCACGCATTCGCCAAAGTGATCGCCAATGTCAGGGAGACCGGACACGGCACTTGAAAGAAGAGAAGTACGAAAGATGGGAAGCTCGATACATGTCAGACTTTAGCAAAGTTGCAACAAAGGCTTTAAGTTCTACTACATTTGTATCAAGTGCATCTCTTTCTCTACTAAATTTACCTATCACCATTTGTATGCACTCATTCGTTTTATCAACAATTATTTGGATTATTTTCCCTGTTATGAATAGCAGGAATGATTCCTTGGGAGCAGAAGCACTTCTTGCTGGCAGTCTTATACCCGGTAGATGAGAGATAATATTTTTCGATCTAGATCTTGTAGGCAGAGGGATTTTTTTGAACCACTTGCTGCATTTGTCTTTTCCAACCTAATAGTTTTGTTGATTATCAGTAGCTTGCACTTCTTCATCACTGGAACTTCAATCATGCTCAAATCCTTCAACATCTAATTGTGCATCAAAAGGGCTGGAATGATCTCCATTACATTCATTTCGGTTTTCAGTATCTTCACTCTTTTCACTTTCTGGCACATCTGATTATTCTTGAAAAGATTCATATGAACCCTCTTCTAAGATTCGACGAGCTGCCTCCTCTAATTCTGCTGCTATCAATGGCCTGTGTCCGTCTTTATCCATCTAAAATTACTTGGACTTAGCTTTTTTGAGCTTAGATTATGTTATGTTAATGAATTGATTCATCGAGGACCCGAAATTACCAAAGATGAAAGAAAATATCTCAACTCGCCGAAGTCACACAACTGGTCACATGGGATACAAATGTGAAAATTATTTTTTTGGTAAAACACCAATACTGACAAAAATTGAGGGGTGCAATTCTAAACTGTCAAACTTCTATAAGATTACCTAATTTCACAGACATATAATGGGTTACATACACAAGATACAGTAAAATGTAAAATGCTTGGGATCGTGGGCACTCGCGCGCTTAACTAAGGATTAACGAAGCATTCATTGACCAAATAAATGCAATTATCAATTCAATTCCAGCTTCAGCCACAGATTCAATGGACTTGGCTGGGAGTAGCATAAACAGTAACAATACTATATTTAACTTCAAATCGATAAGTAGCACCGAAATTCGAATCTCAAATATGTCGCTAAAAAATAGCAAATACATGTACGAACTAAGAGTAGATCTATTAAAATCTAGCAAAGAGGCCATCTTGGATCTGTTGACTCACATAATGAATCACTGTTGAAACAGGCATAATTCCTGATGAAATTAAGTTAAAAGCTATTATTCCCATTCACAAAGAAGACGACATACTCAATGAGGACAATTTTAGTTCAATATCAATTAGTCCTGTTTTTGCCAATATTCTAGAAAATGTGATGGTCAATCAAATAGATGAATACTTTAGGTCCAATAGACTGTTTAATAACTGTCAGTTTTTATTTCGCAAAGGGTTTTCTACATGGTATGCACGCTATCTTCTTACCAGTTGAGAACTTTATTGATTCCTTTGAGCAAGAAAATTTTCTGTAGCTACTTTTCTAAACATATTTAACGCTTTTGACAGCGTTGATCTCAAAATCCTTCTTAAAAAACTAGTTCTATACGGTTTTTGTGAGACCAGTATTAAACTAATAGACTCTTACCTCACTAGTAGATGCCAAGCCGTTCGAATCATTTCTACTACAAATGAACAGAAAACTTTATAATTAACATTTCCTTGAACTCCCTCTCTCAAATATGACTTTGGATGGACTACTGGAAGTATATTTACTTCTAGGGCATCCAACCAAAATACCGGTTATTATTTTAGTTGAACATTTTTAATGTTTCGTTTAATATTGTTACATCCAATATTGTTACATCCAAAACCGTTCTGAGCATAGTTTTTTTGGTCTGATTATACAGGGTGATTCGGGAGGAAATGGAAGTATTTTAACAACATGACTAGTTTTTTGTTTTGTTTGCAAGTTCAGTAATACATTTTCATTTAATTTTATAAATTGTTCAAAATATCTCTGAAACAAATAATACTTGATAATATGAGCTTATTTTGCTTTTTTTTGCTTCCTGGACATGTTTTTAAAATATTTTCACTTCCTCCGAACTACCCTGTATAATTCAGCATACATTTGGCCAATAGCAATCACAAATTTTAAATAGTTACGATGTTTTGATAAACGGATATACCCTTGACGACGTAGTTTAATCACTCCGGTTTTTCGGTGGGTCCAGCAAAGCAAAAATAATGGATAATAATTTAAATCTAGAGCCATGGTTTAATAACTGTCATGACAATAAAGTTTTGTATTTATTAACAAAAGTCAAATAAAATCGCAATGAATTGCTTCGGAAAAGCTTCAGGTTTAGAAATAAACGTAGCAACTGAGTCTTTAAGGCCTGCGAACACGGCGAAAACGCACAGATGCATTACTTACAATAATTGTACATTTAATATTAATACAAAATAAATGATAAGTATAATAATTTAATAATTATCGGTATATTCATTATACATGTATAATCGTAACGAATACCACTCGAGCAATCGAAAATAACGATTATTTCTCACTTATTTCTCTTGTTATTCGTAAAATAATCGATTATTTTTGTAAAGTATTGCAGATTGTTAAAACGATCGAACAAGTTTTAAAGAATTGGGCAATATTCCGCAAATTCAGAGAAAGTTATTATTATTTTTTTCTTCTAAAAACAAAATAATGTTAAAAACTATTTTAGTTTATTTTAGTGTTTTGAAAAATTTCAATAATTTATGTAAAACATTTTGTACGTCCTTAATCTTGATAAATTTCTTTATTTTACATGAGCATTAACACGACTTGTTTCGATTACTATATGGGTTCATCTTCAGGTGCTAAACTACGAAATACAATAAACAGTTAGCTCCTGAAGATAAACCCATATAGAGATCGAAATCGGTCGTGTTAATGCTTATGTAAAATAAAATAAAATATATATCAAGATTCAGGATGTATAAATTTTTAAAGATAAATTATTTAAATATTTAACCATAAAACACATTCACAGTGTTAACACCCTTTGTCCTGAAACAATAGACTAACTACGTGAAAAGTATTTAAAATAAAAATCCTATAATTAGTATTTAATTGTTTATGTTATATGGTCTCGGTTTCCTTAGAGTGTTATTAGAGCAACAGAAATCGAAGGAAACCTGTTTCCTAATGAATTTATCTATTTTCTCGACAACTCAAAAATGTCGAAAGAAATTCTATTATTTTGAATTAATTTTAAATATTTTAAAAGCTTTCTACACATGTTGAGGCATTTTTTGGCGAGGATTGGTTTATACCATAAGAATCACAACATAATGATTTATTTAAACATGTTATTAATTTTATTGTAGTTTGATTAGGGTAGCAGCATACTGAGAACTATTTCCCAATGTTATTTCCCTATATTTGCGGAAAATTGATCGCCCAGTATACAAAAGTACATTTAAACATTTCGGTCTATTTGGATGAGAGTTTGTTTTCAGAATAATTTAAAATCCATTTTTTTAAATTGGGTTTTGGTGGAAGTAAACTTGTTTAGAAATTATTCATAGAAATCATTGTGTATATTTATAGGGAATTATAACATACGTGAATTATTCCTAAAATTTCCAAGTTCGAAATTGTTATTTTCATCCCAAGATGATTAAAACTTGCCACGAATAATGAACAAAAGTGAAAATGCAAGAATTTTGTACAAAACATTTGGGAACATTTCAACAAACGTTTTTGTTTCGAAGTAAACTCGTTCAGAAATTATTCATGGAATTTATAATATGTATTAAATTAAATTGAATGTATGCATAGGAATGTATGTGTTTGAGAAACATGGTAATGAAAGGTAAACTAAGTGTTTAATTTACCTTAACTTCGTAATATATATATATATATATATATATATATATATATATATATATATATATTTTATGAAATGCTGCCAGTTTTAGATTTATGAATTATTTAATGTATTTTTTTTTAAATTGTGTCAAATTTTGAACTACTTTCAAATTAGTGGTGGAAGTTTTAACAGAATATTAATTTTTGCAATTATTTATTACAAAATATGTAATTTTGAATACTATCTACCTACATAGAATAGAATAGAATATATTTCATGCAAATTAATAAATTAATTACATATTAAAAAGATTTCTACAATACAACATTACAATTCAATGCTTAAAATAACATCGAGGACACCGCAAGTACATCACAAATCATAACTCAATAAGGTCATACAACTAGACAACATCCATAAGGAAAAAAAAAGATAGAAAGAAAGGGGGTGGTATTAGAACCACATGTGAAATAAAGAGGGCTAATTCTTAACTAGAAACCTAAAACGACTGAGAGAGGTAGGACCCACAAAAACCACAAATGCCCACTCAACTCATAAATCACGCTTTAATGGTGGTCACAATTCCGGTATTTTACCGGCTAAGCCGCAGGCAAATATTTGACCAACTACGCTTTCTATCTCTCAACGATTAATTCGAAATAATGTACATCAACGCGAAACCTGATATCAGGGAAGGGATAAATTGAATTAATCAGCGCGCCTAGGCTCCTCCGCAGGCAACCTCGCAACCATCGCCATGTGTAAAAATTATAACGTAACAATCTGTGAGGAATTTTAAATAGAATTATAATTTTTTTGGCATACTTCATAAAATTCATGACACAATTTCATGCAACCCTTATGGAAATTATTTTGAAAGTTTTTCAGGTGCTTTCGAAACTATTTGATAGAAATAATCCCTAATAAGTAGAATGGAGGAATCTCCTCTTCCTCCATTCTACTTATTAGGGATTATTTCTCGGCTACAAGATCTAATTTATCGAATCATTCAAACGAATTATATGCATATACTATGTGGTCAATAACTATCTATTTGTACATATTGTATGTATTAATAATTGGCGATTTGCACATATTGTGTGTACGATTAATTATATATATTCGCATACTGTACACAATTACCATAATCCGACATTGACGTAATATACCGTGTCTGGGATAAGTGGCGAATATAGGAATTTAACATATGAAATTAAATGTGTGCAATTATTAGCTTCCCTAATAATTTTAGAGAAAAATCGCTAAGGAATATTTTTTAGAGTATTAAAAAGTGTAAATGTATCATCCATATAATTTAAGTTTGTACCAGAATCCACCTCAGAAATATTAAAATCCTGAAATCATTTATAACTTAAATACATAAATACAGTTAACTTGACTAAGCAGTAGCATTTGTGGCAATCTAATTTTTATCAGCTTAATTCAATCTGGCTGGCAGAATTTAACATGAACCACACCTAGATAACCTAAAAGAAAGAACACTAAGAAGAATTGAAAAGTTCTATTTGATTAATTATTTTTTTATGCAACAATAACATTCTGTTGCATAAAATAGGGTATTAACGTTACAGAAATACAACTTATGAATAATTCATAGGCAGGAGTGTAATCAGTTCAATTTCACTGTGCTCCGTGATTGAAGACCGACATTCCATTCGTGCCCCATTACTATTCAGGAACTGTCACTCCAGTTGACCAATGCTATCCGTCCCCCCTTAATCACGTTATTACAAACGACATAATCTTCGTCGTTACGGGCATCGGATGAGATAGAGGCCGACAAATGGCTTCACAAATAACTCGAAATTAGGTGGAGGAAAGGACGAAACACTGACCCGCCATCTGTCGCCTTATTGCCCATATATCTCGGCGAGCGGCCCCCTAATTAGATCGCCCGCCCCCCACTCGCGCCATTAGCATCCCATTGTGGCGCCCCTGGAAAAATCGCGCCCCGATTTTATGCCGCCCCCCCATTTGCATAATCGCACTTGCCGCTCTGGGCAAACAAGAAATTCATTTTATTGCCGAGGGATGACAAGAAGAATTGCCAATTTACTCCCGTGTCAAGTGTAAATGTTTGCGGATGAAATTTGGCACATGTTTATTTTAAAAATAACAAATGCTCGAACCCTAAAGTGTTTGTTTTGTAAATAATGATGGGCAGCCTAAATGGTTTATTGTGTTTTCGGCGGGATAAATTTCCGTTGATTTTTATGGCCGTGTTCCGCACGAAATTCGATTACATTTGCATGGAAATTAATTCATGGATTAGCCCTCATTACAGAGAGTGACGGACATTTCAATATTAAATTATACTAAAAATTAGGCTGTACACAGACTACAAAATTCTACTACGCACAATACATGGTCCTCGTATATCTACAAATATATATATATATATATATATATATATATATATATATATATATATATATATATATATATATATATATATATTATTTAAATCGCTGAAACACGTCAATTTTTAATTAAAGAGGGACAACTTTTCTCTAGCAAATGATGTTCAATTGTTTAACCCCTTTGCCGCAGGCGAGGTAAGCCCAATTTTTTTTATTGGAGCAGGGTGCGAGTCGTAGCTCATTTGAAAGCTTGCTTAATTTGCAATACAACGGTGTACCAGTTTTTAAAATCCGTCGATTAGTTTGGAAGAAATTATTGTTTTAAGGTGAGCAAAGTACAAAACAAATATGATATTCTAGCAAAACAAAAATGTATCCAGCAATAAGAACACAGTAAGAAAAAAGTATTAAATTGCATCTCATTCTAGCAAATTCACACAATATTGTAAGCATATTTTATAGATGATTTTACTGTAATATTCGATGATTCTACTATATTTAAAAAAGTGCAAAATTTGCAGTTATTCAACAAAATCTAAACTTTCAGATGGTTATATTTTAATAACCTAAAATTGTACCACATGTACAAAAAATGTGCTAATATAATATATTTCAAATATCTTTGAAATTGCACTTTGTTTTGCTATATTTCCACCAGATCCTACGGATTTCCTTACAATTATGTCGAACCCATACATTGTTCTACTAATGAAAAGTGACAGATTTGAAAACCTGTCAAATATGCTATTGTTACTGTCAATTTTGCAATTGCAACTGTTCAACGCTGTCAAAATTTTAGTTTCAGCTGTAAAATGTTGTCACATTTTCAACTGTAGCTGTCAAAATTTATCATATTTCCAACTTTAGGCATCTATTTTTCTTACATTTTCAACTGAAACTACCCAATCTATGATTTTTTTCAGCATCATCTGTGAATATCTCTAAAATTACAAATTCCAATAGTCGAAATCTGCCAAATAATACTAACCATAATTGGTTAAATATGTCTAATCAAAGCTTCGAATCAAAGCAAACTATGAACATTTGTCATATTTGCAAGTTTAACTATTAAAACTTGTCAATATTTTCAACTGTAAGTGGCCATATATATCATAATTTCAAGTGCACCTGTCTAAATTTCTCAAATTTCAACTGTAAACGTCTATATCTCGCATATTTTCATCTGTGACGCTCAAATTTATTATACTTTCAACTGTAATTATCAAAATTAGTCATATTTTGAACTGTGACTGTCAATATTTTCCATAATTTCAACTGCAATTGTCTAAATTTATCATTTTTTCTACAGGAGCACCTACGTTTATCATATTTTCAACTGTATCTGCCAAATCTATGAAGTTATCATCATCTGTAAAAATCTCTAAAAATACAAATTCCAATAGTAGACATCTACCTAATGTGAGTATGGCACTCTTCCTACAAAAATTGTGAATATGTCACTGTTCTTACAAAAATTGTCAAATTATGTCATTTTTTAACCATAACTGGTCAAATATGTCAAATCAAAGCTTCGGCAGTGAATATTAGACCTATGTTCAACTGTAACTTTCAAAATTTGTAATATTTGCAACTGTAACTGTTAAAACTTTTCATTACTTTCAACTGTAAATGTGTCATATTTTCAAGTACAACTGTCTAAATTTCACATATTTTCAACTATAGCCGTTTATATCTGTAACTGTCAAAGTTTATGATATGTTCATCTGTAACTATCAAAATTTGTCATATTTTGAACTGTGACGTCAATATTTTCCATAATTTCAACTGCAACTGTCTAAATTTCTCAAAATTTCAACTGTAACCGTATATATCTCGCATACTTCCAACTGTGACTATCAAAATTTAATATACGTTCAACTGTAACAATCAAAATTTGTCATACTTTAAACAGTGCCCATCAATATTCTTCATATTTTCGACTCCAACAGTCTTAATTTCTCATATTTTGAACTGCAACTGCAAAATCTGTGAAGTTTTTATCATCAGCTGTGAAGATCCTCACAAAAGTCAAATTCTAATAGTTAAAATCAGCCAAATGTGAAAATATGTCACTTTTCCTAGAAAAAATTGTCAACATATCGTCAACTTAGTTTTACAAGGTTGCATGTAACAATTTATCAATGTTAAGGTCTATAGTATTACCAGGCCCTAGTTTTCAACATGGGAACTTTCAACTTGCTGGAAGGTTAAAATCGAACCAATATGAATCTGTCATAAAAAACATATCTATTTACTGTGCAAAATATATCATTTTCTGTAATAGCAAACATATTTAAAATCTTATTCCCAAATTTACAAATTTGCACATACAACCTTGTAACATTAAGTCGACGATATGTCCATTTTTAACCATTACATTCAAATGTCATCAGACCTATTTTCTACTGTACTGTCAAAATTTGTCATATTTGCAACTGTAGGTGTAAAGATCTTTAAGAGTAAGAAACTGTCAATTTGACAGTAAAAAGGCGGTTTATTGCATAATACTTACAAATCTTTTCACGCCCTATAATTTTTGTATCGATGTGCAAGATAACTGCATGTGGCAATGATTATCCTGTTAAAAGTTAAAATTGTGAACTAATGCATTTTAATTATTTAATTTTCACACACTATAATTTGCTTTGCATGAACGTTACATTAGCATCTTATTTATAATACAATTATTTATTATGAAACTCTCGACTAATTCACGTAACAAACCGCATTGTTGTTGCCTGGCAGAATATTACATATTATTATGATTACGTAATACTCCAGATTAAGCTTTATTAAAATTAATTTAGAACGTGCAATGAGCTTATATTAATATTAATAAAGTTACGTTTCGCGGGGATTAACTATTTAAAATGTAGCCCTCGCCACGCACACTAACTTCGTCCAAATTAGAGCTGATGCTCGTTGGGTAATTGTCACACGTTCGGGTGAAATATTCAAGCGGAGGGATTTAAAAGTTCACATCATCCCCAAACTCCCGAGGATTACCTACAGCCAGGAATCCAAGTACAGGGGTGCGATATTAGCGGCTCTGCATTTTTGGAGATCAATCGTCAGTCAATCAATATAGAGATTTAGTGTGGACTAAATCACACATCAATTATATTCTGAGATAACGGCTTAAAATATGTTTGGTCATCTGTTTTTCTTTTTTTTAACCCTGCGTTTTATGGTTCCTAAATTCATCTTTGATGTGATTTATATCAATTGATTTAAATCATAATTCAATCAATCTTTTATTTGTTAGCTAAACTTCAAACGGGATCTCCCCAGAATAAATCAAATAAGCGCCAACATTTATTAGTTTAGTTAGCTAAACTTCAAACGATATCTCCCTTTAAATTGATTTAAATCATAATTTAAATCAAATCAAGAAATATCGAAGACTGTAAAAACAAAAGATAGTGAATCAGATATTAAGCCATATAATCATGTATAACCAGCGAGTTATAAACCCTAGCAGAAAAGCATAAAATACGGATAAATTCAGTAGATATGTGGTTTTTACAGAACATTCAAAACCAGACAAGAAGAGACAGAATAAGAAATAAAACACATAGACTTATCTTCAAAATTTAAAGATAGAGAACATAAACGAAAAAATATTACGGGGTTCCCTGAGATGGTTCAGTCATGTGCGCCGTATGACAGAAGATAGAATAATAAGAAAAGTATATGAAACTAGATCAATAGAAAGAAACCACCAAGGCAGATCGAGGAAAACCTGGAATGACAGATTAAAGGAAGAAGCGGTGAAAAAAGGGATAAAAGGGGAAAATAAAATATAAGTAATGTAGTAAATGGAGGGAACTATATAAAGCAAAACAATGAAGTGGGTGTATGTCATTGTAATGTGAAGAGAGAATACATAGAACACAATACACATAGAATGTGTCTTGATTAAATAATAATAATAAAAAAGAAATATTGGAAAAAGACACTATAATAAATAAACCGCATAGATTGGATCTTTGGATCCATAAATGAAAATTTGTGTATGTCGTTGTAATGTGAAGAAAGTATACATAGAACACAATACATATAGAATGTACCATGATTAAATAATAATAATAAATAAGAAATATTGGAAAAAGACACAATAAAAAATAAACCGCATAGATTGGATCTTTGGATCCATATATGAAAAAAATATCGGAGGAAAAGTTAGGATGGTATGCGCATGTATGTCGAATACAAGACAACAGAAGCACAAAATAGATGAATTTTTATTACCCGGGAAAAACTACAAGGGAAGGCCACGAAAGATATAATTATAGAATCAGAAACCAATAAACCAAACGGCTAACAAATGACAGGAAGGATAGAGAAAAAACATATAAAATTATAGAATAATACCAAACTCAGCCACCATAAACCAACGAAAATTGCACAAGTAATTAAAACTGTTATGCAAAACAATGCAAAGTTTTAGGTCATGGCAGAAAAAGTAGCGTATATAATAATTGGGAGGGGTTTAATAATGCAAAAAGTAAACAATTTAGGTATTTTTGTAGTTTTGTTTACTATTTTTGTTAATTTAACGACGTCATATTTGCACAGCTGCAGCTAATTACCAATGAGCGTTATACCAGACTTGTATATTTCATTCACGACCTTTTTGCAACCGAGTTGACTGGGTTTTCTTTTCGTCATGTTGGACCAACTGATTCAGTGATGCAACGGAAGTTAAATATTTTTTGTGTCGATATCTATAAGACACTTTTTTTCCTACCACATTGTCAGATTTATATATTTTTTTCACTACTAGCTTTTAAAGATATCATTATTTATTTATTTTGACTGCATATTCGATTGAATTAATTGAATGTTTTTCAATGCATTATTTCTCTTTTTTCCCCTGTCATTCCATTTTCATCTCTTATAATTTAAACTTTACATCTGGCAACAATGTTATTTAAAAAATATAACCTCAAATTGAAAACAACTTAACTTAAAAACAAATTGACAAGTTCCATTGGGGTTATTTCCAAAATACTACCAACAAAATTACTAGATATTCATAGACTCCCCTGACGCAGAAACATTGTGGATGGAAACTTACAAATTCAGAGTTCTGGAATTTCGGACCCAAAACTTAAATACTTATTAGATCTTCTTGGAGTGCCATGCTCCAAACGAGCGTAGGCAACTTAATCGATATTCAGATTGAATTTATTTTCCATCAAAGTTTCTGCTGGATTACATAAAAAAATATTAGATTTGGTGTAATTCGTGGTCTATTGAAATCTAGAACAGACCCACACGAGTCGCTTATTTCAGAACCAGTCTAAAAATTCTATAATTTATTACTTAATTAATTGTATTTCTTAATACATAAAGTTCATTATCAATAAGTATATAAATTATATAACAATTTTGTTTTATAATAAATTCTAGAGGAGGTATCAATTATAAATTCTAATATTAACTGCATTAAAATAAAGGATATATCGTGGGAAAATTCCCGGCGCATACACCAAATATTAAAAAGATAAAAATGATTGATTTTATATCCTTCTTCGAGAACTACCTAACCTAAGAGCTAAGAAAATAATGATTGATTTTATTTCTTTGTTAAAGGACTATCTAAGCTCAGAGTTTAGATAGCTCTTTACCAAGGAAATAAAATCAATCTTTTTTATGTATTTAATTTTTGGTGCATGCGCCGGAAATTTTCCTGCAATGTATCTTCTATTTTAAACAAGTCAACATTAGAATTTATAAATGATACATCCACTAACAGCATTTTTTATAAAACAAAAGCTTATCTAAGCTCAGCCAAAGAGCGAAAGTTCTACCTTGTGTTTATTTTAAGACAGACTTCCACCAACAATTTTCAACAATTCACGATTTTGTACTATTTATGTGCATCCCAGTCGTGTTTTTTTTTAAATTTGAGTGAAAGTAGAATAATTTTGGTGGAAAACATGTTTACGTGCATGAGTATGTGTGTGCTATGATTTTTGAACTTTTGTTCAATTATGGTTGACTATTGCACTTGTCACATTTACATATGAAACTTCACACTGACAGACCAATGGAATAACCCAAATTTTAAAATGTTGGCCAATTATAGCAATCATTGCTGTCGAATACTTATCACTTTCGATGAGGTTAAAATTAGGTATCAAGAGGTTTCTCACATTGTATGCCCAATCGGTTAAAATTAATGAATTTGGTGCATACTCGTAGTTCTATTTAGAACTTTTTTTTCATCGCAAAATTGTTCAAATTGTCTCCAAATATATTCTTGTGACTTTTAGTATTCTCTGGCGTATAGCCAACAATGACTTGACTGATTAAAAAAAAATTAATGTCAATACGACACGTGCAATAGTCATGCAAAATATGTTTCGTGCATAGTTCATTGCTTAGATAATACTTGCTATAGTGATGCACTCGAGCGGGTATTATTGGCAAATCACTATGCACTTAACATATTACTATTGATAATGGTCGGTCGAATTAATGTGAAAATATTTTGATAGAAGTTGAATTGCTTACAAAAAAAAAAAAATGGAAAACTTGATGTAGTTCGAGACCCGTTTGAAAGCTAGACGAGACTCACCGGGTCGTCGTGACCTACAAGTTGAGAACTATTACTTATTATTACCATTAACTTATGCAATATTGATTGCATAAATTATATTGCTTATATTAAGAATAGGTACCTATACAAATGAGAAAATGAAAAAAAATATGGCTGAGCTTGTTTTTTGTACATTGGCAAGGCTTATCGGTACTGGAAAATTGTCGTATTTTAGTTTTTTTAATATGTCCTAAAATAGAATAGGTAAGTACTTAAAAATATGTTTTATATGATTAAGTTATAACTAAAGATCGGATCAATAAGCCCAAAAAGTCTTAACCACAGCACTTAAAAAACATTTTTACGTAATTTTTGTAAATAAAAAAAACTCTCAAAAATGCAAACACAGTCTATAAATTAGATTTTTCTGTACAAGCGAAATAATCCTGATTCATATTTTACTTCAAATTATAAGATACTTTATGTAACAAATCGTCTGAATACATTGCCCAACAAAACTTTCCTTTTTGTTTTTATCCTTGGATTTGCTTAACATGTTTCTTTTATTTTAATGTGCTATGCGTCAACGTAACATTAGTTTTTGTACAACAGCTTCAGTTTTGTACCAAATTGCATTTGGCACCAAACTTGATATTTGGCATAAATTTTACCTATTTTACAGAATATTTGTTAAATTTGTCTTCCACATTTGTGCATTCTCTGAATTCCAATGCCAATCGTTTCAAATGTTGAGTAAATATTCTTAATTATGGAGTATCACAAATTCAGAATTTGTGAAAATTTTGTTTTCGTGGTCCGAAATTTTCAGGGAAACCCTAAATCAGACGACTTTTTTCAATTAGCTGAGAGAATGCTGACGAATTTGAAAAGTGTAGTATGAAGCTTCATTAGTTGCACTCATATATACAGGGTCTGCAAGATAAGGATCAACAGCAGGGGGATCTCGGAAACCGTAAAAGTTACAAAGGCGGGTATAATTTCTGAATAAAAACACGAGAAACTATATTGTGGTATAAATAGTTGAATTCGTAATTGGAAATGCTATCTAATACAGAGTGTACATTTTTTACAGGCCATATAAAAAAATTAAGTTAATGATTCCAAACGAAACGTTGTATTCAAAATTTGTGAACGCTGTCTTGGAGAGCTAAAAATGTGGCAATGAGAAAATGCCTTTGGTTTTCTTATACATTTTCAAATAACTTTTCTGATTTCTCATTTTGTCGATTATCTCCGGAAGTAAGCGGTTTTTCTGATTTTCTTAACAGAATACCACTAACCACTAAATTGGGCATTTTTTTAATAATTTAACTGCATTTGTAACTTTTACGGTTTCCGAGATCCCCATGCTGTTGATCCTTATCTTGGACACCCCACAGATGAAAGAATGTACCAAGATATTCGTACAATGGAAGAGCGTTATAAGGGTAAGTGGAACATCCATATGATGGCAGATTAAGGGTAAAGTATACAAACAGATTAACTTCAAGCCATGAAGTCCAGAAAATCTTACCAAAGAAAATTTTGTACTAATTTTGAATGATATTTTGAATGAAATTGTGTTGAAAAATGCCTTTACATGAAAAACTGTATTTTTTCAAAATGTAGAGGTGGTAGAAGAAAACCGATATTATTTAAGTAATGAGCACCCAACAGTTATTAAATTTTAGGAAAAAAAATCAGTGTTGACCAGTGATATTTAAATAATTTGTTAATGCTTTAAATATTTACACAAAGCATAAAGCCTTGAAATCCAGTTTCTAATTATAAGTATAACTGAGTTAAAGGTAATGAAATCGAGCATACTTTTAGTCACAAAAAATGTTTTATAGAACTCTAGAATTACAGATTTTTTTAAATATTTTTAATCAATTCTGACGTTTTAAACTGATGGTATGACGTGAAGTTCAATTCAATTCAATTCAATTCAATTTTATTTCTATACTTTGCCACCGTCAATTAACAATAATAAATATAAATAATATATGTATAATAAATATAAATATATATAATGTAATAATATGATAATAGCTATCATGTTCATCAATAAATACACACACATACGCGCAATCACACTCACGCGAAATTACAAATATATGAATATAATTCATAAATATAAAAGTAATAAATAGTTTATCTGCAAGTGAAATGAAATGTTCTTGAATCCACTGGTGAATTTAAAACTTTTGTCTACGACTAATTTATATTGTAAATATTATATTTGAGGTGTTTGCAGTATAATGCTATATATGATTTAGTGAATAATGACTAGGGATTAACAGTCCTTATTCCCTCTTGCACTCCAATTACAAAATTTCTCAAATTTAATAATAGCATGGAAACAAAATACACAAACTCAAAAGTGTCACTGTTAAACGCGTATTGTTTGTGTATTTGAACTGAGATGGCTGAAAATGAAGAGTCTGTTACTTGTACACTTTCAGAAATTGTTCAACTAGCTACATCAACAACATCTACCTTGATGTGGGAAACGTCGAAATCCATTTATAATAAAACGTACGCCACCTTCAACGAATGGCGTCTTCGAAAGAACGCAAACTTATTTTCCGAAAATGGTCTGCTGGCCTATTTAGTCGTAGATAATGTAAAGTATACTACTCGCAATAATGGATATTATTACCTCGGAATGTTAAACACTCGCCGCTTGCACGTCTCGGTTCGTAAATATTCCTCGGGGATAATAGCTATTATTATTGACTCGTGGTATAATCTGCTATTAATTGACTCAAAATTAAGAACATACAACATCACTTTTATGGAATACCTTTGGTTTGACTGTCCACCGACTAAACTGTTGTTTGTTAAAATTGAATAAAATATTGTATAAAACTGGTGAGTATAACCTCTTAGCAGACGTCAAAAACAGTTGTTTATCTGCAAGCGAAATAAAATTTTCCACTGGTCCAGAGTCCACTGATGAATTTAAAACTATTAATTCACTAAAAAATCAAGAACATACAACATAATTTTCATAGTATACTTTTGGTTGGGCTTTCCACCGACTAAAGTGTGACAAAATTGAAAAAAATATTGCATAAAACTCGTCAGTAAAGGATGTTTTTCACTCGAATAAATTTGCCTAATTTTGTTCACGTAAATAAATTTTGACTTAACTCACTTGGTCCCCCGACTATTAAATTACTTTGTATAATAAAGTTATATGGTCGTCATATGAGATTTATAATCTCAAGCAAATTTATCGTCCCAGTTTTATGTCGAGTTCCGACATTTTAATAGTATATTATAATACGAGTGCAATAAACCTATATGCACGAGTATTATACGCTATTTTTTTTAATGGTGGCATTATAAATTTGGAAATAACTAGAAGAAATAACATTAAATTCTGATTCGTCATTTTAAATAATATGACAAATTGTTTAGTAGCCATGGAAAATACAATTGATGTTTACAAAATATCCTAATGTCAGAAATGGAAGCGAGTATTTTTGAGATTGCTGCTGCGGCAGAATCTTCCTTATTACCTAAGAAATCGAGTGAAAGTTATTTGAAGGAGTATAACAAGTTCAACAGTTGGATGGTTGCTCATGATGTCACCAATATCGACGAAACTTCGATTTTGGCGTATATGTCGCAATTGGTATTATTTTTTCTTACCTTTTCGTTCAATTTCTATTAGTTTTTATTTTGCAGTCAGAAATTTATAAATCTTCATCGTTGTGGTGTATACACTCAAAGATTATGTCTGTTGTAAAAATCAAACATGGTATTGACATTTCAAAATTTGCAAAAGTACAGGCTTTTTTAAAGCAGAAAAAGAAGGGTGAAGTGACTAAAAAGTCATATGTGTCTTCAGAAGATGACTTGCGGAAATTTTTTACCGAAGCTGACGATGAAAGTTTCCTGTTATTGAAGGTATATTGCCTCTAAATTTTTATCATAAGCTGTTCATTTTTATTTTTCGCAAGTTTGCTGCAACTCTGGGAATATTTGGAGCTTGCAGGCGTTCTGAACTCTATAATTTATGTACTTCAGATGTAGTGGAGGAAGGTCCAAATTTAGTTGTTCATATTAGAGAAACAAAAACCGACAAACCAAGGAAATTTGCAATAATTCAATTCGCAGGAGACATTGCGTACGTGGACTTGATTAAAAAATACACGGCCATACGTCCGAAGACATCCTTGAATAAGCTATTACTAACATAATCGAAATGGAAAGTGTATCAACGAACCAGTTGGTATCAACACTTGCGGTAACTTCCCTAAACAGATAGCAAAATATTTGAAATTGGAAGATCCTAGCAAGTATACTGGTCATTCATTCCGACGGTCTTCGGCAACAGTAATTGCTAATACTGGAGCAAATTTGACAACAGTGATGGACGCAGGAGGATGGAAATGTATGAGTGTTGCTGCCAGCTATGTCGAAGAGTCCACACATAGTAAAATTCACATTGCGAAAAGGATTGTCAATGGCATTGCAGGAAGTAGCAGTGAAGAACCGTGTGTATCAAGTGCTATGACAGAACATGGAATAATATTTTCAAACAACCAAAATAGTGAATTTCATATTACAATTAATAAATGATGGGGTTGACAGTTGTCAGTGTCAGTGTTAAATTTGACATTTCCATGGCAATGCTTATAGCATGTACGTGCCATAAACGCACGTTTATGCACGGTTTTGGTAACCATAACAAACTGTTTATAATGCCACCATTAAAAAAAAATAATTTGCATAATGACACACATTAGTTGTTCTATTATAACTTTCATCGCCAACATCACACGCTCATACGTTTACTTGTCATGGATTTATTTTCACAGCCAAATAGCCGCCATAAACATTCACGAATCAGTGCATACACTTGCAGCACCAGCAACTCGAACAACTTTAGTCGATCAATCACTTCACGCTGAAACGCTCCAGTGACGGTTGAAAAAATCGGCTGTGCACTTCACGACCTGCTCACCCTGTTGGGTCGCGTGTTGGCACTCGCCCGGAGGGTGGCGCACAGGTGTTAAATTTTAATTCAGCAATCGCGAGCGTTCGATCCAAAGCCGCGATATCTCATACTTACTTGCCGCCCACATAAAATTTTATCCACCCGAGTGGCGAAGAATGTCGGGATGCGGCGGCGGGATTTATGCCTGCACCGGGGGCGCATAAATACCAGTTTGAAGACAACGAGGAGTTGCCGATGGGAAAGTGCACATTTCGGGATGAACAAGAGCCCGTGGATCCAGGTGAATATTGGGGCGGACTGTGGAATTGCGTGCTCCGTTTTTGCGTTGACGTTTTAATTTATTCTGATGTGGTGAAACCGAAAGCCATCGAAAGAGATCTGCAAAAACGATAATTCTGCACCGGGGCGGCCCGCAATCCCCCGTTGTGCCGTTACGAGTGAAAATTACACACATTTAATGTTCCCCCAGCGAGAGCGATTTCACTTTTAATTCGTCCGCGCGATGAGAAATTCAACAGCGTCGAAATTAAAACACATCGCGAATAACGGTCGGACGCACCCCAACAACCCGCAAAGGGGACATCACACAGTGCCCTATTAACCCTCAACTGGAACGGCGATTTCTAGATTACACTGAAATTGCTATTGAACGATCATCGAAAACTCGGCGTTTGTTGCGAGTTAAGGGGCGGACACAACCAAATGGCAGCAAAAACTACATTATGCCGTGATAACGTGACAGGGGGCAATATCGAGGGGAAAACTTCGCGAAAATATAATAATGTTTTATTCAATAAGCGGAGTTAAGTTTGTGCAGCGCTGAATTTTTCAGGGGGCGCACAGGATCTCCAGGGGCGGCCCGCTTTTGCATTTCCTGCATTGAATTGCGCTTAATTAGGCACGCAATCGGGCATTAATTGAGGTCACTTGTAAATATTCCTTCGTCCGAAGTTCGCCCCGAAGTGCAAACATTAATTCCCGTGCACTGCGGCGCAGGAATTATTACTTCGCGAAATTAATTGCGAGTGCACAAACTTGAAGCGCTCGCTTAATTAATTAATAATAATAATATTCTGTTTCGAACTTGGCGCAGCCAAGTTTAATCCCGCGTATTTATTCTACTAGTAAGGCACGGGGTGGTGGAGCCCTTGACGTTCCCCCTTATGGCGATGCGCTTCTGGGATTCACCTTGGCACCCTTCTGAGCTGCACCGCGAGGACGCGGCGCATTATTATTCGCCGACACGATGCCTCCAGCGCATCCCCATCGTTTATCTTCCTGTCAGGTCACCGTCGTGACTCCTGTCTACATGCGAATAAATATGAGCAGCGATGTATTCCGGCTACAGAAAAATCGGGATTATAACGCGATATGCAATCTGAAGCGACTGCCACAGAATTTAACCATGCGCTCTCGGGGCATAAACAGTAACACTTAAAGTATACTTTTATAGACCATAAGCTGAAGCCAATATATTCATGATCATGTACACGATATAAAAGTGTATCACTTAGTATCACAGATAAATAGTATGTATTTTCCGATAAAATAGTCATAATTTTACAATTTATTAGATTTTTCTCAATATATGATATTTTATAAGGTACCATATAGAATCTATCAATCACCAAAATGAAAAAGAATATGAAGAAATCATTACCTCTGATCGAAATAATAATTAATTTGGTGTCCGGTAAATTCATCGTCCACAATTCATCGCTCACAATTCATGGTCCACAATTCACAATTCATTGCTCATAATTCATAGCCTGCACATTTGCACAATTCATCGCCAACACAATTCATAGCCTACAATTCAACGCCGGCACAATGCATCGTCCACAATTCTTTACGAAAATTCGTACGTTACTGAGAACTTAAGAATTTGTTGTCAAAACATCAAATTGTTTCATCCAAATTCAATATGAAAAATGAAATATGATTTTTATTTATTTCTCCTTGATGATTTACAATCTGTGAATAACAATAAGTAAATTTTGGTCGCAGGCAAAATAAACAGAGCAGTTTGGAAAATTGAAAATACAACAGAAGATGGCATCAGCGAACAATGGTGCAAAATAAAAGAGGCAATATAAGAAGTAACAACAAATGAGCTGAAAACACAGAAAAGGCTAACAAAATATTAGTGGCTGTTTACCGGGCGCCAAATTCGAATCTAAAAATCGTCTTCCGAACATTAGAGAAACTATTAAACATACTTACAAAACATAACTCAAAATATTTCATTGCGGGCGACTTTTACATTGATGTCAGTAAATACTCACGGCAATCGAACGAAGTTTTGAACATAGTACATTCATATGCCGCCGGGCAGATAATCACCTCTCCCATGCGAATCTCTAATAAAAATGTATCAGTCATTAATAATATTATAACAAACATAAAACGTGATTATGAGGTTTGCACGTTTGACGCGCACCTGTCCATTCACCTTGCACAAAAATTAACAATCTGCAAAAACATTTGTGTTCCAGAGCCTGCAACTGTGCAGCTAGTGCAGCTAACGTATTAACATTTGTAGGCCTTCTAGGATAGGATAATATCTGGAATGATGTGCTCACATCAGACACAGTAAACTCCGGGCGGGATAAATTCATGGAGGCTAGGTTACAAGACTGTGCCTAAATAGAAGCTGCCCAACCAAAACAACCAAAACACCACACAAGTCAAATCGTAAACTAACGGTGAAAAACCCTGATTCTCTCTTGTAAATATGTGCTCGACTATTTTCAAGGACTGAGACACTATAACGATGACGCTAAACGGATATACAACCAAATAAACCGGGAATATAGTCCCTTACTCCAGACTGCATACCGGGAAAAAGTGGAGAGCACCATAGCATCTAGTGATAACAAAACAAAAACTACATGGTCGATTGTCAACAGAAGTTCAGGTAACACACGAACCAAGGGCATCCTTTCGGAATATGATACTGAGAAATTTTACTCGTACGTTTTAAACATTGCACATAACTTAACACAGCATATTCAATCCCGTCAATTACATTTCTATATACAGAGAAATCACAAATCCATGTTTTTAGCTCCTACCACACCAAGTGAAGTTTTCAACATAATTCAGTTCATCAAAAGCAAAATAGTTCCAGCCATAACGAAATTAGTTCGAAATTGTTGAAATCGGCTACTCATGATCTGTTTACTCCATTAACATATTTAATAAACAAATGTCTATCAAACGGAATCTTCCCTGAACGTCTGAAGATCAGTGAAATAATTCCAATTAATAAAAATGGCAATCCTACAGAACCGTGTAACTGTAGGCCAATAGCCATGCTAAGTGTTTTCTCTAAGATCTGAGAAAAAATAATAGCCATCAGAATCACTGACTTATTTTACAACAACAAGCATTTCGAAACCGCCCAGCACGGATTTCTAAAAAATAGATCGACTAGTACAGCCATATTTGAGTACACAGTATCAGTTGCGGATGCCTTGGAGAGAGGTCAAATCCATCTGGGAGTTTTACTTGATCTCTCAAAGGCATTCGATACCATGAACCACACGATTCTGTGTGCTAAACTAGAAGTATACGGTGTATGGGGGGGTGTGCCTAAACTTAATTAAATAATTCTTAAGCGATCGTCAACATAGAACGGTAATAAACAACACACGCTCATCTATAGGTAAAAAAATATTGGAGTACCGCAGGGCAGCGTCATTGGTCCCCTGTTGTTTATAATCTATGTTAACGACTTTCCAAAAATAATCTCTTAAAATTCTGGAGTCATCATATTAGTAACATATTAGTTATAAGCCCAAATGTAGAAGGGCTGTTCATAAAGACCAACAATATTTACCAGCTCACTCAGCAATGGATGTTAAGCAACAAACTAATTTTGAATGAGGACAAGACCAAAGCCGTTGTATTTCACACCAAAGTTCCAAGACTTGATTCAACTATACTGCCTCTCTCGATGACCAAACTGGATATACTACCAAGGTGCAAAATCCATGGAATGGTCTTGGATAATAAATTGAACTGGAACAGTCATTTTGAGGAACTGATTCCCAAATTAAATTCTGATGTTTCGCTCTGCGACTTTTGAAATCCATAGTCAATCAATCCAGTCTAATCATGTTATCTAAGGCTAACTTTGAGTCACTTATTAGGTACAGCATTATATTCTATGGTACAAACTCGCTTTCTAGTAAAATTTTCATTATTCAAAAAAGAGCTGCAAGAATAATACTTAATTTAAAACACAGTGAATCCTGTGTTGGACATTTCAAAAACATTCTTATTTTCTACGGTCTTTACTTCTATGAAATGGTTATGTTCAACTTCAAGTATAAAAATAAATTCAAAATATATGAACTTAAACACACACATAACACAAGACACCACGACAATTATGCATACCCAGTCCATAGATTAAAGACCCTGGAGAAATCACCTGTATATAATGCCCTCAAATATTTCAACATCTTACCTACACACCTCAAAGAAATAACAAACCTGAAAATTTTGAAGAACAAACTCAAGTCTCTTAAGTAGAAGTTTTTCCAGCACCTTTGATAGAGCAGGTAGTAAACTTATTGGTTTGTATGAGGTGCAACTTTCCATTGCGCAGAGAAGTATCTCAGGCGCTGCGTTGAATAACATAGTGGTGAATCGTATTGAGGTGTTTAATTGTGAAGGTCACTTCTTTGAAGGCAAATCTTCTAATTGGAAGGTCCATCTGATGAGGAGCATCTAGAAGTTCTTTAATTTGCTTATCTTCATCTATCGATAGTGCCGAGGATATGGTTGGAAGACCTTCTCCAAATGTTCGGCAAAAACTTTTGCTTTTTCCTTATTATCTCTGGCCCAGTTTCTGTTTTCTTGTCTGATTGATGGGATTGTTTCCATTGATCGTTTGATTTTTCTCATTGCCTTCCAAAGCGAGTAGTGGCTTCGGTTGGTGTTAGTCTCGCTAGTAGTACTTCTACTTCCCGATTCTTCTCTTCGTTCAGCAAGTTTTTAAGATCCGTGACCGCTTTGTTAAATTTTACTTTGTCTTGAGGTAATCTTGTCTTCTGCCACTCTTTTCTCAATCTGCGTTTTCTTGGATTTTTATTTGGCCAGTTCTGGAGCAGTATAATGTGTTTTCAGGTTTTTCTCCTCTCGGTGTATCTTCCCATTCTGATTCTTGTATTATTTGATTGAAATTTCCTATCTCGGTTTCTAATTGTAGTTCTGACTTAGTCGACACATTAAAGTTGAATTTCTCGTTAAGATTGATTCTCAATCTGTTCCAGGCTATTTTTTTATTGTGCAATGTTGTAGGTTTTTTTTATGATTTGGGATTTGATTTGGCGTTGAAAACATACTGTTGTTATTTTAAATAAATTGCGATGATCATTGATCATAGTCGTAGATTTTAAAGTACATATTCAAATACAAAAAATGTCAAGGTCAAAGTCGCATTTAAATAAAATAATCTCTTGAAGTGTTTTTTCCGGAATTATACATTACTTTGCGAATCCTCTGTATTAAAAGGGTATTGAAAAGTATGGATACACCAGGAAATCTCAGAAGGAAGAGGGTTTCGTAGAAAATATTTCAGATAATCGTTATAAGCTTGAAAATATCTATTTAGTGCGTGAATGACCTTGAAATTGCTAGGAGAAGGTCAACTCTAAATCTTAAATGGGAAACCTTAGATTTTTTACCAGATTCGTATAGACGAGGCCAAGACCTTCAAAATAAATAATAAAAAACAAACATCATTTAAAAAACTATTTTTTTAAATTTCTTGTGTATCTATCTTTTTTCAACACCCTATATGTCTACGTAGACGACACAATTGACTTTATGAAATTTAACAGCAATAAAACATATTTTCTTGATTGGTAACGTAATGGCCTGCTTTTGTTTAAACCAATTGTGCAACCAATTGCGCGGGGGCAAATGAATGAATTAATTTAATTGGCGCGAGATACGGGAAGCAATTAATCTTTTAAAAGAAAACGCAATTAAGTCGTAATTTAGTGGCCGCGATTATTCGGCGTCGCGACGCAATTTAATTCCAATGAAAGTGTGTGAACGCCGCGAACGGGGATTCGAAAATTAACATTGGAGATTAAAGGTGTTATGGTGAATGGGGAATGGTGCGTAATCTTTTCGCAAGGTTCCTTTTAGAATTATTCGCAGCGGATTTGAAATCTCAGGAAGTTGGATTTTCGTTAATAAGCGCAGAAAGTCGTGTTTCATGTTAAAAGTTTCTTGCTTACATAATGCTTAGAAATTTACGTAAGACTTGCAAAATATTTATTTTGAATGTTAAAGGATATTTGCCCATTAATATATATATACCCGAGTTAAAAGAGTAAACTTAAAAAACTTAAAGTATAAATTTCCTATAAAAAATAGTTATTTTTTAGTTTATTTATTTTTGTTGGGGTGAGCACATCATCATCTATCACAGAAATCGCAAATTCTTCAGAACATTGAAATTATAATAAATTTTAAGAAAAAGTAAAGAAGAAAGAAAACAATATAAAATACAATTATAACTGGTTTAAATAATGCATGAAACTATAACAAAAATGTTAAAAACAATTACAAGTAAGTTAACATAATTTTCAAAATAACTACACAAAATTTTGAATATATTTTAAAAATACAATTAAAATTTCCAAAGATTATGAATCGCAATAATATTCATAATAATATGACCATTTTGGACTTGCAGAGTGTTCAATGGTGAAAAATCGCTAAATTATTAAATTATTATGAATAATATTAATAATATTAATCCCTACTACTCCCCCACCTATAAGTAAGGATACTAAAATGTCTCTTCAAATATGAAAAAATACATTAATGAAAGTTGTAAATATTGCAAGTCCCCAAAATTTCTAAAATATACTAAAAATATACTAAATATATATATATATATATATATATATATACTAAATATACCAAAAATATTTGCAATTATTTTCCATTGATGCTCTAGTTATAATCCTACTTATCTTTTAACAGCGTTTGCAATAAGTTAAAATAATTTATGATCTATAACGAATTTTTCTAACTTTAACTCAACTTTACTGCTTCAATAAGCATGCTTTAACTCACTATAGTAACATAATATTCCAAAAATTTGTCAATAATAAAAAAAAACTGCCAACTTAAAAAGTCAGCTCCATGATTGTTACAAAGTCAATGATTTTTTTTACAAAACACCAATTATTCATAAACATGAACTCCCATAACAAATTCAAAAATGTTATATTTTTTTCATAATTCGAGAGTTAGAAAGGTCACGAAAATTCCCTTTTAGTTATAGGGGAAAAAACTAACCAAATAATAATAATTGATAATTAAGTGATTTAAAATAAAATAAAAAATTCAAGGGAGAGTATAAATTTGCTATGGCAGTGTTTTATAAGTTTTAGAAAATATGAAATGCACGAGTATTGATTAGTTATAGCTATAATTTTGTATCAGCTCATTATCATTCAGCTTACCATAGTTTGAATACAGTATTAAATATTAAATATAATTTTATATTTCACAAAGGAAGTCCGTATAAATAATTTAATTTAGGTGCATTTCTCATTGTCCCTCATCATTGCTTTCGACGAATTCCAAGTTAAATTATTATTTAAAAATAAACCATTATTTACTAATGCATAAATCAATATAGTACTAACGGTATTTCTTCGTTGTTTTTCTTTCCATTTTTTTCGCAACTGTCTTGTTTTCCCGCCACGTCCCGCGTTTTTATTATTAACGACGCCCTTGTAATTAATTACACTCACACGGGGGGCAAAAAGAGGGGCGCCCCGGCGCTGTCGGGGGGCCATAAATAATTCAAAACTAAGTGGTCGGATAGTGCAATAGACTCCCCACGACCCCGCGTGCCTTTTCAACCCCATCTGCCGCTTTATGGCCCATATATCTCCCCGCAAGGCGCTCGCCACCATCATTACGTTTACCCCCGGCATTAGCATCCCATTGTGCCCCAACCATTGCGACAACCGGCGGGGCCTGGGGGCGGCTGGGGGTCCCGACGCAAAAAATCATCCCCCTTATTGCGCCCCCGTCGCGCTTGTCGCGGCCGCTTGTTATCCGCGATGTGAGCTGCTCGTTATTACAGCTCGGATAATGGCAGCATGGGGGATGTTTAGGGGCGGTTATTCACGTGGATATGAATTTTAGAGACGAGAAGATGAATTACATATAAGCATCGACAATGATAAAAAAAAGGTATCACTAAATATGTTGAAATATGTTGGAATATGTTGTTATTTTTTAAAGTTTTATCTTAATGGTCATTCAGCCACTAATTACGAAGCCTACATTTGAAATGGATCTGTGGAAATATGCGTATATTGTGGGCTTACTATATAAAGTGACTAAATCAGAAAATATAGTTGCGAGATAAATACATTTGAAAATTTAATATTTAGTTTTGCTACATCTAGTTTTCAATATTTATTGTTTCTGCAAAGTTTTTATTAACATTTTAGTGAATCATGATACAACATTTAGATGTTGATCATGGATGATGTTGATTATATATAGATAGAGAACCATGATACAGAAACTTTTTCCTGACACATACAACGAACTTTTACGGTACATACCTTGAAATTTCAATTCATTTTTGTCAAATTTTAAGTTGATCACATTTACTTGTATGCCCACAATACATCTAGTGATTTTTATATCTAAAATAATTTCATTAAAATGAAACTGATAAAACACAAAGACTGAACTGAGATTAACTGAGTGCATGCACCTATACAAAATTTCCTTATGTGATTTTTTTTAAAGAGACTTTTTTATATAATTTAATTATGATTATAATCATAATAATAATCACAAATAAACAAAAACCTGCACCTGTAGATGATGGTCATAACATTCTGAGGAGAATTTTTGGCTAGGCTATTTTAGACCAACATATGTTATGGCCATAATTCCTAATGTCTAATGTTAATTAACCATAATCCATAGTTATGGTCATATTTCAAGGTCATATGTTATATGCATAAGACCTTGTGTGTACACAAAATATTAAATCTTAGGTTATTTCATATTGTTTGAATATACAGGGTGTTCTATATTGTATAAAAAACTACTTTAGAGTTTAGAAGAAGTTTTGGGTTAGAAAAACTTGTTCAGTAAAAAAGTTGAATGAAATATGTTAACAAACCATGAGAAAAAATTCTGATGTTGGCAACACATGACTCATGATGAAGGCATGATGAAGAAAATGATCAAAATTAAAAGTAAGTAGATTTATCTGTCAAGCAAGAGTGCTGTGTAATTCTGTTTCCACATTAATATATTTTTTAGAATAAAAATATATACAGCAGTATACCAGCAAGTGTAGAAGTCTTTCAAAATTACAGAAATTAATACTAAATTTACGGTCCCAGCACAGAAATTTGTAAAGATCCAAGACATATTCCGAAATTTTCTGGATGAAATTGAAAATATTTTCACTAAATATAATGATTTAGGAAGAATGGGAAAGTGTTTCTTCTTAATTACAGAAATTAAATTTACTAAACTTAAAATGACCAAATTTACGACCCCATTTACCCCATTTCATAAAGAATTTGTGATGATTATGAAGTGTCTAGATAAAATTGGAATGATTGGCACTAAATATTATTATTAAGGTAAAATTTAAAGAGATTTCTTTAAAATTTCAGAAATTAATACTAGTTTTACAAAATCTCTGCCAGAAATTTAAATTACATAGAGATTTTGTGAAGATTCAAGACAAATTCAGAAATTTTCTGAAGAAACTTAGAAAGATTGACACTACATGTCGCTACCATAATGTAACTCCACTTTATATGACAAAATGTCGTATGTGTTATTTGAAACGTAATCGAGTTTGAACTAATACTTTAATAAGCATGTGGATAACTGTAACACTTTTAACGTATAAAATTAACCCATTACCTCGTTATATCATATCAATGCACATTTTACATACGACCTTATGGTAGCGCTACTATGATCGAGGTAAAATCTTAAGACAATCCTACAAAATTACAGGAATATATCCTAAATTTACGAAGTCCCAGTCCAGAAATTTAAAGTTCATGATAAATTTGTAAAGATTCAAAACAAATTCAGAAATTTTCTGGATGAAATTGATAAGAATCTCACTAAATATAATGATTCAAGAAGAACGGGAAAATATTCCTTCTAAATTATAAAAAAATCAATTTACTAAACTTAAAATGGATTACATTTTCGATTTTGATTTTACAATTTTAAATAGAATTTGTAAAGATTATAGAAAAATTAAAAATTGTCTGGATAAATTGAAATGATTCTCATAAAATATTAAGGTACTTTAGGTAGAATGAAAAAATATTCCTTCAAAATTAGAGAAATAAAATTTACTACACTAAAATCGACTAAAGTTATGAAATTTATTACAAAAATTTTATAGAAAAAAAGATTCAAAACAATTCTGAACTTTTCTGGATAAGATTATATTGTAAGATTCGTGCTAAATATCATGATTTAGGACAAATTATGAAAGATTCCTTAAAAAAAAAAATACCTATGGTATTTAATCTTTTTATTTTTCCTGTTATAAGTAAAACTCACCACTCATGATTATTTTTTTTTATTTCGAAAATTGTAATCGGCAGATCAGCACAATTTGATTCTTTTTAATCTGTTAACGTAGAGGAAGTTTTAAAATGTTCAATAAACAATTGAACCAATCCAAATCCTAACAAAGGGTATAAGAATCGAGAGAGAAAAAAATTGAACGATGGTAGCGATATTATGGTCGAAGTAAAATTTTAAGAGATTCCTTCAAAATAACAGAAGTTAATGCTTAATTTACAAAGTCTCTACCAGAAACAAGCATTTTATAGAAAGTTTGTAAGGATTCAAAACAATTCTGAACTTTCGGGATAAACTTTTATAAGATTCGTACTAAATATCATGACTTAGCACAAATTATTCCTATTATATTATTATTTTTACTATTTACTATTATATTATATTATTATATTTAATAATTATTAAACTAAGGTTCCCGATGATCCAGAAATGAAAAAATTGGAATATTTCCAAAAATATTTTTTTAATCCTTTTACATTTCAGGATTAATGTTTGAAAAAGAAAAGAATGAACAATTTGATACTGTCTTGGCGAAGGTTAATAGTCGTAGCTGCGCGAACTGGCTGTGATTGTTTAAGCAACTTAATTTTTCTTATGAAAGTGGTAAGATCTAAAATCGGCAGTCAAATTTAGCTGGTCTGTGACGATAATTAGCCATAGCAGCGGCAATAGGCCGTTCCTACGTAAAATTATTCACAATAGCACATTAGAAGGAATTAACTACCCCGACATTCGCAGGTGTGGTGGAATAATTTGTTATTAGACATTTAGTAAAATAATTTAATAACAATAATAATTTATTAATAAATAATAAAACAATTTAGTAAATAAAATAATGATAAGTAGTTAAAACAAATTAACTCTGAATATTATATATTATTTAGATACAATTTACTACTAGAACCGTATTCATTTTCTTGTTATTTGCATATAAATTGTAATAATAATTATTGGTGACATTATTTATACCAATAATCATCAATATCACCAATTCATAATTTTAACAATATATCTATTAGTAGTAGTTATTGATTAAATTTGTTCTATTTGTATTAGTTTTAACTCGAACTGTTGTATATCTAATGCAGTCATCATATTGAGAGCTCTGATGATAATACTAAATTATTAAAATTACAAAGACGTCTGAATTATTTACAGTTATAGTATTTATCGAAAGCAGTAAATATTGAAGTATTGTGAATAGGAATAGCAATTTTTTTTTTCAATACAAACTTGTCAAACATAATGATTTAAGTGCACTTAAACAGTAATAATAGTTATAGATAATAATTGTTAACATTAATAATAATAATAATAACGTATGTATTGTAGTTATTGTTGCAATTTAGGCTTCTTGTATTAGTTTTAAATTGAACTTGCAATTTAATGCAGTCATCATTTTGGGATTTCTAATCCTTCTACATTTTTAATTTGGTCCACCACTCATATTATCATTGAAGTCACCTAACTTGTTGTGTGACGTATCAGTTTAGAAAAGCAGTCGTTTATGCCATAATTTATTTTTCCACTCCCTACATGGTAAGTACACTGTTGTGATATTGATTTGATGGAAGTAAGCCCCACTTACCGATAAAGCTTTGGTTACTATGAACAACGGGAGGTAAGTAAAGACTTACCTCTCTCAGGGAAATAAGTAAAAAGTTTTCTGTAGCGTTCTTTCTCTGGCGCAACTCATTAAAACACTTATACGCATTTTGATAACGCCCATTCGACTTCTCCGGCAGTAAGAAGAAACAGGCAGCATCTGCAGCCTCTTCAATTGCCATTTCTTGTTTATTTTCATTGGAATTCATTTTACAACTGAACGAATGCAATTTCTGACACTCACAAATTTTTGCAAATTTTATTCTCATGGAAATGGCCAACTTTCTCACTCGTTGATTAATATACTATTTTAGTATACTAGTATAATTATACATCTAGGGGTACTTTTCTCCCTTTACAGAATATTTCTCAGATGCTTACAATATGTGTTTGCTTTATAAGTCAGAGTACGTTTAAACAATTGCGCAGATGAGCACAAAGAACTTGCATTTCGTTCCTTCCAATTAACATACCCATTGAAAATAATCAGTTTTCCCCCTATCCGGTGCGGAAATCTGATATCTTTCATTTCTCATGGAAAAGCCCGCATTTCCACGTTCCTTTCAGAACCGGACCAGATTACAATTTCCCTGCGATGCGCTACACCAGCACCCCCACCAAAGACACGACCCTTATAGACAGTACTGAAAAGGCAAATGAAACCCTCGTTGGACTGCTGGGCGGATTACCTGGCCATTTGCAATCCGGCTCAGTCCATTGTCCTCCGGTCACCCCAATCTAGATGCGGCCGAATAAAATTGATTACTTCCTTTTCAGGTGACACATTTGGACCTGGCTACTATAGTGGTACCTGTTACTGTGACGTGTGGCTGAATTAATCGCCACGGGAGGCGATTATTAATTGCTATTGAATTTTAATTAATCCGCGTTTGAACTGCCGCTCCGCTGTACGAATCACGACAAAATGATTTGTCTGCGCCACAATATCCAGTGGAATCAATTAAATTATTGCGAATTAATTGGAAATTAAAACGCATCGTTAATAACATGAGTCTGAACAGCAAATATTGCCATGTGTACTCAATCATATACCGCAATAATTTAACCACATAGGTGTAAGGGTGTAAATATTTTTATAATTTGAACATAGAATAAGATTCTTGCCATCTAGCTATGCTCGTAATCGTCCTGATGAGTATTTATATTTACAAAAACCAGATAAAACCAGATAAAAAGCTGGATGATAGATTTTGATACAATATACTTTTACGAGTAAAATATCTTCTTCAAAATCGCCCATATTATTATTATTATTTATCGACTGCCTTATAGTTTGCGGTGTCGGTGTTTTATATATATTTCTCTACACAATAACTTACATTTTTCCAATTAAATTGCAATAGCTGTAATTAATTGTATGAAATTCCAATAAATTTGATAACTTATCTCGTTTTACTACTAATCATTAACCACTATCATTCATTTATCATTAAAGACTAGTGGGCTCCCACCTCAAAAACTTTTATATCGATTATTATCCCAATTTGAACAGTTCCCAATCTCAGAAGCCGTAACAAATTGATTCCACCCCAATGACAGATTCCAATCCAAATTAATCTTATGAGTTAAGTTTCTCCTTCGGGAGGTGTTCGTCGAAACGGATCGTGTTTAGTTCCGGAAGACGTAACTGTGACAATATAAATCCAAAGAGTGGTGTAAAAAAGGATTGCCCTTCGAGGAACCTGGGGGGAGTGTTCGAGTGTACTTAATGGAAAGTAATATACATTTCAAATTTATCACGCAAGTTCCCTACTGAGTCGACGGCGAAATCTTTTGATCGCTCTTTGTGACGCAAATCGCAACTCTTCAAATAACATTGTAGCGAGTCCACCACCAGCGAGATTTAAAGGTTTAAGCGGCGTTTCGGTTGAGGTTGATGGAAAGTGTTGCTTTTGTCCGGCAGAACATTTAATTGGGGAAGGTTAAAGGGCAAAATATTATTAGGCGGATGAATGATATTTCTCGTTTTTGCGAAATGTAAATGAGGTGATTAAAAGTTTACAACGCAATTTTGCGATTATCTCAGTGAACAATTGTTTGCCGAGGTTTTAAGTGGAACGTAATAAATATTCTCTTTAAAGCAGCACAGTTTATAATGTAGAATCGTGACTTTTAAGATATTACGCGCACGAAGATGATCTTATCACATACGCTGCAGATTTAGAAGCAAACACGAAATTCATTGCCGAGCTGCCGAGCTCAACAAGATTTTATGCTCGTGACAATGATATCATCACATACAGTGGAGCACGAGTACAATGTATTACAGAATTCGTGAACCAACGTGAAAGCACCGTAACTACAGTATTTTTAAAAACTGTAGTTGGTTCATATTTTTGTGCACGTGGTGATGATCGTGCTTTGCACGTAGCATAGGTACACACGTACATACACTGAGGTACAAAATTGCGAAACTTATACCAAGTGTTTTTTTAAATCTCCTTAAACAAAATTCATCTACTTTTTCATCTATTGCCTATCCTCGTTGGATGTTATCGATCACGTTGACCCATCTGAGGTTATTAAGAGTCGTACGGAACAGGTCTATCGATGCCACTCCACTGTCTAAGGTGCTTTAGCCATGAAAAACGGCACTTGTCAAGGCACATCTTATGCCGTAGAGGAAGGCCCCTCTTCAGGGTTCGAAAACTCTGAATCAATTACGGCAGTGGTGGTTTTGCTCTTTATTTTTCCCTGAAGAATAATAAGCCGTAGGAGAAAATTAGTAACCCAACTGGAATATACTTACTAGCAAGTTTACAAAGAAAAAGCTTGACTTCATATAAATTCTTATGTTCGCAGCATTACAGAATTAGATGCATTATTCTTCAGCACACAGACAATATCTCATCATACAGGTTATTCCCCAAGTAATTAGAATCACTGTCTTGAACCGAGTACTGTCTAAAATACTCCAATAATATGCTATCGCCTTTTGGAGTATTTAAAACTTTCTGTAAGTACAACAATTTCAAGTATAATATCAATCGTTTGATTGCCAGTTTAAAAAATAAAAAGTTAATGTAATATTCATTCATATTAAATGCAATTTTGCAGAAATGTGCGAAATTTGTATGCATTTTTTATGTTAACTACAAAATATTATTCTTGTTACTTAATTTTATTCTCTTTGATTTAACATTATCTTCATGTAAACACCACAGCATCTACTTTGTGCATAGGACGAATTAATTGGAAGTAGATATTTGCACATCATTATAAGACTACAAGATCCCTGCTATCCTACTGTATTTGCAGAATATTGTTATGCTGCTGCAGCAAGCAGATGTTCACTCATTAGATGATTATAGGATCCCTGCTGTATTTTGAAAAACATTATCTTCATGTGAACCCCATCATATCTACTTTGTGCAGAGGAAACATATCTTGACTCATCATAAGATTATAAGATTTCTACTGTCTATAACTATAAATGATTATTATTGTCTTGTTGTATTTTAAAAACATTGTTAGTGCTGCTGCAAGAGGCAAATCTTCACTTACATTAGATTATAGGATTCCTGCCGTATTTCAAACAATGTTATCTTCTTGTAAACATCACTACTCTGTGCAATGAATCGAAAAAAGCAGATATTCACATATAATTAAAAGACTACAAGACATCTGATGTCCTGCTGTATTTGAAGAACAATGTTAATGCTGCAGCAAGCAGATCTTCACTTAAAATTAGATTATAGGATCCATGCCATATTTTGAAGAACGTTATTTTCATGTGAACCATATCACATCTGAAATTTCAGTAATAGCTAACCAATACTTGTCATTGCAGAAAGTTATATATTTGATTTTCGCACTTATTTAATACTCAAACTTTGTCAAAATTTGAGGAAAATTAGCTTCAGGTTTACTTCAGAGATATGTAATAATACATATGCAATAAATACATTTTCAGAAATTTCTGTAATAACGAACCGATAGTCATTGCAGAAAGTTATATATTTGATTTTCTCACTTATTTAATACGAAAACTTTGTCAAATTTTCAGAAGACTTAGCTTCATGTAAACTTCACATATATCTAATAATAAATATGCAATAAATAAATTTTCAGAAATTTCAGTAATAGCTAACCGAAACTAGTCATTGCAGAAAGTTATGTATTTGATTTTCTCACTTATATAATACTGAAACTTTGCGTATTTTTCATAATTTCTGTTTAAAAATGCATAATTATCGAAACAGACAAATGTTATAAGATAGTTCAAGGATTTTATAAAAGTTTTATTTTCAAAAATCGATCGATTGGTTTTCAAAATATCTTGCATAGAAATTTTTGATCGGTTGCCATTTTGTTATTTGATAAGATATAAAATAATTGTAAATACATATGTTTTAGAGAACCGAAAGCGCATGTTGAACGTTTTTGTATTTTTTAAATATTCCTTAAAATAAGGGAGTAATGACGATTTTTCGAAAAACAAAAGAACGCCAATAACTATGAACTTGGGCTCCAATTCAAAAATTTTAACAAAGAAAAGTTGTTTGTTTCAATGAGTTCTAACTGCCATTTTCGGGTGTTACAACTTAGTATTAACACCCTGTATATTTGATTTTCTCACTTATTTATTACTGAAACTTTATCAAATTTTCAAGAGAATTAGCTCCAGGTACACTTAACAGATATCTAATAATATATGAGCAATAAATAAATTTTCAGAAATTTCAGTAATTGCTAACCGATACTTGTCTTTGCAGAAAGTTATATTTTTAATTTTCTCACTTATTTATTACCAAAGCTTTGTCAAATTCTTAGGAGAATTAGTTTCAGGTATACTTAATAGATATCTAATAATAAATAGGCAATCAATACATTTTCATAAATTTCAGTAATAACGAATCGAAACTTGTCATTGCAGGAAGTTAATTATTTGATTTTCTCACTTATTTAATACTGAAACATTGTCAATTTTTCAGGAGAATTACCTTTAGGTATACTTAATAGAGATCTAATAATAAAACTGCAATAAATAAATTTTCAGAAATTTCAGTAATAGCTATCCGATACCTGTCATTGCGGAAAGTTATATATTTTATTTTGTCATCTATTAAGTATTGAAAATTTGTCAAATTTTCAAATAAAATAGGTTCAGGTATAGTTAACAGATATCTAATAATAAATATGCAATAAATAAATTCTCACAAATATCAGTAATAACGAACCAATACTTGTCATTACAGATAGTTATATATTTGATTTTCTCACTTATTTAATACTGAAACTTTGTCAAATTTTCAGGAGAATGATCTTTAAGTATACTTAACAGATATCTGTTAATATATATATATATATACAATACATATTTTTTTAGAAATTTCAGTTATAACGAACCGATAGATGTCATTGCAGAAAGTAATATATTTGATTTTCTCACTTATTTAATACTGAAACTATGTCAAATTTTCAGGAGAATTAGCATTAGGTATACTAAACATATATGTAGTAATAAATATGCAATAAATAATTTTTCACAAATTTCAGTAATAGCTAACCGATACTTGTCATTGCAGAAAATTATATATTTGACTTTCTCACTTATTTAATACTGAAACTTTGTTAAATTTACAGGAAAATTTGCTTCAGGCATACTTAATAAATACCTAATAATAAATATGCAATAAATAAATTTTCAGAAATATCAGTAATAACGAACCAATACTTGTGATTACAGAAAGTTATATATTTGATTTTCTCATAAATTAAATACGGAAACTTTTCAGGAGAATTAACTTATGGTATACTTAACAGATATCTAATAATAAATATGCAATAAATAAATTTTTAGAAATTTTAGTAATAACGAACCGATACTTGTCATTACAGAAAGTTATATATTTGATTTTCACACTTATTTAATACTGAAACTTTGTCAAATTTTCAGGATAATTATCCTCAGGTATACTTAATATATAACTAATAATAAACATGCAAATGCAAATGGATATGTTGTGCAGAGAAAGCACAATCTATAACTATAAATTATTACTATCATTATTATTGTCTTGCTGTGTTCGAAGAACTTTGTTAATGCTGCTGCTGACAAGATCATGACTCATCATTAGAAGATTACGACATCCGTGCCATTTTTGAAGAAAATTTTCTTTATGTAAACACCACATCTGTGTTGGTGCAGAGGACGGACGAAATGAAGCAGATCTTCACTTATCATTACAAAAAAGATCCCTGCTGTATTTGAAGAACATTCTTCATTCTTCTGCAGCTAGCACTTTAAAAAAATTATCGAAAAGGAATAAATTTATGTGGTTTATACCGCAAAGTAGCCGTTAATTTTTGACTACTGTTATATTTGATAATGTTGGTGAGCAAAACGTTTATGTGTGCATAGAAGCATAGTAACTTACTTTGCATAGTAGCATTGACAACAATGCATAACATCATGCATAAACAATGCATAGTATGAATTTGGGTTTGATGAAGAATTGGTCACCTAATAGTTGCTCTCCAAATATTATGTACCAAAACTATAGCAGCATTCAAATAATCATGAATGAAATGCCACTCTAATAAAAAAATTGTGTCTGCACGATAAAAATTTGGAGGTGAAGAGTCACGTGTACCAGATTTCATGACTTATTCGACGAGAACCACTGATGAAATGTACGTCTAAAACCTGTTTCATAAGAAGAATCAAAACGAAGACAATCGTCCATTTATATTACTGATATGATCCATGATATTTTATGATTTAACATAAAATGGCCAACCAACTCTTGGCAGTCGCAACAAAATAAATTAAAAGGTGAATTAATTAATTAATTAATTAATTCAATATTTGTGAAAGAAATTTTACTCGAAAATGAGGTAAATGTACTTTCCTCATTTTATTGCGATAAATCTCCATTTAGTCCATAAAGTCCATTTATCAAAATCATAACGACAGGTACAATAACTTAAAAATTGCTTGCTTAAAAAAGTAATTAAATTATCAATGAGATATGCTTTTCAAAATCAGCATCGCAGACAAAACATCGAAGAACAACAACATTAAATAGATTCAAGTCATTAAATATTCCAGATATCCTAAAATTGTGAAAATACGTTCGCAAGATATGGAAAGCCAATTGCTACAGTGTTAGTGCTATAGTGGCCAATACTCGAAATTATTTCCATGTTTATAGATTTCAAAAAAATCAAACCATCGAACATACCAAATAAGTAAGTAAACTCTTATCATTAACGTATCATTACAAGTACTTTCGTTGAAATTAAATTCCCGACATCTACAAACCCATTGATATTACGAAAAAATCAATTATATGAAATGATGCCTAAACATTTGGTTGTGATGGTCCAACAATTCTCAATAGTTTCTTGCTTGTCCTGTAATCTCGTCATGGAATAGCTGCTTGCAGTATTCTACAATTTGCATGGTTTTATTGTTGACCTCGATAAGCATGAAATTACCGGTGAACTCATTTGCATATAAACATATCAAAGGTATTATGCATCGTCTCTTATGCAGATTTAAACCCTGTGGGCCCGAGAGTAATTGTTCTTCAAAATTGTGTGCACAGTTCTTTAACACCTTATTTGAAAGATGCCAAATCTGTAGATCCAAAATTCACAAGTCATGAGAGTGGTTTGTGGCAATGACAATAAAAAACAAATGAAAAATTAAAGAACAATGTTGGACAAGTTTGTACAGGGTGTACATAATTTCTTGCCAGATAACCGTATTTGTTTCTATTTTGTGTTGGTAATGGTTTTTGTGTTGGTAACCATATTTGTTTCTATTCTATGTTTCCAATGGAGCTCTTACTGCACTTATGTGGGTGTGCTATTAGTCAACTGTTTCAAATATTCTACTTCTGGATAAATCCAGATAAAATCTAAACTTGCTAAATTGCTGCTACCTTCATAATCGTCTGAATGCTTGTATATAAATGCCGCAAAGACTAGTAAAAAGAACGTATTCAACGGAATTAGAATAAATTTAAAAGACAAAACCGCCCTTAAAGTCAATTACCACGCTTTACTGGCAGAGATAAAGCCAATGGGAATTTCAGCCGCCGAGCATCTACTCAAAGCAATAATCGTTTCGCTAAGCTGCAACTAACGAAACAACTTCCGCACTTGCAAGGCAGCTGGAAAAGCACCGGTAATACTGGCAGAATAATTAATAATCTTACACACGCTGCAGTCTATTAAAATCGCCGCCCAGGTATTACTTTGAGAGCTCACCCTCGACCTGCATATTAGAATATATTAAAATACCTGCGCCGAGTGCAGTTTTCGAGGGGCGAGTAAAATATGTCATTTTACTCGTTTTTCTGCGCCACCAGAAAAGTGTGAGATTATAAAAATAGGCAGGACTTCTTCGTGTAAAGAGGAACCAATTGCAGTGTACTCGTAATCAATGTTTGAGTAATGATCTTGCTCCAGATATGAGAATCGGTGATGTACGAGGAATTATCTAATTTATTATTAACTGCACGTATATGCTATTACGGTCAATATGATGGATATAATTATAGACTAGTTTGAACGCTCTCCATCATGCCGACATAAATGGTGAGAAGTATAATATTCGTATAGAAGCCGTTTTCGAATAATTAGCAGGCATGATGCATTGCTGGACTAATGAAATAATAGACGGATAGATAACGGGATTTATTGATAATTGCAATAATCAATGTGTGGTTGTCTGGATTGATTGATGTTTAAGAAATTCATGGCAAAATACAGTGATCGTGTGGTTGCTGTAAGAATTAATTCTGAGAATTTTATTTATTATATTAAATACCTGTGAAAGGATCAGGTTAGGTTAGAATCGGGGGAGTCTAGTTGGGCCCCGTTTACCTGAGTTCTTTAATCCGTACCGTTGGGCCCCGTGAAGACATTTTAGGGATGAAGGGAATTATGAAAAAAATATTCATTTTAACATCACATTCATATACTTCGTCCTGCGTTTGTCGAAGCGTCCTGCGTTTGTAGTGCGTTTCTAGGGACACGTTACTGCATCATTTTAAGCTACACCATTTATCGAATTTATTGTACTTTCTCGTATTTTGTCTCAAGTTGCATGAGTATCGCATAGGCTGCTGCTTCTGTATCAAAATCAATGATTTCTTTGTCACTCACTTCATACAAGTACTGACATAACTCATGACTGACAGAAGAAACTTCAAAACCTACTAATTTCGTCATGGAAAAAAAATTACATTAAAAATACCTAATAATTGATAGTAGATAAAACATTGTACGATATTCGTATCGTAAGATCATATTACGATACTACATGTCTTATCGGAATAGGCTTATATGACAATTTTACCATATAATATCGTAATATGATACGATACGATACTTATATCGTAATAGTATATTACGTAACGAGAGTTGTAAGAAGCATATTACGCACGAAGAGACTTTTTACGTACCGAGTCGCGCAGTGGTGAGGGGCGTAATTTCTCGAGTGCGTAATTGCCTTACAATTCAAGTACTGTACACTATTTTGTCTACTTCCAGTCGTATTTTAAAAAAAATGTGCACAAATTGATACACTTATGTTCTGTCAGATGCTCAAGGCAATATATGATATTGACCATCATATGACTATTTTGTAACTAATGTCACAATGTTCAAAATGCTCATACAAATAATTCCCCCCCTAACTATTACGTAATATATTACGCAATACCAGAGACTTCATTACATAACACTGTTACGTTATAACTGATTTACCAGCCATGAATTCCGTGTGTAATTGACAACTTACTAATGTAGGAATAGAAAAGTATCTATTTAAAAATAATAAGTGGGGGTGCGGATGTGTATCAAAACAAAACTAGACCAGATCATAGGATAAAGTCCACCTGTAGGGAAGGATTAACTCGGAGGGGCCCAAATAGATTGTAGAATTAACTATACCTCTTTTTGTGGAAGGGATTATAGTCAGGTATGGGGCCCAAATGTACCTCGCCCGTTAGAATACCTCAAGTATTCGAACATAACCTGTCCATGGATCAGGTATAAATGCAATAGGTTAGGTTAGATACTATCTAACCTAATTCTAGCCTAACAGGTCAGTATTCTAACCTAACCTGATCCATTCATCAAGTATAAAACAACTGACTAAAATATAACAAAATGTCAATTATGCACGTCATACTCGTCAAGTATGAAAACTTCATAAAACAAAAACATATCAATTTCATGCCAAGTGTAAAAGGTTCATAAAGCAAGTGTCAATAACTTGTCAGGTCTGCAAACATTTGCCAAATGTATGTCGATTTTACCTGTTAAGTGTGAAATAAATTGCTAGAACCATATAAAAAAAAGTCAAGTTTGAAACTTGTGATATATGTATATTTTTCAAATTACGCGGATTTTCACCAAAATATCCTTATAAATTTATACATTAGATTATTTTTAAGAAATTTTCTTAATTTTTACGTTAAAGTCAATGGATTACAAAAAAAATAAAATGATATCTGGATGTGGATGGAAATGTTAGTAAATTTAATTAATCATGTTAAAGCAGTTTCCTTGATTTTTTTGTTCTGCTTGTTGTGCTTCTTGTTCTGTTTGTTGAATCTTTCTTGCTCAAATGCTGCTCAAATTCAAATAATTTCTAAACCTTTGAGAAAACATATAGCAAATAATAACAGAAATAGCAACAACCATAAAGACAAACACAAGAAAAATATACGAATAAAAACGAAAAGCTACAAACAATGCTATATAAACAGTATCACCAATTACAAAAACAGTCCTATCAATGCCAAAAAGAAAGGATATCAAAACATAATTTGCATATAATTAAACAATATTTTTCAATTAAATGTTATTCACTTACATCGGATTTATCTCGCAGACAAAAGAAAATGCTGTCAGCAGACTGGATAGTAATCGACCATTGATTGACAATGGTCCTCTTTCTGCCTCATTGGATTAGTGAATTTATGGAATGGGTGCCTAACGTTTGCTGAATAGATTGATAAATTGGTCTACAAAATTGGCTTCATGAATAAATTAGCAAGTGAGTTTGTAATTTTGGATCGAAAATGATGTATTGAAAATAGCATGGCTTTATGATTTGATAAATTTTGGGACATAATACAAAACATTAAGGTAAACAGCTTCTTATAATTAATATTCATATTAACTACACATGAAAACTATAGATCTCAAAATCCGATAGATAAGTACATGAGAACTATACCCGTATACAGTATGTTTTATTAGAAATGGTAACACCTCTGTAACTTTTTTAGTTTTCGGTTGATTTTAAAATATTTGTTTCAATATGTGAAGCTTGTGAAGTTTTGTTGAATGGTAAAACTACATGCCTTAGTAAATAACTAGCCTACTGTGATAAAAATATTAACGCAAAAAATTGAAATATGTAAATGTAAAAGTTGTTCGGAAACACCTCAAAACGTCAAATCCCAAGTTTGGTTGAAAACTGGAACCATAATCAATTAAAATCATGTGAAGTTTTGTTCAATGGTAAAACTACATGCCTTAGTAAATAACTAGCCTACTGTAATAAAAATATTAACGCAAAAAATTGAAATATGTAACCTATTAGGGATTTATTTTTCAAAATATTTTATTAAGAAAAGTTGTTCGGAATCACCCCAAAACGTCAAATCCTAAGTTTGGTTAAAAACTGGAACCATAATCAATTAAAATCATGTGAAGTTTTGTTGAATGCCAAAACTACATGCCTTAGTAAATAACTGTCTTTTACCAGTCGAGGTCGAGTTTGCGCCCGAGCGATAGCGAGGGCTAGCAATAAAGACCGAGACTGGCCAAAACTTACCTCTCGAATTGCTTATAACTGTTTTTCCACTCCTGAAGTTGGTTTAATTGTTTGTGTTTAATTAATTTATTTTCGCAACATGAACAAAATGTCAGTACGGCTTTGGTTGCTAAGACTATTTTTCAAACAAAGTGTGAATGTCAGAAATTGTATTCGTTCAGTTGTAAAATGAATTCCAATGAAAATAAACAAGAAATGGCAATTGAAGAAGCTGCAGATGCTGCCTGTTCCTTCCTACTGCCGGAGAAGTCGAAGGGGTGTTATCAAAAGTGTTTTAAAGACAGGTGCCAGAGAAAGAACGGTATTGAAATTATTTTACTTACTTCCCTGAGGGAAGTAAGTGATTACTTACTTCCCGTTGCTCATAGTAACCAAAGCTTTATCGGTAAGTGGGACTTACTTCCACTAAATCAATGTTATAACAGTGTACTTACCATGCAGGGAGTGGAAAAAAATATTAACGCAAAAGATTGAAATATATAACCTATTAGGGATTTATTTTCAAAATATCTTATTAAGAAAAGTTTTTCGGAATCAGATCAAAATGTCAAGCCCCAAGTTTGGTTGAAAACTGCGACCATAATCAATTAAATTCAACAATATTTTAGGAGTTTATTAGGAATCTGACAAATAAGAAATGTTTCATGTTACTGACATCTCATGCTTTTTAGGTATTGTTAATGAATCATGGCAATATTGTGAGAAAAAAATTGAAATTATACCTTTTTTTTTCAACCAAACTTGGGACTTGGGGTGTTGAGGTGACTTTTCAACTTTTCATTATAAATTTTTTTGAAAAAAAAACCTTGTTTTTCAATTTCATCATTTATTTTTTAATCGAAATTCGACTTTTTTTTAACCAAACTCGGGATTTGGAGTATTGAGGTGACTTTTCAACTTTTCTTTGTAATAGTTTTTGAAAACAAATCCGTCACATCTCATGGTATTTAGGTATTGCTAATAAATCAGGGCAATATTGTGAGAATAAAATTGAAATTAGACTTTTTTTCAACCAAACTTGGAATTTGGGGTCTTTACGAATGTTTTTGAAAAAAACCCTGTTTTTCAATTTCATCATTTTTTTTTCAATTCAACAAAGCTTCACTAGGATAACATATTGAAAACCAGTATTTTTTAAATCCACCGAAAAAGTTACTGAGGTGTTACCATTTCAAGTGAAACACACTGTATATGCCCTAACATACATGCAGGCCACATACAAATATTCAACTCTTGATTTGGCACGGATGCACAAAAAAAAATGTTAATACCCCTGGCGTAGACACTATACTATTCCATTACTTGAAGAGGCAACAGAAACAATAAACGTATAACAGAAACAAATAGCATCGGTTTCAATGCAATCGGCTTGCTGTTGGATGAAAATGCGAATTTCCCCGTTGTGCAAGTACAGCGGTTCATGCAGATATAATTAATTTTGTTAACAATGTATTGGCTGGTCTCTATGGCTTTAAGTAATTAAGCACTCGCTCCATAGTCCACAGGTTCCGGCTCTAAGTTCCGGTAGCGACAATAATCCTGTGATTGCAAAGTTGAAAATAATAACTTAAAACACAATTTAAATTCAAAAATCACTTAAATTCTGTATTTGCTGACAATGCAATTGATAATTTTATCAGTAACTTTCATCGAATGTACGAAGATTTTTTAAATTAGTTTTTTTTAATATTATACAGAGCGTTCAAGAAAGTGGTGTCCACTTTTACGATGGATACAAATAGATGCCACTGTTCAAAATGCAAAATAAATACGTCTAACAAGATCATATAACCTCATTTAACCTAATTTACAATTCACATTGACACGGTTTTATGATGTTGCCACATATCACACATGTATTATGTCAAGAGTTCGATCTGTTGGCATTACTTCGAAAATTGGACACCATTTTGATGAACGCTCTGTATATATCATTATGGTTGATAGAATATCAAGTAATGTTACAACTAAGAACAACAAATAATGGATTGACGGGGTGACGAATTAACATGATTATTAAAAAAAACTTTAAAGTTTTTTTTATATAAAAGTACACATTTTCTAGTGTCATATTTCTATGCAATTGCTAAAATAGAGAAGCTGATTCATAAATAGATGAAAGAATATTAAGAAGCTTTAGTAACTTTAAAATAACCCAGTCTCCCATTCTCCATCGAATCTCTGCAATGTTTAAGAAAACCGCAATTCAGCTTCAGGATGATCTAAAAACCACTATTAAACTGTCTGCTGGGAATGTAAAACATGCTCTAGCAAAGCCGGATATGCGGCCTATCTGTAATATTTCCAGGTCCTAGATTAAATTCCGCTGCAGTTGCTCGCGACTCGCAGTGCGGATTTTAATTCAATAAAAGAATATGGGTCCTGGCATGGAACGGACAGCTCTTTGGATCCGATTTATATAAAAAAATATAGTAGGTAGTTGGCTTTGTTCTTCGCTAAAATGGGCAATGAAAGCCAAATGAGATCCCGCATTTCCATATCAGCAATTGCATATATTCCACGTCGAATAATATATTCGGTTATACATTAAATCGATTATGTTTTATTACTTAATACGAACATAAAAGTTTTTAATTGCTTAATACGAACGCAACAGTTTTTTATTGCATTAATTAAATTTGTATATGTAATTAATTACGTATAAAAATGTTAATGTATCAAACGTGCAATCAGTTGCCGTATAAAGAGCAGGGTAAAATCTAATTACACTCGATACGATGTTTTAATTATTTATTCTCCTACATTAAAGCGCCCCCACGTTATTGTTATTAAATGCAAATAACGCGGTGATTAGATTAATGGAGTTGTGGGAGTAAACACATCCGCGATATTAATTGCGAAAACTTGGCGTAATCATGCCACTTTCGGATTCTTTAATTAAAACTTTTGTTGGTCCCTCTCCTGAGTGTTCCTTACTTGCCAAACAAATTAGTCCTGATTAGACGAGTTTATACAATTTTGTAACGATATCTTACTCTGAAGTAATAACAGGATAGAGTAGACAAATATTTACTCGCAAGGATAAAAAAATGTGGAATTAAAAAGTTACATGCGAATTTTAAAATTATCAAATATGCTGAACTCGAATTTAATATTGCGTTTTTGTACCTTAGTGACAGTCTAAGACTAAGGTCACAAAGTTTCGCGTATATTAAATTAAGAAAAAAATCATCTGGACACATGTTACATGAACTTTGTTCACTGTTCTCTTCCGTCACGTTTGTTAAGTTTGGCCATGCATTTCAGATACACCCTGTATAAAATGCGTTGATTGTAATTAATTAAATTACCAATTAAATGTTTCTAATTGCTTTGGAGTATTTTGAGCCCTAATTTTCTACACTATTAATTGTACATTACAAATCACTACGCGGCTTATAAAATATTTAATAATATTTATTGCATTCTTTATTTTAAATTTATGATCATATTGTATTTTACCAGATTATTCTTTTCATCATTCGGTATCTATATCTCCTTCGAAGTAGTTAACTATTGATTTTGGCGTACAATAAATTAATATTTAATTATATTATTATAAATGCATAATGTTGCGTCTAATGGGAGTGTAATTAATTGAAGCAGACACAATTTCCGGGAAACAATTTCCGAACTTCCGCTGAATAATTACTATACGCCGCTGTTTCAAAATAATTCATCGATTTTGCTAATTTCACTAATGCTCCAAGAAGTTATTGTGTATGGCGCTGGGATTTAAACTTTCATGCGCTCACTTCTACACGTGTCTCTCGTTCGCCTCTGTTGTCACAGATAATTTTGGGAACGATTGAAACGTGTGACTACAGAGATGACTTGTTGATGACTCCAAAGATGATACAGGGAATGATTTTAGGAATTATTTCGGCGATGACTTGCATTATAAGTGGTAATTACTCAATCATTATAATTTATACAGTGGAGGCACAACATATATAAATCAAAACATTTATTAACAATAACAACAATAATACTAATGCTCTCACAAAGCGTCAAAAAAAGTTTGTAAACACCACCGAAAAATTGAAATTTCGCATTTGAATCATTTATTTCAGAAACTGGAATTTTGCGGATTCAGTATCTCCTATTATCAGGGCATATTTTTATGTAATATAACTTCAATTGGTATTCCGTTTTAGGGCAAAAACCTATCAAGCAACATCACGTAGCGTGTTTCTGCAGTAAATTTAAATTTCTGCAGTAAAAGTCCTATGGTATTTTGTATAATACTAATGCCATGGTAACAATTACCTTTGGTTTACCATTACTTACCGTTTTTAAGTAGTTTTGGTATATGTAACAAGACAAACAATTTGTTTAAATTTCTTTATTGTATTTTTATGAAAACACGAAAAATGTTGCATTTTATTTTGTGTTCAAATAAAAAAAAAAGTTTATAATAGTGTCTTGTTTGTTAAAATAATTCCACAAAAAAATTAAAAAATTACCATTAAAAATGTATGTTACATTAAAATCGTAAATTTCTTTATTGTATTTTTATGAAAACACGGAAAATATTGCATTTTATTTTGTGTTCAAATAAAACAAAAATAGTTTATAATAGTGTCTTGTTTGTTAAAATAATTCCACAAAAAAATAAAAAAATTACCATTAAAATTATATGTTACATTAAAATCGTATTTTATTGCAGAAACGAGTCAACTGCAATATATTCATTTTTATTTCAATTAAGGGAGAAATATTATAGTTTAATTACAGGCAGCATCGGGAAGATGTTAACTAATACTAGACATTTTTTCAGGCGAAAATCTGTTTAAATATCAAAGATATAATGTTTTTCTTCGTTTCCCAACAATGTGAAAAGGTGCACTTGACTAGTTTCTGAAATATATAATTCATTTGTGGATCCATTATATGTTAACTAATACAAGCAATTTTTTTAGGCGAAATTCTGTTTAAATATCAAGTATATAATGTTATTCTTTGTTTCCCAACAATTTGAAAATTTGTGCATTTGACCAGTTTCTGAAATATACAATTCATTTGTAGATCAATTATAATTTCTGCGTCATATTATCTCTCACAATAATTGTCGTGGAAACGATGTGACGTGCCTGAAGGGCAATCAGCGCGTTAGGCCGTGGAGCGAGTGGAGGGTCCCCTCGAAGCAGTGACGAGGGCCAGGCTCTCGGTGTCAGAGAGTGGGGGGGGGGGGGGGGGTTAAAAAAGTCTCCACGTAATTTTAACCTCGCCGCTACTTCGTCGCAAAGGGGGGCTCCACTCTACCTGCGTGGGTGGACGGCAGACAGTCAGCGAAGTTAAGAAATTACGAACTGTCGCGACGGCTGACCATCTGGCGCCTACACCACCAGATTTAAATCTCGCTATTCGAATAGAAACTGAAAACTGAAAGAATGCCCGATTGAGAAAACGTGGGGGGAACAAAAAATAACAGGTGTGCATTTTGTGGTGTAAAATATCTGCGTTTATTCACACAAAAGACAGGACACCGTGCCTACGCTTCCTGAAATAAATACCTCCTCCCACAATTTTAACACGCCGCCTTCACTATATTCGGCCGAATATCGCGAATTCATAACGCGCGATTCAAAGGGCCGTCGGAGCGACTTTTTCTTACAAAAGCGCAAAACACGTACAGCACGAAACACGTAACGCAAATTTTACACAAAAGAAAAAAACGATATATCAAACGAAATTAAAGCGACAAATGAGAACAAAAAAAATATAAAGATCTGGCCTGTGTTCCTCGTGTGTGTGACTCCGCTGGCGGCCTGCTTCTTATGACGGGCGGCCGGCCGGCGAGCGTCGATCGTCGCTGGATTCCAATTTTCGGAACCACTTTGGCCGGATGTTCGTTGCCCCTGAGCCAAGAACCTGGCTGGCTGGGTTACTTAGCCCTTACCCAAAAAAAAACGCCTGCAAAGCACATGGCCTTAGTAACAATGGCCGGACACGTGGCTTTACGAAAAGAAAGAAATGTCGGGTTTAATTACTTACTCTGATGTTGTGAGCGTATGGAGTTGAGTCGTATAATACCCTCCCTTGCTTTGTACTTGGTGCCTCAATCCCCTTAAGGGTGGTTAAATGAGTTCACGTTTTATATCCCGGAAACCGGATGGTGATATACCAATGGAAAACGGTGACCTCGTGGCACGTCCGCACGATAGGAAAGGAACTCGTTTCTGTCATCATGGCGGCATCTCGCGACGATTTTTAAAATGTCGTAGAGACGTCGAAGCCTACGGTGGAGGTCTGTGCACGCAATTAATAACTAAAATGCAGTTTCCGTCGAAGGCGATACCGGACCGTTACAACGAACTATTGATTAATGTTGATCAAGACTGTAATATCGCTGTTCTGTACATATTTCAAAAGCCACAAATTTAATCACTTTTTAGTTATAGTCCATGCCAGATAAGATGTCACTTTTTACATAAAACCAAAATCCCCCCTCTGCTAGAATTTGACCATTGTGAATCCATTCACAAAACCACGGGAGCTGTTTTGAGCCATAAATACATAAACCATAAATTTAATCTTTTCTTCCCTTAGAAATGAACTGCTTTGGAATAATCAACCGCATTACTTAGAGAATATAAGCTCACTATCGTACTTTAATAAACTATGATGCCCCAAGAGATGCATTTGCATTTCTGTTGACCAGTCCAAGCAAACAGAGGAGGGATTTCGGTTTAATGTGAAAAGTGACATCTTATCTGGCATGGACTACATTCACTGCACTGAATTTTTAATGTGTCAGTGTTAGTGTCAGTGGCCAATAGTTATTTATTCAACAAGTGTGCAAAATTGAATTTCGAACACGAGTTGTATACAACATTTTTTCTACAGTATACTATACACAGAGCGTATAAAGAATTAAGACCAGGCTTAATTTTTTCACCTGTATAAACTTTTGAAAATTGGTTCAACAGGTCGAAATAATTTTTTTTTCAAACAAATATTTTGAGACCATTTATTCAGTCAGAGTTATTTTTTTTTAAATGGCAACCTATATTTTTTATTATTGATTTTGATAGTACTTTTTATTATGTTTTCAACAACATGATATTTTCAATATGTAACATTTGAAAAAATATGAGAAAAAGTGCGTTAAAGTAAAACTATTAAATTATTATTTCAATGTGCAGAATGCATCTTGTTACCATTCAAAACAACGTCAGTTAAAACAAAATTAGGAAAACAGGCTTGGATTTTAAATATTGGAATATAACAAAATTGATCAACCTGAAAAACATTCTTAATACCATCAATTACAAAAATAAGAACAGAAATACCAAAAGAAATTTTTATCGAGAAAAAAATAAAATGACTTGTTTTTAGATAACTTTTGAAATAATATGAAGTCACATATAATTGTCTCTCATTAGTATTTTTTTCTCGATAAAAATTTCATTTGGTTTTCTGTTCTAATTTTTGTAATTGGTGATATTGTAATAAGAATGTTTTTCAGGTTGATCAATTTTGTTTTATTCCAATATTTAAAATCGAAGCCTGTTTTCCTAATTTTGTTTTAATTGACTTGGTTTTGAATAGTAACGAGATGCATTCTGCACATTGAAATAATAATTTAATACTTTTACTTTAACGCACCTTTCTCAATATTTTTAAAATTTTACAAATTGAAAATGTCATGTTGTTGAAAACATAATAAAAAGTACTCTCAAAATCAATAATAAAAAATATAGGTTGTCATTTAAAAAAAAGGCTTTGACGTCATAACTTCAAAACCGAGAGAGATGGAAAATTGAAAATTGTCTCAAAATATTTGTTTGACAAAATTGTTTTGACCTGCTGTAGCGTTTTTAGAAAATTTATACAAGGGAAACAATAAAGCCAGGTCTTAATACTTTATGCGCTCTCTGTATTTAACTTTACACTACAAATTGTTGTTATCTAAAAAAATTGAATGTGGACATAAAATACTGCCCATAGCAATGATAAAATAATAATACTCAGAAAAAAATATTTATTTGTCATACTGAAAGATGTTTTTTTAACAGTTGTAGAAAAAAAGGATTTATAACAACGATTTTAGCTATCATCACTACTAACCTTTGTACAGAATGGGGCCATAATCCTGGCTTAGGAAACCCACAACGATATCTGACGTGTAAAAACTACCATGTGGGCATCACTCTCCGACAGATAACTCATTCTAAACGTTGGAAAAACCGACAGTTAATCATATCCTACTGTCGCAGATTTCTAATACCAGAATTCGTGGATTATCTAATTAAGCGAGTTATAGACCATTTTATATATTCATGCCTCGTATTTTTATTCCGTAAGATTTTTTTTTTTTGTGAAATTTATCATAGGGTAGGCCTGAAATCTTTCCGCGCCCGTGGAGAGAACGAGCTGATAAGATAATTGAGTTACACACGTTTCCACTCCGTTTATATATGCTGAATTTTTCATGAATTTATGGCAATTTAAGTATATATCGATTATGGTGGGGTCGCTTCCCAGACGTCCTCACTTTTTTACGGAACGCCAATATATAATGATTTAGATAAATCGAACAACTTTAACTTAATAAAAAAAACATACATGTTGGTCATTGAGGCATGCAGTTCGAATTAAATTAAATATCGGTCCGTGTTTTTATAAAACTTTTCCAGGTAGTTCACAAAAATAACACACTCGAATAAATATGTTTGTAATGATTTTATTAAAAGGTATTTGTTAGTAATTGATATTCAAGCATTGCAAATGAAATGGGATGTTGCACGTATTTTTATTTTGAAAATAAGCACATCAATTAAACTTGTTTTAGGGATGAGGTACAACTGTTAGTGTCAACAAATTTGTTATAATTTTCATAAAAATCAACAATTATATTTGAGCATCGATCATCGATGCTCACATGTATGTAAAGGGTCTTCCAGGGGCTATATAATAGCATTACAAAAATGGAAACAGGGATTTAGTTCCTTCCAGGAAAAACTAATGTCGCAGGTGTCGCTTTAATACAGTTTACTATATATTTTAATACAGATCACTGTATTTTGACTAGTGCTAACTGCCAGTCAGCACGTCCCACTATTTAGTGCGAGTTGCTTTACGCATGGCAATGGCAGGAATGACTGCTATATATTATTTACAAATCACTGATTTTCACAGAAAGTTATTCAAAGTTATTCAGAGTGTTTCAATATTTATAGAAATAATTTCTGTTGTAAGATACAATGCAAGCTCTTGGTATGCACAATTATCGATAGAAAGCTCCAAGTTACGACAGTAGGTTTTATTCCAATATTATCGATACCTCTTAGAAAAACAAAAGTTTTTCCTTGTTCCCATCTTCTGAACAAGGTAGAAAGGCATGATTTGATGCTATAATAACAGGAAGTGGAGTTCCATTTCATTCTGAATTCCAAAACAAATATTTGTGCCAAGACTATTTTGATGATGAATCGTTTAACACTACACTTAAAACTTAATTACATTTTAAAAACAAAGTACCTTTTATATTGTCTATAAAGTGAGACATATATGTGCAGTGTAAGTGTAGAAGTAATATTGATTGATTGATAACTGCAATATTTTCAATATTTTTTTACAATTAAGGGAGAAATATTATAGTTTAATTACAGGCAGCATCAACTTCGGGAAGAGGTTAACTAATACTAGACATTTTTTCAGGCAAAAATCTATTTAAATATCAAGGATATAATGTTTTTCTTTGTTTCCCAACAATTTGTAAAGGTTCACTTGACCAGTTTCTCTAATATACAATTCATTGAAACGAACTATTGATTAATTTTGATCAAGACTGTAATATCGCTGTTCTGTACATATTTCAAAAGCCATAAATTTAATCTTCGCTTCATCCATCATTTTATTTGTGTGTGATCTCTTTCCACGGTTTTCGGTATTTCGTTTTCTCTTCTCATTTGACGATGTCCATTTTTCGTAAATCCTCCGTCACTTGCTCTATCCGTGTCTTCCGCGGTCTTCCTATCCTTCTCTTATTTTGAGTTTCCATCCTATTATTTCTTTTTGTGGCATCGTTTTTACTTTTTCTCCATATGTGCCCTAGCCATCTTAACCTGTTTTTAATTTTTTTATGATTGTTCCCCCTTGTAATTCTTCTGTTGTATCTCTGTTTGTCCTTCTTCTGAATATTCCATCATCTATTCTTTGTGGTCTCAGTATGGCTCTCATGATTTTTCGTTCGAAAACCTCCAATTTATATTCGTCTATTTGTGTTAATGTACGTGTCTCCGCGGCATACGATATAATTGGCCTTATTAGTGTCTTATATATCTAAATCTTCGTGTTTTTGCGTAATTGTTTACTTTTGATTGTTCGTACATTTGCATAGAATGCTTTGTTGCCTGCTGTTAAATTTTCCTTCATTTCGTCATTCCTACCTTCATGTTGTATGGTTACTCCTATGGATACCTGAACTCTTGGCGCATTGATAGACGTTTTCTCCTATTTTTAGTTCTTTTCGTTGGCCCTTTGTCGTTGTGGTCATTATTTTTGTTTTCTTTGCATTGATTTCTAACCCAATATCCCGGCTTTCTTTTATTATTTCTTCGAGTCTTTCCTTTAATAGTGACCGCTGCTTTGATATTATTGTCAGGTCATCTGCATACGCTACAGGTTATGTTCCTCTGATTCTAATTGAACCTTTGTTTATGTTTCTTACAACATGGTCTAGTGCCATTGTCAACAATGTTACTGATTAAGTATCGCCTCTTCTAGTTATCAGTGTTGCTTTTATTCTTGTGATTATCAGTTCTAGGAGTCTTTTCATCTTGTCAGGTATTTGAAGCTTTTGTATGATGTTAATTATTTTCGGTCTATTCGGTGAGTCTAAAGCCTTTTTGAAGTCTATAAACATTAGGTATACTTTTAGGTTGTATTCATTTGTATTTTCAAGTATTTGCTTATCTATGTGTATGGCGTTTGTTGTTGAGTAGAATCTGTAGAAATTGAAAATACGTTTGATTTATTAGATTCCAGTCAAGTCACAAGTATACCCTCCAAAAGTAAACATGTTTCCATTCGTTTACCAGTGGAATGTTAACTAAATTTTTAATTTGTCGATTCTTTAATCTGCAATGAAGGTTCACCAATAGAGAAAAAACTTACAACACAGCAAGAGTACGTTATTGCAGTCATTAAAAATTTCTAGAGCTTGTAAGTTATCTCCTAAAAAAGAAGTGTTACAAAACAAATCGAGCACAATTATCCAGAATCGCAAAATTGTAAAGACTTGTGAATAAGAAGCAAACTAACTTAAAAGCCATTTATGAATTAGGCCCTACTAATCTATTTTCTAATGTTGTAAATAAATTAGATCCGCAGGTGTTAAATTTTTAAAATCACAGATTGCAAATGCGTCTCGAAAACGACCATTAAATACTTCTAAGAACAAAACTCTAGCACCAGCAATTTATAAGTTGTTACAGATTTTTAGCAAAATTTTGAACATTACCTTCAAAATGAAAAATTCAAAAATATCTAAGAACTGTTTCTTTCGAGACAGGTATAAATACATCTGTAATCTTAAACTGTACTAAATTTTCACGAGTGATCTAAAAACTTTTCAATTCTGTACTAAATTAGTTTCAGTGGAAAATTTAGAATCTCAACACACATTAACTATGTTTAAGAAATTAGACAATGAAAGGCGTTTAAAGTTTGCTTTAAGAGAATTGGTCATACACATTATCAATGTTCATGATGCAATTGTCAAAATATTAGTCTTGTGGCCACATTGATAATATAAAATAAAAATATTTACTGTTTTAGTTAAAATTAATTTTACGTGGTTCACCTGTTCTGACCACTCTCAAAACATGGATTCCAAATTATTAGATTCATCATCATTATTAATTATAAGATTTATGAAGATCTTCGCCGGAAACATCATTCTGAAAATCGCCGGGTTAAAGTTCGAAATAAAATTAACAAACTAAAACACGTTTACTTTCACGTTTTTTGTATTTATTGCTTATTGCTTTATTTATGTTGTGAATGTTCCTACATTTTTGTGATATTTGTTTCTTTATTAATATTATTACTATTCAATAAAATTATATGAATTAAATTAGTTAACATACTATCTAGGGGTTAAAATATAGTTTAAAATTTAAGAGTTTATAGTTTGTTTTTTAGTTTTAATATATTTTGTACATAGTACAAGGTACATAGGACATTGTACATAGGACAATAGTTACGTAAATTTAATATTTTATTGTTTGTTACTTTTAGTGTATACCTTTATTCGTGTTATGTTTATTGAAGAGTTGTAATTTTGTTATGTTTTTCGACGAAGCATGTGCTATGATTTTACCAGATTTACTTTTATGTTTTGAATGAATTCATATTATTCATGTTGATTGTACACTGTTTTATTTGGCACATGATTTGTGTAGTTACGATTTCTATAAGTACAGATTTTTTATGAACAAATATTCACCCAAGTTTTATTAGTCTTGAAAAAATCAGAACTAAAGTGCATCGTACTGATGAGAACCATATAGTTCGAAACACGATATGGGCAAAGTTAGATGAATTTAATATATCCATTGTTTTTTAAAACATTTAATGTTACTATTGTTTATTATGTTATTAATGTTTGTAATATTTAAATGTGTGTTGCTTGAATTTTATATAATACATATTTTATTCGATATATATATATATATATATATATATATATATATATATATATATATATATATATATATATATATATATATATATATATATATGGCCTTAGACTCCTAGCAGAGTATTAGCTGCTCCTTTCCTGGAGCTCTTTTGATCCTTTTTTTGCGGTGGATCAGTCCACATTTTCTATTTTGCATTCATAAGTTCTAGTGTGTTTTTGTTTCTTGAACTATTTTCTTCCATCCTTTCTCTCTTGCACCTTCTTCTTCCATTCTGTGACTTTAATTATTCGCATATCTTCGTGTATCTGGTTCTGCCATCTTATCTTCGGGTTTCCTCTTGATATGCTGAGTGGTGGTTTCCAGCTCGTGATTTTCTTCAATATGGGGTCTTGGCTCCTTGTATAAACCATACCAGCTGAGCCTCCGTGCTTTTACGAATTTTACTACGTCTTCCTCTTCTAGAATGCTTTTTCTTTCTTCGTTTCTTAGTGGTATGTGCTCTTGTCCTTGTATATTCTTTGGGCCCAGTGATCATCTTATAATTGTTCTTTCCAGTATGCTCATTCTTTCCTCGCCTCTTTTGGTCAGGCACATTGTCTCTGCTGCGTAAGTTGTTACTGTTCTTAAGTTAGTTTTGTAGATTTTTATTTTCGTTTTTTGTGCTGAGGTTTTTGTCTTTAATCAGCTTCTGGAATTTCCAGCAGGCCATTTTCCCTGCCTTTATTCTTTCACTAATTTCGATAAATCTGTCGTTGCTTCCACTTACTGTAACTTCAAGATATTTGTAACTGTTTACCTGTTGGAATGTGTACTGTGCTATTTGTATCATTGTCGATTTGTCTTGTTCATGCTTACGTGCACTGTGCATGTATTTTCTTTTCTCTTCGTTGATGCGAAATCTTCTTATATGTGCCTCCTTGATAATTGCTGCCATAGTTTTGTCTAGGGTCTTTTTACTTGTTGTTACCAGTGCGAGGTCATCTGCGTAGTCAATTATCTGTATTTCGTTCTGTACTAGTGATTTGTTGTTTCCCATTTTGCTTATAATGCCTTCTAGCATAATGTTAAAAAGCACTGTTGATAGACCGTCTCCCTGTCTTACTCCTTTCCCTATGTTCACTTTATTTGTTTTATTTGTTAGTTTCTGGTATGGGCGTATCTTGGCTTCCATGTGCTATGTTAGTCTATTCCTTATTAGTTCTGTTAATATTTTGTACGTGGTGTTTAGTAGCATTATAGGCCTGTAGTTCTCACATTTCGTTGTGTCTCCTTTTTTGTGTATTGGTGTTATTTGTCCGGTCTTCCATTCCGTGGGGTTCTTGCTACAATATAAATAAATGTTACATAGGTTATTTAATTTAACCGACACGACAGAGTCGTTTGAGTTATCATAAAAGGCCCGTCCCACATATATCGGGGTCTTTGAACCGTCTGTGAAAATTTGTTGGTTGTTGTGGTAGGTGTTGCTTATTGATTAATAATACTTAATATCATGCATGGGGTGATTTTCAAATTTAGGTATAATAGTGTGTATCGGTTTAAAAGAGGCGTAGTGCTCGCCTGAGGTGCACACGTACTTTGTTTTGTTTTGTTAGTAGCGGTTGTTTTGTTAGTAGCTGGTGGTATTCTGCGGAGCGCATTATTGAATACGTTTTCAATGGATATCTACGTCTTCCGGAGCACACAGAATTGGGTGTCGAATGCTTGGGATGTTTGTATCGTTGAGTATTGTATTAATGGAAATTGTATTGCTGGGCGCCGGTATTACAGAATACACGTATCGATGGATATTTTGTCGATATATCGAAAAAAAGTGGGGATGATGATTGCAGAAATACATGTGGCAACGCTGCATTTCGCTGTCAGATCAGATGTTTGACTTTGACAAATAAATACTTTCAGAGCATGTAAAATGCAAAACAAATATATTAACCTTGTTTGTTAATGACACTGTTGTGTCCACCGGTGCACACTTGTGTTGTACTGTTTGTGTTTAAAACAATCTGGCTTAGTGTGGAGGCCTAGCAAACGACAGAACAGAATGTCAGGACAGAGGACATGAAGCAGTGATGGTGCTGGGAGGCTAGAGGTTACCCCCACAATGAGTTGGCCGAAAAGGGCAGTCAACGGAGTCACACGGGTCTGTGCGGAAACAATGACGGAAGGAAACCATGGCACCGGATTATTATAGGTGATAGTTGCACGTCGTAGCGATTTGGGTCTGATCTGCACCGTGATATCCGTGAAAGATTATTAATATTGAGTTACATGAAGACGCTACACCCTATGCTTCTTCCCTATGCTCTTCGAAGATTGTACCTACATGAACTTTATGTCGAGTTGATTGTTGTGAAGTGTACACGTGAAGTGTTGTGAAGACGCTACATCAACTACATGAACTTTGTGTCGAGTTGCTTGTTGTAAAGTGGACATGCCACGTCCAAAAACACATTATATTTGTACATGAAACTATTATGTAAGAAACAAATTGAATATCAACATTGTCACACCTTTTTTATCATATTTACATTTGTCCACTTCTGTGAGTAGTAATCCCGAGTTACGTTGTGTCGTTATTGGATAAACACTTGTATGACTGAATAAAATTAAATATCTTGGATAGATATTCATAACAAATTAAATTGCAAAACCCATTGTTGACAGTTAATTTGTGAAATGTCATATATGTACATGTTTCGTGGACATAAAAATTGTCTCTGCTTATTTGATGGCTTTCTTTCTTTATATTTCGTTATTAATCGGTACTGTCCCTCTAAATTAAAGGTTAGCAGCTAATAGTTAATATCTGTTATATACTTCTTTGACTTACATTAAATAACTACGTTGCTTTTAAATAAGTTGCGGAAGAATTTAAAGAATTGTTCAATGAATTTTAACACTTAACTGTTAACTTCTAATTTAGAAGAACAATTTACATTAAAAAATAGAGTATTAAATAAAATTACACCGCCATAAAATGAGCAGTGACATTTCTTATGTCCGCCAGTTTTGTTTTTCAATTGCTAGGTTGCATGGCTTGCACTTTGTGAATGTTTTCTATCAACCCCCGCAATGAGTGGCCCAAGGGAGCACTCAACGGAGTCACACGAGTCTGTGCGGAAACAATGACGGAAGGAAACCATGGCACCGGATTATTATAGGTGACAGAGTAGTTGCACGTCGTAGCGATTTGGGCCTGATCTGCACCGTGATATTCGTGAAAGATTATTAATATTGAGTTACGTGAAGACGCTACTCCAACTACATGATCTTCGAAGATTGTATCTACATGAAGTTTGTCACACCTTTTTTATCATATTTACATTTGTCCACTTCTGTGAGTACTAATCCCGAGTTTCGTTGTGTCGTTATTGGATAAACACTTGTATGACTGAATAAAATTAAATAACTTGGATAGATATTCATAACAAATTAAATTGCAAACCCATTTGTTGACAGTTAATTTGTGAAATGTCATATATGTACATGTTTCGTGGACATAAAAATTGTCTCTGCTTATTTGTTGGCTATCTTTTTTTATATTTCGTTATTAATCGGTACTGTGCTTCTAAATTAAAGGTTAGCAGCTAATAGTTAATATTTGTTGAATACTTCTTTGACTTACATTAAATAAATACGTTCCTTTTAAATAAGTTGCGGAAAAATTTAAAGAATTGTTTAATGAATTTTAACACTTAACTGTTAACTTCTAATTTAGAAGAACAATTTACATTAAAAAATAGAGTATTAAATAAAATTACACCGCGATAAAATGAGCAGTGACATTTCTTATATCCGCCAGTTTTGGGATGGGCATGGGATTATAATACTTTAAACTTTAATGTGATTGTTTTCCATCAATGCTTACATGTTTGTTATATTTTATTATTTGTTAAATTTTATTCTTTGAGCCAATCTATTAAGAAATTATTGTACTGTATTATGTAAATTGTCTATGATTTTTAAGCCTTGTGTAATATAATATTAATATAATAATCTAATAAAAAAATATGTTCAAGTGTTTTTTTTTAAATTTAATGTGGATTAAATGCACCTGATAAATTTAAGCCCTATCTTACAGTCTCCGATTACCTATCTAAAAAAGGCAGTTATTCATTTGATACTATTGCGGGGACAGAAAACTAACCATCAATTAACCCTCGAGCGCACGAATGTCAAATATAGTAAAAGTAATAGTTTTCATTAATATTCTTTTATCGGTTTTAAATTTTATGTACCTTCCTGAAACATATTAAGCCATGTAATTAACAACGTTTTAAAGAAAATTAAATTTTACTTTTTGAGTGAGTAAGCATTTTGGTCCCACAGACCAACCGGGGGCTTTCATATGTAAAATAATGCGAAAATATAAATAAATACGAGCGAAGTTAAATTCATCTGTCCACAACTGGTTTTGATTAAAATTTTAATTCAAATCAATTACATCTTGCATTCAACGACTTGACATAAAGAGAGAAATCATCTTCTAACAGAGATTGTACTTTTGTATAATGGAAGTGGTAGTAAGCTTCTGATTTTAAAATACACTAAATGACTCTGTAATTTACATTTAAAGTTCATCCAATTCCTCGAATGCTGGTGTTAGTATTATCTTCATCGGCTTGCAAAACAGCTTCCTCAGCTTGGGCAGTTTTTGCTGTGCTTTGCCTACCTACCGTCTCTTGGTTAACATCTACTCGAGCTTTTCATCTTATATGCGGATCAAGTCTTTGCAAAACATTTTCAACTGAATATCTCCTGCATGATATTATGCAGCGCACCAAAATTTTTCGCCACATTTTCCAGAAAAAGCAGTCGTTTTCGAAAACAGTAATATTGGAAAACAGTATTCGTTTAAAACACAAATAATAATTATTAATATTTATTTATAATTATTATTATATTTAGCACTAATTATTCAAATTTCAATAGTAATAATTAAATGATTGATGGTATTGTTCGAAATTTTGGTACAGAAAACAGAAAATTTATAGTAATGATTCAAAATTTTCCTTCAGTCTTTGAAGTTACGGAGAATAAAAATTTTATTGTGACAGAAATAATTGAAAATTTGATTATAATAATTAAAATGTAAAAATTGTGATAGAAATAAAATAAACTTTGACAGTCATGCAGACAGAAATAATTTTTTTATCATTGATGCATCATATTGCTTGTTTAAAACATCGTGTAGCGTGCATAAAACAGGCTTTCAAAAACGCGCGTTTCCTGTAAAGGTTTCCATGGATACAAATGGAATGTATTGCCCACATTGTTGACGCCTTATAGCATGTAGACATTTTCTGCATGTAAGCAAGAATCATTCTTTCATCTACAGTTTTCACCTCCTGTTCGTCCATCCATTTTACCAATTTATCGTATTCCTTCTTATATGCCAATTCCGATTTTTGGGGAATTAAACGCCTCTCTGCTTCGGAGCTTAATTGATCAATGTTTCGTTGCATTTTCAACCAAAATCAAAACTGACGCCAAATTGAAAGATTGTTACATACGATATTCAACACTTTGACAACCAAGGCTAGAACGATTGCATAGTATCAGCCGCCATGTTAGCTAGTTATTTATTCAGTATCTTAGCAACGATACTAAAACTGTACGGCAAAATCGACGGCACATCAGATAGAAATTATAATTACAAATGTTTAGGCCAATTTACGGCATCAATGATAAAAAATAGCGTAAAGTATGCGTGGATATCTGGCCTTTCAAGCACTCACTCTATTCAAAAAACCTCCCCGCCTCCCCGCTGCGCGGGGAGCGACGGGTCGGTTTTTTGAAAAACGTTCGTGCTTGAAAGGCCTTGATATCCACTTATACTTTAATATACTAATTTTTAATAGATATATCTAAAATAAACTGAAATTAAAAATATTGATTGAAATTTTTGTAGGAATTATTAAAATATTGACAACGATATTAAAGCAATCAGTAATAATTTTGACACTGTCTTTTTTGTACGATTTTATAAATTTTCTACCGTCAATAATAGATATTATTTGCAAATTTTATTTTTTTCCCACTCATATTTTATTGATCATGTGATCATATTTTGACAGTTCGCCTTCAAATATTAAGAGATTTTTAACTTTTTTTAGAATTTTTTAAATTTAAAAGTCATAATAATTAAAATTTCATTAAAAAATCATATATTTTAAGTAACGTTTAAAGGGTTCGCTGATATTAAATCTTTAACAGTAATCATTACGTTTCTATAGTAATATTTAAAAAAAAAACATGTAAATGGTTATAATTGTAATTTTGGCAGTAATAATTGAAGTTTGAACAGTAATCTTTGAAATGTTGACAGAAAGAAGTAATCTTCATAATTATATATATCGCACGCAAATAATGTAGCAACTGTTATTTTATATCAATGTTAATCGTATTAAGCTAAATTCTCAATAAGCTAAGTTTTTCATAGATAATTATCAATAGTGTGTTATATTTTATCTTTCTAATACAAAAACGCACAATAAATATTGTAATGTAGACAATGCCGTTTTACATTTTAATAATATATTTGTCACATAAGAATATCTCTATGTTGAGCCCGGTAACTGAGACACCCTGTACCTATATATGACGTGCAAGCAAGCCCAAATGTGCCTATATAGTAATTAATGGAAAAAGTACCCAGATCATTGATTCGTAGACACAGGAATTTGTTGGTATTAAGTTGATTTCAAATTAATTAAATATTATTCATCGTCATTCGTAATATGCGTAAAAGGCATGTAGGGTTGCTAACCGGAAATGTGACATAAGTACTTGTAATATACTATCTCTATAAAAAAAAAATGCAGGGCATGATAACATTTACATTACATTCACATTACTTTCAATGTATTATTCCTAATATGCTGATAGCAGTTTGCACATTTAGTTCATCTAACAACCCGTTCTTTTTCTGCAAGGGAACCAAAGTTATTATATTTGAATTAAAAGACTTTTTTTTAATTTCCTAGTTCCTACACATTTTCCCAAAAAGTCCTTCCATTTCTTTAATTTTTGCACTTGCAAAATTGTTACAACAAAAATAGTTTTACAATTAGTAAGAGATTGGTACAAAGGTGAAGTTCCAAAAGTGAAGTTTATTTTAACAGTTTGATTTTTACTTTAAATCATAAGCGACCTAAAATGTCACAGTTTGACACTAGATATAAAAAATATATTGAAAGTGTTTTACAAAAATGCCACATCTCACTCTGATGCAGAAAGCTAGAGCGATTGTAAAGCTAGAATAAAATTGGTCTTCAGCTCCTGTGGTAAGACTAAACTTAAAACGGTATCTCCCTACCGTAAATCAAATAAATACCTAAATTGATTGATAACTCTAAAAAGCTTTAAATAACTATTAAGCATTAAGAGAGGTAAGTATCTTTTACCAGTCGAGGTCGAGTTTGCGCCCGAGCGACAGCGAGGGCTAGCAATAAAGACCGAGACTGGTCAAAACTTACCTCTCAAATTGCTTATAACTGTTTTTCCACTCCTGAAGTTGGTTTAATTGTTTGTGTTTGATTAATTTATTTTCGCAACATGAACCAAATGTCAGTACAGCTTTGGTTGCTAAGACTATTTTTCAAACAAAGTGTGAATGTCAGAAATTGCATTCGTTCAGTTGTAAAATGAATTCCAATGAAAACAAACAAGAAATGGCAATTGAAGAAGCTGCAGTTGCTGTCTGTTCCTTCCTACTGCCGGAGAAGTCGAATGGGTGTTATCAAAAGTGTTTTAAAGACTGGTGCCTGAGAAAGAACGCTATTGAAATTATTTTACTTACTTCCCGAGGGAAGTAAGTGATTACTTACTTCCCGTTGCTCATAGTAACCAAAGCTTTATCGGTAAGTGGTACTTACTTCCACTAAATCAATGTTATAACAGTGTACTTACCATGCAAGGAGTGGAAAAAAGATATTATTGCAAGGCGGAAAGACCGCAGGTCGATGCGAATAAAATATTGCTACTATTACTATTGTTGCATTAGTCTTCAAACTTTTTAAATAAGAGTATGGAGTAATGTCAAGTCTTGTCGTTGGATGCTAGATGCAATAAATAGAAATAAAAAATAGAATTTGAATCAAAAGCAGTTGTGGACAGATGAATTTACCTTCGCTCGTGATGGCATATTTAATATGCATAACCATAATTATTTTGTATATAAAACTCCCATTAACACAACGGTTGGTCTGTGGGACCAAAAATCTTAGTCACTCAAAAAGTAAAATTTGATTTTCTTTAAAAAGTCAATTACTAGGCTTAACTTGTTTTAGGAAGGTACATAAAATTTAAAACCAATAAAAGAATATTAATGAAAACTATTACTTTTACTATATTGGACATTCGTGCGCTCAAGGGTTAATTGATGGTTAGTTTTCTGTCTCCGCAATAGTATCAAATGAATAACTGCCGGTTTTAGATAGGTAATCGGAGACTGTAAGATAGGGCTTAAATTTATCAGGTGCATCTAATCCACATTAAATTTAAAAAAAACACTTGAAAATATCTTTTTTTTTTATTATTATAATAAATATAATAAATAATAAATATAACACAAGGCTTAAAAATCATAGACTATTTACATAATACAGTACAATAATTTCTTAATAGATTGGCTCAAAGAATAAAATTTAACAAAGAATAAAATATAATAAACACGTATACATTGATAGAAAACATTCACAAAGTGCAAGCCATGCAATCTAGCAATTGAAAAACAAAACTGGCGGGCATAAGTAATGTCACTGCTCATTTTATGGCGGTGTAATTTTATTTAATACTCTATTTTTTAATGTAAATTGTTCTTCTAAATTAGAAGTTAACAGTTAAGTGTTAAAATTCATTGAACAATTCTTTAAATTCTTCCGCAACTTATTTAAAAGCAACGTAGTTATTTAATGTAAGTCAAAGAAGTATTTAACAGATATTAACTATTAGCTGCTAACCTTTAATTTAGAAGGACAGTACCGAATAATAACAAAATATAAAAAAAGATAGCCAATAAATAAGCAGAGACAATTTTTATGTCCACGAAACATGTACATATATGACATTTCACAAATTAACTGTCAACAAATGGGTTTTGCAATTTAATTTGTTATGAATATCTATCCAAGATATTGAATTTTATTCAGTCATACAAGTGTTTATCCAATAACGACACAACGAAACTCGGGATTAGTACTCACAGAAGTGAAATATATGTAAATATGATAAAAAAGGTGTGACAATGTTGATATTCAATTTGTTTCTTACATAATAGTTTCATGTACAAATATAATGTGTTTTTGGACGTGGCATGTCCACTTTACAACAAGCAACTCGACACAAAGTTCATGTAGTTGATGTAGCGTCTTCACAACACTTCACGTGTACACTTCACAACAATCAACTCGACATAAAGTTCATGTAGGTACAATCTTCGAAGAGCATAGGGAAGAAGCATAGGGTGTAGCGTCTTCATGTAACTCAATATTAATAATCTTTCACGGATATCACGGTGCAGATCAGACCCAAATCGCTACGACGTGCAACTATCACCTATAATAATCCGGTGCCATGGTTTCCTTCCGTCATTGTTTCCGCACAGACCCGTGTGACTCCGTTGACTGCCCTTTTCGGCCAACTCATTGTGGGGGTAACCTCTAGCCTCCCAGCACCATCACTGCTTCATGTCCTCTGTCCTGACATTCTGTTCTGTCGTTTGCTAGGCCTCCACACTAAGCCAGATTGTTTTAAACACAAACAGTACAACACAAGTGTGCACCGGTGGACACAACAGTGTCATTAACAAACAAGGTTAATATATTTGTTTTGCATTTTACATGCTCTAAAAGTATTTATTTGTCAAAGTCAAACATCTGATCTGACAGCGAAATGCAGCGTTGCCACATGTATTTCTGCAATCATCATCCCCACTTTTTTTCGATATATCGACAAAATATCCATCGATACGTGTATTCTGTAATACCGGCGCCCAGCAATACAATTTCCATTAATACAATACTCAACGATACAAACATCCGAAGCATTCGACACCCAATTCTGTGTGCTCCGAAAGACGTAGATATCCATTGAAAACGTATTCTATGATATAGACCCGTATTCTGATGTTTTGGTGTAGAATTCGGCAAGTAATGGGTCTATTTTGATTCGCCAGTATGGCTAGGTGAGAGCCAACTGCGACTTGATGGGTGAGTTTTAGTAGTAGGCTCTTATTAGCTAGATGTTTGGCAATTAGCTTTGCTCCTAGGAATGCTCGGCGCAATTGAAGTGGCGGCTCATTAGCTTCAGCCAAAATAGCATTATTCGGGGATGTATTCATGGCTCCTAATTCGGTCAACTTTCAGTAGGTGGCAATGAGCTGCTCTTCCATAAAGTATTGATCCATAGTCTATCACAGGGTAAAAGGCAAGTTCTATTTGGGGTTTGCGCCCCACCGTGTCTTGGTAACATATTTAATAATATTGTAAGCCCATTGCGTTTTAGTTTCTAAGTAGGATATGTGATGTTTCCATAGTAATTTCTGGTCCAAAATGATGCCCAGGTATTTAGTACGTATTTTGGATTATCTCAAAGGTGATATTGTCTGCTGTAATGTGATCGATATTGCTAATGTGTCTGCTGTAATGTGATCGATCTTGAGAATATCATGGCTATAGATTTGTGTTCAGAGATGTGGAACCCTATTTTGGAGCACCAAGTGTTGGTTTGTGACATAATTCTTTTCGCCTTATCAATTGACTCCGGGATTGTTTTTTCTTGCGAAAGTATGCAGAAGTCATCTGCAAACTGGATACAGGTTGTATTTATGGGGTATAATTTGTGCAGGCCCGCAGTGTAGATATTAAATAAAATAGGGCTTAGCACTGACCCTTATGGTAGTCCACATGATGTACTTCTTGGTTCCCGGATAAAGACTTTTCTATTAGTAAATACATTTATTATACTTAGCGATGTTTATGCAGGAATGCCCGCCTCTAATAAGCTACGAAGTAGATGGTCACTTTTTACAGAGTCGAACGCTCCCGCTACATCTAAGAATATTTCTGGGACGTACTTACCCGTAGTAAAGCCATCGTATACCGTAAGTACTAGTTCTGTCAGCGCTTAGCAGTTCCTACGCCTTGGGGGAAAACGTACAGGTTTTCTGGTAGTACATTGGCTGAGTCGCAGTACCTTGCCAGTCGGTATTTGATCATCCTTTCGAAAACTTTTGTGATACACAATAGAAGGGAGATGGGTCTGTATGATGCTGTGTCGCTTTTTGATGGGTTGGGTTTGGGGTTAATGATAAAGGCAATGTTTTAGAATTGGTTTACATAGTCATTGTTCATCCACCATTCGTTGTATATTTCCAGGAGTAGCATTTTTGCGTTCCCTGGGAGCTGTTTTATCATCGTGTAAGTGATGGAGTCCAGAATCCAGAGTTTTGTATAGTGCGCTCTCTAATTCACCGGATGTGAAAATTGTTTCCATGTAGTAGTACTTGTTTTCGCTCGACCTGTTTTCTTCAATTGGGAGCTCCACCAATGGTGACGCTAGTTTCTGTAGTACTTCTTCATGGATGTGGGCTGGCGGTTTCTGTTTGTTGTGTTGCTTTTTCGTTGGGATATAATTTTGCTATTCACTTGTTGTATAGCTAATGACAATTTGTTGGTAGGCACATGTTGATAAGCACTGTACATTGTGATAAAAGATTATCATTACTTGTAGATGTCTGTTTAGTTATTGGATCGTGCTTCTATGGCATTAGGGTGGTGGTTTTTTGTGTTGATATGCAGAAAAAAACGATTTATGCAAGTGTAGTTAGTCCATATTTCAGGATTTTGTATTTAATTTAGCTTGTCTATTGGAACGGAAACTTTGAAAGATGAATATTCAATGGGGTGTTTAGAGTCCATCTTTAAATAAATAAAATTTTGATTTGAAATTTCTTCGATTTCAAATACTCGATCATTTTCTGTAAGCGTGGGTTCTAATCTATAAACATGGATGTGGGCATCCACGTTCCTAATGGCACCTTTTATATTTAAGTCGCTAGATGTTCCGGATATAATATTTGACATTCGCTTTCTTTGCGGTTGTTGCCAATTATCAGATTGTCGGTCGTTGACTGAATTGTCCTTCAAATCTCTAGCGTTGATACTATTCGGCGATTTTATTCGGATTGCTTTTTTATGTGATAAGCACTCGAGGTCTGCGGTATTGTTTTTAGTTGAGCGAGTATAAGAATGTGGTTTTTGTAAATTTTCGTCCGAACGTTTATGATCTTGGAAATAGCAAACGTTCATATATTCGGCATATATTTTAACATTCTTGTCGTTCATATTTTCACTTTCCTTTTTATCAAACTTGGGAGATGGTATCATTTTAATTAATTCAATGTTAGATTCTTTTATAATTTGTACTTCTTCTTCAACCTTATCTAACTTGCATAGGATATCGGATGTCACACGGATCACGGCGTAATGGAGTATTTGTTGAAATTCATCACTTTCAAAAAAGTTTGCAATCACTTATCCACTTGTTGATACAGATCGAGTGCCTGGAGGTATCATGTCAAAGTTATATTAAGTAATTACACTAATGATTCAGTTCTATTCTCTGTTTGCCTCTTTAAATGCTCGAGCCTACATACATGGACTAAGTTACTCCAGATACTTTGTCACATGTGTTCGGTTATTGGGCCCAGTTATACAATATCAAATTATCTTTGATATTAGATCAGTACCAATGCATTACATGGTGCTAAAATAATAAACAATGAAAAACAGGTAATTTATCCAGGATCAAAGATAGATTCGAGATTGTACATTTAACTGGGTCTTGTAGAAGTTATTGAAATAAACGCAAACAGTTGAACGCATGTTTTTATTTCATAAAAAATGAAAGAAGGAAAGTGTCCTTGCATGTATCCTTGTAAAGCTATAAGCTATTCGAAAAGTAAAAAGGGCTTCATATTCATAATAGTTCACGTAGCCACGCAATCTCCGGGCGACAGTTTCAGTTTTACAACACCTCCTGAAATAGGGACGTGCTGGCTGGGGACATGCAAGGTGGGAAATTTGGGGCGGCAAGTTTTCCGGCCACCTGGTAGTTTTTTCGTCGTTATCGTAGAGCGACCGAGACGGAGATGGGCCCTGGAAAAGGCCGCACCCCCAGTTCGTCGTCCATTTGCATAATGTAAATGAACGTCGTGTTGCAAAGTAAATTCAACTGCAGGGAGTATGCAAATTCGAGCGGGCGTTATGTGTTTTGATTCTGATTTATCCGCTACACGAGTTTCGCGTGTTGCCCGAGGGGCGAGAGAGCCGTGTAATTTCTTTTCGGGCCCCCGTTTTTCTCCCTTTCAAGAAGCCCCCGGGGGTGGGGGGCAATTTGCATAGAGTGCAGCCCGATTAAATTTATGGCCGGACCGGAGACGTTCGGCGGAATTACGGTCACGTAATAAAAATGACGAGACATCAGGAGGACGGGAATTTTTCTAAAAGATCGTTTTATTAAAAGTTTTTGCAGGATCGGCCTGAAAAAGACACGGAGCCAGCAAGAAAACTGGAAAGGCGCACGTGCGTATAATATCCGCCCCGGCCGCCTCCTCACATATGAGTTTGACGAGCTTGATGTTTTCTAGGACAAATGTTCAGGATGTTGATCCTTTGAAAACACTCACTCGGTGTAAATCATCCCCAGATATACTACATTTGGAGACATTTACAAGATTTAACGTTTAATATCCTTTCAGATAAGCGCCAGCCTTTTCACCGGCTCTCCTCTCCACTTGCAGTTTACATGATTTATAAACATTTATACCGCATTTTTAACCCTCCTCTGATTTACAGCGGACCACTTTTCATTCACTTCACCGGCAAAGATTTAAAAGGAATTTATCTTTACCACGATTTTTCTCCTCTTACAACCGGAAGGATTCGCGTAATCTTCACGCAGATTCACGTGCATAAGCCCTTGAATTGAAACAAAGCCGATACATAAACTACCACCAAATAGAGAAAAGTGTAGATGAGTGGTCTGCAGTCGTCCATATTTGAATCTGCTTAGAGTTCTGCAAGCATACTCTAAGTGTAAATAATGTGTGTGCAATACTCCACACCCAGATGGATTTATTATATACCACTAGATACAAGTCCCATAAAAAACGGAATATAAACAAAATTTGCGAATATGCAAATAAAAATGTTCCATAATTAACAATACCTCCATATAAACCTTCCTCGTGAATTAATTAAAGTCTTAAGAACAACTTACATTCATTCTGTAAGGGCAACTGCGCCGACGCACAGTTGACCAATTCTTAAAAAAGAGCTTCCCATCCCCGGTGGGGGTTTCATCCCTTCATATTGAAAAAATACCCCCTAAACGACGCACCTGTGTTAGTTCTCGCAATTATCTCGTAAACGGTGCACCGCCTAAAAATTTGTATATCGGGTAAAGTTGATGGGAACAAAATTTTGAACAAAAATTATATTACATGGCTTGCCACAAAAGCTATATTCGCAAGGTATAGAGGCCGGAAGTATGAGGTGAATACTAGCGCGCGATGCACAATTAGTTTCTCGGACTATTGTTTCGTAAATAACTACCAAATGACTAGATTTTCGAGAATAATACAACATCGAAATACAAATTCTTCAAATTTGAGAAACAAATTACGTTGCTTGGAAACCTAGTTTCCTAAAGCAATATAATTTGCAAATACCGCGTATTTGACAGGGCAGAAAAACTGATAACAGCACAAAGTATGATAAAATCGCCAGAAAAGTACTGAAAACTTTATGCTGAAATTGGAGAAGTGCGTAAATTAGCAGTGGAGTAAAACACTATTTACAATTTTAAAGAAGCTTTGACATCTTTGAAAAACGTTTTTGGTAGCAGCGAAGCCAAGAGCATTCTTACTAAAAGATCCAAAAATGGGGGTGTAACAATGAAAACTGAGCAGTATTATAGAAGTGACGATGAATCAAAGAAATATGAAACTTTGTTGACGAAAGGAAAGAATATAAAATCTATAGTTCTGCCAGAAGAACCACTGGTTCGGAAAATAAAGGAGAAAAAATAAATAAGTGAACTAATGGAATTGGCAACTGAAAATTGGAGGAACGATCCAGAATTGGCATGGCTGGTTGCAATCCTTCCCGAAAATGTTGACGATGTATCTGATGAAGAAGGCGAGAATGGTGTAGATGAAGATTATTTCGATGAACTGGAGTTATGTCAATGTCAAGAAAATGACGGTGGGATGAAAGTATAAGTTCAAAATTTTTAATTAAAATTTGTTTCAATTTTGGTTTTTTTCATGTTTATTTTGTAAAAATTATTTACTTTCTGAAATGTCTCTTGTCTTTTACTATCAAATAGCATTAGGTCCCTGGCCTTTCCAAACTAAAAGAGTTTTATCCATATCAGACAATCAAAAAGCATTTTCGTTGTATCTTTTCATAAATTCAGAAATATTTATTTACAAGTTATTGATATCCAGCATTTTACCTAAATTTATCAATTTATTCACAGCACGTTTCCTTATTTTTTTTTCTCCTAATTAACTCATAATCTGCCCAAAGGCAATAAATGAGTTTTATTAAAGTACATTTAAAATAGCTGGAGTTAGAAGACTACAATAAGATTCTAACAATAGATGACTTACACTAACAGACAAATTAAAATTTAGAATCTAGAGTCTTTGTTACACTGACACAGATAAAGGGGTGTTAAGCCTTTCCGAGTAAAAAGGGTTTTGTTCATATCAGACAATCAAAAAGCCTTTTCGCTCTATATTTTCATTAATTCTGTAATGATTAAGCAAAAACTATTTTTCAGGTCAAGTCAATACCGGAAGACTTATTTTTTTACAATTAATTGATATCTTGTATATTACCAGAATTTATCAATTTCTTCACAGTACGTTTCGTTATTTCCTGAAAATTATGCAAAATTCACTAAACTTATTTTGAAAGTCTGCTCCTCATTTGATAACATTATTTCATGAAATAAACATATAAATCGAATAAATTATTATTTATTATGAATATTGATAATAAATGTAGAGTTCGTATAATTGTTAATTATAACATTATCCAGATATAATTTGTTTTTGTTGGTATTGCTAGAAGGTGCCGGCATGGATATATTCACAGCTTCATTTCTTAAATTGGAAATTATTTTAGCATGATGCTCCTTGTTCAGTCGTAAATATGGTTTTTCCACTCCCTGCATGGTAAGTACACTGTTATAACATTGATTAAGTGGAAGTAAGTCCCACTTACCGATAAAGCTTTGGTTACTATGAGCAACGGGAAGTAAGTAATCACTTTTCAATTAATTAATTAAGTAACATAATTTCAATAGCGTTCTTTCTCTGGCACCAGTCTTTAAAACACTTTTGATAACACCCCTTCGACTTCTCCGGCAGTAGGGAGGAACAGGCAGCATCTGCAGCCTCTTCAATTGCCTTTTCTTGTTTATTTTCATTGGAATTCATTTTACAACTGAAGTAATGCAATTTTTTACATTCACACTTTGTTTGAAAAATAGTCTTAACAACCAAAGCCGTACTGACATTTTGTTCAAGTTGCTAAAACAAATTAATCAAACATAAACAATTAAACCAACTTCAGGAATGGAAAAAGAGTTATAAGCAATTCGAGAGGTAAGTTTTGACCAGTCTCGGACTTTATTGTTAGCCCTTGCTCTCGCTCGGGCGCAAACTCGACCTCGACTGGTAAACAATACTTACCTCCCTTCATACTTAAATAATTATTTATGGACGTTGAACTCACGAGGCCAGTTACTTTAATTATTTGCTGTTCCCCAATTCCAGAACTTGCAAGCTGACTTACTGCCATAGACCTATTGGACTGGTTTGAAATTTTGACGCTCTTTGTATCTAAACCAATCTTTTGTGCGGCAGATTTAGTCTATTTGCTAATTTCATTAATGCTAACTGGCATGTTTTTAAACCAAGGACTACTTAGTTCCTTTTTCCAACTGTTGATTATGGTTACAAATAGTCGATCGGTTTTAATGATTTCTCCCCTTTTGGATAATAGTTGTCTAAATAATCGAACTGAGCAATTTTCTTGATTTTCTTTGTTTCGTGCAAGCCATTTATTTTCTGATTTATTTTTTCAACCTCCCTGTGCAGTTTTTGTAAATATAGGATTACATTTGAGTCTTCTGGATGGTACTTCATTATTATTAATTTCGTCTTTAACGTACTGAATTAAACAACGGCAAGCTACCCCACCCCCCTCCCGGCCGCCCTCAACTTTGAACAATATTCCTTAATTCTTCAGATGCTAAATGTGCACTAGATATTTTTCTCTTTTTCGGCATGGCTTGCAATTGTCTTCTCTTCGCATTTTTCGAATTTCTAGCAGCTTAAAATATTATATCTTTAAAGGGACCAAATCGTCGGTTGTATTCGTTCTACTATTTTTCTTGGAGACATTTGGCTGTATTATTCCAAATCGTTTTAACAACCATCTCCTTATATTCACTTTAATCAGTTTTCCGCATATTGTATGCCAATTCAGTAAGGATGTCGGCAAGTTTCCCATCAGGCGTGTTTTCTTCGAGGCAGTGATTTTTTTCTTTGCAAAATTCCGTGAACTGCTTCCACACGTACTTTTTGGAGCGCATAGTATTTTGCGGCGTTTGCTCTTTTACTCATTTATTATTTCGTCCATTGGATTCATTTTTGCTGCTCGTAAACTTTGATGTTTCTACACAAATCGCGAAAATATGTGTTTCGTAGTCATGAAAAGTAGTTTTTATTTCGTCCAAATTAAACTTTGCAAAAAGGATATTTGGATTCATTTTTGCTGCTCGTCAACTTTGACGTTTCTACAATAATCGCGAAACCTACGTCATACTTCAATATTGAATAAAATTACCAATGACAAACCGAAATACAAAAACGAAAAGATGGGCGGTTGGCAATGAAGAGCCGAAAAACAAAATTGAAAACATCGTGTTTTAAATAATGAATACACACATTTGAACTAATCAAAAACGTGTATTTTACATTGAATGAAATAATCGTTAAAAGCGCTCATAACTGAAGCGAGAAATGCTCGATCGCAGTAAGTAAATCATTTTAACACATATCTAACCGTTTGGTAGTTATTTGGTAGAATCTTGTAAAACTGTTCATGCCTGCACAATTTTACAAAATTGTTCAACTTTTAGACAACATGCTGTAAAAGTATAATATTGTAAAAGTTGCTAAATTTTGCAGAATATTGTAAGATTAGGTATTCTCAGGAAATATATTAAATACTGTAAAATCAAATAATCAATATCGTCGAATAATGTTGAAGCACTGAACAATAATTACTAAATACGTCTAAAAAAAAAACAACTGGGGCCTTGACTTGCAATGGTATTCAAATAATAAACCTGGAGAAAATAAAATGCCGACGAGATAAGCTCTGGGAGATAAGGGATGCCCCTCACTCTTGGCATTTCTTTATCCATGCTTTGATGGAAATTTTCTTTATTGCGGGTTTAATTTCTCCCGGTTAAGGTAACGATCATTGTGCACGGCGCAGTGTTTAGCAAAAAAAAGGAGCAGGATCGACGCCAGTCAGCGTTTTCCGGACGGTGATTGATTAAACTCTTATCTGCGGAGAACACGGAGTATCCATTCAGGACGCGGCCGATGTACACATCTCGCATGATTGAATGAAGTATAATAATGAAATATGGTACGGTGCATCATAACACGTCCACTGGTATCTAATAGGGCGGCGTGTCGAAATCATCCGAGAACAATCCATCAGCGCGGAACAGGGCCCCAATTAAATTTCACTCCTCGAACGGTTCCGAACTCTAATATAGATCGGTTCATGAAACATATGCGCTGGGGCTTTCAAATAAAATATAAATTTAACGAAAAAGGTCTGCTTATTATTAAAATTACTTTCATTTATATACAGGGTACTCAATATTCACTCCCGAGCCCTTGGATTTGTGTTCTACAATAAAAAATTAAATAAATAAACATACTAAAATCTCGAAACCTGGTCGTTTTCAAGTAAAATTGAAATAAAAAACAGCAATTTGCATCTTATTAAATGTATTCAACTTAAGGTAAACATACTAACTCGAAGTTAGTATGTTTATTTTACTTTTAATATTGAAAACATTGGAAGCTTCAAAAGTTTTTTTCAAATCGAAGATGCCAGAGTATAGTAACAGAGATTACGTCTTTATGAGAAAAGTTTTAGGCACTTGTAATGATAACGCCTATACTGCCGAGAGTTTGTCATCTGTTGACGTTTGTCAACAGTTGACAAACGTTTATGTTTATGATGAGGGAATCCTGATCTCAAAACAATCAAATTTTACCTTAGTCGTTCCATCAAATAGACTTCACCTGACAGTTCCAACATCGGTGGGGGTAAAAATTCGGAATCACCTCCCAGTACAATGGCAGCACGAGAAAATGCACAGTTTCAAAAAGCAACTTAGCGAACACTTAAAAGAGCATGGTTTCTATTCAGTACAATATTTTTTTCTACATAAAATGTAGTGTTTTCCTAATTTTTATTGTCTTGACCTCCCATGAAATTCATGTCCAATAAAAGAAGTTTGAAGTTTGAAGTTATCTGTAGTAGGCTTATGCCATGTCAACATTAATTGTAGTCAATTTCATTTTTTTAACAGATTTAAAAAAAAAAGAATTTTCTGTGGGCCATTTTTGGTGAAAGACGAGACATGATTTTATAGTAGGACGGCGGTCTTTTTTTACAAAAAAGGATGAGAAACTAAGTAATCAAATGCATGTTGCACATATGCTGAACAGTATTTTGTACAGATAATTACAGATGACATGTAATTAATTACAGGTAATTACAGATAACTCACCTTACAAATGTTTGATTTTATTATTAGAATAAGTTTACCACACGTAAAATTATCAAATAAACATCATGTGTTGCTCACAATTTCGATTATTTTTCGTCTTGATTCTCTAATAGCAAATTTGAAGTAACAAAAATTTCTCCACAGAAACGATCTCTTCTAAAGAAAAAAACTGAAAAGTTGCATATGTTAAGTAAATTTAGGCACATACTGTATATTTCGGAGGCACGAGAATAAGTGTGTTAATAAGCAGACAGAATTATGTAAAAGTATCATAAAAATTGTCCAATTTAGCATAATTTTGTAAAACTGTCATTGCCTGCACAATTTAGAAATATTATCCGTCTTTACACAACTTTTTGAGAGGAAAAATTTTGGTGAACATATCCAACATTTCTGGGGTACCTACATAATAACTTGTTTAAAATGCTGACATTTACAACATTGTAAATGTTACCTCTTTTATACAATTTTGTAAAAAAAAAATCACTATAATATACAAATTCTCAATTTTAATTAAGAGAAATAATAAGAAATAAAGTGTCACAACTTTGCAAATTGTGAATCTTTGCGCCATTTTGGAAAGTTTTAGTAAAAATTATCTATTTTTCTGATGCACTTAGGCAAGACCCTCTTCAATAAATTTACTGAATTTTGTAAAATTAGTAATCAATTGGTGAACATATCCAACATTTCTGGGGTACGAATAACTTGATTAAAATGCTAACATTTATAATATTGTAAATGTTGCCTCTTTTTCATAATTTTGTAAAAAAAAACACTGTATTATAGAAATTGTTAATTTTAACTGCATTTTACTAATTTTTGTTTTTTTTAAAGTGTCACAATTTTGCAAATTGTGAATCTTTGCACCATTTTGGAAAGTTTTAGTAAAAATTATCAATTTTTTGATGCACTTAAACAAGTGCCTCTTCAATAAGTTTACTGAATTTGGTAAAATTATCAATCGGTGAATATTTGTGGAAATTTTTCAGCCTATATACTTTGGGTTGATTTTAAGATAATCAAAACAAAAATTAGCCATGTCTTCATCATGTCAGAACTTTATTGCGCTGGAGATTATCCTAAAATCGATAAGCGCTTGTTTCTCATGGGATTCTGTGATGTTACGTTTATTTTATACAATGTATGTTATCCATGCAGTATTTTGTGTTTGTTGTTTTTTAAATTTATTTAATTGTTTTGAAATTTCAAACTTTATATCAATTTCTGACGTTATGAAACGTCAAATTTTTCATAACTGTCACCATAGTCCATGTTTCCAGGGAAAAAGGTAAGATATGACAATAGAATTTTAAGATTTATAAACATTAAACACGAAATTATTACAAACACAATTCGTTAAGTTGATTCCGGATTCTGGAGAAATATTTTCTTGTATTTCTTGCGTAATGTTAATGTAGGTTTTTTGTACGTAGTATCTAGTTCTGATTCTTTTGGTATTTAACTACCCACGACAACATAAGTCTCAGATGTCAACATCAGAAGTTAGTTCTGAATCGCCGTTTGAGGTTTTTTTTTTTAATTATCACTAAATTTGTTTAAATTGAAACTATGTGTGGATACTACTTGGTGAAACATTATGATTAGGTTAAATCAAACACTTGGTTAAAGTTTCACTGTATTGATAGAATAAACCTCTACAATTGTTTCGGCCTCACGACCATTATCAAGAGTACAGAGATACTAAAATTAAAATTTAACAAATGTGCAATATATACTAAGCTAGAAAAATTTTACAACATGGCAATAAATGAATTACAGTCTTGGTTTTTCCGAACGGATGCCGCATAACAAAGGCATATTATCAAAGATTAATTGTTCATTCACAATGTTATCCCCATTAGTGACCGGTTTTCGAATTTCTAGGATTTCGAGTAAATCCAGCCGTCTCCCTTTGTGTTCGGTGTGCATTACCTCCAGGCTGTCATTTCTGAAGAAATGATTATTCTCAATGCAATGATGCGCTAATCCCGTGTCCTCCTTGTTTTGTAGAATTGCTCTCCGATGTTCTTTCATTCGTGTTATGAAATTCCTTCCTGTTTGGCCGACATAGAATGCGTCACAATCCGCGCACTTAAGTTTGTAAATGCCACTTTTTTGTAGAGGATCCACTTTACTTTTATTATTTGATAAAATTGAAAAAAAAGGTACTCTTTAATACCAAAGTTTATGAAGATTAAGTGTAATCACAAGTCAAGTGAGGCGGCTCAAGCGGTGAAGAAGGCGTACTCCACATGGATCAATCTGGAAATGAAGAAATGGTACAGCAGGAGGGCAAATCTAGGCCATCATCTAAAACTGATTCGGGATAGACTATATTTTATGTTTCATAATGTAGAGTTGGAATCCATAGAAACGGAGGTGCGTGAAATTGTGAATCGGGAGGCACACCAGCGATATATGACACAGAATTTGAAAATTGAACGCTTGTTAAATAGAGACCCGGTTGTGGTTAGTAATGTTAATAACGCTTTTCAAAACAGAGTTGTTAATTTGACAAACTCTACATTTAGTAATAGGGAATTAGATATGTTAAGTAAAGGCCTAAAATATTCTCCGTTTTCTTTTGACAGTAAACAACTCGACTTACTAGCGGTCAATACTGAATTGGCCCTAAACTCTATAAAGGACACAGTAATTAAAAATAAGGAGACATTTATTTGTGCAGATCTAGTTTGTACTTATGTTCCTTGTAAGCGAGTTTCGTATAAGGATAATAATACAGTAAAAGACTTAAAATGTAAACTAAAAGTAGATAATCTCATTCTATGCAAAGCAGATAAAGGGAACGTGGTGACGATATTAAACAGGAATGATTATATTAGAAAAACGTTGGATATTTTGAATGATGATATATTTAAGAAATCTAGCAAAGACCCAACTAGTAATTTTCAAACAGAATTTGTTAGAGTAATTAAGGAATGTAAAATAATACTCGGAACGACAGATATTAGAAATTTAAAAATCATGAACGCGAAAGCCCCTAGTTTGTATGGTCTACCTAAAATACACAAAACAGATGTACCGATTAGACCTGTTGTCTCATATATCAATGCGCCCACGTATAAATTATGTAAGTGGCTAAACATGAGACTACCCGAAATTTTAAATTTCTCATCAAAGTTCGCGGTGAAAAATTCGGTAGACTTGGTCAACAAAATCAAAGGTTTAGATCTTCCAAAAAATTGTAAGTTAGTTTCTTTTGATGTGCGCAGTTTGTTTACATCGGTACCTATTAAGGAATTAAAAACCATTTTGGACTCTTTAATTGGATTAAGTGGTTTAAATGCCAATGAAAAAATAGAGTTAAATAAATTGTTGAATCTATGCTTAACCCAAAATTATTTTAATTTTATGGATCATTTTTATATTCAAAAAGACGGTTTACCGATGGGATCTCCCTTATCACCTTTGCTGGCAGAAATATATATGGCTCATTTTGAAGACATAATATTTTCTAACGAGAAATTTAAGAAATATGTCAAATTTTGGTCACGATATGTAGACGACACGTTAGTCATTTGGACAGGCACGGACAGATTATTAGATCAGTTTTTTAATTATATTAATTCCATTCATAGCAATATTGATTTTACAATGGAGTTGGAAACGGGAGATTCCATTAATTTCTTGGATCTCAATATAATTAAAATCCACAATAAATTAGAATTCAACATATATCGAAAACCCACATATACGGATGTTGTGATTCCGGCAAATTCAAATCCATCTTGGAACATCAAACTCTCGGCGTTTTATAGCCTTGCGCATAGACTCTTAAACATTCCGTTGAGTAAAATTAATTACGATAATGAAGTCAGAACTATTAAACAAATCGCACAAAATAATGGGTTTAAGGTAGATATAGTTGATAAAATTATATGGAAATTAACTAAACGCAAATCTTGTAATCTTTTGTATAGCGTTTGTGAAGGTGAGGATAACAATTGGTACTTTATTAATTATGTTGGGGATATTAGTACCAAAATTAGCAATAGGTTACGTAAATTAGGCTTAAAATGTATAGTAGTTAATAAGTCTAATGTAGGTGCAATTTTATCAAATAATAAAAGTAAAGTGGATCCTCTACAAAAAAGTGGCATTTACAAACTTAAGTGCGCGGATTGTGACGCATTCTATGTCGGCCAAACAGGAAGGAATTTCATAACACGAATGAAAGAACATCGGAGAGCAATTCTACAAAACAAGGAGGACACGGGATTAGCGCATCATTGCATTGAGAATAATCATTTCTTCAGAAATGACAGCCTGGAGGTAATGCACACCGAACACAAAGGGAGACGGCTGGATTTACTCGAAATCCTAGAAATTCGAAAAGTGTTCACTAATGGGGATAACATTGTGAATGAACAATTAATCTTTGATAATACGCCTTTGTTATGCGGCATCCGTTCGGAAAAACCAAGACTGTAATTCATTTATTGCCATGTTGTAAAATTTTTCTAGCTTAGTATATATTGCACATTTGTTAAATTTTAATTTTAGTATCTCTGTACTCTTGATAATGGTCGTGAGGCCGAAACCATTGTAGAGGTTTATTCTATCAATACAGTGAAACTTTAACTAAGTGTTTGATTTAAACTAAATTTGTGATTTTTTAAATCTATTTCTGGATTTTTTGTTATTAAACTACCCATGGAACATTAGCAGAGTATCTGATCTTAACATCAGAAGTTAGTTCTGAATCGCAATTTTGAATCGCCATTCCAAATGTTGTCTTGACAAATTTGTTTATGTCAATGCAATCATGTTTCCATGGAAACAATCGACATAAGGCCTTCTGCTTCAGTGATTTAGTCAGCGGCGCGATATGGCTTCATAAGGCCCTGGGTAAATTTGAATTTGGGGCCCCCTATGTACAGTGTTAAATTTTTTTCTTTGCGTTAAATCATAAACACTATAAGAAAAAAATATATTTCGGGCCCCTTCGGGGCTCCTTCTGAAGTTGCTAGTCTTTGCAAAAGCGCAATTTGCCCATAGGACAACGCGCCACTGGATGTAGTGTAAGGAACATTCTTGTTCAAAAAGTAGGTAAAATAATTCTGACAGAATTTAATAAAGTTTTGTACGCAATACGTTATGAAATATGCGATATTGTTTGACTCATGAAATTTGCAAAACTCTTGTCGCTGGTTATGGCAAATATTACATGCGTCAAACAATAATTAATTTTAATTATATACCTATTTGACTTGTATTTGAATTAAATAATAAATATATCATATATTACTATGTATTTGTATTTCATTCGAATCAATAAATATATATATTTATCTATCAATGATTATATGCGGTATTTCTGAGGCACTGTGATAAATTGGCGAACATGTATGGCATTTTACAAAAGTGTAAAAGTTAAGTTTTACAGAATTTTATAAAATTATTTTAATGTGTTAAGGTATTGTCCTTCCCTGTACAATTTTGCAAAATTTTAACACTATCTCCACCAATTATTTACACATCTTTACAGATCTTTACACAATTCGGATATTTTAGGTATAAATATTCGAGCTGAGCCACGATGATAAATTGAGGAAAGTTGCTGTAATTTTACTGACTATTAATACCCTGAATCATTATCCTAAACTGCATATTACTCTATTGCAAGTAAATTTATGATGAAGTTAAATGAAATATCATGAGCATTATTAATTTCTGTAAAATATTATGAACATTGTCCATTTTCCATGAAATATTGTAATAACAGTTTATTCTATTGACTTCAACTTCGTCAGAATTTTCTTGAAGCGCAGGCAATATTTGGCAAAACAATAATTACTCGTTTTTTTTTCAAAATTTAGGTCTTAGTGTTCAAACTGATTGCAAAATCACTATTTATTTTGCTAAAAAGTTTTGTTCAAGTAAATGGTGCAAAAATAAATGTACTTAAAGAGCATTGTAAACAAAGGATTATGTACAATTTTGCAAAATTGTTACACAATCTCCACCAATTATGTATACATCTTTACAGATCTTTGCACAATTCGGATATTTTGGGTATAAATATTCGATCTGAGGCACGATGATAAATTGAGGAAAGTTGCTGTAATTTTACTGACTATTAATACCCTGAATCATAATCCTAAACTACATATTATTCTATTACAAGTAAATTTATGATAAAGTTAAATGAAATGTCATAAGCATTATTAATTGCTGTAAAATATTATGAAAATTGTCCATTTTCCATGAAATATTGTAATAACAGTTTTATTCTATTGACTTCATACTGAAAACTTTGTCAGAATTTTCTTGAAGCGCAGGCAATATTTAGATCTTTAATTCAGATCTTAGTGTTGAAACTGATTGCAAAATAACCATTTATTTTGCTAAAAAGTTTTGTTTAAGTAAATGGTGCAAAAATTAGTGTACCTAAAGGACATTCTAAATAAAATATTATGATTAATGAATTAAACGATTGTGGCCGTATTTACATTAAATTCAAACTGGGTACAAATTTGGTGTGTAACTTAGCGTTGTCCTGATGATATTATTGTTCATGAGTGCGGGAGTTATAAACGGGCGTTATAATTTATAACAGCCGCTAATATAAAGCCCGTAGTCTTCATCAGGGTCAAACATTTTTTTTAATTTGCTCCCTCCAAGAATAAGAAAACTTCTGTTAATAAAATTTAAACCTCGAGGTTACCAGTGTCTGCAAAATAATGGCTTCAATAGTTGTAGAGAGAGTATATAAAAAGCACTATGTATTTCCCGCATTGAAAATAAATTTTGTCCTGTGTAAGTACCTAAGTACATAAACATTATTAAATTTATCTATCTATCTATCTATCTATCTATTTATAGAAATTGTCATTTTTATCAGAATTTTATATAACTGTCAAACCCTGTAAAATTTCGAAAATGGCGAAAATATGCACAATTTTGGAAAGTATTAGTTACACATATTCTATATTACTGATTTACTGTAATATGTTTCTCTTACGATTAATAATTATTTATGTATTAAGTTCATAAATATGTGTTTTTGGTCCGCGGAATGTTCCTATCCCAAGGTCCGAAGGACCGTGGGTCCTTCAAACACACGGAAACACGTATGTACCATCTTCAGCGAACGATTTGTTTATATGTACTGACCTGTATGATCCTGTATGATCCATCTATCTATCTAAGACATAATGCCCAATTTCCATTATTATTTAGTAAGGCAAGTGGTGCATGCAAAAATTTATATTTGACGAAAAAATGAAGAATAAGTTTTAATTTATAATAATTATTTGTATCAAACTTGGCGTTGATCAGGATGCTATTATAGTTCATGACTGTGGGCATCAATTATGACGCTAATACAAAGCCCGTAGTCTTGATGGCGGGCGTTATGAATTATAACGCCCCTTGTCAACGACGTTGTTTACTGCCTCGATTACTTTGCATTAAATTTAAACCATAAAGCAAAATGGACCCAGGTTTATTATATGGCTCCAATCAATTATTCCAGTATATCGCTTTTAACAAGTTTTGATGAATTAATCGAATTATATGGGCGATAACCAATAAAACGGAATCCCGAAGTTTTACTGGAACTGTTTACGTTCGATTCTTTAACTCGACGACATCGTCGGAAAATAAAGCGCGCCCTAAGTAAAGGAAAACATCATAAAGGGAACGGCAAATAAATACGTGCGATTTCCAGCGGAGACATCTATTTTAATGGCGTTATCTATTTCCGGTTTTTATCCGCCGGAATAGTGTGCTGGCAGCCGAAAAATAACTTTTTTCTCCTCGGAGTCGTCGGCGTCTGTGGCGCGGAATATAAAGCGGATCCTTCAAAGTGGGGGGATGAGGGGGGACGAATTTCGGATGCTGTCCGCAGCTCGCGTCCCTGCGATCCTCTCCAAATATTGGCCAGGATATTAGACGGGGTCTAGTGGCCGATATCTGGCGTGATTCCCCTCGAAGAATTACAACCGATAATAATAGGGATGGTGGTAGTGAGGCCGCGAATTGGGCCCAACCTCCGATTCCTGGCTTCGATTTGCGCTTCAAGCACATCGCAATAAGGACGATGTTTACAAAATGAACTACGGTAAACGCATTGGTAACTTCAATATTACATATCAGATTTATGAAGCAATGTATACGCCCGATTCGTTGATTGTCCTGGATTATGAATCAGTCTGGTTGATTCATAGACGGACTAGTCAGGAAGGTCTGGGTATGTATCTTCCAGACTAGTCAATCTGCCAGATTCATGAAACAACTAGACTGATCCATCACTAGGATTGGACAGACACCACTTCGAAAACCAAATTCCTAAATAAGATTATTAAAAAAACAAACATTTCCGTAAACAAATGATATTTCGATGATTTTGAATCTGATTTTCATGAGATTCAACAGATTACATTCTGATTGAATCTGATCAAATTAGATCAAATTAAACAAAATCTAGATTGAATTTTATTTTGAATTATTAATCATTTTCATTATTACAGTGGGACTGTTTTCTTTCTTTCTTTCTAAATCTTTCCCTCTTTTTCCATTTTGGATGTAATTATATTTTTTATAGAATTTTATCCATTCTTTTCTGTTGCCTGTTAGTTCCTTTGCTTGCTTCCAACTCTTCCCTTTTTGCTGCAGCGTTTTGCTTATTGTACCGTTCCATATTTTTGTGTCTTTCTCTTGCTCTCTTCCCATTTGCTCTTGCCTACTACACTTGTTTAACCCTTTGTCGACTGTTGGGACTTTAAAGTCCGAAAACTTTATTTGCCATTATAAAATACATATTGAATAGAAATCATCGTACAGCCTGTTGTCTCTTTAAAGGTCTTCAATACAAAACGTAATTAAATGGTTGTGCAGTCTTGGTTGCATATATTAGAGCTATTATTATTATTATTGTTTTTCTATTATTGTTTCAATTATAGCCATGCCATGCCAATTCACACACAGTACTTCTCGCGTTTTGGTAATCAAATCAGCGAAAGGTAAATGTTTATTTTTATTATTTATGAAAGAATATAGCTTTAGGATCATTTATAACAATAGTTCATTAAATATTTATTCATCTTATCAGAAATAACGTACATATCCTTCAAGGCACTTGTAAGTACCGTCAGGTTACAGAAGCGGCGGGAATTTAGAAGGTCTAACTATTTTCGCAGTTATTTTCTGGCGCGGATTTTAAAATTTATAAACTTAGACTGATCTTGTCTTTCTAAATTAACCTACTTTCTGTCTAGATGTCCAAATTCATTCCTCCCTTGACAGAAAAGCAGCACCTAGAAGAAGCTGAGAATATAACTTTTGAAGATATTCCGACTGATGATGAGTTCGACACTGATATTGAAAATGTTCTTGATGTACATTTAGCTAACTTTGACAAATATCTTTGACTACTTTGACAACAGAATCCACTTGGAACTATCTAAAATGCAGATGATAGAGAAAATGTACATAATAATATATATATATATAGAGGCTGAAGATAATTGAATGTTGGAATAGGATGATGAAAATGACAAGGAAAATATCCCCAGCAAAACTAAGAAAATAAAAGTAGGTCCAGATTTAGATAGGCATTGAAAAAAAAAGTTGTAGAGCAATTCGATTGCGAATATACCTTTCCGGAAAGTTGCAATAAAGACTATTATATTGACTGTGCCACAGGCACAGATATATTTCTAAAAATCATTGAGCCTATGCTAGATCGTGTTGTTTATCAGACAAACCTTTATTCCATACAAAGAAATAAAACACTAAATCTAAAGAAAGAAGAACTCTTGGGCCTCTTTGGTACGAATTTCCTAATGACCATAGATTACCCACCTGGAGGTTTTGCTGGTCCTCTGCGCCAGATCTAGGTGTTCAAAGTATAAGGGCAGCGATGCCCCGTGACCGATTTGACCAGATTCTTTCCAACCTCCATATAAACGACAACACCCTAATTCACAAAGAAAACAGAGACAAACTGTTTAAAATTAGACCTATAATAGACCAAATGAATGGAATATTCTCAACAGTTTATCATGGAACAAGAGAAGTGAGTGTCAATGAGTCCATGATATTATTTAAAGGAAGATCCAGCCTTAAACAATATAACCCCATGAAGCCAATAAAACGGGATTACAAGCTATGGTGTTTGGCGGATCAAAGGGGCTATGTCCATAAATTTGAAGTTTATCAAGGAAAAGATGCGGTTAAAGAAAAATACTCAAACTTCGGTCTTGGCGAAAGGGTGGTCTTGAGCCTAACTGAAGAACAATGGGGAAAATTTAGAAAAGTATTTTTTCATAATTACTTTACCAGTCTCAACCTCTTAGCGAAATTACGAGCAGAAAATACTTTAGTATGTGGGACCATTCGGGATAATAAAAAAGGATTACCGGTTTTACAAGAAGACAAAACTTTAAAACGTGGTGTATATGATTATCGATTTTCCAATTCGGATGTAGGTGTTTATAGATGAAAAGATAACAAAGCTGTAAACTTTGCTAGCAATTTTCATGGTAGCGAAGAATCTACCATCAAAAGGAAACAAAAAGATGGAAAATCTAAAGAATTTCCATGTCCTCAAGTAGTGCTCGTCTATAACACCCACATGGGCGGTGTAGATCATACGGATCAACTACGAAACGCTTATGCTCGCAATATAAAATCGAAAAAAATGGGGAATCGTCTCTTCTGGGGAATATTGGGTATTGCTTTTATTAATTCCTATATAATATACTGCCAACTAAACGAAAAAAACATCACTTCTTAAGTTTCGCCGTGCCGTTGCTAACGGATTAATGACATATAATACAAGTACAAGGATGTTGAAAAAAAAATCGTCGTCTATCCGGTCTTCCTTCAACATCGAACACCAATAGAAAAAAAAAACTCTGTGGATCGTATTCGATATCTCCAGATCTCAGATTATCCAACCGAGGTTCACACTTTGTTGAATATGGAAAAACAAGAAGGCGCTGTGAAGTTTGTGCAATACAGAAGATAGAATCAAAGCCGCATTCAAAATGAACCACATGCAAAGTCTATTTATGTAGTAATGAAAAAAAAAAGTGTTTTCTTATTTTTCATGAAATAAATGTTTAATTTTTGGTAAATTGTTTATATTAATTAAAATACTTAATTGAGTAATATTAGTCCACATAGAGGGTTTTTCAATATGGACTTTTAATATCTTAGCGCACCTCGCCAGATCAGTTGACACGTTGCCACAGCCTGTTTTTTTTTTACAAATATTAACAAAATTTAAAAAAACTTCGTTTTTGGCTTAATATTACACCCGTAAGTCGAAAAAACAGAAGTATTTTCAAAATTATGAATGAATTGATGCCCCCGGCAACAAGGGGTTAACTTGCCTCTCTTCACTCAGTCTGTTTATGTGCCCGAACCATCTTAATTGCCCCTCTTCTATTTTCTTAATTATCGATGTGGTTCCCAACCTCTTCCTTATTTCTACGTTGTGCAGTCTGTCCTTTCTTGTCACCCCTTCCACTCTCCTTAAGTACTTCACTTCTGTCGCTTGTATTTTAAATTGTTTGTATAGGGTCAATCACCCACGTCTCATTCTCGTATGTCAGTATTGGTGCATAGATTGTTCTAAAAACTGTCTTCTTCGTTTTTTAATATTAATTTCTTGTTTATGAACGCTCTTCTTAGTGTACTATACAGTGTCCCTATTGTTTTTACTCTGTTGTCGTTGTCCTTTTCATATTTTCCTGGACTGTCAATTATTGTTCCTGCATATTTAAATTCTTACACCTGTTCTGTCTGTTCTCCACTTATTCATATGTTGATTATTTTGTGCTGCTTAGTTATCACCATCACTTTTGTATTTTTTCTCTATTTATCTTCATATTCATTTTATTTAGAGCCTCGTTCCATATTCCACATTCTCTTTCGTTTTATTTTCTGTTTCTGCAAATATCACTATATCATCTGTAAATGCACACTCTTTTATTTCTATTTTCCTCGTAGTCCTGTATCCTACGTATTTTCATTTGGTTCTCAGTCTTGTTTCTTTTATTACGAGGTCTGATCAAAAAGTTTCGGGACGTTTAAAATAGCGCGCCAACGAAGCGACAGGGAAAACGCGGTTGGCAGCACTGTGTAGAGGAGTTCTCCCTGGTCAATAGGTAAACAACCTATTGGTCGATAGGTTGTTTAAAATCGTTACAGCTATTTTAGTAAACCGTCATTTTTGTGACGATTTTGTGTTTTTTTTTTGTGATGGATGGAAATCAAGAGCAACGCGTGTGCATTAAGTTCAGTGTGAAGTTGGGGAAAACTTTTACCGAAACTTTTCACGTATTACAAACGGCTTTTGGGGATGAGTGTTTGAGTCGTTCAAAGTGTGACGAATTGTTCAAGAGGTTCGAAGAAGGCCGCACATCAACAGAAGACGATCCTCGTTCAGGACGCCCGTCATTTTCAACTGACGACGAACATGTGGCCCAAGTGGATGACCTCGTTTATTCAAATCGTCGTTTAACCATTCGGGAAATGGCAGACGAATGCAACATTTCATTCGGTTCATGCAAAGAAATTTTAACAGAAAAACTACACATGCGTTCAGTGGCGGAAAAGTTTATCCCAAAGTTGATGACCGAAGATCAAAAACAGCGCAGAGTTCAGGTGTGTGAAGAAAATCTTGAAAAGGCAAATGGCGATGAAAACTTCTTAAAAAACAAAATTTCTGGCGATGAAACATGGGTGTATGGGTAAGATCTAGAGACAAACGCCAAATCATCACAATGGAAGACTCTCACCTCCCCGCGACAAAAAAAGCATGGCAGGTGTATCCAACGTGAAAGTCATGTATACTGTTTTCCTTGATTGGAAGGGCATCGTCTACCACAAATTTCTTCCAAGAGGTGAGACGATTAATCGTTTTCGTTACCTTGAAACCTTGAGACATTTGCGTGAAGCTGTGAGAAATAAGAGGCCAGAGCTGTGGGAAAGTGGGGAGTGGGTGTTACACTATGACAACGCTCCCGTATATTCCTCGCTGCTCATTCGCTATTTTAGCACAAAAAATGCAATGACAGTTATCCCCCAGCCTCCTTACTCACCCGATCTGGCTCCAGCTGATTTTGTTTGTTTCCGAAAATGAAGTGGTCCATGAAAGGAGAGAGATCAAGGCTCGTATCTATAGTCCGTTCTTGAGCATGAGATCGACTCAAGTCGTATATTTGATTGCGTACTTTCTATGAACCTTTAAGCACCAAACGCAACCAAATATACGTAAATGTACGACTTGAGTTGAAGTCAAGGTCAAGTACGGACTATAGATACGGGCCTTGATGATGTTGAAGCAATAAAAAAAAATCGGTGGAGGAACTAAATAGCATTTCAGAAGAAGACTCTCAGAGGGCCTTCCTGCAGTGGAAGCGGTGTTGGGAAAAGTGTACATCTACCCAAGGAGAGTACTTTGAACGGGATTTTGTTTTGTAATGTTTATCTATTACCAATAAATTTATATAAAATAAGACCCGGAACTTTTTGATCAGCCCTTGTATATCGTTCATATTGATATGAATAACAGTGGGTTTAGTATTCCTTCGTGTCTCATTCCGTGGTTTGTCCTGAATTGTTCTGCCTGTTTCCGGTTCTAATGTAGTTTATAGTTTCTTTGTATAGTGACTGGATTGTCTTTATAAATTCCGCACCTGCCCTTTTTTCAAAAGCCTTTTCTAGATCTATGAAACACAAGCATCCTTCTTTGTTGTACTCTCGATTTTTTCATTTATCTGTTTTATCGTAAAGATTTGGTCCTGCATACTGGTCCTGGTCTGAACGCGCTCTGGGAGTCCTGTAGTTGGTGTTCTATTCTTTTCCTTAGCTTCGTCTCAAGAATTCTCTCGTATATTTTTCCCGGTACACTCAGAAGTAATATACCTCTGTAGTTGTTACATTGTCTGCTGCCTCCCTTTTTATACACTGGTATTATCACTGCTACTTCCCACCCTTTTGGTATTCTTTTGTGTTTCCGTGCCAGTTTGCAGATCTCTAGTAGCCTCTGTTGCCCTTTCTTTCCCGTATAGTTAATTTCCTTGGGTTTTATACCATAATGTCCTGCTGCCTTTCCCAGCTTTATACTGCCTATTGGTTTTATTAATTCGGTCTCAGTTATTGCTTCCTCCTTTATTTCTCCTGACTGGTTTTTACATTCCTCTTCTTTTTCGTTTCCTTGTTTGGGTTCTTCCGTCTTTCCATCCTCTCCTTCAAGTAGCTCCTTGAAGTGTTCTTTCCATCTGTTCATGACTTTCTCTTCTTATGTCAGTACTACTCCTTTTTTACTGTTTTAAAATTTTTGTTGGTGTTTTTCCTTTGTTCTAAGCTTATCTTCTCTCCAAACTCCTCCCAGGTTTTTGCTTTGGCACTTTGTATTTCTTCTTTAGCTATCTTTCTCTGTTTCTTGTATCTCTCGTAGTCCTTTTCTGATCATGTCTGCAGGTACTGTTTCCATATTATTTTCTTCCTTGTTACTTCTTCCTTTATGTTCTTGTTCCACCATTTTGTTTGCATCCTCCCTGCTGCTACATATGTTGTCCCACTCGCTAAGAATATTGTTCTGGGATATTTAAGCTATATCATAGGAGATTATTCTCTCATTAGTTTGCAGACGTGTACATAGAATCGCAAATTTGGGGTACACTTGGGACGGATCTTTTACACCGACCACATCACCTCCATGAGAAATGATCGGCTCGCTTCACCCCTTCAGCTTTCTCTGCGCTTCTCACGCGTCTCATGTTTACACGGACGCCGGTGCGTGCGTCGGGATTAGAAGAGGTAAATCGGGGATTATGTCGCACATGGGGTTTTGAGTTGGGGGGGAGCGTGCGTAGATGTGGGGGCGGATAGGGGCCGCCGCCCCCCAGCCTGGGGGTGCGTGACGGCCGCGTATACAAAAGCGAGACTGGATGTGTGCCGAAGAAGTTAATCGGTTCATTATGTCGGCCGCCATAAAATCTGATGGAAACTTTTACTGGAACGACTCAGACGTGCCGCGCACACCTCCGGTGTGATTATTAAAAAAAAAGTGGTGTGTATCGAACACCTCCGGCTCCCTCATACATATTAAAGCAGCGCACACACGGCATAATTATCATATAAAATGGGGGAGCGAAAAGCGCCGCGTTTACATTCGCAGTAATTTTATCGCCGAAAACACAAATTCAATAATCAAGCAATCGCGCATTTCCATATCTTAATAATTTATCGTCGCGTTTACATGGGTAATGCACACCGCCCGGGGGTAATTGAGCGGTTTCTGATCAGTTCCTGTGTACACAGTGTACACCGCATCGCGTGGGCGGCTGCCACGTACTTGTGTATTTACACGGGCCGGGGACGTCTCTAATGCACTAACAAATATCATTTTATTGATATTACGGCGGAAAATGCAATTCGTGCCGATGGCCAATAAAATTGCCAATATGAATTTATATTGCGTTTGCTGAATAAAACAAACAGTTGTTCCGTCTAAACAGAGCTCTCTGCCCCATCGCCGCGTTTCCAGATGCACGACTCTATTTGCCCCGCTGCAATCTATTACTACAAAATTGCAATTGAATGCATCATGCTACGTGCATCAATTCAGTATTTCACTGTATACAGAAAATTAAGCCGATAAATTGTTTCCATATCTCGATTTTAAATTAGCCGTCTGTTTTGGGTATATATTACAGGTTGATAGCATTACCTCAGCAATGAATCGAGAAGTCGTCGACGGGTTATTTCAAAATATGGACAGAGCCATTATAGAGTATGGAATAAAATGTTAAAGCAAAAAAAATACATAATATGCAAACCTTTTCAACCTTTTAACATATTTTTTTTATAGTTTTTCATTCACAAAGAAGTATTATGCATACGATTTTATAGTTTTGGAAAAATGCCAAACAATATTTTTAGATTTAAAAAATTACATGCCATTCACAGCGCCAAAATTAGACCATAGAAGAGATATCCGCCTCAGGATGGATTCCCTTGAACCCGAAGACAGAAGCTAAGATATACAAATATGTATAATAGATTGCAAGAAAATAAAGGAAACATAAATAGTATTTTTCAGTTCTAATATCTGGACGAAACCAATCCTTTGGATGTAGCATTTTCGTCCTGGTCGAAATATATTTTGGGACGGCAAAAATTAGATACAGATTCCAAAAACCTTTATTTTTGAAGTATTTATTCTTCGAATTCCGAAAATATCTTGCAATTGAATACAAAATAAAGATTGAAAGAAACTAAATTCGTAATTATAATACTTATATTATTTGTAACGAAATAACAATACGAGTAGAAGGCAAAATGTCAAAATTATTCAAAACTCACGATATACCCCTAACAACTAACCTAAGACTACTTAAATCTTATGTTCTAGCAGTACTATAATATGGCGCGGAGTATTGGAATTTAACAGAAGCTAGATGTGAAAAAAGTGAAACATTCGAAATATGAAAAATTAGATACACATGCCAAAAAAACCTTTATTTTAAAGTATTTATTCTTCGAATTCCGAAAATCTCTTGCATTTGAATAAAAAATAAAGATTGAAAGAAACAAAATTCGTAATTATAATACTTATATTATTTGTAACGAAATAACGAATAGGAATAGAAGGCAAAATGTCAATATTATTCAAAACTCACGATATATCCCTAACAACTAATCTAAGACTACTTAAAACTTATGTTCTACCAGTACTATAATATGGCGTGGAGTATTGGAATTTAACAGAAGCTAGATGTAAAAAAATGGAAACATTCGAAATATGACGTATCATGAAAATTCCCTGGACAGACCACGTACACCAACTAAGATGTCTTTAGAAAGATCGGTAAGGAAAAGGAAATACTAATCACTATAAAAAAACGAAAACTAGAATACATGGGATACATGATAAGAAACAACCAACGATATGGGTTACCACAACTAATCCTACAAGGCAAAATAGAAGGAAGAAGAAGACAAGGAAGGAGAAGAATATTTTGGTTGAAAAATATACGAACATGGTTCAATACAACCACAACAGGCCTTTTCAGAGCCACGACAGACAAAATACGAATAGCAATAATGATCGCCAACACTCGGAACGGATAGGCACTAGAAAAACGATATAAAAAGAAGGCAAAGTATTATTTTTAATATTCCGAAATTTTCCAAATATAAATAAGTTTAGTAATGAATATATTGAAAAATTTCAAATTTCCTGCTTATGAAAATGGTAGCTTCATATACCGCATGTCCCCGGATTGAGTTAACATCAAGAAAAAAAAAAAACTTTTATTATACGCCAAAACTTCAAAGAAATACGATTTTTTGTTTGTTCTAAAACTAGCGAATCTGAAATTAAAACTTTATTATTCTGACTCTGTAGAAATAAATGTACGTTTTTTCTTGATTTTGGACTAATTATTAATTTTAATTTTACTCGTTTTGACAACTCCGTGAAAGCTTACTGTCGTAAACATTTACAAAATGTGGTCATTGGAGCAGATAATATATTTGATTCGATGTACTGATGGTACCGGTGAGCACTATTATCGTTCTTTTATTGAAAAATTCAATGAGAAATTTCCGAATATTCAAGTTTTGCGTATGGCGGCCCAAAAACTGATCAAAAGTTTTTAATAACTGGATCTGTTGAAAATTTAAAGAAACAAATCGAGTTATGTTTTCGGATGAAGTCTTAAAGGAGAATTGTATATTAAAAACTTTCAAATTAACTATATAATTAATTTTTAAATTTAACTATACTACGACATCATGGACTTTTTCTATCTATCCATCAACAGTATCTTTAAGATGTCATCCGAAAACATAACTCGATTTGTCGCCTCTAATTTATGACTGCAAGTTTAACTATTTTCTTACAATGCAACACAATTTATATATGATTTTTTTCATTAATAATAGATTTGGACTCTGCTGATGATGACCCCCAGGTCGAAACTAGTCCATGTAAATTAAAGACTGAGTTCTTCATTACCTGATTGTGCTAACTACTTTTTCAAACGTACCTAATCAGAATGGAATCTGAAATGGATATAAACACATTTAAAGATTATATTTTTGTTTGTGGCTGGGAGATCACATATCGAGAGACCGCAACTTTGGCCGTAGAATAATGTTTTCTGATGAGAGGAATTTTCTACCAATGGGACAGTTTGCCTAAGATATTGGAGCGATATTAATCCACATTTCAGAATTTTAACAGGTCACCAATATTTTATCAAAGCAAATGTGTGATGTGCGGTTGGTTATCATGGTATAATAGGTCCATACTTTTTGATAACAACGTTAATTAGCACACATATTTAGATATGTAAGAAACGTTCCTTAACGATGGGCTTGATGCTTTACAAATTAATTACAGACGTACAATATTTTTTCAGCAGGATATCCTGCACACTATTCTCGCATTGTTACTAACTGGTTAAACGTTTAATTTGGAGATCAGTGGATTGCAAGAAATGGTGCAGTATTGTGGCCTGCCAGAAGTCCTGATTTAACAATTTTGGATTTTTATTTGTGGGGACGTTTAAATCTAATTGTGTATGGGGATAACCTACCTAATAATGCTGAAGAATTAAAAACATCAATAAGAGACGCATCATTGTCCATCGAAGAAATTCAACTTTCAGCTTCGTTTTAGAGTAGAATTGTGCACAGAATTGGAATCGTGCGCAGAATCTTAAAGCTGTTTCTTTTAGTTGCTGTTTATTAAAATTATGTTCTTCATAAACATTTTTGTTATATTACTTACGAAAACTCATTTGACAAAGTGACATTGTCAAAAAAAGAAACGCCAATGTGATGGGCTTTAAAAAGCGAAAAAAAGAGAAAAATACACCTTTCTTTCCACTGACTCAGAATAATTAAGTTTGAATTACAGATTTGCTGGTTTCAGAACAAGCATAAAATCTTATTCCGTTGAAGTTTTGGCGTAGAATTAAAAAAAAAATGTTCCTCTTGTTAACTCAAATATAACTCATATAAGTTTATATATATATATATATATATATATATATATATATATATATATATATATATATATATATATATATATAAACAAACCGCATTATTTACATATATATTAAACTACCATTTTCTTAAATATTATACAGGGTGTCTCAAAATTTACGCCCGTCCTCTTGGGATTTGATCCAGGGGGCTTATAGAAATTGAAAATTAAGAGTGGACAATTTTCCGTTTGCCCTTTGTTATAGAGTTATTGATAAAAAACAAAAAAAAACTTTTCAACTTCAAACTTTATTAAATGCGAATAATATTAAAAAACAAGATATTGTCCACATCTTTCTTTACAAAATGTGTTCAACCCTCCTACTTCAAGGCAAACATTCACACGATTCATCATGGAAGGACGAACTGAGTGTAGCATATTTTCATCTATTAACGCCCCAGCAGCGTAAAAGTGAGCTACCACATCTTCAAGATTCAGAACAGGTTCGAGGTAAACTTGTTCTTTCAAAAAGCTTAAGAAAAAGTAATCCAGCAGATTCAGATCCGGCGATCTAATTCACCTCTTCCAATTCACCTCCCAAGAAATTTTATATTCAGATTATTTCTCACTTATATTCCATAATGTGCCGGTGTACAATCATATTTATGGTACCTGTCTCGGTAAATGCGGATTCATCATCCCGCAGAACCTTTTCAATGAAATATGGAATATTGTTTACGCTATGAAGCAGCCATCTACAAAAATTTATTTGAAGCTCCCTATCACCGTCATGTAAAACTTGAACTTTTTGGGGCCTAAATGGAAGCAAACTATTTCTCCTTGACAATCTGTGAATTGTATATTTTTGGGCATGAATTTGGGACGATATAATTCGAAGGCTTCCGCCTGAAAAAAATCAAGAATTTGCTGTAATTGATCGATGCTTAGCTTAGATCGAAGTCCTGCCTGATTTTGTCTAGGATTCTAATTACAGAACTTTGTTCTGCCCGTCTAATAGTTTTTGCATCAGGGTTACGACGATTTGGAAACTTCTCTGCATATGCCCTAGCCGCAGCAGTGGCATTGTCATTGCATGCACCTAACGCTTTCAACATATCGACATAATCTCGATTACTGTAGTATCGTTGCTTAATACACAAAATACGAGACACAAAAGCGAAATTCTCATCAATTGAACCTAATTGAATTATGTTATACCACAAATTGTCAAATTTGACAGTTATGTCTCTAGATTTGATAAAATTAATCAATCAAAATCATGTTTTGAGTAGTGGCCGTAGAAAAACGTAATTGTTTACATGTTTATCATTATCTGTATAACAAAGGACAAACGGAAAATTTTCCACTCTTAATTTTCAATTTGTTTAAGCCTACTTGATCGAATCCCAAGAGGACGGGCGTCAATTTTGAGACACCCTGTATATATATTAAATATAAGTACCTACAGTATTTTATTGGAAAATGTTTTCCTGATTTTTGATCAAAAATCTCCGAAATTATAAATTAAGTAGGCCCAAATTAGATAGACTAGCATAGATATATTTCTTATTATTACCTCGGAAACGGCCATATTGAATATTACTTTGGTAACATCTTTAAGTGTGTTTAATCAACTCAAGTATTTTTTTTTCGAAACATTTCCTCATAACTTTTATAATTTATAACATTTTTGACTTGTAAGTTTCAGTTTACTAGGAATAATATCCAAACTTTTCGGATTTTTGAAACTTTCTCAGTAGCAATGTTTCAACACTTAAAACTGCACGACATGTCCATTTAACCAAATCTCTACCTTTAATCTATATTTAATAATAAGAATGATACCCATGGTAGCCTACTCAAATTTTGGGCACCCTGTTAGAATACATCTAGAAATTTAACGTTTGGTTTTTTTCTGGACAACACATAATGCTCAAATTTGCAGAATTATCAATTATATATAATACAATACTGGGAAATTTAAAAAGCAGAATATACCCCAGCTGCAGTTTTGTAAAATTTTAGAGACCCTAGCTTTAAATTTTTCATATATCTAATGTAATTTAGAGAAAAATCACCTTTTACACATAGAAATACATTTTAGTAGCATATAAGAATATTACAAAACATCGATTTGAACCGATACATTATAAGTTGCCGGTTGAAGCTGAAATTTTTAAATGCACGACTCTTAGGAGCAACTTGACCATCAGCATTTTATGATGTCTTCTAAATCTGAATTGAATGTTTGGACGAATCATAAGAAATGAACACATACCCAAAGATAGACAAGCAAAAATAATGAGATATCGGACCAATATTTAAGTGTATCGGCCTATTCAAAGCCATTCCATTTACTGTGAAATGATTCACAAGCATTAGTAGTACGAGTACTAGAAGCATTTTTGACTGCCCATATGTGTGGATGATACGTGGAATGCTCTGATATATACCTATATGTATCTAATAAGTAATCCAAAAATTTGTAGATCCTACGATCCAATTAGGTCGAAGGCGAAAGAATCTCCAATATGTTGAGGTTCTTCAATCATTTAAATATGTCAGTCGAATTTATTTTTATAGAACATATTTAATAACTTACCGAAAAATAAAACTTCAAAACAAATCCCACCCACTTTCCATGTTATGTCTTGTCTTTGTACTCCTTTGTGAGCTCTAGTTGTTGAATTCTTCTCCACCAAGCTTGGGTGATGAGGAAACGACAGCCAATTATTGAAGTATTAGGCCACATTAATAATACAGCATTCTGGATTGCTTTTTGAAAGTCTGCCACAACATTTTGTGGACTCCAACATGTCCTATATTGTTACATTTGTTTCTGATGATTTCAAAACACCTGGTGTAAGTCGTGGTATTTTTATCAGCTAACAAGCAAAATACCAGTGGTATATAATGTCCATTGAAATGTCCAAATATAGTAAATAATTGTACAAAATATTTGGGATAATTATCGAACGTTCCATCAATATACAAGGTTTCACTCTTACACAGCCATACAAAATTATTAATGCAGGAACCTATTAGAGTGTGAGAGTTCTAAGTATTGTGCACCACGTAATTTTTGTTTCTATTGGTCAAAATACACATGTTCTTAACTGCTGCATGTACTTCTTCTTGTTATTTTGGCAATGGCGGGATACGTTCTCTTCAAGCATTGTATATAACTTTTTTCACATTCGTGATATCACTGCACTGGATTTCACTAATTGCAATATTCTGTGACAATACATCGCGCATTTTTTTTGGGATTGGCACTTAATCCTCGACGGCCTTCCGTTTAGCAGCGACCGAAATTATACACTCTTGTTAACACAGGAGGCTTTTACTTTGTGTTACATTACGTACAAATAAATAATGCAATTTTTACTTTATAGGTATCACACTTATTTTAATACGGTGACTATAGTTTCGACCGAACAGTCACTCACTTTCAAACATACAATGACAAAACATTAAAAATAAATTGTGATACCTACAAAGTAAAAATGGTATTATTTATTTATACATGTTTTTGGAATTTCCAAGATGATATTTTATCGTGTTTGTGTTTCAATTTCCACTCAACTGGCGAGCAATAGTCACCGATTGTTCAAATGCCAAACATTTTGGCGCATGACAACGCCATGTTTTTGTGCCACACACAAGATCTCGTTTAAAATTAAACTTATAAATGTTCACAATTAAAAATACTTTCCCTCGGCAACTAATACTTTTAGTTACTTCGAGATTTTCCGACTTTACTGATTTAGTTTTCTTAACGAATTGTATATAATATAATAATAATAAAGAATATTTATTAGCAAAAAACCTTAAATAATTGTTGTGCAATTTTGAGTGTCGATTCTAAAAATGACATCCATTTTGTTCTAGCACCTAAGATTATTTCACAACAAGATAATAAAAGATTAAAAAGTAACATAAAATACAACCTTAATATATTTATGTTTTAATGTTAACACGTGCAAACGTGTAAAACACATGTAAACGTTACGTGTAAACGTAATGTATACCACAAATACATTTTAAAAAAAGTTTTCAAAGTCTTTATAGCAACGATTTTTCTTTCCCTCAAGACTTATCTTCTGCGTTTCGTTTTATAAATGTGTTCAATGTTCGTATTCCATGTTCCTTGCTATCACATTTCCAATATCCTTTCTGCACACAAATTTTCAGGAAAGTATTGGACTGAGGTAACTGTGAAAAATGATAATTGATGTTTTCAGAAAGGAGATAATAATGCAAAATACCATGCTTCTGGATCGTTTAGCGTACTTGCAATAGTTGAATGTTATCACAAGTAATCAGGTAACAATGTATTTTATTACAGTGTAAATATATGATCATAAAATGTAGATGATATGGTATTATTATGGTTTATGGCATGGTATTATTATGAATTATTATGGTATTACCGACGTGATAATTGCAGCAGACTGTCTCAAAGAAGAAAATAATGATGATGACCAGAATTATGTGACGGTAAAGGAGAACGTTTATAATGATAGTTGCACTTAAACGATATTGACATAAAGGACGCTATTTTCAACTACCTCTTTCATTATGACGATACCCCAATGATGACACTAATTATGATGTCAGTAGCATAGTTATAGATCTAGGTATAATAAAGCAAAGATGATTATAGTGCCAGCGAGGAACATCATCATCATTGCTTTATTTATTGTAAACACTTCACTTTCTTCGTCTTCACTATCATCATAATTTATAAAATCTTATGTTTCAGTGACGAGTTCTTATCATGAATATTATCATCACTGCAATAGTCGTAATAAACGAAATATTTACAATAATACACTATCCTACATTACACTAATTATGATATTAGTAGTATTGATTAAGATGTAGTCATAACAAAGGGAAAATGATTATAATGCTACGTATTTTTAAAAACAATCTCTTGATTTAAAAGCATATGATGATAGTAGCACGTAAATCATAATATCAACGTGATAAAGGCCAGATATCCTTTTCCCGGATTTGAACCCGGAACTTGCTACTCCCGACAATTATGAAGATGTAGAATGACGAATTTAGATGACCACTTATGCATTGTTGCAATGACAAACTTGAAGAAGAAAATGAAGCTAATAATTATTATGTAAATAATTTTTTGTAAGCATAATTTTGACCTTAACAATAAATATAATTTGTGTTGTAGTTTCATCCAATTTATAGGACGAAAAAATATTATGTAATACATGAATACATATACCTTAACTAATATTGAACCAACGAAAAACATAAATATTTAATGCGATAATAAAGATTATCCTCATTTAAATTGTTAATCTGATGTAAAACATAGCTAGTCATTCATATTCATAGAGATTACTTCGTAGAATTACATAATCACAAATTGTTGAACTTGGAAACGCCAAATAAATGGTTTGTATTATATTCAAGGTTGGATGACGACCTTTTTTTCATGAATGTGGTAATATACAGAAATATTTTACAGTCAAATTGGAATTCAGCGAGGCAAGTGATAACAGTAGAGATGACGATAAGATACATTTTGAATTTCGGTATAAAAATGTGGTTTCCTGTAGTTAACGTTTAGTAGGAGAAATGAGCAAAACGTGGTTCATCTTCGTGTTACTTTTCGCATCAGGTAAGTTTAAGAATCAAGTTTTACTTACTTCAAATATTGCATCACATATGAATTAAAATAACTACATTCCACACTTTTCCATTTTTGGTCTACACTTTCCCTGGTAATTTTTTCCCTCTTTATCTTAGCTTATGAGTTTTCTAATACTGTCTCTTTTAGTTTATGCCTTCTTTATCTTATAATATCTGGACATTTTATAACTTTTTTATAATCTAGTTACTGCGTCGTTGTAATTCTCAATCTTCTAGTATCTAATTTCTACTTATGAATATGAATTAAAATAACTACATTCCACCTTTTCCTTTTTTTGTTCTACACTTTGTATTTTTTTCCCTCTTTATCTTAGCTTATGAGTTTTCTTCTACTTTTTCTTTTAGTTTCTGCCTTCTTTACCTTATAATATCTGGAAATTTTATACCTTTTTAATAACCTAGTTACTGCTTCGTTGTAATTTTCAATCTTCTATTATATAATTTCAACTTTAAACATATATATCTTATGTTTTTTTTGTAAGTTCTCATATTCTAGCTTCCGACTATTTTTATTTCTTTACTTCTTATCTCGCGACTACTTTCTATGGTATTCTTCAGGACAGGACTAAAGACAATTGGGCAACTTATACACACGGCATATAAAAGAGACGAATACTCTAACCTCGTCTCGAATATCACTTAATGAAACGATACATGTGATCTCTAACACCCCGAATGGGATAGGCAGTCAATGAAGAGGAAGAAGTCTTCTAATAATCGCGGAAGTGTTTAATTTTGTATCTGCAATGTTTCACCTGCTGCATATATCGTGCGCTCAATAATTATATATATAAAAGAACCCCTTGAGATTTTGGAAGTATGTCTGCTAGGGTACAAGACGACTGTTAAAATCTGGTGGCAGTAATTCATGTTAGGCCTGTATATTGTAAGGATGCATACCCAAGTTCATCTTATTTTTTTTTGTGGCTGGTTTCATAACACTGACCCTGCAGTCATAGCTGTCCCTAATCTAAATAATTATTAATAGCACGGTACTTTCTGCCCAGATAATTTTATTTTTTAATGTTCTTCTCTTTTATATATTTTGTTTGACAAATATGACTAAATATGACTGACTATAAGTAGATACTAAGCGGAAAGAAGTTTAAAAAATATTGAATGTACGCACTTATTATTATTATATTAATATTTTTTAGTGTATTCTGACGATGATGCGCCGAAATTCATCCTGACGACAGGCGTTGTAGAAGATAACATAGAGCTGACTACTGATAACCTTCACCTAGTGAACCCCAGTTTACCTACAATCTTCTTAGTACACGGATATATTGAATCCGGTTCTGTACTATATTTTCAAACTATTCCTAAAGAGTTCAAGAAGAAAGGACCATGCAACGTCATTAACGTGGACTGGGGATCTTGGGCGTGGTCATTGTACTTTACGCAGGCCAGCCAGCGTGTAAAGCCAGTCGGTAAGCTAAGTCACAAAAGCTAATTGAGCATTCAACTTAAGTCAATTTACTCTTAATTTATAAACATATAAATAAATATTCACGTAAATAACCCATAAAAAATGAATATCGTTTATTTGTTTATATTCTTGGGAGATACCTTTTAAATTTCATTTGGAGTTAGTTTGTTCTATTGCCTTATCATTAAGTGCATTTATGTTATTTAGTGTTAAACGCATCTACAATAATTTGTTTATTTTACGTATTTTTTTACCTTTTATAGGTTCCTGTTGTTTACCAGCAGTACAAATATAGATTCCTATTGTGCTACTCTTATTTGCCACATTATGACTGCCGATTCAGTTTTTTAAAGCCAGTTTACAATTTCAGGAATACTCGTCGGAGGATTGATCGTAGAGTTATACACTAACCATGGTTTACTACTCGAAAACGTGCATATTGTAGGCCACTCTCTCGGTTCTCATGTAGCTGGTCATGCTGGTAAAGAGGTGAAGAAACGGCTGGATGGTAAGAAGATTGGCAGGATATCAGGGCTCGACCCTGCAGGACCGAACTTCGACATACCATTCTGGGATAACGACGATACTAGGCTGTCTAGCGGGGATGCTGTCATGGTTGATAATGTATACACTAACAGGGGATTGTTCGGAACGGTCAACGAGCTCGGAACCGTCAACATTTACGCCAACAGCGGAAACTTCCAACCAGGATGTTTGCTAGGACTTGACAATGATGACAATACAATGAGTAAGCTTCTGGTTGTTTGGGAGAGTTCTTGTAAACTAAGTTGAGTTTCAGTTGGCATATGCAGCCATCAGAGGAGCGTGTCGTACTTCTTGGAGTCCATAAACTCAGTGAAATTCAAGGTTCGGACTTGCTACTCCTTGAACTTACTACTAGAAAGGGTCCCGTACTGGTGCTGGGACACTGATGTGGTATTTGGAGAAAATATTGCACCAGGCACAACGGGGAGGTATTTCTTCGATACAAATAGTCAGCCGCCTTATGCCAAGGGTTAGTAGAAATACCTAATCACTGTTTTATTTTGTAATATAATAAATAAAACACATTTTTTTTAATAACCAAAAGCTTTACCTAACCTAACCTAAGCCAATAAAAATCAGCATACATTTTCAGTATTTTTATTATGTTTTAATCTACATATATATCAAATTCGGAGCCCAGAGACGACAAGAATGAAAAGTAATAAATGGAAGATATAAGAATAATGACAAGAGGTACATGTAAATCACAATGATGCAGGAGGGTTATAAGAGTTTAGATATCTCTAAAGAGTTTGACGAGAGGAGATAAAGCAAGTATTGAAAGAATGCAGCAGAGTGAGGATAATAGACAAAAAGTAATAAAATAAAAATAATAGTGTAAATATGAATATAAATAGGTGATACATATGAAGAAAAAAAACATGAAATATATAGTGCAATTATACACGGTGTCACAAAACAAACTTTACACGCTTTGCCGGTGATAGTAGAGAACAAAACAAGAAACAAATTCTAATAAACCCAGGTCCAACACTGAATTATTTTCGAAATATGGTCTAACTTAACATTTACTAGTCAAAAAATTAAAACTAACCAAATAGAACTTATAACGCATTTAAGGTATTTAAATTTATCGCAAATATTGTTCAAACTATCCATGATGGTGTTGAACAATTATTGACAGCAAAATTTCATTGTCCCTTTTTTCAACTCAACTTGATTTCTCTTGAGAAAATGAACATATATTGATGCAAAACTGTTAGACAAGATATGAAACAACATAATCACAAGCCATTTTCAACATTAAATACTATATTTTGTGACATTGATATTTCCACATAATCTCATTAATATCCTGTTTACAGTTGAAGTTTCGCTTAGTTGAAAGTTCGTAACACAAGATAAAAGCCACTAAAGTTACTAGATTTGGTTACTTACAATTAAATAAATCCACCTATATAAATAATTCATAGTTTTATTAGTTTTTTTTATTTGAGTTTGTAACAATCATTTCACATGGGCTAGTTATTCTTCAAGTTCTAGTAGTTCTAATAGTCCACTAGTTAACTTCAAATGATACAAATTATAATTTTGAAATTTAATTATTTATTCGAAAATTGTCTTCATCCAAGTTACAGATAATCTAAAGCGGCACATGTTTTGTAGGAACAACATTTTATACAATTCACGGACAAAATTAATGTGATTTTTTAATCATTTTTGCCTACAATTATTAATAAATTTGTACCTTAAAAGGGCCAATGACAATCTTATAAATTTTGTAGAAATGGCATATTTCTTCATCTGACAGATTTATTTTTGTTTGGCTTTTTATATGGTATCATTGATTATAATACCCTTAGGGTAACAAGGGTATTATAATCAATGATGGTACATATATGTTCCATATCAAATAATTTCCTTTCTAGTAAACTTCAAATTAAACAAATTATAATTTTAAAATTTAAAATATGATTTGATTAAACATTTACTAGTCAGAAAATAAAAACTAACCAAATAGAACTTATAACGCATTTAGGGTATTAAAACTTATTGCTAATATTTTTCAAACTATCCTTCATGGTGTTGAATATACAGTTGCACTCGCCTTCGAAGAGATGCACGCACTGGATTGAAAACGCCTTGATTATTTAATTGTTGACTGGCATCTACATTTATCTGCCAAAGTTCTTCCTCTGTATTTACTTCTGCCATGTAAACATGATCTTCTAAGTACGCCCAAATAAAAAATTAAGAAGATTCAGGTCTTCCCGACCTATCCATCTATTTCCGAAACGTTGATTTAAACACCCTGTATAAGAGTTGCAGCAAAAGTAGTCAAACAAATTCAGTAAGTTATGAATATAACCTGGAAGAACATGACGGAAGATAATAGAGGGACGTGTGAAGAGTAGTAGATTATACCAATTTGACTATATGTAGGAAAAAAATGATAGTTGACTTACAGCAAAAGATAATAAAGGTGAGAAAAAAAATCATCAGATGGAATTACCATCAGAGAGAAGATAAAATTCTGTAATTCTGAAATGTACAAATTCAGTTTCTTGTGTCTCGTCAGAACTCATCTCCAAAAATAAAAATAAATCAAGAGATACAAGAAACTGAATTTGTGTGGAACCATTCGACTTATTATAGCTTTATTTTCTCTAAAATTACTCTTTCCCTTAGAGAAGATGCAACAAATTGTAAGATACCAAAGAAAAATAGAGCATGTAGACTAAACTTCATCTTATATAAGGATGCACCAGAGTATTACACTGGAGGAAAGCAAAATAGAGATAACTAAATATAATAAAAGTTAAAATAAAAAAGGTACTAGAATTATATTTTAAGCTAATAATTGTTATGACATATCACAGATAAACTTGAAATATGCTGACCGTATATTTGTTAAACAGATTCAGAATTATAAATTACGCCCCCCTACAACATTGTCCATTTGGTTTTTTTCCTTGGATTAATTTAACGTTATTCTTGTATTTTTATGTGGTAATTATCAATGCGACATTAGTTTTTGTACAACAGCTCCAGTGTTTGAAATATTATGAAAATACTTCTGCTTAACCAAACTTGATATTTGCCATACATTTTCCTAATTTTACAGTTTTTTTTTACATTTGTCTTCTATATTTGTTCATTCGCTGAATTTGAATACCAATACTTTTAAATGTTGAGTAAATGTTGTGGGGGAACATTTTAAAATCACAAATTTTGTTTTTTTCCTTGGATTTATTTAAAGTTATTCTTGTATTTTTATGTGCTACTTGTCAATGCGACATTAGTTTTTGTACAACAGCTCCAGTTTTTGAAATATTTTGAAAATACTACTGCTTAACCAAACTTGATATTTGCCATAAATTTTCCTAATTTTACAGTTTTTTTTTACATTTGTCTTCTACATTTGGTTATTCACTGAATATGAATACCACTACTTTTAAATGTTGAGTAAATGTTGTAGAGGAACATTTTAAAATTACAAATTGAAAATTTGTGAATTTTTTTATTTTGTGATCCGAAATTTTCTAAGAAATACTTAGTCGGACAACTTTCTTTACTTAGTCGAGAGTACGCTGACTAATTCGAAAAATGTACAATTATACTTCATTATTTGCATACATATACAGGGTGGTCACTATTACGACGCCCCCCCCCCCCATTAGGATCTAATAAACGGAAATATATTCAGAGTTATTCAAAAGGGAGAAAAGTTTCTTATTTTCATGCCTTTTGATATTCTGAAAAAAAATCCGGGTTATTTTGCACAGTTCCTGAAATATCGCTGAAAAACTGTAAAACTTCACTTTCTGTTTCCTTTTATAACTTTTTTACTCTTGAAGGAAATTTTACGAAAGTTGGCCGGAATATTGGGTTGAAATAACATTCATAAGAGCGAAAAATTCCGATTTCAACCATGTTTAACACTTGGGTAATCTGACATTATTTACCACCAAAATACGATAATTTAAAAATTTGTAGCACAAATCAAACTGTTGTAGACTGTTGTAAATCGAAGTACAAACAAAACAACAACAACAACAACAAAAACAGTACAAACTCAGTTGCCATGTAAATCAAGTTGCCATGAAATAACAAATTACCATTTTGACATTTCTCCATACAAAGAAAATATACTCGGAAGTTATTTTCTTTGTAATTTTTGTATTTTATTGTGTATAAAGTGCAAAAAAGGAGATAATATCGTTGATTAGTAAAAATTGCAAGATATTATCCTCAACATGAAAAAAAATTGACATGTACAATCTCTATGTAAGGAATTACAGAAATGTGACAGTCACATCTAGAATTTATGTGAATTGTATCCCGAAAGAAGACAGCCAACAACTTTTCGGCGCTTGCGAAATCGTATAAAATGTCAGATTAGCCATGTGTTACACATCGTTGAAAGCGGAAATTTTCGCTTTTTTTAATGCTATTAAAATCCAATATGGCGGTAATAAGAATATCAAAAGTTGACTATGAAAATTTGGGCATCTGGTTAGCGCAGAAAATGTTTGGCACTGTCATCAAAAAGCTCACGTCGAAAAATGTAAGACTATCAAGTTTCGTAAAATTTCCTTCAAAAATTAAAAAGTAATCAAAGGAAAAGGAAAGTGCACTTTTTCGGTTTTTCAGCGATATTTCAGGAACTGTGCAAGATATCCTGGATTTCTTTTCAGAATATTAAAAGGCATGAAAATAAGAAACTTTTCTCCCATTTGACCAACTCTGTATATATTTCCGTTTAATAGATCCTAATGGTGGGCGTCGTAAAAGTGACCACCCTGTATACATGAAAGAATCCACCAAGTATACAAAGAGATCAACTTCAAGCCATGCATTCGAGAAAATCCTACAAAAGAAGGTATTGTAGTGATTTTGAATGATATTTAAAAAAAACTGTGCTTAAAAATTGCTTTTATATAAATAAAAAGTGTTATTGTATTATTTCAAAAAGTAGTGCTAGAAGAAAACCAATATTACTTTTATAATTAACACTTTAGATGTACTTAGAAACAGTTACATTTTAGGAAAAAAAAAAAATGTTGACCAGTGTGATATATTTCTCGTTCTTCTAAACTAAAACATTTAATTATTCTGTCATATCAATAATTATTTATAATTTGTGTCAAAATTTTATTGAGACAGTCAAAATTTCCATTATTTCATTAAAACTTAAACTATTATACCACCAAATATGCATTCATGACTCAAAATTTCAATGATTATTGTAATAATATCAATTAGTTCTTACAAATTTTCAGCTCTAATAAAACTTTTTTTGCCAAAATTGTTACTGGTCAATACTCGTCAGTACCGAGAATGATTAGCTTGGCTAACTCTGTTGGAATCGACTTTTTCGACACATTTCTTTCTAAACTTAAGGCACATTTAAAGCTTAGATAAACTGTATGTTGTGTTGTATTGGCAGGGCCTTGATGTTAACAAACAAATAAACAAATAAAAAAACTTCACTTCTGTCAATAATTTAATTACCTACGTCTGTAAAAAATATGAATTTTTCCATCAAATTTGTATCATATTTGTGAAAACTTTAATGAGAACTGTCGAAATTTCAAAATGTCTAAACGTCAACAAATATTTGATTATTTTTGTCAAAACTTCAAATATTTTTGCAAATAGTTCAATCATTCTGTCAAAAATTCAATGACTATCAAAATTTGAAAGATTTCTATCTAAATTTTTATTTATTATACATACTACCAAATGTGCTTTGGTAATAAAATTTCAAAGATTATTGAGAAAGCAGCAATTATTTCTTACGAATTTTCAGCTACTATTAAAATTTCAACAATTATTGTCCCACTGGCAATTATTTCAACAAAACTTCAATTATACTGTTGAATTTGTATTTATATTACATATTACATTGTTTATATACAGGGTGTCTCTAAATTGTGTGGAAATGGCTTTACCATAGATTACTGGGATAAAAAAATGACGATTTAACAAAACATATCTATATACAAGTGCGTTTGGTTTAGCGAGAATTCAGCTTCAAAGTCAATTTAAAAAAAACAAAATTTGCTTATAAAAAGAGAACGTTTACATTGATTTGGATGTTGTTTGGTATGACACTTTATACGAGTATAACTCATATTTTGACATATTATTGTTATTATCAGTAGACCGGTTGTGTATAAAACAAGTGAAGCCAACATTAATATACTCATATTTTTTAATTACAAAAGCAAATAAATTAAAAAAAAGTTAAATCGGACGCAGGCATTCATTATTAAGTTTTTTTGTATCTTTATAGTTTTTGATATCTGTTACAGTTTCGACACAAAAAAATAAAATATGAGTGATTGCGCTTAATAATGCCATATGTTTTATGTTTCATTTGGAGTAGTGTGTATAGTGCGAATTTGCAAGAGCTTATATATTCCACTCTTGTAATTTATTTGAATAATGCTATAAATATTATTGATTGATTAGGAGAAGATTTCCGATTGTATTTATGATCAATTTTCTGGCGATTTGCGAATGCGGCGTCGACCGTGAAATTCCTTCCGAAATTACGTTGAAATATTAAAAATTCCTGCAGATTGAGATGCCGATAAATATTCATCATCCGGCCCTGGGCGTCCGGAAGAATGCCCGGAAATTTAACTCGGCACGAATCGAAGCCTCCACTCAACCCGAATTATTGAACGAGTGCCCCGATTTCTAATTGAAATTATGAATTCTAACGCATCCAAATATTTGCACTTCAGGCGAATAAATTGCCCGAGTGACCGCAATCGTCGCCCCCGCGCTGATTACTATTTTAATTTTTAATTAAAACTTCAATATTCCCGGCACCTCTGCCGGCATGCAACTACATTTAGTTTAGTTATCGCATAATTAGCAGGCGCGAAAAATTATACACATTATGTGGCAATTAGTACGTGCAGAGGCGACCTACTTTCGCGCCCCTTTCATTAATGCTGCGCCAGAGGTTGACAATAATTCGGGGCGATGTTTCGGGATCAGGAATCCTCATTCTGGATGTCCGTCAAACGCCAGTCCGTATACTCCGGACTCCCCGGAGCCAAGAAAGCGAAAGTTCCGGGCCCCCGGATTTAATTTGACGCGGAAATAACTCGCATAGTTTAAAAACAAATAAATCACCGGCTTTATCGTTGGAGCGGAATCAATTTGCAGTTGATGACATGAGAGAAAAGGAGATGCGGAGGAAGCTTATTTTTTTGCTTTAAAATAAGGGAACAAGTGAATGTAACTTTTGCGAAATTGCTTTTAGGAATACTTTTTATATTTCTCTCCCAATTAGATAAGACAAAAAATAAACCGAATTTTCACAACAATGTAAATACTTAATATTCAGTATGTCCCTGGATTGAGTTTACAAGAGGGATATTTTTTTATTTTTACATTTATGTAAAAATGTTATGGGAAATTAATTCCTGCTTGGTCTGTAAGTACCAGTTCAGTTATTGGAACTTTGATTTATTTATACAGGGTGTTGGCAAAATCAAAATTTTTAAATCTTATTTTGACACTTATTTATTTACTATTTGCCAAAGGAATTTAAAATTACATTTAAAACAAAATTATATTGTTTGTACATGCAATTAACAAGTACTGTGTACATAGTACTTGCAACAAACAAGTACTCTGTACATAGTGTTCAATGGTTAAGTGTGGTACTTACAATAAACAAGTACTGTAGAAAATTATATTGTTCGGACTTCCAATAAAAAAGTACTGTAGAAAATTGTATTGCTTGTGGTTGCAATTAACAAGTACTGTAAAAAATTCTATTGTGTGTACTTGCAACCAACAAATACTGTGTACATTGTACTTGCAACAAATAGACTTAATAGACTATTAGACAAAGAGACTAATAGACTTTAATAGACTGCTCTAAATCAGTATTCTGATAACTCAATATACAAATTTTGATTAGTGAACTAGTAGTAGTTCCGACGAGTCAATATACAAATTTTGATTAGTGAACTAATACCGAACATTAATTTATATATTTATGATTCATATTTTAGTGAGTAGTAGAATGAGTACAGAAGTACACATTACATATTACTTAATAAAATATGCGGACTGATCACCAGGATCACCTAAAATTGCAGCACTTCCAGAATATTCTGAAAAATGTTGCATGTAGGTACTGTATTTGAATGGAGAGATTGATTTACAACACGATGGATATATTTCATTGAAGAACATGAAATGTTTGTAATTCCAATTACCGTTGATGTAAATAAAGCTGCCCAATTCACTGATGCCGTTATCTTTTTATTTTATACATGAGTGATCTCGCCTGGAGCCCTATTTTACTCATGTTTTTGGGTACAGTAATCGCAAAGTCTGATGTCAGTACGGCGAGAACGATATTTCTTTACCAATAAGCTCTGTTATTATCGGACTCCGCACGGTTGGTAAACGTATTTTTTCAGACATAATTGGAAGTTTTAAGAAATAGCGAATTTCGATCATATAGGATCCTTCGCATATACAGCCATAATGAACGTATTTCAGACTTTTTACACGAGAAAAACGCAATTTTTTTTAAATGCGCGCGCTTTCGTCGCATATAAATTTTAAACAATCGGAATAGGTTTAAAGCTGACATGCTTATCCCGAGCACATATATTTTCAGGAGAATAAATTTACATTTTATGGCAAAGGTAGGTACAGCCACGGACTCTAAGAATGACGCGTCTGACTGTCCGATCAGTCTTCTATCCTTGTCTACCGGGCCCCTGCCGTGGGGTACCAGACACGACTGGCAGACTGATCGAACGGACGGACGCGTCATTCTTAGAGTCCGTGGCTGTACCTACCTTTGCCATAAAATGTAAATTTATTCTCCTGAAAATATATGTGCTCGGGATAAGCATGTCAGCTTTAAACCTATTCCGATTGTTTAAAATTTATATGCGACGAAAGCGCGCGCATTTAAAAAAAAAATGCGGCCAAAATACACAATTTATTATAAATCTGAAGTTTTTGTTATGGTACAATAACATGGGGGCAGTACTAGCCTCTTCCAATTTATACGATCGGAGAAAGGACATATGTTTACCAAATATGCGGCGGCCGACAATGACAGAGCTAATCGGAAAAGGCAGATCCTTCTCATCGCACTGACATTAGATTTTGCGATTACAGTACCCAGAGAGAGAATTTCATTGTTCGTACATGCAAAAAACAAGTACTATAGATAATTATATTGTTAGTACTTGCAATAAACAAGTACTGTAGAAAATATTATTGTTTGTACTTGCATTGAACAAGTACTGTAGAAAATATTATGGTTCGTACTTGCAACAAACAAGTACTGTGTACATTGTACTTGCAACAAACAAGTACACTGTACATAGTGTTCTATGGTTAAGTGTGGTACTTGCAATGAACAAGTACTATAGAAAATTATATTGTTTGTACTTGCAATGAACAAGTACTATAGAAAATTATATTGTTTGTACTTGCAATAAACAAGTATTGTAGAAGATTATAATGTGTGTACTTGCAACAAACAAGTACTGTGTACATTGTACTTGTAACAAACAAGTACTCTGTACATTGTGTTCAAAAGTTAAGTGTGTAGCTTATGCACTTTAATAGTTTTGGCGCATGTATTAAGAGAAAACAATATTGTTTGTACTTGCAATAAACAAGTACTGTAGAAAATTCTATTGTGTGTACTTGCAACAAACAAGTACTGTGTACTTGTACTTGCAACAAACAAGTACTCTGTACTTGCAACAAACAAGTACTCTGTACATAGTGTTCAATAGTTAAGTGTGCAGCTTATGCACTTAATGGTATTGGCGCATGTATTAAGAGAAAACAATATTGTTTGTACTTATCATAAACAAGTACTGTAGAACATTATATTGTTTGTACTTGCAATAAACAAGTACTGTAGAAAATTATGTTGTGTGTACTTGCAACAAACAAGTACTATAGAAAATTCTATTGTGTGTACTTGCAACAAACAAGTACTATGTACATTGTACTTGCAACAAACAAGTACTCTGTACATAGTGTTCAATGGTTAAGTGCGCAGCTTATGCACTTTAATGGTATTTTCGCATGTATTAAGAGAAAACAATATTGTTTGTACTTGCAATAAACAAGTGCTGTAGAAAATTCTATTGTGTATACTTACAACAAACAAGTACTGTGTACATTGTACTTGTAACAAACAAGTACTCTGTACATAGTGTTCAATGGTTAAGTGTGCCGCTTATGCACTTTAATGGTGTTGACGCATGTATTAAGAGAAAACTTGCGAAACCTACGACTACAATAAGGCGCATTAACGAGGAATCAAACCCTAATCGTTTATAGTGCATCTCCCAGAGTAAGAAATAGCGTCGACAGTACACAAATACATAAATAGCGCACCTGAAAAAAAACCCTACTTACTTAAGCGATGCACTTTTACTAATACTAAAAAGAAGGGAAGGAAGATCGCGGTATAAGGGTGGGTGTATATGCAACAAACAAGTACTGTATACATAGCAAGTACTGGCAACAAGCAAGTACTGTATACATAGTAGGTACTGGCAACAAGCAAGTACTGTATACATTGTATGTACTGGCAACAAGCAAGTACTGTATACATAGTAGGTACGTGCAACATGCAAGTACTGTATACATATTATGTACTGGCAAGAAGCAGGTAATGTATACATGGTAGGTACGTGCAACAAACGAGTACTGTATACATAGTATGTACTGGCAACAAGCAAGTACTGTATACATGGTAGGTACGTGCAACAAGCAAGTACTGTATACATAGTATGTAATGGCAACAAGCAAGTACTGTATACATAATAGGTACGTGCAACAAGCAAGTACTGTATACATAGTATGTACTTGCAACAAACAAGTACTGTATACATAGTGGGTACTGGCAACAAGCAAGTACTGTATACATTGTATGTACTTGCAACAAAAAGTACTGTATACATAGTTGGTACTGGCAACAAGCAAGTACTGTATACATAGTATGTACTTGCAACAAACAAGTACTATATACATAGTAGGTACTGGCAACAAGCAAGTACTGTATACAAAATTTGTACTCGCAACAAGCTAGTACAGTAGGCGCAGTTCGTTGCATGGGCGCAAGGAGGAACCCGAACAGCAGAGGAAGTGCAGAAAAATTGTACTCACTTTGAGACCTTGACCTTGAAACCTTGAGACCTTGAAATTAACTTTTAAAGTTGTATTGGCGAAGATCCAGAAACCTGCAACTTCAAACTCCGAAAACATATCGGAGTTGGGAGTTTGACGGTGTAGCGCGGGTGAGGAAAGCACGAAACAAACGCAACAATCCTCAGGCTCAACCATACCCGAACTTTCGGCACTACGCACTGGCTTTAAACGGACATTTATCGTCAGAAGGTAATCTGAACTGCTCAAGATACTTTCACTAATTATTTATTGAAGACAAGACAATGAAAACACTAAAAAGTATACGATTGACTTGGGAAGGTAATTCCAAAGTATAATCGCGAATTTAACACTTGCTGGAAGAAATTATAAATTAGTTAATAAAAAAAACTACCGCCAGACTTGAACCAAACCAAGGTTGGCCCAGAAGTGGCGACAAATGCAAAATTAGGATGAAACTCAAAAATAAGATCATCTCGCATGATTCACCTTGGGAAATTCTAGTTGCCCTGAAATAATGACGGGAAAATTTAAATTCATTGCACGTAACATTTTTGGTGAATTTAAGGGGTTAGAATAAAAAGTGTAATGTTTTAAATTTATGATACAAGTGCGTTTTGCAGAAAGTGAGACTTATTTATGGGAATAAAGAGGATCCCAGTGGTTTTCAATAAATGCACCATTTTGACACTAAATTTACGGGGTTGGAATTTTTTTTCCAACACCCTGTATAAATAAATCAAAGTTTCAGTAACTGAACTGGTAGTTTCAGACCAAGCAGGAATTATAATTCCTATAACATTTTTACTTGAAAGTAAAAATTTAAAACAAAATCCCTTTTGTAAACTTAATCCGGGGACATACTGTGTATTATATTACATAGTTAACAATATCATTTGGTATAGGAATGGTACCAGAAGCAAAGACCCTCCTTATATTGCTAAGCTTATACCATCGCTCGGTATCGGAATGGTACCAAAAGAAAATGCGCTCGGTATATTACATAGTTAATATGTACCATCATTCAGTATCGGAATGGTATCAAAAGAAAATACGCCCTGCATATTACGTGGCTTATAAGTATTAGCATTTGATATCAGATGGTGGCGCAAGAAGCTGCGCGAGCAACCACTAACCTGCTGAGCCCGTTCAGCTTGCCTTGACGCTCGAAGATGAATCGCGCAAGAAGTCAAATTGTCCAGGGGTTTTTTGCGGCACCAACACACATCGAGATGCATCTGCACGAACGTTCTTCCGCTGGCACACGAACACTTATTTATGCAAACAGCCCGGATTAAGAATTTCCCGGTTTTCCGGCAAGGAGAAGTCCGATTTTCGCGGTATTTTGGCAAACTGCGTCCAATCAAGCGGGAAAAGTGACCGCCAAATTACGCGAAAATCTGGCGGTTTTCGCCGGGGGTGGATATGAAAATCTGGGAGGCCGCAATTAAGCGTACGCCAACCTCGAGATTACTGAAGTTACTGATGGTCTCTGCGGGTGTCCAGAGGAAAGACGAGGGTCTTCAATTTGTGCCATCCGACTTGACCTCGGCCAATTCTGCACCTGATACGAACAATTTTGGGAACAATAATTACATTGGAAATAATAAATTTCAATTCACCCATAATTTAAACCTTAACTGTGGGGTTGTTAATTACCAGAATGATGCCAAATTTGATATTTAAGCTCAAAAATGTATGGGAAACAATGCTATAGCCTTAGTTTTGGTGCAACCACCCGCACAAAGGGGTAGCATCCCCTAGGACGTATTATTTATTTGCGCTCTTATTTATTAACATAGAGACCGAATTTGGTACCAATACAACATGATATCTTAGAAATTACGTGATAACTACACCTTGCTGCACCGCATCCCCTGAACACCCCCTCACACTATTATATCACCCCACATGTATTTGTTATTATTCATCTTATTTGTGCACGCAGGAACTTGTAATTTCGGGTAGCAGCCCCGACCAATACACATTTAATATTTCTAAACCCACATGTAAGCCAAAACATCCCCTAATAACGTTTTCATCCTTCTGACGTTATAAATATAACTTTATTTAATAATTCCGTCGTTTTTGCATTACGAAACCCAAAATTTCGTCCAGCACCCCACTTGGGCCACATTACATAATACAGTGCTCACATTAAGTCAAAAACACCCCTAATAACGTATTCACCCTTCTGATGTTATAACATTATTAATGTATTCCTTTATTTTTGCATTACCAGACTCAAAATTTGATCCAGCAACTCCACCTGAGCTATATGGCATAATTATATGCTCACATTAGGTCCAGAGCAACCCCTAAAACCGTTATCAGGTCCTTGCCACCCCGCAAATAACTAATATCGTTATTATGAAAGCTAGGAACTCCAAATTTTTGCTAGCATCCCCACTCGACACATCTTAAAAGTTCCTGTATGTACATCAATTCAAAATCCTCCCCTTATAGTGTTTTCAGCCCTGTGACGTTACGACTACGTGTTTTGGCGCCCTTATTTGTGCAAAAAAAGCTTTAAATGTGGCTAGTACGTGGCTCAAAATTTGAACCAGCAACCCGACCTGAGCTATATGGCATAATTACATGCTCACATTAGGTCCAGAGCAACCCCAAAAACCGTCAAGTTGTCTAGTCCTTGCCACCCCGCGAATAACTAATATCGTTATTATAAAAGCTAGGAACACCAAATTTGGGCTAGCATCCCCAATCGACACATCTTAAAAGTTCCTGTACGTACATTCATTCAAAATCAACCCCGTATAGTGTTTTCATCCCTGTGACGTCACGACTACGTGTTTTGGCGCCTTTATTTGTGCAAAAATAGGCTTTAAATGTGGCTAGTACGTGGATCAAAATAAGTTTTACATGTAAAAACTGAGGTTTGTATATCGAATGCTGCTTGTTTTTTATTGTCATTTTGATATCAACTATATCTGTCAATATTTCAATAATTTCCATCAACGTTACAATTACTTTGTCATATTTTAAAGATAAACTATTACATTTTCAAATGTTCTATGATAAGTCAACTATATCTGTCAAATTTTAATGAATTGTGCCAAGATTTCATTTATATATAAACAATCTTTATTAGGCTATCGACCCCAGGGGGATTTCATTTATTATATCGTATTTTAATGATTACTGCTGAATTGTAATCCTGAATTGTCAATTGTGAATCATTTGCACTAAAATTTCAATTATTCATTTCAAAATGTCCATTATTATTATTACTGTCGAATATTTCCTTCTGTCAGAATTTAATTATTCTATCATGTTTCAATGATAACTCTTAAACTGCCAATGGTTTCTGTCACAATTTGGATTATTTGTACTGAAATAATGTCAAATTTTCAAATATTCTGTGGAAATATCGACTCTATCTGCCAAAATTGCCATTGTGCTTGTAAAATGTTAAATGATGACTGTCAATTATCACAAATACAAACAATATCAGTTTTGTATATAAAATTCTGATCGTTTTCTATTGCTATGGCTAATTAGCTTATCAAAGTTATAGCAGTATTTCAAATTTGAAAAAATGTACTATGTAAAAATGTAACTATTTTTGAGTATTTGTGCTGCATTTAAAGGGGACAACAATAGTTGCAATACAGGATAGGCCATTTTAATCCTTGCTCCCAAATCACTCCGAAGCAGGGTTGGTGTGATTTAAATCAATTATTTTAAATCATGATTTAAATTAACTGATATTTTAAAAACAATCATTGATTTAAATTTCACCCTTTTTAATCCTTCATTTAGTAATTTAAGTTTACATAACATTACTCATTAATCCATCTTTCATCAGATTGTAGTAGTTATAGTAAAATACAATTAAGTGTTTTGCATATTAAAATATATATATATACAGGGTGAGTCAATAGGACGGGCAGGTTAGATTACACCTACACCGTTAATGATATCGAACCAAAATACACTGCAAATGGGAGACCAACGTGCAGTTTGTCAAATTATTTTGCCATATACAGGGTGTTCCATTTTTGTAGGGCAGCCTTCGACCTAGTTTTTTTAAATGGCACCCCCTGTATAAATTTACATATTTGAATTTGCCCTTTTTTTGGGTTTTATAAATCCGTTTAGTTTTTGCAATTCGCTTTAACCGTTCAGAAGTTGTTCACATTTTTCAAAAAATTAATGCGTTTGCAGGCACTTATTAAAAAAATCGCAGGGCACTTGGTTTCAGAGATATTAAGTTGGGACTTTGTCATCGCTTCAGTGAATTTACATATGTTTTTACTATTTCTTGTATGAGTTGCTTGCTGAATTTTCGTCTATAATTGATTATCTAGGCGCTATTTTCAATTGACGTTGTTATCATTGTATTGCCTTCTCCCTTATTAATGGTGTTATTTTTAAATTGTTTTGGGTATTCTTCTGTTGAGTGATTAAATGTATAATTTTTCGTTTTGAGTCTAAAATTTTCCTGTTGCAGCTGGATTATTTTTCCTGTAAGTAGTGAATTATTTATAGTTAGTTGCTCGTTTAGTTGTTTTAGATCGTTATATGCTTTGAGTGGGAAATCAAACTCTTCTATTTCTGTGGACTTCTGCATTCCGCTATTATTAGTTTTATAAGGGATTTTATTTATACCGTTCTAAATAACACAAATAATTAATTAATTCTAATTAGCAAATAATTATAATCATAACTTATGTACATTGATCATAATTGAAGGGTTAACATACAAAAAACTGGGTTAAATTACATTAATATAAAACTACATAACATGATACTTTCATTGTGATATTACAGGATTTAGAGTTGTACTTTATAGCGTAACTTTCTAGCTAATTATAATAAAACCCAACCGCAAATTGAAATATTTCATCGCCAGAAACTAGCAATTCCAGTTTTAAGTATTCTCTTAGAAATGAGGCCTGATATCAGGATAGTAGCTCGCTACTATTAACCACAAAACCAAAGCACACATTTCGAGAACACCTGCGACATCATTCATTTTACTATCACTAAAACGGAGCATTGGCGAATTTTTATAATTCACTTGGGAACTGAACCGGATGTTCCGCATCTGTAAGTTTTACATAAAAACCAGAATTATTTTCTGCAGATAACAGCTGAAATTCATTTCTTACCTTTAGTAACAGAAAAATTTAATTAATTTCAATGCCTTCATTATAATTTCATAATAAGGTGTTTTCTTCGTTAGAAGTATGAGGTAAATATTTTATGTTGCACTAATGAAGATACAAGAGCGGTAATAATAAAGTATTTCCATCTCTGTAAAAGACAATTCCGTGGGGGGAGAATGAGGGACAAAAGTTTCAAACGCGAAGTAAATATTAGTTGACGTAGACGATTAAGAAAAAATTAATAAGTTTCGTAGAGGAGGTAAATAATTAATATTGATAGAAGTCATTGTATTAAATCACATTACATTTGAAAAAAGAAACAACAATTCGTGCTTAGATATACAAAATTGGTTATGGTTTAATTAGGTTTAAGGTTTTAAGAAATTCCTTCATATAGTAAGTACCTTTATTTAAAAGGTGATAAATATTAAATTCAATATAAAATTATTTTGATAACTTTGAGATATTTACTTTATCCATATTTTATTTTCGAAAAAGCTTTCATTTTTATTGTTATTATTATTAGGCAATCATTTTTATTGTTATGGTTATCGTAACTACTTCTGATTTATTATGGTTTTGTTATAAAAGTTTAGAACATTTAGACCAGTGTAATTGCCCTACTTTGCGTACCTATTGCGAGTACAGTTTTATTTGCTTGCATTTACTGTTTTATGGATATATCGATACATATCATGTAATACCTATATTATACTGTATACATATTCTGATTTCCAGTGCTATGTAAATAAAAATTAATCAATCGGATTTGTGGCAACAGTTTATTTACGATCAAAGGCGGTACATTCAAAGCTTGCGATAAGGTTAAAAATATAAATGGGATCAATTTATTGATACACAGTAAAGTATATTTTAATACGATCCTCATTGCACTCTAATATACCATTTCACTGGAAGAGCCCGAAGCTATACGAGCGTGTCCTACATTCACTAACCGTTTGACTCAATTTTATACTACTGGAAAGCTAAACACTGAAAACGACGACTGCATCGGCAGGGAAATCCCGTCGTGATATTATTAAAAGAGGTTTGATATGAATACAAAGTAATTTATTTTATAATTCAATTGGTTTTGTGAACAAACGTCATCGAAACAGCAATTTGAAAAATTGCGCCGCTCACCATATATTTGTAAGGGTTTGAGAATGAATTGAGAATATCGTATCTGCAGGAAAATCTATGATGAGTTGCCAGGACACGTTCACTCTTCCAAGAAAAGTGAACACTATGTTATCAAATTCGTCATATAGAAATTACATACTGTGATCTTGCGATGAACTCCAGTGCTTTTGCGAGTTATTGCATTTCTTAATACCCATATCTTTTCAATTTCAATTGTTAATAATTTCCATTCACAAACTTGTATTTATTTTAACTACTTTTATGTGCATAAACATTTTATAAATTTTCGTCGACGTGAGCAATATTAATCTCGGCTAACCTCCAAGTAACGCCCATAAATTGCCTACCCTTTCTGAAACTTAGACTGAGGAACTTAGACTCACAGCTGTCTAAAACTAGTTGCGTAAGGGCTAAGGACTATAGACAAACGCTGCTTTGTACATGCTGTAGGTCAAGGTTATTAACTTATTTAGCATATGAATGAAAATATATAATTTACATGGTATACCTCACAGGTAACATATGATAGGTACCTATATGTTCCAGTATAAATTGCGCAACCAGTTTAGGGTGGCTTATGTAGCTTCTGAAAAGTTAGTTAGTGGGTCGTTGAAGCTAAATCACAAATTCGATCAATTTGATTTCCTGGCTTAAATACTTAGATATCTAGTCCATGTATAAGATGTAATTTTTCACATAAAACCGTACTCCCCTACTAGTGAAATTACACCAATGAGAATGCCTCTGAGAATGATATGAGAATGTTTTTAGACCTAGAGCCATAAACTATAAATGTATTCCTTTCATCATTTAGAAATGCAGTGCTTTGGAATAAGCAACCACATTACTCAGGGACTTTAAACTCACTATCCTACTTCAATAAACTTGGATGATCCAAGAGATACATTTGTATTTCTATTGACCAGTCCAAGGACAGAGGAGAGACTTCGGTTTTCTGTGAAAAGTTACATGTTATCTGGCATGAACTATACCAAAGTTTTACGTTAACACCATTTACGATATTTCCTCCTCGTAGTAGGCTAACTGTGGAAAACGAGCAAGCTCACAATTTTTACCTTTATACATTTCATTAAATACATATTGAATTCTTTAAGATGAGAACATAAAATAATAACGTAGGAGAGTTGCAGATTTGTTTAGGACTTATCTCTTCCCATGAAATGTATATGGAATCTTGATATTTTACTAATAAACTTGTCTCACTTTAAATGCGCTTGAAACATTTATCTATACATTATGCATCCCTCTATTTAAATTGTACATCTTAAAATCCTAGTTATGCAAGTCCTCGTTAGTTTATAGAAATTGTGCACAGGCTTCATATTTAAGTGCACCATATTACTCTGATTTGAAACAAGTATTTCTATACATTCGCATAATCAGATCTGCTCTCTTCATTTGACGTATAGAGAGCTGTTATACAAAATAATTTAAAAACATGCAAAGAAATTTTTTATTTTTGAGTGGTGAATATGATACACTTTTTACAGTGTTTAGTAGTGTGTCTGGGTACTTTACCGTGAAGTGGGTTGCTGCTTTATATAAAGAATGTCGATAGTTGATGAAGCAATTAGGAATTTATACCTTGTCTCGAGAAAATTACAAATCGTCATTCAACAACTAACAATAAATAATTATATTATCAACATGTATTACAACAATTTAAATGATTGCTATTGAAATAGAAATAAACTGTATTTCATTAGTCAAACAATATACAATGCGTCCCGAAACAAAAGGAACTATAATCTCAAATTTCAACCGAACATTTTCGAATAATTTCGAGAGCCATGCCAGCCATAGTATTCAAAACTCCATATTTTCTGTTAATGACTTTCGTGATAGTCTTTTGTTTAATAGTAGTCATTTTGTTTAAGACACAATTTAGTTTCATCCCCTTGTAATACCTCGTTGGAAAACTGTTTGAAGGTAAAGTTCAGTAGAGTACTTAAAATTTGTGTATGTTAATTTCTTTTTAATAAGGAACAAGAATGAGGTAGTTTCAAACCTTACCATTAAAATTTAAACGAGTTTTAAATTTTTTAGATTAAAAAAAACGACGAGTTAAGCAACATGTTAGGACCAAATTTTAAAATTTTGTCAAATCTATAGTGTACATTTTGTAAAAAGAATAAATGGCCAGTTAACACAAATAGTTAAACTAAATTTGGACACTTTGTCAAATCTGTGGTGACAGTCATGTTGACATCGAAATTTATCAAGGGTGGGAAGCTATATTACCATTAAATTTCAAATCCAGCCTTGAATGAGAGGTACAGAAATGCTCACATAAATCCAGTACTAGAAATTAGATTACAATAGCAATTTTATACAGCAATGTCCATTTTTTTGTACTAGATTTATGTGAGCATGACTGTACGTAATTGAAAAGTTTTATTATTTATAATAACAACTTTGATTTTTGAATGTAACTATTATACAATTTTCAATCCAATCTTTTACATATTAAATCTTATTCTACACAACTTTTAAACAAGATATTGTACTTTACTCATATTGAAGTTCTTCAGATTATTTAGTAAAAAATATGTACTTCCTTATTAAAACGTTTTATTTGCTTTTGCTACCGGTTTCAACTAATTAATCAGTCATCATCAGGCAAAATTGTCTTAAACTAAGTTTTTTTGTTATGGGTGACACATATTCTAAGAAAATTAGAAGCTTCTGTGTAGTTTGATTGTATCGTCTAATAAGAAGCACTCCAAATATACAGAAGTCTTGTTCAAGGCGAAACACTCCAAATACACAGATGTTTTGTTCAACTTGTCTTATAAACTTTAAGATCTAATATCTCAAATACTATTAAGTTCAATGTCGCAGATGTATGATTTAATTGGAATTGTCTAGCTGTATCCAGAGATAAAAAAATATCGATTAGAAAACTGTAGAAAAATTAGATTTATTAGAAAATATGGTCCGAAATGTATTTTAAAGTATTATTGGTTTGAAATTATTTTAATACTTTACTTTTTAAGATTAACAACTTTTAAAAGTTTTAAAAGTTTAAAAGGAGTGATTACTACAATATTTTTGTTAACTTTGACTTAGATACAGTTTCATTATGTACACATTATTCATGATCTATACAGGGTGTTTCAATACTCTGGGATAGGTAAACCAAAGTTATTAATCAGAATATTAAGAAAGAAATTTATACAAAAGTTGTGTATAAGAATGTGTAGCACTTCATAAAAATATTGAAATTTATACAGGTTAGTTCATACCAACGTTACTGACTAAAAAATATGGTTTTGTTGAATGTTAAACAGGACACCCTATATATCTTTGCATTTTAGGATCCTGTATTACTACACCATTAAAGTGATGTAAAGTTATAGGGATTGCACCAAACCGTTTCTATGTTATTCAGATGTTTATCCACTTTTTTTTGGTAGATTTATTATTTTTTTCTGCTATAGTTTTACTTGTTTTATTGATAGTTGGTCTCCAATAACAAATTTTCATTTGACATATAACTTACACACTTTGCACAATTTTTTTAATTGAACACCCTATATATTATTTCATAGTATGAAAGTCTTCTCAGAAGAAATTAAATAATCTGTCACTTGATATAGGGTTTCCTAGTTTTCTATACTCAAACCTAACAGTTACTCTAATATATATATATAAGACACATATATATATATATTCGGAGTTTATTCGTAATTAAAAAAAAATCAATATTTGTGCGTAAAAGAAATACAAAATTTATTATTAGTATTAAAAAAAAAACAAAATTAAAATAATTTGTTACAAAACGTTTTCAAAATTTCTGCCATTTTGATTAATACATATTCTGTGGCGTGCAACAAAATAATTTCAAACTTTTTCTAAATTGTGTGGCGTTATTGTTGAAAAAGCATTTTAACTCGCACACGCATGTCTTCTGCTAGAGTTGGTAATGTGGAAGACTATATCCTTAATAAATTCCCACAGGAAAAATTAAGTAATCAAACAAATAAAATAATACATTTCACTACGTGTCTGGAAATAAGGATTTTTCGGGAAAAGTCGATACTTCTTATTATACTTTATTATTTTTATTACAATTAATTATTAAGTACTTTATTTAGCGCACGTAAAAAATCGGAGATCACGAAAAGTTTTCCGTGTGCTGTTCAAAATTATTTAGCGCACGAAAACAAAAAGGGAGATGGGGAAAAGTTTTCCGTACGCTGTTCTGTCACCTTTCCGTCAGTGTTAAAACGGATGGAAACAAGCGTCCATATATGACTATGCATATGGACTGTGCGATATCTTGCACAGTTCCTAAAATATCGCTGAAAAACCAAAAAAGTGCACTTTCCTTTGCCTTTTATAACCCAAATTTTTATGCCCAAATTTTTATAGTCAACTTTTGATTTTCGTATGTGTTTTACATGGTTTAAATCGGAATTTTTCGCTATTTTTAATGCTATTAAAATTTAATTTGGCGGCCATAAGAAAATCAAAAGTTGACTATGAAAATTTGGGCATCTAGTTGGCGCAGAAAATGTTCGGCACGGTCATCAGGAACCTTACGTCGAAAAATGTAAGAGTGCCAAGTTTAAAAAAAAATCCTTCAAATAAAGAAAAGTTATAAAAGGTAAAGGAAAGTGCACTTTTTCGGTTTTTCAGCGATATTTCAGGAACTGTGCAAGATATCCCGGATTTCTTTTCAGAATATTAAAAGGCATGAAAACAAGAAACTTTTCTCCCATTTGACCAACTCTGTATATATTTCCATTTAATAGATCCTAACGGTGGGCGTCGTAAAAGTGACCACCCTGTATACAAGTATATTATTCTTATTCAAGATTTGTACTAGTTGTAGCAGTTGAAATAATATGTCGTTTAGTAATAACAGAAACAAAAAAAAAACATGAATAATAATAAGTATCTATGAACTAAAAATGTTCTGCAATTATGTCATTATTAATTAACGAAATAAATAATAAAAATATATTAATAATAATTTCAACAATTTCCTCATTAAAAATGTTCCAAAGAGACTGTTATTTCTACAAAAAACTATTAATAATGTTCATAAGTACAAAGTACCCACGTGTGTATAGATTATTTTTAATTAGCAAATTGGACGTTCTATAGTGACTTGGCTTCGGGGATTACCTGAGATAATGAACCCACTTGCGGCGTTTTCCGCCACCCGCTGGGGTTATTGCAATTTTTATGGGCTAGAGTGTCTTTAAAAGTTTATAATTACTTCTCCAGAAATTGAAAAAATGGCAGCAAGGTTATCGCAATTAAATCCGGCGAGCTCAAACTTTTACGAGTTTAATCGTTTATATCTCGAGCGCTCTTCTTTTCTTGCCTGAAATAACGACTCTTAGCGTCTTAAATGCTGAAGTACTATTCAGACTGCATCTGAGATCACTTAGAAAAATGCACATGACTATATTATTACTAAAATTGATTCATTTCGCTAATGATAACAAAATATTTTTTTGTTAATAGTGGGCACGTTTTAAGTGATTTCTGATGCAGTCCACATTTTGCTTTGCACTGACTAAAACATATATGAATAATTTATAATGATAATTAATTACTGGATTGATTGCTACGTAGTATTATTTGCAATTGTCGCATTAAGCCAATTTCGTACGTAATGTGTGAACAATTTTTTTTTGTCACCTCGCGCTACTAATAAATGAACTGGAAAAATTAATTCATTGTGCCATTGGTTTTTTTTATTGCAAATTAAATTGTCTGGAGATTAGCTGGTAGCTGTATAATAGTATCGACGAAATAAAAACTTGCTTGTTACACTTTGAACTTATTCCCATCACATTTTTTTGTTGCAGTTTGTATTGCTTATCTCCACTCTTCTGGCGTCAATTCGAATGCCATTAGCGCTGTTTTCTTCCCTCGGCGGCGTTTTTTTCGCGTCGCTTTGGATTAAAATATTCATAGTTGTCGGCGTGCGGAGTCAGTCGCGTCGCGGAATTGGATTCCTCGCGGGTCGAGAGTCCGGAAAAGTTTTCTTATTAAATTATGAATACTTTTCGTCGATACGAAATTATATTTCCCAGTGTGTTTCGCGGGAGTTTCGCGAATTGTTCGCGGAGCAGCGGCGTCGGGGAGTTTTCGTGATTGGATTGCGGGTAAGTGATGGGTTGATAAATCCGAGACGACAGTAATAAAAACGTCAATACGTTCTGAGCGAGGCGCCGCGGAATCTCCAGAGATATGTTTTATTAGGCCATCAGGGTTGAAATACAAATAAATTAATGATAAGTCTTAGCAGTTCGACACAAAACTGGTTTATTATTTAAATAAAACTTATTATTTTTTAATAACAAATAGGTACAATATTTTCATTTTTTATGATCATATTATTATCTCAAATTTGCTTCTGCATTAGGGAATGCTGATTGGACAAGATAGATAAATATTACCCGATACAGATCCTGATGTGTCTAGACTATAAAGATAGACTATAATGTTCTGCTGAACCATCTTTGGCTCAACCAACTTTTGCAGAAAGGAGCACAACGGCGGGGAAGTAATGATACTTGTGAAAAATAATGTTAAATATCAGAGGCTCAATTATAATTCTAATCATTTATCGATGGAAAAGGACTGTAAAATTTGTGGTATTAGTTTAATTGACTTGAATGTGATCATTCTATCTATGTACCGGAGTCCCTGCGGAAATTTAGACGTCTTTTATGGTGTGCTTAATCAAATTCTTTCTACTATTGATCTTGTCAAGAGTACTGTTTTGGTGGCTGGAGATTTTAATGTGGACTTTATATGTAAAGACGCAAGAACTGTAAGATTTTTTTTTCCGACAAGATATAACTCGTGTCTTGATAACATATTTATTAATGGTAATTGTGATAATGGAGAAGCAAATCTGGTACCGATTTCATTTTCTGATCATGATGGAGTTTCCATGACATTAAAGGTAGTGAGACCCAAAATAAGTATTAACACCAAACTAGTACGGCCAATCACCAAAACTGGCACATTCAATTTATACCAGCTCCTCTCGTCGGAGAATTGGACTCCATTATTCAGTGATACAGATGGAGGCTGGTCATGTTTTGTCGAATTGTTGTTAAGTCATTTTCATCGAGCATTTCCAGAGAAGCTAAAAGTAAACAGGAGTAATCAATCTCTTAATGTCAAGTGGTTTACTGCTGAGCTTGACGTGATGAGGGAGAATATGCGATTGGTGCAGGAGGCATGTACACGTTTTAGTCACCCTAATCTACTTCAACTCAGAAAGGAATTGCGTGTTATCTATAAGAAAACTATAAACTCTGCTAAAAGGGCCGCTAGTGACACTTATATTAGACATTCATCCAATGTACCAAAAGCATTGTGGGCTCTCATTAGAGATAGATGCGGCGGTAAGGTACTAGATTCAACTAACTGTGATATTTCGGGAAGTGATTTTAATATTTACTTTGCAAATATTGCCGACGAAATTATGTGTTCAATACCAAAATGTGATATCGATCTTGTGTTGTTAGTCAGTAATTCGGTTCCGGACAATGTTCCGTTCTTAAGGTTTACCAGTGTTTCTATTGTCGCAGTAAGGGACGCAATTAGAAGTATTAAAAATAACTTTAGCAAGGACATCTATGGTGTTTCAATTTCTTTAATAAAAGGTGTTGTCGATGTTATAATTGAACCTCTAACCAAGTTAATTAACGGCGTCATATTATAAAGTAATTTTCCTGATGTTTTAAAAGTAGCAAAGGTCATTCCAATATTTAAAAAAGGAGACAAAAATTAATGCAACAATTATCGGCCAGTTTCTATACTTCCTGTATTCTCTAAAATAATTGAAAAACTATTATATAATCAAATATTGTCGTTCTTCGAAGAGAATAAACTTTTTAGCGATAATCAATATGGATTTAGACAGGGCAGGTCAACAGTGATGGCTGTGGCCGATCTAGTGGAAATGATCGTTGATTGCTACCAAAAAGGAAATTATGCTATTGCGTCTTTTATAGACTTGTCTAAGGCTTTTGATTGCGTTCCTCATAATCTTCTCTTGCGGAAACTATATATGTATAACTTCGAACCAAGCTGTTGTCGGCGTATAATATCATACCTCACCAACAGAGTACAATCCGTATTCCATAAGGATGAGTCATCTGAAAATTTGCCAATAGAGCACGGGGTACCTCAAGAGTCTACACTTGGACCGTTGCTATTTTTAATTTTTGTTAATGATTTTCCTAAGTACATGGAGAGTGTAGGGATTGTACAGTTTGCCGATGACACAACACTTCTATCCACCTCTGATGATCTGGATAGCACTATTGTAAGGAGTCGGAGTTCTCAGTCAAAGGCAGATGCTTGGTTTTGTGGCAATGGCCTCAAATTGAATGAGGCAAAAACTGAAAATCTATTGTTTACACTTAGACACAACGCAAAATTGAATGATACGGCCTCGAGTAAGTTCTTGGGATTACAAATAGATCATTTACTTCTGTGGGATAGGCAGAGTGTCGAATTGAGTAGCAAAATAAACAAAAGCATATTTTTGTTAAGCAATTTAAATAACAATCTGTCCTCTCAGGGTGCGCGCTCAGCTTACTTTGCGACGTGTCATTCCGACATTACATACGGAATTTTGAATTGGGGACATTCTACGATCCGTCATAGAATGTTCTCACTCCAATGGAGAGCAGTCAGGGTAATTGCTAACATTAGCTACAGGGAAGATTGTCGGCACAAATTTTTGGAGCTAAGATTTTAACACTTCCTTGTGTGTATATACTTGAATCCCTACTGTATGTAAAAAAAACATAAGCAACTATTCTACCAATCAACATCCATATGTTACTAGAGAAAAGAGAGATTTGTGCTACAAATTCTTGAGATTGTGTCGTTCTCAGACAGGAACTAACTACTACGACATTCAATTTTTCAATAAGTTACCTGTCGAATTTAAAAGTCTACCTTTAAAAACATTTAAAAAGAGAACGAAGGAATTTTTAATTGATCGTGCGTTCTATTCAATAGAGGATTTTTTACGGTCCGAGATTGATTAAAATCTTGTATTTATGTGATTGCATTATTATTGTATTAGTGTATTATTGTATTATTGTATTATTGTATTATTGTATTATTGTTTTATTGTATTAATGTATTATTGATCTTCTATGTTTTAATAATATGACCAGTGTAAACAATTTTTTATCGACACCAATAAATTACTATTACTATTACTATTACAGTATACACGACCAGTTGCTGGCGAATATAGTAATCATTATCTGCAATATTATTCACCATGTGCCAGTTTGGGATAGATAAGATAATATATGTTACCGAAGCTGTTCTATGGTCTACAGAGTTTTCATGACTTTGAACTAAATAGGTGCTGCGCCAAACAAAATCCATCGGATGATAATGGTGCAGAAGAATGGGAAAAGAGTGTACACACGAAACAGTATACACGACCAGTTGCTGGCGAATATACTAATCATTCTCGGAAATATTATTCACCATTTGCCAGTTTGGGATAGATACGATAAGATATGTTACCAAAGATGTTCTATGGTCTACAGAAGTCTTTCATGACATTGAACTAAATAGGTGTTGCGCGAAACAAAATCCATCCGTTGATAATGGTGTAGAAGAATTGGAAAAGAGTGTACACACGAAACAGTATACACGACCAGTTGCTGGCGAATATACTAATCATTCTCTGCAATATTATTCAACATTTGCCAGTTTGGGATAGAACAAGCTTTTTTAGCAATATCTGTCTTGGTTTGCAAGGAGCTTCTTTGATTTTTGAAATAGCCATTTGAGTGCATTTGAGTGCTGACATTGTGACGGACCTTTTTCTACCTAGTATATTTCTACTGGGTAGAAAAATCTCATATTTACTTAAATCATCCCATAGCCCAACATAATTCTGTTGTTTGTTGATATTGAATCTGCTTTACTTGTACTACTCTCTGGTTTATAAATCTTAATATGCGTTGCTTCATTCGTTAAAGTAGATTCTATATAAGTAGATGTACCCGGTTCTGTATCAGAAATAGGATGAATATCCCGTGACTGACTCTTTGTGGTAGAGGCTTTTGGTTCATCAGCCCCCTTATCTATCTTTGTTAAGAAACTTTCTAGTTTTGTTAACTTGCTAAGCTCTTCTTCAGCTCTCTGCTTTTTTTACCTCTTTTGAGCTCCACTTTTATAACTTCTGGTTGACATCTTACAAACTGTGGGCAGAATATTTAATATAACTATAAACTAGATTTAAAAATAATATAATGCATGACATTTTTTTATTGATAATTTCCTGTGATATTAACACTACTTACCAGCAAAACAATTTAACAATATCCGGTCAAGTTTTACTATTAGTTTAATTAATTAAATTAAAGGAGAAAAATAACAATAAACTTATACATCAATACTTCAAATATTCAATACAATCAAAACAAAATAATATATTTTTTTTAATTTGCAGTTCATTCAAATATATATTTAATAATAACAAACTGTAAGTTTATATATTCAACTTATAACTTGTTATTACATTGACAAAAAAACGTTAAATATATATGCTATAATTAACCCATTAACCCATGAATGTTTACTACCGCATTTATTTTTGTTTTACAATATATCGATAGAAAAACCTTGTTAGATAGTTGTGCAAAATAAAGATGGTTAGTACAGGTATAACATGCAATTTTTTTTCCTATTTTAATTTAAAATAATATAGAAAATAGAGAACTCATTTTCAATACTTTGAAGTCAAAATAATAGTAGATTTTGCAAGATAAAATTTTTTAATAAATAAAAATTGGTGAAACGTATTGAAATTAATGACATGTTGTCCTAACATTTAGAACATGTCATTAATTTCAATACGTTTTACCAATTTTCATTTACAAAAAAATGTTATCATACAAAGTCTACTATTAGTTTGACTTTAGGTTATGTAACGGTACAATACCGGGGTATCATTATAAATTGTAATTAATTTATAAACGTAGAGTGGCTCGTAATCTAAGTGGTTGTACTTCACCTGTGTTTGATTCATGGAATCGTTATAGTGACAAGATCGATGGTTCGTTGTTCAAGTATTGTGTCTGTTATGGGGAAAATATCAAATTATATGCATACACAAATATCATCATACAGTAATTTATTCATTCAGTAATTCATATGGTTTTACATTTTAATTTAGCACGTAAGGTTTGGTTCATTTGGTAATGGTAAATAATACGCTTTACATTTAGGTGGTGACTAAGGGTTTATTTAATAAGTAATAACACACAAATAATGAAGAATGGCGATTTATTCTTAATTAAAGTTTTGAAATGAGTAATGATTTTTACGTGGTTTCTGATTATTTCATTTGGTTATGGTAAAATAATACGCTTTACATTTATGTGGTGACTAAGGGTTTATTTAATAAGTAATAACACACAAATAAGGAAGAATGACGATTTATTTTGAATTAAAGTTTTGAAATGAATTTAATGATTTTTACGTGGTTTCTGATGATATTTCGTGGTATTCTGACGTGAATTAACGTTATAATTCAAATTCTACTGGTTATTAGTACATGCGACCTGTCCCTGCTAATTACGGTGTTTTAGTTATGTCATTCATTCCACATGCGTTCGTTCATCCATGTTTTTATCTTTTATTTACTTGATTTGATTTATCCTCAGATAAAGTTTAGCAGTGTATTTCCCAGCAAATAACATGCCAGTATCAAGGATGACGATTTACCCCTAATAACAGTTTCGCAATGCATTTACCAAGCAATAACACCCAAATAATTATATTGCAAATTTCGATCGGTGATTTGTGCACGATGGTCAGTTGTGTCTGGCTAAAGTACATATATCTGATCTCATAGCGAGTCTCATACCCTAACCCTACTAGTCTGACGTGTATGAAACATAAGCCCCTCGTTTGTTTTTGACTCTTTTTATTTTTATTTTCTTTTATTTTTGTTTTGATTTGGTCTGAGATGCATCTAATTGGGAGGTAAATTACGATCGGTGATTTGTGCACGATGGTCAGTTGTGTCTGGCTAAAGTACATATATCTGATCTCATAGCGAGTCTCATACCCTAACCCTACTAGTCTGACGTGTATGAAACATAAGCCCCTCGTTTGTTTTTGACTCTTTTTATTTTTATTTTCTTTTATTTTTGTTTTGATTTGGTCTGAGATGCATCTAATTGGGAGGTAAATTACGATCGGTGATTTGTGCACGATGGTCAGTTGTGTCTGGCTAAAGTACATATATCTGATCTCATAGCGAGTCTCATACCCTAACCCTACTAGTCTGACGTGTATGAAACATAAGCCCCTCGTTTGGTTTTGACTCTTTTTATTTTTATTTAATTAATATATTTTTTTTATGTCTTCTTTTGTTTTTAATATTTTCATTTATTTTTAGTTTGTTTTTACTTTGTTTTTGTGATAATTGAATTCACCTAGCGGATGTGATTCTGCATGATTTTGACTTTGATTCATTCACGGATTTATATCCCTTCTTTACGCATGCTCATGCATGAATTCCCTTGATTCGCATTCATTCTTAACTGCCGTTATGTTTCGTATTTATTAACTTTATTTCTCACCCGATCATGACTTATGACTTGGACTCATTCAATGATTTATCTATAATATTCACATGCTCGTGCTGCCGGAAAATACTGACTCGCATTCATCCATTTCTCACTCGCTCAAGAATTCAAATATGCAACTACTGACCACATGCATTATCGATGCTAAGGGCTGTTTTATTTCACCGGCATGCAATTACAACTTATTAGTTTGATCACTCACTCGGCTGATTGATTAGTGATATTAACTACGTAACGTTAATGACAAGGGTTTAGTGATTTGGTATGACATGATGATATTTGCTGATTTTTGTAATAATTATTGACCTTCACGGATACCGGTTTTTATTTCCCGTTGCGACCGCTACCTGGGAAATCCCTTGAGTTTATATCTGTTTAAATACCTTCCTGAACTAAGCTCTTTCCCGAATCCCTTGCTAATAAAATATAAATAATAATTAAAACGCATGATAATCGAGTTTTGGTAGTGGTTTATGTGGAGTAGCAATACTTATCATACGTGACAATATTACGAAGAGAACCATACACGTTGTGGGGTGTGATTAGTTAATATGTTCGACCCGAACACATCAAGGGGTTAGAGCGATATTTGTAGTCTGCTTCAAGCGCGCAAATCTGTTTCAAAGTGCGTCGCGAAACCCACAGATCGCTCTAATTATGCAGAAAACCATACATGTTATCGCATGAGATTGATGAATGTGTTCGATCCGCACATACCAACGGGTAAGAGCGATTTTGTTGTACGGCGTGTGATTGGTTAATATGTTCGACCCGAACACATCAAGGGTTTATAGCGATATTTGTAGTCTGCTTCAAGCGCGCAAATCTGTTTCAAAGTGCGTCGCGAAACCCACAGATCGCTCTAATTACGAAGAGAAACATACATGTTATCGTATGAGATTGATGAATGTGTTCGATCCGCACATACCAACGGGTACGAGCGATTTTTGTAGTCTTCTTCAAGCGCGCCCTTGTATTTCAAAGTGCGGCGCGAAACCCACGGATTGCTCTAATTACGAAGAGGATTACACACCTTTGCGCCATTTTGGGGGTTTTGTTCTTTCGTAATCTTGTGACATGATATTTTCTGGCGGATTGCCGAATTAATTTACTTGACACGCGTACTGACTTGTCTGCTAAATATTTCGCAGTGCCCTTCGAAATTGGCAGTTTGATTCGCGTTACTCGATCATCAATTGCGTCAGTACTCACTCATTAACCGTTTCTCTCTCTTGCCGCCTAGATAGTTGTACTGATGTCGTAGTAGCTCGTGCCTTTGGTGTTGATTTGAATTACTCCGCGATCTCCCCGAAAATATCTAACTGGTTCAATACTGCCCTAATTGAATTATCAATTACCCTGTTTGTTTATACTAACTGCGCCCCCGTTTACACTCTCGCGATTTGTCTCGTGCCCTCGGCCGTCGAGCACTAAGTGATCACTCCCCCTGCTTTCGCATATTCTTACATGTTTTACCTCCCCCTTTTCCCCGAGCCCTGGGCCCAAATACTGCCGTCCCCGATCTCTTCTACGGTGGTCTCTCCTCCTGGGCAAGTGCCTTTTTCGATGCCTGCGCAATAATTTCTCCCACACGTTTAAGCCACTCGATATTTTGCTGGCGGATTTGGTTTCGCTACCGATACAAATCATGTCCCCTCGTGGTGTGAGTTATCCAGCCCAAATGGGCTCTGTTCTAAGAATTTCGGCACGGGTGCATGTAGCCGGCGCTGTTTTTATGGTACTTAAGTTAATGAATCTATGGGCCGTAATATTGTACTTTCGGTTTTGGAACCCCCGGCATTGGTCAATGTCGTCCAGTGGCACATCCCATGTCTGGACTGGAGTAATTTATATTTCCATGAACTGTCGATATTTCCGCCCGACAAGTAAAATCGTGTTACCCTCAAGCTAATGGCTTTTATTGTCCCCATTGTTGATAGAATTCTCCCGGACTGGTTTAGGGGTCTGTGCCCCCCCCCACGATCTGTTTACGTACTTTTACGCCGGAATGCGATACTTATTTAATTATTAATACGAACGATTTTTCAGCAAATAACACCTGTCTTATCTACTCGTTGTTTAGCTAAATAAAACATGGTTTGTCGTGGGTCATTTCAGTTATGTGCGTACTTAGTATAAAATATACTTACCTGAAATGTAACTCCAGTAAGGACACAAAAAAAAACACTTTCCAAAATAATGTCAACAATCAAATTATCAAAGAAATACACTGTAAATATAAATAAACAGGAGAACACCTAAAAACAGGGGAATCCCCGTATTTATAGTAAAAGAAATTATATACTTTACACGTTGAATTTCTATAATAAAATAATAATGAAATAATTTTAAAAATTACCGAAATGGCCGGCATTTGCTGTCGAAAGTTATCATTATTTATCTATTATTTAGGTAAACTACCGAGAAGACTATTAAATAACTCACAGTTCTTTGGAATAATAATATCCCAGAGTCTTGCCATATGACATTTATATTGTAGAAGGCCATTACGTTAAATAAATATGTACCTACTTGCTGGATATACATATTTTGTGAATGGTTTCTGATTGAAATTGGGGAAGGTTTCATAATGAAAACGAATGTGTCGGTCCCATGGGATTCTGACCCTCCCAGACACCTGTCCGATTCGAATTAAAACTTATTTATGTTCCCCTCAAGGCAGCAAGATAACTTGAAACTGAATTATCTAAATTACAATTACCCATAATGGCTTCGCGAATTCTTGCTAATTTCCACGTCTCTTCTTAACTGCGCCGTGTATCAGGCGCCGACTTCAATGCGCAATTATCGCCTTGTAATGGCCGATTTGCAATAACAATAATCAGAAATTAGTGCCGAAACGCTTAATTCAATGGCCGTTAGTTCGACTCGGGCGATGGTATTGTAGGGCATGAATTGGGGTTAATTAAATCACGGCCTGTGATCGCAACGAGTGGTTTAATCTAAATTTCGTATCAAATATAATTCATCATCAGGTAAATAGCAAGACCTTATGTTTGGCGAATTTTGGTTGTTTACGAAAATATTATTGCTTTGCAATATTGACGGGAATATACTCATTTTGCATAAAATCGTATAATTACGAGTCCACTTTAGTGCTTTATCACCAGTAAATTAACATGGCCTTATATTTAGACAAGAAAATACTTTGCATAAAATTCTGTTCGCTGACGGCATACGTTGTTTCCGCATCGGTGTTAATTTTATGCAACGCGGATAACAATAAAAGCCATGGCTAATTACGGTTGCCAAGGACCAATCCACTATAATTGGAACTTTGCCTTATTGGAATTAGCATGAACCATGTCGGATTCTTTTAACGTGCTAGCACAATTTAACTGCACACGGAATCGCCTGCTTCAGTTCCCCTCAAAAGGAACTGCACTTTGAGAAATATAATCGCTAGATAACCCAAAATATTAACCCTTAAAAAATTATCGGGTTCGAGGGCTTCAAACCTACTACCTTTGCGGAAAGTTAAGGTTTAAACTAATTAATAATTGAGGGTTGGATTCTCTAAATGTACAAGTTGTAGCAATTATTCAGATATAATTCTCCATTTCTATAATTAAATTTAATGTATAGTCCAGAGAGTGGATTTTATAAAATACCTAATGATTAACATAAATAAAAAGCATAACAATATAACAATAACAATAAGAATATTTGATACTTTTAAACAGAAAATTATGAGAAAATTATGTAAATAAGTGCCATAAATATTGTTATTTTATTTAACAATTTGATAACTCTGTTATGTAATTCATGCTTGAGGGGATGAGGGTTATAATATATGCTGGATTAATCAGTCTTATATAAAATATTTATATGAAGTAAAGCAAAAAAATTTAAGGATGTTATGTTTTGCAAATATATTCTGCTGTAATATATTTTGTTTCCCGAATTACATGTTGTGCTCCTGACAGTAAAAATGCTAAATAAGTCAATTTATATTCTACTTGTATATTATAACCTGTTGTATCATTTTATTCTTCAAACAGTACATTTGAATACACTATTTGCAATTCCAAAATAATTTAGTATTGCTACCAAATATGTTTTATAATTAATATGTAAGAACGTTTCTCCTGAAAAATATATAGTCGAAGGGTCAAATATATTGTAAAATTTCGGAATTTAAGTAAAAATTCTTTGAAATGTAATACATATATTATAACCTGTTGTATCGTTATATCTTTTAAAAAGTACATCTGAATAGAATAGTTCCAATTCCAAAATAGTCTAGTATTGCTACCAAATATGTATTATAAATAAAATGTAAAAACGTTTGGCATTAAAAATATATAATCGAAGGCTCAAATATATTTTAAAATTTCGAAATTTAGGTAAAAATTCTTTGAAATGTAATACATATATTATAACCTATTGTATCGTTATATCTTTCAAACAGTACATCTGAATAGAATATTTGCAATTCCAAAATAGTTTAGTATTGCAACCAAATATGTATTATAATTAAAGTGCAAAAACGTTTGGCATTAAAAACAAATAATCGAAAGCTCAAAAATATTGTAAAATTTCGGAATTTAAGAAAAAAATCTTTGAAATGAAATACAAATATTGTAACCTGTTGTATCGTTATATCTTTCAAACAGTACATCTGAATAATCGTTATGTCTTTCAAACAGTACATCTGAATAGAATATTTACAATTCAAAAATAGTTTAGTATTGCTACCAAATATGTATTATAATTGTAGTGTAAAAACGTTTGGCATTAAAAACATATAATCGAAAGCTCAAATATATTGTAAAATTTCGGAATTTAAGTGAACATTTTTTGAAATGTAATACATATATTCAAATTGAATCCTTTAGAAACACAATTGGTTCATTATCAAAGCTTTGCAACTACTCAAAATAAACAATTGTGGAATGAGTGTTAAAACCTCAAATTAAATAACTAATAAAACTGTGAATTATTTATAGAAGATACATATTCAGGGTATCCAAGAGGATCAACAGCATGGGGTTCTCGGAAACTGTAAAAGTTACAAAAGCGGTTAAATTCAAAAAATTGCGCAATTTAGTGGTCAGTAATATTCTGTTGAGAATACCAGAAAATTCCGCTTACTTCCAGAGATATTCTACAAATTCCAAAATTTTGCGATATAATTTTAATGTTTTTCTGAAGTTATTTGAAAAAGTATAAAAAAGCAAAGTGCACTTTCTTTTTGCCACTTTTTTAGTTTTATAAGACAACGTTTATAAATTTTCAGTACAACGTATCGTTTCGAAGAAACCATCATCAACTTTATATTTGATATGGGTCGTAAATAAAGTACACCCTGTATTAAATATCATTTCGTATTACAAATTCAACGAATTATATCTCATGGGGCTCATTTACTATATCTCAGGTTTCTCATGTTTTTATTCGAAAAAAAGGCTTGTTAATACATTTCGTACATTTTGGTGTAGAAGGTGCTGAAATTAGCGACCAAGACAAAATTTATTGCCTAATTATAAGATTTTATAATATAATTTAGTAAATTAAATTTTAATAAGTATTTTGGAAATTAATACCAATCAATGAAATTGCGAAAATTAGTATTACTAATTAATGGGTTGGTACAATTCCGCATGATTTAATCAATTCCCGCGTTCCAAACAGCCAATAAGAGTTGTAGAGTGCATTAAATGATTAAATTCTATCAAATGGATGTATCGTTTATTTGATTACTTATTCAGGAAATGCTACTCAATAGCCCGTTGCAACATATAATATATTTATTTCGGAGAGCACTCAGCTCTAACTGGAACAAATATTGATCTGTTCCAATTTTTTGCATGCCTATAGATTCGCTGTATCTCCACTTCAGAGTCGATGTGTAAATTAATACTTAATACAGCAGAGTGAATTCCAATACTTCCTGTGTGGGGATATTTCCATTGTATTTCAGTAATAAGTTTGCCCCAGTTCAGTTATACAATTATCAAATAAATAATAGTAAAATTGAAGTGTTTGCAACACAAATTTAATATTACATTATCAAAATTTATTTAAAATGCGGGACTTAAATATTGTATTTACTTATTTTCACATTAATGTTTTATTAAATTTTGTACTTAATCGATTTGTACATTATTATTTTATCTTGTGCAGTGTATAATTGAAAATAAATAATACGTAGAATAAAACAAAAATCTCATACATAAGGAAAATTACGTAAGCCCTTTAGTTATTAAATAATGTTACATAGAAAATAAAATTAATAATATTACTGCTCATGGTTGTAAAGTAAAGTTGAATTAATATTGTCATTGGAAAAAAAAGTAGCAGCATAATAATGGTTTAGAATATAATTAGGAGGAAGAACAAAATGAATTTTAATTACCCATAACAACTAAATTAATTATAATAACCAAATAATTGTCATTTGAAAAAAAAATATATTAGCACCATAATAATGTTATAGAATATAATTAGGAGCAAAAACTAAATTAATTTTAATAACCCGTAACAACTAAATTAATTTTAATAACCACCTATAACATAAATTACGTGTCATAAGCATGTTTAATTCTCCCTTAATTCCATCACGTCCCTATTAGTCCCATGTTAATGTCTTTTCTTGGTCACCATTGACTGTCGAGGGTTAAAAAATCGCGGGCTGCCTGGGGTCGAATTCCGAACGAGGTCCTCTTGCCCCATTTAATTCTGCCCGGATAAACTACAATCAGTTTGCCGGTTCTATGAAATTAGAGACAATTTGTATCCAGGGCCGGGGCCTCCGCAGGAATTTAATAAAGGGGCAAAAAAGGGTCGCAGGGGCGCGCCCTTTATCTCACTTAAAAATCTATCCCGGCGACCGTTCCAATTATCATCCCCGAATTAATATATAACGCGCGCGATTAACGGGGCCTGTTCGGGGGCGCCTTTTTAATTATTCCGTGTGCGTAATTAATACCTTATTTCCGAAAGTTCGCTCGTTATTTTCTTACGTTAATTAGGGCCCTGGGAATAATGGCAGTTACGAGGGATGAGCCCGCTGGGGGATGGGGTGCGGGCAGCGTTAATTCGCCCTACGACGATTTTATTATTGAGTTATTTTTCAGGCCCGGAATTATTTCTGCCTCAAGAATGTAATTAACATTTCCGCCATCCGACATCCCTTTAATCACCTTTCCAGAGTGAAAATGAATTAAACCCGCCACAACAAATAGAAAAATACATTCAAAAATTCATGATTGACGACCATAACTTCGAAAGAGTCTAAATACCAGATTAGTCTTCGATATTAATAAATAAAAACACATAAATGAATGCTTAATCCTTCATGTGCATACATGAAGATTCTACTATCATCTGGTTGTTACACCAAAACTTAGAAAATTGTTAGAATCTAAGAACCTTCTGAATATCACTTGTCGTATTTATTTTTAATTTATGACACTCATTCGTAAGTACATAATTATGGGCTTTTACTTCGTGAAAATGTGAAAATATTGCAGTGTGATAATAATAATAATCATCATAATTATGTAATTATGAAAGTAAGAAGAGAGTAAAAGAAAGAGGGAGGAAAGTAGCCCGGAAAGCGAAACCAAAAATATAAAATAATCAAAGAGAACAGACGAAGCAATACGGGAGAGAGAAAAATTGACGAAGAACTCAAAAAATAGACGGATATAAAAATATAAGGGAGTACCAAAGAATGTATAGCAAAGAAATGAACGAGATCAAAGATGACCAATACCTAAAGCAAACAGTTAAAAAACTGGAAGGGAAAATAGAACATCTAGAAAAAAAGGAGACGAAACTTAATATTATAATTAAAGGATTGAGAAAAAATACGCAGGATGCCAAAAAAGCAACAGAGGGGCAATTCAGAGACAAACTGGGAATACAAACTCAAACCAAAACAGCATATAAAATCGGGAAAACGGAGAAAGCTTTCATAGTGGTAGAAATGGCCAATTGGGAAGACAAAGTAATGGTCATGAAAAAGAAAAATAGGCTAAGAAACTCCGATATATTCATAGATAATAACCTAACCCCAAAATCACTGAAATACAAAAAAACCTAAGAAATATAGCAAGAGAAGAGAAAGATAAAGGACACAAAGTAATAGTAAAGTATCAACAATCATAATTGAAGACAAGACATGGCTCTGGAAGAAAAAGAGAAAATGGTACCAACAAACTAAAACAGAAAGGATAACAGAAAGAAAATACAAGGACACGAAATGCTAAAATAAAGGACATGAATAAAGTATCAAATGGAACAAGCAAAATAGTAGCAAACAGTTAAAATACTGGAAGAGAAAATAGAATATGTAGAAAAAAATGAGGCTAAACTTAGTATAATAATTAAAGAAACCAAAACAGCATATAAAATCGGGAAAACGGAGAAAGCTTTCATAGTCGTAGAAATGGCAAATTGAGAAGACAAAGTAAAAGTCATGAAAAACAAAAATAAGCTAAGAAACTCCGACATATTCACAGATAATGACCTAACACCAAAATTACTAAAAATACAAAAAAAACTAAGAAATATAACAAGAGAAGAGACAGACAAAGGGCACAAGGTAATAGTAAAGTATGAACAAATCATAATTGAAGACAAGACATGGCTTTGGAAAAAAACAGAGAAAATGGTATCAACAAACTAAAACAGAAAGGATAACAGAAAGAAAACAAAAGTACTCGAAATGCTAAAATAAAGGACATGAATAAAGTATCCAATGGAACAAGCAAAATAGAAGCAAACAGTTAAAAAACTGGAAGAGAAAATAGAATATGTAGAAAAAAATGAGGCTAAACTTAGTATAATAATTAAAGAAACCAAAACAGCATATAAAATCGGGAAAATGGAGAAAGCTTTCATAGTCGTAGAAATGGCAAATTGAGAAGACAAAGTAAAAGTCATGAAAAACAAAAATAAGCTAAGAAATTCCGACATATTCACAGATAATGACCTAACACCAAAATTACTAAAAATACAAAAAAAAAAAAGAAATATAGCAAGAGAAGAGACAGACAAAGGGCACAAGGTAATAGTAAGGTATGAACAAATCATAATTGAAGACAAGACATGGCTTTGGAAAAAAACAGAGAAAATGGTATCAACAAACTAAAACAGAAAGGATAACAGAAAGAAAACAAAAGTACACGAAATGCTAAAATAAAGGACATGAATAAAGTATCCAATGGAACAAGCAAAATAGTAGCAAACAGTTAAAAAACTGGAAGAGAAAATAGAATATGTAGAAAAAAATGAGGCTAAACTTAGTATAATAATTAAAGAAACCAAAACAGCATATAAAATCGGGAAAACGGAGAAAGCTTTCATAGTCGTAGAAATGGCAAATTGAGAAGACAAAGTAAAAGTCATGAAAAACAAAAATAAGCTAAGAAATTCCGACATATTCACAGATAATGACCTAACACCAAAATTACTAAAAATACAAAAAAACCTAAGAAATATAGCAAGAGATGAGGAAGACAAACGGCACAAGGTAATAGTAAAGTATGAACAAATCATAATTGAAGACAAGACATGGCTTTGAAAAAAAAACCAGAGAAAATGGTATCAACAAAGTAAAACAGATAGGATAATAGAAAGAAAACAAAAGTACACGAAATGTTAAAATAAAGGACATGAATAAAGTATCCAATGGAACAAGCAAAATAGTAGCAAACAGTTAAAAAACAGGAAGAGAAAATAGAATATGTAGAAAAAAAGGAGACGAAACTTAATATAATAATTAAAGGATTAAGAACAAATACGCAGGATGTCAAAAAAGCAACTGAGGAGCTATTCAGAGACAAACTGGGAATACAAACTGAAACCAAAACAGCATATAAAATCGGGAAAACGGAGAAAGCTTTCATAGCGGTAGAAATGGCAAATTGGGAAAACAAAGTAATGGTCATAAAAACAAAAATAAGCTAAAAAAACTCCGACATATTCATAGATAATGACCAAACCCCAAAATCACTAGAAATACAAAAAAAAATCTAAGAAATATAGCTAGAGAAGAGAAAGACAAAGGACACAAGGTAATAGTAAAGTATCAACAAATCATAATTGAAGACAAGATATGGCTCTGGGAAAAAAAAACAGAGAAACTGGTACAAAAAAACCAAAACAGAATAGACAAAAGAAAGAAATCAAAAGGACACGAAATGCTAAAATAAAGACATGAAGAAAGTATCATATAGAACTGGCAAAATATTAACAAATGACAAAGGGGACAGAAAGTATGAAACACGAAACACAAAAAATAATGGATGGGCATGGAAACTGGGGACATGGAATATAAGAAGCCTGAAAGGGAAAGAGAAAGAATTAGAGGATGAGTTCGAAAAGCTCGAAGCAGATGTGATAGCAATCACAGAAACAAAAACAAAAGGAAATGGAAGCATGAGAATGGGAGCAGAACACATCACGATATATAGTGAAGTAGAAGAAGACAAAAGAGCTGCAGGGGGGGGGGGGTGTATTATACACAAAAGAATAGAACACGAAATAGAAAACGGGAAAGCCTGCTCGGAAAGAATCTTCACAGTAGAATTAAAGACCACTAAGGGTGTAAGAAAAACCATAATAACCGTATATGGTCCAAATGAAGATGATACGAGAAACAACAAAGAATTATTTTGGGAAGAACTAATACTAATAAAGGAAATGGCAAAAGGAGAAATCTATATAGTGAAAGACTACAACGAGTGGGATAAAGAGATAGAGTATATAATAGAGTAATAGGTAGTGAAGGAGAGGTAAAATGTAACGGCAATGGAGAAACGCTACTCGATTTTTGTATAACACAAAACATGATTATAACGAACACTTTCTTCTAACATAAGAAGATACATAAATATAACGGCATAAAAAGCAAAGAGCAGAAGAAAGAGCAGAAAAAGCAGAAAGAGCAAAAAGAGCTGAAGTTTCTGCAAGAGCAGAAATGAAAGATCAATCATTGATTACATATTAATTAAAAAACAAAATAGATAATCAATAACAGATACCAAAGTAAGAAGAGGCCCAGGAATTGGGAGTGACCACTACCTGGCCATAGCAACAATAAAGCACGCAGAAGGTGAAGAAAAAGTAACTAAAATAAACCCAGAAGATAACATATTGTATGAACTGATAATAGTATATTATTTCACGTGGAGGAGACGTGAGAATGGCACGTTAATGGCGCGCCTTTGTTTGCGTAATAGAAGGCAAGCCATGAAAAGTCACTTCGCCTCCAAGTGAAATATACTATTTTTTTCTTTAAACGTACTGCAAAATACAAAAACTCCTAATTTTGAGATGTAATTTTTACAAATAAATTTAATATCAAAGAATGCATCGTATGGTTTTTTTGTTTTCTTGGCAGAAAGTATTTCAGTATTTGACAGTGACAGTGATAATTTTTGTTTAATAAACCATGTATAGATTTAATCTATTATTAGTGAAAGCAGTATATATACCAGAAAATAGGAAGAAAATGCAAAACACCGATATATTTAAATGTTATATGATGAAATTTGTAGTACTGCTTCGGGTTGATTATTTAATGTTGCCATGACGACACTTTACCTTCCGCCGGCTGGCAAAGGAAAAGTAAAACTTCCGCTGGCGGAAATATGACTTTTTCCACACGCAACTCAGTTTGATAATGACATAGCATTCTGACGTTTGAAGAAAAAAGCATATATACTAAAAAACGCAGGAATAAGCAAGGGATACGAAAAAATGATCAGGAAAAAAAGGAAATAAAGGAACAAAAACTCAAAACCAGCAGCATGGAAGAAATGTGAGACATACTTAAACATATCATACTACAAACAACAAGAGAACTATATGTGGTGTGAGTAAAAAGAGGAATTAGAAAAGAAACAAACAACATGGTAGACGACAGAAATCAGAGACGCAACAAAAAAGGAGAAAAAAGCTTGGGAACAATACCTAACGCAAAAAACAGAAAACAAATACAAAATATACAAAGAAAATAGGCAGAGAATAAAATAACTAGTAATAGAAGCAAAACGAAAGGCATGGACAGAATATGGAGAAAAAAATGGAGACTGACAGTAAAAAAAAACCAATAACTCTTCTACAAAGTACTCAAAGCACACTAAGGCCGCTTTTTAATTTTTTTTTCTAATGTAACCTATTCAAAATGCTGTATGGTTGAAAACAGATAAAAAAAACTCCACTGAAATAAAAATTAAAAAATGTAGGTTGTTATTAAAAAAACAATAATGACGACATAACTTTTAAAATTTTCCTTTTTTAAATCTGAAAAAAATATTTTCATATGCGCAGTAATTTATATCGCTACCTTCCTTTTATATTTTTCCGCTCTCATAACCATTAACGGAGTTACCGAATTTATCCGCTACTTAATTTCTACACTGTAGGTATATAATTATATAATAATAATGCAATAATGGAAATCGTAATAAAACTGAATTTTTGTTGCTTTGTTTATATCACACTTAATAACGATAAGTTAGAAACTCACAGGATTATTCATAAAAATTTAAACCGTGGTTTAGCGGCGGTTTAGCGGTGTTTTACAAATTGTTACCAAGGTTACACACCGAGATTAAACACCGTTAAAGCGTTATACCCTAGTCATCACAATTTAATACAGTGCGATATCTACCAAGAAATAAAAAAAATGCATTGTTTATTTATAACTTATAATGCTTGTTATGTGATTTTACCGGTTTTATATGAAGGACAAATGTTTATAACGAATTAAATTTCGTGTGAAACGATACTAACGAAGTTTTCCCACTTGTGGCAAACTTCGCGGACGCATTGCATACACAATCTCTAATAATGGCAGTATTAAACCGCGAATGCAAATATAACGCACACAGTTGCCCTATAAATCATGTACTTATCAACTTTTGCTATTTTTCATTTTAATATTCTAGCGTGTAGTTACAAGGAATAATAGTGTAAAAACGTAGCGTTTCTTGGGTTGCGCAAAGTTTTAAACAGGCCATCAATTAGGAAGATGCAGGCTAAGGAAACGCCAGCTCTGTACAACTTTGCAAATTACACGCGGACAATCGCGCAACACTCGCCCACATACAAACTCGGGGTTTGTTATAAAACTTACCTGCACGTCAGCATTAAAATTTTCGCCACATACAAGTTTGCACCTTCGGGAGGCTTAAGGGCATGAAAAGTCCTATTCTCTCCAGGATTCGATTTCGTTACAAAACATACTTAATATTCTATGAGAAAATTTCTTCATTCGATTAAATTATATAAAATTTGAAGAAAATTATATACAGGGTGAGTTTTTAGTGCTAAAAGTTTTAGCTAAAGTGCTAAAAGATATCTCGAAACCTTTTTGAAATATTTTCATGAAATTTTGGTGAGGTATTGGTGTCTCAAAATCGACGCTCGTGCTTTTGGTATTCGATTCAGGGGGCCAAAACAACTCGTTATGAGTAACGTGTCGTTATGAGTTAGTGTTAAAAAACAAAAAATAACATTTCAACTTTAAACTTAATTAAGAACAAGAACTAATAATACTAAAAAAACAATATGTTATCCACATCTGTCAAACTAATTGTCAAATCTTTCTTCAATTTCTTTTAGCCCCCTGAATCTAATCCCAAAAGCACGGGCGTCAATTTCGGGAAACCCTGTATGCTACTAATTTGTCGATAAATTTTTGAGAAACTATACTTTTGAGTACTATAAAAACTTACAATTTGATATGTATATCAAACATATACTGATATTTCGATTTATTTTTGAGAAAAAAGCACATGCAAAAAATACGAAATAATTAAGTGATAATGATATTGAAATTTTGAAAATGAGCAGATTTACCTGATGGAAATTGCAATTGGCCCCTATTAACCATTTAACATTTTCTTTTAACTTTAGTTGCATTAAAAAGGAATGTTTTGTCAAGTACTATTATATCCTCACTTGGGTTAATATGAGAAAAAAAATGTTGCAATAACACATGGTGACATCATAGCGAGAAAACAATCACCGACACAATAAAAAAATTCGATAGAAAGTGTCGTTTAACAACAAAACTTGATCAGTTGGTGCGTTTTCTATCATTTTCGTGGATTAATTCACCACTTGTATAAGTTTTTAAACAACTTTTACTAGACCTCTTTTAAGTCTAGAAAAAAATTACATCATTATTATTATTTTGCAACCCTTTTTCTCTCTTTCCAATATTCCACCTTTTTGTTGTTGCTGTTGTTCGTTCTACCCCCGTAAATACCACCTTGGTCCTGGCCACCTTAGTAAAGATGGCATGTGTAGTTGGGGGTGCGGCTACACGTAATTTAATTACAAAGCAGCGGGGTGAACTCGGAAATAGTTAATTAAAATTACGAAAAATTATCCCACAACAAAGCGTAAATTTATTAAATTAAAAATGGTGAATCATATAAAGTAAAATAACTGTATATAGACAACAGAAAATGGGCGTGTTAGGCGATCTAATACCGCACCGCAGATTCGGCAATTACATTAAATTGTGTAAACAAACGCGCACCTTGGATCCAGAAATCATGATATGTCGGTTGGATCGGTAAGTAGAAGTAGTAGTAGATGTAGTAGTAGAAGTAGTAATATAATACAGGATAACAACGAAAATTACATATAAAATTAATCAGCAAAAAAAGTAAAAAGTCAATACTAAATTCACGAAAGGCGTAGATCGATATCAGGGAGGGCGGAGGGGGGTAGAGTTATTTAGCGTGCCAGGGCGCTACCATAGGTAGCGCCCTGGTAGGTAGCGCATAGGTTAATATAAAAGTAATGCAGAGAATAGTTTATTAAAAAAATATATATTTGGAGATTAAAGATAGGAAGCATTTTCTTTCTCTGAAGTTTTAAAAGCCTTACAATCGTGATCGTGCGCGGAGAATAAAACGTTACATTTCTTTTTCAATTTCATGCAGTGTATGATATTACGTACAGCCATGGGTTGCATGAATTATTAGATCTTAACACTCGTGTATAATAGTATATTATAAATCAAGGGAGGGAAAGCCATTCACTCCAGACGTACCATTTCTTTGCCGGCTAATATTAATTTGTACAAATCTAATGAATAACACTTTTCGCGTTATAATGAGAACTGTATTTGGTATGTGGATTTGGAATCAATATGCTGTGATGACTAATAATAAACACTAATAATTCCCATAAGGAAAAATTGGGTAAAAATCTATCATTTCGGTAAAAAAAAAAAAAATTTACAGAGTTTTCCGATTTATTTTCCCTGGTCTAATATTTAATCCTTCTTGACCAGAGGGAAAAGCCTTTGATAAATAGTGAAAATAACTTGACATATAGGGAATACATTTGAAACAATATTGACAAGTGTTGACAAGAGGGAAACGCATTTGAGATAAAGTGAAACACAAATGATACATGGTGAAAAGCAATCGGAAAACTCTGTTTATTCCCGGTCATGAAAAATATGTAATTTGAAAATTACATCGGAAATTTCTAAATGTATTTTTTTTTCTGAGTGACGTAAATTTTGGGCACTACAAAAGGTATTACGATTCTCATCTCTAGTCATCTCTAGTTTTAAAACTAGTACTATGAGAATCCAACAATCACTTGCAAAGGTGTTAAAGCTCGCATGTATTAAAGTATTAAAGCAAGTATTAAGTAAATAAAGTATTATTGGAGTATTAAAGCTCGCATGTAGACTTTGTTCAGACTAAGCAAGTATTCTATCCTGTCAATTGCATGTTTTGCAATATCGATTTTGTTTCAAGATAATTTTTTGTTTCCAATTTACGGATTTTTAAATACTTGTGAATTTGAGATGTTACTATTTGTCTATAATTATTTCCTATATATATATTATAGTATAATTCTATAGTTATTTGTAGAATTTTACGAATAATTCCTAATATTTAAATCACTTTCAATATGTATCACATTGGGAATATAACTCATACCTAAAACAGTGACGTGTATTCATAACTGATAATGCAGAAAATACAACTACAATCTTTGGAAGTTTCGTCATGTGGTTGAAATTCGTAGTATTTATAAAATCATTATCGTAATGACAACAGCACTTATTATATTACCCCTGGCAATATTTCTAAGTTGGTAAGTTTAAAAGCAAACCAAACTTGAAAATCTATTTCAAAATGGATATAAATCTAAACTTAAGCCTTTTCACTGATACTTTCTCAAGTACCAAAGGTGTATAAAAAATATTAAATAATTGAATGAAAATTTATTATTTATATTAAGATACAGAGAACTTATAAACTTTAAAAATTGTTGCATTTAAAGATTTTCAGTGATAAATCTAGAATCAAAATATGATAATTTTAATTTTCCAATCTTTTTTGATAATGACCAAGTCAAAGTCAACGTTACCTAGAAGAACATTGCACATTTACATAATATATCTGATCATATCACACATTATTACTCATTGCATAACCATTATTACTATGAAATTTTTTGATAATGACCAAGTCAAAATCAACGTTACCTAGAAGAACATTGCACATTTACATAATATATCTGATCATAGCACACAATATTACTCATTGCAAAACCATTATTACTATGAATTTTTTTGATAATGACCAATTTATAGTCAACGTTACCTAGAAGAACATTGCACATTTACATAATATATCTGAGCACAGCACACATTATTACTCATTGCATAACCACTATTACTCTTTATATTTTACAAATTATGAAACCGAGGAAACTGGTCTTTAAGTATTGCCACAAATATGATAAAAACAACGAATTTTACGAATGTAGTTTTGTAAAATAAGGTTTAAATATTTGTTGCTTTTTAAGATTTTCAATGATAAATCTAGAATCAAAACATGAAGATAATATTTATTTTTCAAGCTTACTTAAATTTATTGATAATGGCCTAGTCAAAGTCAAATTCACCTAAAAGAACATTACACATCTAATATTTGTGATCATTGCACAAATTATTGCTTATTGCATGATACTTATTACTCTTTGGTTTTTACAAATTATGAAAACGAGGCAACTTGTCATTAAGTATTCACCCTTAGAAATTTTTCGGTCGACTTCCCTAACTCCCTGTATAATCATTCAGATTTATTTTATAAATACAGTAAATACAACTCATTACGTCTCTGATGTTCATTTAAGAATTGCATATTTTCATTGTAATTTATACAACATTATACAAAATAAACGATACTGGTAAACATAAGTTAAACAAATTATACCTTGCAAGTTGAAGGTGTGTATACACACACACACACACACACACAATACAATGCTAATATAAATCCACGGCCATATATCACACGTGCGTTTGTTAAGCTGACTCTAATTCATAGATTGTTTGTGAATGGAGTACAATCCAAAACATAAGGGATATTGAATCAAGAGATTTCGTAGTGGCCAATATCCGGACATTAGCCGATTATGTGGAATTACAGGAGGTACGTGTTGTGTAATGCCCGGGAAGAGCCGCTTATTTGCAGCTATATTTCTGATTAGTCAACGAACCATTATACAAACGAAATTACTGTTAATTGTAAATTACAAGCATTCTAGAACGTACAATAGCTTTTTCTATGGCAAAATTACGATAGAAAATAGTTTTTTTTTGTTTATATGATTTTTGACTACGGTAATTAGCCATAGCAGTACAAATATACCGTCGGAAAATCTACAAATAATAATAAATATACTATGTCTAAATAATAATGATATACATGGTGGTCCACCATTCCTCGCTCGAACCATTGTTGCTAGACTAACGAAAATTGAGGAAAACATCTGATTAAAAGTTATTAGGCACTTGATAGCTACTTTTTGAAAATATTTTTGAGTGTACAGAGTGTACCATAAATCCAGGAAACAATATTTGGTCTCATTTTTAAACGGAACAACCCTATATTCTTTCATTTTTGGAATCTGCTCCATGTGGGCTTTACAAATCATTTTTATTTTTAGGGATCAGATTATTGTCAGATTGACAGATCAGGTTGATCAGATTGTTCAGAACGTTGTCAAGTTAATCACATTTTAATCAAATTTAATGAAAAAATTCAACAAAACGTTATTATAAGAGATATATAAAAGAATCTGGGTATGCAAGTAGCCAAGCAATGTGCCAAAACATACACAATATTTGGAGTCACGTTAAATACACAGGGTGTTTTGAAACAACGATCGAATTTTGCTATTTTCAAATGGTTGAAACCTATTGAGATTGATTGTTATTTACCTATTAAAAAGTATTATTAGATTGCAGTCCATATGCTACCATTGAATAGCTTATTAGATGAGCACTCTATATACAGGGTATTTCATTTGAAAAAAATAAATAGTTTTAGCCATTTGAAAATAGCAAAAATGTATCGTTGTTTCAGAACACCCTGTGTATTCTACGTGACTCATGATATTGCGTATGTTTTGACATATTGCTTAGGTACTTGCATACGTAGATTTTTTCATTGCTCTCTTATAATAAGATTTTCTTGAATTTATTTCCACGTGCATGCTTTTTCGTTAAATTTTATTAAAATGTGAATAACTTGGCAACGTTGCATCGGATCCCTAAAAATAAAAATGATTCGTAAAGCCCACATGGAGCAGATTCCAAAAATGAAAGAATATACTGGGTGATCAATTTAAAAAAGAGACCAAATTTTGTGTCCCGGATTTGTGGTACACTCTGTATACTCGAACATAATTTTAAAAGGTAGCACATCAAGTGTCCAATATGGAAGTTATTTTTAGTTATCAGACGTTTTCCTAAATCTTCATACGTCTAGCAGCAATGGTCCGAGCGAGGATAGGTGGGCCACCCTGTATGTATAGGGTGGATATAAATTATTCTATTTTCAATAACTTCAAAGGAAATCTTATATGGCCAGCATACGAATTTTCACGTGTACATACTAGAAAAATTATTTTTTCATCGTCTAGCACTTCAAATACTTTGAGTGCATATCTATTTCCACGGAGACCTGTTGAGATTTTTAAATTGCAGGATGTTCACATCACATGCTTGCGAAAAAATCAAATACATTTAAAAAAAACAAATAACCATATTGTTATTTATAATGTACCATGTAATTGCGCCTTTTTTTATTGTTGACATTTATAGTTTTGAGTTTTAATAAAACCGCGTCTTTCACTAGTTTGTGAGTAATGGCGGATATATAATCAAAACTGGTTAAATACGACGTAAGACAGATGTATTTGCAGGAAAGTGTCTTACATTTTCAATAAATTTGAGCGTGAGTGGATTATTTCGTCACGTGGAAGTTGTATTTTGATAATTATTTTTAATTAATTTAATTGTGGCCAATTTTTCTTGCTGTGACTAATTACCATCGCCAAGCATATGTTACCGAGGAAATCAAGGTGCATTAGTACCATTAAATATTAGTACCATACAGTACTATTAATTTATCATTAATTTGGATCAAATCTATTTTCCATATCAGCTTTTCTCTTAAAATGCATGGCTTCAACAGTTACTTACTCCATTCAATTCGTCAAACCTCGAACGTTTACAGGCGAAACACTAACAATCAGTTACAAGGTGTATCTAAATGCTTGTAATTACGTCACCATGTAAAATATATTTGTTCCGCTACGGTAAAAATAGTTCCATTTTTCATATAGGCAACTTAATTTGTACTCATTAGACATGAATATGGCAATAAAAGTTATCTTCATGCTATTCTAATTTCCATCGTGGAATTTGATATTTGGCTGCTGAAATACGAAATTATTATTAGTTTCAGCAATATATATGGCTTCCAAACACATGAAAAGACAACAATGAACCATTATTTAAAGACGCACGTTTCACTCATTACTCATGAATAAGGCGCGGATTTCTAGGTATTATGCTAGACACAAGTTCTAATGGCAGATCAAAATGACTTTGCATTTATACGAATTTCACTAAATGAAGTAACGTGTCAAAATTTTTTTTGTGCTTATTTGCATATTTTCAGTTTTTAAGCTTATAATTTCTTTCGTGCATTTTTTGTGCTTATTTGCATATTTTTCATTTTTTAACGTATTATTCATATTAACTGTATTTGGTTCATATATGAGCCGGTGGTCTATAAAATTAATTATACGACATGAGTCGCGCGGTAGCCAACGTGTTAAATACTAAGATATTTAAAACGATATTACGTTGCACATTATTGTTAGTACTGAAATCAGTATTAATATTACTTCCTTCCGACTGGACTGCTTCGTTATCACAAAATCATAACAGAGCGTACGTGATATTTGGTAAACAAAGTTGGTGATTTCTATTATTTTTACGTACACAGAACGCAGCTGGTGTAGGGATGATATTAATTCTGTACAATTCATCTCAATCTTCAGTGCGTTGTGCTTGTGCCTGTCTGTATTAAGTGTTAAATTTTCTTGGATAAAATGCCAAAAGTAAAACCTTCCGTTGATGAATGGATACGAGGACATTCGGAATTAAAATATGAGAACGGAAAATTAATTTGCAAGGCTTGTATGAAACCGGTAAGTTTTATTTTATTTGTTGCTATTGCTAGAAGGTGACATACATGCATTATGTTGTAGATTAACTGCGAGAAAAAATTTAACATAACGCAACATATTAAAACAACAGTTCACCTGGAAAATTTAAAAAAACATAAAACTGCAAGCAGTACACAGCAAACTATTTTCGAGTCCATTGCAAGTTCATCCACAGAGAATGAAAAATTTTATTTTGATTTATGCAATACTATGGTATCTTCTAACATTCCCTTAAAAAAACTAGATAATAGTATGTTTAAATCTTTTTTACAAAAATACACCGGTAGACATATTCCTGTCGAATCAACCATTCGCAAAAGCTATGTGGACCAAGTTTATAAACACACTATTGAGGAAATAAAAAAGACAATTGGCAACAATCACATATGGTTCTGTGTAGATGAAACTACAGATTCATGTGGTCGGTACATCGCTCATTTAATGATTGGAAAATTAAACGAAACCGACGCCACCAACGCATTTTTAATCAGTTCTAAGCAGTTAGAGAAAACAAATGGGTATACTGTTGCAAAATTTGTTCATGATGGATTAACGAATTTTTTTTTGCCAAACCCTGTACCAAATGATAAATTATTATTGATGCTTTCTGATGCGGCTGCATTTATGTTGAAGGCATATTCCAATTTAAAAATATTTTATGAGCAATTAATCCATTGCACCTGTTTAGCACATGGATTGAATCGTGTAGCCGAAACAATTAGAATGCAGTTTCCAATTGTCAACGATTTAAAAACCGGGAAGAAAATTTTCTTAAAAGCTCCACTGAGGGTACAAATGTTTAGGGAAAGAATGCCTGATGTACCACTTCCTCCGGCACCTGTCATAACTAGATGGGGCACGTGGCTAGATGCTGCCTGTTACTATGCCGACCATTTGGTTTCATTTAAGGAGCTAGTATTAGAGTTTCCCGAAAATGTCTCCGAGTCAATTAGAGAATGCCAAAAAGTTCTAAATGATCAAAGGGTTGTACAAAACTTGGCATTTATCAAAACCAACTATAGTTTTGTAAGCAAAGCTATTAAAAAACTGGAAGCAAAGAATACTACTTTGGTGGAGGCGGTTCAAATAATTGCAGATTTTAAGAACGATGTCTTGAACGTACACGGATCTGTAGGAGAAATTATTTTAGAAAAATGCAACGCAGTTTTATCTAAAAATGATGGATTCAACGTTTTACATAAAATATCAAAAGTTTTAAAAGGAGATATCGTTACCGATTTACTGATAAATGGATCAATTATTCCGAAATTTAAATACGCACCTATTACAAGTGTAGATGTTGAACGCAGTTTTTCTCACTTAAAAAATGTGCTGAGTGACAGAAGGATGGGATTTTCTATTGAAAATTTAGAGAAACATTTAATAATCAGTACGTTTAAAAATGAGCAATAATTATTTGTTATCATTGAAATTATTACTAATCATTAAAATATGTTTTCCTTAAATTTAACTGTTTTATATATATAGCCCGTTCTTGTTTATAAATTTATGTTATGTTTTGTTTTTCTGTAAACTCCAAAATAATAAAATATTATGCGTTTTAATGCTTTTTTTTGCGTTTTTGTGCTTATTCTAATCTTTATGCTTTTTTATATGCTTATTTTGTAATTTTTTTATGCATTTTTAAGCGCTTATTTAGTGATTTTTTGTGCTTATAAATCCGCGCTTTACTCATGAAGATGGCAATAAAAGCTATCTTTATGCAATTCAAATTTCTATTGTGTCACTTGATATTTAACTACTGAAATACTAAATTATTTAAAGACGTACAAGACATTTCACTCATTACTCATGAAGATGGCAATAAAAGCTATGTTCATGCAATTCAAATTTCTATTGTGGCACTTGATATTTAACTACTCAAATACTAAATTATTATTAGTTTCGGCAATATTTGTGGCTTCCAAGCACATCAGAAGACTGCAATGAAGAATTACTTAATGGCCCACGAGTTTAAATGTACATTATTTATATAATCTTACTTTTAAAATAGATGGCATTCTTAAATTGTTTGTACATAAGATACGCATGAAAATGAAGTCCTCACAGGCAACATCCCCAAAAGGGGCAGATTACTCCACGGCACAAACAAGCTGTAAACTGAAAATCATGCAGGAATTAATGAAACAAACGAGCTGCGACAAATCTAATAATTGCTCTGCTTTAAGTCTGACAATGTTACAAAATGTTTTTCTATTGCAAATTGAGGACTAGCAGATATAATACAACAATATAATATAGTTATTAAAGAAATCAAAGTAAATTATTTAATAAACAGAAACATAAAACGAAGTAAAGGTTTAGATAACATAATTAATAAATAAAATATATAAACAAAGCAGATGTTGAAAATGTGTACCATTTGCACTCGTCTCCTTTTATTGTTGAAAATGTTGATTAGCATTTGAGCAGTTATGGTTCGGCAAACATTTACGATTTCTGCCATTAACTCTTCCAACGAATGCAATCTTCTTTGAAAAACTGTATGTTTTAAATATCCAAAAATTGAGTAGTCCACTGGAGTTAGATTTGGAGAGCGTGGCGGCCATAGTCCTTGACTTATTAGTCTATTATCCAAAAATTCTTGCAGATAGGCTAACGTTGCTCTGGCTGTTGCACTATCTTGTTGGAAATATCCGTTCTGCAATTCTTCATCATCTAATTGGTCTATGAAAGGCTGGACAATTTTTTGCCGATATCTCTCACCGTTTATTGTGTCATGAAAGAATATAGGCCTAATTATTCTACGGCGAGACACAGTCAACCAAATTCCAACCTTCTGAGGATATAGTGGTGCTTCCACAAAAAATGAGAGGTTTTCAGCATGTGGATTAACATATTCTGATAGGTGGAACCAAACCTCATCACTGAAAAATGTTAAATCGAGCAATCGATCGTCATTAAAATTTTCCATAAACCATCGGCAATAACTCAATCGATGGTGAAGATCCACAGGCAACAATTCTTGCACCACTGAGACCCTATAGGGGTGTAAATTCAACCTCTTTATCAAATTCTATGGCCGGTGCTCGAGGGAATTCCAACTTGCATAGCCAATTTACGAATTGACTCTTGAGGGCTTACTTCGAGCCGTTCGCGAACATCTGAAACAACCTCTCCTGATACTGAGTGTCTGCCTGAGGATTTCCCTTTCTGAACACTACCAGTTGCCCTAAAACGGTGCACTATTCGTAAAATATATGTATTGACAAAACCGAGTATTCAAATTGGTGGTCAGGGAACTTTTGTTGAAATTCCAGAACGCACTCTGGAATTGAATACATCCATTCTCCATTTTCAAATCGTCTATTACGAAAGTAAGCTGGACGGCTTAGATAGAAGAAGCATTACATTTTTTGGCTTTATTTGGTTTAATTTGCGCACGTGCCGATTATTTGGTCGAACACATGGCAAGAGCAAGTTCAAACATGAGAATACAATTTTTGGCATTCATTTATGTATTATCACATAATTACTGATACATGACTGAATTCACTTGGAATAAGAACATAAGAACAAGAAACCAACAGATTGTTTTCTTTTGCGAAATGTTAAATAAATAATTGAAGAAAAAGCAAAATGAAACTCTAAATCCACATACTCCCCGGCGAAGCCTGCATTTACCTCTGCCTGAAAATATAGACATTGTTATGCTAACGAACATGTACGCTTAATATATTCACTTCATTATAATATATGTAAAGTTGTTTAATTTACGTTGCCCTGGTAAAAATGTAAATGCCAGGCCTCCTAGACCAGCCTGGCGATACTCTCTCGGTTTACATTTTATGGTTTATTACGACTCGAAGCGGCGGTAAACAGAATGGTAATTTCGGGTCGCCGCCGTTTCGTTGCATAAGCCACCCCCGCCTCCACCGCGCGCCATTTCCGCGGCTTTATCGGCCACGCGTGCATATGTGGCGCATGCAAAAATCCGCATTATCCGGGGGGCGGCGAGGGGGCGCACTGGCCATCTTCCAAAACCGCCCCCGGCTCGTTCGAGTGCTAATGAAGTTAGTCAGGATGTCGTAAAAGCGCGGATAATTCCTCGTGCGGGATCCGAAAAGCGGCGGTGTATTTAAATTTTATGCGAAGGTGTTTTGGAACAACATTGGCCTTTACGCTGCGGTTTAATTTAATTTAATTAAAACTGTATGTGCGCACGAATTGACTCGTTAGCAATTCATACAATAACTAAATAAATACATAATTACACCGAACAATACTATTATACTTTTAATTAATTATTTTGCCTTAAAATAATATTAATAATAATAATATTATGTGTTTCTACAAGAACAGAATATATTATACAGCTTCTTGATGTTGATTATAACCTAAATATATGTTTATTTTATAAATGTTTAAATAAACACGTAATTTTGTAGTTCTCTACAATTATTTTAGTTTTTTTCTTATCAATTTATAAAGTTAACTTTTTGAAAATTAATTAGATTTGTTTACGAAATATACAGTTTATCATAAAAGTTTGGAATTTACGGGCGAGTATCTATAACTTATTTAGACCAGGGGGTCTCAATCTAAGGCTCACGAATGCAAACAATACTTTCCTGATGCATGAAAAAAGTTAAAAACCATTTGTATGGGGTGTAGTATTTTAATACCTTTAATAAGAAATAAGTGCAAACTATGGCATTCATCCAATTGACAAATATATACATTTCTACACAATACGCCATGAAAGATTATTACGTATATTTTTGGGGAAAATACATTTGTCACCGACCTTGTTTAAGAAGTCATTGCAAAAGTAAGAAACCTCGAAGAAACTCTGGATGTCGTGGAACCTCTGGAAGAACCATTATTCACCGCAAACAGCATCTTCTTAGCACACACTGACTCACTACTACACTACATCGGAGTTGAGAGGACGTGCGGTGTCTAGGCGAATCAATCAGCTCAATACAGTTCGCTCGGCGATTAAACAGAGCACTAATTTGGATTTTTTTGGCGTATGTGCATCTGGCCACAATCGAGGAATCGAATACACTTCGCGGTGATGGTCAGTGCGTGATAGTTAGACCGAGGCTAGTTGATTAATTGCAAGATGCAAAGTGGCTTATTGTTAGCTCGCAGACAAGATTTAATTTAATTACATCAGTATCGAAAAGGAGGAAATCCCTGCGTCGTGTTCTTTGTTCCCGTCGATTGTAACTTCATGAATACATTGTGAGGTGAAAAAAAAGACTATTTATTGCTACACAAAAGATGTGTTCATTCCTCGCAGACACTTTTGTGCTACCGTTTTTTGCTAGTTGCCAAAACTAAATGCACTGATTGCAGTGTTTTTTTACAAATATGGATGTAATTGAGTGCATACGATGCAAAACAATTTTATAAATTAATATATGCGGCCGATATATTTTGAAAGTTTATATTCATTTTCACTTTAAATGACTTCACAACGAAATAAAACTTAATCATTTAGTTGCTTAGCAATTAAAAACCTTTATAATTGTGACATACAGGGTATATAACGGACACCTTTCGTTAAAACTTTGTTTGGTTGCCGATAGAATATAAATTTGAAAAAAGTCATCACTGAACCTGTGAACCTAAAATCAACCTGTGATATTAATGTAACACTATTATAATGTATTATGTTGTCTAGTTTATTTAGGGTGGCAAAGTGAAAAATATTACATTTATATTATTATTATCATTATTTATTACTGAATTGCTGCAATAAATTAATAGATGCGGCTGATATTTAATTTTCATTATGTAGCGAAAATTAATCAATAAATACAATTATTTGAAAGTTTAAAAAAAGTTCTATTGCTCTGCGAAGTTAATTAAAGTGAAAATTATTCAGAATTCTAAGAACTAGACTCTATATTCTAAGAGCTGATTTCTTCATTTATTTGTATTATGACTCTAAATAGAGTATTATATTGTCATTGTAGGATAACATACAGAAATTCAGGTATTACAGTACTTATACAGATACATTTGAAAGTTTTAAATAAAGTTGTATTGCTTTGTGAAGTTAATTAAAGTGGAAATAATTCAGAATTCTAAGAACTAGACACTATATTCTAAGAGCTGATTCCGTTATCTGCAGGTGAAATTTCATTTCATTTCATTTCATCATTTATTTGAATTATGACTTTAAATAGAGTATTACATTGTCTTTGTAGGATAACATACAAAAATTCAGGAATTACAGTACTTATACAGATACATTAGCCATTTTGTAAGTATATGTCTCAATTAAAATTTTGTTAAAAACTCTTGGATGTTATACAGTGGTTTGCTTAAAAAATATTCTTTCATTGCACTCTTGAATCTATGGTCCGACTTTATTTCATTATAGTATGTCATTAATTTATTGTACACAACTATCCCCATATAGTTAGTCGAATTCTTATGGAGTGTTGTTTTATACTTTATACTTTTATAGTTGAAATTTCATAACAATTTAGAAATTATGGCAGACGTGTCTCAAATTTTTGTAGACAATACTGAGCATTTTCTTAACATTTTGGAAATTAATATTTTATTATGTACTCGTAAGTTGAGTTTGCAGAAATATTTTGGATTTTTATGACATTGCAGCAATTATGTCATTTTGTATAAAAACTTTGCAATTTATGGAATTGTCTACATAAATAGTTTACAATAATGAAACTAAACTTTAATATTGATTTACAAAGCTATTTTATTGTTTTGGAATTTTCATTACTATTTTGTAAATTTCTTCTTGCTTTTTTGAAATTTGCTGGCATTTTCAAAAATTGCCCTATTGAGCAGTAATCTCTGGAAGGGTCCAGAAACTACATACTATTTTTACAGTTTTCGAACAGAATTTTTATGAAAATATGGGTTTTTTTTTGTTAAATTTGGTGTTTAGAATAATGACACAAATATATTTAATTTCGATATGCAAAAGTGATTTTTATTTAGAATCTTTATTAATTTCTTACTTTTTTTTATGAAATAAGTAGGTAGATACTAATATTTTCTGGCACTTCCTTTGAAAAAAATGTCCTGTTAGGGTGAAATATAAGAATTACGGAACTGTAAAAACTACATTGATTGGATAAGATTATTTTTCGAATTTTTAGAATTACGACATTAATTTTAGAATTTCGTTGAAAATTTATTGAAATACTGGCGATTTTCTAAAAATTTTAATATAATAAAATCCTTGCATAAATATGAAAATTGGAAAACAATTGCTCTGCAAAAATATGCCACAATCGCCCCATTAAGTTTGAGCAAACTGCTTTACTTCCATATTATTTTCAATACAAGTAACTATAATTTTTAAATATTTGCAGTTATCAAATATAAATATCAAATTTTCAGGTAAGTAAAACAAGAACAATTTGATTTTTTGTTTACAAAAATATACAAATATACACTCTGTGCCATTCTTAACTATTGTAGACACAAAGTATTTGATGCTCGAAGAGCAATTGCATTCTATATTTGTTGAATTTGCTTTAATTGCTAAGAATTTTACAATATTTTTTTTGGTAATGATTTCATTTTCTTATATATGATTCTGATTGTATTGTCATCAATTTTTTTTAATTACAAATATCAAAATTCAGCTGACTTTCTGCAGACTTTTCAATATAAATTGCAAAACCTAATTGGGAATTGGGAAGTGCGAAAATTTACTTGCAAATATATATTTTTCTTAGAAATGCCAAAATATCCACGAAGTCAGTATCCACAAAAATTAATCATGAAACGTATATTATTATCAGTATAAATTAAAAGCTACCGAAGATTGCAAAATTTTATTGAAAATTGCAAAATGTTTAATGCAATTTAAGAAGTCTTCAGCAATTAAACATATGCTGTAATTATATTTTACAATTTTCATTAGAGATCTTATATCTTTCATTACAAATAGTAAAGTATGTACCTAATATAACAAAACAAAATTTTCATTGGAAATGACAAAACTTATATTATTACATACTTATATGAAAATTTATTTAAAATGGAAAAATTATCGTTATAAAATTTGATCCGAAAATGCAATTTTTTCTTGGGAATGACATAATTGCTATTAAAAACAATAAAATTGAGTCGAATTGCATTGAATTTGATTGGAAAATGCGATATTTTAATGGGAATTACAGGATTGCTATTAAAAACATTAAAATTGAGAATAATTCTCACAATTTCCAAGTAACAAAATATTATTGGAAATTGTGACATATGTCTAGGAAATTATGTTTCTTATTTATAAATATGAATTTGGTTAATAATATTCTACGAAATTTTATTGGAATTTACAATTTTTTTATTCAAATTTCAAAATTTTAACTGTTTCCCTGAGGTGGTGGTTTTGGTGTAAAATCCATTAACAAAATTTTGTTGTTCAAAATGTTCAGTGAAAATATGAGGTATTAGTTACAAGTTTACAAATAGTAATTATGCTCTTAGCTTTTGTGAAATAAGGTAAACTTTATATAATTAATTATGAATGAGAATGTTTAGTACTTATCTGAAATTTTCATTGAGAATTATAAAATTTCTATTGCAAATATCAAAATTCAGTTGATTTTCAGCAGCATTTTTAGTATAAATTGCAAAACTTAATTGGGAAGTAAGAAAATTTACTTGGAAATACAATTTTTTCCTTAAAACAGCCAAAATTTAGTTTAATTTAGTCCATAATTTCAGCACCTACAAAAATTTATTACGAAACGTTTATTATCAGTATAAATTAAAAATCTACCGAAAATTGCAAAGTTTTATTGAAAATTGCAAAATGTTTAGTGCAATTTATGAAGGCTTCAGCACTTAAATAGATGTTGTAATTATATTTTACAATTTTCATTAGAAATATTATATGTTTTATTACAAATAGGAAAGTATTTACCTAATATAACAAAATTTTCATTGGAGATGACAAAACTACTATTACATAATACAGGATGAGTCGGGAGGAGCGGACCAAAATTCAGAAGTGTATTGTACACGTTATGCGATTTTCATTATGTTTTGTATATCAACATTCATTTGAATTGGAAAACTTTTCGATACTAGTTGCAAAATTTGATTGGAAAATGCGATTTTTTCTTGGGAGATACATAATTGCTTCTAAATAATATTAATATTGAGTTCCATTCGCAGAATTTGCTATCTAAATTACAAAATATTATTGGAAATTGCGACATTGGTCAAGGAAATATTGAATTTCATTTATAAATATCAATTTGGTTCATAATAATCTAAGAAATTCAATTAAAATTCACAATTTTGTTATTAAACTTGCAAAATTTCAACTTTTCCCCTGAGGTGGTGGTTTTGTTATAAAATCCCGTGAAAAAACTTTTTTCATTAGAAATCATACAATTTTTGTTTAAACTATAAAAGTAGTTATTATTCTGTTAGCTTTTGTGGAATAAGGTACAATTTATTTAATTAATTTTAATAGTATTTAGTTGAAATTGCAAAATTTTCATTGCGAATTATAAAATTTCTATTGCAAATATCAAAATTCAACTGATTCGCCTAAATGTTCAGTATAAATTACAAATCTTATTTGAAAGTTACCAAATTTTACCGGAAAAATAATTGACATTTGACATTTTAAATTTTTTGTGGGATTCTTAGAATTGCTGTAAAAGTCACCTATCATCTACAATTATTCCAATTTGCAAATCTTACGTTGATCAGATATTGCATATTTTTAAATCTTCTAGAGATTTTACGAATATTAGATGTGATTATGTTTTAAAAATATTCTGAAATATCCCACTTGTTCATAATATTCGCGCATTTTGGAGTTTTATGATTTTGTTTTATGAATTCTGCAAATTTCATGTTCAGTTTTCAAATAATTTGTGCAATTATTTGAAATTTTTGACGAGCAGTTATCAATGACGACGAAATATTGCTAATTTTGTATTCATTAATGTTGTTACGAATTTTGAAATAACCGACATTCTAAAAGAGTATTATGATTTCTACTAAATTTGTGACCCTCCCACATGTCCCACATTTTGCGCGATACTTGGAAATTTCTGCAATTTTCACAGAATATCTATATATTTTTGTATAATTTAAGGAACTTGAATGTTGAATTTTGGAATTTTTATGTATATTTACATATAAACAATAAATCGCGAATTTTTCATATGGTGCTATAACTTGGGTGATCTCTCACAGTTATTTGTACTTATTACATATCAATGTGGTAAACTATTTTTTTTTCAAATTTCTTTGCACAGCATTACATTTCTTTTATTTTCTTTGTGTAAATATGAACGGAGTGGAACTATTCTAATTACCATTAAAAAATGAATGCGGTGAGTCAGGCGTATATATAAATACCTACTATACTAAGCATTGATTTAATACAATTAAAATTTATGAAGCATATCGATTCAGACACGATTATATAATCCATGAAAGTTTGAATCTGATATTTCCTGGAATATAATTATAGGTGCAATAATATTCATGGGAACTATCCCTCGATTTAAGTTAACTCATTATTGAAAACTATACCTTAAATGCTTAATTATTGCACTTTATGTGTGATTAGTGATTGAGTATTTGAATATGTAATAGTATTTCTATTTGATTTTCTTACTTAATATAACTTTGTAAGTTATATTAAAGTATTATATTATAGAAAGTTAAGCGTTACAAGTATTTGAAAAAATATAAAACTTTAGTACAAGCCATTATTATTATTATTAATATTGACAGAAATCTGCGTCGTAAAAAGTATATAAAAAAAAGTTACGATTACTATTACATATTACCGTTTATATTTGCATCCATAACAATTGCTATCAAAATTTCCATTAAATAATCATTGAAGAGATCCCGTGGAGGACTTTTCTGGCAGTAATTCCCGCTTTAAAATGCAAATCCTGGTGATCCCCTTCTATATATGATCGGGGTTTATGAGAGATCGCGTCAAGGGGTTGGGGGGTTAAGACTATGTGTGTGCTCGGGGATATTACCGGGAGTTATCGGCGTGTGCGCTAATTTCAACCCTCTCCCGATCGCTATCTTATCTAGGAGGAACCCCGTTGGAGGCTCTCCTCATTGTTCACCTTAACAACAATGACTTGCTCGGCGTTCACGCGTGAGGGTCTGATAATTATGGCCGGAGTGGCCCCGGTTTATGTGTGAGGCCACTAGGAAAACAATAATTATTACAATGTGTCAGAATTATTGTGGCAGTACACACAGTTAAAATCTTTAAATTACGTTAAGCATTTCACCGAAGGAAACTATAGAAGTTTTATGGCAAAATTATTTACATCATACAATTGGTGGAAGGAAGTTGTATAATGTTTGCGGAAAAAAATGATTTTGCACAAAACAATTAACGTGAATTACGATTCAAGACATTTGTTCGCTCATAAATCCGCGGGCCCACGGGGTTCGGAGTAATAACAGTAGAAATATTTACAAACATATACGGGCTTGAATATTTGTGTACTGCATTAATTTTCGCTCGAATACAATACGAATAGGAACAGCGTGATCGAGATTTGCATCCAGATTTATTAAGTAAATAGTGCGGCTCAATCACAAAATTTCCATTTTCCATTGTTCAACTACAAACTCACCAACTCAACTTCGAACGACGTGCCTCACAATTACGTTTCCATTTCCATGACGATCGCTATCAATTTCAAAACAATTTCAGGGAGAGACTATTCCCTGCCTGCGAGTTTGACGAGTCAAAAAAATTTCAAACATCAGATCGCTCGTGGAATAATTTTAATTGGCAGCGACCAGAGTCGGCCATCCATAACGGAATATTGCGATGAATTGATGAATTGAAAGTCGCTGTTGTTTCATATACTCGTGTGTGTATACGAAATATGGATTTTTTTGTCAATATTATTATATCAGGCATAATTTATACAATAAATATTGGCCGGTTTAGCGATTTCGATTATATTAATTTCTTTCACTTAAGTTCTAGCATTTGCTTCGCCTTTTTTATTATTTCGCATTGATTTTGTAAAAACATAATTTTCATAAGAAGCCATTATAGATTATAAAGAAAAATTAGTATAAACAAAATTTTGATGATGGTTTACTTATTTAAGCATTTTAGAATTTTGGACGATTTGTTAAAACCATTGCCAAAGTATGTCTTAGTGCTTAAATTCAGTAGCTTTGTCAGGATTTAGTCAGTAGTTAAGTTAGTTATGTTAGTTAATAATAATGAATGATAAAAAATGATTGCATGAATGTATAATAGTAGGTATTAAATTAGAGGTGTACGCTCAGCTAGGAGATCAGAGTCAGAGCTTTGGGTATCAGATTCAATGGCTTCGAAAAATTGACTGGGCAGGTTTTTTCCTTAGTACCACATATATATAACCTAATGGTACCTAACCATTTCTAGGTACTTGATACAATGGATGAATTATATTTTCGAGTAATTGATTTCGGGAAATTGCATTGAAGAAAGGAATATATTTACCCGATACAATTTAAAATTATATTCCAGAATTTCTAATAAACTATAAATAGTGAAAACATGTCCGGTTTTATAAAGCCCTATAAAGCCCTAAAGAGAATAATTTGAATTTGAGGATCGTCCTGCATATATACACAAATAACAGTATTTAAATCCAAATATAATTCTCATTGCTTTGTGTCGAGTCCGACACTATTTATTTGGACTGAAGCTATTACCACAGAATATGATTCTGTACTGCAGCAATGATTCAAATTAAATGAGACGCATGTGTAGTTACCACTTGGTGAAACATGGTGAATCAAGAGGTAAATAAATCACTTGGTTAAAGTTTCACGAATTAAGGCCAGTACCTATAGTCCGTAACTGAACTTGAGTACGACTCAAGTCGTATATTTTGTTGCGTTTGGTGCATAAACGAATATAGAAAATACGCAACCCAATATACGACTTGAGTCGTATTCATGCTCAAGTACGGACTATAGATACAGGCCTTAGTTTGTTAGTATAATTTGTATTCTTGAGAATGGTCGAGAGACCGAAACAATTGTAGAGTGTAGGTATCTATAAATTCTTGAAACTTTCTATGTGTTTTATTTACTTATTGAATGATTCAAATGTTTGTTTTATTTACTTATTGAATGGTTCAAATGTTAAGATGTTTGGCAGAATGCTTTTTCTAGAAGTGCATACTTCGTCTTCGATATCACAAATTTATTTAACTTGATTTAACTTTGATATAACTTTATTTTCACTGATTTAACTTATGCGAGTGTTACAGGGGAGTGTTTTAAAGTTACTGTTCTCTAACTTAACGCAAACTTAAGAGATTTTTTGAGGTTGTAGAATTTGAAATTGCCAGCTTTCATGCATTTGGGTGATTTTTCTAATTTTTTTAATTTTTGCAAGATATTCTGTTAAATGTCTCTTAAAAATTATGTACTTTTAATTTTAACTTTATAATTCTATCAATAAATATTTTTAACTTTCAGCACTTCCAAAAATTGTTGTGCTTATTAGCATATTTTCTAATATGCTTTCTTCTAATATATACAGGGTGAGATTTTTCGGATGTTTAGTATGTGGATCTCGGAAAGTAGCGGAGATAGAGGAACGATTAAATGGGGAAAGAATTGCAGTTTTACGAGTTCAATTCCACGAGCTTTTTGTTTTTCTGAAAAATTGAATGGCTAACTATGTAGATATCTCGAAAAAAATTTTTTTTTTGTTATTTTGTTCGGTGCCTGTGGATCTGTTATTATTGACTTTAGAAAAAAAAGTGTAAAGGAAAAAGTTGTACGTAATTATGTGCTTTGTAATACAATCTAACCGATTATTTTATTAAAGCTATAATTTTTGAGTTATGAGACAAAGTTGAGTTTTTTCTAATGGAAACTATAGTTGGCCATGACTTTATAAAACAGGCGCTTTTTCAACTATTCTAATGATATACCACTTGATATAGTTATTTTTATAAATAATTTAATTATCGTTATTCTTTTACTTTTCATTTTCGAACTATTCAAGAAGTAGGCTATGGAAACAATTGATAGATGCGCAACGCGTTAAATAATAAAATTCAAGTTAGTTATTAATTTTTTTTCTTTTCATTTCAAAATTATAAACATTATTATTTTGGTGTAAAATGTTTATGTCGTTGGAGTTACAATTTTATATAAAAATAATTTCTGATAAAATAAAACTACATAAGTACAAAACTACTAAACAGGGAATGACAGACGATAAATTGAGAAACAATACAAGCATATTAGAACGTAGCTAAAGTAGTACCAAAACAACGTAATTCAAGTTAGGAAAGTATTTAAGACTAAATATGTTCAAAAGGTTTACCATTATGATTAATGCACACCTTTTTAAAACAGAATTTGTTGCTTTTCTAACGGAGCGATCAATATTAGAAATAACTTGTAGTACAGCTTCTCTAAGGTCAACTACTGTGACGTACGATGTTTGATACACCCTATCTTTTACCATTCCGAAAGAATACCCCATAACCATTCCCCATAAATAAAAATCTAAAACAGACAGATCAAGAGATCGGCCACCTCGATAATTGTCGTTTGTATCTATCAATTGTTTCTATAGCGTACTACTTCGAATAGTTCGAAACTGAAAAAAAAAATGGCCATAATTCAATTATTTATAAAAATAACTATGTAATATGGTATATCATTAGAATTGTTGAAAAGAGGCCTTATTTATAAAGTCATGGCCGACTATGGCTTCCATTAGAAAAAACAAAGGTTGTGTCATAACTCAAAAATTATAGCTTGAATAAAATAATCAGTTAGACTGTATTATCAAGCACATAATTACCTATAACTTTTTCCTTTGCTATTTTTTTCTAAAGTCAATAATAACGGAGCAATATGCTCCGAGCAAAATAACAAAAAAATTTTTTTTTCGATATATCTAGTTTGCCATGCAATGTTTCCAAAAAAACAAAAAGCTCATGAAATTGAGCTCGTAAAACTGCAATTATTTCCCCATTTAATCGTCCCTCTATCTCCGCTAATTTCCGAGATCCCCATACTAAACATCCGAAAAAACTCACCCTGTATATATTTTCAAAATTTGTGTAAAAGGGTAGACTTTAAAACATGAAATATTTTTTTATAAAACTGTTATTGTTGATAGTTTTTACACTATGAAAGCCTTAAAATCTCATTCTCCCTTATCTTTGGGTTTTTAGTCATGCTGTTTGATAATAGATTTTAACTTTAAGACTGTTAGTCTCGATTTAACATGTAATGGAGGGGTATTTTAGATTTTTGTATAATCTTAAATAATGCGTTTTCAGAATGTTTTCTTTTTTATATCCGGATACGAAGTGTCCATTTCCGCGAAACCCAAAACAGTCTGCGAAATCCCATTTTGTCGCCGTTACTATTAGCAACGGCCGTTGAAACACTAGTGCCTGTTCCTGACACAAAAACTGACATATTGCAAACTTGCTGGATAAAGATGTTTACGATTATTACATAAATCTGAAAGTAGACGCTAAACTCAGAAAAGATACTGACCCCGATATTGATAGGTACTTATCAGATGAAGAAGACACGTAAAATTAGTTAAAATTTTATTACTGATATCTGATACCCATGTTTCTCTTATTTTATTATTGGAATCGTTTTTCACAACAGTAACTAGATCCTTTTAAGGGGGTCAACATGAAAATTCATTATTACTAAAAAGGATATAACTTATGCCAAAATAAGTAGTTTATTTCAAACAAAAATATATACATCGTCATTAAACATAAACATTAATTAAAAGCAACTAAAGCAATGTTATATATTTGGGCCAAATAAACGAATATGGCAAACTATTCGTGGACTTCTGTGCATCAAACAACCTAGTTATTGGAGGCAGCATTTTCCCACACAAAGAAAGTCACAAAATAACATGGACGAGCCCTGGTGGGCGTGTAAAGAATCAGATTGATCACATTTCCATCGACAAAAGATATAGAAGCTTCTTACAAGATGTACGTGCAATGCATGGGGCAGATATTGGATCAGATCACGCTCTAGTGAGGGCAAAACTAAAAGTTAAAATAAAGGCAAGAAATGAACCCAACAAACCTAAAAGGCGAAAGTACAACATACAAGACCTCAATGATGAAGAAACGCGAAAGAAGTTCGAATCAACAGTGAAAGCAAAACTCGGAAACAGCAGTGATATGGGAAATATGAACATGGAAAAACTTTGGAAATCCTACAAGGAAGCAATAAAAACAGCCGCGAAAGAAACAATAGGCATCAGAAAAAACAACAGGAAAACGTGGATGACTAAACATACATGGCATCTTATCGAAGAAAGAAATTTAATCAAACACAAAATACTCTGCGTACAATGCCCAGAGAGAAGAGTTAATCTTCAGAGTCCGTATGTTAACAACAATAACCAAATAAAGAAGAGTGCAAGATGTGATAAAAGAAAAGAACGAGAAAAACTGTTACTTGAAGCTGAAAAGGCATCGGGAGTGAATGACATGAAGACACTATACAATATAACGCGAAAGATGGCAGGGAGCAAAGGTATCACAATCACACAAATAAAAGATAAGCAAGGTAACATACTGAAAACTGAGAAACAGATTATAAATAGATGGCCAGAGTATTTCACGGAAATCTATTCAATGAAGGAGAAGGAGGTGTTAGGTGAAGAAGAGCTAGAGGGGTCAACAGAGAACTTGGTACTGAAACTAAAGATAAAAACAGATGAAATCTAGAGAGAAGAAATTGAAGTGGCCATTAGACAGCTCAAAAATGATAAGGCCGCAGGATTAGACAACATCTCAGGAGAATTGATAAAGGCAGGACCGAAGTTTCCGCCGAAGTACGAATAGGTGTAGGCCTTATAATAAAAATACGAAAAAAAGGGCGACAGGAATACGATCGTATATGCCGTATATCTCGTATATGTGATAATTGGAGAGCCATTACGATACTAAACACCACGAGTAAATTTTTTACCAAAACAATACTGGTAAGAATAAAAAATGAGGTAAACAGACTGCTCAGAACTAACCAAGCAGGGTTCAGACCCAGAAAATCTTGCCCTGACCACATAGCTACCTTAAGAATAATACTAGATGAAGTAAATGAATGGAATAAAGAAATACATATAAGCTTCATAGATTTTAATAGGGCCGTTGATACGGTAGATAGAGAAAATATGTGAGTCATCCTAGGAAAATATGGACTGCTCGCGAAATATATTCGGCTAATCAAGCTATTATACGAAAACTATTACGCTAGAATAGAACACTCCGGGACTCTCTCAGAAAAAAATTAGAGTTGAGACAGGTGTCAGACAGGGCTGCATCCTGTCACCCTTGTTGTTCCTCATAATGATCGATTGGACCTTAAAGCAAATAATAATAATAATAATAATAATAAAGAATATTTATTAGCAAAAAACGCTACATAATATACAAAATTTCAACAAAACAACAGAAGAAAATACTGACAATAAAAAAGGGTTACAGTGGAGATTCGGTCAAAAACTCGAAGATCTTGACATAGCCCTAATCACAGAAAATAGAACTAATCTACAAGAAAAACTGAATCTATTGTATCACACAGCCAAAAAAATCGGTTTGGAAATAAATACTGCAAAGACAAAAACAATGAGCGCAAACCCCACAGATGAATCAATCATTGATATAGAAAGAGCCAGCAAAGAAAACGTTAGCAACTTCACATACCTGGGCAGCGTAATAGAGGCAAAGGGAATTTGCCAGGAAGATGTAAATACCAGAATAGGAAAAGCTCAAAACGCCTTCAACATGTTTCGGAAAATATGGCGCTCAAATTAAATATCAAAAACTACTAAAATTAGAATTTTCAACACGAATGTAGTGAGCTTGCTATTATACGGGTCAGAGACTTGGGCCATAAATAAATCACACGAAAGAGAATTTCAAACATTTGCAAACAAAGCCCTGAGAAGAATCCTAAGGATATACCGGCCAAACAAAATATCAAACATAGACTTGTGAGAACAGACAAACCAAATTCCAATAAAGACCACTATTAAAAAGAATAAATGGAGATGCATTGGCCATACACTAAGGAAACCAGTGGGAGATCTAACTAGACAGTCACTAGATTTTAATATGAGGGGACAAAGAAAACGAGGTCGACCACAGACGACACGGAGAAGAACCGTAAGGAAAGAGCTTGAACTCCGGAATATAACATGGAACCAGGCAAAGCCCATTGCACAAAATAAAGGCAGGTGGAAAGAAATGGTGGATCAACTCTGCGAAGAAGAAGAGGAGTAGTTGCAGGAGGAAGACAGTAAAATGGTGACCGCATTTTATTGGTACATCAGTCACAGAAACATCGAAAGATGCCCTACACTCCCTGGCCGAGTAATAGGACCAAAGAAAAAAGAAAGCAATGTTACGGCGCACATTTACAGATTTGAGAGAACACGTCAAATTTTCAACCTTGTTTTTCCGTAAACGTCAAAAATGTACTTAACCTTTTGAGTGCCGACCACATGTCATGTGAATGAGGCTTAAACGAAAAATGTTTATTGTCTTTTGTTTGCAGATTTGGCAAGTTCAGTCTTTGGCAAATTCAACCACGGAAAGATTGGAGACAATCGAACAACGTGTTAAAGTTATTAGAGCCTATTATGAAAATGGGTGTTTAAACAATAATGCATTTCGTGCACTTAACGATTTTTTCAGGATGTATCGACCAACCGAGGGTGCGATTGGAAAAATTGATAAAAAATCAAAGAAACTGGGTTGGTGGCAGATCTGAAAACACCGTGTATCACCGTGTTTTAATAATGTTACTTTCAATAATAAATTCAATTTAATAAAATAAATTTTGACAATTAAGGAAGGTTTTATGGAGAATGGTGAAACATTTGGCCAATATTATCTTTCACACATATTTGCCATGTACCAAATAACATGAGTCAATAAAGAAATCATGTTTCTTAGATAAGATTGTGTTATTTACTGTAAACATCGATTGAAACGCCCTGTATTAAAGTTTTCGCAGATATTTTTGTTGCGTAAACTGTTTTTGTGTTTAAAAGCAATAAGCTCTGGCAGTAGATTATACGTCGTGCATGACACGTTGCATTAAAACCGTAATCCAAAGTTGTGACAGCCCCCAGCCGCCCCCGGCCGCCCCTGCGAGGGCTCACGCGCGTAAAAAGGACCAGATAAGTAATTTAAGGGGTGGAAATCTTACTCGCAGCGCTATATAACTTTTTCTTCGGCCGTATGAGATTAAATGTTGTTTCCTTTAACAAAATCCGGTAATTGGATATGTGGAGATCCCAAAACTCAATTCCTGGTTCTGAACCGTGTGCGCCCCCTGCTTCCCACCGCCCTTCGCCGCCGATTGATTGGGACATCTTTCACATGTACTCGAAGTTGGAATCAAGTTGGAAAGTTTTATTGCAGTAATATCCGCGACAAACAGGCCAGAAACAGAACGTCACGTCTGGGCGACGTGGCTCCTCTTAGTATTTGCATTCCAGTGTTGGATTTCGTTCGAAATAATAACGTTCACGCAAACTAGGCGCGACATCTGCGCTGGTGTTTTTAATTAAATTAATACGGATAATATAAATGGATGCGCCGGCGAATTATTTCAGATTATTAATCTGGAAGTTTTTAAAAAGTATTTGCTCTCCCACTTGTTTGCGCACGGTTTGCGAAGAAAATATTTTTCCGCGGAAGTTTCGCCGCGGTAATTAAAACTTCCATCAAAAACAACCCTCCGCGTAAAAATTAATGCGATTCCTTACGCCGGATTATCTATTAAAATAAATTCATTAATTCGAAGCCCGCTTATGGCAGGCGCAAAGAGCCCCTTTTATAACCCCGCGCCGCTGTAATTAATGTGCTTTTAAATTTCTGCCCTGCACACAATCGGGATCGCGCGAAAAACCAGCGGACGCCACAATTAAATTTATAGTTGGTGAACGTATCAAATGCATAAATTTCGCGAGGGGCACACATGAAATTAATTTCAACTATACCCTCATTAAAATTCATAACGCGAATGTGGGAAACGGGAAACGTATCCGCTCTACTATGTGTGTGTGAGCGAAGGCATAACTCATTTCAACTTTGTGTAACTCTAAACAATATTCGGTTTCGTTATCGTTCGGTTCTGAGCGGAGGCGGCTGGGTACAGGGAGTGAGCGGGTTAAAGAGGGACTTATGTTGTTCCTGAGGCGGATATTGAAGATACCAATTTGGCGGCATGCGTGCGGGGCACGTGCGCCGCTCCGGCCCTGTCTTCCGCCAATCGATAGGTTTGTCTTATTGCTGCCTGTGATAAGTATCCTTTTCGGGCATTACACGGGACGTGAATGTTATTTGTGAGTACTCTTAAACCTTTTGCAACGTCCGGGCAACATCGGGCGTATGTTTGCCCCAAATTTAATCAGAATAAATATGTCAATCAATACCACAAAGGACAAGATCAATGTGTCCTGTTCCTACATTCGCCCTTTATCCCAGACACTCGGTATACAAATTTTTAACGCTCATAGCAATTTCGAAACCTGCATATAAATTTTAGTAAATTTTTATTTGTTGATATCACTGTAATGATCACGAATGATTTCAGGACACTACTTGTGTACAATCAGTTAAGCCTAGAATTAAGGGAGTGCAATGTTTTACAATATAAGCTTAGAATTAAGAAAATATTCTTAGTTGGTAAATAACAAATAAATGATTGTATACTTATTGTAAGTGATTTGTAAATGTATCGCTGTAAGAGCTAAATATACGTTATTATTATTATAATTGATGATTCAATTTTCATTAATCTTATATTATTATTAATTTACTTGTTGGTTGCCGAGAGACAATATATTGAATTTGAATTTAAGTTTCGCTATTATCAGTTTAAACTCCATGATGCTCAAACAACTTTTCGTTCATATTTTTCAAATTTCAATATTTCACCGACCGTCCGAAATGAAAATATTGGCATTATTTATTATTTAACGTGCGCGTACGCGTTTATTACATTCCTTTCGATTTTTCATTTGCGCCGGCTCATGTCATGTCATTTATCACCGCCTGCCCGCCTCGTGCAACCCGAAATTATTTTATTACGTTACGTTTCTGCCGTGACTTATACGTTTTAATATTCATGGCACAAGCACGGGGCATTAATTGTAATTAGCCGTAATAATGCTCAGCATTCCGGCCTAGGAATTGTGATAAATAATGCAGGTTTAAGTGAATGCATGCGATTCTTATCTGCTGCATCATTTATTAAGATACGTGAATAGGCAGAAATCTGATATGCAACGTGAGACTTATTTGTATCGTTTATCTTGAGTATTAAATGATATGGATCATGTAAACAAGTACAATGTTTCCTACACTAAATATTATACTTGACATTTCATTAGTAACAATAGGATAAATGCTTTATAAAAGTCGCTTGAAGTAAACAAGTTTTCACTACGATTATAGTAGATGTAGTAATAATAGTATTAAGGTGGGTTTATCAATGTCCTCTAAAAGTGTTTGTTACAGAGCTGCCAGTTAATTTAATTCGAGCATTTACCGAGGCTGCCCTAATAGGCTGTTAGTTAATTGACACCATAACATTGATGGTTATGCGATTTATATTATTTATTTTGAATTGAGGGCCAATTTCAGAGTTTCGATCATGTGATAATGGTAGGAAGCCTGAGTGATACTTTGTTGTTACTGTTGGTTTTGTTTTTAGCCTTTTATCTTTGTGATAGTTTAGGTACTTTTATCAATCTTGACTACTTTATTAAATTGGATTATTGGACAGTATGTGCCGTAAATAGTGATGAAAATGAAGATGTTAATACATTTTTTTACTTTTATCAGTCTTGACTACTTTATTAAAATGGATTATTGGACAGTATGTGCCGTAAATAGTGAAGAAAATGAGGATGTTATTACATTTTTTTAACTATGAGTGAAGTACATACACAGTACGGGAATTGACAATTTTGTCAATATTTGTCAAATGTTTTCAGAATAGATTTCGATTAAAAATAATACAGTGTTCGTCATTTTGAAATGATTGAGGATAGATTAGAGTTTTCAAGTACTGGGTAAGTAATTTGCAAATTTATCCTTGCACTTTATTGGTATAATTATGTATGTAAAAAGATATAAGAATATCAAATATAAGATATTATACAAATGGATAATGTTTAATACGTTCTGGTGACTTTTGCAATATAAGCAAAAGTAGTGCCTGTAAGATTCCAACAGATGTATCTGAAATGATAACTTGAGCATTAGTACCAAATTTATTGAGAGTCCACTAATCTACATCTCCACTAATTTAACGACTTATATTTTCCAGGTAACATAAAAATGAAATTTAAATTTTGATCTGAGAGATATTTTGTTCCAAATATTATTCTTCTTTAGGGAATTTAGCACCAAAGATGACCCCAACCAATTGTTTAAAGTTGGATTGGTACTTTATTTTCATTTATCATGTTGAAAATATGCCTCGACTGTTAGTTATGGAATTTGTTACTTACGATATTCTAAGTACATTATTATCAACAATTATAGTAATAACTAAACTAAATCATGCTAATCTAAATCTAAGTCTAAATCTAAACTAATCATGTACATTGTAGTGTATGAAGCTACAATGGTGAAAGCTGTTGGAACACATTAAAATCTAAAAGTATTTAGGCATAGCTTGGGCTAATTTAATACAGAGCAAGCAACATTCTAATGCCATACATAAACTAACCTAACCAGATAGGTCAAACTAAAATATTGTAGATTATCGTGAAATGTGGGTAGAATTTGGGCCAATATATAACATAGAATATCTGAATTTCAAATATAATAAATGGCATTGTCAGGATGTCTGCTAGTAAAGCTTTTAAATTATTGGTGGGAAATTTGAACTGACCACGAACATTATTGATCCCTGCCAGCTCAAGAATTTTTTGTCGCAAAAATTTTGCATTATTATTATATCGTTTGTAAGGTTTATTCTTGTTAAGTAAATCAAAACGATACTACGTTTTACTGACAGAACATATTGTCTGAAAAACGTTTCCAAATTTAGATGTATTACTTCCTTCATTCCTCCATTTATATTTTATATATTGATTGTTACTATTGTTTATTACGATTATCTGATACTGTTTTTTGTTCTGTAATCCTCATATCCAACCGCATTTGCTAGATTGCATAGCTGTATGTATTTTCTGAACAAACACTATTGGTCCTTCGAAGCTTTTATCAGAGGTTATAATAGCATAGTTTTGTATTTTGAAGCCCTAACAAAAGTATTTAATCTAATTTCGATCTAATAGTATTTATTTATCGTATAGCACAATTATTCCAAACAATATTTCAAGTTATCAATTTATAATTGTAAGTTCTGAGTGTCTTACTATCAATCATCTTAGGCAAAGGTCATAATGTCATCGATGGTTCAGTGGTATTGTGTTGCATCGTATGAGATGCATTTCCACATTCACTATCATATCATGATGGCTGTTATTTGTAGTACTATTATAGAGTGTGTCTTAGTCAGGAGATCCTAAGATTATATGACTGCTAGCATGTGTTAGTTCATTTAGCGTTTTCCAGGGTGCACCACAAGGAGGCGAACTAACTTTACATCCCTCCTTCTAATAGTATACTAAACCAACTCGAAAAATCACAACAGTTAGGAAAAAATTCCATGAACTAAATGTTGCTAGATGCTTGCAATTTGAGTGTCTTACAAGAACATATTGTTATTAAATATACGTTTTAGGTTCGAATTGAATATTTAATTTATCCTGTACTGTAGGTACATTTTACTGAACTATGAAAGTATAATGACTTAAATTGGAAGAACCATATAAAATCAATGAGGAAGATAATATTTACAGGTGGGTTTTGTTTCCAAAATAAAGATATTTCAGACTGATTACACTTTGGTAAATTTGTGCAAAACATTCAACACAAACATTGTTATTCAGAAAAATTTAATCCACGATTTAACGATGGCTTGGTCTAAATTAGTCTCTACGCTGTAAGTAATTAATCCGGAATATAATTCTAAAAAGCAAATGCAAATGGCATAATCTTTCAATAAACTATAAATGCCTTCCGGGTATTGAATGTTATGCCTAGCCTTATTATCGTCACATTCTCGAAGACTTACATCATCAGTATTAGATATTGATAAACAATTTTCAAAAATAAAATGTGTGTAAAATTTTAATATAGAAAAATATTGGTAGATGAAAATTTGCAATCCAGTTTAATGATAGCGAACACAATTATTCAACCTAAGTGAAGTAAAAGTAAGTTATTCCCCAAATAAATAAAATAAATTCAGATAAACATAAAAACTTCATTTTATTGAAGTTTCATAACACAAGCTTTTAACGCTGGTAATGAAACGATATTCGTTCCATTACCAGTGTTACAAGCAGAGTTAGTATGATTTAAATATATTAATTTAAATCATAATAATCATGATTAAAATCTTTTTTTTTTTTTTGAATCATTAATGTAAATAACATTTTATTTTTAATTAATCATTGTTTTTGCACTGTTTGTGCATTCCAATAGGTGTACAGTGTAGGGTTAGCAAGCTTTAAAATAGATAATTGGTAAAAATAAAAAGATAATAATAGATAAATACGTAAGAAAAATATTTTTCTTTTCTTCCATTATTGGCCCATCACATAGTACAGATACACCGTTTTATTAATCATCATTCTTGTTCAAATTCAAGAATTTATCAAAAAAAATCATAATTTAAATCGTGATGTATATCAATTGATATAAATCACATCCAAAATGGCAAAAACTATAAATATAAAGAAACATAAAAAATTAAATAAAACAAATAAATCATGATTTACTTGATTTTTTTTAAATAATTGGTAAAAATAGGTAAAATAATTAATAATTAAAAAAAAGATTTATTCCAACATTGGTTACAAGTAATAGCACTCAATATAGGTGTATTTTAAAAAATCATGTAAAAAAAATTTAAAGCATTGTTTTCAGTTTATAAGAACCTACATACATATTTGGTTTTTCGGAAAAAAAGTGAGTTTTTTTAATAACTTACCCTTAAAGGTAGTTTTACAAGTAATATAAATTAGAGTTAAATTTTTTTTTTTAAATTAAAAATTTAGGTTTAGAAAAAGTCAAGGATGAATTGATTGAAACTTGATTTGCAAAGAAGATGGACCAGTGTGGATGTCCAGGACCACCACAAAATAATTTTCTTTTTCTTTTTTTACGTCGGGGCACTGAATCTGTACTTACAGATGCCAGCTCTGAACTTCCACAGACAGCGAGTCCCTTCCGATTTCCGAACTGTTAATGAACCACAATAACCTGCGTTGTCGATTTAATTTAAAATTCTAGTAAGAATACTACACAAAAAAGTTTTCCAGCTCTGCTCTAATAAGATCGAGCACTTAATCATTCATTGGTACAGAATAATAGTGTGACGTGCCTGAAGGGCTATCAGCGCGTTAGGCCGCGGAGCGAGTGGAGGGTCCCTTCGAAGCAGCGACGAGGGCCAGGCTCTCGGTGTCGGAGAGTGGGGAGGGTAAAAAAAGGCTTCTTCGTCGCAAAGGGGGGCTCCACCTTAACTGCGTGGGTTGACGGCAGACAGTCGGCGAAGTTAAGAAATTACGAACTGTCGCAACGGCTGACCATCTGGCGCCCACACCACCAGATTTAAATCTCGCAATGAGAATAGGAAGTTAAACTGAAAAGAATGCCCGATTGAGAAAACGTGAGGGGAACAAAAAATAACAGGTGTGAATTTTGTGGTGTAATTGGGGTGTAATTGGGTTTATTCACACAAAAGACAGACACCGTGCCTACGCTTCCTGAAAGAAATCCCTCCGTCCGCAACCCTATCACGCAGGGTCCACTAGATTCGGCCGAATCTCGCGAACACGTAATCGCGCGATGCGAAGGGCCGTCGGAGCCACCACCTCCTTACAAAAACGCAAAACACGTACGGCACGAAACACGCAACGCAAATTTTACACAAAAGAAAAAAACGATATATCAAAATGAGATTACAACAATAAGTGAGAACAAAAAATATATAAAAATCTGGCCTGTGTTCCTCGCGGCGACTACGCTGGCGGTTCTGGGCTCGGCTCCTGGACCTGCGGCGGCCGGTAATCGTCGGGAACGCCGTCACTAAATTCCAGACCTCAGAGCAACTCTGGCAGGATGGTCGCTGCCCCTAGCCACGAACCTGGCTGGCCGGGTTACTTAGCCCTTACCCAAAAAAACGCCTGTAAAGCACATGGCCTTATTAACAATGGCCGGACACGTGTCTTTACAAAAAAAATATGTCGGGTTTAATCACTTACTCTGATGTTGTGAGCGTGTGGAGTTGAGTCGTACAGTACCCTCCCTTGCCTTGTGCCTGGTGCCGTCAATCCCTCTCACGGTGGTTAATGTTTTAACACGTTTTAAATCCCGGAAACCGGTTGGTGATATACCAAAGAAAAACTGTGACCTCGTGACACGTCTGCACTCTAGGGAAGGTGACTATCTTCTCCTCATGGTAGCGTCTCGCTGACGATTTTAAAAATCACACGCATATAGGAAACACGTCACGTTTAAAAAAACGTGTGCGGAACGGTTGCCTACGGTGGCGATCCAGGCGCGCAATTAATAATCGAGACAGTTTCCGTCGGAGGCAGAATCGGACCGTTACAATAGTATATTTTGATATTTGTTTATAATCCACAGGATTATGAAGGTTGGCGCATGAGCGAAGCGAATGCGTTAATTTCACGAATCCCATAATCAGGAATTATAAACGAATTTCATATACTATTTTGTAGTCGACTAGAGCTTTATTATATATTTCTGATAAATAATTGTTCAATACTAATCAGCGTATAAAAAACTGACAAGAGGTGGCTTGTGCTGATATTGTTTTTCTATGATGATCTGATTGATGCGGTTACTTAGCTGTTGTTTATGGTAACATTTTTTCTCAAATTCTGCCAAAATGAATAGTTGTAGTGACAATGGTTTAATAAGTGATGAAATTTTGAAAAAGCTTCAGAAGTTGAGCTGAGTCTGATTAGTTATGGCAATAGCTAAGGATAAAAAATGCGGAGACGGTTATGCTTGCGTACTTTTTAGATCAGGTAATTGGTTCCAATTTAGATTATATTATTTATCTATTAATTCATCGTAGTTTCTATTATTAGTCAAAACTTTACTCGTCTTATATTGTATGTTGTCGAAGTTGAAATGCATGCTACGAATAAAAAACAACGTAATCTTTGACTGTGATTATTTTGTTGTTCTGCCTACTTTAAGGCACACTTTGTGTCACAATGCCATAAAGTTATGCATGATTTTCTCTATAACAAACATAGCATTATGAAGCTGGTCGACTACAAATATATGTATTTAATTACGGAAATTTGTATTATAACAATATTATACTGAAATATGCTAATAAATTATGATAAACTATACTCTGTCCAATTTCAAGCCGAAGCTTATGTAAACTTGTTACATGCGTGATCGGCACGTGAACAGTTCTACACAAGCACACGATTGGTATTGCCGCTGGCTCTGGTCTACCCGGACTAAGTCAATTTTGTTACTGCAAACGCTACACTAGTATTGGACCTGTGTTGTGTAGAATCGGCCCTGCAAATTGTCGCCGTTCACGTGAACATTGTTTACATTGACTTCGACTTGAAATTGGACGGACTATAATTATATTAGACTATAAAATGAAAACTAGTAGTAAAGCATGTCAAGTTTTAGATGGGGATAATAAGTTTTGTGTACCTACCTATCCACACTTCGTCAAATTTGCATGATGATTATAATATTATTTATAATTGTGTTTATATCATAATTTTTTATAGCATTATAGCATTTTATAGCATATTTATAGATAATAAGTATAAGGGCGTCCATGAAAAAACCAAATTAAACTATCTGGAACCAAAATAAACAACATTCTTAAACTATGTATATTTCATGCAGTTCTACTGATATTACGAATGCGAGGTACATAAACTAGATATCCAATCCTGTTTTGTATGAATACTTACAGTAGAAACGTGTTGTGAGTTTCTGAAGGCATTTGTTAACTTTTTTTTCTTATTGCATATGGGTTTTCAATTTTTATAACTTTTACTTATTTTATATGTATGTTTTTTATGTATGTAAAGTTAATTATACTGATGATTAATATAACATAGGATGTAATTTGTGGTGTACAAGCTAATTAGCTTACAAATTAAGTATTCAGTAGATTTTCTATTATGGAGACGATCAATTTTCATTAACATCGCTTTCCGACATGTACATGCATAAAATAAAATAACGATCTCGTAAAATTTGCAAGCCGACGGTGATTTATTATTTATGTCGTGTGCGGAATTTTTACTGAGCATAAATTTTTCATGGGGCTCGTCCCGCGGAAATAATAACTGCATTATTATCACGAGCAGTAGTGACTGGGGATCCACGCCTTGATCGATGACGATCTCCACTGGCCACTGACTGTCTGCGTGCGTAAAAATATTTCGAATATACATAATTTATAATTTAAATTCACGTGCGGATGGCAAATTCGTAAATCCCGGCGCGGGGAGCGTTCGCCGGCTTATCGTGGATTTTATCGGACGTTTTACATTAACACGTCCCCGTACGACATAAAATATGCATTACTTTATTACAAAAATAACACCGAATACCGCTATTTACATTCACTCGGTTAACAGCACACCGGGCACAGTCAATAAGCCGACAGAAACTTTCCCCGCCCGTTGGATAAATACAATCGATCTTAGCCCCCTGACGTTTTAATTGGATCAGATAACCGCCCCACAGCGGCGCAACCTGTTCGAGGTTAAACACATTCGCGGCGGGGGCGGCCGTCCAGGCCGCCCACGATATTAAAGATAGCCGCGCGGAAACAAAATAATGCCGAAACGTCGGGCCCCACCCGAAACGCGAGGCGATACATCCTGCGGGGGCGGCAATGGAGATTTTTAATGGCCCGGGAGGCGCCTCCACCTCCGAGCGTTACTCACCGTTTGCGGTGGAAGTTGTTGTGTCGTGCGGCGAGATCAAAAACCCCAGAGCATTAAAGTTCACTTCCTCGGTCTAGTTTCTCTGCATGTAATGTATCATGCAAGCCGCATTGAGGGTATTCATAAGTGGGAATGGAGAGCACACACCCACCTCGCACAATGCATCACTTCCAGAACAACTCGAGAAACACATTACAGGAGTACAAAGTTGGAAATGTTATTTTTCGTATTGTACATATCGTATCTGCTTGATGGCCATTCGGACCGTTTTCACCAGCACAGTATCAGGTTTAGATCACCTCGACCACCTATACGATTTCTGTGGAATACATATAAGGGCTTCGACGCATTAGTGAACCAAGTCACTTTTAAGTCAAGCTGAGATAAAGAGGTTTGAAGTTGTTGGTTAATAACACAGGCCAACAAAAACAAGGTTTAATTTTTTTTTTAATCTTGATAGCTGATTTTTATAGTTTTTTTGGGTGCTAAATCCGTATCTGAACTCTGATCGTTTCCATCACCCACAGTTTCGTCACAATTTGACCTAGTAAGATATGGGAAAATTTGAAAAATATGCAATAAATATGAAAAGTAAACGACTTTTAAAATACCAACAGAACTTTATTTAAACAAAGAATATGGCTTCATATTCTTACCATTACATTCTTCAAAGGCTTTACATGTCCATTGATGTATATTTTCTATGTCTCTTATCTACCTATCACCTAGCTATACACCTAGCTGTAACTATCACCTAGCTATCACCTAGTTATACAGAGAAAATGTTAAAATGTGAACAAATGGTGGGTGATATGGCATTTGTAATGTTATTTTTGGAATAAGCACACTTAAAACGACAATAATTAGGTAAACACACACAAAAAGTTTTTTGGTGGTTGGCCTGTGTAATTAATTCATATGCGTTTTTCGTTTATTTATCCGTGTGTGAATCTTACAATTTACTCACGACTGAAAGATTAGTAACAGTTTTAAATGCCAAAATAAATTCTAATCAAATTAACTTAAAGATTACACGGCCCGCTATCGGACTTAGTGCACTTTAGCAGGGAACATTTTATATAATGTTTCATACTGTATTGAAGATATGATTAGTTTGTATTTTTTATAAAAGACTCTAAATATACTACTACTACTAGTTTTCAAAATTGTCGGTACCGGTAAATAAATAAAATAACTACTATAAATACTACTATATTATATAAATACTGAATCATCATTATTACTTAACATCATGTAGACATTCTATTATGTTATCTTAATTCTCCGTTTCATAAATTGGTTCATCATCTTCAACCTCATTTTGATTTTGGGCAACTCATGTCGAGGTTACTAGCGGCAAGTTTATAAAAAAAAGTTATGATGGACAGGAGGCATGTATGGTAATAAATCTGTCATGTCGTTCTTCGTGGCCACTGTTACAGGATGTCTTGTAGTGTACAGTTGTTGTTGTTCAATATTTTTTAAGGACAGTAGATTTCTGCCTGGACAAGCTGGCTTCTCTATGTTAATTACCCGAAAATTCATGACTTCGCTTAAAGTTTCTTTAAACTTAAATTTGAATTCCTGGCCTCTTTCAAATCGAAACCAGGTATTTTCATCCAGTTAATAGGCACGTTCTCACTGTCTTTCTTTCTATCAGATGCCAGCTTTCTCTAATACCTGTGTACTTAAAAATTCCTCCGTTTGCATTTCGATAACTTCAAAATGAGGTATCTTCTTTTTTGCTTTCTTTATGATATCGAACCAATCTTAAGGCACAAAAATGTTTTTTTTGCTACATGATTCTACAACTCCAAATTCTGCATCATTGGGCAGATAGGAAAGGCCAAATACCATAAACTTGAGATCGATAGTTTCCACTTTCATGCCAGGATCTTGTACGAGTTTAAGAGTGACAATGATAGATTAATGTTGCGATTCTGTCCTGTATAAGAATCGGACTATAAAACTATGTTTTTAAATGTGGTACCGTTTTCTTTTAGATGCTTTACAATACATAAAGCTACTTCCTGGGATCCTCTATCACCTTCTATCTCGTCCCAAACATGCATAAATCCTGTGTCTGCATTCAAAGAATGTATGCCAAAATTGTACACATACAAATTTCTTTTATAATAAGCTACTGATGTAGTAAGCTTTGGAAATGGAAGTGTCTCTTGTAAATCAAGAGTACAGACATAAAATTCAGAACAAGTTATATGCTTGTCAGCGTTTCTTTTATTTCTTTTATAATAAGCTACTGATGTAGTAAGCTTTGGAAATGGAAGTGTCTTTAGTAAATCAAAAGTACAGACATGAAATTCAGGTCAAGCTATTTGCTTGTCAGCGTTTAAATTGTCTTTTGCATGTGCAGCACTAGCTAGACGAAGCAATTTTTGGACTTCAAGCTCCTTTCTTGTTTGTTTGTCACTTTCAGTACGCAACTTCAAATGTAAATAATCGCATAAACGACATGTATCCCTATCAGTAACTTCAAAGTGTTGATTAAATTTAGTGGAAAACACCTTGTAGTAATATTTCTCTTTGACGGTCGTTGTTTTTCCTTCAGAGCATTTCTGAACATACAGGTCATACATTTTTCTGATGTTCAGATCAGGACTTAGATATCTTCTATGTTCATTATCTTTTCTATAATAGTGACTCTGATAACATGGAAAAGATTTTATATGCATAATGATATCAGAGTCAACTATTTTATGTGCCAAATAATTCCACGTTGATGTGCTACTGAAGTCACCTCTTATTTCTTTAAGCATCTATAAAGCCTGTCCCAACTTATTTGTAGAATGTCCAGGAAGACGTTTTACACACTTTCATGTCTACCTCTTTCACTCTTATGGTGTATTCATATGTCAACAGTTTTTATATCCCTGAATCATGTGCTCTTGGATGCTTCCTTTGAACAATCATTACTTTTTTCCACTCCCTACATGGTAAGTACACTATTGTTACATTGATTTGATGGAAGTAAGCTACACTTACCGATAAAGCTGTGGTTACTATGAACAACGGGAAGTTAGTAAAAAATTACATCCCTCAAGGAGGTAAGTAAAATAATTTCAGTAGCGTTCTTTCTCTCGCACCACTTTTTAAACTACTTATTGGCATTTTGATAACGCCCCTTCGACATCTCCGGCAGTAGGAAGGAACAGGCAGCATTTGCAGCCTCTTCAATTGCCATTTCTTGTTTATTTTCATTGGAATTCACTTTACAACTGAACGAATGCAATTTCTGACATTCACACTTTGTTTGAAAAATAGTCTTAGCAACCAAAACCCTACTAACAGTTTATTCAAGTTGCGAAAATAAATTAATCACACATAAACAATTAAATCAACTTCAGGAGTGGAAAAATAGTTATAAGCAATTCGACAGATACGTTTTGACCAGTCTCGGACTTTACAGCCCTCGCTGTCGCGAGGGTATTATATAACCATATTACCAAACCAAGCAGAAATATATATTGCTTTATAAAATATTCCAAATTCCAGAATGAATTAAAACATATTTCCAACTCCTCTTTATTAAAACAAAATGCTTGGCGGCGACGAGCTTCTTTGTTTTTGTGAAGTAAGATTTCCCACTATTTCTTAAAACTTTATTTTTATTTCGATCCCAAATTTTCTTTATCTTGAGGTCTTTTTCGACTACTTTCCGTGTGTTTGAAATTTTGACGAATTTCTAAAAGAAATTTTGTATTCTTCATAAGAAAATCAAACATAGGTATTTCATTATCGATACAAACATTTCATACCATTCAATATGTTTTCCACAGCTTTGTCTGCATGGTTCTTATTAACTAATTGTATTAGGGGTACATCATCAGAATCTGATTCTGATAATTAAATTTGAATTATGAAGTACAATATTATTGCTTATTTCATTTTACATTTACATTACATTACAAATGCAACATAACCTTTTTATATACATCTTTATATTTTTATATCATAAGCAATTATTCATAACGTCTTTTTGAGGTCAAAATCTTGGAATTTAATTTTTATCTCAAAAAGTAAAAAAAATATAGGTGTACACATATCTTTACAAAATATCTTTTGAATTAAACGGGGAAACCAGAAACATAATAATATATAGGGTGTTCCATTTAAAAAACAAAAGTTGATGGCTTCTTGCGGTACAACCGGAAGTGATAGATGGTTGAAAGTATTTTACCTGAGGAGAACGGAGTCAGCCATATTTGGTTGATTTTTTTCGAATTTTTATCTTATCGGGAACATCATACACTTTTAATGGTCTATGCGCATGGGACACCCTGTATATTAATTGGTAATGAGTAATTAGAAATTATTTTTAGTTACCTATTTATTATTTACATAGAATACCTATAACTTAAAATGATTTTTCAAATGATTCCATTTCACGATTCCAGAAAAACCTTATTTGTTATATTTTGTATGGTTCTCTTTCTTCTTTATTGGAGTAGGTACTTACTGGTAGTATTTAAATATAAAGAAGGTTTGTTGTTTTTATTATAGTTTAATTTATTTATTTAATTAAAACAACAAAACCAGTAAGTACTCCAATAAAGAAGAAAGGAAACAATAAAAAATAAAATAGTAACTGGTATCCAAAATAGATGAAACTATAACAGAAAATATTTGTTATATTTAGGTGTTCATAGTGTTTATATACAGGGTGGGAAAATATGGGTCTTTATAAAGGTTAACTCGAAATCTATAATAAGAGATGGAAAAAGGAATGATACTTTCTCTTATTGACAGAAACTCAATAGTGAATACCAATATAAGACAATGGTTAATATGGTTTCCAAGTTATGATTAAAATATCAACTTTTAATATTTCATCTTTTTAAATCACAGAAAATTCATATACATATTCTTGACAAACATTCGTGACTACAATAAAATTATAAGTGTTAAAAATCTTCTTCAATTTTCTGATAATATTAACGAGTTTATGTTTCGTAAATATAAATCATAGTTGACTTCCTAAAATAGAGTTCTTTTTTTCTATTTTCGACGTGTAGGTATATCATAATCAAAAAAAAGGGCAAAACTGACATTTTTAATATTAAAATATAATTTCAAAATTACCCCAGACGCTATTTTAAATTATTATAATTCTAATATAGCATTATGTAATTTACAGTATCGTCAGGCCGCCCATCTTTTATCGATACAAAAATATAATTTTAATTTTCACCATTGAGAGAGAACTCAAAAAATCGAGAAAGTATCATCTATTTTTTCATTCTCTCAAAGTTTTATGATATTTTTTTATAAATTGATTATTGTTGTTTAATATTTTTTAACGGCAGAAGGAGCCGTTCGTCAATAGCCAATTAAGAGTAATAACCCTGGCAAATACGTTTTGTAATATTTTAGTTTTGACCATCGAATAATCAGTTTTAAATTATTTTTTCATAAATATTTTTATAGATATTTTTGTTCAATATTTTTTTATGTTTAATTATAACACCAAACTTTAATTGTTTTTTTATAGTAAAATAACATAATAAAACGCGTTTTGCCATCCACAAAAAATGAACAACATGAATAATCCTGATCTTTAAAATTAATTTTGGGTATAGAGAACCTCCAGCTTCCGCGCAATTTTAAAGATTGATGACTGCACGATCCTGGGGAACAACAAATGTCCTGCGCCCGGAGAATGAAGGCGGATTTCTGCCGTGCAGCGATTTATCCCTGCGCCCTGCGCTAGCGGGAGATTTTTCCTCAGACTACGCACAATTGATTCCGGGCCCATGCCTTTTTTGAGGTACGTGACGGTGGGTTGGGCGCTCTTGAATAATCCTGAAGCCGCTCCGTTTGCGTCTATTTATTGCCCCATTACGACCTGCACAACATGCGCAGCAAATATAAATAACAGAATTTATTTACGTCGAAAGTTAGAGAGTTTTTTTACAGAGTTCGATTTCGCAGGGATTCAGTTTTGTGCAATAATATCGGGTGATGCGAAAAAACTTTCATCAAAGTTGGCATGAAAAAAAAGAAAGATATATAAAACAGTTCGCCAAACCATGACTTATTTATAAAAAATGTCCAAGCCGAATTTTGCGTTTAAACTATTCTTTTTTTAAGTAAATATCTTTCGAAAAGGTTGCCTCTTTAATATTAATACAAAAACAGCAGCATGCAATCGATTTTTTTTAATTTCTGTAGATATAAATATAGAACTCCCAATTTCTGTAGACCTCGATAAAAGATACAGTTAATGTATATACACATTTGTGTATAGATCAGTAATATTCACATTAATGAGAGGTTTGATCCTTTGCAACTGCGGGGCTCACATAATGGAAAGGTATGTCCTTATGTTCTTTATATCTACAGTAATTGTATTAAGGAAAGGTATGTCCTAATGATTGTATAAAGGGCAGGTATGTCCTTGTATTCTTAATAACCACAGTAATCACATAAAGGAAAGGTATGTCCTTTATATCTACAATACTTATATATTGGAGAAAATTTATATATTAAATATAGCGTCAAGTTAAGACTACGACTGAAAAAAAAACACTGTCTTTACATACATTTATGATGTATGTAAAAATTGTAGTATTTTGAGTTTTTTTCCTTTGAATTCACGTCCATTAACGTCGCAGAGCAAAATTAAAACACGCAAATATTCAAAGTACCTTCTCCTAAAGTCTGGTCATTGCTTCCATAATCTTTCTTTTATTCTTCACTTACCTACATGTAACAAAAATAGCTATTTCGGTTTACGAATTTTATATTCATGCCTAATTACCACCACTGTATAAAAAAAAACTCATATATTTCAATTAATATAAAAACTTGCGTATCAAATACGAATATTTTCTGTGTTCTTTTGTGGCAATTTATAATATTTTAGCGTTAAATAACCATTAATTCATATCTATATGGCAAGTTGTGTATCTGCAATAACGCTTGCTAATTATTGCGTTAATTTACGAGCGCATGAGCCGTCAGCGCCGCGTTTATCCCCTAATTATTCATATAGCCGTTCGAGCTCATCAGGCTTGTAGCGCAAAAACATGAGCGATAAGAATTTGTAATTGAAATAATGGCCCGAGTTAGAATCCGCCCACGCCCGCCCCATTTTAATGGCCCGATGCACAATTATCACTTCGAATATGCACTTTGTTATATTAACTTTAAAAACTGCAGAGTACACCTGAAACTTTAATAACGCAAATGATGGCATGATGTGTTTGCGCGAAGTTGGAAAAAGTTTGCGTTTCAATTCACTTAAAATCGACGTGGTATTATTCGGAGGAGATGAGTTAAAACAAAATGAGATAATGCATTTCTGGCATCTCAGCACTTGCAACATTATTCGTGATTGAATATTTTTAATTTAATTTAAGTAAAATTTACAGATGTACTAAGGCAGAGTCATTATCTACTGTTGTGGTTGCAGTTACACACAAAATACCTCCTTGAAACGTCTATGTCCTTACACGCATTCAGAATGTGATGTCATGAAATTTTCGGTAGGATTAAATCTGTAAATTGCATGTGCAGCTGTTAAAATCTGGCGAATTTTACCTTCAACTGTAATTTACACTAGCATTTGTCTGAAATTGTATCAAATTTACATGTACAACATATTAAATCAGTCATATTTTCAATTGCAACTATCCAAATCTGTCAAAATTTGATCTGAGAATGTCCAAATTTATCATTTTTAAACGGGAATAATCGAAATTTGTGCAGCTGTCAAAGTCTGTCAATTTTTTACTTGCAACTTAATTTACAATAGCATCTGTCTGTAATTGTATCAAATTTACATGTACTACAGCAGGTCACATTTATCATATTTTCTGTTACGTCAATTAAAATCTATTTAATTTTCATCTGCATGTGGCCAAATCTCCCATTTTTAAAAAGAGGAATAATCGAAATTTGTTATTGGTATCTACAGCTGTCAAAATTTGTCAAAGTTTTACCTTCAGCTATAATTTACAGTAGCATTTTTCTGATATTCTATCAAGTTTACACGTGCAACATATCAAATCAATCAAATTTTCAATTGCAACTATCCAAATCTGTCAAAAATTGATCTGAGATTGTCAAAATTTACCATTTTTAAAGGGGAATAATCGAAATTTGTGCAGCTGTCAAAGTCTGTCAAGTTTTTAGTTCCAACTTAATTTACAGTAGCATCTGTCAGAAATTGTAGCAAATTTATATGTACAGCATGTCAAATTTATCATATTTTCTATTACATCATTCAAAATCGATTAAATTTTTATCTGCATGTGTGCAAATCTCCCATTTTTAAAAAGAGGAATAATAGAAATGTGTCATTGGTACCTACAGCTAGTAAAATGTGTAAAAATTTTACCTTCAGCTATAATTTACAGTAGCATTTTTCTGAAATTGTATCAAATTTTCACGTACAACATATAAAATCAGTCATATTTTCAATTGTAACTATCCAAATCTGTCAAAATTTGATCTGAGATTGTCAAAATGTACCATTTTTAAAGTGGAATAATCGAAATTTGTGCACCTGTCAAAGTCTGTCGAGTTTCTACTTTCAACTTAATTTACAATAGCATCTGTCGGAAATTGTATCAAATTTACATGTACAGCAGGTCAAATTTATCATATTTTCTATTACACCAATCAAAATCTATTAAATTTCCATCTGCATGTGTCCAAATCTCCCATTTTTAAAAAGAGGAATAATCGAAATTTGTCATTAGTATCTACATCTGTCAAAATGTGTCAAATTTTTACCTTCAGCTATAATTTACAGTAGCATTTTTCTGAAATTTTATTAAATGAATCTTATAACAGATATCAAATCAGTCATATTTTCTTTGCAATTATCCAAATCTGTCAAAATTTGATCTGATATTGTCAAAATTTACCATTTTTAAAGGAGAATAATCGAAATTTGTTCAGCTGTCAAAGTCTGTAAAGTTTGTACTTTCAACTTAATTTACAATAGAATCTGTATGAAATTGTATCAAATTTACATGTACAGCAGGTCAAATGTATCATATTTTCTAGTACATCGATCAAAATCTATCAATTTTTTATCTGCATGTGTCCAAATCTACCATTTTTAAAAAGAGGAATAATCGAAATTTGTCATTGGTATCTACAGCTGTCAACATTTGCCAAATTTTCACCTTCAGCAATAATTTACAGCAGCATTTTTCTCAAATTTTATCAAATTTACACGTACAACATATCAAATCAGTCATATTTTCAATTGCAACTATCCAAATCTGTTAAAATTTGATCTGAGATTGTCAAAGAGAAGAAATTTACCATTTTTAAAAGGGAATAATCGAAATTTGTGCAGCTGTCAAAGTCTGTCAAGTTTTTACTTTCAACTTAATTTATAATAGCGTCTGTCTGAAATTGTATCAAATTTACATCAATCAAAATCTGTTAAATTTTCATCTGTATGTGTCCAAATCTCCTATTTTTAAGAAAGGGAATATTCGAAATTTGTTATTGGTATCTAGAACTGTCAAAATTTGTCAAATTGTTACCTTCAACTATAATTTACAGTACCATATTACTGAAATTCTATAAAATTCACACGTACAGCATATAAAATCAACCATATTTTCAATTGCAACTATCCAAATCAGTCAAAATTTGATCTGAGATTGTCAAAATTTACCATTTTTAAAGGGGAGTAATCGAAATTTGTGCAGCTGCCAAAGTCGGTCAAGTTTTTACTTTCAACTTAATTTACAATAGCATCAGTCTGAAATTGTATCAAATTTACATGTACAGCAGGTCAAATTTATCATATTTTCTATTACATCGATCAATATCTACTAAATTTTCATCTGCATGTGTCCAAAACTCCCATTTTTGAAAAGAGGAATAATCGAAATTTGTCATTGGTATCTACAGCTGTCAAAATTTGTCAAATTGTTACTTTCAACTATAATTTACAGTAGCATTTTTCTGAAATTTTATCAAATTTAAAAGTGCAGGAGGTTAAATCTATGATGTTTTAAATTTTATCTATTTAAATCTGTCAAATCTTCATCTGCAAGTGCCGCAAAGTGTTAAAGCTACCATTTTTAAAGGGGAATAATCGAAATCTCTCATTTGTATATGCAGCTGTTAAAATCTGGCGGGTTTTTACCTTCAACTGTAATTTATACTAGCATTTGTCTGAAATTGTAACAAATTTACATGTACAACATACCAAATCAGTCATATTTTCAAGAGCAACTATCCAAATCTGTCAAATTTTCATCTGAAATAGTCAAAATTTACCATTTTTAAAGGGGAATAATCGAAATTTGCTGTTTGCATGTGCAGCTGTCAAAGTCGGTCAAGTTTTTAATTTCAACTGTAATTTACATTGACATCTGTCTCTAATTGTCTGAAATTTATAACTATAGCAGGTCAAATATGTTAAATTTTTATCTGTCAGTGTGAAAGACTACCATTTTTGAAGTTGAATAATCGAAATCTGTCATTTGCATCTGCAGCTGTCAAAATCTGCCAAGTTTTTATCTTTAATTGTAATTTACAATGGCATCTGTCTGATATTGTATCCAATTTACAAGTACAGCAAGTCAAATTTGTTATATTTTTTATTGTATCTATCCAGATCGGTAAAATTGTCATCTGCGAGTATCAAAATCTACCATTTTTTAACTGCAATATTCTAAATCTGTCATTTTCATCTGCAGCTTTCAAAATCTATCGAAAAATTGTCTAAATCTTATCAAATTTTCACACCGAAGTTATCATATCGGATGAATTTTTAATTGCAATACTTAAAAAAAAATGTGTGTGAAAATTTTTCATTGTTCCCCTCGAATCAAAGTTTGGTGTTCAGGAACACTAAGGGTCGTATTTATAGTCCGTACTTGAACTTGAGTACGACTCAAGTCGTATATTTGGTTGCGTTTAGTGCATAAACGTATATAGAAAATACGCAACCAAATATACGACTTGAGTCGTACTCATGCTCAAGTAAGAACTATAGATACGGGTCTAAACAATACAAATTTCACGAAACTCTACTGTAACTTTTATTAATTTTCACTTGTAGATACAGATTTCAGTTCATACAGAAAATTCAATAATCTTCAATTTCTTTCAACAATTCTATACTTAAACAAAATATAATTCTCGAGCAAGAAAACTTGTTTTATAAATTCAATGAGATCAAAAATTATTTTTGTTATAATTTCATCTATTTGTTTATATACCAGTAGTTATTATGTTATATTGATAATTTTCTTCTTCCTTCGAATTACTTACTGGTAGTAGATAAAAAAGAAAATAAAAATTATTTTATTATTATAATTATTACTATATTCATGCTAATACAAATTCTACAGATCAAATAAGACTTAAGTATGAATTATTGCATAGAAAAACATTTAATCTAAACGTAATCCCGATTGTTCGGTCATTAATGACCAGACGGACCAAGTTTACTCCTCACTTTTCAAAGCTGTAATATAGATATTAGATATGTAGCAAAAGGTGTGTTTTATGTGTATTTAATTTACTTTAAGTTTGACAATGATCAGTACGTGACCAAAGCTCTAGTCACTATTTTTTAATAAACGAATGCAATAAACAAAGTGAAGTATTTGTTTTATTTCATTTAATCATGTATCACGAAGTAGATGCCTACAACATTGATCAATATTATTATTTTATTATCCCATCTGACTGCTTAGCCCTCGGCACTGCCATAATTGTATGACAACGAACATCCATATAAACTTATATGCCCCATTTTTTCTTATTGACAGCTTATTGTATTTATAATTCTGTAATAAACTTATTATTGTAATTATTATTATATTTGTTTTCACATCAAAGCTTTTGCCCCTATCTAATGATCTGTCAAGGACCAAGACAAGATGATATTGAATGCTGTTTGTTTAGTACTGAGTGATTGTGTATGTGTGTTAATTATGTATTCTGTGGCATGTTGTCCTCATCTGGGAATTTCCCGACGATGTGGGCATATGTCGAGTATAACAATTTTCTACAATGCTGTGTAAATGTAGTATGTTATACCAAACACTGCAAGCCTGACTGCAAAAGCAACACTTTGCTTTATAACAATTTCTTAATATTGTTAAGAAATAAATATTGTCACATGGTTATATGTAACGGTTTCTATGCTGTATTTACAATCTATTTGGACATGATTTATTTCATCACAATATGTATTAAATAGCCTTGAGTTAGTTTTAAATGGGTCCATTAACTTTAAATCTTTGTATACGCTCACATCTAAGCGCCAAATCCCCATCTGGAAAAAATGCCAATTCACTTCCACCATTCGCCCATCAACCGAAACGGCACTAATTTCAGTTTTTGTAACGTAATCTATGGCCAGATAAGGGCCGCCCCTATTCCCCGAGTCTAATTTAACTTTCACCTTTTTCTTCGGGTCGTGGGTCGTTCCGGAGTCAGCATCTTTGCGCTCATTACACAGACGTCATTACCACTTTCTGGAAACGCAGAACTTTCATCGCAGGTGCATCACTGACTTTCCTGGGGGGCGGTTCGGTTCTCTAGAGAAAAAAACAACGAAGGCCATTATCGTTGCCACCCCCGATATAAGGATAATGATGCGAATCCATCCGCCAGTTTCCAGACAGAAGACGCATGGTTTTCGTCGGAGCTCTGCGTGAGTTAAGACCCATTTCATGATCAGGCTAATATTCGACGATACTAATTTCTTCATAATTATGAAAATTATAATAATAGTAATGATAATAATGTAAATGATAATACCACGTAGAAAATGAGTAACATCGTGCTTGTGTTTCTTTTTTCATAATAAAAAAAGTTAATAAGCTAGAGAGTCGAGAAACACTGTTATAATTGAAGTTTTTTTTTTGTTTTCGGAAATGTTTATTAACATAAGTACACATTTATACATAAGTCAATACAATGTAAAAAAACTCCACACTTCATCACGAACAGCTGACCAATTTGGACTGCTTCCGGGCTAATGGGATTGGAGCTGGTAAGCTGGTATTAATCTGAATAATTTGACCAAGAAATGCTTCTTGGTCATCAGTGTTATCAGTAACATCAGTAATGCTGTTACTTCTTGCTTAAATTTGTTGACGCTACTTGATTTTATGTTTTCGCTTAATGCGCTTAATCAACGCATACAGATTGCGTTTCCTGTTAGGTCCAACTGATATTCACTTCTATGGTTTCTGTATGTTCTTATATTGTTTCTGTTTCTTGTAGTGTACTTGTGATTGTCTTTATTTGTTGCAAGTTTAATATTGCTCCTGACCAGTCCATTTTGAATTTGTGTAATAGTATCAGGTTATGTAACTTTATGTTTTGCTTTATGCTCGTTTATTTTGCGTGTTTTAGACCATTGTGGTAGGTGTAAAGTATGGTAAGTTATGGAGGATTTTAAGTATTTTATTTTGTTGGCTTTGTATTTTATTTAGGTTTTTCTGCGTGGTATTGCTCCATATATTTATTAATTAGTTCGTGTTTGCGCTGAATAGTGAGTGGTATATAGTTTTCTTTAGGTTGTGACGTACCTGAAGGGCAGTCGGCGCGTTAGGCCGTGGAGCGAGTGGAGGGTCCCTTCGAAGTAGTGACGAGGGCCAGGCTCTCGGTGTCAGAGAGTGGGGGGGTTAAAAAAAAAGGCTCCACGTAATTTTACCTCGTTGCTACTTCGTCGCAAGGGTGGCTCCACCCTACCTGCGTGGGTGGACGACAGACAGTCAGCGAAGTTCAGAAATCACGAACTGTCACAACGCTGACCGTTTGGCACCAACACCACCAGGTTTAAATCTCGCAGTGAGAATAGAAAACTGTAAATGAGAAAACGCGGGGGGAACAAAAAATAACAGGTGTGAGTTTGTAGTGTAATATCGGCGTTTATTCACACACACAACTGACGGACACCGTGTCCGCGCTCCTGAAAAAAATACCTCCGAACGCCACCCTTTCGCGCAGGGTTTACCCTATTCGGCCGAATAAAATAAGCTCCTAATCGCGCGATTGAAAGGGCCGAGGGAGCAACCTTTCTCGTACACAGCGCAAGACACGTACGACACGAAACACGTAAACGCAATTACACACAAAAGAATAACCAGAAAAGTGGCTCAATCGAGCACACAAGAAAAAAAAATATATATATTGGGATCTCTGGCCTGAGTTCCGGATGGTCTCGCCGGTGGCTGGGTTCAGCTCCGGGATGTCGGCGGTTTCCGTCGAGGACGCCTGGGCTTGGTCCGCGGCCTCCAGCCAAGAATGGTTTTGGCCGAGCTGTTTAGCCCGTAGCCAAACGCTCAGGTGTTATGAGCGTGTTCTCTGCCCCGTAGTCGGTGCCTCAATCCCCCTCAAGGGTGGTTAGCTGAGAACCGTTGATTATTCCCGTAAACCGGATGGTGATATACCTTATCTGCAACGGTTCTTCTGGCACGATCTATACTGGGCACGAGTCAATTCAGTTCTGCCTCATGGCGGCGCTCCGCCGGCGAATTTTAGAAATCGCTCACGGGGAAACGCGTCACCACAACAAAAAAATGCAAGCATGGTTGCCTACCGTGCAGGTCCATACGCCAGTTAATTATTAAAAAGCAGTTTCTGCCAACGCTATTTTTGGACCGTTACAAATTCCCCCCCAACAAAATTAAAAACTCCGGGAAGCGGATGTTTTTTTTCAAACCCCCAAAAAGAAAAATAAACTCATAAAAATGACGAAAGACAGATAGTACTAGTGGGAGTAACAATGTCCCGACACACTCGATGCGTAACCACAATCATATTCATTAAATCCCCCAAAGGGCTAAGCTAAATAGCTAAACTAGGGAGTCGTCGAAAAATTCCGCAAGGCGGCATGTCACTCAAGGACAAAACACGAACGATCCCATAGAATATAAAAGTTTACTTACACCGTATGGTTTTAGACAAGTGACAGCCACTAATTACAATCAATCAAACTAACCAAACTAACACAACTCATAGCTTGTCACAACTATCCTAATACTAAACTGAATAACAATAAGAATTATCAACCAAAAATTCGACATACTCAAAACACACAATACGTAGTGGACATAAGCCTCCTAACGAGATACGGTTGTCGCCATAATACCACCCCCATTTCGGTGGCAGGACCTATCCGAACATACGACGACAACACCCAAAACACACTTAACCGTAGGTGTTCGAGCGTCGACTCAACTAACTACCTCTATTCCAACAATAACTATTAATTGACTGGTCAACATGTATGGCACCCTACAGTCATGTACCAAAAAAATAAATACCCAAAGGCTTCGAGATTGCCATTATAATCCCGCTATGCGGCTGGTCCCAAAAACTAACCACTATGACCCAACAAATGGCGAATCCCCTGATACAAGCAGAAACTAGGTCCAACAACCATTGATCCACAAATCAAAAAAAGTTTACCAAAAATCAAAATCACAAAAACCCAATCGAGAAGCGATGAAAAATTTTGAAAGTCCGGTGCACTTTGAACTCTGTTGGTGTGCCTCAGAAGATTGTCGCAAAAATCCCGCAAGCGGATGGTTACATAGAACCAACACAACAGATCTCCCGATGCACGATCCAACAGGTTCTAGCATCGAAACTATCACTACCAAATAACAAAGTATGGGCTACAAGATTGTGCTACAAAATTTGTGACAGCTTATGAGCGTTAGCAAATATCAAAAAGGTCATAAGGACATGAATTCAAAATTACTATTACAATTAATTAGAAAAAGTTACAATATTAACGCCAGAAGGGCTGAACGCGACATGAAAATGATAACAAAAAAGTTTAAGCGACGTATCCGTAAGACAAACTAACTTACTAACTCGTTGAACAAACAATAAGTCAAAACGGCATACGCGCCAACTATAGTAAAGTAAAATCATCGACTCACCGCTATGGGTAGCCGGAACAAAAATAACTAACTCACGTTATACAAATACGCAAAACAAAACAGTACGCGATAACTAACAAATTACAAAACCTACAAAATGTACTGTTTAAAAAGACGAGCCGAGTGCGAACAAATAATGGCCGTCGGTAGGATCTCGGAATCATTGGATCCGAATCCACACAAACTACGAAAAAATTAAATCACCCACGCGCTACTGCGAGCTCTCTAACGAAATGAAGAAGGAGGAAAGATATCGAAACGCAACGCACCATGAACATACGAATGGTCGTGGTCTCTAAGGAATCGTCATCAAAAAATCCCGTAACTAGACGGATAGTCTACGACTAACAACAATCGATTCCCGCACCCATGAGCAATCGCAAAGCTCAGGTGGTTTGCAACGAATCGACACCAAGGACATGACTAGATAGTCAACAAAAGAAAAGTGAAAAGATGATTGCCTAGGAAAATAATCGAACACAGCTGCAAAATTTCCCTTAGACGCAACCGAACAAAACCAGAAGGAACACATTAAAATCGCGTCATCGCTACGTCACGACGCGATACGCCAATTCTCGCCAGAGTACGGAATCCCCGCCAGAGTACGAAGATTATAAAGCATTTCGAAATGCGTTGGTTATATTCAATTTAATTATCAAAAAAACAGCTACTAATAGCACCAAAAATAGAAATACTAGCCGTAGTAAGCTCGAACCCACAAAATCATACCCAAAAATCTAACTACCAATCAACCAAATATGTATGATCCGTGGTCGCCCGTTCACTATCTCACTAGTTTCCATAAAAAAACAACAATAAATCTATAACCAACGAATATTAAACTAATTTCTACACTATAGTAGAAATTATACCAACAAACACTGAAAACAGGCCAGAAAATTCTCTAAATTAAAAATATTTAAATTTAAAGTTAACGTTGAAGTCAAAATATTTTCTTGTGTGTATTCTATATTACCCACAAAACTCACAGAAATTCTCAACAACTCACAAAACAACCACCCCAAATTTTCTCAATATACTAAATGCTGAAGGCTGATTAAAAATTTGAAATACTGTCAAATTTTCCAACTCCCAGTTCAGTTTCCTTGGCGCAAACTTAAGGCCTACCACAAAAATATATTCCCAATCAAAAAGGGCACATAAATAAACCAAAGGGCCAAAAAGTTTTCGCGAAGGGCTGAAGGGTCAAAATGAAAATTAGTGCCAAAACTACTAAAACGCATAAAATTGAAAAAGGGCACAAAAATTTTCTAAAGGGCAAAAAGGGCCAAAATGAAAATTGAAAAAGGGCTGCAAAATTAATTAAATGAGGTCTATTTAAAATGAAAAACAAAATCCTGAAGGGCTAGAAAAATTTACCAAGGGCTGACAAAACCCTTAAGCCTCAAAAGATGTTAATGAGCTAAATAAATAAAGATACCAACGATAGCTATTGTTGCTATTGCCCCACGTTGGGCTCCAAAAACGTGTGACGTACCTGAAGGGCAGTCGGCGCGTTAGGCCGTGGAGCGAGTGGAGGGTCCCTTCGAAGTAGTGACGAGGGCCAGGCTCTCGGTGTCAGAGAGTGGGGGGGTTAAAAAAAAGGCTCCACGTAATTTTACCTCGTTGCTACTTCGTCGCAAGGGTGGCTCCACCCTACCTGCGTGGGTGGACGACAGACAGTCAGCGAAGTTCAGAAATCACGAACTGTCACAACGCTGACCGTTTGGCGCCAACACCACCAGGTTTAAATCTCGCAGTGAGAATAGAAAACTGTAAATGAGAAAACGCGGGGGGAACAAAAAATAACAGGTGTGAGTTTGTAGTGTAATATCGGCGTTTATTCACACACACAACTGACGGACACCGTGTCCGCGCTCCTGAAAAAAATACCTCCGAACGCCACCCTTTCGCGCAGGGTTTACCCTATTCGGCCGAATAAAATAAGCTCCTAATCGCGCGATTGAAAGGGCCGAGGGAGCAACCTTTCTCGTACACAGCGCAAGACACGTACGACACGAAACACGTAAACGCAATTACACACAAAAGAATACCAGAAAAGTGGCTCAATCGAGCACACAAGAAAAAAATATATATATATTGGGATCTCTGGCCTGAGTTCCGGATGGTCTCGCCGGTGGCTGGGTTCAGCTCCGGGATGTCGGCGGTTTCCGTCGAGGACGCCTGGGCTTGGTCCGCGGCCTCCAGCCAAGAATGGTTTTGGCCGAGCTGTTTAGCCCGTAGCCAAACGCTCAGGTGTTATGAGCGTGTTCTCTGCCCCGTAGTCGGTGCCTCAATCCCCCTCAAGGGTGGTTAGCTGAGAACCGTTGATTATTCCCGTAAACCGGATGGTGATATACCTTATCTGCAACGGTTCTTCTGGCACGATCTATACTGGACACGAGTCAATTCAGTTCTGCCTCATGGCGGCGCTCCGCCGGCGAATTTTAGAAATCGCTCACGGGGAAACGCGTCACCACAACAAAAAAATGCAAGCATGGTTGCCTACCGTGCAGGTCTATACGCCAGTTAATTATTAAAAAGCAGTTTCTGCCAACGCTATTTTTGGACCGTTACAAGGTGTTATGGTATGTAGGTTTTGATTCTATTTAGCATATAAATAGTTGTTGCGTTTTTTCTGTTAGCTTGTTAATATGCTCGTTCCAAGTCAATTTGTTGTTGATGGTAAGGCCTCAGTAGGTTGTTTGTGTTGTTTCTGTTAGCTTGGTCTTGTTAAGTGTTATATTTAATCGGATGCTTTGTCTCTCATGGGTGAATATCATGTAATTTGTTTTGGTCTCATTTATTGTAAGTGTGTTTCTAGTGCACCAGTTGCTTATTATTTGTAGGTCTTTTGTAGTTCCGTAAATTCTTTATGTGCATGTATCAGGCATATGTCATCTGCATACATGGTCATATATATTTGAATACTCTCATTTAGCAGGTCGTTTGTGTATATAATATATAAAATGAAAAGGAGTGTGCCTCCCTGTGGTAAACCGTATTCGTTAGATTGTATCTCGCTTGTTGTACCTTCGATTTGTGTTACTTGAGGTCTATTTTATTTTGGAGGTAAGATTCTATTAAGGATATTAGGGTATCTTCTACGTTTATGTTCTTTAGTTTTGTTATCAATGCTTTTCTGTCAACCGTATCGAATGGCTTTTTGATGTCAATGAAGGTTACTATGACATTATTGTTTGTTTTTAGTCTACTAGTAAGTTCCAGGAGAAAGTCGGTTTTTGCTGCGGTTGTTCCAGTTTTGCTCTGATAGACATATGTGGCGTTCATTGTAATAGTGGCGTAAGTCCATTTTTTTGCGCAAATGGATCGGATTTTTTTATATCTTCCCATATAAAAGTGAATCAACTCCCAGTTGCACTATAATTTCGTTAAATGTCTAAATAATTCACTATAATAGTGAAGTAAGTCACAACTCAGCATAATAGTGAAGTAAGTCCGGAGATGATTCACTTGTAATGTGACAAATGTTTGACATGTAATTGCACGTATATGATATAGTTTTGTGTTTTCAATCACATATTGATATTGTTCACTATGAATACAGAAGAGTTTGGTTATTCAGGGCCTGAATATCAGCCTACAATTGAAAAAATCTCTACAGAATCCGGTTAGTTTATACAACTAATAACAGTTAATAAAAGAAAATTGTTACGTAATAGTGGTAAAGAATATTTTACTGCAAAAGAAGTTAATGTGCGCGGGAAAATTTTGATTGTTGGTGTCCGAAAAAATGTATTATGTTATTTACAGACAGTAAACGAAAAGTCGTATTTGAATCAATCTGTAATTTAAAAAAGAAAGAAATATTTCGTTTAAGTATTTTATTATTTAAGTCCAGTAAGAAGGCACAATTTGTGTGTAAGAAATATTTTCTCAAAACGTTTCAAATAAATGATGGAAGATTATATCGAATGCTTTTTAAAAATAATGTCTTATCAGCCAAAGGTATAGGTGGTACAACTAGTTCGCGAAAATTTAATGATTCCGATGTCATTTCCCACATTCAAAGTTTTCCAGCAAACCAAAGTCATTATACACAAAAAAATAATCCTAATAGAAAGTATTTGAATCCTGGTTCGACTATATGTAAGATGTACGATCTGTATAAAGAAAAATACGAAACTGAAATGACACCCAAGAAACTAAAATATTATATTAAAATACCAAGTTAAACTTCCATTTTAAAACACCACGACAAGACAGCTGCAAGACTTGCGATGACTTAAATTTGAAAATATAGGGAGCAGATAATGTAAACGTTAAGAAGGAGCTTGAGACGCAAAGAGAATTGCATCAACGAAAAGCAGATTCAGCAAGAGAAAACCTTTAAAATGATTATAAGAAAATAAATTAAGCTTACGTATTGACTTTTGACTTGCAAAAAGATTTAGCTTACCCAAAATTAACCACCTCAGTGGCATACTATAAAAGAAACCTTTATTTATATAATCTTGGAATACATTGTTTCAATAATAATACATGTTTCCCAAATGAATCAAACACAATTTTTGAATATTGTTACTTTAGAAAAATCCATTACAAACAGAAAAAAGACAACTTGTGGTTATGGTGTTTAATTGGCTAAACATTAAAGGGCTGAGGTTTGAAAGAGATCATCCCTTACAATTTAAATTTAAAGAAACATTAAACCCAAATATATCGTTTCACGAAGTAGCCTTAAGTGAAAAGATGCAAGGGCGACCAATAAACAATTTGAACCACATTCTGCAGGATCCACACTCTATCCATCAAGAAGACCTATCACGATTGCAAAGAAGAAAGATATGCTTGATCTTCTACCGTACATTCCAGCAATTTGTCGCGGGTACTATAAAAACCTTCCAGTTGATATATATATAAAAAATAGTTTCGTTTTTTTTTCTATAAATGATTTTGCCAAACGCTTAATATTCCAACATACAATAAGATGGAGATAAATTACTTTACCAATGAACGGCACATTTCTTGCCAGCCATGATTCAGTTAGGGCTATTATATGGGGGCGACTGTGGTGACTTGGTATTAGCTCTAGTTTTATTTTTTTATTTTTTCTTACATTATGTAAGAAGATCTTCATTTTGTTTTTGGTTCCGCTCTTGGACTTATAGTTGTGTGTTTTTTTACTGGGTACTCTGTTTTCTGTTTGTCTTATTCGATCTAAAAAAAAGTTGTTTGTAATCGAATCTAAGTAGCAAATGTCTATGCAAACTTCGGTCGTAAACTAATGGTAAATACGACAAAATACATCAGTAAGACACGCATAGACATTTATATCAGAAATCTTCAAAATAGACTACTTGTAGATACCTATGATGAAGTACACATAACTGAGGAGCAGACTTCCAAAATGCATTTTGTCCAAAGCTTCGAGATTTGAGTTAAAGATGGCGCTCTATTCTAAAAATTAATGCGCATCTGATGAAATTACTCTCGATATGCGTACTCAATTCCGTTCTGCCAGAAATTTGAGTCATAAGCGGTTTCCTTCAGGTGAAGCAGTAAATCGATCTGATCATATAAGGTAGTATTCTTTGTGTCTATTGTATTTACTACGATATTTTCATCAGTTTCCTTGGTTTTGTTTATTATATATTGTTTCACGTCACCCTTCGTTGTCATTTAGTTTTGTTAGAAATAGCCATGTCTGACAAAGTGTTATGCCATGTCAATTTTTTTTATTGATACGTATTTTCCGCTTAGTTTGCTATTGTTTCTGATCTGGATCTTCCTATGTTCTTTTTGATTTTTTTTTCTTTTTGAACTCACTTCTCCTTGTTTTTCTCTAGGGCAGTGTAAGTCCACACAGCGCTCAATCAGCTCATAATTTATCGGAATAAAAGTTTCAATTCGATGATATCTTTCACACATCACAAAGCAAACTTAAATAATCAATTCAATACAGGGAAATGTTAAGAGGACGTGACCTTATTTAATCTGTAGATCCAATTAATCCACACAAGATTTTGTTCGAGCATACGAACTTCTATGGGCTACAACAAACACTGGCGGCCATGCAAGGGCCGGGTGTTTGTTCACTCGTTCGCCAGAAATAGAATAATAGTTATGAAAGGAAACCGCGAAAGCGCAGCTCCTAGTTTTCCGCGCTTTTCAGCCGGAAGCGGGTGGTCCATCGCCGGCTCCGATGGCTAATTAAAATTACACACTGCCTGACTCCCGAGTCTGGGGCAATATTTACAGACGTCAGCCGCACCACTTTATCGGCCCTGTATCTGTTTAATTACCGCGGCTGAAGTTTGTTTTGAGTTCTCCGGTCTTATCTCTGTGTGGTTAACCGGCTTGAATGGGATTAATTTATTCCACACACACGCATGGGCTAAATAATAATTTTTTGCCGATATTTTTCCGGTCTCGCCGCGCAGATAAATCTCGGTTTAATTAACCCCCGGGCCGCGCTGTTTGTTTGGCGGACCAGATACGTCCAGATTAGCGCAGTTTACACGTGCACGAGGAAAAACAGAAGGGGAGTCGCGGGTTATTTATACGTGAAATATATTTCCGGCCAGGACGATGCCTATCAGAACCGCATAAATATTTTATTATCGCGTAAATACGGGATGATTGTGCTTTATTTGCCCTACACGTATTGGTGGTTAGTCTTAATTCACGCTAGCTACATATCAGCGTTTGGTATCAGTCACTATCGCATAGGCGAGCGTGGCTGGTGGAAATGATGAAATATTTCCGGTGCACATCAGCGCAGATTACCTACATTTTATCTTGCTACTGTATTGCGACGGGATTGATTTTGAAGCTTAAAAATACGTATATGTCGCGGATTACATCCCGCAGCCAACATATCAATGTTACATACGACGCTCTCGTTGCTGTAGATAAATTACAACGGAATTCACAATGGAAAGCATGGTAGAATAGGATTACAATAATATACATAACTTGGAAGAAAAGTTTGCGTTGTTTAATTCTCCTTTATGATAAACTCTGCTAGTTTCTGAAATTTGCTAAATTAGAAAATGGCTTCAAATTTCAGAAATTATCAGAGTTTGTCATATAAAGGAGCATTAAACAACAAAACAAAGCTTTCTTCCTAGTTATGTATATTATTGTAATCCTACGCATTTCTGTTACGCGCACCTAATTTAACAATTTACTTATTATTTGCATCATTCAGAAGCCATAAATTGTTTATAGAGAATAGTAACGAGAGTAGCAAATGTCTACGCAAACTTCGGTCATATACTAAAGGTAAATAAGACAAAATACATCAGACACGCATAGACATTTATATCGGTAATATTCAAAATAGACTACTTGTAGATACCTATGATGAAGTATACATAATTGAGCAGCAGCATGAAGTACCTATAATTGAGGAGCAGACTTCCAAAATGCATTTTGTCCAAAACGTCGAGATTTGAGTTAAATATGGCGATCTATTCTAAAAACTAAGACGCATCTGATGAGATTACTCTCGACATTTCAAACGCATTTAGTCCTATGCAATATCTTTGGACAAAGTTGATGGGACTTTCAAAGTGAATTTTCTCCACTACACACAGACTTTAAAAACGCGTTTTGTGCATTACATGCGTTTCGAATGTACTTGGGCGAATGTCATTCACGTTTTGACGCTGTTTATGAGTTGTTGCTGTATTTTTATTGAAATTATAAATAAATAAACAATGGAATGTGAACATGTAGTAGGTGATAGTGAACGCGGAACTCGTAAGACAAAAAAGAACGAGACAAGCAAGGAAAGAAAATAACAAATAAAGTAGGCTAGATTGCTAACTTTTTCGAGGTTGTTTTAAACTTTTTTTCAATTACCTTAGATATTCCGATTTTTATTCAAATTTGGATAATTTAACATACCCTTGCAAGCTTGAATCCTGCAACAGCATTTCGTTACCTTAGGTATTCCGATTTTGATTCAAATTTGGATAATTTCACATACCCTTACAAGCATGAATCCTGCAATAGCATTTCGTTACAAGAATTACGTATTTGCCGAGGGAAAGTATACCACAATATCCAATCTTCTTCAAGTATATGCACCCAAAATAAATAAGATCAGGAGTCTTCGGAATGAAAAACATCATAGCATGAGCGTTAAATATAAAATATGGACTAGCTCCGCAAAGAAAAATGTTTGCTAGAAGATGTTCTTATCTGTCTTTGGAGGGAGTCAGAGTCAGAGTGAGTCTAAATTATTTATACGAAATTGAAGTTCCAATTAAAGATTTAAATATGAAGCATATTAATTATAAGATATAAACCATAATTCTCTGTAATTCAATATGGAAATGAAAAGTTAGAGCATATTGACCATAAAAAAAACAATAATAACACAGGTCGACAAATTTTGACGGATGTGTTGTCCCTTCAATTTAAATGATTTTTTCGAAGGGTAGATAACAAGTAGGTAATTACTATATAAATATGTGCAAAAAAAAATTGTGTTGGAGGTAATTTTTTTTTAATCTTTTTTATTATTTACTTAGAAAAACACGTTATCTGCTAAAGAGAAGTTAGAAAAGTGATACCGATCCCTGTCAATCAAAAAAAAATCATCGGAATCGGTCTTGCATCCCGAAAAAAAATTATACATTTTGGAAAAATTTATATATCACAAAAAACTTGATGTGCTAGAAACAATTTTTTTACGTTTCTGAAATCAGCGCAATATTTTCTATCGTAATCGGCTATTGAAGTCTAAGGGACAAAAAATGTGTAGACCAGCGTAATTTTTAGTACCAAAATTTTTTTGTACAAAAAGTACTCAAGGAATGCAATAGTTATCTACACTAGGCACGAGAAAGTAAAATTTGTCAATTTTATAAATGTTGTAGAAAAATTCCATACTTAAATTGCACATAATAATCAAAAATATAAAATATTTATAAGAAGACCACACAACGGCAGAAACTATGAACAGTTTAAATACAACTTCAGATATTAGTCAATTATAATTTTTGTTCAAATATGTGTATTTTTAATTTCAGTGTATGTTTTGAATATTAAGAGACGTTAATTTCAATGCAGCCTTCATAACTTAAGCCTCGTTTACATTTGGAAAGTTTATTGGCGGAAAGTACTTTTGGCCAGTAAACTTACGATAAACAAGAAAAATGTCTTACTTTCTTGTATAATTCATTCTTGAAAGACGTTTTACTTAAAACACGAATTAACCCTTTTTCACAAAAACATGTTTTAATACACAATATGTGTATTTTTAATTTCAGTGTATATTTTGAATATTAAGAGACATTAATTTCAATGTAGCTTTCATAACTTAAGCCTCGTTTACATTTGGAAAGTTTATTGGCGGAAAGTACTTTTGGCCAGTAAACTTACGATAAACAAGAAAAATTTCTTACTTTCTTGTATAATTCATTCTTGAAAGACGTTTTACTTGAAACGCGAATTAACCCTTTTTCACAAAAACATGTTTTTGTGAAAAGGGTTAATTCGTGTTTTAATTATATTTCACCTTTTACAAGCTCAAACGAACCTAACGTTTCACTTGTTTACACATCGTAAGCTTACTGGCAGCAAGTACTTTCCGCCAGTAAACATTCCAAATATAAACGAGGCTTTTGATTAGATATAAGATAAGAACTGAAATATCCGCGAAAATAATATATTTATTTTTATAAAAAATAATTATACAGGGTTGGGCAAATGCGTCGGAACACCTGATTTCTGTCTAAACGTTATTATTATTATTACTCTTAAAACCAATGTTAGTTGCTTTTTATCTATTCAGTGGCGTACTTGGTTTTCATTCAGCTAACCTACTTTTCGAGATATGATGTCATTGGTAGTGTTCACTCATCTACTGATAATTGACACTTTACAGTCACGTTTGACAAGCAGAAACGTCAAATTCAGAGTCGAGTTCTATTTCCAGTCTTCGAGAACGACTGGGAAAATTACCAAAACAAAATTACCTTTCCACTATTAAATTTTATTATTGAATTATTTTATTTAATATTTTAAACACAAGTCGCCCACCCACTAAACCTTATACAATTCTAATTGTTGAACAAGGGTCCATTAGAAAATGTAAAAATTTACAGGGTAATCCATAAAAAAAACTGTAAATGACGTCATATCTCAAAAAGTATGTATGTAGGTTACCTTATGGAAAGTACGCCACTGAATAGAGAAAAAAAAACTACAAATATGTATTGTAAGAGTAATAATAATATTAATAATAAAGTTTAGACAGAAATCAAAAGTTTACAAATTTGTCCAACCCTGTATATACAGTATGTCCCCGGATTGAGTTTGACGAACAGTTTTTTTTAAATGTACAGTTTTATGTAAAATAACATCATTTAAACAATCCCCAACCATTTTCATCACACAGTTCAAGCCCGGTGTGGAACTCCTGAAAACTGTTTTGTATTTCTTCAATAGTTGTCGATGCAAATGGCTCTCGTAGGCGATTTTTTTAAATTTGCAGTATTATTTTCTACATTTGGGGAATTATTTGATTTTATATAATGTTGTTAGATGTAATTTTAAATTCTTTTTGCAAATAGTAAATAAATAAGTATCAAAATAAGATTTAAACATTTTTTTTTTGCCAACACCCTGTATAAATAAATCGATGTTTTAATAACTGAACCGGTAGTTTCAGACCAAGCAGGAATTATAATTCCTATAACAGTATTACTAAAAAGTAAAAATGAAAAAAATCCCTTTTGTATCCGGGGACATACTGTATAATACACAGGGCTCAAGAAAGCGGTGTCATTTTTTTCAATAAGTTCGAATGAAATAATGACAAATAATGAGATTTACAAAAAACCTGGTTAAATTACTAACTTGTATCCTAGGAAAGTTCCAATGAAATAATGACAAATAATGAGATTTACAAAAAACCTAGTAAAATTACTAACTTGTATCCTAGGAACTATTTCAGCAACGTTACAAAATATATAAGATTTGCTTAGTATCCTGCGTAAAAGTTAACACTTCTTTCATGAAAGCTCTGTTCAATAATCAAAATTGAAATATATAAATATAAGCTTTTTTTCTAAAATCTCTAATAAAACGCGAAATCAGTAGTAAAGTGAGCCCAACTTGACACTGAAGTAGCCCATTTATTAAGGTTTTTGTACAAATTGAGTTGCCTACATAACATAACATAGCCAAAAAGATGATGACGTCTCCACGTCGAGAACAAAGTGGACAAGGAGGGAGGACGAAGCCTAGTTAAATTACTAACTTGTATCTTAGGAAATATTTCAGCGACGTTACAAAACATATTAGATTTGCTTAGAATCCTTGTAAAAGTTAACACTTCTTTCACGAAAGCTCGGTTCAATAATCAAAATTGAAATATATAAATATAAGCTTTTTTTCTAAAATCTTCAATAAAACGCAAAATCAGTAGTAAAGTGAGCTCAAGTTGATACGGAAGTAGCCCATTTATTAACGTTTTTGTACAAATTGAGTTGCCTACATAACATAACATAGCCTAAAAGATGATGACGTCTCCACGTCGAGAACAAAGTGGAGAAGGAGGAAGGACGAGGAAGACAAGGAGGGATTACAAGAAGTACAAGGACGACGAGATCATCAATGATTAGAAAAATGTTCATTTATTTTGTATTTTGTAAATACAAATTGAGTTGCCTACATAACATAACATAGCCTAAAAGATGATGACGTCTCCACGTCGAGAACAAAGTGGAGAAGGAGGAAGGACGAGGAAGACAAGGAGGGATTACAAGAAGTACAAGGACGACGAGATCATCAATGATTAGAAAAATGTTCATTTATTTTGTAAATATACTTTGAATAAATATACCATAGACTCGGGGAACTGGGATAATTCTTCAGTGAAGACTGATATTTGATGTATTCTTATTGTCGAAAATATTAGCTAAAATATAATACATCTGCCACAAGCTCATTATCAAGTGTAAAAGGGTAAAACTTCTGGCTAGCCTTTGCTCTCTCATTTTTTTTTTTTTTGGTTAATTTATAAACTAATAGAAATGCGATAACGCTGTGCCTTTAGAGACGGACTGTTATCGGTGGGCGCCTTGCAAAGCGTGAAACCGGAATTGACCCGATTAAATCTAATGTTCCAATATAGTTGATCGCGTCAATTCCGCTTCATTCGGCTGCATCGCTTTGCAAGACGCCCACGCAAGACACTACGCAAGTCAATATACAATACTGAGCAGACAAACACAAACTGTTCTTGCGATTTTTCCAATAATATCTGAAAATGCAGACACTGCAAGCTGACGTTCCGAAAATCCATGGCCCTTTTTAAGGTGCTATTTAGATTAGCATAATGGAATGATTTGATTTGAATTTGTAATTTGAATGTATTAACACATATGACCTCAAACTGTTGCTCTCTGCTTATTTAATTATTACTATTATAATAATATTTTGTGACTTCCGGAATGATACAATACATATTACTTTTTAGTCATTTTATTGTGAACTTTGTCACGTTTAAAGGTGAAACATAGTGAACTTGTATTTTTAAAGCGTACTTGATTTCATCATTAATCAGAATACTGTTCAAAGCGTAATTCCATGACACACACCGCTAAAATATTTTAAAAGCTTTCGACTTGAAAACAATCCCGTTTCCGAATCACACCCCCGGGAATACGCAGCGGCCCCTAATTTTTTCAGCTTATTACGAACGAACTGCGGATTGTTGGCGGCGCGCTGAGATGAAAACATTTTAAATCATTTTGGAGCAGGGGCGGCGCCGCCCCCAGGCCCCCGGCCGTGCCCTCTGGCGGAAAAACGCATAGACACGTGCAAACAAAAAGCGCGCTGATGAGATTTGCGGAATTATCCGGTTTTGGGTAATCGGGTTGCGAGTTCATGCCGGGGGCGGTGGGGGCTCGGCCCCCGACCGGCTGACAGATGTTCTGCCATTATTTCTGATCCATTTGCGGAAGAGCAAGTTTTAATGCGTGTTCCCTACCTTAATGCCGATGTGATTTCATTACGGCGGGATCCCGGATGGGGCGAATGCTGGAATAGGGGGCTCGAGGTGCGGAGTTTAGGCGTGTTTGTTATTTTTTTAGCGTGCCTCGAGGAACCTTTCACCATCCATAATCGTATCGGATGTAATTTAATTTCCACACGGGATTCCTTAACGTAGACACTGATGAAACGTAATTCTGCAAGGAGCAAACAGCTTATTTATAATTACACACCAAGAAAGTATTTCTCCAAAAAATTGGTTTTAACACAATAAAAAAAGTTTTTGTTAGTATTTTATCAAGGCTATGTTCAGTTTTAAAACGACAGTATTAAATGCATTGCTAAAATGCAAAGGTGATGCAACCAAAAATACTAGCGCGTGCAAATGGATTAATTCAAATGTTAACACTGTTTTGAGAAAATTTATTCAACTCAAGAAAGTACTCAAATATTCAAATTGTAATGGTGTCGAGCTGGCAATAGTATACGGATTTTGAGAGAATCATTTTGAGTGCATTATCCTGATAGAGGAATGCAATCAATCGAAACTATTTCTAATATAATCGCAAAATTTAATAGTAGGTACATGATGTATCGTTATTTGTCATCATAAAAGTACTATTAGATGCGATATCTCAACTGAAGAAATAAAATTAAATGTATTATGTTATGCGAAAGAAGAACCAATATCTTTCTTTCGCATATGCGTTACTATTTCGGGATTAACGGGTGATGATTGCACGGGATTGATTGGATTGGTGTTGCAGGATAATGCACTGAAATTAATCTCACACAATCTGTATCCTAGCCAGCTCGGTATCATTGGCCTATTTAAACACTTTCTTGCGTTGAATACCTTTTCTGTCAGAAGTTTTGACACTTGAAATGACCGAGTTTCATATGACTTGTAATTTTGGTTGCATATCCATTGAATTTTAGAAATGCATTTGATACTGTCGTCTTTAAAATTGAACATAGCCTATGTTAAGGGATAAAACAAACGCTCGGTATATTCTGTGAGCAAAACCGAAATTGAAAAAAATCTCGAACACGTCGATTTTCTTTGATAAAAATACACATTTTTGCATGACAGTCGATCTTCAACCATCATTTGTATTTGAGCAATGACGTCATCCATTGTTTTTTAAAATAACAACCCCCTATTTTTGTTCTTGATTTTGAGAGATCTTTTCATTGTCAAAGTGACAGTATAAAAATGTTGCCATGTTGCATAAGAATTTTTTCTAGTAAATGACAATTGAAGGGTAAAAACGGAAAATCATGAAAAATGAAGCAAATCGACGTGTTCGAGAATTTTTTTCGAAATTTTTTTATTTCGGTTTTCATGAATTTATTCCATACTTTAGGCGCACACTGGATAATATAATATATTAGAATTAGGTGTTGTGTTGTTTTTTTTTTATTTTGTTTTGTATTAGATTATAATTTTTCATTAAACATAAATCAAAACTTATAAATATATTGTAATTTCTACTTACTTTATAAATTAAATTATATTTTTCAAGATTATATTTGACTTTTAGTGTTGTGTTAGTTTGAAGTTTGTATTATAGTTGGTTTGATATTACATATATGGGTTGTTTAGAAATTTGTACAGAGGTTTAAAATATAATTGTGTCTGATCGTTTAGGCATGTTATGTTATTTTCTTTGTTAATAACTTTATCAATTTCGCGATTTTCTAATAAAACTTGTTTTCATACTTTATTTGTGTTGTGTAAAAGTTTTCTGTTTCTGTTTACGTTGAATGTATAATTATTGAAGTGAAAGTGTCTGCCGAAATTAGAAATTGTTATATCTCTATGGTGTTCTTTGATTCTTAATTTTATGGCTCCATTCCTGTTTCCCCGATATATTTTGCGCCGCAGTTAATACAACTTAATGCATAAACTCCGTTTTCATCTGTAAAGGTTGTTTTGTCTTCAGCGTTGAAAAGTTCTGTATTTATTGCATGAGTTGTTTTAAAATATGCTATAATGTTATATTGTTTGGGTGTTTTTTTAAATTTTGTCGCTTATATTTCCCTGGTATGTAAATGATCTGTATTTTGATGAGGTTGAGTTGTTGAGTTGTTGTTTTGTTGTATGTTGATGTTGTGTTGTTTACTTCGTTATGATTTTGTTTGACATGTTTATATAAAGATTTTTTGATAAGTTTATTTATTGTATTTAATTTAAAACCGTTGTTAATTGCAATTTGTTTTATCATATTTATTTCAATTCCTTCGTCATAGTTGTTAAGTGGGATTGTTAACATTCTGCTGTTCAAATGTATAGCAGTATCGGCACTTTACAGTTGATGCAAAGTATGTTCGTATTCCGGTATTTATTGTATGCATCCCATTTAAAATTCAACCTGCGTGGAGGACGGATTGTTTTTTTTTTAATTTTTTTGCGTCATAGTTATTTTTTCTGCCACTACTTTTGATTTAGGGGGAGCACTAAAAGGAATCGGGACTTTTCCAAAATAAGGACCACCCTAATGCACACCTTTTTATTTAACTCTTGGAAACATATTCTTTGGAACCTTCGGCATCAGAAACCGATACTCCTAAAATATCAGCTGCCATCGTTCGAACTTTCAAGGGTAAAGAAGAACTGGAAATTCTGATGCGCATATGTTCGTCTGTCAGCTGTAATCAAAATTGCCGTATAAATTGGAACCGTCTAATTTGTTCGCCATTGCAAGAAAGTTTGAAGAGCACGTGACGTTGAGAGCAGCAATATTCAAAATTGCAATAAAAAGTGCCATCGACCATCTTCTTGTTCTTCTGAACGTTGAGTATAATGCGCATTTCGCATCTAAAGTATCCACGCCAGATTTTGTTTCATTGTAAAAAGTAATTATTTCAGATTTTTGTGTGGCTTCGTTAATTGTTTCGGTATGATGCATACTAGAAATAAGGATAACACATTTTCCTTTCTGAGGAACATGAGAAACAATAGTGTTTGTAGAAGAAAATCTAAGCAATGAGGACTTTACTATGCGTTTGCGATTTGGGAAAAAATCTCCTGGAATTTATCTTCTATTTTTCTTCAGGGTTCCAACATATGTTATACCCCGCTTTTTCAATTCTTCAACCAGTTCCACAGAACTATACCAATTACACTGGTCAACACGATTTGTGTAACATGAATCTTTGATAGTGAGTTTGATATATTGTTTCACGGTGAATTGAAATCTGCAACCAGAAATTGTCTATCACCCACACTTTTTTCTAGAACAATATTTTTCTATTACAAAATTTATTGTTATTGCTGAAGTATCAGGGTAAAATAAAGTTCTTTACTCGGGCGAGGTGTAGTTAGGCCCCATATCTGTTTATAATTCCGTCCTCATGATTCAGCAAAACGAGCAACATTTTTGAATTCTGCATGCCTAATACGGTTAGAGTCGCACATTAAACCTTTTTTTACATTTTTTTAAATTTTGTATAGCAGTGACTGAAATTCTCTAAAATGGGGATGTACGCTACCAGGACAAGACGAGTTGGCATATGGTAGTCCATTCATACTAAATACGGAGGATAGATATTACCCAGGTCTAGTCCACCCAAAAAGTTAAAACAAATGTGTTAGAACATTTTGTATAGTAATTTTAACGTCAAATATACGATTTTGTCTGAAACTTTGCTTGTGTATTACTTACAAACCTTGGGCGGTACGCCAAAACCGAAAACATATTGGCATTCTAGATGAAAAGTATAACTACAATCTTCTATCAAACCTCCTGTTACACAAAAAAAGTTTCATTTTGTGGACCAGTGTTATCACCAGTTACATTTCTGTGAGATCCGGAGATAGATTCACATTTCTGTGCGATCCCGAGATAGATTCAATCAGCCGTAATACTATTCTAGTTGGATTAGATAAATATTCATGTTTTTAGCTTCAGCTTCTGCATACACTTCAGCAGATATCATATAATGAGTTGCTGCATCAGCCAAACTCGGCACCTTCAACCCATATTTTGCAGGTTCATTTGGTATGTACATCCGACAAGAACATCGACCTCTAAACGGGACGAGAATTTCATCAACAGTTACATTGAACCCAGGATAATAACATGAATTTGAATTAAAAATGAATACTATAAAAATATGTGATGTAGCCGCTAATTTGATAGTCTTCACTCGCTGCTTTCTACTATATTATCAAACCTTAGACAAGCAAGAAGGAACGCAAAACTTCCTAGGCTCATTACATAACGCAATATGGGTCTTGTGCCATTTGTAGCCCAAAGAGAGTGAATATCTTTATGATATGCCTGACTTGAATATTCCGTGCAAATATAACCCGAAGAAAGCTTTTAATTCACATAAATTGGTATCTCTAAGAAACGTAGGGTAGTACTTCTTTTGGAAAACGCGGCTTTGTAGTGTCTTGAACCGAATAGTATTGAATATTTATGAGAAAGAATAATACAAGAATGTTAAGCTATTACTAGACAAATCATCAAAAAGGTCGCAAGGAGTTTGAAAGCAGGCCATATTTTCATTTAGAAAACAAGGAAACCATTTCCAATATTTACTTTAACATGTTATTTGAATTTAATAAATTGATCACTTTTGCACTTTATTTGCACTTCATTCCAAAACTAGTTGACCAAATCATATCATATTAATAATTACTAGAAAGCATTTTTCAAGAGCTTTCGAACGATGAATCATAAGTAGAGGTGTGCCATTTAAATTTTTTAGATGGAATTAGTTGTGGCTTAAAGGGTGTAAAGCTTAAGGGGGGGGGGGGGGGGTAAAGGGGATACTATCTACGCCATTTTGGTTCCCCGAACCACCCAAATTCTTTTCAGTAATTTTAAAAATTATCATGTGTGTTCTATGAAAAAAGTGGATAGCAACTTTTCCAATTGGCGTATATGAAATTTTCAAATTGTCCATCAAATTGGAACTTGGTCCATACCCCATTACTTAAATCTTATAGGTATATGTAAATATATTAATTGAACCCCATTTTAAAGCGTTGCATTATTTTTGCACAAACCGATGGCAGATATAGTTAATTGAACTCGGCGTGTAATTCAAAATACGTTGGTCACGAAATTTTCTTTCACGCATCTCGTCGAATAAGTAAGTAGTAATTTAAAATCCGATTATGCGCGTTCGTTGCACCCATTGCATTCCGAGCGACCGTCAATTCAGCACGCTCCATTAACCCCCGACCTAGGCATATAATAATAAAAAAGTGGTTTTCGCACGCCTCGCAATAACTCTCGCCCTTATCAGGAACGCGTGTCGTTCGATTATTTAATCGCTGGCATTAACGGCTCCAATGAATTAATTAAAAAATTAATTAAAAACGCGCCCCGCCGATGGCTGTTTACTATTTCCGCGAGAGCCTGTGATAAATGGTGCGTTTGAAAAAAGGGCCGTTATTAATCCCGGGCACAACAAATTTATATAAATTAGCCAAAAAGTGTCATCAGCTATTAAATCTTAAGGCCGGCATTAAGGAGGTAAGATGGATTGCAGCTCGTCCTGTGAACGTCGCCCCTGATTTCCGATAATATTAATATAAGCAAATCGGGCGATATTGATTTGCATCACGTTCGGCCCGCATAATGGGACGGGAGTTGCGAGGGGCTGGTGGGGCAGACCGCGCCACCCCCGCTATGTTTTATTTATCGCGTACGCGAAAAACGCTGCGAGTTTCCTCCCCGTGTGTCGCGCGATATCGATTACCTGCGCCCGTATTAAAATCAAATTACCTTGGGATTGCGTCCTAAATTTTCACTTCTGTGAGGGATTTCTCCGAATCCCTAGTCCCTAGCCATTCAATCATGTACTAAATTCTGCCTTTATATACCTCATTGATTCAAAATTTAGTACATGTAATCGCACATATCAAATTCTGTATTAATTGCAACGTTAATGTCGTTTTATGTATTCATAATTACGATAGAAATAAATAACATTTGTAATAATAATATAATTGTGGATATGAATACACAATTATGTAATCGTATGTGCGATTGTAATAAACGTTTGTTACAAAACTGCATTGTCCGGAAACGTATCAATCATTCTCGATATTTTATGTTAATTCATATGAATAATTATGCTTTAGTATCAATGGGTGGGTGTTATGTGCAGCGGTTCGACTATAAATTAAATATGCGTCCAATAAAAAGGGCCGCCGGTTTTATCAGCGATAATGCATTTTGCGGACGGGTTCCCATAAAATAAAGCGAATTGATCCTAATTCAATAAAATATATATCAATTAAACCCTCGCAACAATAATAACAGGCGATCATAAATTAATTCCCACGTAATTACCGAACGAACGTTTCATCTCTTTCAAAGTAGCATCCGCCTGCACAGGAACAGCGCTCGAAATGGGACCTCGGGAGGGAGCGGGTTAAAGGCGACCGCTGTCCCTTTGTCCCCGCAAAAGCGGGACCCAGCTGACCCAATCAAGGCGGCCTTTGTGCCCTACGGATTTTGCAAACGGCAAATTTGCAATTTACACCGGGCGCGCAGGGATTGGGGGTGGCAAAAAAAATGGACGTGCGTCCGAATCCCTGCAGGAGATAAGGGGGATTTCGGAGTACCGGGGGTATCCCGGGGGAGCAGCGCGCCGATTCCGCGACAGAGCCTAATTTTTATCGCAAGACAAAAAGTGTCGGGATTATTTTCGGATCGATGCTATCTGGCTTGCGTGGCGTCTGCCTAATCCACGCCGAATAATTTGCGTGAATTAATTTTGTTTGTAGTTCGGCGGCGGATTTGGGCCTCACTTTTGTCACTGCTAACTTTTAAATCCCACATTACTCACGTCATTTACAGGAACGTGGAAAAATTAGCGCACATAAATTTCCACATTAAAAATTGCCAAGAGATGACGTTTGCAACTTAGTTTCGCAAACATCCCTACTCTCGCAGAAATCCAAAAGTTTTCTTTGAAACCAAGTCAAAAATTGCTATAAAATAAGACATACGTTATGTTTCTTGTTTTAGGGCGGACATTTTTCATTCTGCTGGGAGGCAAAATGTTATTGAAAACTGTATGCTGCAACATTCTCAAGTTGCTATTTTTTAACATGCTTGTAAATTACGTAAACGTATAAAATATTTTTGTTCCGCTCCAGTAAAAATAGTTCTATTTTTGGCACAGGCAACTTCATTTACACTCATTAATCATGAATATGGCAATAAAAGATATCTTCGTGCAATTCAAATTTCTATTGTGGCATTTGATATATGACTACTCAAATACTAAATTATTATTAGTTTCAGCAATATTTGTGGCTTTCAAGCACACGAAAAGACTACAATGAAAAATAATCTAAGGCCCCACGAGTTTAAATATACATTATTTACATAACCTTACATTTAAAATCGAAGGCATTCTTAAATTGTGTGTTCATAAAAATTAGATAAATAAAAACAAGATATGCATGAAATGAAGTCCTCACAGGCAACATCACCATGTGGAGCAGATTGCACTGCGGCTCAAAAAAGATGTAAACTGAAAATCATGGAGTAATTAATGTAATAAACGAGCTGCGACAAATCTAATAATTGCAAAGCTTTAAATCTGACAGTGTTAATGTTTTACTCTTGCAAATTGAGGACTAGTAGACAATAAAACAATCACATAAAGTCCTTAAAGGAATCAAAGTCAATTATTCAATAAACAAAAATATAAAAAGAAAGATTTAGAATACATAATTAATAAATAAAGTTTATAATCAAAGCAGGTGTTGAAAATGTGTACCATTTGCTTGCAAACACATTTGCATCCATCTTCTTTAGTTATTGAAAATGTTGGTTAGCATTACAGGAGTTATGGTTCGGTAAACATTTACGATTTCTGCTATTAAACTCTTCCAACATATGGTTGGACCGTTATGGCTGTTGACGGTTCACACACCGAAACCGGTTGCATGTAAACAAAAACATTTTTTTTAATTCCTTATCGCAAAAGGGCGATACCTGATCGTGCTTAAACCTCTACATTCACTCACATAAAAAAAAATCAAAATTTCAATAAATTTTCAAAATTATATCAATTTTTTTGGAATTTAAATACATTTTCTTCGATGTTTTGTTTATTAATTAAACTTTCATTTAGTGTTTTAGATATATTAGAAAATCAGTTGATCAAATTTTCAGGTAATTGTAGAAGTTTTGAGACATTTCATTCCTAGACTTTCTACTTGGAAAAATTGATATTTTGCAAGTAATACGTCAAATGACTTTCTAGTATGTCAAATGTAATAATATAATCGTATGATTTGACATTCATTTTATTCAAATTTCACTTTCACTTTATCATTTTTTTACTTTATACCTAATGTTTCTTCCATATTAATATTACATATTTTTATACAAGTAAAACTTTTACAAAAAGAAGATCTGACCAGTTAGTTAAATCAGCGCACTTTGCAACAAAATATTGAGACACTAATCGCATTTTATATCTTACTGTGATTTTCAAAACTATGTTCCTTTATTGCATTTTGCATTTTATTACATCGACGCTTTCGGGACAATGCCTCCTATGTGGTATTTTTGTTGTGATTTTTATTTTGGGTGTGTATCTATCAACTTGGTTATCCTACGTCGACTGATATACTTTCTATCCTATATGATAAAAAGGACAGGAAATATTTTCAAAAGAATAAAAAGTAATTCATCTTCGTGTGTATTTGTTTTGTTTTTTGTGAAATACCTTCGTTTTTGGGTATAGAAGCTAATATTAAAGGTGTCTATTTTTTTTATTATGCAAAACACTTTATTGGTAGTTTACTATAATTATTACAATCTGATCAAAGATGGAACAATGAGTAATGTTATGCCAAATTACATTACTCAATGAAGGTTTTGGAAAGGGTGTTCAAACAGGTGTCTAATGAAATATTCTCTTTACGAATCTCTTACATACAGGGTGGTCACTTTTACGACGCCCACTATTAGGATCTATTAAACGGAAATATATACAGTATTGGTCAAATGGGAAAAAAAAAATCATTTTTGTGAGTTTCAACATACTAAAACGAAATCCGGGATATCTTGCATAGTTTCTGAAATATCGCTGAAAAACTGAAAAAGTGCACTTTCCTTTTCCTTTTATAACTTTTTTACTTTTGAAAGAAATTTTACTTACAAAACTTGGCACTCTTACATTTTCGACGTGAGCTTTCTGATAACAATGCCAAACAATTTTTGCGCTAACTAGATGCCCAACTTTTCATAATCAACTTTTGATTTTCTTATGGCCGCAGTATTGGATTTTAATAGCGCTCAAAATGTCTGATAACCCATGTGTTATACATGGTAGAATTCGGAATGTTTTCCTTTTTTTAATGCTATTAAAATGCAATATGGCGGCCATAAGAAAATCAAAAGTTGACTGAAAATTTGAACATCTAGTTGGCGCAGAAAATATCTGGCACTGTTATCAAAAAATGTAAATGAGTGTCAAGTTTCGTAAAATGTCCTACAAATGTAAAAAAGTTATAAAATGTACAAGCAAGTGCACTTTTTCTGTTTTTCAGCGTATTTCATGAACTATGCAAGATATCATTTTCAGATTTTTTTTCCAGATTATCAAAAGGCATGAAAATAAGAAACTTTTCTCCCATTTGACCAACTTTATATATTTGCGCTTAAGAGATCCTAATGGTGGGGGTCTTAAAAGTGACCACTCTGTATATACTCTGTTCCATTTTCATTTTTGCCAAAGAAGGCTATCCTTTCATTTTATAAAGTTTTACACAAGAACACCAACAAAAATGATCTAACAGTGAAAAAAATATTAAATATCATATTTCTAATAAAGTTGCCTAATTCATATATGAAAACAATTATATTATTGCTTCAATCATTCAAGTGTGCTGTTTTTTTTTTAATTAAACCAATAATCAACTATATTTTATATTTTAATTTGACTGATTTGCTTTTGTAAAATAAAAACAGCAAATAAATTCTGTACTCAATAGATGCTCAATTTGATGGCAACATTGCCCAGTGTCATAAAATATAACCTCTTTTTTTTTAATATAATCTATTTTTTCAAGTCTGGTAACTTTTTAGATTGGCCAACAATACTGTCACCCTAACATAGCCAACTTATTTAAATATAAAAATGTAACAAAGTATATGTAAATATAGTTTGTGTAATAATTTTTTCGTTTCCTCAAAAGTTATGTTTGAAGTTTGCGAAAAAGCAGACAAATGCAATGTGTAGGAAACTAAAGCTTTTCACTTGTGTCGTAGTGGAACGTATATTTAGAAAATCACAATTTATAGTAATTTTTTTTTAAGAATATACTTTTTTAAGCACAGAAATTTTCGAAATTTAAAAAAAAACGAGCCGATGTAATTCTCAATATTATCGATAAATGTTTATGGTTCAATCTTGATGTATCTGTTTTCTTTTTTCGAACGTAGTCAATGAAGCTGTAGGCAATGTAGCCTATTGAAAAATAATACTTCCGGAATCCGATCTGCATTTAGAAAGTACAACATTTTTGAATTTCGTCCTCTATAAATTGTAGCTTCACTAATTTTTCACTTAATTATGAGTCATTATATTTTCTTCTTATTTGTTCAGGAAAATATTTCTTTAAAACTGAATGTATGTTTCTTCAAAATACTTAAAGCTCGACGTATGGAGATCCCACACTCAGCTTTATAATTATAATAATAATTATCATTATTTATTAGTAGCCACAATTAAGTAGATATACAGGTTATTATAAAAGATGTAATACCTAATAATACATATAAATAATATCTAATACATATGAAGATAAAAAACTATTGAGTTACAAATATTTGTATATTTACAGATACATAGATACTTGAACTACAGACAATCTTAGTAGGAAATAATCGACATTATAGTAGCCTCCAGTCAATAGCAAATTTTTAACGTGGTGCTTGAATTGGATGTATGGTAAATTTTTTACATGATCCGGAAGCTTATTAAATAACTGTATGCCGCTGTATGTAGGCGACTTTTCGAATTATTTTAGATTATGTTTTTCTGTTACAAACTTGTTTGCATTTCGAGTGAGGTACATAGTTCATAGTATCTATGGATGTTACAATTCTTCTTTTTTTAAATAATAATATTAATAATCATACTTTATTTATGCTATAACTATTTAACATTTTAATCATTTATTAACAGTTTTACACAAGTCAAAATAAACAAAAGAAAATCAATTACACTAACAAGTTAAATAATAAATATTATTATTATTATTATTAATAAGTTGCCAGAAGTAAAATTGCCCCTTTGATATAAACATAAACATATTTAATGAGGCAAATGTACAATTTTGTATTACAAATATTATCATAAGAAAGACAAATTACATTATAAACACAAAAAAGCAAAGTGTATAGTTAAAATTTGAAAATACATACATATTTAAATTAAATAAAATTAAATGAAATGGCAGACAGACAAATGATTAAAATTACAGCATTAAGTTGTAATTCGAAAACCAGATTAAAAACAAACAACAAACCAATAAGGCTTCCTCATAATCACAATGTTAAGATCACAAAATTTTGTGGACAGGCAGCATTTCATAACACTTTTAACTATAGTATTCCTAAGTGATTTACAATTTAATAATATTATCCAATATAAGTAGTTGTAGCAATTTATAACATCATTTTCGGAGTAATATGTGTTATTGTCGCAGGTATTATAATTCGCCAAAATTGTTGCTAATGTACTCTTCCGTCGAGTAGAATGCTTTACCATTGAGATAAGTTTTGATCTTAGACTTAAATTGTTTCGTTGGTAGGTTACGAGTTTCCGATGGTACCAGATTAAAAAATCTGATGCCGTGGTACATAGCACTAGTACGTGTTCTTATATTGATGCTGATTTGATCTTATTAATAGCAATGTTTGATAAATGTTTATAGATATTAGCGTTAATATTAGATATTTTACAAATATTTGCCTACAAGATTCAGTATGTCTTAGGCTCAATATTACCCGTGATACTCTTTTTGGGCAATAAAAATCTTAGAGGAGTGAACTGAATTACCCCATAGTGTAATTCTGTAAGACAGATGACAATATACCAGGCAGTAATACAAACTTATTAAATATTCTTCATGTAATGTTGGTATCAATCGGAGAATGGCATAATATGATTTATTTATATTTCTTGCAATTAAGTCAATACGTGAGCTCCATTTCGAAAGATTTAAGATTTTCTTTCGATTTCCAGACCAAGAAATCTTACGGAGTCTTGTGATTCCACGTTGTGCTTGTCTATAGTAAATTTTACTCAATCTTTGCTTTGAGAAATGTAAATATACAGTTTTGTCTACATTAAGCATTAAGTTGTTTGTTTGGCACCAGGTTTTCACTTGCTCTACGATATCTTTTAATCCGACATGGTGTTTACATCATCTGCTACCACCAATGCATTGAAGTCATCGGCATAGAGGATGAATGAGTCGCAGGTTATATGTCTATATAGATGAGAGTAAATATGATAAACAGCAGAGGACCCAATATGGAAACCTGCGGTATACCCATGGTTACATTTTGTGGACTCGACAACTCATTATTGACTTCTACACACAATTCTCTATCCTTGAGATAGGATTTTAATAAATTCAGTATTTTCCCACGAAAGTTCACAGCATGTAGCTTTTCAATTAAAAAGGAAATTTCATATAACGACGTGAAACTGAAGCTTTCTATAAATGGCAGTTTCTTCAGCTTCCTCAATATGATTTTTTTGATGTCCTGGCTTGTAAAGTAATCCATGGTTGAAGAAATTTTCTTTCATTAGAGAGACCTCAAAACGAGTGATATAGAATTTTTTTAAAAATAATGAAAAATATACATTAAACATTAAATCAAACATTAAGTAAAAATTTACATAAAACATTAGTTTTACATATTATATATAGGTAAAAGTTATTCTATTGCACGCTGGTATAGTTAGACTCGTGCTCAAAACATGAATACTATCCATTAGATGTATTCAACGACAGATAAAATGGGAAAGTATATTTAAGCAGCTGATACTATTATTGCCAAAATAAGATTTATAGTAATACGTATCAGCAATTCAGTCACTTGAAGAGAAACAGTTTTTAACAAAACTCAGGCAAGTGAATTTAAATCCCATTTTGAAGGTAAATATGTTTCTCGACTATTCAACCATTGGATCATTTCTACATCTCTATTTGAAACCGCAGGTATTTAATACTAGTACTTAATACTAGTACTTACAGGGAAAAGTACTTACAGTAGATGGGCCATCTCCACTGTGAAAAATATAAAATATTTTGGGACAGCACATTTTTTTCATATTTCTTTCTAAGGAATGTGCATCTGTATTGCCATTTTCTGTATTGAATAAATTTCCTCTCGAACACTTTCGCGATATGTGCATCATGCGCGTTAAAAATTAAATAATCTCCCTTGCGCTTTCCTTCCTCGATCCATATACTCGTATATGCGTGTGTAGACTCTGTATAATATTAGGATCTTCGCTTCAGCTGTAAACCCACCAATTCAAGCGGAGTTCTCCTTTAATTGTGTTGTTGGCTTTCTAAATAATGATGCCTCGCGTTTTCGGAATGCGAAAATAATTGGGGCGGAACGTCCCGGCGGGGTCAGAAATGGGAGAGGATCCTTCCGGCCGCGGCTCCCCTCTTTTTCTCCACCCCCACCGAGTCCGCCGCCCCCGCACACCGATAATCTGGACGGGGCCCCGGTAATCGCGGGGAGTGCCGCGCACTCCGCCGACCCGTGTTAAATAAACAATTTAATTTATTGACGATTTATGTAAAGGCCCCCGGCGCACTAAGGAAATTGAAATTGGAAAATTACACGTTTGTTTGGGGCCGGCTTTCTGGTCGGGGGCGGCGTAAATACTCGCGGCGTATTGATTCGCGCGCTAGTGTGGCGTCCCGACGCTCGCCAGACGTTAAGCACATGCAGACGTCGGATTAATATCACCGTCCGTAAGTTCTGGATGATTTCTCCGAGGTATAGGACGCCTCACCAGCGGCGGTGGGGGCGGCCTGCACTCCGTGTATATAGCCGCCCGGCCTCGGGAGAAATGAGGGACGTCAGGATGTATTTCGACTATAATACATTGTCGAACACGTTCGACATGATGTGCAGAATGGGGCACTCGTCTTATCGCACGGGAATGAATTGCCCTTAAACAATAGATGCTGACAGTGCTTGTCTCTATTACAATAAACTCTGCTTATTTGATGTCAGATACGGCTTCGGCCCCGTCCTAACAATGCCCCTTTATTATAATCCACGGAATTACGGTCCTTTCGCATTTTACGCTCAGCATAAAAATTCAAATCCACTACAGACTACAGAATACCTTTGTTACTTCTAAATTAGCAAAACGCAGCCAAACCCAATATGAACATCTGGAATAATTTTTAGTTTCGACGGTAAATCCTAAGATTTGCCACTAAATAATGTAAAATGTGGGATAAACTGGCAAATATTATGATATACAGCACAAAGAACAAAGTAGGCCTCAATAAGGACAGAAAACAAACATGGATGTCGGATGAAATTCTCCTACTAATGGAAAAAAAACGCAGACTACAGCGTTCGGTATTCCATATACTGGATTAAGAAGTAACGGCGTGATTTTGAAGAAAAAGGGCCGTAAATCTAATCTCACGTACAGAAAACAAGAAGAAGTCTGTTGAAAATTGATGTTAAAAAAATAAAAATAAAAAAAGGTATTTATTTTGAGAATCAGTGGCCAGGTTTTGTTGAGGTTTTGTCTCTTTTGACTCGAGATCAAGTTTGGCATATTTTTGATAAATCGCGAAATTTCAGTTTTTGAGTTTTTTTCTTTAGTAGTAGTTACAACCTTTATGGCTATCGACCATAAGTCTTTCTGTTTTTACAGTGACTAGTTTTACTAAGTTTATACAGTTTTATTTTAAATGCAGTTTGATGTATCAACATTAAAATTAACAATTAAATTAAATTAAAGATATTAAATTAAAAGAAATACAAGAAAAACAAAACAAAAAAAAACATCAGATAGGATGGAAATGTAATGTGCGAAGTGTGCATATGAAGGTGAAAATGAGATATGTCAGTCATTGTATGATCCGTATAGTGTTTTGAATGGAATTGTCCGTTTAGTACGTCGCACAGTGGTCCCAAGTAGTTAAAAAGGTGGCAAATAAAATTTTAAGCGAATATTCTTGAAAGTCAGTATTTATATATTTTCGGGGTCAAGGAATTCAAATTCGAGGTCAAAATTCTCCAAAACAAAATGGTCGGCTCAAAATGGCTGACCTACATTGTAAAAAATGGCGTCACTCTTGCGAAAATCAGTAGTCACTGGTTTTCGGGGAAAGGGAATTCGAATTCGAAGTCAAAATTCTAGAAAACAAAATGACCGACTCAAAATAAATCGACATTGTGAAAAATACCGTTACTCATGCGAAAATCAGTAGGCAATGGTTTTCAGGTTTAAGGTATTCGAATTTGAGGTCAAAATTCTTAAAAACAAAATGGCCGATTCAATATGGAGGTAACTTTCAGCAAAGGGAGGTAATTATAAACAAATTAAAAGACATACACGTCCCTTTTACAAAAAAGTTTATTGAAAAAAACAAATTACTACTAAACTAATTCGTCTAATCAAATTTTAAAAAAATATTCATTCAATCATCGCTTTCATTTTCATATGTTCACTTTCGTCGCCATCTGGCAACCTTAATAAATCATATGCTTCACTCATAAGGCGTTGATATTTTTTTAATGTAATTTTCTATTAGATGTAATTAAAGGATCGGATGAAATTAATAGTAAATGAAATACATCTAACTTGGATTTTTCTCTACTGCATTTTCTAGAATTGTGCTCTTTGTACTCCGTAAAATCCTTGTTACGACCATCTTCTGTTTCTCTATAGGTAACAATGCATAGGCAATAATATCTGGTCCAGGTATAAAAATTACCTGACATACATTTTGGCCCGGGCGAGAGAGATTTTTTGTAACATTTCATATATTTACTGGCTCGTTCTGGACTCTTATTTGTAATGTCGTTTAATATCTTAGATGCATCCGTTTTTCCTAAAGCCCATAAGCCCGTTTCCGGTGCACTTGATAATTCTTCAAAAGAAATTGAATTCCTTAATATTTTCGTTTTCAGACGTTTTGTTCTTTTCGCTGAAGAGTCAAATGGGATTGCAGGGCGGCCTCGTTTGCATTTAGAATAAATAGGAAACGAAGTAGATGTCTCCAGCCAATGTTGAATATCTTCAAGAAACCTTTCTCTAGTTCTGCGAGCTTCAATGTAACGAGTTTTTAAATGGGACTTAAAATACGACAATCGTTTAATCACATTTCGTTTGAGTTTTTAATTCCTCTAATAGAACTCGAAACTTGCCTTCGATTCATCTTAATCTTCACGAAACCTTTCTCCAGTTCTGCGAGCTTCAATCCAACGAGTTTTGAAATGAGACTTAAAATACGACAATCGTTTAATCACATTTGGTTCGAGTTTTTTATTCCTCCAATAGAACTCGAAACTGGCGTCCAATTTCATTTTCAGAACTTGACATCACATTGTAAAGTTTTAATCTTGTTATAAAGATAGTATTATCCTTTGATCCTAAAAAAATATAAAAAATAAGAAATTCTTTATATCGGGTTATATCCCAATGTTCGTGTTTGAAAACAGACACCTAGTATGTATTAACGTTTAAATGGAAAATATGAATTCAATAAATCAAATGATTGAGATAATTCCCCCCACCCCCCTCCATTGTTCATCAAATTTTATACAAATATACGCGTTTTATATTGCACGCGACAAAAGAAAAAGCCAAAATAGGGGCAAAATTGGGCAGCTAAATTTGGTTACAATTAAAAGTACATTAAATTAGCTACAATAATTCGAAAGATAGAAAGCCGGGACTACTTTGGAAGGTTATTTATTTTGTATGTATTTGTAAAATTTGCTAATAATTTAGAGAAACATCAGTTTTTTACCAAATTATAGTAACAATATATATCGTCGGCTTGGTGTTACAAGGTTGTATGCAAGATTTTGTAAAATTTTGAGTATTTGGTAATATAAGATTATATGTGTTATAAGCTATCTTTTGCAAAGGTCTAACAGATTGCAGCACTTGTCTAAATATTTTTATTTACTGTCAAACAAGGTTGTATGTCAAATTTAGCATTTACACTTTAGTGTAACATAGTTGTATGTATACGCATACAACTCTAACTGACTTTGTTTTGAGAGTATTGTGAAATAAGGATCAAACTTGTGACAACTATGACAGTGATGATTCTATCAAAGATCGTAATTATTGCCCAGATGATCAATTCTTACAAAATAATACAGATACAGACAATTCATTTTAAGAACTTCCAAGAATGCGCGACTTTACTTAACTATACTCTAGTGCCGTATACAAAGATACAACAAATAAAGTTTTGCGGATCTGAATTTAATATTACTACAAAACTTCGACGAAGAATTTGTCGAACTCAGCATAAAACGTGTTATTGGTAAAAAAAAACGGTTGTCAACGGGTCAAACTAAGGTAGATTTTCCCCGTACCCAAGCAAGCAAAAGGAACTCTTAACAAGATACCTCAAAATAAGATTGATGCAACCAAGTCAATATACCGGTGGATGCCTACAGTTGATAATGACTATTTTGTCGCAATTCTTCCGAAATTGAAAACTGGTGACAAAAAAGGGAAGAAAGGAACAAAAACTCTGTAAATTTAACAAATTTAAAATATAGTTAGTGAGTTGTTGACCCCATTAAATGTGTTAGTAAATATAATATTATCTAAATTTATAAACATAACGTACTCGTATTTTCTTTTAAAGTTGCATAGTTGTATGATACTAACGAAAAAACAAAAATGATATAACAGAGTTGTATGTAATATTTTGTTTTTTCATAACTCAAAAATTTGGAATGTCGGAAGCTTGAAATATCGGGATTATTAATACTGAAATTTTATGAAAATGTCAAAAAAGAAATCAAACGAATAGGAATGGTACGACACTTTTTGTAACACCCCAATATTTAGAATCGATTTTCCCAAATTTATGAAATTTGCACATACAACCTTGTAACACCAAGCCAACGATATATTGTTATTCATGTTGTTATATATATATATATTATTCACACCTGAAGTTGAAGGTTCCATAATCGGAAATCTTACCATACTTATCGGAAATTAAAGAGATATGTAGCACTTAATAACTTGACACTTGGTAGTTAGACGCTAACGAAAACTCCGTGTAGTATATGGCAATAAGTGAATTTGATTAACGTGGGTACGGTTAGGAGTTACGGTAGCGCCTCTTAACCGCCGGTTTAGGGTAGTTTGGACATCGTGTTTTGTGGAAAAAAAATACTATCGTAAGAAACATTTGACAATTTGATTTTTGGTCAGCTTTTCAGGTGCTTGGGATCACTGTGCATTGTGTTGTTCTTTTCAAGCATAATTCATCCTTAATGGCCCAGTTTATTTTATTGATTTTGAATTTAAATCGAAGTTTTTCGAATCTAATAGCAATTGGTAATAATTTTGTGACTTCATATAGATTTTTGTTGCTAGTATTGTGTAATGAGTTATTGATATGTCTTAATTTTGTTATCATTCGTAGCGCGTTTCTTTCAGTAACCTCAATTGTGTCTTGTGTGTTTTTTGATGTGTTTTTCAAATTTATATGACCGTAGTCTAGTAGTGGCCGGCATATCGCTGCATAAATCCTTGTTGCAGTTTTAGTGGAGATCCCCCTATTACCATAGGTGAGGCAACAGAAATGTTTAGCTCGTTTTATGATTTCTAATTTAGCACGTTTAGTATGAGTCCTAAACTTAGTTTTGTTATCAAATGTTATACGGAGATATACGGAGATATTTAATATCCGGGGTTGGATATACGTCCAAGTTACCGACTGTAATAAATGGTGAATTTTTGTTAATTTTGTGATTAGGTATTAATAATTTGTTAAAACATTTATTTGGGTTAGGTAATAGTCTCCACTCAGTGGACTTACCAACTTACCAATAGTCATTGGTAAGTTGTTGTAGTTCGTTGATTGTTTTGGTGAGATTAGTGTTGTGTGAAATGAGGGTTATATCATCTGCGAATTGTAGAATATATTACTTTAGATTTATGTGGTTTTCGTCAATGAAGTTATGGTTATAAATGTCATGGCAGTAAATGTTATATAACAGCGGAGATATTAGTGACCCTTGTGGTAATGCTTGGAGTGGAGTGAATTTATACGAGTAAGTGTTGTTGATCTTGATTGTTAGGTGTCTGTTGGTTAGAAAGTCGTTAACTGTGCGTATTAGGTACCGTGGTATTCCTATAGCATTCATTTTGTAGAGCATATCTTTGTGCCACACTGTGTCAAATGCCTTGTTAATATCCAAGAAAATCGCCTCAGTAGGTTGATTTTCTAAGTAGGACACTTGTATATTGTTAGTTAGAATGAATAGAGGGTGGGTGGTTGAGTAAGAGAGTTTGAAACCAAATTGGTATTTCGGGATAGTTTTTTCCACTATATTCCATATTCTATTTTTAAGTATTAGTTCGAATGTCTTGCTTAGGACTGGTAAAAAAGTGATTGGTTGGTAGTTTTCTGGCTTAGACTTGTCTAATCCTGGTTTTTGTATTGTAATGATGTTCCCTGTTTTTTTTAATGACGAAGATTTATTATATCCAGAACTCCTTGATTAATACGGTTAAAATTTGGACAGGGCATACAAATTCATTTGGTTGATGATCTTCATGATTTTAGGAGGACCATGAATGAAATGGTGGGATATATTAGTGGCAGATCTGCAGGTGAGAGATATAAAAAAAGTTGGAGAGTTGGAGAGAGAATACAACCCAGAAATTATTATGGATCGTGATTTATGGAGGCAAATAGTTTCATCTTTCAACCTGTACTCACCAAGGGTTGAAAGGCTACGCAAGACCATTTTCCTTGGCCTGAAATTTTTAACTTTTTTTAATGAAATATAATGTGAATACAACAGCTCATTAATTATAATTATAGAATGTATGAAATAAAATTACGCACTTTTTAAAAAATTTCAATTTTTTTTTTATTGTTCACGACAATTGTTTCGCCACAGTGTGGCTATAATTATAGAGTTCACGATTCGTGTTTATTTCTGGAATATACTGGGGGTGATTCTAAACTACCCGTAATGTACTTTTCATAACTGGAAAGCAGCGCGACTCATCAAAGCTTCACCAATTATACAACGCAGTTTTTCTCTTTAATACCGTCCCCATTACCCCGCGGCATCCGGAGGGACGGTGGACAAGTTTTGCGCAATCGGGGCTCTAAACGGCTATAACTTAAACGGCAAACACGGGGGGCCCAAGGACCCATGACACTTTAATGATGAAACTTTTAATTGCATATTTATTTCCGGCTAGTCGGCCGCACGACCGAGGAGTTACGGCCTCCCTTTGTTACTCCATCATAAAGATCGTGTTGCTGGGCGAGAAGTTGGACGGGGGGCGGCTGAAATATGGATCCGCGAGGGGCACGGTATCGGCGAGCTGACCTCAGGTAATAAAATCGCCTTTTTACGGTTCCCAGTGCGACCGGCTAGCCCGGAATCACCTGTATCCGCCATTAAATCCGGAAGTGTCCGTCGCTGGGATGCCTGACTTAATTACACCCACGCAGTAACTCCTCTGCCTCGCGATTTTACGATTCTGTTCTAAGGTGTTTTGCTTACTAATAATTAAAGCGTGCTGCTGCTGTGAACTGGCGCCGATAAGGGGGGTGTAAAACATTTTTACGTTCGCATTTTAGCCCGTGATAGGACACGCGGCTGCAGGACGTGTTTCGTGGTTTATGGATTTTCTTCGGGGGCCCCCGAAGAGGGGCGCACCGAATGGTGACAGCAGATAATAAGAATTATGTCACAGGACGAATGACGACTGTCTCGTGGGGGTTTATGCCCTCGGGCCTCGCCCATTTACCGTAGGTGATGATGTTTTTTCCAAGGCAGAATATTAGAAATTGATCGAAACCTCGACGGCTTAGGACACGTCCCTTTCATAATTCTCTAAGGAGATGAACTCACGGATTTTCATTTAGTGCCACAAATTGCTGATGCGATGGACACCCGATATATCTAGCCAGTCCTTAGAACTAGATGAGGAAAGAGTGTGCCTCCAATACCAGATTTAACTTACTTACTCGAAGGAGCAAATAGCATCCAGGAAGTTTTCTGTTCAGTATTATTACAGAATATGAAACGAAATATTGATACAGGATAAAGAATGATACAGAGGATACAGGGTGCAATCATTTCTTTGCTCAGAAATATAAACAATATATGTGGAAGTAAAACTGCTATAGCAAGAAAACTAACTAGAGATAGGAGACAGACAAAGAAATTAGGATCATATCATTAAATCATATAAATCATTAGGAATAGTTCAATAATGTCTTTAGAGATAATATCCTTAATATCCTCAGAGATAATATAGAACGAGCCAAAGAAAACTGCGAAACAACAAAAAAAAAAAATAATAAAGAGACAAAGAAAAATTAAATAAGATTAAAAAGTTGCAAGTACTTAAGGGGTAGCAGACTATCAAAAGAGAAATAGGGAAAATGAATAGAAGCAAATTCAAGAGTCAAGAAAGCCCAATATGAATCAATGAAAAAATGTGGCAGGAAATTGAAATTACAACCATTAATTATCTTACAGAACATTAAAACAAATGACAAAGAAAACGGAACATAATATGTTAAATATAGAAGACATAGGCAACAAAATTAAGGAAAAAGAAAAAATTAAGGAAAGATGGAGACAATACTTAAAGAACTGGTAGAAACACATAATAGCAGACCAGAAGAAATAAAATATATAATAAACATAACATAAATAAAGAAGATGCAAAAATAGAACTAACGGAAGCTATAAAATCCGTAGGTTAGGTTAGGTCAGGTTTGGTTAGGTTAGGTTAGGTTAGTTGGAAAAACCCCACGAATAGACAGTATAACCCGCGAAATGAAAACGTATATGGATTAGGTAGGAACACAACAAATACCAAAGATCAGAAATTAAATAGTAAAGGGAATAAACATTATACATTACTCAGAATATCAGCGGTCGTTTGCATTTCTGCGGTATTCTAGAACTCTTCTACAAAAATGAAGTGGGTTAAAAATATTGTTCTTTTTCACATTTTATAAATTTTTCCTGAATTTTCTTATTGCACAAAATTATGCAGAACTACATTGTATACAAATACACACCTATATTGTATATAAACAAATACACTGTATTGTAAATATACAAATACACACCTTATTTTTCTTCAATAAATAAATTACCATGTACGTATACCGATACGTATTGAACATAAATTTGTAAAAACCTGCCATTGTCAGTGAAATTCATACAAACCAAATTGCCAAGTGTGGCTCCTTGGCGACGACAATTAGCTATAGCAGCAGACATTGGTTACCATTAAATTAATAATAATAAGTTATCTTTCATCAATATACAGCAGCATCAATACTCTGCGTATATCTTACATCTGCTATTTGACCTAAATGTTAAGTTTTGAAAGGGATGAGGGAACGTTTGTTGTGGTACGACGATATCCGCCTGCCATGTTCGCCCCGCTGTGGTTTCCCTGGTGGGCAAACCGAAAATAAATAATTCTAATACATTCCCGTGTCCTTGGGAGCGGGGATTTCCTGCGATCAGATACGAAGGGGCTGCGATAAGCGCCCCCGCCTGTGGCTAGAGATAAGATCACATATTTTCAACCTGAAAACTTTTCTCTTTTCCACCACTGTGGAGCAACCCTTCATCCACGTCCGGATTTTGTTTATATATGGAGGAGGAGGAAGAAAATAAAGCCACGACGAAATGCACCGGCTGCAATAAATTTTTTTTAACTGAAAATGGCAGTTTAGAATAACACAAAATATGTCATTTCTGATATTATTACTAACAATTTCAAAGGCATTTCATATTTGATATCCAGTACGGAAGTATTTGGTGCTTAACAGACCAAATAATTCTCTATAGCGCTATTCGTAGAAAATAAAATTTTGCCACACAAAATTTTGAAAACTTCATTAGAAACACCCACGGCAGCTTTATGAAAAAATGAAAAGAAAACAAATTAAATGTCATTTTTTTTACAAAATTGTCTAGGTTTTCCTATTAATAATTTCCTCTGAAACCGACCAATTTTTGTATATTAGATAGACATAGACTATGTCAGATTTATTAAGTATTTTTAGTAGTTATGCAGAGTTTGGTATGTTTCTAACTTCAATGTTATTAGTAATATATTTGTTAGAGTTCAATCATTCCACAGATCGAAAATAAGTATTTATTGGCGGTACAGAATTCATTACAATGCCGCCTCTTTACACTCGATATGTAAAAAACTATTTTATTACCAACTGAAACTTATATTCCCAATGCTTATAATTTCTTTTCAACTAACGCAGGAATGCAAACATACTAATTTTATTGCTCTTTAACAATATTATTACATATACTAATACTGTATTACTAATTTACAGTTATGTAACGGTTGATTATTTTTGTGTAAAATTATTACGAAAACACACTCATTCTGATATATGTTTTTTTTCATATTATGCAACTATTACTATTATACTTAAATAATAACCTTGTTGATGTCCGATTATTTTTTTAATTACGTATAGTAGGTTTCGTTGCTAGGGTAGAGAACAAAACTAATGTGGAAACAATGCCTAGGAGCTGATTTCTGGGATAACATGGAGCCGGGGGGTGATTAAGTTGATAAGACCCAACTCACAAACCCCCATGCCTAGGCTACCTGACTGCCGCCTCCCGATCGCCACGTGTGGTAATCTCCTCCAACGTGGACTCATTAAAGTTTCCATATCGCCGGAATAAGAGCCACCGCACCAGGTTGAGAAGTGTATACGCAATCAGAGCAGAAATACCGTCCCATAGTCCGACAACCTCACTTAACCAGTAATTTGTTTGCTGTTTAGAGATTTGTGGATAGTTCAGGGAACAGCATTCAAAGTTTTGTGCATTATAAGAGGAGTAGTGAGCACTTTGTCAATACAGAAAACAGGAGAAGACATTATAAAACCCGTTTCTTATTAAGAACGTAATACAGGAAGTTTACAAAACCCACTGGCGCAGGCCGTAACTCTTGCCGTGGCGATAACGAAGTTTTCAAATTTAACCGTGTAGCCGCCGCCGTGCGGGCGTTCACACCGAAATTCATAAATGTTTACTACTATCTCCTCAAACTAACCCGTAATTCTAATGAATGCGGTTTTTGGGACCCGGCAGATAAACCGCCGCGCCGCGCCGCCCCCACACCTCCGCCGCCAATTTGGACGCCACCCTGGCCCCAGATATTCGGGGGAACCGTGATCAAATTTACTGCCGCCATAAAGCACAAACAATTTGGTAGGCACATGTGATAGGCATTTAAATAGGTCATTTTCGGTCCAATCTTACTCCGTACACACTGAAAACGATATACGGCAGACATTTACCGGCATCAAATGAAATGTGGAATTACCCGCTTCCACTACGTTTACACGGGGAGCGGCTCCCACACCCCCACGCCGCCCTCCCACGCGCTTTGTTTGCCCCCTGATAACGGAGAACAGATTGGACGTTTCAAGGAGAATCGACACCGGGCTCTTCGGATTTCGATTTTTTATTGGGATGTGCGCCAGAGATAGCGCTTACAAAACGAGAGCAGTTTTATAAATGTTACACGTTTTATAGAAAATACCGATAAATAAGTCTCACATGACAATGACAATAATGCAGCAATATTTATTACACAGATATTCAGTATATTGAAATGTGCTCGATATTACAAAAAAAAAAACATCAATATTTAAACACCTACATTATAATAACATTAATATCAAATTAAAGGATGCAAAACTTGATAATTTTTATTAAATATATAATAATTATCAATAATAAATTAATATTTATAATTTTATAATAATATTATAAAATGAACACCACATATCACATGCAGTGAGGTAAGGCACGATAGCTATTGTCACTGCTAATCTCGTCCACCTCAATATTAATATTATCCAGCTTCACAATCATATTTAGTCGACAACTTATTCTAAAAAACTGACTGTAAGTAGGTCATTTAATAGAGTTATCGATGCTTTGAAATAAAGGAAGAAACAAATATTAACTCATAATGAGTAAATATACAGGGTTATTCAATTTCGATTACTACTATGGGGATATCGGAAACGCTAAGAGATACGAAGTCAGTTAAATTGGGGCAAAGTTGCGTAATCATGTGAGGAATAATATTCAATAAAGACAATTAAAAAAAATCAATGATTGCTAAGATTTAAAAAAAAGCAAAATCTTAATTATTTTTTCCTATCGTTACTTGAAGAGATATTAAAAAAATATAAATACATCTTTATTGAAACTTTTTCTCATCTACAACATGGAAATTTTACATTCTGGATCAGACATTTCGTGGGAGTGAAACCGTCATCAAGTTAAAATTTTTACATACTGACCTGCAATTTTATTTCTATTATGAGATATACTCGTCTATACTGTTACAATGATGTGCAACACTTGAGGTTTTAATAACGTTTTAATATGAAAATAAATCAAAATCTACAATAGGGTCTTCCGCGATTTTTCAAAAACCTTGAAACTGAACTCTAGACACATTAAAAACATCCTTGGCACTAATTTTTGTGCTGAGACAAATCGTTGTAATTAGCAAACACGATTTTAAAATTAACGGCGTTTGAAAAAGTCCCGAAAGCCCGCCATGTTGCTGTGACGTCACAACGCACGTGCGCTCAGCTGTAGCATTGCTTACAATGGAGCGACAGAAAGAAAACGTCGGTTTTACGAAAAAAAAAGACGAATAAGAATTGTATTGTGCCTGGATGTGATAGCAGCAGTAAATGCGAACCAAATAAGTTGTTTATAAACGTACCAACAGGGGATATACGGAAAAGGGGGTTACAACAAGTCCGAAGTGATTCCGCGAGTGTCACTTTGACGTCTCACTATTTTTGTGAAGACCATTTTAATGTAAGTACATAATTTTTCAATACATTATCGACGAAATTCGATAAATATATATAATTAACTATCATCATTAGTAATGGGTATTCAAGGGGATTTCCGATTATATATATACATTAGTAATAACATAACCTCAAAATAGTTTTGTGGGTTCCATTCTAAAACAATACCTTCCATATCATTATTACTTTTTTAAAGTACTGTGAGATTTTGTACAATATGTTCTTACACAAACGTTTAGTTAAAACTAAAAAACATGTTGAAACAATATTTGTAGCAAACTGTTGATTTTATAAATTTGATTAGATGATTAATAATTACAGATTTTGAAATCAGCATTACCAATTCGTATGAGATGTAGGATATATTGCAAAGTTTAAACAGTATTTTATTTGTTCTTACAGCTTGAAGAGGATTTGGAAAATTATATGCGACTCCACGCGTTTCGGCTATGTTGAAAAATTCACTTTTTGAGAAAAAGTCGGGAACCATTAACACGTGAACTTCTATCAGATTATCTGGCTGTCCCTTTACTAACCCATCAGAACTTATTTTATGTCAGACTGGATTCTAAGTCGTATTAATCCACGATTCCTATCCCTTATGCACTGACTCCCGATCGCCACATGCGCAAAGACGTCACAGTGCCGCTCGGCCAATAACAGCGTTTCGTCGGTCACGTGACAAAATGTGTAAGTTTTACGATATTGTATGTTGTTTGTTGATAAGTTACAATGAAAACCAAACGTTTTCTCTGTGGGATGTTTAATTACAGGTTATAAACTTTACGTTAAGACACAAAAAGGTTATATTATTTTTTTTCAGGAAGACCCTATTAGCACTAAACTGGATTTAAAAAATTAAATATAAACGAGAGTGCCATGAAAACAGTTTAAAATTGGAGAAATGGTATGTTTTTCTGTTTTCTTGACAGAAACTATTTCAGCATTTGACAGTGACAGTGATAATTTTTGTTGAAGGAACCATTTATAGATTTAATTTATTATTAGTGAAAGCAGTATATTTACCAGAAAATAGGAAAAGAATTCCAAAACACTAATATATTTAATTGTTATATGATGAAATTTATAGTATTGCTTCGCGTTGTTTATTTAATGGTGCCATGACAACACTTCCGCCGACTGGGAAAGGAAAAGTAAATCTTCCGCTGGCGACATTTTTCTACAGTCAACTGAGTTAAATAATGACATCATTTTCTGACGTTTGAAGAAAAAATAATGAACACTGGAAGTTTTATATGGAATATTTATCATCTATTTCGAAGTTATTATTGCTAAACTTTTTGTAAAGTAAAGTTTGACGATAAATTGAAAGAAATTCTTCCAAAATTAGAACATTTGTATGACATGGAGAGACTGATGCTCGTAATTTTGGATAAATAGAAAAGGGTTCCTTTGAAATAAGAAATATATTGTTAAATTAAAGATGTTTCTTCCAGAGATTACAATTTTATAAAAAAATTGCCAAGCTATAGCACGAATTCGAAAAGTTTCTTGATAAATTGGCTAAAAATATTCTAAATATCATGACTTATAAATAAAATAGATAAATTTAAAAATAAAATCATACAAAATTGGGAAAATCAATGGTAAATTAAGAAATGTTTTACATAAATTTAAATTTCATAGTAAAATTTGCAAAACTTCAACACAAATTCAGAAATCTTCTTGAAATAATTGGTAGTACTTATGCTAAATATCATGATTTATGACAAATTTTACAAGATTCCTACGCAATTTGAAAATTAATGCCAAATTTATGAAAGATGAGCAACTTTATGAGCTTCTTCCAGAAGCAAAAAAATATAAAATTATTTAAATTTTATACTCTCTTCCAGAAGTTTAGTTTTAAAATTGTAAAAATTCAAAACAAGTTTAAAAAGCTTCCTAATAAAATTAGAAAAAAATGACGCAAAATATAATTATTTAGGCAAAATTGAAAATGATTCCTTCAAAATTTTAAATAAATCAAAGTCAATTTCATCAAGGCAAGAAACCATTTGCAGAAATTATAACTTCATCAAAAAAATGCTGAAGATTCAAGATATGTTTAAGAAGTGTTTGGATAAAATTATAATGATTTAAGACAAATTAAAAAAAATACTCTTTCAATATTAGAAGTTGATTTTGCCAACAATCTTATCAAATTTGCGTAGTTCCTTCTAGGAATTATGATTTTATAGAAGCATGCTGCAGATTTAAGACGAAATTTTAATGTGTCCTGAAAAAATTGGAAAAATCGCTAAATTGCTAAATATAATGACTGAATTGGTATAAAATGAAAGAAAATTATTCAGAAAAATTGTGAAGATTCAGAACAAATGTAAAACGTTTGTTGATGTAATTGAAAAGTTGCATGCTTTATGACAAATTGAACAATGTTCTTCCAAAGTAGAAAAATGAATGCTAAAATCGCTCTTCCAAAAATTAAAATTTCATTAAAAGTTTGTGAAGATTCGAGGCAAATTCTTCTTATTTCGAAGTTCGAAGCAATATTTGACATATTATGATATAAATGTATTTATTTATGCAGCCCAGATTAAATTGTCGTACTAATATCAATGTGCATACAGTGTGGAAAAAGTACCGATACCATTGTTTTTAAGAATAGATTTATATAACAATATATTGGAATATAGTTTTTCATTCTGAGCAGCTATTCATAATATCAATTTTGATACTGTCAAAAATAAAGTAATTTTATTTTTATACAAAATTTATGTGTTCTGGCAAACGCACTTTATGACTGATAAATTTTAATTTCTGATGGTGTCATTTTACATTTTTAACTAAGCGAACATTTTATAAAGAGTATGTACATACCATGGCAAATAAAAAAACTGAAACAGGCTCGTACTGCTAAATTAAGCATGTATGTGACAGAACGCGGTATGGATGAAGTGAAATTCATACATTTTCAGCAAAATTTCCAATAATATTAGATTTGCTCCTTGATGGTATGAGTCATAGAAGCAGCAATAGGTCGTCTCTAAAGAAATAAATTATAATAATAAAAATGAAGCAATAAACAAGGGTTAATAATATTTTCCCAATCCCAGATAAAAACTAGGTTTTATTTTCGGAAGGTTTGGCAGGAATACCTCGTTGATATTCAGATTATTCAGACGCATATACTCCTTGAAATATCATTACAATTTTTTTTAAATGCTGTTATTTTTTAAATATTATTCTGAAAATTGTACAGTAAAGAGACAACTAAACTTTATGGTATACTTTTATGAAAAAGATATACTGAAGGTATATTAAACAATATTTTTTCATTTCACAGTTTTATAGAAAAGCTCTATAATTTTTAAGACCTCTAAGCCATATTGCTTGTACTCTTGAGAATGACTAAGTGGCCGAAACAATTGTAGAGCTTTCTATAAATTTCAAGAATAGTTTTAGTGTTTTACTAGGTGAAACATGATGAACCAAAAGGTAGAGTTTATCTATATATTCGTGAAACTTTAACCAAGTGTTTTATTTACCCTTTGAACTCATTAGGCTTATGGTTCTTTACACATTTTCCCATTGCTATTATTTGGGATTTACAATAAGCGTTGACTCTAGGAATTCCACTGTTCGCCAAACCATGACTCATGTATAAAACAAATGTCCAAGCCCAATTTTGAGTTTAAACTGTTTCTTGCTATTCTTTTTTTAAATAAGTGTACCATTTAACATTTTTTACCGATTTTTACCTTTAATATATACATATATATATATATATATATATGTTATTAAATTAAAATATTAAGACGAATAATGCTTGCGATTAGATCGGTCACGCCTGAGATGTTGAGTAACGTTAGAAGAAATTTCTATTTAAGATGTTGCCAAGACGTTCACGGCGAGCATTTTGAACATCTCCTCCATTGAAATTTATTGTTTTTTTTGTTTTTTTACATTATCAAGAAATAATCAGTATTACTTATTAGTTTTTGAGTGTGTTGTAACGAATTTCTGTAATCAAACAATTTTCTTTTTTTAATGTTAATTTTTGCAATAAATCTGAAAACACTTAATATTTCCGAAACAGTTGAAGATAGGTATAGGACATTGTACATGAAATATGTCTAGAATTTTCTGAAAGTATATGAATAATATACCAGGTGTTGCATTTAAAATAAGAAAGTTGGTATTGGCCACGGTCACATGACACACCCTGTATAAAAAGTTTTTGTTGAAAAAAATGCGCAACTAAAAATAACAATCGACGTGTCCGAGCGTTTTTTCGAACACGCCCCCATTTATTTATTAGCGAATTTATTCCATTTGGCTGATACACAGTGTATATCGTTCCCCCTTCTACCAATTATGGTGTAGGGTTTATTTTTTTTTGCTTTATCTTGCTATTCCTGGCTTGGTACCATGATGTATTTCTTCCATTCTTTTCTGTACTTCGCCATTTTTTTCGCCTCTGCTATTGTTTTCCTTTTCTTTTCAATAATTTCTTTCATTTCACTATCCCATGTTTTTATTGGCCTACCTCTACTTTTCTTCTGTGTTTTCGCCTGCCACACCTGTTTCACTTCATTTAAAAATATGTATATTTTGTGTGTACCTATAGAAATCTAAAACAAATTGTTAAAAAACGATCAGAGTCCATGAATTGTTATTAGTAACATATTTTTTTAATAGTTTACCTTATGTATATTTCATGATTTGCTCAAAATTTCAATTTACCTGTTGTCATAGAAGATAAATTATCATCAGTTAGTTTTTTTGTTCATCTTTTCTGTCCTTTATTAGACTTACAACTTTTAATTAAGTTTTCTGGAAAGCGACCAAAATGGACTCCCCGTTTTTCCCCGTAGCTATTCAAATAATTCCACGTCCACAATTACACTTATCTAATGATGGGTATTGCCAAAGAAATATCTTCTTTGGCAATACCCATAATTCGATAAGCGGAGGATTCTCTTGAGGATTGTATCTTCTCTGGTGTTGCTAAAAATATTTGTACTGATATGAATAAAGACTTCCCAGAAGTTTGTGAAAAGTGGGCAGGAATTTAATACATGCAGAAAGAACCCATCCACTTAGGTTCATTTCAAGTGAAACTACTGCTGTTTGTTACTTACTAAGGTCGATGTTTTACGTTCAATTTGTCCTCTTAATTGTTTGAAATATATATGTTCAGTGGTTGTGTACTTTTGAATAGTACTTTTGTACTTTTTGGTACTTTGAATGTGGGAAAATATAAGATTGCAAATGTGCAGAAACGCATCCAGCATTTTCTTTGAAATTCCTAAAATCTGTTCAATTTTATATTAGTATTCATTTGTAAAATAGTTATTCTAATTCTAACTAAATATTTAGTGCATTTATTTGTTTTGCTATCGATATTTAAAGTTTCTATGACCAATCAAATGTATTAAAATAATAACAGTTCAAAATATGTAACTATTTCAAAACCGTCGGTGAAAGTTTTTCAGAAGCATATTTTTTGGAAGAAGGAGTACTTTGAAACTGAAATTAGATTTGGACATTTTTTTAAAGGTGAGTCATATTTATACCAACTGTGATTCATTAAGTATTTCACGTATTTTATATATGTATTTTGTTGAAGAGTTCTTTAAGTATATAAATCATATCTACCTTTCGTAATTGCATAAAGGGCGTATCGCCTTAGAAATGGCAACATGCAAATTCTACAAAAGAAAGGAGGTTCTAGTTTCTACAGTGTAGAAGTTTTACAATCTGCACACTCTAATTTTTGCAATATATTAAGTACGTCCGGAAAGTTTATAAAGTGTACATTTAAATATAATTAGCTTAATGACTTTAGGTTCGCTTTTATGATGTCCTACGGTTGTGCGGTCAATAAATCCGGTAAGCGGTCCGGTTTGTAAGTTACATTAGGTCTAATTGGATACATTCGCATACCTCGTCATCAAATAATTACGAAACCACCCCCCAAACACATCAAACACATTCGATGCACCGCAGCAAAGTTGCCAATTTCCCGGACGGAGGACTGGCTCGCATGGTAATTTATTAATGCCCCAAGGGGCGCAAACGAAGAACTCAATGGCGACTGGTGGGACAGGGAGTTCCGCGTGCCCCGCACAAGGATTGCGTTATTAGTGTTCCGGTCAGGCGGACCGCAACTTGTCCATTAAACGTGAACTTCGGGGCAGACCTCAAAGGATTATCGCAAATGGATTTCGCCTTAAACCGGGGCCCTGCCCGATGCATATTCAATAGTTTACTTTGCGTCTCGGAAAATATCACTTATGCCAAAAATATAAATCCCACCGCCCCCGTGCGGTGTACGCTGTATAGACTGTATAGTGTTATACGCCCGGCCCTGGGCCGTGCATTCAGCGAGCTAGGGGATTAATCTTACCTTCCTGCCGCCTCATTCACGTGAAATACCGGCCTGAATTTTAAAACGGGGAGAGGGATGCGGGGTGATGAATAATTTTTCGACCCTTATGAAATCTGTGGCGATTTACAGACCAGAATTTCGAAAATATACTCTACTATAAAAAAGTATGACAATGGCTTATGGAGAGTACGCTATAAGAAACAATAGAACATTTTCATTACTTACTATAAAACATAGACAATATAAAAAAAAAAGATCAACGGGGCAAGCATGAAGTAATTGATCTGACAATTGCAGAAATCTACATTGCTGTACGAAATGTTTGTACTAATCCAATCTTTAAAAAAAATCTAGTTATTGCTCTCTGGCATTGCTAAAGCAGAAATGGGCCATCGTTAAATTTCCAAACAAACAAACAATAAAATAAAATTACGTGCACAAACGGGTGAGATAAAGTCCGGGTTGCAAATATACCCATAACAGCTTAACCAATAACGTTCCCCCCAAGTTCCCTTTAACACCCCAATATCCATAACGAGCTCCTTCCGGCCCTCTCACCGCATACAATTAGCCCCCGCTGCGAGATTATCAGCTGATAAATACCTGCACTTTGTTAAATTTTTCCCTCCTCCGGGCGATTAAACACCCCCCTAGGCTCCGCCGAAATTCGCACGGGTTTATTAAAAATTCAAGCCTAATTTGGGCTCCCGGTAACTTCGCTTAATGAAGCCTAGCGCATTATTCCACGCGATTCCTTCGACATATAACGACCCATAATTACATTGTTATTACCACCAATAATTTTAACGTATAGCCTACCTTACAGCCAACGGAAACTTCGAAAGTAATGCGGAAACATTATTGAGTAGCTAAATTGAATATTATACAAAATTGCGATGAATACATTAGAATCAACTAAAAAAATTGGAAGTTCTTTCACTATTAATTTTATTTGTCCGTACTTACTTAGTATGTAAATATTGTTAAACGAAGGACAATGTCCTGCGCCAGTATTTGAATCCAGAAGCAAGGTCTACCAAGGTATAGGGAACTCGCAACTCCAAAACCATATGCACATGCGGCTCTTAGATCAAAATGAGGCTTTTTTATTTTGAATAATAAGGTCCAGGACTCGAATCCAACCCCATAAAATGCCAACTTCTTATTCTTAACCACATAATCACTACCAACCCACCGACAATACATGTTAACGGAACGAACGTACACCCCACAACGATGATAAAGTAGTTAGGAATGATTGTTGACAATAAGCACAAATTCGACAAACATTTACGGAACACAAAGACGGAAATACAAAAACGAGCAAAACATTTTAGATGTCTGACATACGGAGGTAATACCATTAGTACCGCAACAAAAATTTACAAATCTATCTGCAGGCCCATGATTGACTACGGCCAGATCATACTGAAAAATGTAAGAAATACCTGCAAAATGAATTAAGGACGTAACTGAATGGAAGACATTAAGACTGCTCACCAAACTAACACAAGGACAATCATCTTCATAACATATCAAACATAAATTTATACAAGATCACCAAAATCGTACCCATCTAACAAAGACTCGAGAAACTACGAAATAAATTTCAACAAAAACAGGACAATAGAACAATACTCGACGAATTATGTATCAAAAGACAAGACTAACGATCTACAAAATTACATCACCAAAATCATACCCATCCAACAAAGACTCGAGAAACTACGAAATAAATTTCAACAAAAACGGGACAATAGAATAATATTCAACGAATTATGTATTAAAAGACAAACTAACGAACTACAAAATTACATCTGACAAAAAAAGCTTCATGAATCATATTGCACTTCATAATAATAATAATATTTATAGTAATAACAATAATCTCTTTATTGTAGTTGGATCCGTTACAACGAATATTACAGCGTTACATAGGTACTTAACTCATAAACATATTATTTAAAATCACAGCTGATTTGGTCAATAATTAAAATACGGTATATAAAAACATATTGATATAATACATGGTACATGCCACACAGATTTAGACTCCGATGGACACTTAAAATGAGTTTTTCTTTTTCATAACACTCTCTAACACTAACAAACACATAACACTAATACATAACACTCTCTTATCAAAATAATCACTCGTAAATCACATGTATGAAATGTAATATAATATAATATGTAATGTAATGTATAATGTAATGTATAATGTAATGTATAATGTAATGTATAATGTAATGTATAATGTAATGTATAATGTAATGTATAATGTAATGTATAATGTAATGTTAGACAAGGCGGAAACACCTCATGGAGTCGATAGCCTAATAAAGTTTGTTTATACATAAGGTCCAGAATTGAAGTATAAAACATTATTTTCCTTTTCTATGTGTTGCATTATGAAAATCGAAAATTATGCTTTACTTAAATTACAAAACTTCTTTCACCACACTTAAGGTAGAATTTGTTATGTTTTGGTCTAATTTCATATAAAAATATGTCATGAAAATGAGAAAGTATACATATGAAACAAAACAAGAGTATAATACTCTATTCATATAATTTGAATAAATCCAAATACACTTGCATGCATAGAAATCGACCCACTTTGGCTCTTTAGTACTTTTGACTTTAATTATTATATATTTGAAACTAAATTGTAAATGAAAATTCAATTGCAAAATTCAGTTGTAGATCATTATAGAAACTCCTTTGACCTTCTGGAGCAAAAATATGTGAAACATAAAGCATGAATAAAATTACCATTTTATGTTGTGAAAGAAACATGTATTCTCAAATATGTCTATTCAAATGATTTAAGTCAAAAGTGCTGAAATGTCTATGCATGTAAGAGTATTACTACTAATATAATTAAAACAAATACATAAACAAAAAAATACACTAGTTTTGAACACATTGTATAATTGGGTCTTACATAAAAAATAGCTGAAGAATTTAGGACCGAGAAAATTTCATTTATAGAAGAAAATTTATGACTCCAGAATAGAATAAGGATAGAAGTCGTGCGAGACTCTGAAGGAAGAAATATGTTAACAAAACCAGAAATTGTAATAGCAAACACTTATATAGAAAATATTTTTTTCCGATTAGACGTCCTAAGAAAATATAACAGACAACTTTATAATAACATTAATTCTTTCCTTACTAATATCTTGAGTCATCAATCAAATTGTAAACATAATCCTTTCAAAATGGTTCTATAAGCCGAAACACGTGTCAGGAAACTTATAAAATATATGAAACAAAACAAGTACAATTATATATATAAACGAACGTTTATAAATAATAAAATGTATATAAATTATATACATTTATAATTTATAACAGTTTAAAAAATTTCATAATATAAAATTAAAATAATTGATATCATTTTATTAACATATCTTAATAAATCACATCCAAAAATATATCTAGCTAATTATAATAAATATAAAGTTAATTTTTATAAATCAATATTTGAACCAAAATTATAATGGGAATTTTCAACTTCGATTAAGGCAGAAACACATCTGGCAACTGTGGAAGTACAACTTATTTACGTAAGTATTTACTTTTATGTTTTTATAACCCAGGCCATAAACGATTTTAATTTTTTTCATTTTGAGAACTGACATATTTATCATTTTCATAATCGATAACATGTTTCTGTTATATTTTCAGATTGTAACAACTGGACATTCTTTTACAAAAGGCTAATTTAAAAACAAACAGGGAGTTTCCAAATTTCTGTCCATCCTTTATATGTCACATACTACTGTATAACAATCAATATGACTATAAATCTACAAAAAAATATTCCAGTTATGGTTATTTTTGAAGTTATAAGCGTATGAAGATGCGTCTACAAATTCGATTCTCTCTTTAGAATATTTTTCCCTAAAATGTTGGTGTCAATCATTTAAAAAGGTTCAAGAATATATAAAAACATTGTTGTAACATAAATTCTGAGATAAAAATGGGTATTTTCAACTTAGATTAAGGCTGAAACACATATAGCAACTAATGGAAATACAGCTTACTAACGTACGTATTTACTTTTATGTTTTTGTGACCCAGACCATGAAAGTGATTTTAATTTTTTCATTTTGACAACCAACTTATTTGACATTTTCGTAATCGATTTCGTACTCTATAGGGACTAATAATGTAGCCTTATAAAGGATGGATATCAATTTTGAGAGACCCTGTATATAGAATTTCTTTCTATGATTATCTATGATATTTATGATTTACTATGATTGGTTTATCGATGTCGATGATATCGATGATTACCATTTATACCATTTGTAACGTTTTATTTTCAGCGAGCGACCATGATCGCCAGACGAGCTAATTAATTCTATCTTCCCTTTCTTGATATTTAGCTTCGAGTTCGCTAAGCTGGAACCGTAGTGAATTATTAAGAGATCGCGCACTTGGCAGGTCGAATTTTCTATCTGTGACGAAGCCGGTAAATTACCGGCATTGCAACGGCCTTTAAGCCTGTTGTGTTGAAGTGACTAGTCAGCTAGTTATAAGGGCCGTATATTCACTTATCGGCCGTTTTAGACCATTCAGTAAGAATTACCTTTTTTTTTCACAAATACACAATTTTACACAAATTATTTCAGTTGCTTTCGCTGAATAGATTGTACATTATTTAATTTGATCTAATCCAAATTTCAATCCAAATTTCGAATTCGAATTTCATCTGATGCAAATGTTGAATCACAGATCTTCTGATGAATTTCAAGAAGAACGAGGCTGTTATTGTACATATTTAGTTTCATGTTTATTTGTAATATGGCTCTCAAGAGGAAAAGGGTTAAACAGTTTTTCAAGTGCCAGAAGTGATAATTTTCTTAACTTGCTAAAAATTACAATGAAGAACATTTGTAATTTCGGACAAAACCCGACTGGATTAAAATATTATGTTTCTTGTGTCTCAGAAAAGAAAATGCAACTATATAATTTTAAACGTGATAATTATTAAAGCTATGAGTCAAAAATAGTTACTTTTGAGGAGAGCACCTTGTAGTCTTATTACGACACACAAAATTTAAAAAATAAGTTATACTATCAGAAACAATTTCAAACAAAAAAAAAAGTTTTAACGTTGTTTTAGAGATTTTGATCAATCGATGCGTCGGTCATTACAAGTATTCGTTTTCGAAGATTTCAATTTCGCAACAATTATTTTCGAATAATTTGTATCCCAAGAACTCGTCGGTTACCAAATTAAATCTTCGATGTCTATTCATTTTAAATTGCACAGTGATCGGCTTGTAAATTTTACTAATATTCTTGTAATTACTGCAGCCAATATTTCACAATTCGTTTTTGCTTGATTTGAACTCAAGTTGAAATATCTTGGGAACAAAAATAATAAAAGAGGGGGAGACAAATGAGTATAAAAATGTAAATGGTTAATTTTTGACTCATACTGTTGATCCTAACACGTAAGAAATAATAGAACAAATATTAAGGTACGCTTGAACAAAAAGTTTTTTTGGATGATACCAAAGATAAATTTCTGTATGTATTTTGAAAATGTATGAAATTTCAATATGAGTTTAAATCAAGAAAAAACGAATTTTTAAATATTGGCTGAAGTAATTACTTTTAGAAGAATTTTAGTTTAATTTACAAGCCGATTAGTGTGCAATTTCAAATGGATGGACATCAAAGCTGTAATGTGGTAACCGACAAGTTCTTGGGAAACAAATTCCTCGAAACTAAATGTTATGAAATTGAAATATTTGAAATCGAATACTTGTAATGACCAACGCTTCGATTGATCAATTGTTAGATATCAGAATTGTTATAGTTTCAAAAACAATTCAATATGACAATAACTTTTAATAAATTATTTCCTATTAATTTTTATTTTATTTGTATATACTTATTGTTTCTACATAATATTTCTAAAGACAATTCGTGTTCGAGAATTCACTTTCGATAAGTAATGCATTTACTTCAATATCTCGACGGCTTGGTGTTACAAGGTTGCATGTAACATTTTTTTAAATATTTAGTTCTATAGCTTTGCAGGGCTATATGTTTTCAAAGCGGGACCTTTCAACTTGTTGAAAGATTAAAATTGGATCATTAGGAACCTGTGATAAAAACATATACATTGACAGTGCAAAATTTATAATTTGCACATACAACCTTGTAACATTAAGTCGACGATTCTAACGAAGAACTACTGACGTAACTCCTGGAAATTCAAAACGAAGTATCCGAGTGCAAACATTTTTAAGAGATAATAACATAGGTTGAAGAAAATCAAACAACCAACCAACTAACCAACCAACCTACAATGTATTAAACGCCAATCATCTTCAAGAACATTTTTAAATGCTTGACGAATTGATTTTGGAATTTAGTCAGCATTCGGCAACTTATAATTTTGGACAATTTTTCTCTTATTTTTTTTCCGATGATTTTTTTAAATTTAATAGACACATATATACAAATATATACAATATCTACAGATCAAGTATAATTCTCAATGAATGAAATCTAAATTAAGCACTGGATGTAGGTTATAAGCAAACATGGCGAATAACGATACAGATAGGCTATATACACTTATTATTTTCAATAAATTGGCTGCGAACTTACCAGTTTAGAAGTCACAATAATATATTTTATTATATTGATTCTTTTTGTTTTATTTTATACGTACTGGAATATTTAATAAAATATTTTAAATTTAATCTTTTTTATATTTTATTTATTCCTAACTAGTTTCGGCTGTTTTGCTATCTGCATAGGTTAATTCTACAAAGAATACAATATTTAATATAAATATAAAGTCTATCATTAGTAATAGTGTATGTGTTAATGTTATTGTGTTAGTGTATGAAGTGATTCAAAAATCAAAAATGATTAATTTTACGAAATTATTTATGATTATAAAACCAATTTATTCTGTTTACTTAAACAAAAAAACATTATACTGACTTAAGTAATAAGCATTCAAACATTACAGAGTTTTTGGAATCTACAGAATTAGGGTCTGTGTCAATGCTGGAATCATAAAATTGTTAAATCTTTTTGAAAAAAATACCAAGGCAGTTCGAATTCAAGATGCAATTTTGCAGCCTTTTTTGTTAGAATGGCTCTTTGTTTCAGAATCCTTCGCACACCTGTTTTATCACAGTTGGTGGTGCGAGGGTTGTTGATCACATAGCTTTGACCAATTTGCTACTTCTTCTTGAAGTGCTCTCACCGTTTAGTAGAGGTTGGCGATAATTTTTTTGAATTCCTTTGTGTCTACGGCTTTGCGGAATTTCAAGTACGCCTGATACATTCCGAGCTCAAATGCCTCATAGCGGATCATTTTTCACACTCGATTTAATACAATTTGCGTAATATATGTGTACAAACTTGATTGCGTATTTGCATGCGACCAAAGATTTTAGCGTAAATTATTAGTAGACCAAGTACTTATTTTTAATAATTAAACTCACCGGTGATTCATTATTCATGGCTGAATCTTGAAAATGATACAACATTAAAATACAACAGATCCAAGAATTTCAGGATGGAATAGACAGCGTTTGAGATCAAAATCTGCTAGTCTTTGAATAATTAAAGTTATTTTTATTCTCATAGGTTTTTATTATTCACAATTATTTTCAATAGTCGACCTTGCAGCTTGTCATAATCATCTTCTACAGTTATTACAGGACTTTTTATTAGATTTTATTTTCGTACCAATATATGAACTAGCTATACAAATTGACCCCATTATGTCTATTACCTGCTACAACTGTATCGCCAGGGGCAGTAATGAACGGTATCAGATTTTTTGCTATCAGATACTGGTATTTCGTAGCTTTCTGGTGATGGTAATCTTATTTGTTGGAATTACACCTCCACCGCTACCCCATAAATTAATAACACAATAAACATACCTGTATCGTGCCCTTACAGCCCTCGTATTCCGCAGTAAATTACGCATGAACGCATCGCTCAGTTTCCGCCCCCACACGCTTCGCCTGCCCCTGCGAAATTCGCAGCACGTGCGTTTTACCCTCGCGGGGAGCGTTCGGAATTTGGCGGGGGAGGATGCCCCATGGAATCCCCCCGGTAAATAATTCATGTGATTCTTCAAATCACAAATAAACCGTCACTTAGCGAACTTCGCAATTAGGCCGAACTTTCCAATACTAATCTATTCCTGAGTTTCTATATAGTCCCAGGACCGTGATTAATTAATCCGACCGGTCAGGCGGCCTATTTGCAGCGGTAGGTCTCTGTGCCGATAAGTCCGGATTTTTAGTTGCTATTTGAGTTAATAATGGAGTATCTTAAGCTGCGATAAGGGTGGCGATGTAATGTGGTCCCGATACGTTGAATATTCATCAGGTTATTGAATATTCAGCGCGGTCGGTTTGCTTTGTACGAGTGGAAGCGAGAAAATTGTCACTTTAGCGGGTTTAATTAACAGACGCCACCTTATTACGCCGAAGATTTCGCTCCTCGGCAGGGGCAAAAAATGTGTATGATTTTGGGGACGAGGCTGCGGGTAAATATTTAAGTTTGGCAGACTTGAAGATTCCGAGACTCAATGGGATTGGCATATCGCAAGTTTAACATCTCATTAATCTTAAATTTCGACTCAGAACTTTATGTATAGATATAACGAATACATGGCAAATACTGCAAATAATTTCTGTTGGCGTTTATTTTAATGATGATTCTGCCAGGCTACAATTATTCAAATTTAAGATTTACAGGATGTTTTATAAAAGGTGGGCGCAAATGAAATGACGTATTCAGGATCACATTCCAAGTCGGAAAAAGAGAATGAACTTTTTTAAACTTCCTCTCGTTTCTGAGATAACTGACGATATAAATTAGGTAAACAAAATAATCAATAGGTGTGTGCAAATAAAATGACGTATGCTGGATCACATTCCAAGTCGGAATAAGAGAATAAACATTTTTAAATTTCCTCTCGTTTCTGAGATAACTGACGTTAACAATTAGGTAAACAAAATAATTAATATATAAAAAATAACATAGGCATTGGAACAAAAAGAACAAACAAAAACAAAATCATGAAAAATAATATTTAACAGTATAAGAATTATTGGAATGTGTGTAGATCCATCCTGAGTTTTTTGGTTAATGAACAAGTATTTATGCACTCTCAGGTGCAGGGTAGACAAAATAGCGAACAAATATGGTGCATAGTTTAATAAAATTGCTTCTGTCGCTGCCACTAGTGCGTCTATTTCAGAGTTTTGTGAATAAAAAATAATCCAATTGGAATCACGTTTTACGAGACCGTTAGTTTTCTGTATTTTCGATTTTGTGAGTTATTTATATGGACTCTATTTCATATCAACTCCAGTTAGCATGTGAAACTTTTACGTTGCATGTAGTACAAAAAGCTTTAGAACTTTATGAGTAACATTTTCAAATCATGTATACTCTGCTTTAAAATCGGATGACTTGTCTAAACAGTTTTTAAAAACTCATATACAAGATAAGCCATCTTAATCAATATATGCAAATTACTCCAAAGACTATAGCGAAAGTTGACCCTAACAAATTATATGCCTAAAAGGGGCCATCTGATGATGATCTTTTGAAGTTGACCTTGAAGTGAATTTCAAGATCATTTCAAGCCTTGGAGGCCTCAAGGAGTTTTACGAACAAAATATGATGCAATTTGAATCACGTTTTCCGATACTGCTTTTTCGATTTTGTGAGTTATTTATATCGAGTGTATTTCATATCGACTCTAGTTAGCATCCGAAAATTTTACGTTGCATGTAGTACAAAAAGCGTTAGAAGTTGTATGAATTAAATTTTAAAAACATGTATACTCTGCTACAAAATCGAATGAATTTGCCGAAACAGTTTTTTAAAAATCATAAACAGACTAGGCTATCTTAATAGGCAGGCACACACGTCGGGGATTTTCAACCGATCTGTCCCGCAGTCCGCATCTGGCATCCTTGTCACGCCGATTTGGGACAGATGTGCATGACAGGGATGCCAGATGCGGACTGCGGTACAGATCGGTTGAAAATCCTCTACGTGTGTGCCTGCCTAATCTATCTATGCAAATTTCTCGAAAAGTATGTTCTACAACAAAAATTGACCCTAACAAATTTTATGGATAAAAAGGGGCTACGATGATCTTTTGAACTTGACCTTAAACTGAATTTCAAGATCATTTCAAGGCCTACTTGAAATTTTTTAAGGGGTAACCACCCGTTTTGAAATATTGTTTTGAAATTTTGATTTCGATCTCACTTGCGCGACGAATAGTAATATCCTGTATGTTTTGTACGTCCGACTTTCTCAAACCAATCGCAAGCTGCTATTCAAATAGCGTGTGTCGAAGTGAGGGGTTTCACTACTATATCTGTTCGGCGACCCCTCTATAGTCTTATACATCATACCAACGGCCATTTTTTTAACCGCTATTGTAAAAAAAATATCTCCATAAAAATGATTTTTTTTTATATTGCTGGAATTCTACACATGTTTCTTACTACATTTTTATTTTATTACATTTCTATTACATTCACTTTAAGCATGTGATCGAGCATAGAAAACGCGATTCTTTGTTTGAAAAACCAGGAGTCATAGTGAGCTCTCGACGGTCAGACTATTCTCGGTAATTAACAATCGTTCTTTGTCTGTCAAAAATTCATCATTTTGCAGTTGCGTGTTTGTTGCTTCGGAACTGTGAAAATATATTTTGATACTCACAGAACATGGAACATGCTGCAGGTCTTTTCATACACACCCCCTGATGTTTTGGGTAATAGTAAAGCACGCGATTCTCTTGCTTGGTCTAAAATACTTTGCAGGAGAGAAGTTTTTCTCTGATTCTCGCATATTTAAACGTCACTTTGACAGTAAATAATTGATGACACGCTGCGACATTCACAAATAATTTAATAATCAAAAATACGCTACGATTTAGCTTTGCATTAATCCAAAGCAATTGTAGGTATTATAATGTCCTCTGAGCTGTTTATAGGAGCTTGGGCAGTTGAATGCTCAGCTAACGCCTCGCATTTAATATGCAGACCTCGCTCTTAAAGACTCACTTAGAGGACTTGCCTCATAAATAACTATCATACGCACTTCATATAGTCTCCAAATCACTAGTTATCACATGGGTGGAATACTCAATAGTACTGTTTATAATGTTACCTGAACTAATAACATTACCTGCGCCAATGTAGCCAGTGTCGTAACTTCCTAACTATAGCATTACTGAAAGCACTAAAGTAAATAACGTACGGTGTTTGCAATTACAAGGTTCGATAAATCGTTATAATTTATCCAAACATTCTCAATTCAAAAATTGTATTAAATTTAATTTCATTATTTTTTTCGTTTTCATTTCCATTTATTTCACTTTAATAACTTTAGAGAACATAATTCTCTTATATAACACATATAACATCATATATCGAGAGAAAAAAATTATTAGAGAAAGAATGAGAACCTATTCTCTTTACAAGAGATATGCTGGCAATTTAACAGCCGAATTCCCTTAATTTGTTCTAATTTGAGTAGTATTTTTGTAACTTATAATTTGATAGCTACATTATCTTTATTTATTACAAATTGGCAGTTAATATAGGTCTAATTGTGATATTATGGTAGCTGCAAACTTTTCATTTGATAAAATTTGACAGCATCGTATGTCGTATGTAAAATGTGATAATTTTAATACTTATATTTTTAAATCGAACAAAGATAAACAAATGTTAATTTTATACTAGAGTTTTGAATTGTACTTTGTACCTTTATGCAGTTTTATATGTTTATAAAACTATGCATAATTTTCAAGTTGGAAAATTTGTACTGCACCTGTTGGTAGTTTTTCTTCGATTCCCTTGTCCCTTGTTCCCTTTTGCATGTTTATTGATAATATTTCAAATCAACCCCAAAACTATTTAAGGGTAACACTTCTTAAGAGTTACCATAGAGATTGTAAGATTTATTAGTGCATTATTTTATTTTTTATTTATTCCTTTGCCTTTCTACCTTTCGGTGTAAGGCATACATTATTATTTTTTATAATATTCTCTCCACTTCCTCCTATCTTTTGTTAATTCCTTTATTTCTTCCCATGTGTTCCCTTTTCTTGTTGCCTCTTCTTTTATTGTGCTTTCCACTCTTTTCTCGGTCTTCCTCTTTGTTGTTTTCCTGTTGCTCTTGTCTCGTATATTTTTTTAGTGTTCTTCTCTCATTCCTCTCATGTGTCCATATCACTTCATTTGGCATTCTGTTATTTTTTTCTGTATTGGTTTCATTTTTAAGTTTTTCCTGTGCGTCTCGTTCCTTATCCTGTCTCCTCTATTTTCTAATCTATTATTTTTAATTATTATTTATTATTTTTATTTGTTTTCCTATAATCGTCCATGTTTCGCTGCTATAAGTTAGCGTTGATCTAATTACTTTTTTGACTATTTCTGTGTTTGTGTCCTTGATATCTCCTTCTTGCTAAAAAAGGTGTTTTTTAACATGTTATATAGTTTTGCTATTTTTCCTATTTTATCTTCTATTTCATTATCTAATTTACCATTGCTCTGTATGATTGTTCTTAAATATCTGTATTGTTCTACTTGGTTGATATTTTTTCCTTGTATTTTTATTTCGTGTTTCTTTTTCTCTGTGGCAATTATCATGGGTTTTGTCTTTTCGTAGTTTATTTTTATGTTTATTTTCTTAATCTCTTTATCAATTATTTCCATGTTGTATTGCAGTTTTTCCTCTGTTTCTGCAATTATTGCCATGTCATCTGCGAATAGTAGTTCTGCTATTTTTATTTTCTCCATTTCCCAGTATTCAATTTTTAACATTGAATTATTTGCTTTGCTTTCTTCATCGCCTTATCCAATACAATTGTGAAAAGCAAAGCACTTAGCACGCATCCTTGGCTTACTCCTTGTTTCGTTTCGAATTCTTTTGATTCCTCAATGTTTATTTTCACAATATTTCGGTTTTCTCCGTACATGTATTTTATTACATTTATTATTTCCGCCGCTATTCCTTTTTCTGCTAGTTCTTTCCATATGTCCTCTCTCTTTATCCTGTCGAATGCCTTTTCGAGATCTACGAAGCATATGTACATTTCTCTGTTTTTCTTAATTAGTTTCTCGCTTAGTTGTCTCAGTATCAAGATTTGGTCGTGCGTACTTCTCCCTATTAAAATCCGCACTGGATGTTCTCTATTGTTGTTTCTAGTTCATCTCGCATCCTTTTTTCTAGTACCCTGGTTATTATCTTACTTAGCATACGCGTTAGTGTGATTCCTCTGTAACTTTCGCATATTCTTTTATCACCTTTCTTAAGTATTGGTAGAATGATTCCTTTATTCCATTCTCTTAGTCCATTAGTTTCGCTTTTTGTGTTATTCCCTCTTCTCCCATGTATTTCACCATCTCCGGGGTTATATCGTCTGTTCCTGGAGCTTTCCCGTTTTTATTATTATTATTGCTTCTTGTACTTCTTCTATTTTAATTTGTTCAATTTGTTTCTCTTGCCTTTCTTGCGACTGTTCCCCTCGTTCTTGTGTTATATTATCTTCTTCATCCTGTTCGGTTAATTCTTTGAAATATTGTCTTCATCTGTCCATTTTCTTGTCTTCATTCGTGATAATTGTTCCACTTTTATCTTTTATGTTCATCATGTTGTTTTTGTTTTAGTTGCTTTAGTGTTCCGTAGAATAGTTTTTGGTTCTGTCCAAAATTCTTATTCATTCTTTCAACAAATTTCGTCCATGACTTTTGTTTTGCTTCTTTTATTATTGAATTCGTTTTGTTTCTCTTTTTTTGTATTTTTCATAATCTTCCATTTTTTTTTTGTTTGTAGGTATCTTTATCATTTCTCTTTTTTGTCTATTATCTCCTTTTTGACTTCTTCTGTCCACCAGCCTGTCTTTTTCATTACCATGTTTCCAATTTTTGTTGTTCCGCAGGTCTCCCTTGCCGCTTCTAATATATTTCTTTTGAATGTTTCCCTTTTTCCTTGTATGTTTAGCTTCATTTCGCTCTCTCTCTGAATTTATTTTATAGCAACTCTTTGTATTTCTCTTAATAATAATAATAATAATAACAATAAATCTATTTATTTCTCAGCATCAGTATACTCAGCATCAGTCTCTTGTGTTTGTGTTTCTCTTAATCTGTAGGCTTTTATCTTTTTTTTAACATCTATACTTCTCTTGCCTATTTTTTTGTATTTTCTTCCAACTCATGTCCATTTTTAGTAGGTGGTGGTCACTTCCTATTTCAGCTTGCCTTATAACTCTTACTTTTATATTTTTATTCCAGTTGTTTCTATTAATTACGTCTGTAATATTTCTGATTTAGTTTTAGAATATATTTAGGTGGTTGTACAGATCATGTGAGAAGAACATTTTATTGACACAGTTTTTTATCACCAATCTACTAATTTATATATTTCCATGGATACCCTTATTCAAGGCTATTCTTGATTCTCTTCGGCATACTAACTCGTGGTCTTGCTAATCAATTCCATACTAGCTGGCCTTCACTACACCACACGTCGTTATAAATGGTAGATAATGGTAAATTTGGCCATTATCAATGTTGTGATTCTTCTATGAAGGTTAGTGACTAATTTTTCCTGTTTTTTACATGTCTTTTTTTGGGTGTTTAATATCGGTGTTGGCGTTTCTATAATACTTTTATCTTGTGATAGAATGATCGGGACTGACGTTATGAAAATAAATAGACGCACAAAAAGGCGCCTAAGTAGGTGGCGGATGGTGTAATTCTCTCCGTGACGTCAATTTGCGTCGGGCAAAAAGGAAATCGAGGGTCTGCGTCGGCAAAAACCGGCAGTCTTGTTTGGGGAGTATCTCTACTCTCGGCCGGGCTCGTGATAGTTATTAATCATCTCGGCGAAAACCACCAGGGAAAAAGCGGGGACGGCTGCAAGGTAGGAGAACGCACACTCGCGTTACGTTAATTGACCGAAATAAAAAATCGCTGAGACGGCACGCGCTGCCGCCCCAATTCCCGCCCCCACGGCCCCGCAGCGATTCCAGGAATTCCCGGAGATGGCGGCGGGGGAAAAAACGGGGGCGGGTAATTAATCGACGCGCCCGCGTATTGATTAATTAATCGAACCGCGTTTCACTTCCACCCGTCGCCGATTAATCATCCTATTAAGTGCATAATTGCCGAGCTAATTTCCAGACGGAATTGCGGCCTGAATGGTCACTGTTCCTCCATCCGCCGCCCCCCATTCGGAAACTTTATTAAAACTGCGCGCCTTCGGGGGGTTGGGGGCAACCCTCGACCGTTGTCACTCACGTCACTGCCGCCTCCCCCTTTCACAACTTCGGCGCCCTTAATTATAATCACTAATACATAAGCAGTTTCATTAATTCATTCCGGGTTGGGGATTTAAATGAACTCGGAATTTTCGCCAAAATCCAGTCCATAAATTAATAATCGCGCGGGGGTGGATTGTGTGGCTAGGAGTTCAACTATTAATTAACTGCAAGGCACCGCTGCGCTCTCCTGCGCTCATATGCGGGATAAAGCCAAGAGCCTTGCCGCTACATTGTGGAATGTAACTATTGAGCCACTTCAATGGCTATGATTAACGACTTTCGGATCTCACCATTGACGATTTTAGTAGCTCTAATATTCATACGCTCGCATTAATTCTCTAATGAATAGCTGAAACGGTTGTGCTGTTCTAAAATGGTAACTACTGTTATATATAAGTAAGTCTCTATAATATATGGTCAACCACTGAAACATACCAAATTATACATTTCAATTAAGCCACACGTATTTAATTCGGAAACAAATACATATAATATCAAATACTTATATGTTTAATAACGGTAATTATACTTGTAAATCATTTACGGCATTTAAAATGAACACACCATAGGAGAAATCTATGTGATAATCGAAAATTGATTTCACATTATCGAAGTTTGATGAGGATACATTTAGAATTCCATTTAGTAGTTACAACGGTGTGAAATTAAATATTCATAGGCGTAGTAAATTAGTTGCCACAGATATAGGTGAACACTAGCATATCATATTTATTGGACGAATCAATACTTAAAATGATTAATTAAAGAATTAATTCACAGACAAATTGCAATTAATTATGAAAAATACCGATTTGTTCTTACATGTGACCATTTATATTAGGGCTCCAGTTATGTATTACCAATTTATTTGTAATTTTTAATATAAAACAAATAATAACAATTTAAATTATAGAAGGTGTCCCACAAATTCATGGCATACATCTGGGAGCCATGCTAAGAAAGCCAAAATAAAATGAAAATGTATTTTTTTTTTCTAATCCCGTTTGTTTCGAAAATATATGACCTTAAAATGTTACTTAACAAATCAGTTTTCTTATTAATATTTCTACTATAGTAGACTTGGAAATCTGATATTTTGCGACAAGTCACTCACTATCTATACACATATTCACAAATAATTACAAACATCTGAGTACCGAAATTGAGTTAGAGATAGTGAAGTTTTCAAATTGATCGCAGAGTTTAGGTGAAGGCTGAACACCTAATAGATGACGACTTACTAATTATTTACAATTACTTTACTTAACTTTTACTTTACTTACCTATTATTACATACCTACTTATGAAATTGCAGTTCTGTTCTATTTTATAAATTTAAAATTTTTGAAATTGATTTCAAAACAGTCACAGAATGTAATTTATATATCCAAAAAACTCCCGTAATATACAGAACACGAAGTAAATGTGATCAAAATACCGGAATATCGCAAACATTTAATTAGTATTAAAAAAACAAAAATTGAACTAAACACCTAAATACATAGTACCTATATCCCATAATTCCATGAAACATTTTAAAATTAAATTCGTCCACGTCCAAAACTGTGGGTTTTCAATTTTATTATACAATAAATATTTACAGGCAATTTTTCGAATATTTATTATTTTATTCCGAATAAAATATTAATTTAAAATATTAATATAATTATTTATTTATTTATATATAATTTATATATTTTTTTTAAATCTAAAGTTTTTGGAATTGTAATACATTTCATAAATATATTGGTAGGTTTGTTACATCAGTTAGATCAACTGATGTCTAACTAATCTAACTCTCAGTAAGATTAACCATCTAACTATCATACATATACCAAAGTTATAAGTTACCAAAGTTATGTTTGGTGTTAAGTTTGAAATTTATTGAATTGTAATACATTTCATAATATATTGGTAGCTTTTGTTCCATTAGTTAGATCAACTCATGTCTAACTAATCTAACTGTCAGTTAGATCAACTGATGTCTAACTAATCAAACTGTCTACCTAATACATGTAAAAGTTCGTCTGCCACCAAAGTTATGTTTGGTGTTAAGTTTGAAATTTTACGGAATTGTAATACATTTAATAAATATATTGGTAACTTTTGTTCCATCCGTTAGATCAGCTCATGTCTAACTACTCTAATATCAGTTACATCAACCATCTAACCGTCAGTTAGATCAACTGATGTCTAACTAATCATACTGTCTACCTGATAGATGTAAAAGTTCGTCTGCCACCAAAGTTATGTTTGGTGTTAAGTTTGAAATTTTACAAAATTGTAATACATTTCATAAATATGTTGGTAGCTTTTGTTCAATCAGTTAGATCAACTGGTGTCAAACTAATCTAATTGTCAGTAATATCAACTGTCTAACTGGAGTCAGTTAGATCAACTGGTGTCTAACTAATCTAACTGTCTGCATCAACTGTCTAACCGTCAGTTAGATCAACTGATGTCTGCGAATGTCAACGAACTGCCTAACTAATAGATGCAAAACTTCATCTGCCACCAAAATTATGTTTTGTTATAAATTTGAATTTTTGGAAATACATCGGAAATTCTTTCCAAAATTGGGCTCCACTTTACTGAATCTAGGGAACCGTTTTAAATCATTAAATATTATTATAAAAAAATTAACGCTCATGTGTTTTTTTCCAGTTCCAGTTTTTTTCTGGATTTTTTTAATACGTACTTATTTTAATTAAAATATTCAGAAAACCATACATTTGTGGATGTTTTCTGTAATTTTACATCAGTATTATATACTTAAAAAATGGAATCATTTATTTCAGCTGATTATAGGAGTAGTAATTATGGCTGTAAGGGCCAGTTGTACAATCGTGGAGCATCCTTGACCATAATAATAATAATAACATCTTATTGGGCTACTAACAATAAGTTTTACACAGGTCATACATATTTCGAATTAAATACACATTTAAAAGCAGAACAGAACAGCAGAACCGCTATTTTAAAGAAAAATCACCTAAATTTCAATTCTTAAAATTTTCCTAACATTTTTCTAGGTAAACGAAGAAAAAATGTTTTTTGCGGAAAAAGTTCGCATTTAATTTGCTCTAAAAAGCCTAATATTTGTATGCTTGGGAAACTTTTGACCCAAAAAAAGTTGTCGAAAAGTAATGGAAATGCTCATATATATAAAATTATATATATTATAAAATCTTTAAAATTATAAGAAATATAAAATACGAGGCTTAGAGAGTAATTGATAATACATAACGACACCGTGATATAATACATTATAAACACGTAAACACATAAAAACTAAAATTTACAAAGTAGTGCAGTTTATAAATAATTCATCAAATGAATAAAAAGCATATGTAGTTAGGTGGTTTTTAAACCAGTATTTTAACTGAATAATAGGCAATTGCTGCATATTATTTGATAATACATTAAAAAAATTGATACTGTAGCCTATTTTTGCCTTTGATAGACGAAATTTATCAGTACGACTATCATTTTTGGCGCGATTTTCATACGAGTGGTAGTCTTTATTACAAGAGTATGTACAACTATTGTGTTTAATGAACAGAAGATATTCCAAAATATACAAACATGGTGCTGTGACCATGGTTTAGTTACCTAGGATCCTAGGAAACTGAACCACGATCAAAGATAATCCAAGATGGTACAACTGGGTCATGGTGTTCTAATTAAAGAGTAAATTTAAAATTATCAAAAATAGCTAAAACGCAACAACTGCAAAAAATTATTAATAAATAATTTTTATAAATTAATAAATTTATCAATCACCAAAATTAATTAATAAACCACTTCAAATTTGAAATTCCAAAATTTGGTATCCGTAGAAACTGAACTACGATTAAAGATAGTCCACGATGATACAACTGGGCCATTGTGCTCGAGTTAAAAAGTAAATTAAAAATTATCATATATAGCTAAAACATGCTACAAAAGAACCACGAATTCATAAAAATATGTAAAAATAAATTTTATAAATTAATAAATTTATCAATCGCCAAAATTATATAAACCGCTTTTAATTCGAAATTCCGAAATTTACCATGATTGTAAAATTTCTTGCTCATTAAATATTAAAAGCTATAATTCAAAATTTAAATATTTTCAGGTACTCCGTAACGAGTTAAATTTGGTTTGCCTGTATTTTTTTAAGTCTAGTATATGTTGTGAATTGAATAATACAGTGCCGTAGAAGCAGGGGATATTCTATGGTTATTACTGCATGAAAACTTTGTGGGTGGGATTTTTTTAAATCATCTATATCGTTTTTCGTTGATTTAGATTTATAGTCATAAAAAAGGTATACTTCTTGAACTTTAAAAAAATGAAGCATTTCTCAGATATGGGGTATCATGGTTTAGTTACCTAGGATACAATTATTAATTCAATGGTATGCCTATAAACTGAACCACGAATAAAGATAATCCACGATGGTAAAGCTGGGTCTTGGTGCTCTAATTAAAGAGTAAAGTTGGTAAAGAGTAAATTATCAAAAATTGCTAAAACATACTGTAAGAACCACAGATCCATAAAAGTATGTTTATGTTAAATTTATCAACCGCCAAAACTGTATAAACCGCTTTAAATTTGAAATTCAGAAATTAGGCATCCTTAGAAACTGAACGATGATCAAAGATAATCCACGATGGTAAAACTGGGCATTTGTGCTCTAATTAAAGAGTAAATTCAAAAAATTCAAAAATAGCTTAAACATACTGCAAAAAACCACGGATTCATAAAAATATGTTTGAAAATTTATCAACCGCCAAAATTGAATAAACCGCTTTACATTTAAAATTCCGAAATTTGCCAGGATTGTAAAATTTCTTGTTCATTGAATTATTAAGGCAATATTTCAAAATTTGATTATTTTCACGAATTTCTTAGTAACCAGTAAAATTTGGTTTGGCCTTATTTTTTTTAAGTCTTAAATATTTTGTTAATTGAATAACACAGTGCCCTAGAAAAAGGGGTCTTCTATAGTAATTACTTCATAAAACTTTGAAGTTAGGATTTTATTAAATCATCTATACTATTTATCGGTGAATCGGATTTATTGTCATAAAAACGGTAAACTTTTTGAACTTCGAAACAATGAAGCATTTCTGAGATATTTGATATCATATCCTTAGAAACTGAACCACGATCAAAGATAATCCACGATAGTACAACTAGGCCTTAGTGCTCTAATTAAAGAGTAAATTTAAAATGATCAAAAAATAACTTAAACACACTGCCGAAAAACCACGGATTCATAAAAATATATTTGAAAATTTATTAACCGCCAAAATTATATAAACCGCTTTAAATTTGAAATTCCGAAATTTGGTATCCTTAGAAACTGAACTATGATCAAAAATAATCCACGATGATATAACTGGGCCTTTGTGCTCTAATTAAAGAGTAAATTTAAAATTATCAAAAATAGCTAAAACATACTGCAAAAAACCACGGATTCATAAAAAATATGTTTGAAAATTTATCAACCAGGATTGTAAAATTTGTTACTCATTAAATATTAAAAGCAATATTTCAAAATTTGATTATTTTCAGGAACTCCTTAACAACCAGTTAAATTTGGTTTGCCCGTTTTTTTTAAGTCCTGTATATTTTGTGAATTGAATAACACAGTGCCATAGAAACAGGGGTTCTTCTATGGTTATTACTGCATAAAAACTTTGAGGTTAGGATACCATATCTCGGTGAATTAGATTTATTGTCATAAAAAATATATACTTCTTGAACTTTTGAGCATTCACTTCATGAAGCATTTCTGGGAATTCACTTCATGAAGCATTTCTGAGATATTCGAGGTTAAACTAGGCAGAACACATAAAATAATAAGTAAACAGGACAGGACACCTTGTATAAAAATCAGTGGAATAGTATTTTTACAATTTTAATTAAACTGTACGTATACCTAAGCAAGAGAATATTTATGTGCCCGGCGCATCCACCATAAGTCTAAAAGTTTTGTACTTACATGTTAGATTATAGAATTGGAGTCTGGAATTGGAGTGCATTATACATAGTAGTATGTGTATGTATAGGTATATATGTGTGTGTATAGGTATGTTATAATTTCTATTTTATTCAATTTTGACAATAAGCTACAAAGGACAAATATAGCTTATTGTATGCAGTTTATATAATATTATGATGCCCGGCGCATGCACCAAAAGTATGTCCATCGTTTGGAATTATATTTACCTACAAACTGTTTGTCTACTCATTATTTATAATATATCGAGTACATACATCCATCGGGGAAACGAAAAAGGACCAAGAGTTTAAATTACCAGATACCATAAAAGTACGTTGAATTTAGCAGGAAGCAGTTTCAATGTTGGATCATGGTTCAATGGTGTGTTATTAAAAATTGTGCGTGTTGAATTTTATAAAATACTTTTATTTTAAAACTGTCTTCTTGATTGTATTTTTTTTTGTAACTCCACGTTATTTTCATGTCTATCTGTGCTTGTATAATTAATATTGTGTACCTATGTGTAATATTTATCTGACAATTCAAAATTACTTAATGATACAGTCAGGGATTCTACTCATAGCTTGAGTTAACGTTGAAATATTAGTGCTCGAACTGCAAAACGCAAGTTTTCCGCAGTGTCCGCTAATCACTCTTCCAGTGTTTCCAGCCACGAGTAAGCATGCCAAAAAAACAAAATACACGCGGAAATTCGATTCCGTGGAAAAACAACACGCCGAACACGAGCCCGGTATCCTGATTACCATCGGCCCCGATTCGCCGCGCAGGAAATGAAGATTATTAGTAGTTATGAAATAAACTAATTGAGTTGTTTCCTGCAGCCGCCCCCGGGGGCAGAACTCGAAGGCCTCGGCGCCGCTCGGCGCGAAATCCTGCAGCCAAATGGAATCTGCCAATCACGCCGGGCGACACACGAAAGAGGAGATGCAAGAACAATACCCCGGCGTTTAGTTCAAACACATGCTTCCGAACTCCTCAAGCCGCTCGTGGGCTAGCGAAAGAGGGATGGAACCGAAGAGGGAGCAGAAGCGAGAGGGCCGGGAATTTCGGAATATTGGAGTAAGTAAGAATTTATTCTGCGATCCAGTGTTTGGCATTGTTTGCTTAGTAATGCTTTGTATTATTGAACGATTGCGTGCAGCGGCAGGGGCTGCGGAATTATTAATTATTCTGTAGGTTTTATCCGCGCTATGTAAAATCTAGTAATTATTTATTAGCTATACAAAGGTTAAAGTAATTAAAATTCGATTTAACTCAAACGTTTTCTTTTAATTACCTAAAATTTAATTATTGAAAATATTAATATTCTGAAATACTGATAACATTCCAAAAAATACATTAAAGAAGTAGAAATATTTGCTGAAATCTGAAATGTATCTGAGGTATATTATTATAATGATTCAGCACTAATAAAAAAAAACTTCTTTAATAAAGCTACCATTGTTACGGAATGTTGCGCTCTAGTTATGAATTCTAGAGCATTAGGGGCTATTGTGTGCAGTCACGTGAAAGGCGTCATTGTGTTTACACCAAACATAATTAAGGATATCACCGTCTGGAGGCATCGCGATGATCACGACGCGCATTGCTAGGTAAACTGAGGAGCGGATTCCAAATTAAGCCTTCAATTTGCTTTGACAATTAACCCGTTATTACCACCTGCCTCCCATATACCGATTAAGCTCGAGCTTTACTTTGTCGCTGGCAAAAAGCTCGCCCCTGTGACGCACGCGGGGCGACAACAAACACGGCAACGTGCTCGGCTCTAATCCCACCCACTCGACATTCACACGTATAATTTAGGGAGCTCTCGGATTTAATTCATTAATTCGAATGACGACGCATACCGTGGATCCCTTAATAATGACTGCAATTACACTCTAATTACAAATTAAACTTTGCGCGCCGCGATTAAATCGCTCCATTCAGCCGGGTAGTCATTATCATACTCGCCTATTCGGGGGGCATTAATAAAGGTTTGCGCGATCGGGGAATTTCAATTGATTTAATTAGACCGGAAGAATCGGGCACCATTTTTAATCCAGTCGCCCTCAAACCCATCCGGCGAAGCTTATTTAATCTAAGCTCGCTCTTTGCTTACCGATCTCCAATTTTTCTTATTCCAATTCAATTTAATTACTGCTCCCGGATGCATTTTGTCTAATAGATTCCGGAGTTTTAAAGTAATCTACTTCAAGTATGTCGATTCATGATTTTCAATTTAAAAATCCTCTTTAGATCAGTTTTTATCTGAGAAATGCAAGAGATCATTTCTTACGTATCAAATTATTATGCGAAACTGATATAATTATTACATAATACAGAAACAATAGGTAGTAATCGATTTTTACATAAAGCCACCTCCTTCCTAAATATATTTTATATGATATTTTTGGTAAAATATGCTCACTAGAACAATTCAGCTTATTAAAAAAAATAGCAAGTTCTAACTCTATTCTGTATTGTCCATCTCCAAAACATATAACAAAATAAACAAAAAAATATCTAAAAGTACTAACCTTAATATTTAATCTATATGTTTTTTGTTTAAATATCAACTTTAATGTCAAGCGGTATAGTCAATTTCTTCTAATGGCTTTGTATAGTTACTGAAAATTCACTAATGAAGGGATTTTTTTTCAAAATTTAAAGTTGCATGGCAAGTTATACAAGATCAATTAAATAAAATGTTTATCAAAATTAAGTTGGGTTTCTTCTAAGATTTTCAAATTTATCACAGAAAACAATTAGAAATAAAGTGATAAATCTCTTTTTGGCATCATTGTCGTAGTTTTTATATTTCTACTTATTTCACCGCTCAAATTTATTACTTGTTGTGCAATAACACAAATCGTGGATAACCCTGAAATGACCAATGTCAGAAATTATATATAATCTAAAATTATAAATTTGCCTTAATCATAGACGCATTGAAAGTACCACGAGGATTGTAATCGGCTCCTTTGGAGCCCGAAGTGAAACTCAAATATTCTGTCTCCATTCAACTAATTTTACCATTTTATCTATAAGTTAGTTAGAAATTTCAATTTTCGTGCACTTCATGGAAGATAAAGTCTTTTTTCTTCAGAAAAGAAGAAAGAACTACGCGACTTTTCTAGTTCTCAACACTATTTCTATTTATTCATAGAAATCCCAAAGGATAAGTTTTCCAGTTCAAGTAAATTTGATGTAAATTTGAATATAAATATTTGCACTAACTGGAAAACGACCACTTTTGTTCACTTATTATTCAATATCACGAAAAATACTCACCTAACTATTCTAAGAATATTTGCACCTAACTCACGCTCACTCGTCTGATAATTAGGTTCGATTAGGTAATTAGCTACGCATCACAATAAATTTTATAAAATTTCTAAACTGTAACCAATTAAATTAATTTTCGAATTTCATAAACAATATCAAAACATATGCAATAATTATTATTTGCTAACATATTGAAAATTAAAAATTGGCAAATCTTTTTAAAAAATAAGTAGAAATGTACGGTCGCGGCCAAAACAAGAGGGACAAGTCTTATAGTGAAATGGTCTCAAATTGAGCTGTGTAATGAAGTCATTTGTCTCTGCAAAGAAAAATGAAGTAACATGTCATTATCATTGTGACATAAATACCTACATGTTACTTAATAAAAAGCCACATTTTGGAAAGGTCTCTGAAGTTAGTGCTTTTAAAAGAGCAAGAATAATAGAGACATTGAAAATGGAGTGTCTGTCAGGCAAGTTGCACAACTTTTTGACATCTCCAGCTAAACCAAATTCGCGTTAGGCAAAAAACCCTGCTCCACTTTCTTATGTACCGAGGGGGAAATTGTCGCCGAAGCCGCTTACGGCCGAGGCAAGACAATCTCGTGGACGATAAAGGACTTCGGGGGCGAGGTGTACACACCTTTTCTTGTGCAACCGACAATTTTTAGTTATAAAACGTGAATTTAATTATATATTATGGATAAATAGAAAGTGGCTTTCTTATGGCCGCGACCGTACATATTTGCATAAAAATGCAATCTTTTCCAAATTCTAATATTGAAAACTTACCGATATTGTATGTCTTACATTTTTTTTTAATGTTTCACTCCCAAACAATTAAACATGTTTACACTAAAATGAAAACCTGTCAAGATACGATGAAGCTTTTATTTTATCTGAATAAGTAATAAAATTTAATATCGAATGCCATAGGGGCCAGAGAAATGTAGCTGTTCCTCAAAATTGGCATATTGAACATAGTTGTCAAAAATTTGAAAATTGTTGATGTTAAGGTCACAATTTCTAAAATTATTTGATAATTTCGCAATGTATATAACAAATTCACAAAATTTGCATATACAATAGAGCAGGATATCAAAGATTTCAAAATGTTGTACACTAAAAGCATTATATATGTACTAAATTTGCATATGCAAGCATAAAATATTTAAAAAAAAATCCTACGATAATATAATCATTTTTAAAATTCTTTGATAATATTCCATAAAAGTTGTATATGCAATCGAGCATAATAATAAAAAAAATTAAAAACCACAACAAAATCATTTTTAAAATATTCTAATAATTTAAGAATGTATGTAGTAATTCCACAAAGTTGCACATGCAACAAAGCAACATTGCAAATAATTGAAAATGATGTACACTAAAATCATCATTTTTTAAGAAAATTTTCATATGCGAGAGTAAAACATTACGAATTTCAAAAATAAAAGTTTTTTTTAATAGTTGGATTTTTACTTTAATTCATAGCACAGTTTGGATGCTTACTTAAAAAAAATATATTGTCAGTATTTTATTAAAATGCCACAACTTACAAAGATTCATAAAGCTAGAGCCATTGCAAAGCTATAAGAAAATAGATCTTCAGCTGCTGTGACAAGATAATTACATTGCAGTAAAACATTATAACACTTTTAATCTGACTTTAATCTGATGAAAAATACCCAAATTTTCACTTTTAGAAGTAAGTAAGAAGAAAGGATCACCTTTGGATGACTATGATTATACATAGTAGCAATTTTACAATTAATGCAACAGAGCAAAATTTCGAAAATTTCAAAATTGTGTATTTGGAATGAACATTTACATTTTAAAGAAACCTCCATATTTTTTTCCAAAACATTTTTTTTGGAAATTTGAAAAAGTTTTGAAACCTTCCTATATTAAGTTTCCATTTTGCTACTTAAAAAACGAATAAAAAACTGATGCATCCTTTGTTATTAACATTATTGTATATTTCATATTATTGTTATTTGTTCCGGAAAATTTAGAAAATAATTATGTGTGCTATTTTTATTTGCTTATGAATTACTAATTAGAACGCCAACTATGATAAATCTACAAGGTACGAATCGTGTGTTCTTTCCACGTTGAACACAACATTAGGAAAAACTCAAAAAATGCTATCCCTGTATTATTAAAATCTGGTTCAGAAACCATATGGAGCTCAAGAACAGTAGTCAACTAACCATCATATAAGTTACTGAATGTCCCACTAGACAGATTGTGAAAGTAAATGGTTTTCAATTTAAAAAAAAGAACAGGGTCAGTTATGTCTGTTAATAATCATCTTACTGCTATTTTTGATGTCCTTCAAGACCTAATTGACGATGAAAATTTTACAAATAATACAAAAAGTGAAGCTAATTAATTAAATCATCGTATATCAAGTTACAAGTTCCTTATAATATCAAGATTTTGAAACAATCTACTTTCATACTATTCCATTCTTTTTATCTATTGATTCATGAGAAAATGTTGTAAGATGTGTCCAAGAATGAATTTTCATGACGCAGCGTTAAATTTGGAAGCTTTACGAAATTACTATCCATATAATACAGAATGTTGGTGAATTAAGCTATTCGAAAAGGAGTTGTTTTATGTGAATCTTGGCATGTTGAAATAAGTATGCGAGTGCCAAGCAAAACGCAAACTTCTCGTGCAAACGTTTGTGATTTATTGATTTAATTTGGCAGGGGTGCAATTGTTCGTTATACTATGCACACCTTTATAGAAGTTAAAAAAAATCGTCGAATATAAAAATTTCTCGTTTCCACAAGTCTGCACAATTCGAAACAAAGTAATGCTCGGTACACTTTTGTGCATTTATCCACATGGTCATTATTGATTTGACAAAATTAAAACTTTTACAGTAACCATTGCAATTGCAATTTTGATAGTGAAAATTTTCCACGTTTGTTTTCCAATATGGATTTTGTTTACAGAAATGTTTGAATAATTTCTTAAATATTACCCTAAAACTTATAATGGGCCAACTGCACAGAAACGTTGAAGAACATTGGTGTTTAGTTTAAAAGTTAAGGTCAACTAAATAGGTATTGAGGTGTATTAAAGCCGAAAGGAGTTTTAAAAGTCTAAATATTCGAAAAAAGTTTAAAGACTTCTCTACATTTCAACAATTTTAATTCCAAAATTTGTAACCTTGTTATGAAACATTCCGAATTGGACCAAACATTTGCCCCGTTAATGTTTGACCAAATTTGCATATTTCGGCCAAATTCAATATGAAAGTGACAAATTTTGGAATGTTTTAATAAAAAAAAAACAAAAGTAACAATTTTAAGAAAATGTTTTAAATTCAGTAGCAATTACATCATTCGAACCAAGTCAAAGTACCAAAATCTCTTCAAATCATTGGTAATTCCGCGAAAATGTCTAAAATATGCAACAATCAATATCAGTTGTTTTATTGTGGCTGGTTAGCCATACTGTAAGTATAAAGTAATACACTCAATAACTTTATTAGCACTTGTGTATGCCAACAAGAAGGGTATTGCTGAGAATGTTGGATCTTACGGCAGACACAGTAATTGTAAAATTTTTGGCAAATCTACTAGGGTGTTCCTAGTGGGTTTCGAACAATAATAATAATAATACTTTATTCATGCTATTACAAAACATGTGTGCAGACGTCAATACAAAATTCAAAAAAATGTCGGGTACATAAAATAAAATATCGCAGAACATCATCAAATACAGATATAATCATAACTATAACCTAGCATAAAAGTACCAGATCAGTATACAACTGATCTAGAAAGTACTGAAAAACACAGATCGAAAACACATCTGGCAGGTTCAGATTATGTCTGACAAAACACTACTTAGGAATTCATCCACACTGTAGAAAGCTTTGCGAAGGAGGACAATATTTGCTGTACCAGATACATTTACGACAAAGACAAAGTCGGCGTAAAATGGTAGATCGATAGATAAATGGCTAAATATATGTTATTGTGTGGATGTTCTTCTTGAAATTATAATTTTGTTGAAAGGATAAATGGATGTGAACAAAATAATCCTGAAATTCAGGATGGCGTACGTCTGAGGAGCGCTCTCTCTGCACAATAGGAGGAAAAAAAGAATAACATTGTATAGTACGTATAATCGGATCGGATATCTCTTTTTGTCCGACGCGGAGCGCTGGGTTCTGCCCGAATATATCACTTTATCGTGTTTCCTGGCCTCCTTAAATCGCTCCCCCGCTAAATCTTCGCTCCGCCAAGGCATTAACCTTATTCCGCGTCTTAGCACTCAATAAATCCAGAGGCTGAATTAATTTTACAGCAGGCCGGACGGCTGCAGCGAACGAATCCCGCGCCTAGTGTCCAGTTAATAATTCAAGTTACGATTAGTCCTGACTAAATAAACCGCCGTCTCGCACACGTTGCCGCCCCCGTAATAGCCGCCCCCACATGCAGGACGGCGATGATTTATGGCCGCTTTGCTCCCGGCCTAATTCACACGCGTAATTACAGTCGCGGCTTATCGACGCGATCGCCGCCGATTCAATTAATGTAATTTATAGGTGATGAACTTGAGCGCATGCAGTATAATGAAAATAATCTAATCCACGGGTTAATGCAGGTGACGAGTCTCGGCATGTATGAGCTCAGGAGTAGTGCGAGGCTCCTAACGCCGAATCTCGGCGTATCTACATGCTGAATAGTGTGAGACTATTTAGATGTGAGAAATTGTATGTTTACTTCGATCATAGCCCTTTTGTCTTCTTCTTCCAATGTGAGACTGCTATGTGCCGTCTCGCCAGGCATTCTTGTTTTCCGTTTTATTCTCCCTCGTTTTTCAATTTCGAGATCATTCCACATATTACAAATCAAGTTTTAAAATGTTTTCTTCACTGGCTCTATTGCGTGAAAATATGCACTCCATCTAGTTTCTGCAAGGCTCTTTAAAGAGACCCCCTCATTTTCCATAAGCATTTCCCATCGATGAGCAAATGATGAAAATAATGAATAAAGTCTTTCCACGGTTAAAAAAAATCATACTGGAAGGAACGCTACCAAATGAGTGAACTCGACATAGATATAATGAATGATTCGAACAAGGCACAAATATAGCTACTGGATTAATATCCTTGATTTTCTTCTGAACTCCGCCATGAATTCCGGCCAATGTTGCAGCGTTATCATACCCTTGAGCGCTGCATAAAGTAATGTCGAGTTGATCTTCATTGAGTTGCCTTAAAATATTTTCCGTAGGCTCAGCTGCAGTCTTGTCAGATACTTTAAGAACCCAATAAATGATTTTTTAACTTCAACATTGCGTTCTTCAATATGAAAACATCTGATCGCTTCACTCATTTGATCAATATGTCTGGAGTGCTATCGAACAGAATTCCAAAATATTTTGCTATTTGGACATCAACGATATATTTGTTTCACCTCATTTCCCAGAAGGCTCCCCTAAACTCATTCTGAATATCTGTTGATAAATAAGAAATAATTCTCTTATTGGAGTTTTTGAGCGGCAATAAATGTTCATTTGAAATTGGGTCATATTTGGATAATAGCTCAACCAATTCAAAAAAAAAATCCTTTATTCGTTGCTAACAGATCTTCTCTGTACCACGAAAGGGAAGATTTTAATGAGCCAGAAATAAAGTCATGCCCAAGAGCCGTTTTAAAATTTTCCTCCGTTTCTTTTTTTCTGCGTCAATTGCTGTTTGAAATGTGCAATTAATTGTGTTTTGGTGCTTTAATCCTACCCTCTTGGTTTTCCATTTTTCTAAGCATGAAAGGTGATGCGCAGAATCTTCATGTTGAGATATTTCGGATTTAACTTCCACCATGTATTGAATCCCTTGACAGACTTGGTTTGTTTTTCTTGTCCAAACAATTTACTGCAAAAACAAAACAAACTGTTTTTAGACTTAGAGTGAGTCATCCATTTTTTCAAAACTTGTTTACCATTTGGTAATAGAGTGTAGAACCATGATGCGGTTAGGTTTCGACTCTCCCCTATTGTTTTTTCCCCTGGTCTTACAACAGCAGATAAACTAAATGGTTCATTTTTGTTTTGAAATAGTTCACTACCTTTCTTTACCAGATTGACATTAATATCAGCGGGCACCGAATTTGGCCAACTGCCTATAACAGAATAAATTTCTAAATATTTTTCTGCTTTTGAGATATCGCCTTAGTAGTTAGGCTAGGGTTGTTCCAACTCACCCCCCACAGAAATTTTGATTAATTTAGTTTGCGCTTTTAATTCGCGGATTTAATCAATCACCGCGAGCAATTACAGGATAACAATGGGATAATTACAGGAACTTTATTTAGAATTACTGATCCTTCAACAATAGGGGCCGCCGGACAAGAGCGCCCCCCCCCCCACCCAAATTTCTACAATCATCCTATTGTATTGTAATTGCTCGCGGTGATTGATTAAATCCGCGAATGAAAAGCACGAATTAAATTAATCAAAATCTCTGCAGGGTGTGAGTTTGAACTGTCCTAGCTTAACACTACTCGCCTTCTATATCTTCACCACTTAGTTTTTTATGTTCCTCTGTCTGTTCATGTTCCTTATGGCCGATTGCATCGTTTGTAGTTTTAAGGACACTTAGTTAAGTAAGTTTAAATTTTAAGGATTCTTAAAATTATCTTTGTGTTGCACCGCACGAGCCATCAGATTCCTTAGTAAAGTAACTTTAGCGTTCAGCATTCTAGGAAATTTTAATAACTGCTATATTCACTCGGATGAAATTTAACACAAGACAGTTGTCAACGGTATGTCTTACCTCGATTCCTCTCTGCCTATAAAAACGTAGGTCGTCCAAATTGTTGACAAAAACCGTTCTCAAATAAATAAATAAGGAAATCCGATGAATTTGGATTCTAGAATGTGACTATTATCTTAATTTTAAATGTTATTCAATATTATTAAAATTATTTTTTGTCGTAATTGTAGAGGAAATGCAGATGTATCAAGCACCAATGCCGAATAATATACGAATGTAGAAGTAATTTATTTATAATAAAGTTTCAATTGAAATCAATCGAATCACACAATTTGTTGTACTGCGTATCAAAAAACTTTAGCAGTAACGTGTACGTTACTTGACAGAATCACATTCGAATTTCAAATGCATTTATGACATAACTCTATCTGACTTTCGAATGTAATGCTCTCAAGTAACGTACACGTTACTGCTAATGTGTTTTGATACGCAATACACCCCATTATCCTATATCAAAATTCAACACAAACTAATCTACAAACACCGAATTGTTCACAATATTGCTTTAACAACAATTACAATCATAGTCAAGGTAATTAAACACTCGAATTGTAATAATAACTCCGTTAGTTATCTTAAAATTAGTATAAAGGCTAATGTAGTTAAAATTAAGTAATATTTTGTACACATCCACACCTCATAATACGTTAAACTGACAGTTTGTAACCCTTAAATATGTTATTCCGCCGGAGTCGGGAGCTTAAAATTTAAGGGTCCTTACGGTGTTTAAGTAACCTTAAGGTGGCAGTGCAATATTGCAGAGTTCTTCGTCCGTTAAGGAATCTTACAATTTTAAGTATCCTTAACGCATACGGTGCATTCGGGCATGAGAAGCGTTAGCACCGGTCTCCTTAATTATGTTTTCTTCATCGACCAGTTCATCTCGATGCACTTGCTGTTCTTTGACCGTCCCAGCTTATACTTTCTGTTGATTACCGCTACGTTTTGATTCAAGTTCAATTTTATTAGCAATTTCTAGTGCTTCTATATCTGCTTCAGTATATGTTGAGGGAGTAACAGTCATATAAATGTATATTGATTCAGAGAGAGATATAGCCATATCCTCTTTTGCTTTCTTGATTTTCCTTTGCTCTAATACACTAAGTCTGACAAGAAAAGCTATCAAAACAATATATTTTTTAATAAAACTACAATTTTCTTAATTAAAACGTTAAATTATCAAAATGAGATTGAACTTCTTATCTATTAATTCAATTTCAATAGAACACCTTGTCTTGTGTAATGTGTACATAAGGTGACGAGACGTCCTGATTTTGGCGGGACAGTCCCGATTATTAGAAATTCGGCATCTCGGAAACCAAAGACATAGAGATTCGGTTAAATGAGGAAATAGTTGTCGTTTTAAGAGTCTATGCAAGTTATTCTTTTCTTTTTTGAAAAAATGTTACATTTTAGGTCAAAAGGTTGGGTCAAAGGTCAAATGGCAGACATAGTTGGATTAAACATGTTTAAAAAGACCACATTTTTCTCTTTATAGCGATACAAGGTCATCTTCGAAAATTAACTTTATGAAAATTATTACATACTTACTTTGACAAAAAAACACGATACAGGACTATTTCTATTATTGAGAGTAGCAAAAACAGGGTTTGCCATGGTAAACGTTTTTTCCCTCTTACTACGAGAATTCTATTAATTTCTATTCTAATTATACAACGAAAAATACTTCATTTCATTTATTTATGAAAGTAAGTATAGCAAACCTTATATCGCTATAAAGAGAAAAAGTGTCCTTTTCAAAAATGTGAAAGCCAACTATGACAGCCATTTAAAAAAAAGTTTGTATTATAACTCAAAAACTATGTTTTTTTTTATCAAAAAAACCAAAGCATATCTTGCATAAGCTCTTAAAATGATAATTATTTCGTCATTTAACAGAATCTCTATGATCTATGTTTTATGGTTTCCGAGATCCCAATGCTTAAAATTTAAAAAAATCTCACCCTGTATAATTTGCGTATTTCGTTCTTTGTTAATTTATTTAAAAATCAACACTACACTCCCCCCACCCACCACCAAAGTTTAGCAGCGAAAAATAAATAATGCCCCTTTCGTGCCCCATAAATTCCTAAGGGCCTAAAAAATATAAAGTACCTAGATATTTTTTTCCAAAGCAAACAGCTGCCCCGAACTGCCCCGGTGAAAGTTAGAGCCTATATAAAAAATGCATTGTTCTTGCTAAAACGTACATTCTTTTGTATAATCGATAAATGCTTGGACAATTACTGATAAAAGTGACGCTAAAATTTATTGAACGACAATAAATATCTTAATTTTCATATGACTGTGAAGTAAGACCAAATTAAAAAATATATAAGTAAAAAATGAATATTTTCAGATAACATTGATAAAAATTATTTTTTTATCTATTGCTACGAATAAAATATATACATTTTGTTAAATATTATTAATAGATAGGTAAACAATTTTGTTTCGAAATTATTGTCAACACTGAATTCAAATTTGACATGAATTTTAAATTTTTGTTCGCCATATTTGACCGCTGATTTTGAATTTTCAGAATTTCTCAAACGTTACCTCAGAATCTTATTTCTACGTCCGAAATACACCTACATACAAGGTTTTGAGATTTTTGGAAGGTTCCTTAGATTAAATCACATTTTTTTGGAAATTCCGACCACTGTGCGCTGCCCCCGCTGTTTATGACACATCTAGTAGAAAGTGCGAATATTTTTCAATATTCTACTGCGGAAAGACCACATAGGTCGAAGCCTAATAAAGATTGTCTACCACTACTACTATTCTACTGCAAATACGCAAAAATTATAACAATACAATCAATGGCAGTTATTTTTAACGATGCAATAAAACATACTGGCATTTTTAAAATTGCCTCCTCTGGTCCACTTTGTGTCTATTACTGGATAAAAATAATAATAAAGTGGGCACAAATTTCCGATAAAACTTTCTCTGAAAGCCGCTGCTATTCACTGCCGACAAATATTGAAATAATTCGCTAAATGAGACAATGCAATTCCAGAGCCGGTCACTGCCGTAGAGTGGCGTGCTATCGACTTTTTTCAATAGCAGTTAATTACTTTTGTACGGCCAGTAACCACAGTTTTTGTGCGCGCATTTCAAAATCCAATCGCCAATTTGCAGTATTGATAAATGATTACGGTGACAAATAAAAGATGCGAAATTTTCGTCGGCGCGCATGCAGCCACTGCGTTATTAATGTTTCGTTATCCGCGCCCCTCGAAGTCCTGCAATATGGCCCTGTGTGTGTTTATGTGTGTGTGTGTGCACGTCGATTACGTCCGGTCTAAATTCTTTTATAATGCAATAATAATCACTATTACGCCATTATTTATACATCACACATGCAGGATTTTAAATTACTCATATCAAAGTGCAGCATTAGTGATATTACGAATTGATACACATAACGACTGTGAAATTTCGAATAATTTTATGTGATAAAAATTATACAATAACATTGAGGGGATTATGATAGTCCTTGACATGTACCCAAACAGGTATGGGTTCACATATATTTTGTCATCCATGGATAAATTTCAGGTATGTCATTATTGCACAGAGCGAATAAATATTATAAGCACACTCCGCTTTAAATTATTTTACCTTATATGTATAGGTATATAGAGACATATTTTAGGAAATTGCGCTCTTGACTAATCCGATGCGTTCCGATTCAAATCAAACTTTGTCTAGCCAGGACAGTTGAAGTCTTGCACGCCCCTGCGAAGTACTTCACAAGACACTCACAACCGTCTCTCGCCTCCACTGAAAAAAAAAACGCGAAAACTTCCCCATTTACATCGCTTTTCCGAGCAACTTGTTCAATCGTGCCCTGGAAAATACACACCCTCTGGATTTTCCATTCGCATCCGTGCTCCTCGCGGACCAACTAAGTTTTCTCACCCCGACACGTTCTATTTATGGAGGCGGACGGCTCAGGTGAACGTGGAGGCGGCACCGCCACCCCATGTTGACGCAGGTCGGGTGTTCACGGCTGATAAGCGGCAGAATATAGCCTTAATTATGGAGTTGCGACAAATCGCAGGTTTTAAAATCGGGAATTGTAAAACGTGTTGAGTTGTGCTAAGCGTGTTGCTTGTGTGGATTTTCGTTTGGCTTTTTCAGGCGCCGATTGCTGGGAGCAGCGGGCAAGAAAATAACTGGAAATAATGTTATATATAATTTACTTTACTCGAACAAATTGTACTGCTTTATAAGTTATTTTGGTTACCAATCTCTACTTTGGTTATAGTCAAACTTACTTTTAATAAAACTCTTTCTCTTAATAAAAATAAAATACCGTGCGCGTTTTACAAATTTTATTAAAATAAAATTTATTAAGATATATAAATAATCTTTATTGGCTATCGATCCCATATGGAGTATTTTTACCGTCTATAAACAATTAAATAATTTTAATAATAATATAACAACAACCCTCTAATTGCAATAATATTTTACTCAGTGATAGCTGAGTATCTAATGCCAATATTTAAAATTATTATTAATAATCTACCCGTTGGTTGGTTCACTACAACTTTTCTTGTACTAATTCTAAGTCCCGTGATGTCCACCTCGTAATAAGGTTCCTTATAACTTTATTCAGCTATTGAATACATTTTAATGGTGCCTGTTTACCTCCTAATCAATTTTATATAAACTCTGTTGCATTTTTATTTTTTAATTAATTGGCTCTGTTAGGGTGACAGTTTTGTTGGCCAATGTAAAAAGTCATCAGACTTGAAAAACATAGGTTATATTTAACAAAAAAATAGGTTACATTATATAACAGTGTGGAATGTTACCATAAAATTGAGTATCTATCGAGTACAGAATTTAGTTGCTGCATGTGCAATGCACATGTACTCACCCTAATAAATCCTTCAAACGATCAATACTATACTCAGATCTCGATTTTAATGGTGGTCAGGCTTAGAATCTTCTTACTGTCTGTTGATTCGCCAATACCTTGTAAGCTGCTACAGCAATTGCAACCCTGTCGGCACTCGATATTTTAAAGTGAAACTAAGCAACTGAAGTGAGGTCAAGGGAGTTATGTGCTTAAATGTTGCAAACAATAAGACAAGCAGGTACCTTGGTTTTCTACATTGGTTGTCAACGTAACTAAACAACTCGAAAATTGCAAACATTTGTTCGCAAATCGCGGCTTTACGCTCAACCTAGGACTACAATGAAGGCGGAGAAATTTGTAAAACCCAGAGAGATTACTGCCCTAGGGCATAGCATCCCAATATTTCAGCTAATTTTGCCTAGTTGGTCTCAGGATATAGCAGATAAAACTTGAGCCCAGTTTAATAATGAATGCAGAAATATTTGTGCTCTATTGCTACTCCTTTGAGTTTCGGTGATGTACGAGTATGTAACTAAGTGAGAGTAGATTAGATTAGATTAGACGGGGTCGTAATGGCTAGTTATAGCTTTTCAGCACTGCGAAATATGTAGATCTTTTGTACTAATTCCCTACTAAGTAGTATAGCAACAAGAGTTCGGGACCATTTTCCCATAAGGATTTACACAGGGGTCTAAATTCGCTTTTCAGCCATTTTGTTTTTTCGGTCGTCCAGTTCGAGGACCGATATTTGTACAACGGGTTGCCTATACAAGAGGGGCGACCGCCCTTGAATTGAGCGGAATGCGCAATGGGGTGCCTGCCCCCTGTCGCAGGTGCCCGTCGCAAAAGCCCCCACGTTGCAGGGTCCCCTGCACAAAGCCCCCTCCGCAAGGCTCCCAGGTTGTAAGCCCCGGCCCCAGATCGTAGGGCCCCCAGGTCCCCAAGTCGTAAGGCCCCCCCCTTCGCAAGGTTCTCCAGGCCCCAGACTTTGAGGTTATGTTTATGGTTTGAGGTTATGATTTGTACAACGCGTTACCCCAGGAGTGAGGGGTTCGTACGTGGGACTCTGCAATCGCCAAGCACGAGGCGGGGCCCCCGCAAGGCCTACATCCGTATGCATCCACCCTGTGAACACCGGCTTGAGGTCGCGCGCTGGAGGGTGCCCATGGATATTCGTATGCGGAACCCCACTGCTAGCGATAAGCACGGGGCGCTCCGCGCCCCACATTACTCTCGGGCCGCGGAGAAAAACGTCTCGCCTGTTTCCAAAAGCCGCGCCGCCCGCAAGAAAGGAACCCATCTAACGAGCGATAACCGAGAGATAACCGATGATAACCGAGAATACCAACTGTCATACCAACTTAAATCTTTCATAATCCCTGCGATTTGACAATATACGGGTACCGATTGAGAAATAAATATACGAGGCCGTAAAATATTAAATCGTATGCGAGTGTAAATTCAAGATGGAGTCCGGCGTAACATGTACAGGAGGATCGGGCTAACAACGTGTACCGAGAGTTCAAAAATAAATTAAATATTATATTAAGGTAAAAGGGGAAAACGTACATAGTCTAATTGTTTTTCTCGATAAGTATGGAATAGATGTCGGAAAATAAGATAATAAAATAATATTAACTCTAGGTGACACTATAATGTTTAAAAATCCATTTAGTTATTAATTCATTTGTTAATGCTTGGCGAAAGGGTGTAGGCGTTTTTATCAACTAAAAATTGTAAGTCTGGCGATAAAACTTCTGCGGTTTTATTTAAACAAGGATGTGTATATTTTCACACACAGAGGTAAATATCTGTTTTAATTAACTACGAGCGATCACCGGCAGATGCCCGATATGCATGACACACCCGACAAACAAGCCATGATAAACCAAATAAGAAGAGGAAAGTGGAGGAACACCTAGCACCTATTTTAAAAACACATATTTGGCTTGGTACAGAGACTTAGAGTAGATGTGACGATGATCTACAGATACCTGTAATTTCCGTATCAGTCGTGTGTCACAAAGGCTACAACAGATGGCGCTCCAAACGTCAAATTAAAACTTACGATAACGCCGTAAACCAAGGTGCACACTCACGTCACTAACCAGCTAGCCATTATTATTAGTATGGCACGAATTAATTTTAATTACGAAATGTTTCAATTTAGCGCTAATTAATTTGAATTATCTGAATCATCGTATGTTGTCGGTGGTTGTCGTCATCGGTGCCGCGCGAGTTTTGAATTATTTGATTATTATATATTAATTACATTAAATATTTTTACTGAATTAGAGTCCATTCATTTTCGGTGTGTTTACAAAGCGAGAGATTAGCGCAGTGCGTCAACTGATAAGAACCGTTTTAAACGTTTGTGTTAAATATATATTCTTACAACGGAAGAGTGGAAGAGCAACGAATGGCACACAAATGTGCGTTTTTTATCAACTAAAAATTGTCCTTTTTCAAACAAACAAAAATAATAAGAGGGAAAAATTTGATAAAAGGTTCTACAAACACAACAATTGGTCGCATCATAAATGTGGATTGAGTAACCATACTTTTGATTGACATTTGAAGTAACATAACCTCAAAATCGTTTTACATTAGTTTTCAACCAAATGATTTTCAGTGTTGCCATGTGTAAATTACAGTGTTGGCGATTTGTTATTTTATTAATCAACCGAGTATAAATTAAATTGATTACGCCTGTTCATATCTAATAAATTATACTATCGTAACATAACTTTATTTTAAATTAATTAACCCTGAGCCGTGCATCAAGTGTGAGTGCGATGGACACCCAGCCAATGTCAGCATCAAACGAGGACAGCGCACCTATAAACAGCAAGGAACCTAAAAAAAAAAAACGCCCCAGACGCCGACCGCGGAAAAACATCGACTAAGAAATTAAAAACCACACCAAATCTAACAGAGACACAGGCATCACACGCACAGCCCTCTAAAGCACACACACACACACAAGCGCCCACATAACACAGGAGAGACCACAGCCACCAAATGAATTCAACTCCTACAAACACAACTATGAAATAAGAACGGATGCCACCATCACACGCATACAACTTGGACGCTTATGGGAAACACACATGCCCAACAACAAGGACATTATCATACAACTGATAAACAACAACCTCACTCTTAAAACAAGCAAAAGAGAATCCAAAAATAAACTCCAGGAACTGATGGACAAGCATCTCATCAAAACATCCCATACCCAACAACAACTAACTACCACACCGAACACACAACGCACATACACCGAATCATACACCATAATCCTCTGGAGTTGAAAACGAAATCCCAGACGAAGATATTGGCAAATAACTCACTAACAATAAATACCCTTATAGATACTGCAAACGCATCAAAGCAAGAGCAACAGACATATCAACATCGATGATAAGAATTATAACTGGAGACATCGACTCATTCGAAAGAATGACATATGGCGGAGGACTGTATTACCTAAATAGGTTCTACAGATTCATACCAAGCTCCCCACCCAAACCAATACCACAAGCATGCAGCAAGTGCTCCGCATACGATCACACAACCGAGGAATGCAGGAAAGGAAAAACATGCACCAAGTGTCAAGGGGGCGAATGACGCAACTAAATGCGGTTCGCCACAGCCACAGAAATATGATGCCCGCAACGCCGAGGCCCATGCAGGGTGGTCACCCAGATGCCCAAAGAGACCGACAACACTCATAGAAGGCAACCCCAGCATAAGGATAAAAAAAAAACATAAATAAAAAATCTACAGATAAACCAAACTCAACCACTCATAACAATAGAAGCCCTAACCCACTGACTATACCCGACCATATCATTATCACACACACACACACACCCACACACACATGACATAAACAACACACATAACACCAACAGAGAAGAGATTCTCAAAAAGCTCCGCAAACGCTTTATAATTGACTATGTCATTGAGATACAGGCTGTACTTTCCGGCAACAGAATGTATATAATCATGTTCGACAAACAAGCATCAGATAGCATACCACCGACAGAACCCTCAAATCATACCACACAAGCCACCATGCATGTACAGAACGATCGGCCAACCATCATATACGCAAACATCAGCTGCCCCAGTAACAAACGGACGCCAATAAATAATTTTATAGAGAATAGCAACATTCAAGGTTGCCTTCTTTTCGTAGAAACAAAGACCAAAACCGACACAAACGTGACATACAAGAACTGGGAAATCACACAAAAACAAGGACACATCAACATCAACGCACGAGGAGGGATAGGTATCCTCCACACCGCACGTAGAGCCAACCCGCCAGTACCGAACAACCCACAAAATGATCGCCTCTACTTTACGATCCCATTTGACAATGACAAACTTCACATCATTCTGATATACATTCAACCACACACACACCAATCGAACAGAACATCGCCATAAAAGCAGCTCATTAATAGATATTCGATTATCATTGGTGACTTTAACCTACACCCCTAGAAGAGACGTCAACTACAAACGTTCATAAATAACTCTGACTCCAGAAGGCAATACACGCACAACCAACACTCATCATGCCCAACAATAATGACACAATCCCAGGTATACTACATGCATACTGACAATCTAACAAATAATATAACATACATCGAAGTAGCACAAGACCGTTGCTCAGATAACTTGGCTATTAAATTTACATTTCAACTAGACCGACCACGAACTGCCGAAACAATAAAGACAAAATTCATTCTCAAACTCACAAATACAAAAGCAGTAAATACATACATGCCGACATACCTGAACGAAATCGAAAGAAAAGACATAGAACTACATCACCTAACGGAATTTTAGACAAAACTCGCTAGCTCTATAATAAAACATAGCCCCTAAACAAAACGAAACATTTTACAAACACAAAGTACCTAAGTACATACTTACACTAATCAAGTACGAGTGACAAACGTGCTGAAAATACACTCTGACAGGAGGCAGAAACACAAATACAATAATGAATAGACTAAAGAAAACCATACAGACAATGACATGGCAATAAAAGGCACATACATGGTTTGAAGTATGCAAAGAAATTGAGAGAGACCGAGGAACAACCTATTGGACTAAAATTAAACGACAGACAAAATACAAAAAGACGTCTCATACAGCTACACTCCAACAAGATATTAAAAAAAAAAAAATACGACAGACGAACATATGGCATACGCCTGCGCAAACCACTTCACATCTGCTTTCACCCCCATCGACGACCCTACATATAACAACGATAACTCCACAAACGTGAACGACTGGTACGATAGACATTGTAACCAAAACACAGCGGGATAGGTATCCACCACACAGCACGTAGAGCCAACCCGCCAGTACCGAACAACCCACAAAATGATTGCCTCTACTTTACGATTCAATTTGACAATGACAAACTTCACATCTTTCTGATATACATTTCAACCACACTCACCAATCGAACAGAACACCGCCATAAAAGCACCCCATGAATAGATTTTCGATTATCATTGGTGACTTTAACCTACACCCCTAGAAGAGACGTCAACTACAAACGTTCATAAATAACTCTGACTTCAGAAGACAATACACAACAACCAACACTCATCATGCCCAACAATAATGACACCATCCCAGATATACTACATACATACCGACAATCTAACAAATAATATAAGAGACATCGAAGGAACACCAGACCTTTGCTCAGATCACTTGGCTGTTAAGTTTACATTTCAACTAGACCGACCACGAACTGCCGAAACAATCAAGACAAAATTCATTCTCAAGCTCACAAATACAAAAGTAGTAAATACATTCATGCTGACATACCTGAACGAAATCGAAAGAGAAGACATAGGACTACATCACCTAACGGAATTTTAGAAAAAACTCACTAGCTCTATAATAAAACATAGCCCCTAAACAAAACGAAACATTTTACAAACACAGACTACCTAAGTACATACTTACACTAATCAAGTACAAGTGACAAACGTGCTGAAAATACGCTCTGACAGGAGGCAGAAACATAAAAACAATAATGAATAGACTAAACAAAACCATACAGACAATGACACGGCAATAAAAGCCACATAAATGGCTCGAAGTATACAAAGAAATTGAGAGAGACCGAGGAACAACCTATTGGACTAACATTAAACGACAGACAAAATACAAAAAATACATCACGTACACCTACACTCCTACAAGATATTAAAAAGACATACGACAGACGAACATAAGGCATACGCAAACCACTCCACATCTGCTTTCACCCCCATCGGCGACCCTACATATAACAACGATAACGCCACAAACGTGAACGACTGGTACGACAGACATCATAACCAAAACACAGACAATAAGGAACCACCAAACATAACAGAAGACGAATACTATGACATACTAGATACAGGTAAAACACCGCCCCGGACAAGATCTTATCACAAAACAACTTCTTCGAAGCCTATCATACGAAATACATAAACACATAATATCTATTATTTCATGATAAAATAGCGTAATATTTAAACAGACTTAAATCATACTAGTTGCTGATTAAAATATTCCTAAAATGTAGTCACGTGTGAGACGCTGTGTTACACATGTGAGACGCTGCGAGACAGACAATAAGGAACCACCAAACATAACAGAAGACGAATACTATGACATACTAGATACAGGTAAAACACCGCCCCGGACAAGATCTTACCACAAAACAACTTCTTCGAAGCCTATCATACGAAATACATAAACACATAATATCTATTATTTCATGATAAAATAGCGTAATATTTAAACAGACTTAAATCATACTACTTGCTGATTAAAATATTCCTAAAATGTAGTAACGTGTGAGACGCTTGTTACACATGTGAGACGCTGTGAGGCGCTGTGTTACACATGTGAGACGCTGTGAGACAGCTATAAGACACCTCTGAGACAGCTGTGCGACACCTCAGAGCCAGCTGTGAGACACCTGTGAGATACCTGTGAGACACCTGTTGGTGGTGGTGGTGCTGTTGCTGGTGTGGAGGTGGTGGTGGTGCTGTTGCTGGTGTGGAGGTGGTGGCGATGCTGTTGCTCATGTGGAGGTGGTGCTGGTGATGGTGCTGGTGATGGTGGTGATGGTGGTGATGGTGTGGAGGTGTTTTTTTATTTATTATCTTATACTTTTGACATATTGTATGTATATTTAAATACTATTGTACATATTTTTAAGGATTTTTCTTTATTTAATATGTTGTCCTCTCTATGCACTATGGAGGGGGTGAATAAAATAAAGTTTTTTTACATTGTATTATTATTTTTTATTACCATATAAAATATTCATTACATAGTTGTACAGTACTTTAACATTTCTATATTACAAGCTACATTCCGATAGTATAACGGATATTACCACATAAAATATCCATTACATACTCGTGACGGAGGGGCAGAGGGGCTGGTGGTGCTGCTGATGGCGGAGGGGCTCCGGGAGGGACGTAGGGGCTGGTATATGTTGGTGGGGTCGGCGGGTGGTGGGGCTTCGGGAGGGGCGGAGGGGCTGGTGGGACTTCGGGAGGGGCGGACGGGCGGGTGATGTTGGTGGTAGCGGAGGGGCTTCAGGAGGGGCTGGCGATGTTGATGGAGGTGAAGGGGCTTCGGGTGGGTACGGCGGTGCTTCAGGAGGGTACGGAGGTGCTTCGGGGGGGTCCACATACTAGCGCCTAATTTTGAGCTTACAATTGGGCGCTAGTATGTGGACCCTCCCGAAGCACCTCCGTACCCTCCTGAAGCACCGCCGTACCCACCCGAAGCCCCTTCACCTCCATCAACATCGCCAGCCCCTCCTGAAGCCCCTCCGCTACCACCAACATCACCCGCCCGTCCGCCCCTCACGAAGTCCCACCAGCCCCTCCGCCCCTCCCGAAGCCCCACCACCCGCCGACCCCACCAACATATACCAGCCCCTACGTCCCTCCCGGAGCCCCTCCGCCATCAGCAGCACCACCAGCCCCTCTGCCCCTCCGTCACGAGTATGTAATGGATATTTTATGTGGTAATATCCGTTATACTATCGGAATGTAGCTTGTAATATAGAAATGTTAAAGTACTGTACAACTATGTAATGAATATTTTATATGGTAATAAAAAATAATAATACAATGTAAAAAAACTTTATTTTATTCACCCCCTCCATAGTGCATAGAGAGGACAACATATTAAATAAAGAAAAATCGTTAAAAATATGTACAATAGTATTTAAATATACATACAATATGTCAAAAGTATAAGATAATAAATAAAAAAACACCTCCACACCATCACCACCATCACCACCATCACCAGCACCATCACCAGCACCACCTCCACATGAGCAACAGCATCGCCACCACCTCCACACCAGCAACAGCACCACCACCACCTCCACACCAGCAACAGCACCACCACCACCAACAGGTGTCTCACAGGTGTCTCACAGGTGTCTCACAGCTGGCTCTGAGGTGTCGCACAGCTGTCTCAGAGGTGTCTTATAGCTGTCTCACAGCGTCTCACATGTGTAACACAGCGCCTCACAGCGTCTCACATGTGTAACAAGCGTCTCACACGTTACTACATTTTAGGAATATTTTAATCAGCAAGTAGTATGATTTAAGTCTGTTTAAATATTACGCTATTTTATCATGAAATAATAGATATTATGTGTTTATGTATTTCGTATGATAGGCTTCGAAGAAGTTGTTTTGTGGTAAGATCTTGTCCGGGGCGGTGTTTTACCTGTATCTAGTATGTCATAGTATTCGTCTTCTGTTATGTTTGGTGGTTCCTTATTGTCTGTCTCGCAGCGTCTCACATGTGTAACACAGCGTCTCACACGTGACTACATTTTAGGAATATTTTAATCAGCAACTAGTATGATTTAAGTCTGTTTAAATATTACGCTATTTTATCATGAAATAATAGATATTATGTGTTTATGTATTTCGTATGATAGGCTTCGAAGAAGTTGTTTTGTGGTAAGATCTTGTCCGGGGCGGTGTTTTACCTGTATCTAGTATGTCATAGTATTCGTCTTCTGTTATGTTTGGTGGTTCCTTATTGTCTGTGTTTTGGTTATGATGTCTGTCGTACCAGTCGTTCACGTTTGTGGCGTTATCGTTGTTATATGTAGGGTCGCCGATGGGGGTGAAAGCAGATGTGGAGTGGTTTGCGTATGCCTTATGTTCGTCTGTCGTATGTCTTTTTAATATCTTGTAGGAGTGTAGGTGTACGTGATGTATTTTTTGTATTTTGTCTGTCGTTTAATGTTAGTCCAATAGGTTGTTCCTCGGTCTCTCTCAATTTCTTTGTATACTTCGAGCCATTTATGTGGCTTTTATTGCCGTGTCATTGTCTGTATGGTTTTGTTTAGTCTATTCATTATTGTTTTTATGTTTCTGCCTCCTGTCAGAGCGTATTTTCAGCACGTTTGTCACTTGTACTTGATTAGTGTAAGTATGTACTTAGGTAGTCTGTGTTTGTAAAATGTTTCGTTTTGTTTAGGGGCTATGTTTTATTATAGAGCTAGTGAGTTTTTTCTAAAATTCCGTTAGGTGATGTAGTCCTATGTCTTCTCTTTCGATTTCGTTCAGGTATGTCAGCATGAATGTATTTACTACTTTTGTATTTGTGAGCTTGAGAATGAATTTTGTCTTGATTGTTTCGGCAGTTCGTGGTCGGTCTAGTTGAAATGTAAACTTAACAGCCAAGTGATCTGAGCAAAGGTCTGGTGTTCCTTCGATGTCTCTTATATTATTTGTTAGATTGTCGGTATGTATGTAGTATATCTGGGATGGTGTCATTATTGTTGGGCATGATGAGTGTTGGTTGTTGTGTATTGTCTTCTGAAGTCAGAGTTATTTATGAACGTTTGTAGTTGACGTCTCTTCTAGGGGTGTAGGTTAAAGTCACCAATGATAATCGAAAATCTATTCATGGGGTGCTTTTATGGCGGTGTTCTGTTCGATTGGTGAGTGTGGTTGAAATGTATATCAGAAAGATGTGAAGTTTGTCATTGTCAAATTGAATCGTAAAGTAGAGGCAATCATTTTGTGGGTTGTTCGGTACTGGCGGGTTGGCTCTACGTGCTGTGTGGTGGATACCTATCCCGCTGTGTTTTGGTTACAATGTCTATCGTACCAGTCGTTCACGTTTGTGGAGTTATCGTTGTTATATGTAGGGTCGTCGATGGGGGTGAAAGCAGATGTGAAGTGGTTTGCGCAGGCGTATGCCATATGTTCGTCTGTCGTATTTTTTTTTTTTAATATCTTGTTGGAGTGTAGCTGTATGTGACGTCTTTTTGTATTTTGTCTGTCGTTTAATTTTAGTCCAATAGGTTGTTCCTCGGTCTCTCTCAATTTCTTTGCATACTTCAAACCATGTATGTGCCTTTTATTGCCATGTCATTGTCTGTATGGTTTTGTTTAGTCTATTCATTATTGTATTTGTGTTTCTGCCTCCTGTCAGAGTGTATTTTCAGCACGTTTGTCACTCGTACTTGATTAGTGTAAGTATGTACTTAGGTACTTTGTGTTTGTAAAATGTTTCGTTTTGTTTAGGGGCTATGTTTTATTATAGAGCTAGCGAGTTTTGTCTAAAATTCCGTTAGGTGATGTAGTTCTATGTCTTTTCTTTCGATTTCGTTCAGGTATGTCGGCATGTATGTATTTACTGCTTTTGTATTTGTGAGTTTGAGAATGAATTTTGTCTTTATTGTTTCGGCAGTTCGTGGTCGGTCTAGTTGAAATGTAAATTTAATAGCCAAGTTATCTGAGCAACGGTCTTGTGCTACTTCGATGTATGTTATATTATTTGTTAGATTGTCAGTATGCATGTAGTATACCTGGGATTGTGTCATTATTGTTGGGCATGATGAGTGTTGGTTGTGCGTGTATTGCCTTCTGGAGTCAGAGTTATTTATGAACGTTTGTAGTTGACGTCTCTTCTAGGGGTGTAGGTTAAAGTCACCAATGATAATCGAATATCTATTCATGAGCTGCTTTTATGGCGATGTTCTGTTCGATTGGTGTATGTGTGGTTGAATGTATATCAGAATGATGTGAAGTTTGTCATTGTCAAATGGATCGTAAAGTAGAGGCGATCATTTTGTGGGTTGTTCGGTACTGGCGGGTTGGCTCTACGTGCGGTGTGGAGGATACCTATCCCTCCTCGTGCGTTGATGTTGATGTGTCCTTGTTTTTGTGTGATTTCCCAGTTCTTGTATGTCACGTTTGTGTCGGTTTTGGTCTTTGTTTCTACGAAAAGAAGGCAACCTTGAATGTTGCTATTCTCTATATAATTATTTATTGGCGTCCGTTTGTTACTGGGGCAGCTGATGTATGCGTATATGATGGTTGGTCGATCGTTCTGTACATGCATGGTGGCTTGTGTGGTATGATTTGAGGGTTCTGTCGGTGGTATGCTATCTGATGCTTGTTTGTCGAACATGATTATATACATTCTGTTGCCGGAAAGTACAGCCTGTGTCTCAATGACATAGTCAATTATAAAGCGTTTGCGGAGCTTTTTGAGAATCTCTTCTCTGTTGGTGTTCTGTGTGTTGTTTATGTCATGTGTGTGTGGGTGTGTGTGTGTGTGATAATGATATGGTCGGGTATAGTCAGTGGGTTAGGGCTTCTATTGTTATGAGTGGTTGAGTTTGGTTTATCTGTAGATTTTTTATTTATGTTTTTTTTTTATCCTTATGCTGGGGTTGCCTTCTATGAGGGTTGTCGGTCTCTTTGGGCATCTGGGTGACCACCCTGCATGGGCCTCGGCGTTGCGGGCATCATATTTCTGTGGCTGTGGCGAACCGCATTTAGTTGCGTCATGCGCCCCCTTGACACTTGGTGCATGTTTTTCCTTTCCTGCATTCCTCGGTTGTGTGATCGTATGCGGAGCACTTGCTGCATGCTTGTGGTATTGGTTTGGGTGGGGAGCTTGGTATGAATCTGTAGAACCTATTTAGGTAATACAGTCCTCCGTCATATGTCATTCTTTCGAATGAGTCGATGTCTCCAGTTATAATTCTTATCATCGATGTTGATATGTCTGTTGCTCTTGCTTTGATGCGTTTGCAGTATCTATAAGGGTATTTATTGTTAGTGAGTTATTTGCCAATATCTTCGTCTGGGATTTCGTTTTCAACTCCAGAGGATTATGGTGTATGATTCGGTGTATGTGCGTTGTGTGTTCGGTGTGGTAGTTAGTTGTTGTTGGGTTCGGGATGTTTTGATGAGATGCTTGTCCATCAGTTCCTGGAGTTTATTTTTGGATTCTCTTTTGCTTGTTTTAAGAGTGAGGTTATTGTTTATCAGTTGTATGATAATGTCCTTGTTGTTGGGCATGTGTGTTTCCCATAAGCGTGCAAGTTGTATGCGTGTGATGGTGGCATCCGTTCTTATTTCATAGTTGTGTTTGTAGGAGTTGAATTCATTTGGTGGCTGTGGTCTCTCCTGTGTTATGTGGGCGCTTGTGTGTGTGTGTGTGCTTTAGAGGGCTGTGCGTGTGATGCCTGTGTCTCTGTTAGATTTGGTGTGGTTTTTAATTTCTTAGTCGATGTTTTTCCGCGGTCGGCGTCTGGGGCGTTTTTTTTTTTTAGGTTCCTTGCTGTTTATAGGTGCGCTGTCCTCGTTTGATGCTGACATTGGCTGGGTGTCCATCGCACTCACACTTGATGCACGGCTCAGGGTTAATTAATTTAAAATAAAGTTATGTTACGATAGTATAATTTATTAGATATGAACAGGCGTAATCAATTTAATTTATACTCGGTTGATTAATAAAATAACAAATCGCCAACACTGTAATTTACACATGGCAACACTGAAAATCATTTGGTTGAAAACTAATGTAAAACGATTTTGAGGTTATGTTTGTAACGGTACAATACCGGGGTATCATTATAAATTGTAATTAATTTATAAACGTAGAGTGGCTCGTAATCTAAGTGGCTGTACTTCACCTGTGTTTGATTCATGGAATCGTTATAGTGACAAGATCGATGGTTCGTTGTTCAAGTATTGTGTCTGTTATGGGGAAAATATCAAATCATACGCATACACAAATATCATCATACAGTAATTTATTCATTCAGTAAGTCATATGGTTTTACATTTTAATTTAGCAAGTAAGGTTTGGTTCATTTGGTAATGGTAAATAATACGCTTTACATTTATGTGGTGACTAAGGGTTTATCTAATAAGTAATAACACACAAATAATGAAGAATGGCGATTTATTCTCAATTAAAGTTTTGTAATGAGTAATGATTTTTACGTGGTTTCTAATTATTTCATTTGGTTATGGTAAAATAATACGCTTTACATTTATGTGGTGACTAAGGGTTTATTTAATAAGTAATAACACACAAATAATGAAGAATGACGATTTATTTAGAATTAAAGTTTTGAAATGAATTTAATGATTTTTACGTAGTTTCTGATTATATTTCGTGGTATTCTGACGTGAATTAATGTTATAATTCAAATTCTACTGGTTACTAGTACATGCGATCTGTCCCTGCTAATTACGGTGTTTTAGTTATGTCATTCATTCCACATGCGTGCGTTCATCCATATTTTTATCTTTTATTGATTTGATTTGATTTATCCTCAGATAAAGTTTAGCAGTGCATTTCTCAGCAAATAACATGCCAGTATCAAGGGTGACGATTTACCCTTAATAACAGTTTCGCAATGCATTTACCAAGCAATAACACCCAAATAATTATATTGCAAATTTCGATCGGTGATTTGTGCACGATGGTCAGTTGTGTCTGGCTAAAGTACATATATCTGATCTCATAGCGAGTCTCATACCCTAACCCTACTAGTCTGACGTGTATGAGACATAAGCCCTTTTGTTGGTGATTAACTCTTTTTATTGTTTATATTATCTTTTCTTTTGTTTTGATTTGGTCTCAGATGCATCTTTTTGACTCTTTTTATTTTTATTTTCTTTTATTTTTGTTTTGATTTGGTCTGAGATGCATCTAGTTGTGAGGTAAATTACGATCGGTGATTTGTGCACGATGGTCAGTTGTGTCTGGCTAAAGTACATATATCTGATCTCATAGCGAGTCTCATATCCTAACCCTACTAGTCTGACGTGTATGAAACATAAGCCCCTCGTTTGTTTTTGACTCTTTTTATTTTATTTTTTATATTATCTTTTCTTTTGCTTTGATTTGGTCTCAGATGCATCTTTTTGACTCTTTTTATTTTTATTTTCTTTTGTTTTTGTTTTGATTTGGTCTGAGATGCATCTAATTGTGAGGTAAATTACGATCGGTGATTTGTGCACGATGGTCAGTTGTGTCTGGCTAAAGTACATATATCTGATCTCATAGCGAGTCTCATACCCTAACCCTACTAGTCTGACGTGTATGAGACATAAGCCCCTCAATTGTTTTTGACTCTTTTTATTTTTATTTAATTAATATATTTTTTTTTATGTCTTCTTTTGTTTTTAATATTTTCATTTATTTTTATGATTTATGATTTTGACTTTGATTCATTCACGGATTTATATCCCTTCTTTACGCATGCTCATGCATGAATTCCCTTGATTCGCATTCATTCTTAATTGCCGTTGTGTTTCGTATTTATTAACTTTATTTCTCATCCGATCATGACTTATGACTTGGATTCATTCAATGATTTATCTATAATATCCACATGCTCTTCCTGCTTCAGGAATATACTGACTCGCATTCATTCATTTCTCACTCGCTCAAGAATTCAAATATGCAGATACTGACCACATGCATTATCGATGCTAAGGGCTGTTTTATTTCACCGGCATACAATTACAACTTATTAGTTTGATCACTCACTCGGCTGATTGATTAGTGATATTAACTACGCAACGCTAATTACAAGGATTTAGTGACTTGGTGTGACATGATGATATTTGCTGATTTTTGTGATAATTATTGACCTTCACGGATACCGGTTTTGATTTCCCGTTGCGACCGCTACCTGGGAAATCCTTTGAGTTTATATCTGTTTAAATACCTTCCTGAACTAAGCTCTTTCCCGAATCCCTTGCTAATAAAATATAAATAATAATTAAAACGCATGATAATCGAGTTTTGGTGGTGGTTTATGTGGAGTAGCAATACTTATCATACGTGACAATATTACGAAGAGAACCATACACGTTGTGGGGTGTGATTAGTTAATATGTTCGACCCGAACACATCAAGGGGTTAGAGCGATATTTGTAGTCTGCTTCAAGCACGCAAATCTGTTTCAAAGTGCGTCGCGAAACCCACAGATCGCTCTAATTACGAAGAGAAACATACATGTTATCGTATGAGATTGATGAATGTGTTCGATCCGCACATACCAACGGGTAAGAGCGATTTTGTTGTACGGCGTGTGATTGGTTAATATGTTCGACCCGAACACATCAAGGGGTTAGAGCGATATTTGTAGTCTGCTTCAAGCGCGCAAATCTGTTTCAAAGTGCGTCGCGAAACCCACAGATCGCTCTAATTATGAAGAGAAACATACATGTTATCGTATGAGATTGATGAATGTGTTCGATCCGCACATACCAACGGGTAAGAGCGATTTTGTTGTACGGCGTGTGATTGGTTAATATGTTCGACCCGAACACATCAAGGGTTTAGAGCGATATTTGTAGTCTGCTTCAAGCGCGCAAATCTGTTTCAAAGAGCGTCGCGAAACCCACAGATCGCTCTAATTACGAAGAGAAACATACATATTATCGTATGAGATTGATGAATGTGTTCGATCCGCACATACCAACGGGTAAGAGCGATTTTTGTAGTCTGCTTCAAGCGCGCAAATCTGTTTCAAAGTGCGTCGCGAAACCCACAGATCGCTCTAATTATGAAGAGAGACACACCTTTGCGCCATTTTGGGGGTTTTGTTCTTTCGTAATTTTGTGACATGATATTTTCTGGCGGATTGCCGAATTAATTTACTTGACACGCGTACTGACTTGTCTGCTAAATATTTCGCAGTGCCCTTCGAAATTGGCAGTTTGATTCGCGTTACTCGATCATCCATTGCGTCAGTACTCACTCATTAACCGTTTCTCTCCCTTGCCGACTGGATAGTTGTACGGATGTCGTAGTAGCTCGTGCCCTTGGTGTTGATTTGAATTACTCTGCGATCTCTCCGAAAATATCTAACTGGTTCAATACTGCCCTAATTGAATTATCAATTTCCCTGACTGTTTATACTAATTGCGCCCCCGTTTACACTCTCGCGATTTGTCTCGTGCCCTCGGCCGTCGAGCACTAAGTGATCTCCCCCCCTGCTTTCGCATATTCTTATATGTTTTACTTCCCCCTTTTCCCCGCGCCCTCTGGGCCCAAATACTGCCGTCCCCGGTCTTCTACGGTGGTCTAGCCCTCCTGGGCAAGTGCCTTTTTCGATGCCTGCGCAATAATTTCTCCCATATGTTTAAGCCACTCGATATTTTGCTGGCGGCTTGTGTTCGCTACCGATACAAATCATGTCCCCTCGTGGTGTGAGTTATCCAGCCCAAATGGGCTCTGTTCTAAGAATTTCGGTACGCGTGCATGTAGCTCGCGCTGTTTTTATGGTACTTAAGTTAATGAATCTATGGGCCGTAATATTATACTTTCGGTTTTGGATCCCCCGGCATTGGTCAATGTCGGCCAGTGGCACATCCCCTGTCTGGTTTCGAGTAATTTATACTTCCATGAACTGTTGATATTTCCGCCCGACTAGTAAAATCGTGTTACCCTCAAGTTAATGGCTTTTATTGTCCCCATTGTTGATAGAATTCTCCCGGCTTGGTTCAGGGGGCTGCGGTCCCCCCACGTTTCTGTTTACGTAGTTTTACGCCGGAATGCGATACTTATTTAATTATTAATACGAACGATTTTTCAGCAAATAACACCTGTCTTATCTACTCGTTGTTTAGCTAAATAAAACATGGTTTGTCGTGGGTCATTTCATGTTACTTCAAATGTCAATCAAAAGTATGGTTACTCAATCCACATTTATGATGCGACCAATTGTTGTGTTTGTAGAACCTTTTATCAAATTTTTCCCTCTTATTATTTTTGTTTGTTTGAAAAAGGACAATTTTTAGTTGATAAAAAACGCACATTTGTGTGCCATTCGTTGCTCTTCCACTCTTCCGTTGTAAGAATATATATTTAACACAAACGTTTAAAACGGTTCTTATCAGTTGACGCACTGCGCTAATCTCTCGCTTTGTAAACACACCGAAAATGAATGGACTCTAATTCAGTAAAAATATTTAATGTAATTAATATATAATAATCAAATAATTCAAAACTCGCGCGGCACCGATGACGACAACCACCGACAACATACGATGATTCAGATAATTCAAATTAATTAGCGCTAAATTGAAACATTTCGTAATTAAAATTAATTCGTGCCATACTAATAATAATGGCTAGCTGGTTAGTGACGTGAGTGTGCACCTTGGTTTACGGCGTTATCGTAAGTTTTAATTTGACGTTTGGAGCGCCATCTGTTGTAGCCTTTGTGACACACGACTGATACGGAAATTACAGGTATCTGTAGATCATCGTCACATCTACTCTAAGTCTCTGTACCAAGCCAAATATGTGTTTTTAAAATAGGTGCTAGGTGTTCCTCCACTTTCCTCTTCTTATTTGGTTCATCATGGCTTGTTTGTCGGGTGTGTCATGCATATCGGGCATCTGCCGGTGATCGCTCGTAGTTAATTAATGCAGATATTTACCTATGTGTGTGAAAATATACACATCCTTGTTTAAATAAAACCGCAGAAGTTTTATCGCCAGACTTACAATTTTTAGTTGATAAAAACGCCTACACCCTTTCGCCAAGCATTAACAAATGAATTAATAACTAAATGGATTTTTAAACATTATAGTGTCACCTAGAGTTAATATTATTTTATTATCTTATTTTCCGACATCTATTCCATACTTATCGAGAAAAACAATTAGACTATGTACGTTTTCCCCTTTTACCTTAATATAATATTTAATTTATTTTTGAACTCTCGGTACACGTTGTTAGCCCGATCCTCCTGTACATGTTACGCCGGACTCCATCTTGAATTTACACTCGCATACGATTTAATATTTTACGGCCTCGTATATTTATTTCTCAATCGGTACCCGTATATTGTCAAATCGCAGGGATTATGAAAGATTTAAGTTGGTATGACAGTTGGTATTCTCGGTTATCATCGGTTATCTCTCGGTTATCGCTCGTTAGATGGGTTCCTTCCTTGCGGGCGGCGCGGCTTTTGGAAACAGGCGAGACGTTTTTCTCCGCGGCCCGAGAGTAATGTGGGGCGCGGAGCGCCCCGTGCTTATCGCTAGCAGTGGGGTTCCGCATACGAATATCCATGGGCACCCTCCAGCGCGCGACCTCAAGCCGGTGTTCACAGGGTGGATGCATACGGATGTAGGCCTTGCGGGGGCCCCGCCTCGTGCTTGGCGATTGCAGAGTCCCACGTACGAACCCCTCACTCCTGGGGTAACGCGTTGTACAAATCATAACCTCAAACCATAAACATAACCTCAAAGTCTGGGGCCTGGAGAACCTTGCGAAGGGGGGGGGGGGGCTTACGACTTGGGGACCTGGGGGCCCTACGATCTGGGGCCGGGGCTTACAACCTGGGAGCCTTGCGGAGGGGGCTTTGTGCAGGGGACCCTGCAACGTGGGGGCTTTTGCGACGGGCACCTGCGACAGGGGGCAGGCACCCCATTGCGCATTCCGCTCAATTCGAGGGCGGTCGCCCCTCTTGTATAGGCAACCCGTTGTACAAATATCGGTCCTCGAACTGGACGACCGAAAAAACAAAATGGCTGAAAAGCGAATTTAGACCCCTGTGTAAATCCTTATGGGAAAATGGTCCCGAACTCTTGTTGCTATACTACTCTACTGCTTAGTACTACTGCTAGTAACTTCCCAGGAAGTCGACCTCTTTAGCTAAGTCGAGCAGTGTCCTGGGAGAGAGTGCTTTGACCTGAGACCTAAGTGAGGGTAGGGATGTAAACATTTTTATTCCCATCAATTATTGTGTAAAATTTCAATTAATTATTTGACAATAATTGAAGAGTAGTACAAGAACCGTAATTAGAACACTGTAAAATGATGTTTTCGAGTAGCGTGGCGGAAGTGGAAATTATCTATTCCCGGAAAGTCTCAGATAATGAAAACGAATTACCGCGGATCGTGGAGAGTTCCGAAATCCTCTAAATTAATGGCTACAAATGGAAACGCGGAGCCGGTTTTGATTTAATGACATCCATGCCGTAATAACGGGATTTCCCTATAACCCTGACGCAATTTATGTAAAATATAGTTGCCATTACGTCGTGCCTATTTAGCGAAACGCCACTGATTGCGTGAGTGCGCCGCAAACTTTTAATTTGTTAAGTAACCGGAGCCCTTTATGACCCGCCTAATGAAATAATCCTAATTGACGTAACGTAATTGATACACGAACGCAAAGTAATAATATTTGTCGGTGGCGCGGGGGCGGCCGGCTTGGGGGGCCCCATTCGCATTGTAATTGCATAAATAAACTTGTGCTCGGTTGAAGTTCCGCGGGGGCGGGGCGCAATTAAAACCGGCCGTAATTGGTTTTAATCAGCGCGATCGGAATCGAATTGTAACTTCGCCATCAAAGGAATATGGTTAGTTAATCTTTAGTTCGCGTTCTGCGGATTACCCGTGTTTTTCGGAGCTCAAAGCGGGGACTTAATCGAGTTTCTGGTCGCAAAATTGGAGTGACAACGGCCCCGCATGCACACCGCAACGCTGATTATTTGACATTTCGGATTTTTGCCCGTACACCTTTTTCTCGCCGCCCCCGCCGGTGATTAGTCATGTTTCACGTTGGGACTTGTCTGTTTAATGTTTTCGGATTTTCGTGATCAATTAGAGCCCGTCAGTTTAAAAAGGTGGCGATTTGTCAATGTATTCGGTGCAGCTGAGGTGAGTGAGCTGTTATTTTTAATTTTGGCAAATATTTGTTCCTACAACTCCAATGGTGACGATGTTATTTCAATTAAGTACTTTAGGATAATATGGCGATGGTACCTTGATACATTTTATAATCAATATTCAGCATTGAAGATGATTCCTTTGTATTCGCAATTTCCATTACAGCAATAATTGTTTTGGTGAAAAAAATAAAAATTGTTGTGTAAATATTAATTACATCTCCTGTACTAAAACAATTTTACTATACCTACATTGTTGTCACAAAAACTCCAAAGAAATGTACAGGACAAAATATGAATAAAAAACATGATATAAATTTACTCAAAGTATTCAAATACTGCACAATTTGAGTATAATTATTAGGGTCCGGATAAATGCGCACTAAAAATTACAAAATAAGCGCTTGAAAAAGCAGACGAATTGAAAAAATAAGCAACAAAACACTGGAAAAAAGCTTCAATGTAGCAAGAAAAGTATTCATTTTAAAATTAAAATAAATTTAAAAATTGTAATATAAACAAATACACAAACTATGCATAAAGAAAACACATTACTTTCTTACTATCACATATTAAGTAGTCGAAACTAGTAACAAATCAATAAATAATTTTATGTGATACTAACCAAGTAATGTGTTTTATTTATAATTAATAAAATGTATCACGAAGAAGAAGCCACCACCATTCAAAAAATATACATGTAAGTGTAAAAAGAATACTTAATAATTTTTATGAAAACTGAAAACTTTTATAAGAAGATTTTTCCTCTAATCGGATAAAATACGTTTATAAACGGAAAAACTTCTCTCGACATCCATCGATGTTTTAGGCTCGTACTTAAATGCAAATATTAGGAAAGTATTAACATCTAAATTCTAAATTTTCTTAAAAATTGCCTTGTAATAAATTTCCTATGTTCTGAAGTTTTGTAAAACCCTCACTTTTTCTGAGTATATCATCATATTTGTTGCGTATTATTGCTTAATTTTGCCAGGTTCTTCTTGAAGGGATATTTTGAAATCATGGACAATCACGACAGATTCTACTAAGGACAACCATAGCTTTTCCAGTTTTTTTTATTGAATTACTGACAAAAGCATGTTAAGGATCTAGAAAAGCCAAATGTTGTTCTATCTCTTGATATTTATACCTATGTGGTATAAATAAGCAGACTATGCAGACTATGCTTAGCATAGCAGACTATGCAGACTATGCATAGCATAGCAGACTATGCAGAATATTCCAAAACCTACATTGCCGCATGCATCCAAATACCACATCTAGTGATGATTGGTTTGAAAGGTAAAGTTATATGGGATATATGGGAGGTATAGAGTGGCTTTCAATTGGGCTCTAACAGTTTCTGTGGCTCCATTTAATCCATGTACCTACAATCCATGTAGAGAATTAAATAAAAAATTAAATTTCATTTTTAAATTTAAATTTAATTTTTTGTTTGAAACATTTTGAAATTTCCACCAGCTTTACCCTACAACTATTATTTTTTCACGTGAACCCTAAATTTGGCAACAAAAATATTCTAGTCAAGGGTCAAAAATGCCTAATAAGCTAAAAAGCAGATTTTCCAAGAAAATATAAAAAAAGCTAATAGGGCGAAAATAAGCAGAAGAAGCAAAACAATATAGTTGTTAAAAATTCAGTTTTTGTGATCTGTCTACATTTAAAATTAGGTTGGCGTGCTATTAATATACGTAAAAAGCAAATTTGCTAGGAATCCCTACAATACCCTAAAAGATTTATTTGTAATGTGAAAACTGAATTTCTCAAAAAAGTCATTGTCAAATTTGCCTAATATGCAAAGAACAGATTTCCTAAAAAAAAAAACAAGGGCGACAATAAACAGTAGAAGCAAAACAATATAGTTGGTTGTACCATTGTACAATTATGTTGGTGTACTATTAATATAAATAAAAACTAAATTTGCTAGAAATCCGGACCCTTACAATAATTAATGTACGAATTTTTGCAAAAAACATACATTTGTTAGTTCCCGAGAACACTCCATACATAAATGGGTACACAGCAGTGGAAATGTGTCATTATATTTCAACAATAGTTTATTTGTTGTTTCTTAATTAGAACAACGTTTCGAACAACTAATTTTTTATATTATTTTTTTTTTCTGTTGAGTATTCGTTCCTTTGTATTGTGTAATAATAGTCAAAACCAAAATATTTGGGTGTGTATTTTCATGTTTTTAACAGAGGCCGATGATAAGATTTATGTAATGACGATTTATATCTCAGCATGATTTCTCATGTCTTCATTTAGAAAAAAAGCGAAAGCGAAGAAATTTCGAACATTTTAGTGTAGTAGGCAAAATTTATCACCTAATTTTATGATTTTAAGATAATTAAATGAACACAACAATTTTTATAATACCACAGTAAAAACATAAACAGCGTGGTTCTGAATATCTATATTTTTTCTATGTTTAACGACTATTCGTGCTAAATTGTTTATAGTTACTATTTTGGTACCCATTTTAGGTTAAAATTAAGTAATAATTGTTGTCTTCGTCGTCATTAAATGAACAGAACAATTATCATATCACAGTAAAAAAAATAGTAAGTGTAGTTCTAAATAATTATAATGTTTCAATGTTTAACAAGTATTCTTGGTAAATTATTTTTTGTTACTACTTTGGTACATATTCTGGGTTAAAATTATGTAATAATATTGTTTTCATCGCCATTATATGAACAGGCCAATTCTCATATCACAGTAAACAAATAATAAGTGTGGTCCTAAATAGCTGTAATGTTTCAATGTTTAGCAACTATGCTAGGTAAATTATATTTAGTTACTATTTTGGTACCTATTTTGGGTTAAAATTAGATAGTTTTTTTTTCATCGTCGTCATCATTTCAACTCTACTACAAGAAAATGTTCGAAATGTATTAACAAGCCTCTTTCTGAATAAAAACACTAACCATACTGTGATATAAATAGTTGAATTCGTAATAGGAAATGCTATCTAATATATAGAGTGTACCATTTTTACTAACCATATAAAAAAAATAAGTTGATGATTGTTTCTTGGAAACGAAACGTAGTACTGAAAATTTATAAACGTTGTCTTGTTCAGCTAAAAATGTGCCAATGAAAAAGTGCGTTTGGTTTTCTTACACCTTTTCAAATAACTTCAGATTAAAAAAAAACTAAATCGCAAGATTTCGGATTTTGTCGAATATCTCCAAAAGTAAGCGGAAATTTCTGGTTTTCTCAATGGAATATTACTGACCACTAAATTGTGCACCTTTTGTAATATAACAGTCTTTGTAACTGTTACGGTTTCCGAGAATACGCTATTGATCCTTATCTTATATATATATATATATATACTCAGATGCAAAGAAACCGGGTCATTGGGTTATTGTTTGCAAAAGAACCATCTTTTTTTTTTTAATTTTGATGTTGGTATAGTCCTTAGAATAAAATGTTTAGTGTTTTACAATCAAAGAGACCGTCAGGATGTAAAAAGAAGCAACATATGGTACTTATTATTTATTTAATGAACAACAACAACAATAATATGCGAAAACGATAATGTACGTATACACGAAAAAAAAATGCATTTCTGCAAAATAAACTTAACAGAGAATAATAAATGAAAATGACAGTTAATCGAAAACAAACAAATCAAAACCCAGTAGCCACCTTGATCCTCTATGCATAACGCCGAATGAGTAATAGGTAGTGAAGAACGCATAGCTTTAAATGTTATTTTCGCTTATTAAATAAACTGATAAGTATCATATGTTGTTTTTTTCTACATCCTGATGGTCTCTTTGATTGTAAAACACTAAAACTTTCATTCTAAGGACTATACCAACATCAAAATTTAAAAAAATGGGTTTTTTGCAAACAACGACCCAATGACCCGTTTTTTTTGCATCTGAGAGTATATATATATATATATATATATATATATATATATATATATATATATATATATGTATATATATATAAATAAGAAATAAGAAAAAAAATAATACACCGAGGTCCATTACGCAATGGTTTTTGAGGTTAGGTTAGGTTAGGTATTGATTTTTTTAATTGTTAGTTACACCTTAAAATCTGAAATGTGATATCGCGTTATCTAGCAGTCTTTTTAAGAAATAATCGCAATTGATAGTTTTAACCATTGATTAACGATGGCACACATGCTCATATGACATTTTTTACTTAGAATCATGCACTCTACAACTTCCCAAAATATTTGAACTTACTCCTGAAACACCCTGTACAATGGTGTTCAACCAGTATGAATACTTTTGGTCATATTAATTAGTAATTATATAAAAATATGATTAATTACGCAGAATCACATAACAGTCTACACACTCTTATTTTTAAATAATAATATAATTTAATTAAAATATTGCTCTATTACAACAATTATAACTAAATTTATTACTCAAATAGTTAAAATAATTATTACTTCACTAATTACCAATTGCCGTTAATAAATTAGTTTACTATGCTATACGGATTAACAAAATTGCATTTTGTTTATTATTACACCATTCGTGTTGCTTCCAAAACAATATAAAAGCAATATAAAAACAATATAAAAACAAATCTCCGCAGCTCTCAATGATTGCATGTAGGGATACAATATGATTTCTGTTCATGATTTGACAGGCCCTCTGATCGTGGGACATATTTTCCTTTCTCAGGCACGTAATTAAACGTAAATCAGTGACTGGCAGGTATTTACCTTTGCATGCAATACTTGGTTGGGGGCGGCAACGGGGGTGGCATGGACGGTATTCACTCACCGATCATCGATATTTCAAGCAGCTAACTGAAACGTCGCTGAAATTCTGACAGTCGCTCCCCTGCGAGACAAAGCAATCATTTATGATTAGTAACTTACAAAAGATTCCTTAACTTAACATACTATACTTAAAAATAACTTTACAAAAGTCGAGATATATGAATATTATGTAATAGTGTTGCTGCCTTGAAGCAGACAAATCTGATGTTGGCAGCACATGACTTTCTTCAGATTAATAATATGACTAAAATGATAGAAATTAAATTTAAGTGTAGTTTCGCCAATAAAAATTTTCCTGTTGTAACTGTATTGTTTTTTCCGTCAGTAGTATATCATTTTCAGTTAGTTGCTCGTTTAGTTGTTTTAGATTGTTATATGCTTCGAGTGGGAAGTCAAACTCTTCTATTCCTTTGGACTTCTGCATTCCGCTGTTATTAGTTTTGTTAGGGATTTCATTTACCTCTTTGTTGTATGAGGTTATATTTTCTCTGCAATCCATATACATCCAGAGTATCCGGGATCCAATACTCTGAAATAGATCAACTGCCTTTTTGCCTTATGTGGGATTCTGGAGAGCATCTTCTCTCACATTCAAGTATTTTATCAGTAGGTTTATTTTGTTAGTTACATGTTCGGAATTTTCGACTTTTTGAAGGCGCCATTTTTATACTATCAAAAACTACTTTTACTATCAAAAATTTCAAAAAATCCCCAAATTATGTTTTATATTTCTAACTTATATTATTATATAAGTTCTATATTAACATATGTATAAATCCATGTATAAACTTTGTACATAATGAACTAATAATAAGCAATACATTTTATTTTCAAATACAATCTCATGGTTGGGAAAATACTGATAATTAATTACCAATTAATCAATTTTGTCATTTTTTTGCAGCTTTGTTGAAAATATCTATTTTCATATTTAATTATTGCAGATTCATGCTAATTTCGATACTTACGCAATTAATGTCAATTTTCTCGTCGATTGCGTTTGTATGGCTGGAAATTTGAACCGCAGCGGAATCGACAGGGCCGACGAATTACAACATTTTAATATGGGCCGCGCACGGGTGGACGTTTATCAACCGAAATTCGGGGAGGAAACTCGATAATTTGTGGACGTGACGCGAATCGAGCGGGCCGGGCGCAATGTGGAAAAAATCTATTACGGCCGCCGCCGGAAGGAAAAAGCGTCGGGACGCCTTATCGCGTCGAACTTGTTAAACCCTCCTCATGCTTATGGAATTTGATACGACGATTAATTAAGTCGATCGGCGCCCGCCCTTTTTTTGCTCGGGGGCGGCGCGGGGCGGCCGGATGAAGTGTTGTGTAATAATAGAGAAGGGCGGGAGGCGGCGGGGCGACAGGTTGTCGCTCTTTATTGTCGCGTCTTTGGAGCTGTGTTTTTTTCCTCGTCCTTTATGCGTCAGTTAAGGTTAATTGGATCTAAGCGTCAACAGACGGGAAGTTAATTGATGTGGGGTCATTACAATGGAATCTGTTTCCGTTAATGCCTTAGCCAGTTAAGAAATGCGAACAAAAGCTAAGAACTACCATCCAAGAAACAATTTTATTAGGCAATTTGAAACCGAAAAACCAAATTTAACAACGTTTGCTTAATTTTGCTACAAAAACCTTAATGAGTGGCTTCATGACTATTGTTATACTCTAATCTTACAGATTTTATAGCTTTATCTTCTGGCTGATCTTTGGCTAATACATAGTTAGCATTAATACTGCTTTATAATAATAATAATAATCTATATATTGTAATGAGATTTATTTAAAAACGAAATCCAGACACATAGGTTCATGTAGATATTGTTAGTAATTAAGTTTAGCATGTAAAAGTAGGATAAACGCATTATTGTGCAATATGGTGCAGATAAATATGCAACGCAGGTGTTCATTGCGTGGTAACAGCGCTTTGTTAGAGCGTCACCATGGATACATCACGCCAGCGCATCGAAAAATACCAAGACGCTAAGAATTGAGTGCGGATAAACATACAAAAAATTCACGAACGATACGAGTTGGTAAAAGGGCTTGAGAGAGCGTCACATGAGGAGTTGGTCCATAAACAGTGCACAGTGCGTATATCACGACGTAACCTAGAGAGCGTTGCCTAGGAAGTTGCTCCATAATCAGTGTGCAGTACACATCACGACTCAACCTACCGAGCGACACGAACGCAGGACCGTTAGAAGCGACAATAACAAGTGACAGTGATAAATTGTGCAGCGAGTGCGAACTAAACAGTGCCAGGATCAACTTCCGCATCGCGTTAGTTAGACACTAAACAATATCAAGGTGTCATAATAAATTTTATTTGTTTACTCTCAACTTGATATTGTTTAGTGTCAACTTGATTTTGTTTAGTCTCAATTTGAAGTTGATTGCTATCAATTTGAACTTGATTGGCCTCAATTTGAAATTGATTGGCCTCAATTTTAAATTGATTGGTCTCAATTTGAACTTGATTTGTGTCAATTTGAACTTGAAAAGGTGTATACTCCAGCGAGCTGTTCGACTACACCGAGCAACACCAAGGACACCGGACATCCAAAACACGAACTTACAAAATGTAGCGTTACCTATCGATACTCAAATTCGGTGCGCTTTCCATAATTCATAATTGTTTATGTATTGCGTTTTAATACATTTGATTCTGTAATTAGTTATTTTGTTATTGTTACTTTTATGTTCACTATATTAATTGATTAGAATAATTTAGCTAGATAGAGTGGGGTTTAATAACTTATTGAAATTTCATTTACTTAAACCGAAATAAAGACAAACATTCACATAAACTATCGTTTAAATTAATAAGCACGATTACGATAACGAACGTGCGATTTACATACCCTGAGAAAGAGAATGACGAGTTAAGCAGCAGTAAGACATCAACAATGTAAGTAAATCTCAATATCAACCAATAGTCTTATCAATTTTTCACAATAAAAACAAACTATTTATTGAGAATATATGAGCCGTTAATTATTAGAGTGGTGTAAGTCCTTTTGTTTCAAATTCAGACAAGTCCAGAAATGGATCTAGAGACATGTCCCTTGTACATTTCTGGATATCAATTTTTTTTAAAAAGCACGTACACCACTATGATTTTCAGCCGCTCATGATTGCCGCTATTATTATATGTGATTGATAAATATCTACAGATTGTTGTAACAAATGATTCAATAATAGTTATTTACCGAAGTCACGAAAATAATCTATTACTTACGACGAGAAACAGTGAAATACCTGGCACTCTGTGCCGAGTATGCTAAATACATGCTCTCATAAAAATACAACTAATTTTGTTATTAATTTGTGATCGTTCAGTTCAGTTTTTATATTAAGTACTTGAAACCGACGGAAAAACCATTTATTAAATACCAACGGTTAGTAAAGACATTGCAAAGTATGTCAGGTAAAATAGATTAGAGTAAGGAAAACATGTGTTTCATCTAAAATTGTTTTATGAAATAGATGCCTCCAACATTGACCAATTGTTTTATGAAAGTTTTATAAAAGTAAAAAAAAGAGAAAGGCAAACCGATATGACCTACGAAAACTCAAAGAACCAGCGATAAGAGATGAAGTGGAAACATATTTCAATGAAGAAAACAACAAATTGCAGGGGGTACGAGATACGAAGATTGAATTAGTAGAGTTAACGACACTGTAAAATATATCAAAGAGAAATTGCTGAAGACAGACAGTAGTAAGAAAAATACTTGGATGACCGATGAACTTTTACAACTAATGGAAAAAAGGAGAAAACTTAAAATTAGCAACAGCGAATATCATAGCATAAGAAGATTGATAAAACTAAAAATAAGAAAGCCTAAGAAACCCAACTTAGAGAGAAATCCAGGGAAATTGAAGAATCGCAAGCCAAATACGACAGCTGTTACGGCCACAGAAAAGTTAAGCAAGTGACTGGCACATGTAAAAACAGGACTAAGAACAGAATGATTGATAGCGAAGAAAATATCATTATTAATACAAACGAAATAAAAGACACATGGAGAAGCTATGTTGAATAACTTTTCTATGATAATAGACCACACCCATCAAATGTAGACTACGAAGAGGGGCATACAATTTTAGTAGAAGAGATGAAAGTAGCAATAGAGCCAATAAAAGATGGTAAAGCAGCCGGACCCGATAATATACAAACAAAGTTCCTTAAGCTCTTTGACGAAAACGTCCTGAAATGATAAACTAAGACATTTAACGAAATATACAATACGGGAAATATCCCCAAGAATGGCTAAAGTCTGTGTGATAAAGTGCGATAAAGTGACAGAAAGTAGCCAAAAATATGGACTAGATAGTAACACACAAAAAAAAATGATCACCAGTAAAACATACATCCCAAACTGCCAACTTTTGATAAACAACTCGCCCATGGAACGTGTAATCAAATTATCTTGGTACCATCGTAAACGAACAAAGGGATCACTCACAAGAAACAAAAACCACATAAAAAGGCGGAAGATGCATTTAATATGAGTTCACTACTTAAGAGCCATAATCTGACAATGTGCACCTTAATCAGAATACAACGCTGCTACGTATTCTCGGTCATTTTATATGGCCTAATGGACACTCGCGGAAGCTACTGGAAAAAAATTAGAAGCCTTTGAAATGTTGCTGTATCGTAGAATGTTAACATGGTACATGGAGAGAATACATAACAAATGCCGAAAGCCTCCACAGAATGAAGAAGGAAAAGGAAGTGCTCAATACCATAAAAGGAGGGAAACTTCAATACCTTGGCCACATAATGAGGAATGAGAGCAGATTCCACCTACTGCAAAATATACTACAAGAAAAAGTGGTACGAAGATGAGACATGGAGAGAAGAAGGATATCATGGTTAAAAAACCTGAGAACTTGGTGAAGCATGACTACCACGGAGCTATTCCGGGTTGCGGTAAATAAAGTTATGACAGCCACAATGGCTGCCAACATCCGGAACGGATATCAGCTGTCAGAAGAAGAAAAGTCGTGACGTGCCTGAAGGGCTATCAACGCGTTAGACCGCGGAGCGAGTGGAGGGTCTCTTCGAAGCAGCGACGAGGGCCAGGCTCTCGGTGTCGGAGAGTGGGGGGGTTCAAAAAAGGCTCCACGTAATCTTAACCTCGCCACTCCTTCGTCACAAAGGGGGCTCCACCCTATCTACGTGGGTTGACGGCAGACAGTCAGCGAAGTTCAGAAATTACGAACTGTCGCAACGGCAGACCATCCGGCGCCCACACCACCAGATTTAAATCTCGCAATGAGAAAAGGGAGTTAAATTGTAAAGAATGCCCGATTGAGAAAACGTGGAGGAACAAAAAAATAACAGATGTGAATTTTGTGGTTGTAAACTATCTGCGTTTATTAAAAACAAAGGACGGGACACCGTGTCCGCGCTCCCTGAAAGAAAATACCTCCGCTCGTAGATCTATCACGGCGCATTAACAAAATTTGGCCGAATTCCGCGCAACGCTTATCGCGCGATGCGAACTCGGAGCCACCTTTTTTTCTTACAAAAACGCAAAACACGTACGGCACGAAACACGCAACGCAAATTTACACAAAAGAAAGCGATATATCAAAAAATTAAAGACAATAAAGGAAAAGATTTATAGATCTGGCCTGTTCGTCCACGTGATTGCGGTGATTGCGCCGGTGATTGCGGCTAGGTTCTTAGGAATTCGTACTGCTGCCAATCGCCGGAGACGCCGCTGCTAATTTGCGGTCTTCAGAAAAACTCTGGCAGTGTGGTCGTCGCCCCAAGCCGAGAACCTGACTGGCTGGGTTGTTTCAGCCCCTACCCCAAAAAACACCTGTAAAGCACATGGCCTTATTAATAATGGCCGGACACGTGTCTTTACAAAAATGATGTTTGTTTTAATCACTTACTCTGGTGTTTGAGTGTGTATAGCCGATTATTGCTGCTCTCTCCCACGCCTTGTGCCGGTGACGTCAATCCCTCATAGGGCGGTTATTGGAGGACACATTTCAAATCCCGGAAACCGGTTGGCGATAAGCCCAAAGAAAAACCGTGTACCTCCTGACACTTTCACACTCGAAGAGAGTTGGCTACCTTCTACCTTCATTCCCGCGCCTCGCGGCCGAATTATACAATTATACGCAGACCGGAGACGCGTCGAGGTTTAAAAAAACGTGTGCGTAGCGGTTGCCTACATTGACGGTACGTGAGCGCAATTAAAAATTAAAGAAAAATAAAACAGAGTTCGTCTTAACCGACCGGAGTCATAACCGACCCGTTACAAAGTCTTATTACACCATCCTATTGACACCGCTTCAGTAGAATAATGAAACTTATTACACCATTAGTACCAAAAAATCAGAAAACGTTATTATAATTACATTTTATTATGAGTATTAAAAAGAAACATTTATGTAATATGTAAAAACATAACGTTTTATTGTAATTGTTTCGTTTATTGCAATCAGAGTAATTAAAGAGCCGATTTCGGGAATAGATTTACGGCCGGCTGGGATTTGCGGTGATATTAGAGAATCCCATTTGATCTCCCATTGATCTATAGGGGTTGAACGGAAATGGATGCGGTGGAAACTGAATTATTTACGTTAGCTTAGCCTATCGGTGCATCCCAGTATCTGTAATGAGACTTCCCGTCGGGAGCGCTAACGAACGTATCGCTCTTGTCGTTACTACTGAAGCCCAATTATTTGCCATCGAGGCCGTGCCTCCTCGAACCGGCTTCGATTTAAAACGCTCCGAATGACCCGGAGCAAACCAACTTCAGCTTGAACGCTTCTAATGGAAATCGGGATTTAGGAGGCTTCGTGGTCACTTCATAATAGCAGCTCGTATCATACAATGGAGAGACTTTGGTAAGCAATACGTTCGGATGTACATATACATGGCGTTTGTAATAACATCCACTGAAGCTTTTTCTATATTTCGATGAAATAATATTATTCACAGTTATATTAGCAATCTATTACGTATTCATGAAGTGAGCAATTTTACTCGTTAGATATATCGGCACTGAGATGCTTTTCTGGTTACTTAACCATTTCCTGGAATGAGTAATTTTAATATTGTATTGCCATTTGGTAACTTTCTATAATTACTACTGGGAGTATTTTATGATTTCCTAAGATAATTAGTGATTTAATTTTAGCCCCAATGCGCTGCAGTTAATATTAAATTACATATAAAACTTCTTCCCCGAGAAAAGTTTCTAGCATTAAGTCGGGTGTGTGGCTTTCCTTCAAACTTTATAAATACAACTTTTATATTAGAACAAAGTATGTCCAAATTTTAATATCAATCGTTAAAAGTTACTACACAAACCCAGGCACATGTTTGCTTGGGTTTTGCAACTTATCACAGAATTTTTATTCTTGTATGCACAAATGTGATGCATATACTTTGTAAATTGGTAACTACGAGTATTACATTATTTGCTTAATTCGGGAATAGTGTTTACAAGCCTGTGCTCTACGTTTTGCAGTGTTCTCTGCCTAATCACGAAATACTTGGTTACGGGATGGAAAACTTTTACGCGAGCGCACACATCGCAGTGTAGTAGACGTTGTACCGAGCACGGTTAAGCGTCGCATTGTTCCCATACAAATCGCAAACTTGTGCGACTCTATGCGCATTGTGAGGCGGTCGCCGGCAAATTGGTGTTATTAAATGCCGTAATGGGTTTCAAAATTTCCGAACTAATTAGTGCTAATTTGGAGACGCGAAATTAGATTTACATTATTTCGTTTTGTGTAGCAGCTGGAAGTATATGTGCTTCTAGCTTAAAACAGGAAAACTTGTACAATATTTCTATACACACCATTGCATACATTTAAGGTTATCAGAAAATTACCAGTGTGCGACCTACTATAGTCTATAGTTAATATTCTAATTTATGATGGCATTATTCACGACATTCGAGTTGCAAGCAGAGAACAAGCGGACAACTGAGAACCGCCCGACTGAATGTAATGGATATATGTGGAGATAGCGGTGTGCAGCGAATGCGTTCTTGAGTGAGCAACAATGTCTCGAGACAGTTTCTGTAGACAACAGGCGCTTGCTTATCTACGTAGAAGTCCCGAGTTCGATTCCATGTAAACACATAATCATATAAACTGCATTTGAACACATAAACTGCACAAATTATAAATTAAACAAGTTTGTGAGTATCCCATATATATATTTTTTGTGACTATAGTTTCGACAACTTACTTCACTCCGCAACGGAAACAATTATCGGCGTAACGATACTGTTTGTTCCTAAACTATCTTCCGTTTTATCCGCATTGAGACGTGAGCTTTACCGGGAGCGAATGTAAAACCGGGGCGTCTGGTGTCATCGGTCATATTTATAAATACCCAGAGAGTCACTTTTCTATAATTGATTTTTCGTTTGTCGTTCTTTAGAACTTGAAAATTTACAGCGTCGTCTAACAATTCATAATCCATGGTGCTATGGTGAACATTCGATAATATATAATTTCTAATTTACTGTTTCAAATTCTCGCAAATACAAATGTCCAATCCAAAATTTAATGCGATATTCATTATCCTAATAATTTTCCACTTCCAATGAAGTATCGTACGTCCTTGTACGTCATATTTTAGGTATTCATTGTAATTACGAACTTGAATTAATTCATTACATTATTAATTATTAATTGTACCCTAATGATTGACTATATTAACTCTAAGCACTAACTAATTAATTACCTAACTCGATAACTATCTAACTAAACCTATTCCTACTCTATTAATTTAAATTAAACTATCAACAAAATTCTAAATAACTATAAAATAACTAATAAATATCATCGCAATATAAATTGCATTGTTAGAAACTAGATGGCAAAAGTCATTTATAATCAAACTTTAGGGATACAACTCAAGTTATTTTTGCTGTAATTTAAATATCCACAAATATATCATGCAACCGTTAAAGAAAAACGTTTCCAAAAGCGTTTAACATCCTTCGAAAAAACCGTGCTTTTTCGCCCGTTAAACCCTCATGGTGCCTCAAATATAAAAAAAAAACATCCCCCCGCCGTTTATTTACCAGTAATTTTATTTCGGATGCGAGCATGCAATGCAAATAGTAAATAACATCGATATCACAATATTTACCCTAGCCGGTCCGCGATCAGCCCGTTGGAAACACGTGCTCCGTTCGGATCCGATGCTGTGCGACCCCCGAAGAAAAAAATAACGAAAATAAATCCGCCGCCCCCGTAAACAACGGCCTAAGAGGCCATCTGAGGGTATCGTGCTTTTTCCGCCGCCTCCATTTCTGCTTTAAACAAATATCCTGCGCTGAAATATGCCGTCTATAAATAAATATTGAGAGGGTGACGTGGGAGGATGTGATATACAATGTGGGATTGATTATTTACACGGTTCGTACAGATTTTCGCATCTTTGTTGAAATTTGTTTTTCTAATTAGTTTTAAATTCCGGACATACAGTAAATTAAAATAATTACTTTTATGTTCGTATTATCAGTGATTACATTTATTTGTATTCTTTTAGAACCTTTAGACTTGAAGGTACTTGCATTTATTTGTATTTGATTAGTTTTAATTCCGCTCTCAAGGGTCATCCCTTTGATCCGAGAATTTTTGAGTGAATAAAACTCTGTAATAATAAAGTGTCATTGGTTTGGAAAATAACTGAAGAAAAGATAAAATACCGAATAAATAAGAGAGAAAATAACTGAGAAGTGCGATGTCATGTAGTGTTAAATTGTGAGTGCTTTAATCCGAATTTTGCTTGTACATAGCAGAAGCAATTTTCCTGACCCAGACAATAGTAATTAATAATACCGAATTAAGCAAGTTCCTCAATATATTAGATGGTTTTGGGCCAAAACATACCGCTTAATTTGTCAAATGCTCATATTTACTTTTAAAAAGTGACTCACAGCTGATACTTTACATGTTTTATTAAGAATGTGGGTGTTTACAACTCAAATCTTATTAAGTGAGTCATAGAAAAATGTGCGCAGAAAACGAAAATTTGTAGAAATCTTGACGAGAGGCAGAATATTTTCTTTGAGTTTGGAAATATAGTGTGCATTGTCATGATTTACATTTATTTTAGACAGAGATGGAATAAATCCTGATTTAGAAAAATAAATAAAAATCAATAATTTTGTCTTAAATCAAATAAATCATGATTCAAAAATCAAAAATCAAATGTCATACACGCCGGGAAACGCCCATCGCTATCTTAAGGTCCACGATTTATTCATGTGAACAAGGATTTTCTATTTTGTTTGTAATTAAAAACAAGTCTCGCAATCTATTGGCAACAGCTAAAAATGTGCGTATAGCCTTGAGCAATTATATTACCCCAGGATCACATTGAAAATTTGGCTAATTAAATTTTCCATTAAAAATGTCCTTTTTTTATAATACATAGTAGTGCCTACCTACAGTATAACTTTTATAATCCACACTTGTCGTCCCTGCCAAAAATAAAAATAAATATATAGTGGTCCTTGCTAAAAACAAAAAAAAGTGGCCCCTGCTAAAAACAAAAACAATATGTGATCTCAGCTAAAACAAAACAAAAGTAGTCGCTGATCATAAAAATGTTGGGAACCACTGTTACAGAACCTATACCCATTTGTCAGCCTGACTTCAGAATCCCGCAAAGTATACCTCATCCGCCAGTAATTCCTGCGAGCGCCAATACATCAATAGCGCCGGCGCCTGGGCCATGTTGCAAATATTCTGGAATCGGTCCCCAAAAACGGATACGTTGGTTAGGTTAGGTTAGGTATGAATAATTTTTTATCTGGAAATTTTTCCGGGCCTGTGCATAAAATTTGTTATTGGTTTTGTTATCATTGCACACAACAACACACTGAGATCGGCCAAAAACCAGACAGATTCTATAACTGTTTGCCGGGTCAACAGCGGCTGATCAAAGAGGAATCGATAGAGGCGGGATATCAAAAAGGTACAGAAAGCTGGAATGAATCGTTCAGAACGTATCATTCTAACCAGCAAACAAAATATAGACCGAATGATATTCACGAATAGTAATCCGAATGATAATTCAAATGACTTTCACGAATGACTATACGAAGGATTTTACCAAATGATAATCCAAATAATTTTTAACGAATAGCAATCCAAATGATTTTACCGAATGTTAATCCGAATGATTTTTACGAATGATATTCCGAATGATATTCCGAATGATTTAACTAAATGATAATCCGAGTGATTTATATATATATATATATATATATATAAACATTCTTTATTGGGCTATCGACCCCATGGGGTCTTTCCGCCTTTGAGTGATTTATTTTCACGAATGATAATCCGAAGGATTTTAATAATTGAATTAATCCAAATGATACCAATAATCGAATTATTCCATTCTTATAATTCGAATTAGCCCATCACCATGCTATTACTATAGTAAACTAAAAAACGTAACGAAAGCATTATAAAACCAAACAGTGAAAAAAATAGAACATTTTTATTGAATTTGCATAAAAAATAATCATAGTATTAAATATAAATTAAATTAAATATGATTATTAATAAATTAATCATAATATTAAATTATGCAGAAAAATATATCGAGCGTTCAACAAAAATCGACGACGAAGTTGGCGTTGGCCATCTCAAGTCATGTCTGTACTAAGATCGCACATGCACGCGTGCAATGCTGGGTTTCATGTAGACATGTCAGATTTGATCTTAGTGCAGACATGACTTGAGGTTATCAACGCCACCTTCGTCGTCGATTTTTGTTGAACGCTCGATACCTATAAGTAATACAATATTTCATAAACATTTCAGAAAATGACAAATAGTTCAAAGGTATATTAATTTTTTTAATAAACATAATTTGTAAACTATGGAATCAACATATCAGAATAAGTAGTTCTAAAGTTTAGTATGTCGAATCACAATATCAAAATCAAGGAGTAAGGAGGTTCACAAATATAATAGGAATGTCAACCTATGTTACAAATTGCAAACAATCATTAATTATAACGTTATTAAAGATTCTACAAAATATCTTCTAAAAATACGAGAAAATGTAAATAAACAAGGCGGAAACACCCCACGGGGTCGATAGCCCAATAAAGATTGTTTATATATATATATATATATATATATAGGGTGTCTACGCTAATCCGTTCGTTAAAAGTTTACGGGGTTGCCGTTGTTCTAAAAATTTCAAAAAAATTCTCGTCACACGGTTTAATCAGTTATCCTCATGTGAAATATTTTCAACTTTCTATCACTTCCGGTTCCACCGGAAGTAGCATCAACTTTCTTATTTTTAATAGAACACCCCATATATTATTATATTTTCGAATTTCTCGCTTAAATTGGAACATATTTTATAGGAACGTTTGTACACTTATCTCTTCTAGTTTTCAAGAAAAAAATGTTTTTCTTAAATTTTGACCTCTAAAAGGTAGCCTGAAATATGTCTATAACTTCACATAGGAATAAGATAAAATTATGAGTTATATTTCTAATTGTACCCAGAGGATGCCTCTATGAGTAAAATAATTGGATACTGTCAATTTTGATAATAAGTGTTTATCAAATGTCAGTATCTAAGTGCCCTCTTAAATATCTCGTAATTCAATTTTTTTTAATGGAATGACCCATTTTTTATCGTATAGCACGATTGGGAGAAAAATTTACTACCAAAAAGTATAATATAACCATACTCCTAAAGCAAGTATTTTTTGAATTATTTCGAAGATTACTCTTTCGTCGCATTTCTGCAGGGTATAATTTAGCATGTCACAAGTGCACTTTAGTATTAGTAGGCATGTGCTATACTTTTGTTTTATCGCTATTGTAATGCAAACTGTCTAATAATAAAACAAATTAGAATAAAGTATTACATAAATCAAAATCAACAAAATGAATCAATACACAAATCAATAAGTTATCAATTTATTCTTTATTCATGGCAACTGCGATAGAATTGTTCCTGTAACATGTAGAGTATTCAATAAAACTTATCCACATTTGCCGCCGATGAATAAAACAAGATTTAGAAGATTGGAATCAAATGTTGTTCAATTTGGACAAGTGAATGCAATAAGACATTGACAAATGCCAGTTATGGAAAATGAGGAAGTGCAATTTTTACGACCGCCTTATTAAAGATTACCAAACCCAGATTACCAATAAAGTCGAAATTCGTTCTGGTTTATGGCATTTGGTTGCACTTTGAAGGTGGCGATTGTACTACGCTCTATACTATTCTATTATGACATATAATGTCGTCTTATGGGCTATACTATAAATTGCTCTCGAGTATTTGTTTGCCAGAAACGAGTATTGTGACTTTTATTTAATGTGAACTATAGAGAATATGTAAGGCCACCTTTATTAAAAAAAAATCTCACACTTCCAAGTGTGTATATCAATGTATTATGTGTACTAGGAAGCACATCAACGAGCTTTATACTTACTTCTCAATTCACACAACTGGAAACTGTGAAAATCTTGTAGCAGTGTACAGAAATTAAGGCGTATTTGCAGCAAAAGACCTATTATTATGTTAGTGAGATCCTTCTTAACTGATCAACGACTGGATTGAGCTGTATATGTGTGTTATCCTAAATTATTGTCGTACGTGTTGTGTATTTCATATGCCTTTTTTTGTTTTGTGTTTTTGATTTTATGTACCTACTTTGACTAATCACATCTGTACAGGGTGGCCCAATTTGGATGTTTCTATAGGGGATCTCGATAACTAGAATAGATAGAGAAAATCGGATGGCGTATCCTTGATCTCTTTTTCCAAGATAAACTCAATGGTGAAAATAAAAATTGGCTATCGTCTTTTGTTTTCGAGTTATGGCCAAAAACTCATTATTTTCTATTTTCGATTTTTATCAATATTTCATTTATTTATAATTTTATTAAGATACGAGTTGCATGTTCTTCAGGCACTTTTTTACGGTGAATTTAATGAGTTTTATAGAATTTCGATATTTTCGTTAATAAACAAGATACAACACAAAGTTGTGTTTTTTTAAAATAGAAGTCCTAGTTGGCTTTGGCCCTAATAAATAGGTAATTTTTTTCTCATTTCAATGATGTATTACATGTGGATATTATAGTTTCATTTTTGTTGAAATCTATTGAAATTCTATCAATACGTCATATGTTCTCCTATTGGGCGTAATAGACTGGTAGTAGGCTTCTATTGTTTAGAGTCAAATAATTTATTGCCAAACACTTACCGAGATCCCCTACGGAAACATCCAAATTGGGCCACCCTATACAATGCAGCTATGTAATAAATAAATATTACTATTACTACTAAGTATTTTTTTAACAAAAACGAAAAAAAATAGCATAAAAAAATTACAATAAAGAATAATTTTACATAAAAACCAAGTGACCCATTGAGTCATATTTTGTTTTGTAAATGTATGTAAATATTAAATGAGCAACTTTTTTATGACCTTGTAGTCATAATTTTATGTCAAAATCAAGTGAGCTAAACTTTACAGTTTTTTGGATACACTGTAATTCATGTTATAATATTGTGAACAATTTGGACGTTTCAACTAGTATGTTAAAAATAAACATGTTTCTTGGATAAGGCTGCTGTCGAACTTTCCTTTATAATATGAGCTGCAACTAATTCGAAAAATTCTGCCTATGACACTTAATAGTTATTTAAGCATTAAGCGAGGTAAGTTTTGTTTACCAGACGAAGAAGTTGTTTACCGCTAGAAATAAAGTCCGAGACTGGTCAAATCTTACCTCTCGAATTCCTTGTAACTGTTTTTCCACTCCAAAAGTTGATTTAATTGTCTATGTTTGATTAATTTATTTTCGCAACTTGAACAAAATGTCAGTACGGCTTTGGTTGCTAATACTATTTTTCAAACTAAGTGTGAATATCAGAAATTGCATTCGTTCAGTTGTAAAATGAATTCTAATGAAAATAAACAAGAAATGGCAATTAAAGAGGGTGCAGATGCTGCCTGTTCCTTCCTACTGCCGGAGAAGCCGAAGGAGCGTTATAAAAATGCGTATAAGTGTTTTAAAGAGTAGTGCTAGAGAAATAACGCTATTGAAATTAATTTTCTTACCTCAATGAGGGATGAAATTTTTTACTTTCTTCCCGTTGATCATAGTAACCACAGCTTTATCGGTAGATAAGTGGAGTTTACTTCTATCAAATCAATGTTACAACAGTGTACTTACCATACAGGGAGTGGAAAAAATACTATTATTCGCTTCTAACTGTATGTATTATGTTTTAGCAACGTCATAAAATGACGTTATAAATTAGTTTTTCATTTCGTGAAAAGACTACCTTGCGTTGTTTTCAATGTAACTAATTTACATTGAAACTTGCAAAATACAGGACGGAAACGTTACGCTTCCGAAATTCCTCTATTTTTGGGGCTAAGACGGCGAGGTGGCGAAATAGTTTAGTGGAAACATGAGCTCGCTAATATTCCATTACTCAAACTATGTGGGCGACCCTCTGAACCCCAACCATGGAGCAGGCCAAGATCCCGAATAATCAAAACTTTGTGTAACTTTTCTGCACAAAACACGCCGTATGAAATTTAATGGATGGTGGCCTCCAATATCTCCCGGACCCGCTAGGAACTCCCAGGATATAATTTGTCTTAGCAACTATTGCAATACCAGGAACAATCCTTAAACTTAATTGATTGATACTGATTTGGCAACGATGGAAGCGGCATGAAACCGTGAAACATTTTTTAGCAATTGTAAATCTTATAAAAAATTTCGTTGCGATGAATTGAAGCTTGCGATCCCGTTTACTGGTGAAACGTTTGCTCATTGCAAAACTCGATTTGTTTGTATTAAGCAAAATTTATAGAAAGAAAATCCAAATCATTACAAAATTTGTATTTATTGTAATAATGGCGAGTGGACTGTAATATTGTGCGTATAGTAGCCTCGCACCCAAAATCACGTAAAAGATATTTCCTTTCAGCTATTTATTCTGTATATGAATTAATACAAGCCTCTGAAAACAAAAGTCAACATTTTTCCCACAAACATGGCACTTGGGCATGTGATTTTGGAGTAAGTATTGGAACTGGATCTCTTGAATATTTCTATTTTGGGTGAAATGTGCATTTCGGTCACCATATGACGATCAGATTCATTGGTGTACTAAACCGCAACATTTGCTTGCCTGGCTACATTATACGCCCGCGGCCCTGCGAGATTTCGAGCCCTGCCTGCCAGCAGCGCTATCCGCAATGTACACCACTTAATGCATTACTACTTACACACCCCCAGACTAAAGCGATTTGTGTGGCAGGGGGTGGTAAACGGGGGCAGGTCGCCCCGGGCGCCTGGCAGATCGATACGCGAACCTCATTATGGGCACGAAACATTTAATTCCTGAATGAGGTAAATTACTCACCGTGTAATGCGGTTTAAGTTTAAACTTTCTGATAACGGCGAATCATGGAAGTTGGAATTACAAACTCCGCAACAGAACGAGATAGCGGACGGCGCCGGTTTCGTTTATTCCGCCGGAGCAAATTGCAATACTTTCCCGCGTCCCCTTAATAACGCGGGCGCGATTCATAATTAAGAACGAAAATTGTGCGCCACAATGAATGTGGAAATATTCTTGTAAATACTTTGCAATGCTTCAGAAGGAAACGTTTTTGATTAAGCATTAACGCAGGGTACAATTTTTGCACCCCTAGAATTTCAAAACCTATGAACACATACAAATTTACCACCAGAATTGCGCTATCAGGTCAAGTTACCCACATTAATTCTCTATCTTCATAATAATAGTGCTTAAATATATCAAGTAGATTGTGTGTTACTCATTCAAGCTATTTCTGCTTTGTTTGTGGTAAATATATGGTTAGCAGAAAAGGATATGCAATAACAGAATCGTTAAAATATGCACATTTACATTACTTTGGTTTTGCCTGCAGAAATTTCGAAACAACGTTTTTTTTGCAATAGTTGCAGAGCTATTTTATACAAGTGGTCGAATGGCGAGAGGAAATATTTCGATTTTTCAATTCCAGTAATATGGAGATAGCAAAGTAATCAGAAAACCGATTGTTATTTTTGTTTATGAAAAGTTGTTGGGATCAATATGAAAAATCGAACAAGTGTGCAATACGCAAATGTTCCATCAGTTTCAAAACCAGTTCAACGTTTACCAAATGATCCATTACCAGTCGTTCCTGGTACTACAAGCAGTAATTCGGAATCATCTTTCAATGACATTGTTCCCAGCAGTGGTAATTTGTATGAGTCTAATCAATGCCATTTACGCCCGTATCTATAGTCCATACTTGAGCATAAGTTCGACTCAAGTTGTATATTTGGTTGCGTATTTCCTATAAACGTTTATACACGAACGCAACCAAATATACGACTTGAGACGTACTCATGCTCAAGTACGGACTATAGATACGGGCCTAAGTGACTCAAATTGAACTTAATGATCTAGTTTGTGATTTACATTTATCAAAGCAAGACGTAGAATATTTCACTTCACGTATGCAACAATGGAAACATCTTGCAGTTGGGATAAAAGTAACTATTTATAGAGAACGAAGCTTCAAATTGGCTGTATATTTTGAGAAGAAAAACACTATTCTCTACTGTAACGACATTCAAGGTTTATTTCAAAAAATGAACCCACCATATGAAAAAAAATGAATGGAGATTATTCATTGATGGCTCTAAGTACAGTTTAAAGACTTTTCTTTTACACGATGGGAATAAAAAACTATCCGTACCAATTGCTCATGCCGTTAATACTGAGGAAAATTACGAATCAATGACTTAAATTTTAACTTTACTCAAATACGAAGATCATAAATGGGAGATATGTGGCGATTTAAAGGTAAGTGATTGAATGTTCTATGTATATCGTAAATTCCAAGTTTTAATTAAATCAAAATTATTTATGTCATTGGTTTGTTAACTGGCATGCAAGGAGGTTTCACAAAATTTTGTTATTTCCTATGTTTATGGGAAGGTCAAGCTACAAGTCATCATTACACCAGAACAGATTGGCCACAAGGAACAGAGTATTTTCCTGGAAAACCTTTCAAATAATCCATGAATGGATCCAAATGACTTTTTACTTCCACCCCTTCATATAAAACTAGGTCTTTTCAAAACCTTTGCTAAGGCTCTCAATAAAGATGGTGCTGCTTTTAAACATTTCTTAGCAGTGTTTCCTACAATTTCAAATGCTAAAATTAAAGAAGGCATATTTGCTGGTATCCGATCAGGAAGTTGTTGAATGATGATTATTTCTCACAATGTTTATCAGAGAAAGAATCTGCAGCCTGGCAATCTTTCAAAAACATCATAGATGGTTTCTTTGAAAACAAGAAAACTGATAACTGCAGACAAATTGTTACTGAATCATTGAAAAATTATTGTGAATTACGTGCATGGATGTCACTCAAGATGCATTTTCTGCATTCACAATTGAACTTTTTTCCACAAATCCTCGGTGTAGTGAGTGATGCACAAGGAGAACGTGCTCATCAATATTTAATAATTTAATGAAAATTGAACGAAATTATCAATGATTTTGGGACAAAAGTTTGCTGGGACATTATTGCTGGACTCTAATACGTGAAACTGTCCCAGATAAATACAAATGTTCAAACATTGCCATTTACTGTTAGAATTTCATTTATTTTTGAATAAATGAACATTTTTTTATTAAAAAGATACGAAAACAATGATATTTCATATCTCGCAAACCTGACCTGATAGAAGAAAGAAACAGTTACAGATTCGAATTCAGCGCACCAAATTACCTTGTAACACTTTTTGGTTGGTCCAGTCCTAAACCGTTTATACCAGTGTAATTAAAACTTGTGATTTATTTCGATAGAAATATATAACTTATAATTATTCCACACTTGTCCTTCAAATTTCAAAAAAAAAATACTGTATCGTATTTCATTTTGGGAATTTAATCCTAGTCAGGATTAGATTCCAATAATCTTATTCCAATAAGATTTATTGGAAAAATTCTTTTTCGCATAGAATATAATCTTTTTCAGATAATAAATAATAAGAAAAATATACTAGAGGGTATCCTGAAAGACTTACATTGTGAGAGGGTCAATTGTAAAAAGTTATGACCTACTGTGCTAGAGAAGACATATTCAGATTTAAATAAAACAATTCAAATATTTTTAAAGGCGTTAGTCGCCTAACTACTGATTAGCCCGAGCCTTTACTCACTACCTCACACCGGTTCGGAGTTATTATTATGTATATTAATAATACCTAAACTTTTCAGCAATTTTCAGTGGGTACACATTTCGCTAATGGTAAAAGCGGTTTAAACATTATAAATCCATTTCCACGATTTTACACAACAAAGTACTTATCACATTACAATCTCTTATCGGTTTCAAATGAACATAAGCGCTTGCCATTATATTAATTTATTTTGCCCGCTTATTAATTATGAATTTAAAAGTAATTAATTCGCGAACTCCGCATTACCGCCACGTACTAACAAGGTCAGGGACATTTGGCCTTGTAGGGCACCCCTCATCATTACCATATTGCATGCTTAGTAATTGTGTCGACTTTTCTAATTATCCAATTTAAAAGCAAGAACGCATTTGTAAATCAAGCGTATTGGGGAAATTTAAAACTCGGCTAGCTACTCATATTTGCGGCCCGAATGTAGCAATTTAAACGCATATCTTTATATTTACCTGCCTCATTTGTTCTCTGTTTATTGAGGAAATATGGCAATTGTATTATTTGTAGTGGGTTATTAATTATAAGTAATGGCTGGGGGAAATGTGCTAATGGAGGGCATTTATTATTCACAAATTAATTGCGTATTTCGTAAGTAAATATTACAAAATTCATCTACGGAAGTATTTAGAACAATAATGAAAAACTTATATATACAATGGCAGGATGGTCTAGTAGTCTTACTGGTCTTACTGACAGGAAAGAACAAATTAAATTTTCAAATGTACGCATACAAATTTAATTAGTCAATAACATAGTAGTAAAACAATGCTAAATTTAAATTTGTAAAATATTGTTAAACAAGAACTAACTAAAAATAGATATATTGGTTTTAAATTTAAATATATCGTGACATTTTTTTAACTCTGAACATAGTCAATACAACGTCCCTATGTTGAATTAAAAAAAAAACACCACTCAATGCTTGGATGTTATCAAGTGACCAAGGTAACGTCAAAATAACTATTTGATGAATTGTCAAAAAAATTAAATTGTCAAGTTATTTGAACTATTATTGTGCTAAAATACATTAAAGAAATGTATTTAACATAAAAAATATATACAAATAATGCATTTATATCATGCAAGTCAGCGCATAAGAAATATGCGTGACATTTTTTTCAGTCACTTATCCCAATAGACCAATTCCATCAATGGGAACAATTTTTAACATTATTTCAAGTTTCAACATATGCATTAAGAATAAACGCCACAAACGAATTAGAACAAACAATGTCTTAACACAAGAAACTATGTTAAACATCTTATGCTATGTAAAGAAAACATTCTTTGGAGTTTCGTGTTCTTCAATCAGAAAGGTTTTTAAAGAATTTAAATAAAAACCATACAGATTTAGAAATCACCTGCAACTAACTAATGAAGACACAATTCAAAAGACAAATTTTTGTGAAACTTGAATTTAAAAACTTGAAAACTTGAATGTCAATGATGTCTGGTTTCAAATAGATGAAGCCCTAAATTCTACTGCAATGATAGAACGTTATTTTCATAAAAAAATTGCGGAACATTGGAAAGGAAGATTTGGGCCAACAGCTTGGGTCACCAAATTTGTTCCCATATAACATTTTCCTTTGGGGGCATCTAAATAACAAAATTTACAATTAAAGACCCCATATGGGGTCGATATCCGAATAAAGATCAATTATATATATATTATGAAGGCGGAAAGACCCCATGGGGTCGATAGCCCAATAAAGATTGTTTATATATATATTATGACAAATGATATTGAAGAACTAAACGATCGTATAACGCATGCTTGCAAAAAGCAAGATCCCAATTTCATTAGAAATGCTGTTCAAGGATTTTACAATAGGCTAGCATAATGTCTATAACGTGAAGGTGGCCATTATAATTTATTAAAATAACGTATTATTCCTTACCTATTGCTGTTACTTGATTATTTTTTTGTTGTAATTCGTTTTTGGTTTATACCTAGCGCATCCGTGGTTGTTAAATTTTGAAATAATGTTAAAAATTGTTCCATTGATGGAGTTAGCTATCGAGATAAGTAACTGAAAAACGTCGCACATTACTTATGCTCTGATTTGCATGGTACAAAATATCTTTCACAACAATTACTTGACATTACTTGAATGATCTCAAATGACAGCAGAATTTTTGACAGGTTTATGGTATAATTGGTTCCATAGATAAAACTTGCAAATAGTTGACAGGTGTTTTCTTTAAATTAAACATAGGGAAATTGTATTGACTATTGTCACGGTATATTTTGCCTCTACTATATCTAAAACAACTTTTACAGGCCGAGAAAAACAAGCCCATTTAAATGAAACTTTGACCGTAATAGTTCAGCTCGATTGCCCTTCTAATGTTCTAAAGTTTTTATAGGTTTCCGGGACAAACGAAGATATAAGAAAAAACAGCGTTTTGGCTTAATTGGTTATTTGATCATTTATGGTGTAGTAGACAAAAAAATTAAAACTATATTGTCAGTTGTTAAAAAAACATCAAATGCTACTACCTACCGGGAACTCAGATAACTCGTTTCAAGTATATTTATATTTCTTGTTAGGCACTTAAAAAAATATAAAAATACGAGTTACAAACATAAAATTTCCAAATTGATTACACACATACACATTTTTATCATAGATAGTCCAGATACTCAAAATATAATAAAAATTTTGTTAACTTTAAAGCTCGTGTAAATAGTTTTATAGTCATAAATATTTCATCGAACCACTACTACAATTCAACATATGCAGTACATTATTTTACGGCCGCAAACACATAATAATCAATAACAAGCTATATGCAAAGTCAAGCGCTGGTTAATAATACTGATTTTCCAACAACAGTGTGGAAATTGCAGAGCGACCGATAATCACCGCATTGTCGGCGGCGAAGTTGCCAGCTATGAATTTTGCATTATTAAATTATTCCGGCAAGTTTCAACCGAACACCTTCGTGATTCCATGAACACGTGTGACACTTATAATTTTAACGTAATTGACGGTTAGCCGCGGTGGCCATCGATTGCCTATTAATCTTAATTTGTGAGGTGTTTGTTACGTGCGGAAAGGCACAAAATTAAAAAAAATGTAACGGCGGATAGCCGTTATTGACATTGAGATTTTTGCTGTGATATGTTCGAAACGTTGTGTAAATAAGTTCGAAGTGATATGTAATTGCCATGGGGTTACTATTTAATATTTTATATGCTTAAACAAATCGATTTTGATGCAAAAAAAATCATACACACAAAGTTATAAAATTCGTAAGAATGGAAATTTTATATTGTATCATCAATTGTAAGCATGACAATTCAATGAATTAATATAATATGAAATATAATATAGAATGAAATATATAAATAAAGTTGTGAAAAGAAAAGGTTCTCGTAATTTCATAGATTATTATAAAAATACTTTTTCACAAAGCTCTGAAAATAATATATGGTAACTTTGATAGGATGGACATTGAACAAAATGGTGTATTTTGAACGGAAGGGGCCGGTTTGATTTTTTTAATTATTTATTGTGAAAATAATAATAAAATTTTCATATACGTATAAATTCATTTAATATTTTTTCTACGACAGTGCATAAACTAAGTTTTTACGCCCGGCGTTTTCGGCAGAGGGGCACATTATAATAAAATGCTGCAAAAGTATGTTAATACCCGTTGAAGATAATTATTTTCTACGATAATGCATAAACTAAGTTTTTGAGCAGTGTTCACATTGCGAAAAGTGATACTTTTTAGCACAAGTGTGCAAAAAAATCATCTGTGTGTGCAAGGATCAACTGTGCATAAAATACGTTTTACCCACAATTCATTCACTCACCAATTAAAAAATATATTAGTTTGCAATTTTATTTAGAAGTCTACATTCAATAATACGAAAGAAGTTAAAAACTATAAACAATCAAGTTAATGATATAATTGGTACAATGTGAGGTATTCAATTTCTTCAGAATAGCTGTCGCAGAAAACAGACTTTCTATGATTCTACACTTTCGTAAAGAGCATTTATGCACTCGAGTTTTTTGTTGAACTTGGCTGTGCGTCGTACAACAAACTTTATGCTCGTACAAAAAATCACTCCTTCACTTGTATCATAGATAGCTATTATTTTATACCTACTAAGTGTTTTTGACAAGGTAAAAGAGAGAGTAGTACCATCAAGAACAGCAAATTTATGGTATTAACCAAGGCAGCAGAGAACAACGAAAATATATATGCACACAAAGAACCAATGTAAAAGTTAGACAGATACATCTACCTGGGTACAATCGTAAATAAAAATAACTGCTGTTCAGTAGAAATACGAGCAATAATAGAGAAACCAAGGGCAATATTCACAAAAATGAGGAAAGTGTTATGTGGACGAGATCTGAGTCTAGAACTGAAAACAAGAATGATAAGATGCTAGGTACATTCAAATCTATTTACGGGATGGAGGCATGAACAGTAAAATAAGCATACGTCAAAAACTGGAAGCATTCGAACTACCATAGATATATAGATATGGTAGTAATGTGAGTAAATGAAGGAAACTAAAATATCTAATATATACAGGGTCTCCTGAAACTCTCCTGCCAAATGGAAATACCACATACAAGATGTCATTTTGTGTCGATTTAACCTAAATTAAAATATTCCAAAAATGCTTTATGAGGGATCTATACCTTTTCAAGTTCAAATTGAGAACAATCTAGTTCTAATTGAGACCAATCAATTTCAAATTGAGACGAATCAATTTCAAATTGAGACCAATCAATTTCAAATTGAGACAAAACAAAATCAAGTTGACACTAAACAATATCAAGTTGAGAGTAAACAAATAAAATTTATTATGACAGCTTGATATTGTTTAGTGTCAACTTGATTTTGTTTAGTCTCAATTTGAAAATTGATTGGTCTCAATTTGAAATCTATTGGTATCAATTTGAACTTGATTGGCCTCCATTTGAAATTGATTGGCCTCAATTTGAAATTGATTGGTCTCAATTTAAACTTGATTAGTCTCAATTTGAACTTGAAAAGGTATAGAACTCCTTGAAATGTAAAATGACTAAATCGCTAATGACATTTACAGACATTACAAACTTCATATTAATTTTATTTCAAAAAGTTATTATTATTTATTTTGTCTTAGAAAGGTAGAATAAGTCTAACTTATTCAAAATGGTTAACTTTTCTAATGAATGTTGCCCTCAGGAAACATTATGCATTAAGGTATTTTAGGTTAAATCAACATAAAATGACGTCTAGTATGTGAAATTTCTATTTGGCAGGAGAGTTTCTGGTCACCCTGTGTAATGAGGGGAGAAAAGTACCATTTGCTGCAATTAATAATACGGGAAAAGATCCAAGGAAAAAGAAGCATAGGGAGAAAAATACACTCTTGGATGAGCCATCTTAGAATATGATTCAACTGTACAACGAATCAACTATTCTGAGCGATTGTTCCAAGAGTATGAGTAGCCCTGATTGTTGCTGACTTGCAAAATAGAGATGGTACATAAAAGAGAAAAAGTACCATCATTTTACTCTTCTGCTGACACTAACATGTGCAAAGTACGAAAATACCATATATCTGTGAATGAATCCTGATTAGGGTCACTTTGATACTGAGAAGACGATAATGGTGATAAATAGTGATTAGTGATTAATAATTATTATATAATATTGACAAATCTTATATTGCGTTTAGATAAATATGTAATTGCATCTTGACATATAATATAATAGCATCCTGCAAAATCATATAATTAGTTATGTAAAGGCTTGCAATACCAAACTGATTGCATTGATTGCAACATTAGTTTCATGCCCTGGAAATGTCGGCAAAAAACAGTGACATATGAGGTATAGGTTCACTATTTCCATAAATGAGCAACAATATTTTTATGTGGTGTGAAAATAGATACGTACACAATGATAACATGTATAATGAGAACTAAAAATGAACATAAAACTTTGTTGATTACAGTCTCTAAGAAATAAAAAAAAGCAATATCTAATTCGAGTACAGCACATGTGATAGTTTTAAAAATCGCGTGTAACTTTTTAAGTAACGATTTCTGGTAACATGTCGTCGGCTTGGTGTTACAAGGTTGTATGTATGTGCAAATATCATAAATTTGAAGAAAATCGATTTAAAATATTGGGGTGTTACGAAAGTAGCCGTGCCATTCCTATTTGTTTGATTTTTTTTTGAAATTTTCTTAAAAATTTCAATATTATTAATCCCGATATTTCAAGCTTCCAACATTCCAAATATTTTAGTTATGAAAAAATACAAAATTACATACAACTCTGTTATGTCATTTTTGTATTTTCGTAAGTAACATACAACTATGCAAGTTTGAAAGAAAATACGAGTACGTAATGTTTAGAAAATTAGATAATATTTTATTTACTAACAAATTTGATGGGGTGAATAACTCAACAACTCAATAACAATATTTTACATTTGTTGAATTTACATAGCTGTTATTCCTTTCCTCCCTTTTTTGTCACCAGCTTTCGATTTCGGAAGAATTGCTTGCTAACTAGATAACTCGAAAAAATATATTTTTTGTTATTTGGTTCGGTGCCTATGGATCTGTTATTATTGACTTTAGAAAAAAATGTTAAAGGAAAAAGTTGTACGTAATTATATGCTTAATAATACAATATAACCGATTATTTTATTAAAGCTATAATTTTTGAGTTATGAGACAAAGTTGAGTTTTTTTCTAATGGAAACCATAGTTGGCCATGACTATATAAAGGCGCTTTTTCAACTATTCTAATGATATACCACTTGATATAGTTATTTTTATAAATAATTAAATTATCAGTAACGTAGTAGTATCCACACGTAGTTTCAATTTAATTAAATTATCGTTAGTTTTTACTTTTCATATTCGAACTATTCAAGAAGTAGGATATGGAAACAATTGATAGATGCGCAACGCGTTAAATAATAAAATTAAAGTTAGTTATTAAAATATTTCTTTTCATTTCGAAATTATAAACATTATTATTTTGGTGTAAAATGTTTATTTCGTTGGAGTTACAATTTTATATAAAAATTATTTCTGATAAAACAAAATTACATAAGTACAAAACTACTAAACAGGGAATGACAGACGATAAATTGAGAAACAATACAAGCATATTAGAACGTAACTAAAGTAGTACCAAAACAACGTAATTAAAGATAGGAAAGTATTTAAGACTAAATATGTTCAAAAGGTTCGCCATTATGATTAATGCACACCTTTTTGAAACTGAATTTGTAGCTTTTCTAACGGAACGTCCATCAATATTAGCAAAAACTTGTAACTTGTACGTACAGCTTCTCTAAGGTCATCTACTGTGACGTACGATGTTTGATACACTCTATCTTTTACCATTCCACATAAATAAAAATCTAAAACAGAGAGATCGGGAGATCGGCCACCTCTATAATTGTCGTTTGTATCTATCAATTGTTTCTATTACGTACTAATTCGAATAGTTCGAAACTGAAAAGAAAAAATTCCCATATATTAATCATCTATAAAAATACCTATGTAATATGATATATCATTAGAATCGTTGAAAAGAGGCCTTTTTTATAAAGTAATGGCCGACTATGGTTTCCATTAGAAAAGACACAAGTTTGTGTTATAACTCAAAAATTATAGCTTAAATAAAATAATCGGTTAGACTGTATGATTAAGCATATAGTTTCCTATAACTTTTTCCTTTACACATTTCTTCTAAAGTCAATAATTACAGAGCAATATGCTCCGAACAAAGTAACAAAAAATATATTTTTTCAAGATATATAGTTAGCCATGAAATTTTTCCTAAAAACAAAGAGCTCTTGAAATTGAACTCCTAAAACTGCAATTATTTCCCCATTTAATCGTCCCTCAATCTCCGCTAGTTTCCGAGATCCCCATGCTAAACATCCGAAAAAACTCACCCTGTATAATACTCTTTAAATATTTCATTTCTTTCTTTGTTTGTAATTTTTACCGAGCATTTCCAGCGATATGCGTGCAAACAGTTTTTAATGTTTTAAAATTTGTTTTCAGGAACTACCTTTTTTCGAGAAGAAACATATTGAAGAGACCCTGCTCGCATAGCTGCTTCCTCTTACAACAGGTCCAGTTGTCTGGATTTCTTTGTCTCTTCCTTGTTATTTTTTTCTCTTAATATCTTCATTTTCATCTTGCTGTACATTATTTGATTCGTCAGTTGCGATAACACTTATTTCCTCTTCTATCTGAATAAAGTATTCACTACAAAAATTAAACGAAAATATAAAAAAAAAAAAAAAGAAATTGTACCTCGAATAGCTTTCCTCTGCTTCATTTTCATTGTTTGGATCCTCTGGGCAATAATTACGATCTTTTATAGAATCATCACTGTCATAGTTTTCGCAAATTTGATCCATATTTCACAAGACTCAAAAAATCAAGTAACTAAGTGGGTTATAGTTGTATGCGTCTACACACAACTATGTTACACTAAAGTGTAAATGCCAGATTTGACATACAACCTTGTTCAATAGGAAATAAAAATGTTTAGGCAAGTGCTGCCATCTATGAGATCTTTGCAAAATATAGCTTATAATCTTAACACATAAATTCTTGTAATACCAAATATTAAAAATCTTACAAAATGTTGCATAGAACCTTGTAACACCAAGCCGACGATGTGTGTAGGAACTTTTTCACAGTTTTATTCACGAACGTGACAGTTTGGCCAAGTATGTCAGTAACACGTAGTCAGTCAGTCAGTCAGTCAGTCAGTGAACCTCTAGAAAGACCAACATTCTCAATTGTAAGTCATAAAAAAAGTAACAATTTGTATACCAGAAATTGTCTTTTGTAATTCAGGTTAGCACATGTAAGTTAAAGAGGTACCTTTGAGGTACAATTGGAGATAAATTATCCGTGTTTATCTCATTCGTAAGAGAAATTGAAGCCATTTTTCATAACGTCTTTTTGAGGTCAAAATCTATTGGCTGTCACATTGAATTCTGTGGCGGTCTCTAATACTGTTATGATATTGTCAAAACATAATTTGTGGTTATATCGTTTAGGATCGTACCTTTTAAACTTTTGGTGAAACAGTAATTGTGAACAAACTATTTCACAATAATAAACAATTTTAAACAAATATAGTAATATTTTAACACGTCCATAACATAATCAATAACACCAAGTTAATTTACTTCTAACTATGCCATGTTTTATAATAATTTGTGTTAATTGGTTTGTTAATCTGTGAAGGAAATTAATATGGAGATTATGTGTAAGCTTCTGTACATGTGGTGATATTGTATAACCCGGCGTTTTACCATAATTTTCAAATGTGATTTAATTGTCTGCATATTAAAAAAAATCTGTTTGGTGTTCGCGATATGAATTTCACGTGTTGCATCACCGGCTGCATTTTTATTCATACTGTGTCATATTTCTTCGCTGCAGCGTTGTGCGGAATGGACTGCGCGCCATGAAAAATGCGCCGATCCATCAGGAATCGCCGCCGACCCCATTCATCTTCTGCGACATATTTATTGACAAAGCCATTGGCGGAGGAGAGCATCGGCAAAAATCGCGCCCCCGAAACTCATTAAAACCGCGATTTTTCATATTATACTATCGTTCATCATCGGACGCACGGAGGACTCCAATATCGCGGTGATTTAAAATGATTTATGGCCGGCGGATGGCTGCCGACGCGCCAGGGGCGGTTTTTAATCCGAACTGTATTTACATATTTACATACGTAAGGGGCTCAATTATTGCCCCGCTGCGGCGCGGTGTGTTAAATTGGGGAGATGTATGGGTAGGGGACAAATTGCAGGTTTCAAATTCCTCTCATTCTAGGCATTCACTTGGACAAATGGAGGGCTGATTGGCCCTGGGCTCCGCTTACATTCCGACCGGACTACCCCCCAGAGATGTATTTACTCTCCGTATGGCGTGAGTAATTTTTTCAGCCGCCTCCGGCACCTTACGTAAAGTAAATCACCCGGCCCAATCAAATCAACCGTAGAGTATTACTATTAATAAAATATGAGCCACAAAATCGCGATCGTATCTGAAATAGTAGCGCAAACTTTCGCGAATTTATTAAAGAATTTTATCAGCGATCTGCTCGAAACTAAAGTTTGCCTTAAGTTCGCAGCAGGAGTGCTTTTATTGCACGCAGTCTGCTCCGTGCATTCATCCTATCTGCGGTATAAACACACAACCTCTTTTTTATTATTAAGTTAGCATTATCCGCCCACAACAATTACGGCTTCACCTGCAGTATTAAACGTGCACGCTGAGGGTCGCGTGCCGAGGGGCAGTTCGGCTGGGTCTGGTATCATGGGACACGTTCCTTAACCGTTTTATCTTGTCGGAACACCTGGAATTTTCGACAATTCGGCTCCACGCGGAAGGCGCGGATGATTAATCGATACCCGTGCCGCGGAAACGACGACTGGTGTCCTGATTACGGCGATGTTATTTTTTCTACCTTGTTGAGTCACGCAGTGGGGGATATGCCAGGAATAGCAACAAACATAGTATGTACAATGGCATACTAATAATAACAATCGTATGAGTTATAAGCTGAAATTAGGATTTTTGTTTTGGCTTCTGAGCTGAGCTGAATGTAGACTCTCCAAGAGCGATTAATACTAGGGAAGGCAAACGATCAAATTCGAGAAAACAGAAGATATTTTTGGTATGAATGTGCAAATATTGGAAATACTAATTTACTCCAACACTCCAACAATAGGTTTCAATACTTCCGCCAGTAAAATTAACTTTGATTTTTAAAGAGTTCTAATCAAAACAATTACCATTTCATCTTGCGGCTAAAACACGACTAGATACAACTCACTTAGCCCCTTAAAAATAGTGCCAAAGTGTAACAGTGAGTAATAACATTCGGCGCGTTTATATTTTTATATTCGTACTTTGATTTGAGGAAAAGTGCTTAAAGGAAAAGAACTTTGTATATTGGTACATTGACTACATCATACACATTGTACACGTTCAACAAATTGTAACTTGGTGCAGGGGCGGACGAGACAAGCAAAACCGGCGCAGGAAATATAGTCACCGGCGCAATACATAAAATGTTTGCAAAAGTTGAGAGAATCAGAAATAATCAGTGCTCAAAAGTCAGTTTTAAGAGGTTATAATGAAAAGAAGTAAAAGCGTCTGCAAATGTTTTCTACAATTAAAAAAACCAATGTATTACAGAAGTAAATAACCAAAGAATTTAAAAAATATATAATATTTTTACTTTATAACAATAACTTTTTTGATAGAAGAGAACTGGAATTACCTAACGCGGTTACAATTTCTTTATTATTTAGTTTATTTAAATTCTTTTTCTCATAACTCATGAACATAAGAGCTTCAAGGCGAGTGTGAGATATCGTCGATCAGATTCTATTTCTACATATTTTAGCGTTAAGAAATATCTTTTGCAAGAAACTTGAGATCTCGGAAGAGTTCTAAATACGCTAGACTAGAGTATAAGTATTGGGTATAAGATGGAGTACACTTCTCGAAATGAATTGTATTTAAAAATAACGTAGTTACAACTAGTAGCACAGTTTTGCAACTTCTCCATGTTAGTATTTTTTCATTTGTTTTGCCACATGCTCACGCATGCTTGCTTAATTCTTCTATATGTTCTTCTACAAAGTCTATCTACAGTTGAAGATTTTGGTCTACTATTAACAGTTCACATATATTTTGTTCCAATAAATCACAAATTTCAAATCAAAAGTTCTTCAATTAAATTTTATAATGTTACATTACAATTTTTGTTTGTAATTTATTAGTTAAAGTCTTCAATATAGAGAGAAGTCGATATTTTTTGGAATATTTGGTTTAGTTTCATCCAAATTTTGTGGATCTAATACAGATAGATCTTTACAAACATCAGAGGTATTTTGGAATCGTTTTATCATAGACTTGATTACGGTATCTATTATTACGTTGAAATTTTCAAACATACATTTGTCACGTTCATCGTCTAATGTTTCATCTACACATTTTTCTCCATTCTTTCGGCATACGAATTACTTTTTTCTTCGCAGTTCATTCAATATTCTCTCAAATGTCATTTTAGAATTATGTACTACGTTTCATTATGTACTAATTTTTCTTCCGCCCATACTGCGAATTAGTCTGACAGATATTTTACTGAGTCGGAATTCTTTGAAACTTCTGCATTTTTGTACTTTTGCACTTTGCGCCATCTGTGTAGATTTGTAGCAATGATATTTGTAAATCAAGGGCTACGGGGAAATACGATCAGAGTCCAATTTGGTCGTTTTCCAGAAAACTAAATCGAAAGTTTCAAGTCTAATAAAGGACAAAAAGGATGAATGAAAAACTAACTATATTATTACTAACTTTAACTATGATTATAATTGATCTACTTTGACAAGATGTGAATCAGAATACATATTGAGCAAAAACATGAAATACACGTAAGTAAAATTATTAAAACAATATATTTTTATTAACCAGTTTTGTACTCTGAACGTTTTTAACCGTATTTTTAGATTTTTTATGTAGGGTACAGTACTGTATAGGTATGTACAGTCATGCTCACATAAATCTAGTACAAACAATATGACACTTCTATATAAAATTGCTATTGTAACCTAATTTTTTGTACTAGATTTATGTGAGCATGACTGTACATACAAACAATATATTCTCAAATGAAATACAAATTTTTGATAAAATATTATTATGATTACTGATTATTGTTCATTAGGGGGGTCGTCTATAAATTATTCTTCTTCATCTAGAATCTAGATTCTAGATCTCTGATCGCTTTAAGTGAAAATCATATTTTATTTAATCGTTTTTGAATCGAATGGCGATCGTTTTTTACTGTTTTACTTCACGTGTCGAAACTACTTTTCCCATACTACAACATGGCACCATCAGCTCGATTTCAATAAAAATAGAATAAAAATGAAGAAATGGAAATCATTCCTCCCCGTAGCCCTTCAAATATTTTTGATCGTGGTCCAGTAATGCTGAATCTTTTGCAAAATATAGTTGCTGTTTAAATTACTTCGTATTTTAAATATTGTCTGTGTAACTTTTTGCGATTGCCCTCACATTACTGTTCGTCTTTTTGGGTTTCTCTATTGTTTCTAACACCAATTTCACTCCTACATACAAAGGTGACTCAACATTCCATATGTGCCGAATATTTTTTAAAGTGCCATTTTAGCCCACCAACTACATTCTCTCTTGTTTCTCAAATGGATATTAACCTTTTCTTCGTTTAGTCTTGAAAAACATATTTAAAAATTAATGAGCTTTGGTCTATTATACACATATTGAGTAGTACTAGTCTAGTCTACTGCTATTGAATAAATTTCAGCAGTATTTCTTTTTTCTGCTACTATTTTGATCTTTTTTTAATTTTTTAATTTAAATCTTATTAGATTTCGTAATAATTTGATTAACTATAGTATTTGACAGAAATGAAACAAATGCACCAGATCTAATTTAAATATTTGATTTAAGGCCCTTTAAAATTTGCCCAAATTTTCGCTATCTAGATTTCTAGTAGCACGATTCAAACTCTTGGCCTGTATCATGTTATGTCTCGTATTCCAAGAAGTTTAATAATATTTATTATTCTATTAATCATTAGTCTATTATATAACATTTTTCTCTTTTACTTTTAACTGTTCAGTCCACTATAATTTATCAATACGATTTGAACTATAAATTATTTTGAAACAAATATAGTACATATTTGTTGTCGCGTTTGTGTAAATTGCCTATAGTGGTAGTAGAGACAAGACTCAACAGAAAAAAATGAGTTTGTTGCGCCGGCGCCTTACAACTATTTGCGACCGGCGCACCGGGAAATTTCCCGGCTTCCCGCCGGCCCCCTCCGCCTCTGTCTAGGTATGACTGCAACATAAAAAAATTTTGTTATAGTTTCTTCCATTAGTTATTTTTTATTTAATAAATTGCTACTTTATCTTGCCGTGTTGGCGTTTTGTATGAAGTGTTATTTTATTTACATCCCATTTGTCTTATTCTACTTTTTACTATCTCTTTATACATTTTATTTACAAACTTTTTCCATTTATCTCTATCTCTTGCTAGTTTCCTTGCTTCTCCTTCTGACATTCGTTTCTTTTCGAGTATTTTTATATCCATTTCATTCCATCCTATTCTGGGTTTTCCTCTTTTCTTCTTATGTATCGTCTTCGCTTCCCACGTTCTTTTTTACTTGAGCCTTTTCATCCATTCTTATTAAGTGACCCCACAAACTAATCTGCTTCTTTTCTATGTACTCCTGTATAGTTTCAATTTCCAATTCTTTCCTGATCTCCTCATTTCTTACTCTGTGCATTTATGTCTTCCATGCTCAGATACCTCATTTCAACCGCTTGGATTCTGCTTACATCTGTTTTTGTCATTATCCATGTTTCACAGCCGTACGTTAAGATACTCCGGTAAATTGCTTTGTCTACATTTAATTAGGTTTTTCGCCTTACTTCTTTTTTGTTTATTAGTATCTTATTCATTTGATAGTATACTTTTATTGTCTTGCCGATTATTGTACTTTTTTCTTTGTCATTTTTCCCTTCCTCTGTTATGTCTACCCCTAGGTATTTAAATTGCTCGATTTCTTCAACTCCTATTAGTATTTTTATTTTTCCTCTATTTTTGCCATAACGTTTCTCTCGTGTTTGTTAATCTTCATATTATATTATGTCATTATTTCGTTATATATATTTATGTAATTTTGTAGGTTTGTTGTACTATTTGCTAATATCATTAAATCGTCAGCGAATGCTCCTTCTGTTATGTTTACTGGTAACATGTTTCTGTATCCTACTATTTTTCCTTTCGTTCTACCCCTTGTTTTCTTCCTAATTTGGTCCATATACAATATAAATAATGTTGGGCTAAGTCCTTCACCTTGCCCCAAACTATTATATGTTTTGAAGTGTTCCGATTTGTAATTATTATTTATGACAACATTCTTATTATCTTTGTATATTTGTTTTTTAATATTGATGATTTTTTGCTCTATTCCCCTTTCAAGTAATATATTCCAGACTTTTTTGCGTGGTACTCTATCAAATGCTTTTTCCAAGTCAATAGATGCTAAATATACATTTTGTTTTGTTTGATTCTTCTTTTTTACTATATAAAAAGTTCTAAATAAAAAAAAAAAGAGGAAGATATATGGCGAAGTGGTCGCCAACCTTCAGTAATGAAGATGCACAACAAGAAAAAGAAATTAAAAAAAATAATTAAAACCAAATCCAGTTACTACTTACCTGTAAATGTCTATAGTTTTTTTTCATGCTTCCCCTATTCAGATATTAGAGTTAACTTTCGTTAAAATGGATTTCATTTCAATGCAACTTTAGGTCAAGGCTCCCACACAACTAAAGCTAAGGTCAAACACAGCATTTTTTAAATTTGCTTTGCGGTATAGGTAGCTGTATATGATTTTAGCTTAAGTTGACTTCTTATGATGATACCAATATTTTGGAAATTATATAAATCAAATCTTCAACTACGTACCTACATAATTGAATAAAATGACAGACAATTGATTAAAATTTAATATGTTGAAATAAACAGACATAAAATAAATCATAATATAAAAAAAAATGAAAAATCGTTAATTTTTTTAAAACATCAAGTAAATCATAATTTATTTGATTTATTTATAGTTGGGCAATTCTACGCCAAATGAGCAGTCGGTTTTGTGCGTTCAAGAGGCTCAAGAGCGAAAACTACCACTAGTGTGGGAAAAATTTATTCAAGCATCTTAAAGTACATACTTTTGGCTGTCTTTGCCTGAATATTGGAGTCTTAATAGGTGAAAACTTCTGAGAAATGAATTTAAAAAAAATGGGATTACTTGGGAAATTTCCTATCGATTATGACTGTTCTAAACTTACCCAGGCTGAAATGCAATTAAGATAAATGAAATTAAACAAAATTGAAGTAACCTAGAGGTCTGAAATTTAGTATGAAGTCATATTTTGGGCACCCAAACAAGTGTACAATTTGAGCTAAATCGGAGAGCGTCGCGTGAAATGGACTACTCATTTGACGTGGAATTGCCCATTTCTAGTTTTCTGTTTTTTTAGAAACCGAAAAGAACGAAAAATTTAAGCCATTTTGAATAACGTCTTTTTGAGAACAAAATCTTGGAATTTAATTTTTATCTCAGACAGTAAAAAATATAGGTACCTATAGGTACAAAAGATGTTTCAAATTAAAGGGGGAAGCCGGAAATATAATAATATATAAGGTGTTCTATTTAAAAAAAACAAAAGTTGATGGCTACTTCCAGTAGAACTGGTAGAGATAGAAGTTTGAAAGTATTTCACCTGACGAGCACGGAATTTCCATATTTGAATATATTTTTTCAAACTTTTATCTTATAGGGAACTCCATAAACTTTTAATGGTCCATGAGAATGGGACGCCCTGTATATGATCGTAAAATGAAAATCGCTACCTCAATGTACATATGCTGTACAGCAAATTTTATCAAATCATCAAATATGAGTAGAGAAAGCTATTGCAAAGTTTTCAAAATGTGGTTCATATGACGAATGGGCTTGGAAAAAATGAAAAAATATAGTAAAATACTACAATTAATTATTCAACTTCATTGTTTTAAACCCAATAGTCGTTATTTCATTTAAATTGGGTAAGAATTTATGGAGTTATAAGGCTTTGAAATAAGACTTTGGCGCCTATATCCGCGCTAGTCGGTCCAGTAGGATTGGGCCGTTGATGCGTCAACGTTGCCCGTTGCACGTAGATCTTGCGTTCCTTGCGATAGCTCAATGCTTATTCAAATTTGATCGCCCGAGTTAGTGCGTTACAGTCAATTGGTTTGTGTGTAATATGGATAAGAGATTTGTTCGCGATCAATCAGACAGCCTAAGATTGACGCAGTTACATTTGCTAGTTTTTTTGCTACGAATAGTAATTTCATCAGCGCTGAGATTCGCTGATCGAAAGCATCTAGGTAAGTAATAATGTATTAGTTACGCTTAAAATAATGTTTTATTGTAAAATTGTATAATCATTTTTATTGTTATAAACAATGAGAACTGTAAGATGTTTATCGACCATTCATACTATTATTGAAACGATGTTTTATACCCTCCTTATAACTCAATTAACAGTGTTTATTGATTCACTTATAAAGGAGAAATTAATGATTTTCGCATAATTGTGCGAGTAATCTTCAGCAGGCTCACTGGATTATGGGGCCCGCTCCTGCGTTGCTCGCCCCACAAACTTCCATCTCGCCCGTAAAGATTAATTTGCAAAGCTTGTCACGTAAATAACTATTACGGTATCCCGACTATTCGTCCCCGGACGGTTCGTCCAAGACAGTTCGTCCCCGGTATATTCGTCCAGCGGACAGTTCGTCCAGTGGGCGGCTCGTCCAGTGGGCGGTTCGTCCAAAAAACTTTTCTTGTATATTTTCATTTAAACTATTATTTACGCTACAAATGTTCGAAAAAAGACAGTTTCAATAAAAAATAATTTAAACTTTATTTTTTACGGTACAAATGTTTGAAGAGGTTAAGTTAGGTTAGGTTCGGTATTTTTTTTTTAGTGAAAATCCTTTGGACGCATTAAAATACCAGTACTTGTTCATAATTCTGGTGTATTTTTTTTGTCGAAATATGTTTGATGTAACGCATGTTGGTATTTGCTTGGAACGGCGGTGTTTTTCGGGAGCACGAGAATTAATGTACCGCAATTTCCGTCGAACTAATTAAAATTGGCTCTACCTGCGCCTCCAATTTAAATTGTGGCGTTGTTAAAATCGCGGCAGTAAAATAAATAAGGGGATGAACACGGGCAGCACGGGTAAATAATGCAGAGCGCCGCCGCCGGGATCAATCCTGCCAGTCAAACTTTTGGCGGAGGCGCCGTGGGCGGCGTCTGGCGCTTATCCCGGGGGCCCCGGGGCATTAACGCGGCGGCGGCCAAAAAGTACCTTTTGATATAACGCACATCCGCGATAGTGTCTGCTTAATGGGGCGAGGGGTGTTATCAAGCGCCGCCTAAACTCGGCGGCCGAACCGTCGAACCGGATTTGATTTAAGGCCCCCCAGGCGATAAAGTGGGGACCCCGCGTATAACGCTGCTGTTAGCTTTGTTAATTATTATTGCTTATTCGTGTATTGTTTTCGGTGGTGATTAATTGAACAGCATCAGCAATTATCGCCGGTGCCGCTTTTTCCACTGTTGGCCATAAATCAGCGAAATACATTTTCAAGTGTGTGTAATCTGTTAATTACAGATGTGATTTGGGGGCGGGGGCGCGCTTTTTTCACGTCGAAAGTATTGGGGTGGCAAGTATGCATGACGGGCGTTCTGGACGCGTTTTAATTTGGTAATTTCACACAACAATGGAGGGCTTCGGATGAGGCGCCTGACACATGCAGAACATCCCCGTGGTTGTACCGAAATATTGCACGCTGATTACAACTTCAACTCTTTTTTTTTTCATTAATTACTACCACACCGAATCCCCGTTTTCTCTGCCGTGATATTGATTTATGAATAAATTAGTCATCCTATCAGTGTAGCCAGATGAGACAATACGAAAGTCTGGGCAGCTCACAAATTCCTTCGTGCATTTATTAATAAAAAAAAACTAATTAATTTAAACAGCGATGTTTTTTTAAAGACCAGATGAGACAATACAAAAGTCTGGGCAACTGACAAGTTCCTTCATTTATTTAATAATATAACACAAATAGTTACGAAATTAATTTTAACAGCAATTCGTTAGAACGTAGTTTCATCACTAATCTCGGCAGTGATTTATTCACAATATTCAACCCATGTGTTAACCCATGTATACATTTATACCCATTAATACAAAATAAATTGTTTTAAAGTTAATTACAACTGTAATTGTTTTATATATATATATAAATGGCTCAGTTTAATTTAAGTTTAGGTGGTTCTATCGGTTTTTGTCGCAGGCTGTTTCTTATTTTATACATAAATTTTCCTATGTGCGAACCCGTAGTATTAGAATTATTCGGGTAATCCGTAATCCAAACAATTTATTTACACTGACGCCATTCAATGATATCAGTCAATGCATTCATTGACATGATTGAATGGCGTCAGTTTAAAGAAATGGCGTAGATTGCGCGACGTTTCAGCGGGGGAAAGCTAGCCCAAATAATTCAAAAATTGTCAATAAATGTATTAACTGACATCATTGATTGGTGTCAGTGTAAATAAATTGCTTGGATTGCGCGACGCTTCATCGGTATCAGCAAGTATCAGCAAAATGTAAAATTTTAATTTGTATTGTAAATTTACAAAATACTTACCAAACTCCAAATTTTATTTGTTTTTTCCCAAGGTGTATTGTGTGCAGTACATCAAAATGATATTATATACAAAGAATGCAACTAATAATTTAAACAAATCTTCACAGAAATGTACAATAGGTAAAAGGTTTTGTTCTGAAATTCTGTAATCTTCAGAATTTTGGTATTCTGTACCAAAATTAAGTTAACAAAAGGGTTAAGTTAAGTTAAGTACAAAAGAACACAACTTGTAATTTAACAAATCTTCACGTACGTGTACAATATGTATTTGAAACCACAATATGTTATTGAAATATGCGAAGTAACAAAGTAAAAATATATAAAATTTGTTATAAAAAAGTTCTATTTTCTTAAAATACCCTATTGAATTTTTTACCAGATTCTTGCATAATTAACATTATTGATTTTTTTAGATGAAATCTTTGAAAGTTTTATAATAAAAGTTTATAAGATTGAAAGAACAAATTAGTAAGTTTTACTATAGCAGCGAACAGTGATCCCAAGTACCCGAAAAGCTGGTAAAAAAAATTAAAAAAATAGATTATCGGTTTTCCAGATTTGTTCTAGGTACCTATATTCATACAGAAGGTTTTTGAAGACCCATTCTCGTACGTCATTCTCAATTAAATTCTTGTACGTAAGCGCAAAGTCGCAGCTCCTACAACAGTTGTGTTTTCTTATGTGAATTGTCATAAAAACGTGATACAAGTGAACAGTTTGTATTACATAATATGAAAGGCACCTCCACAAGTATGTTAAACATGTTTTAATACTACTTTAGAAAATATAATTTTTTTGAACGTGTATGATATAATGTTAGCTGCTAGAGGTACATACGAGGGCTGTTTGACGGAAGAGTGACTTTTCAAAGGTTGGTAACACTTTCGCTATAATGATTATGTTGCTAGCTCCTGAGGTCTTTCGGAGGTCTACTGTCAAAATTTGACACCAATCTGACAGATAGATTATGTTTTATACTTATTTGAAGAAAACTGTTTTCGTTGTTATATAAATATGAAAAAAAAAAATTCGAGTGTTGATTAAACATTATTTTCTACGTGAAAAAACAATTAAAGAAACCAAGGAAAAGTTACGTAAATATTATCCAGAATCTGCTCCGTCTCATGGAATGATTTGTAAGTGGTTTCTGCTTTTAAAAGTGACCATATGAGCACGGTTGATGCAGATCGTCCGAAACCATCATTTACTGTAACTACTCCAGAAATGGTTAATAAACTCTATGGCCTTGTAATTGGCAATCGTCGAATAAAAGTTCGTGAGATAGCTAATGAAGTAAACATCTCAACCGAACGGGTATACAATATTTTGCATGAACATTTCAATAAGAAAAAGCTATCCGCGAGATGGTTGCCGCGTTTGCTTAATGGTGATCAAATGCGCGCTCGCATTAAGAATTCAGAAGAATGTTTGGCCGTCTTCAACGTAATGCAAAGGATTTTTTCGTCGATATGTTACAGTAGATGAAACTTGGATACATCATTATACTCCAGAAACAAGAATACAGTCTAAGTAATGGATTTCTCCATGCGAACATGGTCCCAAAAAGGCAAAAACCCTTTTTTCGACCAATAAGGTCATGGCCACAGTTTTTTGGGATACTAAAGGTGTAATCTTTATTAATTGTTTACAAAAAAGAAAAACGATAACTGGCCAGTATTATGTTGATTACGCAGACATGTTTTGTGCCGAACTTGAAAAACAACGACCGCATTTAATGAAGAAAAAAGTGTTGTTCCATCACGATAATGCGCCCTCACATTCGTCTGCAATTGCTACAACTAAATTGCCTGAATTTCATTACGAATTACAGCTGTATCCATCATACTCGCCAGATCTAGCTCCCAGTGATTTCTTCTTATTTCCAGATTTTAAAAAATGGCTGGGTGGAAATAGATTTTAGGCAAATGAAGAGGTGATAACCGAGACAAATGCATATTTTGAAGACTTTCCGAAAGATTACTTTTTGGAAGGTTTAAAAAAACTGTAAACTCGCAGGGCTAAGTGTGTACAGTTAAAAGGGTGTTATGTTGCAAAATAAAATATATTTTTAACAGAAAAATAACGTTTTCATTAAAAAGTCACTCTTCCGTCAAACAGCCCTCGTATTTGTAAAGTCATAAAGCTATAATAAATGTATATCTTGTTAAGTCTTCTAAATGCATTTCAAAATTCAGCTGCAGGTAGCTGCTGGTTTGCTTTCTATCAATATTTTCGTGTCGCACAAAATGGTACATTAAAATATCTCTCGAAAGTTTTGCAAGCAAGTTTTCGGGAGAGCAGACAATGGAAGATGTAAGTATCTAGATAAAAGTGTCATGGCATCTTTGGATTTATTAATTTGATTTAATAATTAACCACTAATTCCAAAAGTTCTAAGCTCAAAACTTCTTAATTCGTCTACTGGAGGTAGACGACTTGGAGGTTGATAGTGATGCCGATTTTCCAGAAAATAAAATAAACATTGTTTAGCACGAGGTTTAAGAACGTGTGAAATACGTATAAAATTTACTCACATAAAATAAGCGAGACCATTGAAATTGCAAAAACAAATTAGCTCAATTCCAGTTTTTACCATACATTTGGATTTCACGCGGCCGAAAACCCATGACTACTAATTTTTACGAGATTGGCGAGATTTTGATATAGTCGGTTGGTGATTTTGTTATCGAGGATTTCGACCGCGAATTCGGATTCTTTTACCTCGTAAACATATAAATACTGATGTTCAAAAATAATCGCGCGAAATTCGATTTTTGACCAGCTTTTTAAGTGCTTGTGACCACTGATAAGTTATCAGAGATCTAGGGTTGGAATTCGTTTCTGCGAAATTTACGATGCGATCAATGTCACATTAGGGAATTGATGCCTAAAAACAAAGAAGAAGGAATTAATTTGAAACTTGTGGCAATATACAGGGTCTTTTTTAAATATTGAACCAAAGTGCTACTGCCCAGATAGCTCGAAATAGCTCAAACAGGTTTATTTATTTTTAATTTATTCCGCACTTTTTAACGCAATAAAATATATGATGTCAGTATCTTTTGACTTATGACGTCAGTAATTTTTTACTTATGACGTGAGTAATTTTGGACTATTGAAGTAATTGATCTGTTTTAAACACTTTTTTTTATTTCACAACTTTTGTAGAGCTCTTAATTCTTTTTACAGTCACATACATTTTTTTGCAAAAAATGTATCCTTTTCTTTAAAGAGTGGAACTTTGAACAGCAATTTTGTATTGCGTCAGAAAATGCGGAATAAGTAACAAAATCGACAGCTGCGAGGATTTTTTATTCTTTCGAGCTATTTTGGCAGAAACGCTTTAGTTCCAAATTTTAAAAAGACCCTGTAGACTACAAGAAAATTGAAACTCACAAATAAAGGTTTATTAAATTTAAATACATACACTGCTCAACAAATTTAGGGGAACACCTATAAAAAAGGGTAAAAATGGTTAATTTTTTTTATAGTAGATGGTATTTTTTGCTTATTTTGAGCACATGGTTTTAAAATGCCTCTTTCTGTTTAAATAAACATGAATTACGATTAATCAGAAATAATTAATTTCGTACAGTTGTTAAATTTCTATTTTAACCTTTTTTTAAAGGTGTTCCCCTAATTTTGTTGAGCAGTGTATTTCAACTTCAATGCAGCTTCTTCTGTACCAACAAGCAATTATTTTACTGTCAGGAATTGCTGCTAGAGACATTGATTATCTATCGTGTGATAATTTCTAAAGCGAAAACAGGTGACTAAAAATAACTTAAATAATACTTAATAATAATTTCCACATAGGGGAGAGGTGGCATGAAAGGGACCCGAAATTGAGAGGGATAATTCAAATTACGCGACAATTACGAATTTCCCTGAAACAAAAGTATTTATGTCATTTTATAGATGTAATTACGCACTGTCCCTTTCATAAATTATTGTGTCCCTTTCAATTCAGTCTAGTGATGAAAGGGACAAAATGCACTTTTTTTAAATTAAAAAATATACTATGAATAAAACAAGATTTATTATTATATTTTCTCTCAGTAGTAGAATAAATAAAAATTTCAATTCTATTCGTAAATGTTCAAATTATTTCCTCATTTATTTACTAGACTCTTTAAAAGAAAAGTGTCTCTTTCATGCCACCTCTCCCCTACCCAATACAACAGACATTTATTTATTCTTATTTTTTTCTTCGTTATTTTATACGTACTGGTAATATTTAAATAACTTATTTTTATCTTTATTATATTTTGTTTATTCCTGACTAGTTTCGGCTTATTACAGTTAATAATATTAATTATTGCTAAAGTTTGTTTTGCCCATTGGCCCAATAATTTACAACTCTAAATGGCATTAAGGCTGTTGATTTATGGGGCCAATTTCTCACATAGATTGTTTAAATTTTATTACAGCTACAGAAAGCATTACTCGCGACAGATAACTGCTGATGCTCACAGAAGCTCCGCGAAGATTTACGTTGCCCCGCTCATCTTTTTATGATCTATGGTAACAGATGCGTTAATATTTATATTTTTTATTACCTGCAATAATATTAAAGCAGCATTTTTTTGCGTCGAGACAAGTATAACTTATAGCCGACATAATTCATAACCAATTCTAACAAGTCATAATAAAGCACAAAAAAATGCTATTGTAGGTATATTTAAATTCATTTTTTTACCACACTCAATTAATTATATAAATTTTTACTTGCAATAATATTAAAGCAGCATATTTTGCGTAAAGACAAGTATAGCTTACAGCCAACATAATTCATAATCAATTCTTGCAAGTAATGATAAAGCACAATAATTTGCTACTGTACATTTAAATTTAATTTCTTCAGCTATTATTTTTGATTACAACATTCAATTAATTTCAATAATTTTATATTGCAATTAATAAATATGGCATCAAAGTCAAAATTTGGCCAATTAAGTATACCGGGTGTTGAATAGATTAGGTATACATACGAAATTAACGTGTAAAACCACATTTGTGCATTTTCCTGCTTCCCCGATTATTTTAAAGAAAAAGGTTTAGGTAAGTGCAAACAAATGTTTAGAAAGAAAAAAATGTACCAAATTACATTTATATCTACTATTGATATACTACTGGTGAGGAGAAAATGTAAAAATTAAATAGTGATAAATATGTACATGTGAAAACTTGTAATTTTACTGTCAGTTTTGAAGTTTCATTAATCAATACGTGTTGAAAATGGCTTACCATTACACAATTAGCAACAAAAAATCCGTTTTTAAAGCATTATTATGGCGCAAATTGTCCTACAATATGGGCCTTGTACTAATATTGCGGTTATTTGTCACTGCAACCACAGCGTATGTTTGATGAAACTTTAAAACTGTAGACAGTAAAGATAGTAATTACAAGTTTCAGTTCAGTTCACGGCCATGCTTACATGTATGTATTCATCACCATCTAAGTATTACATTTTCTTCTCTCCAACAGCCCATCGATAATAGCTACCTATGCAATTATGTTGATTTTTGGTTTATAAATATTTGTTTACTCATACAATTCCTCTAAAATAATCGGGGAAGCTGATAAATGAACCAATGTGATTTTAGATGTTAAATTCGAATATATACCAACCCAATTCAACACCAGGTAAATGGATATTAAATTACTATATATGTTCTGTACTGTCGTTCTATCTGCAATCTACATACCGTTTGTATTAATTAAAATCTAATTACCTAGATTATTGTGCGAGTGTCTATAATTGCATTTGTTTCCAATGTAATAATTCCTATTCAATGGATAGCACGAATGGATGCATGGTTCTAAGCTCTCGTTTCATAGACTAACTTTATTAACATATTCTCTATACTCCTTAGCTTTGAGAATACCTTCTCATAATGCACTTGAGTAACTGATAGTGTGCATACAAATTGATAAACTCATAGTACAGCTAACTGTTTACATCAGTAATAAGTAGTTTTAATAGGCAGTACAAATGTTTTGCAAAATAATACAATTATCATAAGAACTATTAATTTTGGCAAATAAGTTGTTCTACATGAAATCGAATTGAAATTATAAATAAAACTCGAAGCAGTGGAGATACCTTTACTGCTTAGTCAATAAAGAAATAGTTAGAAAGCCAAATATATTATACGAGTTTCATAGAAGGTCTTCAAAATGTCAAAACTCCTGTTTTTGATACAAATACTATCCGTAAACAGTGTAAACTTATAATGACAAAGTTACCTGTATATTAGAAATAGGAAAGACTGAACTACCATCTTCTACGTCATTTGCACATTGTCATCGGTTACACTATTCAAAATTCTACGTTTTATTAGAAAAGTACAGGGTGGCCCACCTATCCTCGCTCGGACCCTTACTGCTACACTAATGAAAATTGAGGAAAGCATCTGATTGGTAGTTAATGGGCACTAAATGTGCTACTCTTTAAACTTGTTTTCGAGTGTACAGAATGTCCATAAATCCGGTACACAGCATTTTATCTCATTGTTAAATGGAACATCCTGTATATTCTTTAATTTTTTGAATCTGCTTCATGTGGGCTTCACAACTTATTTTTATTTTTGGGGATCACATACAACTTTGCCAAGTTATTTACATATTAATCAAATTTAACGAAAAATCATGGACCTGGAAAAAATTCAACATAACCTTATTATACGAGATCAGTGAAAGAATCTGGGTATGCAAGTACCCAAGCAATGTGCCAAAACATACACAATATTTGGAGTCACGTTGAATACACAGGGTGTTCTGAAACAAAGATCGAATTTTGCTATTTTGAAATGGCTAAAACTATCGAGATTGATGCTAATTTACCTATTAAAAACTATTATTAGATTATAGTTCATATGCTACCATTGAATACCTAATTAGATGACCACTCAGAATATGATGCTATATGCAGGGTGTTCCATTTGAAAAATAAATAGTTTGAGCCATTTGAAAATAGCAAAATTGTATTGTTGTTTCAGAACACCTTGTGTATTCTACGCGACTCAAAATATTGTGTATATTTTGGCACATTATTTGGGTACTTCCATATGCAGATTCTTTCATTGATCTCATATAATAAGGTTTTGTTGATTTTTTTTTCCACGTCCATGATTTTCGTTAAATTTGATTAAAATGTGAATAACTTGGCAACGTTTCATCTGATCTCAAAATATTTAAATGAATTGTGAAGCCCTTATAAAGCAGATTCTAAAAATGAAAGAAGATACAGGGAGATATATTTAAAAAAGAGACCAAATTTTGTGTCCCGGTTTTATGGTACACTCTGTACACTTTAAAATATTTTTTTGAAGTAGCCCATCAAGTGTGCAATAACTTCCAATCAGATTTTTTCCTCAATTTTAATTAGTCTAGTAGCTATGGTCCGAGCGAGGATAGGTGGGCCACCCTGTATATTCAATGCACATTCACTTGATCTCATTTTATCCCAACACCTTTATAGTAATATGAAAAATAACCAAGAGATTGTTATTAGTTATTATTTATAATAAATCACAAATAACTTATAACCATTCACTTGATCTCATTTTATCCCAACACCTTTATAGTAGAATGAAAAATAACCAAGAAATTGTTATTAGTTATTATTTATAAAAAATCACAAATAACTTATTAGGTCACATATGCAGTAGCATGCATATTAATTTCTACTTAATACCTACCACAACATGGACCTTGAAGACAATCATGTAATATTTGTTATTAAATATTTTATGTATTATTTATTTAATATTTAAAAACTAAATTAATTATTCTTATTCAGACTCTCTAAATTAAATTAAATCGAAAATGAAAATGACCAAGAGATTGTTATTAGTTATTATTTATAAAAAAATCACCAATAACTTATTACATCACAGATGGCGGAGTAATAAACATAATGATGTCTTCTTAATACCACAACATGGACCTTCAAGACAATCTTGTAATATTTGTTATTAAATATTTTAATTATTTATTTAATATTTAAAAACTAAATTAATTATTCTTATTCAGACTCTCTAAATTAAATTAAGTACCTCGTAAAAATGAAAAATGGCCAAGTGATTGTTATTAGTTATTATATATAATAAATCACCAATAACTTATTACGTCACAGATGGGGGAGTAGTATGCATATTTATTTCTACTTAATACCATAACATGGACATATTTGATATATTATTTATTTAATATTTAAAAAAATATATTAATTATTCTTATTCAGACTTTCTAATTTAAATTAAGCACCGCGCATTTTAATTTAATAAAACGTTCTCGGAAAGCTACTAATTTTTACATAAATATTTAAATGGGTTGAATTCAACAAACTTTTAACGAACACGAACGGCTTGGCAGGATCAATATGTATGTGACTACTTTTTTGTGGACATGATAGTTAAAAATTTTATACTAACAAATATTTATTGTTTAAGAAAGTTATTACGAAACCAAGATTTAAATATCGGTATTATGAAATGTACGGTTTTCATGAATTATTCCAAAAATATAATAGAAAACAGAAAAATATAATACATGTAGATGTATATGTTTGTTTATGTCTGTATATACGATTAAACTTTGTGTACATGATATTTTCAAAGCTTTATTAAAATTTTGCTTTGCTTTAAAGTTTCCATTCAATATTTTTATAACAAAACCAGCAGTGTTATTCATAAAAATTTAAGCCGCGGTTTAACGATGGTTTACTCTTAGTAACCTTTGTAGAACACCACCAAACCACGGTTTAATTTTTTATGAATAACGCTGAAAGATTTAAAAATCAACTAAATTTTCATTAATTTCATGTTTTTGTTTATAAATAATTTCAGAATGATGATAACTGCAATACCATTAGGATTAGTAAATGATGTGATGGGTATTTCTGTTGTGCAGTGCTGACAACATTGATTTCACTTAGTTGACTACTGCCAAGGTGACAGTTAACCACCAACAATTTGACTGACACTTCAAATATCATCACTTTTGTATACGAGTATTGTAAGACATGCCCGAAGAAAAACACAGTATATATTACTCGAAGTAGAAAGTTTTTTTTTGGACTTCGCCTGGTTTACTATGCCTCGGCTATCTCCTCGGCTGTAAACGGCTCAATCCTACAAAGAACATTTAATTTCCTAGTAATATAATACACTATTTTTCATCTTTTATTGTTCAATTAGGTCAGTAATAAACTTGTTAGTTCTAAGTAAAAGTTCTGCCATCACTGATGAGGGTGTCCAGCAATTCTTAATAAACGCCTCGGCTATCTCCTCGGCGGTAAACGGCTCGATCTAAAGAAGAGCATTTTCTACTCCTAGTAATATAATATACCATTTTAGTTTTTTTTTTATTTCGTCTAGTTTACTATGCCTCGGCTATCTCCTCGGCCCTAAACGGCTCAATCCAACAAAGAACATTTAATTTCCTAGTAATATAATACACTATTTTACACCTTTTCTTGTTCGATTAGGTCAGTAATAGGCTTGTTAGTTCTAAATATAAGTTCTGCCATCACTGATGAGGGTGTCCAGCAATTCTTAATAAACGCCTCGGCTATCTCCTCGGTGGTGAACGGCTCAATCCAAAAAAGAACATTTTCTACTCCTAGTAATATAATATACTATTTTACCCTGCCATCACTGATGAGGGCATCCAGTAATTCTTAATAAACGGCTTGTGAATCATAAATCCTAGAGTTATAAATTACTAACATTATATACGACCAATTCTTTTGAACCAAATTTATTACCTTTGGAGTATTAATTACGAACGTAGTATATCAAACCCCGTATAATTTCCTACTTTCTCATTACACATTACCTACCGTGCTTCTTGTATTAGCGGAGCTTTATAAAATGCGCTCAAAAAGCAATTAATCACAGCAGACCGCACACAACGTGAGAGGCTCCGTGCAAGAATGCTAATACATTTTTTAAATTATGAAAGTTTTATGTGCTCGCACGTCCGTGTAAAGAGAAAAAGTTAAATGTAAATTAAAATAAGTGCTTTTTTCTGTACTATCACTCATCTTTACAACTCCCACGACTGCAGTATCAAACATTCATGTTATTTTTCGGTCGGGAAGTTCCGTGCGGAAAAATTGTAAGGCTTGAAATTTTCATGTGGACGTCGATGTGGGTGGATGTGGGAAGGTGTGGGACCTAGGGTCAAGATTTCAACCACCGACTGACATACTTTATTCTTTTATAAGAAATGATTCCGAAATTATTAATAAAAATTCATATAAATATACAGCATGTATTGAATTTTTGGAATAATTTATATTCTAATGGATTTCTCAGATATGATTTATGGATGATAAAAAAATTACTATCACCGGAGAAATAGTTTATGAAACTAACATTTTTATTATTACATCTCATGAATATTTTGATGCCATACGAATTAAATTTAAAGTGGAATATTAAATCAATGAGAAAAAAAAAGGAATACATGTTATTCGGTTATTGGTGCATAGTTCCCGTTATGTTCATATATTAAATATTTAATATCTTTGTTATAATTTTAGCGAATTCATTGCTCACAAATCAAATTTTAGTGTGTTGTGAATATGTCACATACGTTTTATGTGTTTAAAAGGCTTGATACTAAAAATTCGTGCAAACAATAAAATGAAAATGTTTAACACGTTTAGTAAAATTGATATTTTATTATAACTAAAACAATAGACAGCATACTGAAATTTGAATTTGTTGCATTGCGACAAGTAATGAGTGCGGATCGCTGTGAAATCCATGGAAATCCAATTAATTCCGTTTTCAATTAATACATTTAATTCCAGTTTTCCCAACAACAAAATGCCAATACGAACGAGGATTATATATTTTCGCAGCTTAATAAATACATTCAGTACGCACGCAAATTACTCAATGATGCGTTTGTGTGTTCTTTAATTCATTGCATCCACCAGGCTTTTATTTTCACGTCGTGTAATAGATTCGTGCTCGAGCTGAATTCGCGCTCATTTACGTCACTGGAATTCAATGAAATTAGAGTCAAAGCGGTTGTTTGCAGTGAATGATTTCGATAAAATTTGATTTCATGCATTGTGCGCGGTTATAACTCCAAGTTAAATTAATTCACCGGCATCATTTTCGAAAAATAATTATTGGTCGATGTACCATATGTGCATTGCCATATAATTGTTATACCATGTTAATTACAGAATGTAGTTAGCAAATAATGATGACGAAAATAATGGTAATGAATCGTTGATCGTTTATGATCATGAATAATAATCGATGAATAATGATCGTTCGCCATAATGAATGGCACTCAATTAGTGCCATTAGAATATTAGCTTCAGGATGCTATGTTTTTCGTGGCATATAATTTTTAATTACATTTTTTGGGTCATCACGACGGGTAAATTTTACAACTTCAACCTTTCAATGCAGCTTTCAGCCACAATATTAAGAAGAGAGTTATATATTCATTTTCTGAAGTCGGCACTACAGTAGCCTATTATTATATCATTATATGGAAATTGGGTTTAAACATAACATATTATTACTACAACAAACACCACATAACATAACATAATACCACAGTAGACAGTGTGCAATATACTACCACTCAGTACAACGTAACACAACTTAACATGCCAAGTATCCGAAACTTCCACGAAAGCTTCAGTTAACCTTTTCATGTCATGAAAGATGAACACAAAACTGCACCAAAAATATATTGCGTAGCTTATTTTTCTTAGACGGTATTGTTACAGTTGTTATCCCAATAGTGGTTAAGGCCTTAGTAAATATATATTAAAATAATAGCTTTAGTGTATTATTACACAAATAACTATATTTGTTCCATCCTCAATATCAACATTCTGTTACTTTTGTTGGCCCGTTCTTTAAGTGCTCCTCGCTGTCCGTTTTCCCACGGCAAACTCTGGAATTACATCATGCAGGACCGCTTTGGAAGATAGTTGCAAAGAAACTACTCGCTACTTAAACATCCCGGGGGCATCGCCGCATTCCTGGAGCGCGTTTCTTTCGTTCAAAGGAAGAGTCTTGGATTCCTATCGCTGATCAGACTTACATTGTTCGGTGGCGGCTGCACGGGCCTTGCAAGTGCTTCTGTTTGCCTTGGCCTGCACGTCCCGCTCCAATTAAACGAAGGGCCGCTTCAGAGGCAAGAAAAGTCGATGGGGCACACGATAATTCCTGTGTCGAGTCTGCAAAAAGGTAGTCTTGCATTTAAAATTAACTTTCTTTTTGTTGTTAGTTATTAAAAGTATTTTATTAATAAGAATGCAATCTTGGATTGCAATAAGAAAAGAACATTATAGAAGCAGTTACCACTAGAAATGATTCACAGATTTTGCATAGTGATACAATATTTGAACACTCTAAACTGTTTTCAAAAACTATTTAAATATAGGTTTCAAATTGGCTTGACCTATGTAGATACCTACCTACAAAGTAAAAAATCAAAATTTATAGATTAGTAATATTTTTTTAAAACGTGGTTAGATAAATGAGTAAAGTTGTATTATTTCAAAAAGTACAAAATAGTGTTCATAATTTTTCCAGATAAATTAAAAACATACATTTTTCTTTCACACATTATTGTTTGATAAAATAAAAAAAAAATGTTTTACTTGATGAACAAAGCACGAAATTATTAGAGCATACAAGCTAAAAGGTACAGAAACCTCTGAAAAAAATAGAGAGGTGTTAAACAAAGCATGGACGCAAAACAATACAGAGGTTCACAATACAAAACTAGAAGAATGGCAGTTCCTATGGCAGAATGGCAGTTATGGAAACAATAACAAAATGTACAAAACTGATTTTGTGGATTCGTTATGTAGAACTAACAGGAAAATAGAAGACGAAAAATAAACATCCAGTGAGACGAAAGCATAATACAAAATGTCAAACAAAAAAGAAACAATGGCAAAAATACCAGGAAAATAAAACAACCAGTAACTATGGACTATACAGGGTGTTCCTAAAGGTGTTCCGTACATTTGGACATCGAGTCAGCGATGAAAACCAAACAAAAAAGTTCATATAAACATGTAGGCATAGATGGCGCTATAATCAGATATGCAATATGTCCCTTTATATCATGAATTTATATTATTGAGAGAATTTGCGCCATCTTGGTCCACATATTTATATGAATCTTTTTTTTTTGTTTGGTTTCCATCGTTTACTCGATATCCAAATTTACGGAATACTTTTAGCAAACCCCCGGTATAAAGAACAAAGAAAAAAAGTTAAAAGAACAATAATAGATGCAAAACAAAAAAGAAATGGGCAGAATTAGGAGAAAACTTGGAAAAACGACAGAAAAGGTAATTCAATATTATTCTACAAAGTAGGTACTTAGAAACCTTAAAAAGAAGAAGATAGAGAAAATAGATAAAAAGAAAATAGAAAAAATAGTTAGAATGAAAATAGAGAAAACAAGAACAGGAGATAGAGAACCAGACGAAAATAAAAGAGGTAAATGCAGAGATAATAAATGACGTAAAAAGGATATTAGATGAATGGAGAGAACGGGTTGCAAAATTTTTTTCGAAAATAATTGCTTGATATCAATATCTCGAAAAATATTGGAACGAATTGGAACAAGTTCCTCGAATAACAACTCCTCGAATTAAATATTGCTCGAATGGAATGTTGCTCAAAATAATTAAATAAGTCGAAATAAGAAAAATAGACAATTTTATATAAATATGGAAAATTCGAATTTCTCGAATGATAACTCCACGAAAGGAAAATTGCTCGAAATAATGAAATTTAAGTTAAATAAGCAAATTTATGAAATTTATATAAATACAAAATATGTAATTAAATGCATGTAGGTACTAGAATCATGTTATGTGAATCATGTTAGGTTAGGTTAGGTTAGGCAGAATCCTACCATTGTACTCGTAAGGGTTGTTAACAAGTGTAAGCTACTTTTCCAGTACATGCATTAATTATATATTTTGTATATATATAAACAATCTTTATTAGGCTATCGACCCCATAGGGTCTTTCCGCCTTGCCTATTACATTATACGTACGTTACATTGTACATTACATTACATATTATATTATATAACATTACCTAGTGATTCATGAGTGATTATTTTGATAGTGTGAAGAGAGTGTTATGAAGTGTAATATGTTTCATGAAGCGTTTTTGTCGGATGTAATTTTGTAGTGCGTTTGTTTTGTCTTTTAATACACAATTCGTCGAGTATTGTCCTATTGTCCTGTTTTTGTTGAAATTTATTTCGTAGTTTGTCTAGTCTTTGTTGGATGGGTATGATTTTGGTGATCTTGTATAAATTTATGTTTGATTTGTTATGAAGATGATTGTCCTTATGTCTTAATTAAGTGAGAAGTCTTAATGTCTTCCGTTCAGTTACGTCCGTAATTCGTTTGCAGGTGTTTCTTACATTTTTTAGTATGATCTGGCCGTAGTCAATCATGGGCCTGCAGATGGATTTGTAAATTTTTGTTGCTGTACTAATGGATATCCCTCTTCCTCCGTATGTCAGGCATCTAAAATGTTTTGCTCGTTTTTGTATTTCCGTCTTTGTGTTCCGTAAGTGTTTGTCGAATTTGTGCTTATTGTCAATCGTCATTCCTAAGTATTTTATCGTCGTTGTGGGGTATACGTTTGTTCCGTTAACATGTATTGTCGGTGAGTTGTTATTGATTCTGTGGTTGGGAATAAGGAGTTGGCATTTTGCGGGGTTGGGTTCGAGTCTCCATTTGTTGAACCAGTCCATTGTTTTGTCAGTCAGTATTTGAAGTGTGTCTATTGTGTCATCCAGTCGTTTTTTATGTGTTATTAATGCTGTGTCGTCGGCGTATTGTATGATATACTGTTCTAAGTCTGTCTGCCTGTTGTCTGTTCCTAATATGTCATGGCAATATATGTTGTACAGGAGGGGCGAGAGAGGAGAACCCTGTGGCAAACCTTGTTCTGGCGAAAATGATCTTATATATTTTGTATTTATATAAATTTAATAAATTTTCTTTTTTAACGATAATTTCATTATTTCGAGCAATTTTCCATTCGTGGAGTTATTATTCGAGAAATTCGGTTTTCGAGCAATTTTCCATTCCACTAACTATTTTACGAGCAATTCGTTTCGACCGATTTTCCATGCAAGCCATTTTCTATTGGTGGAGTTGTTATTCGATAAATTCTGCTTTCGAGCAATTTTCCAATCGAGGAACTATTTTTCGAGCAACCGATTTCGAGAAAAAAAATCGAGCAATTGTTATTGAGAAATTTTCACCAAACCGTGGAGAATACGTTGAAAAACTACTTAAAACGGAAAATACAGTAAATTATAAAATACTGATACTGGCAATCAAACGGAGAAGTTGGGGAAGAAGAAGAAAAATCCAACGAAGATATAGAGTCAGAGGAATTGAAAGAGGCAATAAAAACACCAAAGAATAAAAAAATCATTAAGTGAAAATAGAAGACAACAACAGAAATGATAAAAAATATAGACGAAAATGGACCAGAATTTTTGCTGGAAATCATCTACGAAATGTGGACGGAATAAAACATACCCAAAAACCTTAACATAGGATCCTAACAATAGATATCCCTCGACTTGAGACCACTATTTTTACATGGGATTCACCACTCTACTTTTGTAAATTTGGCTGCTAGAGGAATTGAAAGAGGCAATAAATACACCAAAGAATGGAAAATCATCAAGTGAAAATAGAACAATAACAGAAATGATAAAGAATATAGTCGAAAATGGACTACAATTTCTGCTGGAAATCATGTACGAAATGTGGATGGAAGAAAACATACCCGAAGACCTAACAATAGGCCTGATTGTAGCAATATATCAAATAGATATCCCCCGACTTAAGACCACTATTTTTACATGAAATTCGCCCCTCTACGTTTGTACATTTGGCTGCTAGAGGAATTGAAAGAGGCAATAAATACACCAAAGAATGGAAAATCATTAAGTGAAAATCTAATAATAACAGAAATGATAAAGAATATAGACGAAAATGGACTAGAATTTTTGCTGGAAATTATGTACGAAATGTGGACAGAAGAAGACATACACGAAGACCTAAAACTAGGATTGATTGTAGCAATATATCAAATAGATATCCCCAGAGTTGAGATTACTCTTTTTACATGGGATTCGCCCATGTACTTTTGTAAATTTGGTTGCTTACGTGCGCCAGTAAAACTAACACCTCACCACCACTACGACCACCAGCACTGACACCACTGCCACTAGCACTACCACTACTATCACCACCACCTCCTCAAATAATCGTCGTTTTTTGTATTTTCTGTGCCTTTTCCTCCATTTTTGAGTCGTTTTTCATGTTTTCTACGACATTTTCGCATTTCTGAGGGCCCTTTTCGTATTTTGTGGGACGTTTTTGTGACGAAATGTTTCACGATTCCTGAAACGTTTTTCACATTTGTTGAGACATTTTTCATGTTTTCTGTGAGATTTTTCACGTTTGCTGAGACATTGTTCATATTTGTTGAGACGTTTTTTGTGAGAGTTTTCACGTTTCCTGAAACGTCTTCCACATTTGTTGAGACGTTTTTCACGTTTTCTGTGAGATTTTTCACGTTTGCTGAGAAGTTTTTCATATTTGTTGGGACGTTTTATGTGAGATTTTTCACATTTCCTGAGACGTTTTCCACATTTGTTGGGATGTTTTTTGTAACGTATTTCACGTTTTCAGGGGCGTTTTTTACGTTTACTGAGACGTTTATTTGGGGTGGTGGTGGTGGTGGTGATGATGGTGTTGTTGGATGTCCCCGTACACGTAGGTAAGCAAATGTACAAAAGTGGAGGGGAGGAATACCTTGTCAAAAATGCGGTCTCAAATGGGGGGATATCTTCTTACCAATTTAAGAGAGACTGCAACAATTAAAGGGGAATAACACTTTTAAGTACAGTAACAAAAATTGAGGTTTTTTTTTAAAGAAAACGATAAGGAAGACAAGTACAGAGTCGCTATAGATAATGGAAAAGTCATAAGATGATATCTTCACAATAAAATTAATTATGAGCAGGGTTCGAATAAATCAAGATCTGAAAAAAACAATGATTTGAAAAAATTGGATAAATCATGATTATTTTATTTTTTTGATTTTTTTATGTTTCTGATCACTTTTTGCCCGGGGAGATGTGATTTATATCAATTGATTTACATCACAATTTAAATCATGATTTTTTAAAATAAATTCTTGAATTTGAACAAGATTAAATGATTTAGACAAATTTCAATGTCACGTCAAAAAAAAGGAAAAGAGGAAAAAAATGACTTACTTACAATTATCTACTTTAAAGCATGATAACTTTATAGTTACATTATACTTTTCGTTGTTCGCCTATTGGAATACACGAACAGTGCAAAAACTATGATTAATTAAAAAAAAAAAAACAATTTCGATTTAAACCAATGATTTCTTTTTAAAAATTAGTCTCAGTCAAAAAATCAAATTCAAATTACACCAACCCTGATTATAAGTAAAAGATTACAATCAGAGGAAAATGCATTTGGATGAGTACCTAGGAAAGTGGTATGGAAGAAATAGAAAGAAGGTAAGCAAATAAAAAGTTAATAAGGCTGATTAAAAGTGTACACAAAGAAACAAAAAATCGGATAACAAACAAAATCAACATAAAATCAAATATGGGAAGTATGAGTTACTGGAAACAGAAAAAGAGGAAGTCCAAATGAAACATGAAATAAAATAATTCAAAAGAATCTAAGAAATAGAGGAAATACATGGAACGAGGCAAAAAGAATGGCAAGGAATAGAAATGAATGTAGAAAGTATATAGAAGAAAAATAATAGAAGGCAAGAGAAAACCCCTACATCTTATGGGTAGAAGGGGAATACGATTATATACAGTATCTCTGCGAATTGTCTATCCTCTATCTCATAAGTATATTTGATCAAAAATGTTCGATTTATAAAACTAAATTCTGGAATTAGCCCTTTCATAAGCAGTAAGTAAGGACAGTGCAAACTTTGTAAAAAAAAATCTTATACATGGTGTTTTAGGAGTAGATATGGAAAAAAAATAAGCATAGAATAGAAAATTGTGTGGAAGTGGGAGGTTTATATGTGGAATAAAATTAAAAATTTAAATAAAAAAATGATAACTTTGTGAACTTGAAAATTTGTACCTTTTTTTAAATTTGTAACTGCAAATAAAATAAAGTATGAGTATATTTATGAAAGTTTATAGTTAAGTGAAATATCTTTTCGTCATGCATTTTTTTATTATTTTATTCATTTTATTACATTCTTCGTATCTTTAATAATATATGCGTTCTACTCAAATTATTTTTCCATATGTATAGTTGACATCACATTGAAATATCTAATGGAATTATGACATAAATTCATGTGACATTTGAATGTGATGCATGATGAATGTCAACTGTACATAATCCTAAAGCACCTTGTATTTGAATGATTGTACTAAGATTTCATTGTTCTTACTTTCTTCTTATGCAGGGTCTAATTTCAGAATTTGGTTTCTTAATCACATTTAGGTCAACTTAGTATAGCGCGGACAATCCTTGGATATATATATTTATATATATATATATATATATAGATATATATATATATATATATATATATATATATATATATAAATTCGATAATAAATAAATGGGGGCGTGTTCGAAAAAACGCTCGGACAAGTCGATTGTTATTTTTAGTTGCGCATTTTTTTCAACAAAAACTTTTTATACAGGGTGTGTCATGTGACCGTGGCCAATACCAACTTTCTTATTTTAAATGCAACACCTGGTATATTATTCAATATTTGGATTCTTCAGAAAATTCTAGACATATTTCATGTACAATGTCCTATACCTATCTTCAACTGTTTCGGAAATATTAAGTGTTTTCAGATTTATTGCAAAAATTAACATTAAAAAAAGAAAATTATTTGATTACAGAAATTCGTTACAACACACTCAAAAACTAATAAGTAATACTGTTTATTTCTTGATAATGTAAAAAAACAAACAAAAAAAACAATAAATTTCAATGGAGATGTTCAAAATGCTCGCCGTGAACGTCTTGGCAACATCCTAATCTTAAATAGAAATTTCTTCTAACGTTACTCAACATCTCAGGCGTGACCGATCTAATCGCAAGCATTATTATTATTATTATTATTATTTATTATTATTATATTTCCGAAACAGTTGAAGATAGGTATAGGACATTGTACACGAAATATGTCTAGAATTTTCTGAAGAATCCAAAAATTGAATAATATACCAGGTGTTGTATTTAAAATAAGAAAGTTGGTATTGGCCACGGTCACATGACACACCCTGTATAAAAAGTTTTTGTTGAAAAAAATGCGCAACTAAAAATAACAATCGACGTGTCCGAGCGTTTTTTCGAACACGCTCCCATTTATTTATTATTGAATTTATTCCATTTGGCATATATATATATATATATATATATATATATATATATATATATATATATATATATATATATATATATATATATATATATATATATATATATATATATATATATATATATATATAGTTACACACTTGATTCCAGTGTGATTTCGTGATGACACTTTCTACAAATGTTTGTTAAAATACATATATCAGTCTGATTTACTTCTTAAATCTTGTTTTTTGTCGAAAGATTCAAGGAACATTTTATACTATATTAGACTTTAAAAAAGAGAGAACAAATGATTTGTTTTGATAAAAATGCGAAAAATAGCGATTGCTGAATATGTATGCTGGGTAAAATAATTGTTGTATAAAAGCATAAATGCTACCCAAACTGTAAAATTCTCTCTAAAAAAGCTAAACTCTATGATAAATAGCAAATCTAATGATTCTCTATTGTACCCAATTCAGGTATCACCTTTTGAGGTTATTTAAAACAAAAAGTCTACCGCAATGAATTTGAAGATTACATACTTCTTAAAGTGGAAAATTATGAAAGTAATTAAAATTATAAATGAACAAATGTTCGCCTCTATGGACGAAGAATTCAGAAAACGATTACAAAAATGTGTATTGATGACAGGTCTTCCTGTTGTTTAATTCTTAGTTTTACATATTTTTATACTCTTTTCTTTTGTTTGTTTATTGCACAACTTTACTCAAAAAATGTGAAACTAGGAATCCCATGTTTTTATCATCTGTATATTTATGTAGTGTTATCACAAATAACGAAGGTTACATGAATGCAGTTCCATATGCGGAAACACTCTGTTTATACACGATGTCAAGTTTTTGTAAGCTACAGCATGAGTATCTTGCTTATCTTAAGATATACCAATGCACTTCAATTCGAGTGCAGCTCAATTTTTTCTTTTGATTATTGATCAGCATACAAATACCCAACACCAAGTTATGCGAATTGGTATCTTTTAAGATTACGAATATCCCTATACTTTAGCTCGAAAAAGGGACACCCTGTATATATGTAAATATTAAATATTCTCTTTCTTGTAGAAATGTAGAAATATTTTATAGTTCTCGATTCGCGGGCTAATGAGGTTTATATCATTCGTGCAAACGGAATAGCTTGGAGGATTTCCGACAACGCTAATGCCGGAAGATGCCCGTAAATTGTTCCACTCCTCTCTAATTCATCCGGTTTGAATAAATGCAATTATGCCATCCCCTCAAGCGACTCACCTTTGACACTCAGATGCAATTAGAGCTCGCAACTACCATAACATCTTATGAACCGGTTTCTTCGCTACCAGCCTCGACTGTAATTGCGAGCGTTTTCATCAGAACCCGACGTGTGTGTCAGCCTCGCCTCTGCGCTGATGAAGTGGATAGATTGGGAGATATTCAGAGATAGATCCGGACAAAGAGCGGAGGAGTTATAAGTAATGCGATATGCTCGGATGATAACAATTCCATTTAGTCGCGGGAGCGAGACCTCCACCGTTTCGAGTTCTTTGAGAATTTATCGAATTACAAGATAGAACTATTATCTTTTATTAAGGGCAGCCCCCTTTGATTACAGTTTCTACATCTTTGATGCATTGTTTTAGTTTCATTAAAGCGTTCGTTCGGCGTTAATATCTTGGGGTGAAATCAGAAACTCAAAGAAATCCGACGGAGAAACGACGCAGACAGCCACCACAGAAAGCTCTTGTTAAAAGAAAAGACTTTGTGTTCAAACTGAAATAATTTATATTTTTTAGAACAGTATGTTCAGATCTATTATATTCGAGTTTTCATTAAATTTTGGGAACATTTAGAGATTATGTTAGCGCTTTCCTGGACCAGTAGTACCAATATTTAGTAGATAGCGCATCAAGGTTCTTACGATGCCATTGCTCAAGTGAGGTATACGATTTCTCCGCAAATAAGCTAAGCTTTCTGCTAATCAGCAGTTTGTTCTTCGTGCCCTAAAAGTATTGATAAAATTCTTAAATTTCCCGTCGGATGTTAATATTTTATTTATAGCTAATGCAAGTGATTGACCATACAAGGCCAAATATCGCAGAAATCCACGCTTTTAATCAAGCATAATCAATACACGAAAAGTTATTAACAAAATGAATAATCTCCCCAATTATTCAAATAAAATAATTCATAACTATATTTATTTACATTAAAATGATATTGGTGATAAATCATAACCGCGACATGTAACGCCATAAAACATCCATAATAATATACAACCCACCCTTCAACCCTGAAATAAAATCAAAATGGATTTTATTTATATTTATACAAATGATAAACTGGCTTTTTATCACAAACATTGAAGCCTATCGTGGCTTATACATGATGCATGGCCAAATGGATTGCTATTTATTGACACACATTGAAAATGGGAAATGCATTATTAATGGATAAATATTTATGTTTGTGGTTTGCTTGGCATTACAACATATTTGACAAACGGAACGTTGCTGTAATTTTTAACGTTGAAAGCAAATTGGAATTTCGTGGGTGAATGGAAATTCGCCCCAACTTCAGGAAGTTATTTTCACCACCAACTAGTCACGGAAACAAAACAATGACTCAATTTTCGCAACAAGGAAATTAATAAATATTAACAGAAACGAAGACATAAAGGAAGAACATTGAACATTATTTACTTTATTAATTCGTTTACAGACCACGAAATTTATAATGTAAGAAATTATTTACTATGCCAAAATATGAGAGTTTTAATAATTTTGAGAATAATATTGATTTTTATAGGTTTTCACTTCATGATTGAATATTATCGTTTGATATATCGAATTATCGATTATTATCGATATATCGATATATTATCGATATATTCGTGGTTAATATTTTAATAAAGAACACTTTAACTTTGTTACATTTTTGCGCCAATTTTTCCACAGTTCAGGAAACGGCTGATTCAAGATTTCTAACGCGACGCAATGCGACGCAATGCTGTGGCAATACTGTTGCTATGGACATTAACAACGGGCTTTGAGAATGCCAACAGCGTTGCGTTGCTTCTCGTACGATATCTATGAATCAGCCTTAAGTGATGTACTCTACAAATTTCTTCTGACTGAGTCTTGGGAAGAATAAAACGAAGACGTAAACGTGCATTAGGTAAGTACACTGGTAAGTACATTAAACTATGTAGATTTGATTTCTTAAAAAAGTTTATAAACCATCAAAACTTTAAACAAAATGAGCTCAGAAATGATGTATATATTGATTGAGGTATGTTATGTATGCAAATTATGTAAAATAATGTGTCATAGCTCTACAATTTTCCTCTGAAAGGGTTAATATTACAAAAAAAAACAATAATTTCCAATATGTAAAACAATTTGAAATTCCTTCAAGTACAATATACAGGGTGATTCAGCCCACCCGTCCCAGGCCTTTTTCTCGGTAATGTGACGTCTTAGAAGTTCGGAAAAAAAAATATCATAACAAAAGCTTACCTGAAGAATTTAATGGAGGTTGTTTCGATTTCCGGAAGTAACCGGAAGTAGGCGTAACTGCACTCAACTTCAGAATTTTAAATGGGAACCTAGGTCGTATGTGACATTGTTGGATAGGTATTTTAAAAAGAAACATATTTTGTAGGAAAAGTTTTTTTTATAAATGCTATACTTAGCGGAATAAACATTAATGTATCGGGCATCCAGCCTTAACCATTTTCCCAAAAGTATGACGTCATAGAGGTTCCGAAACAAAATAGCATGACTTAAGCCTACCCGATGAATTTAATGGCGGTAGTTCCGATTCTCGAAAGTTTTCCGGAAGTAGGCGTAACTGTACTCAAATTCAGAATTTTAAATGGAAACCTGAGCCATTCTAGAAGAAACTTTTTTTTATAAGAAAAACCAGAAATAAACGATTTTTATTGGAATAGTTTTTGTAAATAAAGCGAATTAATCAATAAATTTTGATTACACTCACCCAGCACCATCAACATATCAAACCCTTCCAAATTTGAGAACACCATATTGAATTATTGCCCAGCAATAACGTATTTTATTGAAATTGTGGACTTTGCAGACAGTAAGCAAGCCTGAAAACACTTCACTTCGACAGTGTTCAGGGGAGAAAAGGTATTTTATTTACAAAAATACTTGAATGCTAAGTGCAGTTACGCCTACTTTCTGTGATTTTCGAGAAACAAAACAACTACCATTAAATTCATGGGATAGGCTTATGTTATGCATTTTTTTTTAACCTCAATGACGTCATACTTTCGAGAACATGCCCTGGGCTTGTTGCCCGACACATTAATGTTTATTTCGTTAAGTATGTCATTTATAAAAAAACTTTTCTTACAAAATATGTTTGTTTTTAAAATACCTATCCAACGATGTCACATACGACCTAGGTTCCCATTTAAAATTCAGAAGTTGAGTGCAGTTACGCCTACTTCCGGTTACTTTCGGAAATCGAAACAACCTCCATTAAATTCTTCAGGTAGGCATTGGTTATGATATTTTTTTTCCCGAATTTCTAACACGTCACATTGCCGAGAAAAAGGCCTGGGACGGGTGGTCTGAATCACCCTGTATAAGGCGAAAAAACATAAAAAATATTATTTATTGGTGGTATTACATAACATTATGACTCTAATGGTAAGACTCACTATATGAACCTAAATTCCAAATTGTTTTTCAATTATCCTCGAATTTTAGTTATAACAAATTAAGAAAAATTAAGAATAATATATAATTTTTTTTTTAAGACTGTTATGTATATACGGGAAGTAAATACACAAAAAGTACCAATGGAATAACCAACTATTGTTCTCTTATCCGACATTCGAGGGTCTCAGAGTCAGAGTGCAAGTTTGAAATCCGAAAACTATTATATTATACATTCTTCTCTGAGAGAATCGAACCTGAGACCTCTGTGAAAAAGACCTAGAATATAAATATAAAGAAATAATTATCGTGAAATTGAAAGAAATTGATGCGCTTAGAAACGTTTATCGGGACATCATAACATGACTATTAGTCATTGACTAAATATATCGCTAATAGCTGGCGATGTCCATGGAAATATATCATAATACACGTAATATTCAACCTATATTGACCAAACATGACACACAAATATTTAACCGTTGTAGAATTTTTAAATTTTGTTTTGGTAAGCATTCAGGGTTTAAGTTTTTAATTTATCTGAAAAGTGCAAATAATTCACGAAATAATGGCAATTTTAAGATATGTTTCGGAAAATTTTATAAAATTTATTGGTTTACATAATCATTTTCCGCCCTGGATTGTTTTGTAGCTCTTGAGAACTGATAGTAACTTTACGAAAATCATACCAAATTTTCGAAACAATAAATAATTTATTCCTAGCTTTGAAAGACCATCCCTGAATCTCTTATGTACCTATTTCCCTAAATAAATTATTTCGTCGATTTTTAAACTTGTTGTTTATTGAGAATTGTAGTAGTTTAACACCGCACGAACTATTTATTTCAAAATATGAAGCAAGGTAAAACTGCATCGCTAACTTTGGATATTGATTTCAGAGATGCTGTACTAGAAAGCATTTCAGAAATTTATCTCTGAAGTTGCTTTCTTGAAATAATTACGGAATTATTCCATAGATGATTCGTAGTATTTTTATAAGAATATGTAATGGATGATTTGTTATACGATTCATAGCATGATTGTAAACTAATTAACGAATAATTTCAGAGATAACTTCTTAGCACCTTTATTGAAGTTAACTCTATTTCGTTGTTGTGTATATTTTTATATCCATTATCGTGCTTCACTATCCAATTCATAAGCATTGTTCTGTTTCAGTAATCCAGGCTATTGCTTGTCGGTTATTAGTTTTTTTTTGTTCTTTGTAATATGCCTGGTTCAGTTAATCCCATCTTCATTAGTTGTTATTTATAATTAGTTTTTTGTGAAGTATTTTTGTCAGATTTCTTTCTTTTCTTTCCTCTTTTTAATATGATCTGCGTTTTAAATTTATAAGTAAAATTTAGTATTTAGCTTCATATTTTATAATTTTTAATCCGTGTCGTAATTAGTAGGCTCAATTTAAAATATTATTAGTAGGCTCAAATAGTAGGCTCTATTTCCAGGCTCTCTCTGAGATTTTAAATGGGGTAGTTAAACGGACAATTAATACACTGAAAATGGGATTATTTCCCGTAGAAAATGATAATTATATAATATAAATATAACATGTTATTTATGTAATATAATTATTTTAACATATTATTTAATAAAAACAAACATGAACCGTTCATCAAAGTACATGTAAGAGAAATATAATGAATACATAATTATACATTTTATTTTATTATCTGATAAACTTTTCAGTAATAATATAACAAGAGAGTGAGAATAAATTGAAAATAATTTGACAGATTGTCGAAAACTTGTTGCCAGGCAATAGTCACGAGAGCCCGAAGGGCTCGAGTGACTATTGCCAAATGGCAACAAGTTTTAGACATAATCTGTCAAATTATTTTCTAATTTATCGAACTCTCGAGTTATATTTGATTAGATTATTTTTTGACGTTTTTTGCTTTCTAGTATTTCTTTATCAATTTCAGTATGCGAAACGCAGCTAAAGCGACTTTTATTCATTTTGTATGACACTTTAATATGATTGATAAATTAATAATTTGACAAATATTTTGATTGACAAGAGTGAACCTAGCTACCGAGATTATTCCCACTATAATAATCTCTAGAGAATATTCCCAGTATAATAATGACGGGATTGGTCCAGAAGTATCAATATGACAAAAATCGAAATATATCATTGGTTTTGAGAAACGTCAAAAAATAATCAGAAAAATAAACCTCAAAATAACTAAATCTCTAACAAATCGACTAAACACGTAAATACTTAAACTATGAAGTATAAACAAGCAAACATCTAAATAAAACAGCTTAATTGTGCTAACAAACCAATAAAGTAGAAATCGTAGGTACTCATCCCTGTTCATATTAGATAATTAGATAATATGTGTTTTACTCCGCATTAAAGAATTCTTTTATTCTCCTAGTACAGAAATTTTCATCTGAGAAGGAAGATGTTCATCCCTTTTCGGGAATCATCTGACAAATTAATGATTTTGTTTCTGCTCTAGATTTTTTTATTAAAGTTTAATGTTTTAACAATATTATGATATATTATAATAACATGAGCTTCCCTGCATCTTTTGTGATTCTTTTACGATTCAACTAATTACCTCACTCCAGTATTTTGCTGCATCATTTAAGATCATCGTGTATAGTATAATTTTGTCAGTCACTCTTGTCTTTATCATTGACCATATTGACTTCTTTTACCTTTTTTATTACAATTCTATATAAAAAATGTCAAAACTATTTCGGGGATGATTTCAAAGATGATGACTATAACAATTTATTGGGTAACTATTATTCAAGACCCCTCACCCAATCAACATCATACCAGAATTTGAATTATTATTGAAATTATTCTGTATATTAAGCCTTAAGTAACTCTGCTATAGGATAATTATATCTAGTTTATTTAAATCGATGATTATGCCAGATATTATGAGTGGTTATGAGTGCCTTAGGAAATAATTATATAAATAATGTTCCAAGGATGATGTTTGGGATGATTTCGGTGATTATTTTGTGGATGATGTCAAGGATGATTTCAAAAATTATTTTTTTTCGCGTCCACTCGAGAAATTATTTTCCTAATCATCATCGAAACCATATTATTCTTTAAAATGATGACTAATCAACTACTGGAAAATTTCAGGAATCACTTCGGAGAGTATTTTTGTGGTTGTATTGGCGCAACTAACAGCCTTTTTATGGTAAGGATTATTTCATGAGTAATTATGATCACATCATTAATTATTCTTAAAATAGTCGGTTTCCAAGGATTATTATGCGAACAAAAGTTTAGGAAAATTTTAGACCTTGGGATATATACTTATATAAATAATGTGTCAAGGATTATATTTGGGATGATTTCGATGATTATATTAAGGATGATGTCAAGGATAATTTCAGGAACAAATTATAAGGGGCATGATGTATACAAGATACCAAATTATTATTGAAAATGATGATTACTAATCAATTACTGGATGGTTTCCGGGATCATTTCGGAGATAATTTATTGTGGATTGTAGATATATTGGCCTCTCTAACAGTATTTTTATGGTAAACATTATTTCATGAGTAATTATGAGCGCAACAGAGATTATTCTTAAAATATTCTTTCAAAATGACGGTTTTCAAGAATAATTTTGCGAACAAAATTTCAGGGAAATTTTGGGCCTTGGAAAATAATTACTTATATAAATAATGTTTCAAGGATGATATCCGGGATTATTTCGATGATTATTTTAGGGATTATGTCAAGGATAATATCAGGAATATTTTATAGGGACTATGACGAATATAAGATACCTTTTTTTTGCGTCCACTATCTCTGGAAATTATTTTCATAATCAACATCGACAGCAAATTATTGCTTATAATGATATTTACTAATCAATTACTGGATGACTTCAAGGATAATTTGGAAGATTATTTATTGTGGAAATATTGGTATAACTAACAGTATCTTATAGCAAGGATTATTTCATGAGTTATTATGAGCACAACAGCAATCATTATTAAAATTATCCTTAAATAATTACGGTTTTGAAGGATTTTTTTATGAACAAAATTTTAGGAAAGTTTTAGACCTTAGGTAATAATTACTTATATAAATAAGATTTCAAGGATGATATCTAAGATGATTTCGATGATTATTTTGGGGATGATGTCAAGGATGATTTCAGGAACATTTTAAACCAATTACGGAATAATTTTAGGGATGATTTTGGGGACCCTTGTTTATATGCTTATATATATATACTATGTTATACTATGTTATACTTATGTATATACTATGTTCCATTTTTATTTTTAACTAAGAAGGCTGTAGTTTCTGTTTATAAAGTTTTACACATGAACACCAACAAAAATGATCTGACAGTGAAAAAATGATTAAATGTCAGATTGCATATAATAAATTAATATTAAAAATTTCATATAATAAAATAATTAAGTTATTGCTTCAATTATTCAAATGTGCTTGTTTAAAGTAAAGCAATCATCAACTATATTTTATATTATAATTTGACTGATTTGCTAAAAGAAATATAGCAAATAAATTCTGTACTCAATAGATACTCAATTTGAAGGCAACATTGGCCACTGTCATAAAATATAACCTGTTTTTTTAAATATAACTTATATTTTCAAGTCTAGTGACTTTTCACATTGGCCAACAATACTGTCACCCGAACAGAGCCAACTTAGTTAAAAATAAAAATGGAACAGAGTTTATGTGTTAGCAGAAATACTAGCATCTGGACAATAAAGATGATTTTATGAGGTATAATAGTCACCACTAGAAAATATTCTTAAGATAATGTCTCTCTGAAGGATTTCAATAATTATATCGAGGATAATTTCGAGAATTATTGTAAAAAAACGATATTTGTGCGATTCTAGGTAGGTCTGATACACTCTCCTAAAATCATCACCGAAATCGAATTATTGCGGAAATCATTTATTATACGATTATTAAACTTTGAAATGATTTGTAGGGATTATTTCAGGCATAATTTCGGAGATAAACTCTTGTTGTACCAATGACGCAAATATTTGTTTTTTATTCGATTGCATCATGAGCAAGAAATTTTCGGTCAATGGTTGACCAATTGATTTGATTCATTTTCAGATTTAAATTTAACAATAAATTAATAACTTGCCATTAATATTAAACGTACAATTAGTACAATTTTGAAATATCCACGTTATGTCGTAAATTCAACATGGCTCTTACCATAGAATAGTGAGACCATAAAGTCGAAAATTTTATTTGTTGAGACAAATTTGAGAAATATGCAGTAAAACACTCTCGGAGAGAGTTGGAAAATTATTTTCTTGGCGGTATGTTTCAAATTTTTGATATGCCCTTTCATAAACTTCTATTGATTTTTGCGGAAGCCACTCTACCGAAACTTGATTTATGGCGTCTCACACCTCAGGAGGAGTACACATTTACTGGTCTAATACAACGACATTATAAAATGATTATAATTTTTTCGTTTTTGTTTGAACGTCACATTGACAACGTAATAAAAATTGCACAGCAAATTGTTTTTTTTTTAATTTTAATTTTGTAGTTTATAAAGTTCTTGCAATAGAATAAATGTATTCTAGAGTACTTATAGAGTAATAGAAATAAAATTATACGGGTGACAAACATATTTCGGACTCATTGCTGTTGCTGGACTCGGCGTTGCCTCGTCCAGCAATTTCCAGCAAATCGTCCGAAAAATGCCTCTTTTGCGTCCTTATAACATATAATACTATTATTATAAGAATTATATCACAAGTAATTATAAGCAAAACAACAATAAATCTAAAAATAATTGTTCAAATGAACTGTCAATTTCAAAGATTAGTTTATCGATTGTTTGGAAAAAGAAATATTGAGTAAGGAACTGCAGGAGTTCAAAGAGTAATATGCCTCCTGTCCTATATGAAACAATAATCGACGAAATCATGTCTGAAATAAAATGATTCGGGCAATTTTTTTTAAATTGGTCCTTGCATAAGTACCCTTCCAGGCATAATTAAGGGACCACTAGTAAAATTCAAAATAAATTTAAAACCAAATAACGATATTTAATGAAAATACTAAATATATAAATCCAAGTGTTTCCTTACAGTTTAGTTGACTTAAGAGCTATTAAAATGAACTTTACTTTTATGGACTTGAGGAAATAATGTTAAAATTAGACAAAAATATCAATGGTCTTCTTATGAAATGAAATTCTAATTTGTAATAAAAGCTCTCTTGCAGCACTACAAGCTTCCAATCTTCTCGGCATGCTGGAGATTAAGGTTCGTATTCTTTCTTGGGGTATCTGTTCCCTTTCTTGACCAAGCATGTTAGAGACCTCATCAAGAGTTACAGGCGGTCTCGGTTCTAATATTTTGGCCCAATTGATCCCAGAGATGCACAAGTGAATTGAGGTCAGGGCTTTAGGAAGGCCTCTCCAAGCATTGGATATTTGCATCTCTCAACGCAGTTGTAACAATAGCTGTATGAGGTTTGCCATTCTCTTGCATAAAAATGTATCTATTGCTGAAATTTTCGACAAATTGTTGAACATGGGGTACAATAATCTCGTCTCTACTTCTTGCTCTTAGCGACCCACTTCGTATAAAAACCAATTCTGTACGACCATTAAATTGTATCCCACCCCAAACCATTACAGACCCCCACCATATTTGTCAAATTCTCGAATGGTACATGGTGCAAATCTCTCAGGTGGTCTTCGTAAGACAAAAACCCATCGATCATTCTTGTTTAGGAGGAATCTGGACTCATCCGAAAACAAAACGGAGTTCCACTGCCCCTGGGGCCTTGAATATTTTGACAAAAGTTTAAGCAATTTATTTTGTACGTAATTGTGAGATTAGACCGATTGCTGGTTTTCTAGCATACAAATTGACTTCTTTCGGTCTTCTTCTTACTGGTTTGGTAGCAATTTCTTTTCCAGTGGCTAATCGAAGATCATTTGTTTTAATTCACTTGATGCTAGATGTTACAAACCGCTGTCTTAATCCCTGAAGTTCGATAAAACGATATTCTCTGCGTGTTGTTTTTTTCTTTTAGCACCTTGTTCGCATCTTCTTTTGAAACTACCAGTCCCGCTGAACCGTGCTGCGGCCATCTGTATCACATATTTGTTGGTATTTAGAATTCCAGCAACTTCAACTTCGTGAATATCCTTCACGAAGAAGAATAATCATTTGGGATACTTATTTTGGTCTCCAATGGCGTCTAGGCATATTTAATTAACTTAATGCAAACAAATTCACAACTTTTTGAAACACAAAGCGCGCTTTATTAATTAAATGAGTTAAAAATGATGTCAACAATTAGGCCTTTTTGTTAACTTTTCGTTTCCTAGCAGGTCTGATATTGTTAATTGTTTCATGGCAAACTAATTGAATAGTGCTTAATAAACGTCAATTTATGACATGTGAAAGTCTATTCACAACAACTTGTAAATTGGAAAAGTTATTTCAAGTTTATTTGGTGGTCCCTTAATTTTGTCCGGAAGTGTATAACGTTTCTATCTGTGGATGATTAAGGGATCAATTTAGTTATTTTTAGGGCATGACTTTTTGAGCTATTAGGACCACTGGAAGACCTTCAGATTATAAGTTACTTAATAGAATATTGAAAAGAAATGGTATGATTTGTATGCACTTGCCACAGTGGTAGATGCCAAAAATTGACTGTGGAAGCACCGAATATGCAGGTTACTTGTTTTAACAAGTTTACGTAATGATGTCATTGAGATGCTATTTATTATTGCAACGCAGTTATAGGGATATTGCCTCTGTAGATTTAATTTTATCCATACATGGCAAAATTTATCATTACCTACACGAGCTTTCCAGCTTCAGAAGCTTCTTTGTCTCGAAAAAACTGCAGTTTAATGTTAATCTCTCAAAAATTCGAACTTGCAACTCTTGCCCTAACTACTCAGCCACCGTAAGTAATTTTAAATCCTACGTCATTATCCCAATTTCGATGTTAAGGTTCTTTTCTAACAATTAAATACACCCCCATAAACAACCGTGTAAAATCCCTCATGATAAAAATCTTCCCCTTTCCTGGAATCCCGGAGCCGCTCTTTCCTCGACATCCCCCTTGATCCACTGAAAAATTGTTTCTGAAGCGCTCAACTGCGTCACGACCGCCAGAGGATCGCGGCACTTTCCCATCGTGGACGGATGGGCTGGGACTCATCGCGCCATTATCCTGCGAGTCCTGACTCTCGGGCAGGATGAGGCAGGACCGGCGGCGCGCATGGGCCGCGGCGCCGGCGCCCGCAACCTCCGGCAGGACGAATTTCAGTGCGGTTTTCGCCGTGGCCACGCGTGTATACACCGTCGTCCTTGCGCGCTCACAGCAAAACAGCCCCTGGAGCAGAGAATAGTCCTGTGCGAAGTACCGCATCCCTGCCCTTCGTTGGGGGGCCACAGTAATCCGGTTTGATGGAATTTTAAGCGACACTGCCGGGACGTGCCCGCGGAGTTCACGTAAAAGTTTCGTGGGGAGTGCCGAGAGTTCGCTGCAACTTTTAAAACACTTCTTCGGCTAATCCCAGATTAACTAGTTTGCTGCGTAATTAATTAGAGCGCACTGGGCGATCAGCGTCTGCCAAATCCATTACGTAAGTTTAGCCTGTTCACACACCGACGGGTCCTGGATGTTTTGTTGATTCTTGCAACGCGCTGAAGACACACAGCAATTAATATAATGGGGCTCCGCATATTGACGGGGGTGGATTTTAACGTCGTTATAGGGATTACCGAACTGCGGAGGAGCAATTACGGAATGGGATTATTATAGTGGGGGCGGTTAATTTTTTAGGAGCCGGTCGGGTTAATAATTAATGATCGGCGTTGCTCCCTGCTCCTGACAAGAATAGAGAAGCTTCCTTCGTGCATATTGTATGCTACTTGGGTTTCATTCGGCCCAACTCCGGATGTCTCTCACTGTGTCACTTACACTTCCATCCGTAATAGCGACTTTAATGGAGTCACCCCATTTTTTTCTTTCCCAAGGTACCGGTACACGGATTTATTCCGCTCGTCTCGGAGGCTCGTAAATTATTTCAAGCGTCACCGTGGAATGAATACGTACCTTCTTAAAAAATAAACGAGGTTAATTAATTGAAATTTTTATATAACGAATTCTCAAGCAAAAGTAAACGAGGAGGCAATTTACGTTCACGTCAATGCCTTTAAAGAAACATTTCCAGAACAGGTTAAATGGACAGCTACAAACAAATATCTAGGAAGGGGAAGGTATGCCTAGGATTGTAAAATGTAAATGCCTAGAGGCCTAGAGCTGATAAAGAGTAAAAGGAAATAGAAAAACCACCATCAAACGATTGAGCCTTTGAAAACCTACACCCCTCTGGTTGTAGTTGTGGTGGTGTAACTCAGATTTTTTTAAATAATAAAATAGCTCTAGAAATTTACCAAGGACAAAATCCCTTGAATATTTCTAGACTGAGCTAAATTAATTTAAAAAAAAAACAGGCGGAAAGACCGCAGGTCGAAAGCCAATAAAATACTACTAATACTAATAAAAAGTTACACCACTCTGGTTTTCAACGACTCAATTTAGAAATAAAATTCTCCAAAATTATTATTACTTATTATTAAATTATTAGTACTAGAAAACTTGTACTACTTGATAAATGCATGAATTATTTGTATGCGCTAATTATAACATTTTCTAAATTTCGGTTATATAAACAGCGCGAAAAAAAGCACATAAATGTCATAATTAAATAACTAAGCGCTGTACTTTGGCCTTGATATACAGGGTGTCCTAAATAGAATGGGATTGCATGGGTATCTTTCTTATTCTTAAAGCTAGAGATGGTTAAACGGGCAATATTGTGCAGTTTTATATGCTGGTTCAGATTATGATGAAAACATTTAAAAACTTATAGCAGTTTAGAAGTTATTCTAAAAAAACCAAAGCTCGCGATTTTCTAAAAACTCCGATATATTCATTATTATGTCAAAAATTTAAAATGAAAGTTACTTGGTTCGATCGCACAAGCATGAGAATCATAATTTATACAATAAAAATAAAAATTAGAACAATTGATATATCCCATATTTTTTATTTTGATATAGGTTGTTATACATCGGCGAAAAGAGAAAAAAAAACGATTTAGCCGTGTAAAAATCAAATAAGGCGGCCATTTAAAATAAAAAAGTTGATATTTTTATCTTGGAAACCCCCATCTTGACTTTTGTTTTGACTTAATTCTTAAGTTTGTGCGATCAAACCAAATAACTTTTATTTTAAACTATTTCTGCATTTTTAATAATTATGGAAATATCATAGTTTTGAGAAAATCGCAATTTTTTGTTTTTTTAGAATAATTTCTACACTGCTCGGAATTTTGAAAAAATTTCAACTTAACCTGAACCAGTATACAAAACTGCATGACATTGTCCATATAATCAGATCTCTAGCTTTCAAAATAACAAAGATACCCATGCAATCCTAATCTATTTAGGACACCCTGTATTAGTCTATATAATATATACCTGTATATGGTCTATATATTCTATATTAATTATACCATATGAATTTTATTATTATTATAGGTAATTATAGGTTATATACCTATAATAATAATAAAGTTGAAATACATTTATATATCGTAAAAACTCCCACAATGAGACATATTGTATTATACAGGGTGTTCTATAATATACCTATTTTATATTTTATTTTAATAAATAATTATATCGTTAAACCCCCCACAATGAGATATATTGTATTATATAGGGTGTTCTATAACATACCTATTTAATATTTTATTTTAATAAATAATTGTTGTAATTGTGTAATTTTTAAACTCGAAGAAATCAGACAAGAAGGACTTTTTTCCAAAATGCTGGTTTTTAGTGTGTGGTTAAATTTGAATTTCCTGTATGACATTTACCTTTGTTTCATCTATTACAGGAGACTCGCAACAATACAATATCAACAAGAGTCCGCAACTCAATTGTTTCTGAGATATACAAGGTGGTTGACTTTTCAGTGTCCAGCTTTATATTTGCGAAACTGTCAAAATAGCAAAAATAGTTTCAAAAGAAACATGTAATAGGCAACCTGGTGTACGAACTGGCGCTATATTTTTTTTTCGATAGCCTACCGATTTTGCGGAAAGTTATCGAACTTTCGTATTTAAATAGAACATACTGTATATTTTTACAGAATCAGATTCTAGATCAAATTTCCTTTACTATGGTGTATTACAAGTACCATTTTGCTAATCGACTATAATTATAATAATAATAATAATTTATTTGTGCTATGTACATTATTCATGTTCACACAGGTCATAAAACATACACAGAGTGAGTATAATAACAACAAAGGTATAATAGACATTCAGACTACATAATAATTAGATAGTTATATCGTCGTTTAAGAAAATGTCCCAATCGTAGTATGCTTTTTGCATTAAGAATGATTTTAGTTTTGACTTTAAAAGTTTTTTTGGAAGATTCCGGACTAATGAAGATTTTTGTTTTTTTTTTTCATCAGTACTATAATTTCGTAAAATATGCGAACATATTTATTCCGAACCTGTCTAAGTAATTAACTACTAAATCTGCATGAAATTCGTTCAAATGTAAAGAATATTTTTGGAATTTTCGCGACTAATCTGCTATAATTATGTAAAATTCTACTAAATTTACAAATAATTTTATAAAATACATAACTAACTGTGCCAATATTATTGAATCTACATATAATTCTACTAAAGTTGTAACAATCTGCTAAAATTATACAAAATTCTACTAAATTTACAAATAATTTTACAAAATACATAACTAACTGTGCTAACATTATTGAATCTACTTATAATTCTACTAAATTTGTAACAATCTGCTATAATTATACAAAATTCTACTAAATTTACAAATAATTTTACAAAATACATAACTGTGCTAACATTATCGAATCTACATATAATTCTACTAAATTTGTAGCAATCTGCTATAATTATTCAAAATTCTACTAAATATACAAATAATTTTACAAAATATATAACTAACTGTGCTAACACTATTGAATCTACATATAGTTCTACTAAATTTGTAACAATCTGCTATAATTATACAAAATTCTACTAAATTTAAAAATAATTTTACAAAATACATAACTGTGCTAACTTTATTGAACCTACATATAATTCTACTAAATTTGTAGCAATCTGCTATAATTATACAAAATTCTACTAAATTTACAAATAATTTTACCAAATACATAACTAAGTGTGCTAACATTATTAAATCTACATATAATTCTACTGAATTTGTAACAATCTGCTATAATTATACAAAATTCTACTAAATTCACAAATAATTTTATAAAATACATAACTAACTGTGCTAACATTATTGAATCTACATACAATTCTACTAAATTTGTAACAAATTCTACTAAATTAAACAATACTACTAAATTTGTAACAAATTCTACTAAATTAAACGATTCTACTAAATTTGCACACAGCTCCACGTAAATCTAATAATTTTCGAACACAGTCATAAAAATGTAATTAAAGAAATCAGTTGTCAAAAAATTGTAAGTGACAAAAACTCTAGTGTATCTGTCAGAAATTCTTTTGTTTGTGCCAAAACAATAGGTCTCTTTGTAAAGCTCTATTGTTCATGTCAAAAAATATATTGTTCCTTATAAAAGTGCCAATGTTTCTATCTAAAATTCTATTGCTACTATTAAAAATCCTATCGTTTCTTATTATTTTATTGTTTGGCCAAACATTCAATTGTTTCTGCCAATAACACATGATTTTACCAAACTTCTACTGAATAATTATAAAATTCTGATATAGTGCTATATTTATAGATAATGTTTGTCCAAAACATTTGGTTTCCATCGATAGCTCTATTGTTTCTGTCAAAAATTATATTGTTCTTTATAAAAGTGTCATTGTTTCTGTCTAAATCCCGTTGCTACTGTCAAAAATCCTGTGGTTTCTTATAATTCTATTATACTGCCAAACATCCTATTGTTTTTGCCAATAGCACATGATTTTACAAAACTTCTACTCAATAATTATCAAATAATAATTATAATTCTATTGTTTTGCCACACATACAATTGTTTCTGCCAATTGCACATGAGTTTACCAAACTTCTACTGAATATTTATAAAATTGCTGATCTACTGCTATATTTATAAATAATGTTTGTCTAAAACAATTGGTTTCTATCGAAAGCTCTATTGTTTATGTCAAAAATTATATTGTTCCTTATCAAAGTGCCATTGTTTGTATCTAAAATCTCATTTCTACTGGCAAAAATCCTATTGTTTCTTATAATTTTATTGTTTTGCCAAAAATTCAATTGTTGTTACCGCTTCTGTTCTGATTTGACTCACCCTCTTTTATTCGTTTAATTAATAAGAGTTAAGTCAATACAACTACGTTAAAATATATACATTTTTTTTTACAATTTTGTACCTGATATGATAACCTGATTGATTTTTATAATCTGTGTTAGTTATTAAAAGTACAAGGAGTTCTCCTGAAATGTAACTATGTTAGACTTTAGTAACTGTAGTAACTAACACGTTAGAAATATTGACTTCAATAGCAGAAAATAAAATTGGTTGGACTTATATTTCTTATGATTTTTTTTACTTTAAAGCATTCACTGGTGATAACTAGTCTTGTCTTTATCATGATCATCATTATCTTGATGATCTCTCCATCATAGTTGCTCTCCTGAAGAGTAACTATGTTGGACTTTAGTAACTGTAGTAACTAATACGTTAGAATTATTGACTTCAATAGCAGAAAATAAATTTGGTTGGACTTATATTTCTCATGATTTTTTTAGTTTATGGCATCCACTGGTGTAAACTAGTCTTGTCTTTATCATGATCATCACTATCATGATGATCTTTGCTTATGTATTTAGGATAGGATGTAATATTTTTATATGCTTTAGGCACCTATTGCAATGATCATTTATTATCATAGTGAGCATTATCATAACACATATGGCACTGAATGTTATATATCGATCATAACACATATGGCACTGAATGTTATATATCGCTCATATGCTGCAAAAACGTCATAACTCAAAAATCGGAAATTTTAAGTTATTTGTCCATAACGAATGAAAATTAAGTGAAAATGAAGTATTGGTACATTTTTCACTGGTAAGTGATATATTTCAGCTTACAACAATGGTCAAGAGATGTACACAACAAAAACATAACAAGTAAAATTGGGGGAGAGATTTTACTATAAAGTGTCTATAGTATATAATTCTTTTTCAGCCTCAGTGCTTCAATTATATTATCACATACCAATTAACCAAATATTTTTACCATATATCTTCAATATATGAAACTTCAAATGCGTGTCCTGAAAAATCACAATTTTTGAGTTATGACATTGTTGGAGCAAATGTATTTCTATGTCACTATTGTATGATTTAGTGCTTCAACAGCTATGATCATTGGTCTTATTACAGTCCTAAATCATAAATTTTTTGGGGCCTCAGCCGGAATTGTAGGTACTTAAACCCAATTTTAACATTATAGCAAGAACAGTTCAAAAATGTAAAATATGTGGTACAGTAGATAGGCCCGGACAGTTCTGGACCAATTTCCAAAAAGATTTAAATAGCGGTAATTAACTCTTTTCTCATCGTGCGATAGGTGTGACACATCAAATAATTTATCAACAATTTCTTAACAATTATAGTAAAAAAAAAATAAGAATATTTTTTTTTACATATGTTTGCAAAATAAGAACCCTCTGCGAAAACGGGAACCACTTTAGTCCCAAAAGGTAAAAACCTACCAAAAAATCATATCTAAAACTTCCTTATTAATACAAGATTATGTTTAGGAAGGTAAATTCTATAGTTCACACCATATAGGCATTATCAGGCACCTTTTCAAGGGCCAAATTTCGTCACAGCAAATATCCTGGGAAAACGGCGAATTGGAAGTGTCAACCAAACAGCGATGAAATGAATTTCACCATCACGCATTTTTTTTATGATTAAAAAATCTCTACTAAAGATATTAAAATGAATCGGAATTAATCGACGATTTCAGAATATTTAATTACTTAACATTTTATTAAAATTCTCAGTAATACTTGAAAAAAATATAAAAATTAAAAAACCCGGAGACATTCCTAAACCGTTGATGACGTTGAACAAAATTGCTACTCCAGCATTATAATAGATGTATCAATGTAACTGAAAATATTTTTAATCAAATTTCGAAAAGTATTATTTTTTAAAAAATATTTATTTTTCCGAACTTTTGATTTTTTTTATTTGTTCGGTATTATTAAAAATAAATACGTATCCCACACTTTTTTGTAAAGCTAAATACCAAAAGCCACTCATAAATAACTTTTAAAATATAAAAAAGAAAGAAATTCAATATGAACATTCTAAAAAAGAACAAACGGAAAAGGAACAGAAGGAATATTCTAGAAAGAAGTTCTAAAGAATCGTTTAACAAAAATCCTGTAAGCCACTTTACAGAATTGAAAAGTTTATAATATAACACATTGGAAATTAAAATCTACATTCAAACAGTAGTATCAGTCCTCCTTCTACCACAATGGTGTAGGTGGTTAAAGGTGGTGTATAACTAAGATTATAAAATTGTTGCAAGTAATTCATTAAATAAATAAGTGTATAAGTAATTAAATAACTGAGTAATAAGTAAGTCTTACTTTATTATATAAAAGAGTCCCAATAAAAATATATAATTGATTCTAAAGGAGATTATCTAAATTAGAATTGATAAAGCACACACAGCGTTAACTAAACAAAGAGATCAAATATTACATGAATCAATCAACGAACTAATAATCGGCACATCCAATCAATTATTTATCACACATTAAGCGCATTAATGCTATCGAGTCGATGCATTTAGCTGTTCAACGCTCATAGATAATTCAAATAGCTTGCCAAGTGAATTTACTGCGTTTATTAAATATATTTCATATATCATAATAGCACAATTCAAAATAATATGCACGACTCTAACAATAATAATATTACTAATAATAATTTTACCTTGGCCGATCAGTGGTTAGCTCCGTGAAAAGAGTTTTTATGTGAAAAAATACTAATAATATGAATTTCAGTTCAGTTCAAACACTGATTTCAGAAACAACCAAAGACACACAAAAAATGCATTGAAATTATTAATGAAAAAATTAATTAGTCATGGATTAAGGATGTTTCTGCCACTGCTAATATTTTCAGATCTTCATTTTTATAATACACCTCGAAAATGTTAGAATAAGGTTGTTTTTGAGCTCAATGGAAAGAACTACATCTTTTAAGCATCATCCCAATCCTCGGTATAACTTAAAGATAACCAAAAATAGTCTTATGGGTTTTTTGAAATCATTGATTCAATACTTAATGCAGTGATATGCTTTAAACTACTTACTTAAATACTGCAATGATATACTTAATACAGTAACTGGTTTTAATTTCTGACGAAAAATTATTACTACTGACTTGGCGTGGTATCAGCAGGTTAATTAATTCCATTAATCAACAGTCCTGGGTTCGATTCCCCACCATGGCAATATTGAAGTTAATTCAGTTATATGGCATATTTTACCGCTAATGCTCATAGATGGCATGCCAATGCGCTCATCCCAAGAACAACAAATCCAAATATCTAGCAGTATTAGTCTTAAAAATTTAAGCCTCAGTTTATCGGTAGTTTAATCGTACTTACCTTAGTAACCATTTGTAAAACATCGCTAAACCACCGCTAAACCACGGTTTGAATTTTTATGAATAGCGCTGTAAGAAATTGGATAATAATCTCAGAAATGTACGGATTTGTTTTCCGTTTAACATTTAGAAGTTACAAATGTACAGACCTTTTGTAACGTCTAAATTTATACGGAAAAACTTTTATCGAAATAAATATCGCCACTTAGTTCACTTAATATAGAGATCAATTCAATTCATCAGTTTATTACTTTATTGATAAATGCAACGAAATAACAATTCATTTTATTTAGAAAATTTTGTAACATTATTTCCTGTAATTTTTGTTTAATTTGATTCCGTCGTTTACTGTGGTAATTGGTCGTTAATTAGGTAGTAAGGGTTAATTAATAATATGCATTGATAAATGATATTCGAACAGTAATTGAGTAATTTTAATTATGGTTAGGGCGTAAATCGAAACCACGTCAATTAACTAATAGACGTGGGATGGGCTTAATAATTCAGGATTCGTGACAAAGGATCAATTATCTCATTATACGTATTATCATAAGATAACTGATAATTCAAACATATAGTACAAACATACCCACAAACCGCACTAATACCTGTTGTGTGATGCGTTTAGCTGCATAATAATTAATACAATTTGTAATGCCAGCACAATCTCTACGATTAACTCACAGCTTACCAATAAATTCACAAGGCTTACAATGTTTCTTTTAGTTAATGTAAGCATCAATCAAAATCTCAAAAACTAATTACGCCCGGAAAAAGTGGCGTCGTGAGTTAAGGTTCTGACTCCCGGGCAGCGGTTATGAATGAGGCAGTGTGAAACAATTGTTGTGCGTATAATTCGATTTGTGTTTAAGACATGTTGATAATTGTGTGGTGAGGCTAAGACTTATAATTACTTGTCAGGAGTTGGCGTAAAACGTGCCTTATGTGCATAAGTGAAATCGCAATAATTAATTAAGATTAGCGAACGAGGCATCGAGCGTTAAGCCTCCGACTTCTTATCAGCAGTCCTTCGATGGCTCTCTTATAAAATCAACGAATGTGGAATTGTAAGTTAAGGCTCGAACTCCTCATCGATTGTCGCAAGTTGGATACTAGTATAATATTAGTGTATTTTGGCATTTTGAGAGGAATGATAATAATAATAATAATAATAATAATAATAATAATAATAATAATACGCGAGATTTGTAGATATTTTAGAATCTTATCACGATGATAATGCAAGATTCATATAAATCATAAGTAGTTATACTATGGGGATTCTAACTCACCCCCCGCGAAGATTTCGATCAATGTAATGCGCGGTTTGATTCGCGGATTAATCAATTACCGCGGGCAGTAACATGGGTTGATTGTGAAAATTGCGAGTAAGTTAATCACAATTGCAGGATAACAATGGAATAATTGCAGGTGCATTACTGCAATTATAGGTACATTAATTGCAGGTTAATCCCAGATCGTCAATTAGCCTGTAATTAAAGTACCTACAATTGATGTAATTATTCCATTGTTATCCTGCAATTGTGATTAAATTACTCGCAATTTCCACAATCAACCCATTGTTACTGTCCGCGGTAATTAATTAATCCGCGAATCAAACGGCGGATTAAATTAATCGAAATCTTCGCGTGGGGTGAGTTAGAATTCCCATAGAATAACTACTATCATGAACTTAAATCAAATGAGTCGTAATTGGATTGATTGCAATATCTGTGAATTTGATTCCAATAGATTAGAGATACTATTGTGTTATTATGTTATATTAAAAGATTTTAATCATTTAGATATGAATAAAACACAATTAGTGTGAGTTTCACAAAATAATTTATGTTGTACTGCAACAATTGTTTCGCCACTTAGTGGCTTCATCAGGCAGATGCAACAATTGTTGCTGTAAAACATTAAATATTTTGTGAAACTCACACCAATTGGGTTTCATTTATGTATTAATATTGAGTTTCATCATGTATCAACCTCATCAATCCGATATTTAATCATTTATGTTATTTTATTGTAAAATTAATTATTATTCATGAAAGTATTATTATTATTAATTGACTGCCTTATACCTTGCGGTGTCGGAATTTTACATATATTTCTTTTCACAATAAATTACATTGTCATCTTTACATTTTTACACTATAATTATTTCTTTACAATTTGCTCCCTCTGCTACATTACTCGTTATTTACTTGCTCCATTTACAAATAACTTCTATTCAGATCTATTTAGAGCTATCCGTTTTGCTTCACTTACAGTACTTCCTCTTATTTGCAGTATTTCATTTATTCAAGTATCCCTCTAATGCCTTGGTGTTCCCCTATTTATTACTTCTACTGTCTTCCCACACACTTTTCACTTGAGAGCCCTTTTCCATTATGATTATGTGGTCCCACCATCCTAGTTGCCTTTTTTCAATATATTCATTCAGCTGTTTATCTCTATCTTCTCTCTAATATCTTCATTTCTTATTCTGTCTAATCTTGTCTTTTTTATCACTTTTCTCAGATATTTCATTTCCATCCCTTGGAGTCTGCTTTTATCTCTTCTTGTTAATACCCATGTTTCACACCCATAAGTTAATATTAGCCTACATACAGCTTTATAGAATTTCATCTTGGTAATATTAGATATTTCTTTATTGTTTAATATACCTAAACAATAAGGCTAGTTGTATTCATTTCATAATATACATTTGCTGCTTTGTTTATTTTTGCACTTATTTCCATGTCATTTTTTCCATCTATGTTTATAGTAGCACCAAATTTTTTAAATTTATCTACCTGCTCCATCTTAACATGTTCTAATCTGATAATTTCTTCACTTTCCCTATTTGTTGTTTAATATTGTTCTATTCATTGCATAATATACATTTACTGCTTTGTTTATTCTTGCGCTTATTCCAATGTCATATTTTACATCTTAGTTTATAGTGACACCAAAATATTTGAAGTTATCAACCTGCTCCATCTTAATATTATCTAGTTCTATTCTGATTATTTCCTCACCTCCCATCTGTATTAACTTAGTTTTGTTTATATTTATCTTCATGTCATAGTCTCTTAAAGTCTCGTCCCAAATTATGAAATTTTCTTGGAGTTTTGGTTCTGTGTTTGCGTATATCACAATATCATAAGCGAAAGCAGCTGAAAATTTTTGTATCGCACTTATATTTTTATATCCTCCTGTTATGGTCTTGCTTTTCTCTTTTGTGCATTTCATTATCTCATATTCATCATAAATAATACAAATAGTGTCCTCCTTCCTGCCTTAAACCTTTATTTGTTTTAAATATTTTGGATTTACAATTTTGATATACTACTGCATTTTGGTAATTATTATATATTTGCTTTACTATTTTTATTGTTTTACTATCTGTTCCTCTTTTCTTTAATATACTCCATAATCTTTGTCGCGGTACTTTGTCAAACGCTTTTTCCAGATCTATGAAACCAAGATACATTTTCTGTCTTCTTTGCACATTTTTTTTCTATTAATTGCTCTATTGTAAATATACGATCTTGTGTTGATCTTCCAACACTATCACTATAAAATATCTACAAATCGATATAGTTGCAATAAAATATTATTCAAAGTCGACGAAGAGTCATCAAATCAACAAAATGCTGTTATAGAATCGCTAAATAATCATAAACTCAACAAAATGCTGTTATAGAATCGGTAAAGTACATAAACTCAATAAAAAGTTGTTATAGAATTGTTAAATTATCACATACTTAACAAAATGCTGTTATAGAATTGGCAAATTATCATAATCTCAACAAAATTTAATTTTTTTTTCGAAAATTTGATTAAATGTCACAATAACAAGAAAAAAAAATTAAATGAAAATATTGAATGTATTATCAGATCGAATGATGTCTGTTTAAAGTGGTGAATCCACTTTGACTCTGTTCTAACGTTGTTTCTATTTTGTTTCTTATTCTTTTATCTATTATTTTCTCTAGTATCTTCATCCTTGTACTTATGAGCTTTATCCGTCTATAATTTGTACATTTTTTTTAATCTCCGTTTTTATGTATTGGTACGATCAATGATGTTTGACAGTCTGTTGGTATTCTTCCCTCTTTCCTTATTTTCTTTATCAAGTTGTGTAGTCTCTGCACTGCTAGTTCACCTATTTCCTTCAATATATCTGCCTCGATTCCATCATCTCCTAGTGCTTTGATACTTTGATACGTTTGATACTCTTCACAGCATGTGTCAACTCTTTTTTTTCAATTTATTCTAATTTTTATTTTATCTTCTAATGTTATCTGCTCTTCATCTTCTTCTTCTATATTTTTTCTTGGTTTTCCATATCATTTTCTATATCATATTCGCTTCATAGTCCTTCGAAGTATTTTTTCCAACTTACCATTACCATCATGTCTTCTTGTAACACTGTTCCATATCCATTATTTGTTTATTATTATATCTTCATCCTATTCTGACATCTTTTACAATTTTATAGAACAATTTTTGGTTTTCTCTGCTGTTTCTCTCCAACATTTCTCTAAACTCTTCCCATGTTTTCATCTTTGCTTTTATTACTTGTTCTTTAGTTTCTTTCCTTTTAGTTTGATAGTGTTTGTAGGCTATTGTAGGCTAAGTATTGTTTCCATCTTGCGATTACCATCATGTCTTCTTGTAACACTGTTCCATTTTTATCGATTATTTGTTTATTATTATATCTCTGCCCTTCTCTGCTATCTTTTACAATTAAAAAAAATAATTTTTGGTTTTCTGTGCTGTTTATCTCCAACATTTGTCCAAACTCTTCCCATGTTTTCATCTTTGCGTTTACTACTTGTTCTTTGGCTTCTTTCCTTTTACTTTTATAGTCTTTGTAGACTTCCTGGTTGTGTTTGGATAGGTACTTCATTCATGCCTTTTTCTTCATTCTTATTACAATACTTATTTCTTCATTCCACCATTACGTCTGCTTCTTGTTCGTCTTACCCCACAGCAACTACACTACTACTTCTACTTCATCTATTTTCTTCAATATATCTGCCTCGATTCCATCAACTCCTGGTGATTTTCCTCGTTTTATACTCTTCACAGCATGTGTTAACTCTTTTTTTTTAATTTATTCGAATTTTTATTCTATCTTCTAATGTTATCTGCTCTTCATCTTCTTCTTCTATATTTCTTCTTAGATTTCCATATAACTTTCTAGGTCATATTCCGCTTCTCCTTTACTACTACTGCTTGCACTAAGTAGTCCTTCGAAGTATTTTTTTCCATCTTGCCATTATCATCATGTCTTCTTGTAACACTGTTCCATTTTTATCCATTATTTGTTTATTATTATATCTTCGTCTTTTTCTGCTCTCTTTTACAATGTTAAAGAATCATTTTTGGTTTTCTCTGCTGTTTCTCTCCAACATTTTTCCAAACTCTTCCCATATTTTCATCTTTGGTTTCATTACTTGTTCTTTAGCTTCTTTCGTTTTACTTTGATAGTCTTTGTAGGCTTAGTATTGTTTTCATCTTGCCATTACCATAATGTTTTCTTCTAACACTGTTCCATTTTTATCCATTATTTGTTTATTATTATATCTTTGTCCTTTTCTGCTATCTTTTACAATTTTAAAGAACAATTTTTGGTTTTCTCTGCTGTTTCTCTCCAACATTTCTCCGAACTCTTCCCATATTTTCATCTTTGCTTTTATTACTTGTTCTTTGGCTTATTTCCTTTTACTTTTATAGTATTTGTTGGGTTTTGGTTGTTTGGATAGGTACTTCTCTCTTATTGTAATACTTAATTCTTCATTCCACAATTTTGCCTGCTTCTTGTTCGTCGTACTGTTAACACCAGAACATATACTTGCCGTATCAATTATGCATTCTCTTAATTGCACCCATCCTTCTTCTGGTTCCTGTTTTCTTTTGTAGTTCTCTGTCTAGCCTTTTCGCATATTTCCTGGGTGTCTCTATCTCTCTCAACTTATACGTTTTTATTTTAAATCATTTACTTCTGTTCTTTTTTTGGTTACACATTTCATTCTGCTTTATCTGTTGCCCTTTTATTGCACTTACTACCATGAAATGGTCACTCCCTATTTAATATTTCCATTTAACCGTTGTATCTCTAATATTCTCTTAATTGCAGCCACCCTTCTTCTATTTCATTTGCTTCCTGTTTGTTTTTTGTAGTTCTCTGTCTACGCTATTCGCATATTTCCTGGCTGTCTCTATCTCTCTTAGCTTGTACGTTTTTAATTTAATACATTTACTTGTGTTCTTTTTTTGGCTATACATTTGATTCTGCTTTATCTGTTCCCCTTTAATTGCACTTACTACCATGAAATGGTCACTCCCTATTTAATATTTCCTTCTAACCCTTGTATCTCTAATATCTGCTTTTCTGTTTTTTCCGCTAAGATATAATCAATTATTGATTTTTCCTCTCTACTCTCCTTATTTCTCTTGTATATTTGTGTATGTCACTGTGTTTGAAAAGTGTATTTGTTATTACTAGATTACACAGGCCAACAAAAACAAGGTTTCAAAAAACTTTTTAAATCTTGATAGCTGATTTTTATAGTTTTTTGGGTGCGAAATCTGTATCTGAACTCTAATCGTTTCCATCACCAACAGTTTAGTTACAATTTGACTTAGTAAGATATTGGAAAATATGTAAAATATGCAATAAATATGAAAAGAAAACGACTCTTACAATACCAACAGAACTTTATTTAAACATAGAAGATGGCTTTATATTCTTAACATCACATTCTTCAAAGGCTTTACATGTCCTTTGAAAAAGGTTTTTGGTGGTTGGCCTGTGTTATTAGTTCTGCAGTATTCCAGCATGCGTGTGCGTTGTTATTTCTTATTTTTTCTCCTTGGTCTCCTATTATCTCGCTGTTCTCCTAATCTTTTCTATCTACCCTGCTATTGAAATCCCTCATTACATATATTTTGCCTTCTGCTTCTTCTGTTACATCTGTTAATTGCTTGCATAATGTTTTGTCTACTTTATCATCTTTACTGGGCCCGTATACTACTGTTAAAGAACATTTACTATATACATTGTTCATCCTAACTACTAATATCCATCATGATACTGCTTCCCAGTTCTCTATTTTATTTCCGATCTTCTTCTGTATAATGCATCCAACTCCTCCTGCTGCTATTTTTTTACTTCCACTCCACTATATATTAAATAGAGCTCGTTTTCCGTCTTGATTAGCCCTGAATTTTTCATTTTCGTGTCCGTAATTGCTAGTACATCGAGTCTCGCTTTTTTGAATTATCTCTGTAGTTCTTTTTCCTTTCCCCATAGGCTCCGTATATTCCATGTCCCAATTTTAAATTGCCTTCTTTTTGTATTTTCTTGTTGCTTTTCTTTGTTGCTTTCCACTATGCTCTTTTTGTTACACTTTGACTTCTCTTACTCGAGTCCTTGTCCGTTGCCTGTTTCGGTTCACTCATAATACTTCTCTTTAGTTTTTTTTTGAGTTAGTCTTCCTTCTGTCTCCCGCCATATCCATAGCTTATCGTTTCTCCACAGCTTCATGTATCCTATTTGAACTCTGTTGCCTTTCTTCTCCTCTTCGTGCGCTGCCTCTCTGATTGCCTTTATCGGCTCTTTCTGTTGAATTGTCAGATCATTATCAATGTATATTGCTCCTTCCATCTGTCTGATGACTGTCTAAGTTTATTCTTATTCTTCATGATTTCTCTCTTCTTCTGCATTGTTTGTATTTCTGCAACTAGTATTTCGCCTTTTCTATATGTATCTTGTGTGCTTGTTTGATGATAGTTTCTACTTGTATGACATTCCTTATAAATTTATCCGCAATTTCTTGAGCATTTCCGATTTCCGTTAATTCTGTGATGACTATATTCTTCCTTCTCTTGTCACGGACTCTCATCTCATTGCTTCTTTCTAGGCTATGAATCTAATTAATTAGCAATAAATTACAGTATTGTGTTATATATCAAGATTTTAATCATTTATATGTAAGTATTCTAATGGAATACGTGGTAATGATCCATCTAATTAACGATATTAAATTACAATACGTCTATTAACCCACAACAATGTTCCTTTAATTCACCCAATACTTCAAGGTGAGTGTGCCTAATTCGGCACCCCTAATTTTCAACCCTTTGTTCGCACAAAATTCGCCGAACAAGCCACGAATAATGCACGATATCCCGCCGATAGGCCTATTCGTCGCGCCGCTAATTAATACCCAAATTATTAATTATGGCCAGTAATTAATGACACGTTTGATCGATAGGCTTTTGCGCGTTATGCGGAGGTCCTTTTTTGGCTGCCTCACACCTCGAGTTGCTTTGTTGCGGTCTTAAATTGTGTAACAAGTCAAGCAGCGATCGGCACTAATTAAACCCGCACGGTGAGCCCTAATTTACATCAGCTCGCCGTGTGCTCTTTTAACAATTAATAATTCACTTGGTACGCGAGTGATGCCAAACACAGCGTTGATGTGGGGCAAACCGGCTCCTATATTTGCCCCAAGTCAATATTTCAATACTTAATGAGCCCCCGGCTCTGTGCAATGCAAAGAAATTGTGTTTCCACCAAGGAAAAATTGGGGACCGGGTGCAGGGTAAATCAAATAAATTTCGTTTTCAGAATGGCAGGGGGAGGGTTTTCAAACTTTAGGCCGGCGTGCATTTTTTCAGAGATGCAAATATAAAGGGCCCTGGGCCATGGCTGTATCTCAGTGGAATCCGGGAAACTTCCGGTCCCTGTAGGACTGGACCGGATAAACTGGATGAAATTCGACGAAGAAGTAACTCGATAAATACTCAGAAGCTCGCAATATCGGGGCCCGTTTAAAGGCGGATTTCAGGCTCAGTTTGCTCAATTAAATACATATTTTATGGATGCATATTCCAGGGTTGCTTCCGAAAATACCTACCACTTATTTCATATGCAATTTTAAATATTTACAATCTAATACATAATATATTAATATGTACATTTTACCCTTACCTAAACATAACTACTTTCTTCGCCAATCATAGCAGAAAGTTGACGTTTTTGGGGTTAATGTCGCAGTGGATAATTGTGATTGTAATATTTAACTTTATTTGATTTACTCATGTAATCAATTTTCAAGTGAATATTGTGTACGTAAGTTATAATTTAATATTTGAGATTACACAATCCCTCAATTTATACAATCTTCGTTGGCTCCTCGCGGCTTCTCATCTTTGTAATAGAGCGACTGTGTGCGACGGTGGCATAAATTAAAATTTACAGCCACCCTCGGGATGCACGCCGCGTCGCCACAAATATTTATAACCCCCAATAAAAATTACGATATTTCACGACGTCGCCGTTTCGCGTTTACACTAATAATCTCCGACAAGTAACAAATGGCCGGAGTAAATAACTCTCCAGGAGGAAATCCAGCGCGTTATTACTAGATTTTTTCAGCACCCGGCCCGCCTGATTTAGATATATTACGGGGGAAAATTAGATTCGTGCCTCGCGTCAGCGGCGGCTTTGTTTCACCCCCATGCCCACTGGGGGATGATTTGTCCGCCCCAATCAATTCCGATTGTATGCGCGATAGGCGGATACGAGCTCTCGATCAACCACATTCATCAATATGGAAATAGGTAATACAATAATTTCTGAAGTATTCGAGTTAGGTACTGACACATGTTTATATTAAGTGATAACGTAAAATAAAATAAAAACTAATAAATAATTTTCAAATCTTCAACTAATTAATGAATACAAAATTTGAATGTGTATTATTTTTTTGTTATTGTTTTATTTTTTGTGTTATTATTTTTTATGTGTAAGTTTAAGTTAGGGAAAAGTCGCCGATGTTCTAATATGAGCATGGCATTCAAAGAAGAAAAACTTGAAGAACAATAACAAATTATCTTTTTTCACAACGATATTTATTTCTCTAAATGAAAATTTCAACCACTACGTGATCATCTTCAGTAGACATTTGTATTGCATTCAAAGAAGAGTATTATGCAAAATTACCGGCAAATATTGGACATTAGAGCAAAAACAAAAACAAAAATATTTGCTAATTACTAACAGTATTATTCACAAAAATTGAATCCGCAAAGGCTTTACGATATTTATCAAACGGTTATCAAATTATTATCAAACTAAGAATAATGATTACTAAGAGTTAAACCGCGGTTTAAATTTTAATGAATAAGACGGTAAATTACAAACTAATAATAATATTAGCAAGCAATAATAGAGTTATTTCATTCAGCTAGATATCTTAATTTACGCTTGCATTTTTGTTTTCGCTTTAAACTTGATAATTTCAAAAATGTTACTTTCACGTATGAAATAATTTGAAATTTTAACTCTTATCGAAAATATTATATTAATAATAGGTAAAACTATAGGGAGTCATTTAAGAAACATGTGTCTGACTTCATAGTTTAAAAACAAACGCTTATCCGAACAAGTTATTAATTAGATGACAAATGAGCGCTTTTCAAAATCAAGGTTGATCAATCTGTGAATTTTATTAACAATTTGTACAATTTAAATATCATCAAATTACCAAAACTTTACACTCGCTCTGTATGTAGTGTACTATTTTTAGTATACTATTTTAGAATATATGTAAACAAAATATTTAGTATTGTAGTTTTTTTGTAATTTTGATTCAATGGATGGTAGATTCCAATTTATTATTATTTTTGTATTAGAATAACATAAATAATTTATTGAATGATTTTCATGTCTTTACAATCGCTCTGTATGTAGTGTACTATTTTTAGTATACTATTTTAGAATATATGTAAACAAAATATTTAGTATTGTAGTTTTTTTGTAGTTTAGATTCAATGGTTGGTAGATTCCAATTTATTATTATTTTTGAATAGGAATAACATAAACAATTTTTTGAATGATTTTCATGTCAAAGCTACTTAAATAAAATATTTTACTGGCTTCATAAAACACTGGAGTGTATGTAATATAGATCTTTTTCCGTATACTTGTTTTCTTGAAAATTTTCTACTTTCTGATTTAAACTGAATATTTGTTTTTGTATGTTAATGCGACAACTATTTGTACAAACGATAACTCAAAAATTCATTAAAATAATTGAAAGATGATTTGAAGTTAAGAATTAAAAAAAATATGGATATTAAAAAGTTTGCCAGAACCAACTGCCTGAAATACATATGTGTTTACTTATGTAAGCACTACTTATGTCACTATACATATGTGATTAAAAAAATACAATAAAAGACACTTAATTAGAAGCGCCTTCTACACCTATGACGACTATGTAAGTAATGTGACATATTAGATTAATAATAATTAATGATAAAATGATTATTCAGATCAAATTTTGTACTATTATTTTAATTTGACCTGTATAAAATATGTATCGTATGTATAATGATACAAATACATGGTGATTATTATTATTATTAGTTCTATTATTAGTAGGTATTGTATTTTGAATTTTTATTAATAAATTTGAAAATATGACATATCTGAAAAAATAGGTCAATTACAGTGAAATATCATATTAATATGCATATTTCTTGTACAAGTACCAAAGTACATAACAAAATGTGTAATTGTAGAGATCGTTATTTCAGAGAAAATTAAGTGTATTATATTAAAGAGGATATTGTCTCTACAATTATTAATTAATAGGCAAATAATAGTTGAAGATAATACCAACATTTATATCTATTCTGTATTCGAAAACAAAAATGTTAGTTCTACTTATTTGTATTTGAAAATGTATCGAGAAAATCAGATTTTTATAATGGGTTCGTCGGCCGGCCTAGCATAGGATCTCCATGTTATTTTGTCATTTGCAAGTATTAGTCTACTAATTATTTTCAGAAACAGTTGTGTCTGAATTTTTTAAACATTAAAATAAAAGTGTAGACATATAAAATCATATTTATACAATTTTATACCTACCTATCACCGATTATCCACGATTAATAACAGAACTATTAATAAGTTACATAAAAAAAAAATACATTATACTGAAAGTACTGATAATGTTATCGAGCACAACAATGCACTGAAAACAACATTATTTTATAATATCAATCAAATTTTGAACAACATAATAATGAATATTTATTTATGGGTGCATTTTGTAATAAAACATACTTACAATTTGCCATTGATTTTTAAACTAAATAATGCAGATAATGCCACGATGTTTTTTAACTTCTGAATAACAAACAAATAGTGAACTAGAAAAATTGCAATTTCTTGAATATATATTTTGTCTTATAATTTTCAGTATTTCAGTAGTTTTGTACCTATTATAAACTACTTATACGGCGTGAAAATGGGCAATAATTGGGATTTAACAATGTATTTAAAAATGTTGCTAAAATAAAAAAAATAAAAGTGCTGCTTTTCAGTATATCCCACCGAAAATTTTAGTACGATATTTCAGATAATTTCAGTTTTAGTATCACTAGAAGGGTTACTGCGTATCTAACGATATTAAGTATTAAATTATTTAGTCATTTTTGATTAAAATATATTGTTTAAAAAAAAAATGTTTTGTATTCTGTTTGTGTTGTGTGAGATTTAAAAACTGTTTTTGTTATTGTTTACATTTTCTACAAATAAATAGTTTTCTACTCTCTATATAACAGTAGATGACCAGTATAGTAGATACAGTATATATGGTAGATACCTACAGAAGATGAAGGTATAGGCACGTGTGTAGGTATATAACATTTATTTCATAAGACACTTAAAATTGTTGATGAAAACTCGATTACTATTTATAACTACCTTACATCTTCTAATAATTTTTACACAACAAATTCATGTTTTGTAAAGTATTTTAGCAATATATATATATATATAATCAAGACCCTTTTCTACCCGTTAGGGTGTAGGGTATATGGCCTCAATGGCCCTTAATAAACTTCTGCCATATTTTTCTGTTCTTTGAAATTTCTTTGGCTTCTGTCCATGTTTTTCCTTTCTTCTTTAGTATTTTTCCTATCGCGTTGTCCCATGTGTCCTTCGGTCTTCCTCTCTTTCTTTTTCCTTGTGGTTTCGCCTCCCAGATCTTTTTCACGGGTGTTGTGTCGTTCATTCTCTGCATGTGGCCCCACGATCCAAGTTGCCTCTTCTCTACAAATTCTTCAACGGGTTCTATCCAGAGCTCTTTGCGTATCTGGTCGCTCCTAACCCTGTCTCTTAATGTTCCACCTTTCACTCTTCTAAGTATTTTCATTTCTGCTGCTCTGATCTTGTTTCTGTCTTTCCTTGATAATACCCATGTCTCACAGCCATAAGTGAGTATAGGTCTGTATATTATCCTATATACTTTCATTTTAGTTTCTTTTGATATTTCTTTGTTTCTTCCCAGTACCTTGTCCATTGCATAATATGCCTTGTTTGCCATTTCAACTCTTTTGTTGAGCTCTGCTTCTTGTCTGCCTGTTTCATCTATCATGGTACCTAGGTATTGGTAGCTGCTAACCTGTTCAATTATTTCTCCGTCTATCTTTATTTGTACATCTTTCTTTTCTTCCGATATCACCATTATTTTTGTTTTGCTCTTGTTCATTTTCATTCCGTTTTCTTTGAGCACATCATTCCATGTTTTCAGGTTATTTTCGAGGTCTTTTTTATTCCTGGCTATGATCCCCACGTCGTCCGCAAAGGCACAGTCCGAGATACCAATCCTCTCTAGTTTTCTATAGCCTATATACAGGGGCCTGGTTCTTTGTTTCGTTGCTTTGATCAGATCGTCCATGAAAATGATGAATAATAGCGGGCTTAAGCTTCCTCCTTGTCTTACTCCTTCAGTGGTATAGAATATTTCGGATTTCATGTTTTTACTTATTACGCAGTTTCTGGTTTTATTGTACATGCTTTTAATTACCTTAATTAGTTTTTGGTCCATGTTCCTTTTATTCAAAGCTTCCCATATCCTCGCTCTTGGCACCTTATCAAAAGCTTTTTCCATATCTAGGAATGCCAGGTATGTTGTTTGTGATCTGACCAGGGTTTTGTTTATTATTTCTTTAATTGTAAATACATGATCTTGCGTACATCTGCCTTTCCTGAATCCGCTCTGTTCTTCTGACAATGACTGCTCTACTTGTTGTCGCAACCTTTTCTCCAGAATTTGTTCCATTAGTTTCATAGTTGTTCCTAACAATGTGATGCCTCTATAATTGTTGCAGTCCATCTTGTCTCCTTTTTTGAGTATTGGGACTATTAGTCCTATCTCCCACTGTTTTGGGATTTTTTCCTCAGTCCACACCTTGTTGCATATATTTAGCAATGTTTCTCTTCCTCTTTCTCCCAGACACTTAATCATCTCCGCCGTGATTTGGTCCTCTCCTGCTGCCTTGCCATTCTTTAGTCTGTTTATCGCATCTAGTAATTCCTCCATAGTTATATTCGGTTCTGTCTTCGGCTCTTTTTGGTCTCTTTTGCTTGTTGTATCTTTTTCCTTCTCTTGCTGTCTTGTTTCTTTCTCTACTAGTAGGTTTTGAAAATACTTTCTCCAGCGTTCCATTATTTGTTTCTCGTCCGTTAGGACTCTGCCCTTCTCGTCTTTAATTGCCAAATTGTCTGCTTTTTTACTACTTCTGCAATTTTTGAGCACCCTGTAGAATAATTTCTGGTTTCCTTTGCTGTCTTTTTCTATTTTTTCACCAAATTCTTGCCAGGTTTTCTGCTTTGATTCCATAATCATATTTTTTACTTTGACTCGTTGTTCTTTATATATTTCGTAGCTGCTAGTTGTTTTCATATGTAAGTACGTCTGCCAGTTCTTCTTTTTGATTTTTACTTGCTCTTTAATCTTATCTGTCCACCACGCTGTTTGTTTTTTGTTCTGATTTTGTCTGTTGGTTCCACATATATCCCGTGCTGTGTCGATGATGATAGTACTGAATACTTTCCAAAGCTTCTCAATATCCATGTATTCTAGTTTATCTTCTGTGTTTTCAAGTATTTTAGCAATAATTACAAATAGGAAATTTTCACCTGCATATTTTTAGTAGCAAATAAAATTTCAGATCACTCATTATTTACACGGAAAATAAATATAGTTATTCAAAATTTAATTTTATATGACATAATTTTATATGTCCAGATAAATACGAAAAATGACACCATTCACCGTTTGGGGGGTGTTTTTCAATATAAAGGGATGCAGCCCCCACCGGGGAGGGGAAGCTTGGCAGATTCGATTCTAGAGCACTCAAGAGTATGTACACCAATAGTTAAGCAACCCGAGTTCTAGTCCAACCCACGCAATCATGCTATTGTAATTACTCGTGTCGATTAGAATGCCGATTAAAACCTCCGATTAAAACCGCGAATTAATTTAATCGAATGTCGGTGGAATGTTGGTGTCGGTGCAGTAATCGGTGGTGGTCTGGAACTCTTGTTGCTTAACTACTTACGCCAAATTCCAATTCAAAATTTCCCAATTCCAAAAAAGTCTAATTTGACTGGACCATACCTAATGATATGTATTATTATTAATAATAATAAAATATTTTTAAATAACATTTAAATCATTCATAAATAATTTATTATTTCTAAAGATATTAATTCAATTAGATTATTTTCTATGCATAATTGGATATATTATGCTATTTTTTGTGTAATTTGGATTCGTAAGCATTCATTTTCATTTTATCATTAATTTATTTTTGGCATGCAATAAAAGGTTTTCAGATAAAAGTTTGCACTCGAAATTTTCACTTTTAGAAACAAGTTCTTAACTATTTTAGCAGTGTTTGCATCATCTTAATGAAACCAAAACAGAAACAGTTTTTATGTATATAAACGGTTTTTCTAAATAAAGTGCATGTTCAGTTGACCCTTCATTGGGGGAAAAATTTGAAATAAAATGAATACTATTTGCTAAACAAAAACGAAACACGGCAATGAAACAGTATTTAGAAAATGTGTTAACAATTTGAGTAAAATCCAAATTTGAAAATATAAAAAAAATACAGATGTGGAATTCATCATAAATAAAACATATTTGTTGTTACATACTTTTTGATGAATATACATTTTTATGTCTAATTGGAAAATAAATGAATATTTTTTGTTAAGTCTCCTCTGCCTACATATGTTGGCTCTATAGGTATAGTATAGTCGACCCTACAGTTGTATGTGTATTGCAATATTTTTGAGATGCTCATTTTTAGACCAGAACAGGTTGTAATGTTAACGTTATATTTATTAGTTAATAAGTTTTTACTTTAATTTTATTAATTTTAATTTTCAACTTCATCCAAATGTTGCTTTATTTTGTAATAACTTAATTAACTCTTTTAATTAGTAATGGAAAGTGACATTAGATAATGTCATTTGACCATACTAGTTTCTCTTCACTTTCTCTTCCCGTCACCAAATGACGGTAATCTTACGGTTAATGCTAATAAAATTTCAGATGGGCAGTTTATACAAGGTGTGTGTAAATTGGCGAAAGAACTACACGAGGCGATGTTGGTCATAAAATTCTGAGTCGAACATCTTAATACCAAAACGTTGCACCATGCATCCTGAGTCTGACGAGGTCCTCAAAGTTTTAACATGAAGTCGTTTAATAAGCGTTTTTATGTTTATTTTCAAAAAAGTATATCCCGCAGCGGTTAACTTCGCTTATGTCAGTGACAAATTTTGACACTTAATGACAATAACGAATTAATTTATACTTGCTAGTTCCAATTTTTCTTCAATTTTTTGTTCTTCCAACATTTAGGTTGAACGTTTTGAAAATATTTTGATCAATATTGTCTTGTGTACATGTGCTTAAAGGCGCTGCGTCAGTATACACATTGATGATTTTATTATTATCTAATTTTAGATTTTTTGATCTATCTGATATATTTGATCTTTTGTTTTGCCATGCAATGACTCCAGACTGACAAGTTCTTCAAAGACTAACATTGATCATTAATTCCTGTTATAAAAATGATCAACTGGGCTACATCACATATGTCCGTTGATTCATTCAAATCAAGAAAAGAAAGTATAAGAATCGACAAGGTCTTCCAGTTTCTGAGATACCTACTTATTGAGTTAGTTCTTCGATACGTCTCGAAACAATCTGCCTCGATATAGTAATTTTGTTTGCTTTCTTTTCAATACGTTTATTACTAATATGGCATGCAGAATTTGGATACATAGTTTAATAATTTCTTCTCCATCAGAAAAATGTTTTTTTCGTCAATGCCAATACTATTTCAAACGACGTTTCTGTTATTGTCAAGTCCTCACAATTTAGTTTAGTACATATATTTTGTGCATATATTTTGTCTGATTTTGTCCTTCTTCTTAATCACATATTATTTTTCGTAACTCAGATCTAAGGACCAATTTTTTCGTCTATGTTAGTCTGATGTTGCATTTTTAGTGTCTATTAAGATTATGTCTTCTATTATGTGGAAGAAAGACTTGCACAAACAATGCAAAACGATTTGCCTGATGGACTTGCTACAACTAACAACTCAATTTTCCATTATTCATTAAATTCCCGCTTACTATAACGTTATGTGCTTCTTTTGCTCATATTCTTTCACACTGTGAATAATTAAAGGTATATAAACAAAACACACTAGAGTACAGAACTATCAAAGTCTAAATGTCGAAAAAGTACAAAGAGTTCAAAAGTTTCAAACCAAATTTTTTTCGCAAGTTATCGTGCGGACAAAATGTATTGCAGATATACATGCTTACATACAGATATTTGTTGAAATGGTAATTTCATGCTAAATAGATCCAAAAACGTGTATTTTCATTAAACTATGATTTTGATTACAGTGTTATATTCATACAACGTATGACATAGTAAAAACAGAAATTTGATAAAATGAGCAATTTTAAACAATCCTGTGAGAGAATTGAGGTCACAACAGTTTACGAGTCGCAACTTTTACATCATTTATTAATTTTAATTATAAACCTCATTTATGATAGAGTAAATTTGTTGTCGCTCGCCAGCATCCCCTGATATTAATTTCAAACGCTCACATCTACACCCTAGCTGCATCCGCATCCGCTACTCGTATATCCTTGCATTTTCACCCGCAACGCATTTATCCTTGCATTCCTGTCCACTGGTCATTTATCGCCGGATGCCCCGCTTATTAAATATCTCGCCGGACGAGCGCGGAAAGTGGGGGTTGAAAAATGCACTCCGCGCCCCATAAAGTCCACCTGCCCGGCGCACTACCGTAGTTACACGCGGAGGTAAATAACTTCGTTTGCCCGTTCCGACGGCCCCATAAAGCACCCTAATGGTGAATGGTGCTGTAATAAAATAATGATTTTGCGCCGTGTTTACACTACATGGCCAGGCACCACCGTTGGCGGGTGTGGGGGCAGACGCCCCCGGCGGATAGGGAATCACAAAGCGCCGGAAGAAAAGTGGTGGCCGTTCGGGGTCGGAATTGTAAATGATTGTTTGCTCTGGGCTTTACCCCGGCGGTGGTCGGAACGAAATTGTTAATAGGGCAGTGAACTTCAAGTGATCAATGATCAGACCTAGGTCACCATTTTCATGAATTGATTAACACAAATACGAACGAATTCAATATTTTATGATAAAAATAGGTATATGAGAATAAGTTATTATGACTTCCATTACTTGTAAAACATTGATAATTATTGCCTCTAGGTGACATTTATAATTTACAAATAATACCACATTTAAATTTGAAGGTTATTATATACCAATGAAACTCCTTAAATTGTCGAAAAATAGTGACGATTTCATAGAAATGTTGTCAAATATCTTACAAGCAATTGTACTAAATTTGCAATTCACATTTTTTAAGAGATTTCTATGTTATCGAATAATATATTTTCGAAAAAATGTAGTTTTACATTGGTATGCATTATTTTGTTTGATGTTTCAAAACATTTACTTATTTGATATATTTTGCTAATACTTAAAAAATTTCACTTGCCAATTACTTACTTTTTTAAATTTTGATAATATTGCTTATGGTTGTAAAGATTCTCATAAAAAAAAATTACAAATAACGTAAAATTAGAAAATCAAGTTTTTTCTAAAAAGTATAGCTTAAATACCTTACTCGACAATATTGCCTTTAAATTCCCTTACAATAAAAATAATCCCTTTGATTTTGATTGTCGTGCTTTATATAGTGTATTGCATAAGGAAACTACTTCGATTCAATACGTTTTCACTCTTGGGTGCACTCGCCGTTTGCATGCTTGGCAGCGAGAAATAAACGACTTTCTTTAAGTTACGTGCGGTTTTATAAACTTCTAAACTGCACGCCTGTTAGTGTTGGGATGCGGGAATCTGCTCCGTGGAGCGATTCGCGAATTTTATGGTGCACTGGCAAGTTCTCCACGATTAAGCCGATGTTTATGTTTTGGACTAGTTTTATGTTTATGATTTCAATGTGCTCGCTTAAGCGGAGAGTCTACGACACATATGACTGGAAAAGTAGAGATTATTAGAAATAATAATTTTGATGAAAATTATTAATCAGTTATCTTAAACACTCAGCTTAAAAACGGTATCAGTGGATTGAAATAATGAACTTAACTGTTTTTAATACCCAGTAACATAACAAATAACAGTAATGAGTAATATAGCAATATCTAAAAAATATCGCAAACAATATTAAAAAAATTGAAGATAATCTATTGGAATTGCAGACAATTGGACAAAAATATCAAAAGATGAAACTGAAAATCCCATATATGAAAATACTTGAAGTTTCAGTAATGTTTATAAAGGTTCTGTAAAATACTAGCTATTCTTCAAAACGTGTAGTAAAACTAAGTTAAACCAATTGATTTTAATCACATCTTTATAATTTTTATTATATAAATCATTGATATAAATCAAAATTGAATTTCTTTAATTATTCAATGCTTTTGCACTGTTTGTGCATTCCAATAGGTGAACAATTAACAATATAATATAACTATAGCGTCAGATTAGATTAGATTGAACTATAGAGTTAGTATAGTATGTTTTAAAGAAAATAATTTTTGATTTTTTGAGTTGTTAATAGTAAGTTAAATCTTTTTCTTTCCTTCCATTTTTGGTCCATCACATGATACAGATACCTACACAGACTGTTTTTAAATCATCATTTCTCGTTTATGTGTTGTAAAAATATGTAAGTCGCCTGAAATATGATTTTTTTACTCGCACGATTACAAAACTTACAAAATTACAAAGACTATACAGCAGTGTGATAAAATAAAATCAATGACTAAAACAAATCATATGGTTTAAATCGTGATGTAAATTCAATGATTTAAATCACATCTGGCAAAAACTGATCAGTAATATAAAAAGCAAATACATCTTTGTTTTTTGATTTTTTTAAATATTTTTTTTAATTTTCTTTAAAATAATAATTTATTCCAACCCTGTAACTAATGAAATGAAAATAGAAAATCGAAATACATCTACCCTGGAAAACATTGATCAGTGATACAAAAAATCAAATAAATCATTGAGTTTTGTTTTTTTTTTTTTAAATTTTCATTTATATCATGATTTATTCCAACCCTATAACTAATAAAACAAAAATAGAGGATCAAAATACATTTAGAGATAAATATACTCCAACGTTACTCCAACTTATATTTCAGAAATTTAAAAGTTTAAATTTTCAGAATTTCAATCGAAATATCAAAATTATCAGTCGGTTCAAAATTACGATTACTGTAGTAAACTTCCAAAACTTATCGAAAACATTATGAAACAGAAGAAAGTGAAAAACCAGAAAATTGCATTGAAATCATAGAAAACATAATAATACAGTTATATCAGGGATTTTTATTCAAAAACTAATCAGATCTTCTTGTTGTAAAAATTACTTTTATAAAAATATGTAATATTAATATGGGACAATCATTACTAATGATTTTTTTTTTACAATTAAAACATATCTGTGATGGGTGGGAAAAACAGTATAAGTCGAAAATTTGGGAAAATGAGTTTAAGGCAAATTATATTTCAGAAAGTGATGCTGTACATTGTGTTTGAAATAGTATATGTCACATTATTCAGTTTAGGCTTTTAAATAGGTTGGCAGTTTAAGTACAACTTTAAATGCTATGATTATTGGAGGGTAAAAAGGTATAAGTCGACGCTTCCTTAAAATGCTAATTCTTGACTTATACTGTTTTTCCCACCCATCACAGATATATTATCTGATAGAAGGCAAGCGTTAACTACGGAAAATTAAAAAAAAACATGTTATAATTAATTGTAATTCCCACGAATTGTAATATTGTTTCTGTGATTTTGTATTATATTTATATAAATGCGCAATAAACCCATGCAAATAATAATTTAAATTTTGTTCATTTTTTTTCAATTCCTTATTTCTGATTTGTGTGTGCCTAATTTGTATTTTTAAGTGCCTATTTTAAGATTTTTTAGTGCCTTTTTGCCTATTTGCCTATTTTACTATTATTTGGTGCCTGAAAATCATTAGGGGTAAAATAAAAAAAAATAAAGTAAAATATGAAGTTTGGTTTAGATGAAAGTCACATCATATATTTATCAGATATGTATTTTATTTGACATACGAGTATAACTCATGACATTTGTCATAGTAGAAAGTCATTTGACATAATACTTGCAAAATATCAATTTATGTAAGTAAAAGTCTACGAATGAAATTTCTCAAAACTTTTGAACCGAACTGATTTTCTAATATGTCTAAAACACTATATGGAAGTTTAATAAAATAACGAAAATCGGAGAAAATGAATTGAATTCAAAAAAAAATTAAATTAAATTTGTAAAATTTATTGTAAATATGAAATTTTTGAAAAATCCAAGAAACTGTGTTTAAATTAAAACAAAAAAAAAGTTTGGAAAATTTATTGGAAACAAAATGTTACAAATGAATTTTATTAATAAATTTTCTACTGCATCTTAAACACTTAATGTGTAAAAAACTTGAAAAAATCGCAGAAAATCGCAGACGATTGATTGAAAATTTCAAATTTTGCTGGAATAATGTACCTAAAAATCAATGAATTAATTTTCTAATACATCTAGAATGAAAACATGAAACAAGAAACAAGAAACACGAAAGACTAAATAGTTCGATTTTCAAAAGAATGAAAAAACAATTGCAGAAAATGTACTTATAATATCAAAATACTGGGTGACCCAAGAATAGTGGACAAGCTCAACAGCACACCACTCGGGGATGCCAACTAAGTCCTTAAAAAATACAATAAAATTCCCCGAGCTATACTTTTTAAAATGGTGCTAGTCGCAGGTATAATATTACAGCAAGTTTAGAAAGTCTCTTAGAAGGAATTAAGTGAAAATTATGTGTTATTTTTTATAGTGCATAAATTTATATTTCTTTTCAATAGTTTGTAAATATTTCAAAATAAAAATGGTTGAAAAATCAACGTGGCAACAATGTGCTGTAAAATAAAAACACTCATAGTAAATTCGTCTATGATTTATGTTCTCAAAGTTCTTTTTTCTTTTTTTTTTTTTTTTAATTCAGTACTTTCTAAGGACTCCCTGGCCATCCCTCAGTGGTGTACTGTTGAGCTTGTTCACTGTATTTGAGACACTTTGTATACAAATAAATAAGTATGAAAACAACTTAACATTCCAAAATGTTTTCCCACTATCCGAATGTTAAAAAGCTGCAAACATTGTCAGAAAATGAAATTATTTTAAAGTTCTAAAAAGGCACAAAATCTCCATAAACACTGTCTCAGAATATTTCATACTAACTGTCAAAATTTAAATTATTGTGAGTTAACTTTCAATAATTTTTGTCACGATATTCATTATTACTGTCAATTATTATCGGAATTATTTTAGTAAAAGAACTTGATAATTTCTATCAAAACTACAACTATTAGTACTTATACTATTAGTACTTACATTATAAAAACTAATTATTCTTATCAAGATTTTATTGAATACCAAATTGTCCAATAATTTTGTCAAAATTTCAGTTATGCTTATCCAGATTTCAATAGACACTGCGTCGTTGTATGAGTAAAAGTAATATTACTATGTACATATATTTTATGCTACTTATAGATTCTCTATGACTCCTCAAACTTTCAGAAAATTGCACAAAACTTTTAACAAATCTGTATTAAAAGAAATATAATCAATCTCAATTAAAAAAACAAAAACTCCAATCTGTTTTCGAATTAGCAATATCACATAAATGAGTATGTTTAGAAAAAAATGATTATCGTTTTAAAATTATTTATATAATTATTTATATGTATTGAATATATTATAAAATATAAAATCTACTTATTATAGAATATAAAATTTTAAATTTTATAGTTTTATTTTCTACAAGAAAAATATATTGAAGTAATCATATACAGGGTGAGTTTGTTTTCATTTGGGATGAAAATATGCTTTGGGATCTCGGAAACCATAAAACATAGAGATTCTTTTAAATGGGGAAATACGTGTCATTTTAAGAGCTTATGCAAGATATGCTTTTGTTTTTTGAAAACGATATAGGTTTTGAATTGTAATACAAACTAATTTTTATTTAATGGCAGTCATAGTTGGCTTTGACATTTAAAGAAAGGACAATTCTTTCTCTTTATAACGATATAAGGTTAGCTGTACTTACTTTTATAAATGAATGAATTTTCGTTTAATAATTTAAATAGAATTTAGTATAATTAGAATAGAAATATTAATAGAATTCTCGAACTAAGAGAAAAAAAAAGTTTTCCAGGGGAAACTCTGTTTTTGCTACTCTCTATAAAGAGAAAGATTTGTCCTATTTAAAAATATCTAAGCCAACTATGTCTGCCTTTTAAAAAAAATAAAATTTGTATTATTACTGAAAAACTGTGGTCTTTCTTTCAAAAAACAAAAACATGTCTTGCATTAGCCCTTAAATCCACAACTCTTTCCTCATTTAACCGAATCTCTATGTCTTATGGTTTCCAGGAGCTCATAGCTTAAAATGAAAAAAAAACTCACCCTGTATATTGACATGTTCTGTCAAATCTGTCAAAAACTTTAGTTTGACAATTCTAAATTCTTTGTTTTCATAGATCTGCTCTAAAATTAATATTAATTTTGATTGTATATTTTGACAATAATCATAAAAGTTGATATTGAAAGAATTTAAGAAGACAAAATCTTGATATGCAATATCTAAATAGATGAAAATATTTGAAAAGTTGACAATTATTAAAATCTTAATAAGAATAATTACATTTTTGTATAAATAAGTGAACTTTTTACAGAAATCATTGAGCAATAGTAGTCAACTCATTGAAGTAAGATAGAATAGTCCTAATTTACATAGTTATCACGAAATTTTCTGAAACAATTCTTATGGAGACTTAGAACCTATTTTTTTATTGCAAACTTTTTTTGGCAATTTTCATAAATTTTTGAATATTTTGATACTTTTAATATTTTTGTCAACATTTTGGACAATCTGATATGGATTGATAGGGATGATATGGACTCTTATGATATTTCGATTGCCGTTTATAAAATAAATAAAATTATTTTTTACTTTTCACTACTTGTGATTTTTTTTAACTAACCGAACAACAAAATATACGCGCGTATTGCGTGATTATTAGTTTTCCGTAGTTTGGACTGAACTAAGATTAAAACTAATAAATTATTGTTGTGTCTTATTACAAAAATACAACAGTAACCAATTGAACTCTAGTCTCCCTTTAATAATCCTATCATTAATTTTACATTTAAATTACCAAAATAACTTGCCCAATTACAGTATTATTATTATTATTGTGCAATTAGGAATTCATTGGCGATATCATATAGATCATTTTTAAGTTGTCTTTAATTCATTTAAGATTCTGGTATATATGCAAGAACTGTTTGGTAGAATGGATTCAAATGTTGCTGAAATTTAACTATTTAAATTCACATTATTATTCGGAGAGTTAACTCCTTGTAGGACGGTATTATTAGTATTATTATGGCATGAGTTAATAATTCACAATTTATATTACTTCTATATTATTATCAATTATTATAATGGCATGATTAAATAAATTACAATGTATATTACTTCTACGAAATAACATTGAGTATGTACCTTTTTTGCAGTCAATCAAACTGTTTACATTTTTGTCGTTGTAAATATTTAACCCTCAGCGATTGCATAATTAAATCGTACATACATCCATATAAATAAATAATTTGCTGTTTATTCTATTTCATGTCGTTAAATACACAAAACGGTACAAAAAGGTCGCAACTCGTCGCTAATTAAAATTTCGCATAAACAACCAGATATTTTCACTCGAGCTTTCGTTTATCGTAAAAACGCCCGCAATGCGAACTCTGCTTTTATCACCGCCGACCCCTCGGACTGATCCCGGCGTCCAGCCGCCCCCGAAGGCCCCCACGAAAGTGAAAGCCGAGGAGCCGCAAACGTAATAAAAAAATAATAAAGAAAATGTCCGGGTCGGCGGCTCCATTATTCCCTTTGGTAACGACGTCCGAGAGGAGGAACTCGCGTAATTAACGTCGAACCGTTAAAAACGCGCGCCGCATAATTATCCTCGACGAGCCCTTTATTCGCCGGGCACATGTGAAAGCTGGAAATAAATTAGGGCTTACGGGGCCGGGGGGCAGGGCGCTAAGCTTTTATTGTGCGCTCCGCTCGCAGAGAGTAGCAGGAAGAGGAAGGGAAAGAAAGCTTCTTTTAGGAGGTCGTGTTGTGTTGACTTTTTTGTTTCTGGCAGCTCGTCGGGGAGAGAACAATGGGAAGGAAGTATTTTCAGGAGGAGAAAATTTGTTGCTTAATCTCACAATACTTCCACAATTCAATGAATAATTATAAACTTAATTAACAAAAACTAATTATTATTTTTATAAATCTGTTGTTCCCAAAAAACTTTTTATTAAATGAAAAATTACAAGATTACTTATATAATAGAGTCGTTCGCAAAATATTTATTATTATAAAATTTCTTAGGATAAAGTGAATAAGATAGAACCCTGTGAAAAGGTGAAAAGGCAATTTAAACATATGTTACAAATATCGAATGAAATTTAAAAAATATGCTCCATGAATAATTTCTACAAATAAGCAATAGAACATACGATTTAAGAGAAGTATTAATAAAAATATGGTGTGCATTTTGGACACTGGATCCATGCACAACTAGAGACCGGTTGCGACCTAGTGGGTCTCATCAGTCCAGTGCGTCCGAATGTAGCTACGTTCGCACAACATTAAAAAATGCATACAATTCATAACCTATTAACCAGTCTTGGAGTATTCATGAATTTAACCCACTTACTGTCAAAACTTGTTTTTATCGTATATGTTTGAATTTTTGTACACATAGTTAGAATTGGATTAGAAGCAATTGTTGATAATAATTTTTTATTGTATGGCATATAGGTTTTAATATAATTGATGTTCTTTTAAAGGAACGGTGGCTAAATAACCTACAAATTGTGCTAAGATATATAATTGTTATTTTGTGTGATAATTTATAAAACAATTCTTAGGATAAAGAATCACATTTCCTGCAAAGAAAATTAAAATTTTTATGGCAACAACCACATTTTGTTTGTCTAGCTTGATAGACTATTAAATGATCAATACCATGTAATTTAGAATATTCGTGAATATTTGCTATGGTTTTACTGGGCCCTATTTTAGTAGTTGTTTTAAAATATTCCAAAATACCAACTGCACTGCCCTTCTAAAATCTAAATGATCTAATGTGCCTCTAGTTTGTTTATGCAATTGCCAGGCGTTTTGTTTTTGCCTTGTCGATGCAATAATTGGGGCTTGAACGCTTGATTAGTGGAAAATACCATGTTTTTTTCCACGAATCAACACCCTGTATAAAATGATATTTTCGGCTGCTCTGTTGACACCTCCCATGTTTTCGTTTTATCGTTTGATAATATTTTAGGCGGTTAAATTACTAAAAAAGTTGCCCAATTTAGTCCAAATTTCCCCTATTTCCGAAGATATCCGACGAAATCCGAAATCTTGCAATTTCGTTCTTATTTTTTTCTGAAGTTATTCTAAATTCTTATTGCCACATTTTTAGGTCCATAAGACAACGTCTACAGATTTTCAGTACAACGTTTCGTTTCGAAAAAATCATCATCAACTTTATTTTATTATATGGCCCGTAAAAAAAATACACCCTGTGTACCCTGGTGATACCCTGGTATCTACATAAGATACCATTTCCTATTACGAATTCAACTATGTACAGGGTGGCCCAATTTGGATGTTTCTATAGGGATCTCGGTAACTAGAAGAGATAGAGAAAATCGGATGGCGTATCCTCGATCTCTTTTTTCAAGACCAACTCAATGGTGAAAACAAAAATTGGCTATCGTCTTTCGTTTTGAAGTTAAGGCTACATCACAGTATGGTTTCTCACTTTATTCAGAAAAAAGCTTGTCAATACACTTCGAACATTTTCTTGTAGTAGGTGTTGAAATGATGAAGAAAATAATTTTTTATCTAATGTTAACCCAGAATAAGTACCAAAATAGTGTTAAAAAATATATAACAAGAATAGTTGTTAAACATATTAGCTATGAATTACATATTAGCATATGAAATTATGAATTATGAAATATTACAGCTGTTTAGAACCAAATTTATTATTTTTTTTAATTTGTATTCATAAAGACGTCATTAACGTCGTTATAACAAACAATCTAAACAACCGTTTATGTGCAATGCTACAATATTTTATAGCAACGGACGTTACATTTTTTGTTTTATAGCAACGGACGTTAAAAACCGCCACAGCGGACTTTTCTGTTTAACGAGATAGAGAGAATGAGATACGAGAGGACGATATAACTAGAAGAACGAGATTGCGAATTAATTATTATTTAGTTAATAATAATAATCTAAACACATACAAATTATTTATCTTTCTTTACAATACTGAAATTAAACGTACATTTATTAAAGTGTCCACTAAGCGTAATTCTTCCGTCGTCACATATATCATTCATAATCGTTTGTTCATTGCTATTAGAGACGATTCCAGATGATGTAGATGGAATGTCATCAGCAGTTTTATTCGCCGAATTTGTAATTTTCTTTGCAATTTCCATTTTCTGGTACTCCGATTCCTCAATATATCCTTCCGCTACACTCGTTGAGCGCCATCCACCAAGACTTTTTAACGCAAATACATCACCTCCACCTTCTACCAACAAAGTGGCCGATGTTCTCCGAAAACAGTGTCCGGTGTATAATTTAAAATCCGGAAGTTTTAAATATTCGGCAACTTTTTGGGGAATATTTGCTATTGTGTGTATTCCAGCTGGCTGTACAGTACATTTTCCTCCGCGATAAGTTAAAAATAACCTTGTAGTTTTAACATGACCTGGCCGCAATGACAAATACTTTTTGTAAAGCATATAACCGTTGAATCCATCAGCATCATTCGTAATTACGAAAGATCTTGTTTTGTCGGTTTTTGTCGCTCCAAGAAACACCCGTAAAAATGAGCCATTCTCTTTCACATCGTTTACCGTCAAATTGACAAGTTCTTGGCGACGACAAGCACCAAAAACTCCAAAAAGAACCACAAGCTGAGAAGATTTGATATAGGTACATCAGTTTGTCTAGCAGAAATACAGTTTACCTACCTTTGCAAATAAAAAATGGAAATCATCAGCCTCTTTCAAAAATGCCATGACATTTTCTTTAGATAATACCTTTGACTTTTTAGGTCGGTAACCTCGGGAAATATTTTTCAAAAATTCTTGAGCACTAGCATATCTAACAATTTATACAAATCTAGTATTGAATTTATACATAGCAATATTAGAACTTACTTACTAATATCCACTTTTTCCTTTACTTTTAGCACTTTCTTCAACATTGAAAAATATGACCAAAGACTAGATGGTTTGACTTGTTTCGATTTCTCATTTAAGTAAGCCATAAGGACTTGTTCCGAAGTTTTTCGAACAGACATTTTGTTGCGCCAATCGCAAAACAACTTATACGTTTTTTCGTAAATGGCAGCCGACTTCACGGGCATCAATCGACTTTGTGCTTGTGCAGCTTGCTCGATAACTTCTGGTGGCAAATCATAATCTTCTTCGATATTATCTTCGATATCTGACATTTTGTCAAATTTAATTTGTCAACAACAACACTGTTGTTATGGTTGGAAATAACATATTTCAATATTATTTTCAAATCAATATGTGTACAAATTAAAAAAAAAGTTGTATGTTACACGTACGCTAATGGTCTTTATGGACTTGGCCGGTTAAATGGCTCGGCTAACGCCTCGCCATTTAATCTTCCGGCCGCGTCCATAAACACCTATTTAGCGTACTTGTAACATAAATAACTATTTTTACTGTCTTATGGGAATTTTTCTGTTCATTTAATGGCGAAGACATAAATTATTACATAGTTTTAACCCAGAATATGTACGATAATAGTGACAACAAATAATTTAGAAAGAATGGTCAGAATAGTGTTAACAAACATTAAAATATTATAGTTATTTAGAACCACACTTATATATTTTTTACTATGGTATGAGAATTGTTGTGTTTATTTAATGACGACATGACTACCATTATTACTAAATTTCAACCCAGAATGGGTACCAAAGTAGTAAGTAAAAACAATTTAGCACGAATAGTTGTTAAACATTGAAACATTAGTTATTGAAGACCACACTTATAATTTTATTACTGTGGTATTATGAGAATTGGTCTGTTCATTGAATGAGCTTAAAATCTTAAAATTGGGTGATCAATTTTGTCTTCGTCTCTCATTTGAACGCCTACTACATTAAATAGTTCGAAATGTGTTCACAAGCCTGTTTTCTGAATGAAACATGAGAAACCATACTGTGATATAAATCTTTGATAGACAGATATAAATCAGACTTGGGGAGCTATATAATTTGGAGTAAAAAATATTTATATATATATATATATATATATATATATATATATATATATATATATATATATATATATATATATATATATATCTTTGTCTAATTCCCAATAGTTACTGAGATAATAAGAGAAAACCACCTATGTTCGAAATATATTAACAAGTCTTTTTTTCTGAATAAAAACATGAGAAACCATACTGTGATATAAATCGTTGACTTCGTAATAGGATATGCTATTTAATACTGGGTGTACTTTATTTACGGGCCATATAAAAATATAAAGTTGATGAGGGTTTCTTCGAAACGAAACGTTGAGCTGAAAATTTATAAACGCCTTATAATTATAATACTTATAATTTATAATACGTCTTATAAAGCAAAAAAAGTGGCTATGAAAAAGTGAATTTTGTTTATTTTTAATATTATATTTTATTTTCAAATAACTTCAGCAAAACATAAAAACGAAAACGCAAAATTTCGGATTTTGTCGAAAATCTTCGGAAGTAAGCAGAATTTTCTAGTTTTCTCAACAGAATATAACTGACCATTAAATTGCACAACGTTTTTGTAATTTAACCGCCTTTGCAACTTTTACGGTTTCCGAAATCCCAATATTTTTCAGCCTTATCTCGCACACCCTGTATACTTACAATGTACAGGGTGTACCAGACCACCCGTACCAGGCTTTTTGTGAGATCCCCATGCTTCTGATTCTTATCTTGGACACCCTGTATATATATTTTCTTTCTGTTTCTGCGAAAATCTCTTTACCTATGTTGTTGGATTTAATGGTACAGAATGTGATGCTATTGACATCACATCATTGTTATGCCACTTACACAGAATAACTTCATCATTTTCTGTACATAAATATTCAAAATTTGCTCTATCCCTTTTTTTATGATACTGGAATGGGAAATATTGCAATCTTTACTGAGTCTGTTCTCCCGAATTGTTCCAGTATCTTGCATCCTTTTGAACTCAGCTCCTGAAGAAGATGCGAAAAAGTTATCAAAGTAGATATCATATGCCAGGGGCAGGGAAAATGCGGACAGGAACAACTAGATTAGGGTACATAGAGTGGTTCGATCCCTATCAAGGTTCATCCACAACAATACCTGAGAGGTATAAGTCTTTAGGATTGGGTGCAAGTGTTGTACTCAAATATGTAGATACAGAATGCAGATGTAGATATAGAAACCATCAGGTTTTTTATTTATTAGCGCATCTACATATTTAAGTATAACACTTGCATCCAATCCTAAACACTTATATCTCTCAGGTATTGTTGTGGATGAACCTTGATAGGGATCGAACCACTCTATGTACCCTAATCAAGTTGCCTTTGTCCATATGTTGAATCCCGAACGTATAGGCTTTCCACGGATACATTGTTTTGAACCACGACGGCCAAAGTATGGGACCATAGACTTATCTATACTAAGAAACTCTTCGTGTGGTGCATATTCAATAAATTTTTGGTTCATCGCGTCTATCAGAGGGCGTATCTTTGAATACTTATCACTTATGTCGCTGCAATGGATATACTTCATAATCGATCTAAAGCGACTACAAGATATGGCATTGCAAACTAAAGTATTGTTTGTGTCATGAGAGTTCTTCCAATACATTTCCCTTCTGGGCAAGCAAACATATCCGCTCAACAATAAAATGCCAAGAAAACACCGCATTTCATTAGAAGTTATTTTTAAGTCCTAATTTTTTTGGCTTGCATAAATATTTGTAAATTTGACTACCATATGTATATCTTTCCGTGTCAAAAAATAAAAATAAAATATCTACAGGTGAAAGTTTGTATTTGGGCCCACACATTATAGACCATGCAATTAAATTAGAGCATATGCCTCATTTGTCCAATTTGAAGTATTTACGTTAATTTACTTTTTTAGTGTTAGGCACCTTCTTTATCTTTCTTTGAAAAGCAGAAAGTGGTATATCGTAATCACTGTCGTCGCTCTGACTTGAATTATCTTCAAATGACAACTGCAAAATCTCTTCAGTAGCTCTAAGGTGCCCGCTTGGTATATCAATCCAGGCGGCATCTTCCCGACTGTCTTCATCCGTATTCTTTATTTTATCCTAATTTCTTATTTGCATCTTCGGGAGAAAATATTCAAATATTCAACACCTTCAGAAATATCAACATCGCCATCAAGTTTGTCTCCTAGGAGCTCATCCAATGTTAGTGGTCGTTTCCAATGACTTAAATGAAAATAAATGTCTATTATCCATACAAATAGTTGCCTATTATGCCACTGTTCTTTATAAAGAATAGTGAAAGTTTTTAGATAATAACTTAAAAAATATGCATCAATAAAATCACCTTGGTAACATAAGTCAAAATATATACATCATATAAGATATATCAACTGAAGTTGCAGGCATAATTACATTAACCCCTTCAAACCTGAATTTTATTAAATAGTTAAAAAATATATTTTTTTACTTTAATACATTATTAGGGACCTTTATAAAGTAAAAAAAGTATTTGTTTAATTTTTTTTGTTTTCATTTATTCAAAAATAATTATGTACATGTACAAATTGTACAAAACATAACTAGACTAATTTTCATTGTCTATGAAATTTGGTGAAGCAGTTGCTCTCTGTTATCAAGCATAAATGGATCTGCACTTATCACATAAAACATGCGTTCGCCCTTTACATCCTGGAAACTTGCAACGAGTAGCTTCTTTATTGTCGTCAAACTGAGGCATATGATCAGTTCTATCGTTTTGGATTTCTTGTAATGGACGATTTTCTCCACGCTTACGTGCTACAGTTGAAGCGTTGCCCCGAATAGGGGTCTAAGTGCCATATTGTGTCAATGCGAGATTATGGTGGAAAAGGGATCTATGTATCATTCTCTTTCGTGAGTTGCCATGCAGAGTCATGTATTGCACTTAGTTTGTATACAGAGCTCTGTTGAAGATATCGGTGCGTGGAATACAGGTCTATATCCAATCCAAAATGGCGGCCTCCAGCAACATCGTTTTGACAGAATCAGATTTAAATTGCGATAATAAGTGTAAAAAAGGAAAAAGAACGTGCCCGAGTGGAAATATATTAAACGTATGAAGCTGATGGAGAGTGGGAAAGAGTATATATCTCAAAATGGAGCTGATGTTCCAGCAAAGGAACACCCAAATGAGGTAAATGATGTCACGTGGACTAGGGGTCTATATCCCGTCGGTTATGATACTCGCCTAATTTCTGATTGACTGTTTAAAATGCTACCTATACTATTTTAAAATTACGATATTGCAAACTAATGTTTACAATATGGGTGTATTCAATAATGAATCTATATGATAATAGCAACGTATATAAATTATCATATTCGAGTTTTACACTACCGTGAAAGCAAACGATATATTATATACTTTGAAGATCGAGTTTGCAAATGCAAATCGTATGATGTATATTTGAAACTGACCAATGATCAGAAGAACGCGTTACTTGAAGTTTTCTATCAACAAAAATATGATAATCAATCGGCCACGCTGTTGCCTCCATCACCAAGGGTGATATTTCACGTAGAAGATTCGGGGCACCAGCTGAACAATCAAGACACCAGGCATGCTTCTTGTATTCAGTTCTAGTGGAGGGCAAAATAATTCAAGTGTATCAAAAACTTTTATGCACATATTTGCCGTTAGTCATAAACGTATACAAAACTTGCAGACCAAGATGAAGATTGGTATTACGACACCCCTTGATGCGAGGAGAAAGCATAAGAACAGACCACATGCAGTTCCTGATCAAACACGCCAACAAATTTAAGAGCATATTGCATCCTTCCCAACCCATGAAAATCATTACTCTCGCGAAAAGGTGAATGAAGAACGTCGATACCTGAGTCCCTCTCTCCACTTAACAGAGATGTATCGTCTGTTCAAAGATAAATTTCCCAACACCGCAGCAAAGGTATGGATGTATCGAGAATTTTTTAGAAAAGACTTCAACCTCAAATTCTGAGACATGTTACAATACATACCAGACATGTACCACGCGTTCTATGCCTCACTTTTGGTTTAATATGGGTTCAGAAAAACATCTACAGCATTATACATTGGCATTTATTGTATAATATTCAATAAAAAATGGCATAAAATACATTTTTATCTTATGCTTACTGTTGAAAATAGGAGAAACATTTTCTTTGTGGAAAAGGGATCTATATTCAAAATGCATATAGATCCCTATTCCACTACAAAACTACATTTTTGTGCATAATATACTTTAAAAAAAAAAGTGTTTTCCTTAAAGTAAGTAGCAGTAAATACCATAACATTTTAACATATTTACATAAAGTTTGGTTAATTTTTGTGCAGAAAACAACGTTTTTGCATTTTCTACAAAACTATGAAATTGGCACTTAGACCCCTATTCGGGGCAACGCTTCAGTTGGTGAACGGATAGGAGAAGAAGAAGGTCGACCACGTTTATTTTTTGATAAAGGGTTTCCTACACTTATCAAACCATCAGTAACTCGCATTCGGAAGGCCAGAAAGCCATAATATCACTTTTCGGTATATTACACTTTTCACAGTCTTTCTTGTATTCAATTCAACTGTTTACCAAAGCAAAATTCACCATATGCATTATAATATATAGTGTCTATTTATTTGAATGAATGAAAATCCTATATGTGCTAATCAGCTGGTCGAGAAGGTCCTCCCATACTGTGGTTATAAAGCTTAATTATTCCGGGTCTCTTTACCTCTATATATTTTCCCTCTTTCTTGTCCCATCTTTTTACAAGGTCTTCCTCACCTTTAAAAACAACATTTGATGCAAGACATACTGGTTTATTGTCAAGCCATTTTATAGCAACTATGCCTTCTTCACTGACAACCTCATCTACAGAACCTCGCTTTTTTTTGTTATTTTCTTTATCTTGCAGTAACGGTGGCTTGAAAAATCTATTTACTCTGATAGTTCCCGCAGCATATATATATATATATATATATATATATATATATATATATATATATATATATATATATATATATATATATATATATATATTTGTTTCATTGAGTATTTTAAATAGTTGGTAAGATGAAAAAAAAATTGTCATAGTACAATTTATAACCAACATTTTTTATCCTATCGGAAATATGTAATATTACACTAGCCCCTTGGCCGTATATATTTTTAAATGTTGTTCATTTAAATTTGTTGTTTTTCCTTTATAGAAAATAAAATCGTATGCTTGCCCACTCTTACCGCAACGAACATAGACTTTTACCCTCCATGGGCAGGGTTTACCTTTTATGTATTGCTTTATACCTAATTTTCCAGTGAAAGGAATAATTTACTCGTCTATACTATTCGCCTCCAATTCCAATTCTAGACATATATTTCTTTTCAACTCTTAAATTGGTCGGACTTTGTAAAGCCTGTCGGTGCAATTTTCTGGTTTATCCAGGTTACTTACTAAGTATAAGCAACTTCTTAACTGGAAAAATCTATCCCTAGACATGTTTTGCAAGAAGCGAGAAAGCAAGGAGTTTTGCAGCCTATCCCAAAAACACGTTCCCAATACATCCTGATCATTGGGAATTTCTTCAGACATCCCGTAAATAAATGTAAGGCAAACATTTTTTTTTATTTCAGATGCAGATGTATTTCTGAATGTTTTTCCTTGTTGAACAGTATATAGATTGGTAAAATATGCCATTCTATCGAACTCATTATTGGGAATGTATTTCAGAAATACTCTAGACTCTAGAGGACATACAGGTTTTGTAGTATCGTGTTTACTTGGAACTGCTGGTTCGAATTCTATTATGTTAGGTGGTATAAATGAACTTTTCTTCCAATTCACTTAGCTTATTTTTTGGAGTTCTAAGAGGGGTTGGTCTAAGTTTTCTTCATCCGAACTACCTTCTTCATTATTACTATCATGTTGTACTTCGATACTTTTATTAATTCCTTCCATTTCTGCTCTGTTAATTACATCAGGACGTGGTCTTATATATTTGCTCTAAATCAAATTCTTCATCTATTTCATCTTCATCTCCAATGCATACATCTTTAATTTCCGATAGGTCGCCATTATTTACCAGATCTATCAATTCCTGGATATCTGTAGGATTTTCTAGATTGTATGTTTTTTTTAAATTATCCATATTCACGTTAGTTGTAAAGATAATACTAAAATTACACCAAAAACAAAAACAAAAAATACATTCAATTACTTTTAAATGGAATAATATTTCAGACCACATGTAGATGAAGATGTACAAAGCTACACAGCAAGTGGGACAATTTGTACATACTCATGTACATAGCTTTTGCAAGTCATATAAGAAAAAGTAATAATATTTAGGGATGTATTATTTATTTATTACATTTTTGAATGTTTTGAAATTGCTTCATTTAAAAAAAATAAATATTAAACTGTTCAATTAATTTACATATTGAAATAAACATGAGACTTATCAGACCGGACTATGTGAGGTTATACTCATCGTACAATATGATCAATAATTTCACATATTTTCACTAGATGGCCACATTAGGCAATTTTTCTTATGAATCTAATGTGTATATAAGCAAGTACTACTGGTACTAATGGTCAATAATAATACTAAATTCGAAATAAAAACATATTTCGCAAATTTACATATACATAAATGCTAAATATACATAAAGTCATGCTCACATAAATCAAGTACAAAAAAATTGACATTGCTATATAAAATTGCTATTGTGACCTAATTTCTTGTACTAGATTTATGCGAGCATGACTGTACATGTACGCCAGGTCTGAAGGGGTTAAATAGCGAATTTCACTTACCTCTAATTATAATTCGACATGGATAATTATCCATGTCGAATGATATCTAATACACTTTTTAACGTAATCAGATTAACAACAATTATAATGAGATGTACTGAAAACCGTTGTCAGATTTTTAGGTTATATTTCAAACTATTATGTATTGCAGTGCCATCTTAAAAAATACATATGAACTGAGAATTTGGTCTCATCTTTTATCTCATCTTTTAAAAGAACGGTAAAAATAAGTGGGTATGAATGAGATAATCATATATAAGCCAAAAATGTTAGTAATGGACTGGGTAGGAATAAAAACCGAGACAATTAATTTGTTAGGTAGATAACCGTCTTCACCACAAGTCCTGCTGAATTAATTATAGTTATAATTAGTTATTTTAAGTCGTATAACTCAATAAAATACAATTTCCGCGTTTCTCGTTTTCACTCGTATTTATCATGTCATTACTTTCTCCAAATATGAGATTCGCTTCAAAAGGTGCTTCATCGTCACCGAGCCCCCTCGTACCTGAATGAAAAATATTTTGTATCTGCACATTAAATCTTGAAAAGAACTCCGGGAGTTTATCGCGCAGGAGACGTGGCTGGGGCTAAAATCTCCTGCGTAAATAAATGAAACCGCCCTTTAGCCCTCGCGTCGCAAACCCGCGGAGCCTCGTAATAAATGTGCCCCTCTTAGATGGGGATTAGAAGGGGTCCACAGTAAGGAGGATGTATGCCCTTGGAGCGCCCCGAAATGAAAATGGCTTTTATTAAAACGCTGCGACTTTCCCCCCGTGTTGGCGCTCATTGCTGGCGATTTCGTGCTAACTGAAAGCCCGACAATGACCAGCAGTTTTCTCGCCGTGAAAAGGTCAATAACGAGCGATTCGCGGCGGCAGACAAAGCCCAGGACCCGTCAGGTGGATCGCGCCCCCTTTTCATGTGCTAAAAATAGATTGAATTGTTACAGCCCTCCGATGGACCGGCCACTGTGCATCCCGAGCTCGAAAAGTGAATGCAAAATGGGTCTCGCCTGAAAAGGGCTCAAGGCAAGGATGGATCTGCGCCCGCTGAAAGCCTACAAGTACTTAATAATCTTCGTGTTCCTTATCTTTTTTTCGACGAACGTTTCCGGACACTCGAGTAAGTACCACCCCCTCAGCCGCCCCACAGTAAATGGAATTATTACCGTTTTTATGGATTAAGCGTGGCGCTTTTAATGTATTTCTTCATTCCGCTCTATTCTCGCGATTGTTGGATTGTCGGACGTGCATTAAAGCTTTTAGTTTCTTCGGGGCCTGATGTTTAGTGAATGCCCGTAGTTTTCGCTGCTTTATTTTCAGGGATTTAAAAGTTTTGCATCGTACAGGGCGAGTGTTTTGCCCTTCGGAATTGTGTTGATGAGATTTTGTACACACAAAGTAAACATTTTATTACTCCTTGAATAATTAAATCTGCTTGTAATAACTAGTTCACAAAATCACAAATAATACCGTCGATTTAATAGAATGTTCCCTTTAAAAAGAAAACTAAACTTTGATATCTGTAATTGTATTATTGAGGTTAGGTTTCTGTATAGGTTATGTTATGATAGAGTTCTTTTGAGCCGGAAAATAGATAGGCTGTGGAAAATAATTAATGCACCATTTTGTAGACCATTTTAGACTATTTTGTATGTTTCACTGTTACGCAGATATTAGCTGGATAGTGGAAAATCAACCACCCTGTATATCTCAGAAACAGTTGAGTTGCGAACAACTCCATGTGGCTATGATTTATTTTTAATTATCAGTACTATAATTGGGAAAGATATCCACCAACATGATTTTAACACGCTGTATATTAAAAAAAATGCTGTTTCCGTAAATGCTATGGCCACCATTGTCTTGCATTCAAATTTAGATAGTTTGTGTGAATATCTCAACCTCTTTAAAAGATACGTCGATTTTTCTAGTATATTTTAATTCTGCCCAAAAAAAGTACCCTGATTATGTTTTTTTTTGTTTTATACATTGGGATCTTGGAAACCATAAGACATACAGATTAGGTTAAATAAGGAAAGGTCGTTTTAAAAGCTTATGCAAGATATGCTTTTGTGTTTTGAAAAAAAAACACAGTTTTTGAGTTCTAATACGAACTTTAATTATTTTAAATCGCTTCCACACAAATTTTACACATAAATAAAAAACAATTCTTGTTTTCTACTTATATTTAAACATATTCAAAGTCATTTTTATTTAGAAGTTAGAATGATTTTTAAAATTCACAACTTCGGATATACAACGATGTCAATGAACCCAATAAAATTGTGAATGCACCCAATAAAATTGTATTCTTTTAAAAATTAATCAGCAAACATTATGAATGGTACCAAATTTAAAAAAATCAACATTCTGTGAATATCAATATAATTCAATAAATGAATCTCGTCTGAAAGATCAACAAGTGAAAACGATTAAAAAATAAAGAAATATTCCAGAAAAAACACTCCAAAAAAACTTCAGAAATAGACCAAAACTGTCATTGAACATTAATGAATTCCATTGGGTTTAAGGGAAGACTTATTGTGTGTGACTTAAATTTTTAAATTTTGGTGGTTTTCGTAGAGGATTTTGGAAAATTACAACTTTAGAAATACCAAAAAAGTCATCGAACATTAATGAATTGTCTGTAAATTGTGATTGTTATTGAAAAGCAAACACATGAATCGTGCCATATTGCTACACTCCGTCAATATTAGTATGATTCAATAAATGATTCTTATCTGAAACATCGAAAATTGGAATCGATTCAAAATTATAGAAGTATTCCAGAAAAATATTCCACAAAGCTTTAAAAACACCAAAAATATCAGTTAATGAACTGACATTAATGAATTTCATTGAGTTTAAGATAAGTTTGTTTTCTTCTGTATGACTTGAATTTTGAAATTTTGGTGGTTTTGGTGGAGCGTGTTAGAAATTTACAACTTCAGAAATACAAAAAAAGTCATTGAACCTTAATGAATTGTCTTTATGATTTAAAATCAAACATTATCAATGGTGCCAAATTTCTACATTTTAATTCTGTAATATCAATATGATTACATATATTAATCTCCTGTGATGAAACATAAAAAAATGAACAAAAACACTTCAAAACATATACTGAAATACGAAAAATATCACTAAACTTTAATTAATTTATTGAAGATCGTTTTAGTGGATATGACTTAAATTTAGAAAGTTAGGTTGTTTAGTTGGTGGGTTTTGAAAATGTTAAGTCAAATTTTACAACACCCAATAAAATTGTATACAATTTTGTTTCAAGTTTTATAGAGTATGCCATATCATCTTTAACTGTCTTAAGCTGTTCTCTAACAGCTGACTGACATTCTCAGTATATTATAAGAGGTGTCCAAGATAAGGATAAGGAAGCATGGAGATTTCGGAAACCGTAAAAGTTACAAAGGTGGTCCTTGTATTGTTTTGTAACTTTTACGGAAATTTCGAATTCCGGAATCTCAATACTGTTCATTCTTATTTTGAATACCCGGTATACGTACATTATACAGGGTGTACCAGTTCATCTGTGTCAGCCTTTTTGTGAGAAAACGGCCAGTTGTAGAGAGTTGGGATAATTTATTTTACAAAATCCGTATCTTAGAAAGGAGCTGCTTAAGTATGTCAAGAATTCCAGATTTTTAAATGGTACGGTAGCTTGAAAATGGTATCGCTATAAATGTCTTTAAAAATAAGTAACTTTTGTAGGCACATAATTTTGTTACTCAAAGGCTCTCAGAGATTCCAACAATTTTTGGGAATAAAAATATCATCATTCTATGTATTCATTAACACAGCTTTTGTACTCAAAGTTTTTGTCCCAAATCTCCATATCTTGCCGTTTTCTTACATAAAGTCTGATACGGGTGGTCTGGTACACCAGACAGTGACAGCTTGCTTCCGTTATAATAACGTATCTTACATAAGTTTTTTCAAAAAATTCAAGGAGACTCAAATAAGATACCTATGCTACTTATCGAAATGGTTATGCTAGCCATAGTTTGTCTTCAGTTTGAGGTATGGATATCTTTAGTTAGTTTGCGAAAAATGTCTTACAAGTTTTACAGATTGGAAACCAGAAAATATATTTATAATTTAGTTGGGAAAATGCCTAATGTGAACTAGGGCGTAATTTTCGAAACCAAGGTATATTAATTGAAATGTGAACAGGGTATCTCTCGTATAAACCTTCTGAAAAGAGCAAGAGAAAAGCTGTTCAACCACCAGCACAGAAGAAGAGTGGTAAGAAGAGCTAACAATATTATTGGTGTGTCTGTGATGAAACTAACCAGAGAGAATCAAACTTAAAGTTCTGGCACCACTATTTTTAAAATTTTGGACAGAAGTGAAAAAAAATACCGCAAAAGACAAAAATATCCAAAATACACCACTAACGAGTAAGCCCGAATACCACGATGTTGCAGCAATCTTCTGCGTATTCATTCTGCAAACAACAAGTCTATTGTAATTGACAATGAGAAATACTTTACTTTGGGAAACTCAGAAATCAAAGGCAGTGACGGATTTTGTACTGATAACATACAGGAATGACCAGACAATGTGAGTTTTAAAGCTGAAGCAAAATTTTGTAAAAAACCATACAGGAATGTCCAGACAATGTGAGATTTAAATCAAAAGTTAAATTTGGTGAAAAAACGGACGGTTGACAACCAAAAATGTGGACCTACTACGCTGTATGAATTTGACTAAACTCAAAGTAATTGATATTGCCACCGTCCAGACCCTTGTGAGAGTTTTCCAAAGAAAATGAGGCGCAATTTTCTTTGGAAAACTCTCACCATGGTCTGGATGGTGACAACATCAATTATTTTGAGTTTAGTCAAAATAGTAGAGTAGAGCAGCATAAGCCGCAACATATAATGAAATAATAAAATTATGTTCTCTGACAGTTATACCTATTTTGACTTCAAGTTATACTTATTGTAAGATAAAAAAATTCTAATAAAAGTTTTAATTTTTTTATGAAACATACGTTACGTCTGTTTAATTATTAAAACTGCAATTCTCAAGATATTAGACATATACATATTAACACCATACGCCCACGTATGAACTGCGCCATTGGTCAAGGGTGTTCCTTAATCTAAGATGTAAACTTCGCCGAAAATCAAATCGATGTGGAGCAAGGGTCATGCATCACGGGGGCGCCAATGGTCAAAAGTTTTCCTTAATCTTAGATGTAAATTACACCGATAATCATCAGGTGGGGATATTTGTGAAACATTTCTCTTAGTATTAATAACCTAAAATAACCTAATCTCACATAACCAATCACATTTTCCCTCTTCAACAAAATAAAATCGTGAAAAATCCCGAAAAAATAGATCGTTGTAGTACTGCGTGTTACATATTTATTATTCTGTGTGAAGTACTCACGCACAGTCTTCCATTTCCGGATTTCTGTTTCGGTGTACGCGGAAACAGGTACAAGCCCTGCAATTAAGTATCTCGGAACACCGTAAAGGGGCAAGGCGCAGTTTATAAGTCGTATTATCGGGCAGATTGAGTTCGAAAGGGTTATACCTTGAATATTGGCGCAGTTTACATTCTCCCCACCATACAAACGTATTTGCAACCGTTACCATGATATTTACAAATATCTCAATTAATAATTTGACCAAGACAGTGTGAAATAAATTGTAAATATAATACTTATTTAAAATTTTATGAATAAAATTCTTGGGAAACTGGTCATGAATTTTGGCGCATTATTACCACTATGCATTGGAATTCAAATTATTTCTGGATTATTCATAGATATGCATTGTACAGCTAATATTGAAATAGCTTTTAATAGAGTAGCTCATATCTGTCTAGAAGTTGATTATGGATGATTCCACCGAACCTTACATGCTAATGGAAGCATCCATAATTAACATCTCGACAGATATGAGCAATTTGATTCAAATTTCAGGCAAAAATAGCGGAAGCGCATCATCATGAATATTCTTGCTTTCCAGCTTCCAGGGGGTCTGAAATAATTCAAATTCCATTAATGTATGCCATATGCTAAAAGGTTGGGAAGAACCACTACAGCCTTCTAGATGGAATAATAATAATAATATTACGATATAAGAATAATATTTATAAAGATTCTGAATTTGCTGAATTTAAGCTGAGATCTGTAATCAGAGTGAGCTTGAAATTATATCGCTTGCAATAAGTATACAGTATGATACAGTATACAGTAAAGTATTCTCGTCCCTCCCTTATCCACTTATAAAACATTACGGATTATTTATGGCTCCGGGGGTGTATTTTTTCAGTCCGTGCGTGCCCAGTCCGGACCTTATCGGCTGCGGGCATCGTGCGCAAATTAATACATTAGCACTTATCACCTGTATATTTCAATCCACCCGAGAGTGAGATGTTGTATCGAGTGCACGTCCAGGGGCTGAATTACAGGGGTATGGCCGCCCCCGTTCACTGGTCCAAGAGCGATTATTAAATCTACCCCATTACGAGCACGAACGCGTCCAGACTCGTCCCACACTAACAATGGAGCTGCTATTATTGTAGTATGCGGAAATTTACATTTCGAATGTAATTAGGCAAAAAGCGGAGCATTATTCTCACACGAGCTACATAAATCACAGTCTATTTACATTTTTTTGTGTGTTTGTCGCTTTTACGGGGCTATCTTTAAATTTTTTACTATGTGCTAATTAGGTGTAATAATTATAATGTATTGCCGGAAACTTTGCTACTTAGTTTTCATATACAAGGTGTATACAGTGGTAATTCCATAAATCCTGACAGAATTATGTAATATAAATTGTTCGGACAAATAATATTCTTGAACAATGTCAAGTCTATCACGTAAGGGTCACAAGTAATTCCGACTTGTTTTAGCGTTTTGTACCATACGTGACGTTCGTGAAGTTTGGCCAAGCAATTCAGTTACACCGTGTACAGTTATTGCTTGACGCAGGCAATAACTGTACAGGGATTACATCTGAGACATGCCTATTGCGATGTCGGTGTTTGAAGTATTACTGGGGCTATAAATAGTTGTTTTCATAAAGTAAATATTTAACCGATCAATTTGAGTTTGACCGAAATCCACTTTAACATTTATCAGGCCAGAGATTTTGCAAATATATTTGCATTCACTTAGCTGTGAACGTTTTCAATCATGCCCATTATAGAGTAAATCGGCGATAATCAGATTAGTTTGTAATTAATTTAACATCTATGTTAGTGTACCATAATCCAGAGCGGTTTAACACGTTTCCGGTTAAGCTGTCAAGTACATAACAACAACAAAATTTACAGCCGCCGCCGCCCAGCGGAAATAAAAACTCAAATTTATTGCACGTAATTTCGAAAATGCGAATCTAAAAACTGCCATTAGGCGCACGAACACGCCTGTGCAGAACGCGATGCAGTTCTCAATGTGTCGTAAAATAATAATGCTCATTGTTCTATGCAAAAACGTGCATGCTGCGCGCAATTAGGACAAAGCACGGAACAAATTGGAATTAGACTAATGGAGGCGCAATAAATCCGCGGTTGATTATGTGCCCTCAGTTTTATTGCAGCGGCATTTACTCGTTATGAATTGTAATTCAGCTGCCAACGTTATTATTACTAATTAATTGCTGCGAACAGTGGTAGTTTGTGAATGTGCTTTTAATTGTTTGTGCGCCGTGAGTTGTGGCTCTTGCTTTATTTTCATTTTTATGGTGTGTTAAGCGCAGGATATTAGTGAGTGCAAAAGTGGAGAAGGAGCAATTAAAAACTGACTAAGTAGTTACTACATACAGTGTTTAAATTGTATAATAAGTCTATGTATGTTTGATTGCTACTAGTTATATGACTTATGTGGAGCGCTTAACCAAGTGGTATATTACTCGACCCATAGCCTAATAGTGTGGGTTCAAACCCGAGCCAGACTCTACTGTGGTGATAGCATAGTTATGATCTGCGCTTTGTATTGGTTCAAAAGTCGAGCTTCGCTCTTTCCTGTTATGTGAAACAGTCGATATTATTTTTCATTATAAAATTGTCATACAAAGGAATTAACAAAAGATAGGAGGAAGTGGAGAGAATATTATAAAAATTAATAATGTATGCCTTACATCGAAAGGTAAAAAGGCAAAGGAATAAATAAATTAATAAATAAAATTGTACTATTTATAATGTACAAATTATAATTTGTACCTTATAAAAGCTAATAGTGCAACATGAATCAGAGACAGTAGAAGGAAAGTGGGAACAACTTAAGGAAGGAATGTTAATGACAACAAAAGAAATTATCATGGAGACTATCAAACAAGGAGGAATAAGCAAACCAGCTGCTTAACAGAAGAGGTAAGAAGAGCCATAAAAGAAAAGAAGAAAGCATGGCAAAAGTACACCAGCAACAACAATAACGAAGAATACCACGAAATGCAAGCGAAGTGGAAAGAATGGGAATAATTTGGGGAGAAGATGGAGGAAAACAGCAATGAATATCAGAAGCTATTTTATAACATACTAAAAAGCAGAAGAAGAGAACCAAAATATGACATAAACTACATATTAGATAAAGAGAGCAATTTTTTAAAAGAAAGAGAGGAAATAATGGAAAGATGGAGAAAGGACTTCGAAGAACTGCTCAACATAGAACGGGAGGAGGACGAAGAGTATGGAAACCAAATAAACATGGATATGACAACAGAAAACATAAATATAGAAGAACTACAGAAGCGATCAAGGAACTAAAATGGGAAAGACACCTGGAATTGAGTTGAGACAGAGATGCTAAGGAATATAGTAGCGCTAGACAGATTTCACAAACTATTCAAACAAATATGGGAGGAAGAAAGCATACCGAACGAATGGAAAACGGCACTTACAGTGCCTACATATAAAAAAGGGAGACAAAAGAAATTGTAATAACTATAGCGGTATTAATCAATGGATGGACATAACTACTAGAAAAATTATAAATAAAAGGATAAAGATAAGGATAGTAGAAAAGAAGTATCAAACAAAACAAAATGTATATTTAGGATTTAATGACTTGGAAAAAGTTCTCGAAATTTGTTGAGTTTTCAGTTGAAACTGTCAAAATCTTGCAAATTATAAATTACAAATATCCAAATCCATCAAATTTTTAGCAGAAACATTCAAAAGATGTGAAACATTTAACTACAACTGGTTAAATCTGTCATATGCCAAGGTTTAAAAGTGAAAATTGCACAGTTTAAAACAGCAACTGTCAAGATCATTTAAAACATTTAACTATAAGTGGTAAAGTCTGTCATATGCTAAACTTCAGAAGTGAAAATTGGACTAGTTTTAAACAGCCACTGTCAAAATTCAAAATTAACATGTTTTAACTGTAACTGTCAATATTTACATGTTTTAAGTTGTAACTATCAAAATTTACATTTTTCCAGTTGTAACTATCAAAATCTATCAAAAAAGTAAAAATTGTCATATTTCCAATTATTGCATATGTCAAAATCTGCGAAGTGGTTAGCACTAGGTGTATAAATCTGTCAAACTTTCAACTCGAACTATCGAAAGCTGCAAATTTAACAACAGAGGTCTCTAAATTTGCAAATTTAAGCTAAAGAATAATGTAAAGCTAAATTTGGTCAAAATCTAGCAAATTATTAATTACAAATATCCATATCCATCAATTTTTTAACAGAAACATTCAAAAGATGTGAATCATTTAACTACAACTGGTTAAATCTGTGATATGCTAAGGTTCAAAAGTAAAAATTGGACAGTTTAAAACAGCAACTGTCAAAATCATTTAAAACATAAGTGGTCAAATCTGTCATATGCTAAACTTCAGAAGTGAAAATTGGACCAGTTGTAAACAACTACTATCAAAATCAACATATTTTAACTGTAACTGTACCATATATATCCATATATATATATATATATATATATATAACGAAGTAATGACAGAGCATAATATGAAGGTAAACAAATATAAGACAAAAGTAATGGTGATGAGCAAAAACCGATAAAAGTTAAAAATATTAACAGGAAATGAAGAAATTAAGCAATTTAAATTGCTAGGAATAGACATATCACAGGAAGGGAAAAATGACAAAGAAATAAGTACCAGAATCGGCAAGACAATAAAAGTATACTATCAAAAGAATTAGATACTGTTAAGCTAGTTTTTTTTCAATCGTCGCCTGAATATATAAATTTTCGCCATTTTAAATGGTTAAATCTCTCATATGCTAAGGTTCACAAGTGAAAATTGGACAGTTTAATACAGCAACTGTCTAAATCATTTAAAACATTTAACTATAAGTGGTAAAATCTGTTATATGCTAAACTTTAGAAATGAAAATAGGACTAGTTTCTAACAGTAACTCTCAAAATCAACATATTTTAACTGTAACTGTCAAAATTTACATTTTTCCAGTTGTAACTATCAAAACGTACATTTTTCCAGTTGTAACTATCAAAATCTATCAAAAAAGTAATAATTGTCATATTTCCAATTAATGCATATGTCAAAATCTGCGAAGTGTTTAGGACTAGGTATGTGAATCTAGAAATCTATAAATTAGAAGTCTCTAAATTTGTTGAATTTAATTGAAACTGACAAAATCTTACAAAACTTTCAATTACAAATTATTAAATGCGCAAATTTTTGATAGAAACATTGAAAATATGTCAAAGTTATAGTCAATAAGTTTTCCATATGCTGCCAACTTAAGTAGACACCCTGTATAAGAGATACAATCAAAAATATGACATGATATTATCATATGATATAATTTTACTCAGGAAATTTAAATTTGACAGATTTTTTTCTAGTTGTAACTATCAAAATCTATCAAAAAAGTAATAATTGTCATATTTCCAGTTATTGCATATGTGCATATGTGTAAATCTGTTAAACGTTCAACTCCAACTATCGAAAGTTTGAAATTTAACAACAGAGGTCTCTAAATTTGTTTAATTTAATTGAAACGGACAAAATCTTGCAAAACTTTCAATTACAAATATCCAATGCGCAAATTTTTGATTGAAACATTAAAAATATGTTCAAGTTATAGTCAATAAGTTCTCCATATGCTGCCAACTTAAGTAGACACCCTGTATAAAAGATACAATCGAAAATATGACATGACATCATCATATGACATTATTTCACTAAGACAATTTAAATTTGACAGATTCTGACAGTTGCAGTTGAAAATATTACAAATTTGAACCGTGTCAACTAAAAGTGTGTAGAATCTAATTGGAAAATGTAGCAGATTTCAATTTCAATTTAAATTTGATAGATTCTGACAGTTGCATTTGAAAAGGTTACAAATTTGAACCGTGTCAAATAAAACTTAATTAAAAAATATGAGTGCATTAATGTTGGGCCTCACTTGTTTTATACACAAACGGTCATACCTATACACACACACATATATATATATATATATATATATATATATATATATATATATATATATATATATACATAACTTATTAATTTATACTGTTAAACTTGTTCTTTTTTCAATCGTCGTCTTAACTTGACGCCATATTTTATATATGAATTTTTGCCATTTTACCTAGTAATAATAATAATCACTTACATAATATACTGTATTTACATTGGTCAAAATCCGCAGGCTATATATTGAACTAGATCCGAAGATGGCATTGGCTCCAAATGATTTCCCTACATACAAAAAGTATTCTTTTAGTATTGTATATTAATTATAATTAGAAGGACTTACCGGGGGAGCATCTCTCCTTCCCCCGCCAATTGTTTTCTTGCTAACTGGATTCCTAGCAGTCACGGGTTCGACCCTTATTCTCTACGAGTATTGTAATTCACCTTCATGTGCAAAGCAAGGACACAACTCTTAATACCCAATACGAGTACGGTATTAATAAAGGACGTAAGGACATACCTCTCTTTTGTGTGCATTTACTGTATTTTTTAAGTACGTAGGGACATACCCCTCCTTTATGCACATTTACTGTATTTATAAAGGACGTAAGGACAAATTTATCCTTTATGTGCAATTACTGTATTTATAAAAGACGTAAGGACATACCTATCCTTTATGCCATTACTGTGATTATATAGAACATTAGGATACTCTCATCTTTTATACAATCACGAGGACATACCTCTCCTAAATACAATTACTGTTCAATTTCATAAGGACATACCCTTCCTTTATGTGATTACTGTGATTATAAAGAACACAAGGACATACCTTTTTTTAAGACAATCACGAGGACATACCACTCCTTAATTCATTCAATTACTGCAGATATAAAGGACATAAGGACATACCCTTCCTTTATGTAATTACTGTGATTATAAAAAAAACACAAGAACATACCTCTCCTTAATTCAATTACCGTAGATATTAAAGATATAAGGACATACTCTTTATTTTTGTAATTACTGTGATTATAAAGAACACAAAGACATACCTCTTCTTTATACATCACGAGGATATACCTCTCCTTAATTCAATTACCGTAGATATAAATGACATAAGGACATACCCTTCCTTTATGTAATTACTGTGATTATAAAGGACACAAGGACATACCTCTTCTTTATACAATCATGAGGACATACCTCTCCATAATGTGAATATTACAATCTAATTGCATATGTCGGAACACCTCAGTCTGATTAGTCACAGTACTGACCTTTAATCCATTCCAACACCTAATCTATAATTACCCACGTTGTAACGCACACCAAAACAATAGGCCACACATCCTCTTTTCATAACCAGCACTGAACTTGCATGTGCACTCTGTAAGCGCCAATAACTCAATGTCCTTCGTTTCCGTTCGTAAGTGCTGAGCGCGTCGCGCCTCAATCGACGTATATATATATACAGGGTGTATCAGCCAAATGGAATAAATTCAATAATAAATAAATGGGGGCGTGCTCGAAAATACGCTCGGACACGTCGATTGTTATTTTTAGTTGCGCATTTTTTTCAACAAAAACTTTTTATACAGGGTGTGTCATGTGACCGTGGCCAATACCAACTTTCTTATTTTAAATGCAACACCTGGTATATTATTCAATTTTTGGATTCTTCAGAAAATTCTAGACATATTTCATGTATAATGTCCTATACCTATCTTCAACTGTTTCGGAAATAAAGATGGAGCACCGCCCCATTACCAAATCAATGTCCGAAACTACCTCAACCGAATATTTCCAAATCGGTGGATAGGGAGGCGAGGATCGATGGAATGGCCAGCACGATCCCCTGATCTGACGTCATTAGACTTCTTCTTATGGGGATATGTCAAAAGTATTGTATACAAAACTAAACCCCTCGACTTAGCTGACTTAAGAAGACGAATAATGCTTGCGATTAGATCGGTCACGCCTGAGATGTTGAGTAACGTTAGAATAAATTTCTATTTAAGATTAGAATGTTGCCAAGACGTTCACGGCGAGCATTTTGAACATCTCCTCCATTGAAATGTATTGTTTTTTTTTGTTTTTTTACATTATCAAGAAATAAGCAGTATTACTTTTTAGTTTTTGAGTGTGTTGTAACGAATTTCTGTAATCAAATAATTTTCTTTTTTTAATGTTAATTTTTGCAATAAATCTGAAAACCCTTAATATTTCCGAAACAGTTGAAGATAGGTATAGGACATTATACATGAAATATGTCTAGAATTTTCTGAAGAATCCAAAAATTGAATAATATACCAGGTGTTGCATTTAAAATAAGAAAGTTGGTATTGGCCACGGTCACATGACACACCCTGTATAAAAAGTTTTTGTTGAAAAAAATGCGCAGCTAAAAATAACAATCGACGTGTCCGAGCTTTTTTTCGAACACGGCCCCATTTATTTATTATCGAATTTATTCCATTTGGCTGATACACAGTGTATATACAAATAAAGGCACATATATCCCGCCTCTATTATTAATTAATCCATTATTAGCCAATAATACAATATGATACCTAACAATACTAATAAACAAAAAAGAAGTAACGAGAATGACCAAATTAAACGTATACAAAGCAATATACCGTAGTATCTTAACGTTCGGCTGTGAAACATGGATAACGATAAAAAGAGATGTAAGCAGAATCCAAGCTGCTGAAATGAAGTATCTGAGGAGAGTACCAGGGAAGACAAAAATGGACAGAAGATGAAGAATGGAGTAAGAAATGAGGAAGTCAGGAAATAATTGGAAATTGAAACTATACAGGAGTACACAGAAAAGAGGCAGATTCGTTGGTGGGGTCACTTAATAAGAATGAATAAAAAGGCTCAAGTAAAAAGAACGTGGGAAACGAAGATGATAGATAAGAAGAAAAGAGGAAGACCCAGAACAGAATGGAATCAAACGGTTATAAAAATACTAGAAATGTCAGAAAAATAAGGGAATGTCAGCAGGATAAGCACTGGTCATATCATGAGATAGAGACGAATGAAAAAAAAATGTAAATAAAAAGCAAAAGAAATAGTAAAAAGTATAATAGGACAAATGTGATGTAAATAAAATAACACTGTACACAAAACGCCATCACCGCAAGGTAAAATGGCAATTGATTACATAAAAAATTAAATTGTACGACGTAAATACTTATTTATAAAAATGTAAGCCGAGGTTTAACGGTGGTCTAATCTTAGTAACTTTGGTAACCCTTTGTAAAACACCGCTAAAGTACCCCGCTAAACCACGGTTTATTTTTTTATGAAGAACGCTGTGAGGCTTCAGTTAACTTTAAGGTAAAGATGTATAATTATTATTATTTATATTAAAACTAAGGTGTGTGTTTAGGACTTGAAATGTGTGATATCTAGTATGGGTGTTGTTATGTAGTTCTGCGTATAACAAGGACATATTGCCCTCCACCCGAGCGTCGGATCTGGCAGAATAGGTTAAATCCCAAGGTAAAACATTATCGTGGCCATAGGTCAGGCAGCATTATCCCTAAGCCAAGTCTCGTCAGCTCCAGCCAGCCATAAATGAAGTTATAATAAACATCATTTACGCGGACAAAACACTCCCCACCTTTCCACTTAATGATTATTAGCAACCCTCGCGTGAGATTACCACCCCTGAGGGTGCCTCCAGGGGAGATTTGTTTTGGGGTGTAATTCCGCAATTACGCAATCACGCGCCACGGCGCCCGAGATTGAATTTTGGTTCTGAGGAAGTTCAAGGAAGGCTCTAAGTGGAGGAAAAACGAGGATGTATGTCACGAAGTTAAAGGACTTTTAAACTTTATCCCGTGTCCTGTAAGAGCTTCCGTGGAATGAAGTGAATGTAAATATCCACGGTTAAGTTGGTCGTGGTGCTGCGGAGCCTTTAAAGTCGGCCGTTTGAGGGGCCCTAAAAATATCCAGTGGCGTACTACATGCCTGCGCTTCCGGAATTTCGGGTTGTTATGAAAATAAACATCGAAATTGAAATTTTCCTAATTCCCGCGACGTCTTCGCGTTGTCCCACCGGATTATTGCCGAAATGGCGCGGCAATCACGCGAACACCCCTCAGTTCGCAGCCGATAATTGAATAGCCCGGGGAAATCCCCCCCTAATGGCGCCAGATTGCGGGCGAAAGAACGACATTAAGCCCACCTTTATTGCGTACATAATTTTGAATAATGACCGCCGCGAAAACACGGAAACTTCCCAACTTGCATTAAGCCTAAAAGCAATCTTTAATACCCCCCCGGTTTTTCTCTCCTCGTATTTTTCGCAGATCGATCCGCAAAAATCCCTGCCCGAATGATGAATGGCAGACCGGTTCGCGATGGTAGCCGTGACATTTCGGTCGTTGAGGTTAAAAATGGGATGCAGTAATAGTTTGCGCCCTTATGTACAACACCTAGGGCGGCCCGGTGCTAACTTACGTAAAGGTCAAATGCACCATTATTTTGCGTGGTTATCGACCTACGGCCCCCTCGAAGGGTAGCCCTGATTAATTATCCCGAGCACCGAAAGACCAACGCGGTCATATATTTTTTTTTTCGGGGTATTAATTAACTTTACGCTCTTTCATACCCGATTTATCAAGCTGTTTTTCAGGTTCTACTGTAAACAACTTAATTACAAATTCTGTTTTATATTTATTAATTACAGGCATCAATAACTTACAGGGTCGAGCACTTTATGTGCCTATGCAATCTTATAATTAATGTAGGCCTGTTGTAAAAAAGCTTATTCACCTGCACGTTTTTCACCATCCATTTAAATCAGTTAATAGGCTGATTGATTTTTTTTACAAAGTTATGTATTGCACATTACAATACAGACACGAACAATAATCGAATTTCCACATATTTCAGACTTAATGACGTCATTGTAGTCTTCATTAGTATTGTGTATGCGGCTATGTTATGATTATGAGTACCGCGATGTTGAATGTCGAAATATTCAATGTTCGAAGGACCGTTGATACAACAGTCCATCCGCTTTATCAACGAACAGTTGATATACTTTATCAAATAAAAAGTCGCAGTTGATGGGATTAATATATTCCACGAGACTTCAAATATTGTGTATGTTTAGGTACATTACTTGGGTACTTGCACACTGATATTCTTCCATTGATCTTTTATAATAAGGTTTTGTTGATATGTTTTCCACGTCCATGAGTTTTCGTTAAATTTGATTAAAATGTGAATAATTTTGCACCTGATCCCTAAAAATAAAAATGATTTGTGAAGCCCACATGAAGCAGATTACAAAAAATTAAAGAATATACAGGGTGTTCCATTTAAAAATGTGACCAAATGTTGTGTCTCGTATTTATGGTAAACTCTGTATACTCGAAATTTATTTCAAAACGTAGCAGAAGTGTCCAATAACTTCCAATCAGATTTTTTCCTCAATTTTCATGAGTTTAATTAGTTGACATTGTTTTTAAACTTCCCCCTCGAAAAATCAATCGACGAATTTATTTTTATATCACGATAGCTTGAATTAAAGAGTTATTGAGACGGGCTAGTTTTTAAATGTATACCCTATATAAGTTTGATAATCTAAAGTTAGCTTTGAGTATATTAATTGATATAAAAATTTATATTAAAATCTATAAAAGCGTCACTGATATAACGATATAATTTGCAGTGTAATCAGCTGTATATAATTGCTATTAATGTGATCAGTCTTAAGATTTCATGCTCAACTGGCAGAAATAATATCGTAGAGTATGATTATATGATACATACATATTATGATATGTATTCCACGTCTATGATTTTTCGTTAAATTTGATTTGAATGTGAATAATTTTTCAACGTTGCATCTGATCCCTTAAAATAAAAATGATTTGTGAAGCCCACATGAAGCAGATTCCAAAAATTAAAGAATATACAGGGTGTTCCGTTTAAAAATGAGACCAAATGTTGTGTCCCACATTTATCGTACACTCTGTACACTCAAAAAAAATATTCCAGTCAAATTTTTTCCTCAATTTTCAATAGTTTCATTAGTTGACGTTGTTTTTAAACTTCCCCCTCGAAAAATCAATCGACGTATAAATTTCTATATCACGATAACTTGACTTAAAGAGTTATTGAGACTGTCTAGTTTTGAAATGTACACTCGGTATAAGTTTGATAATCTAAAGTTAGCTTTATGCATATTGATTGATATTAAATTTCATCAGTAAAAGCGTCACTGATATAACGATATAATTTTCAATGTAATCAGCTATAATATAATTGCTATTAATGTAATAAGTCTTAAAATTTCATTCTCAAACTAGCAGAAATAATATCGTAAAGTCAGATTGATTTACTTTCAATTTAATTGTAACAAGTTATTAAGAATCATAATTGTGCACTTTAATATTAATTGTTTGCTTCAAAGTGTTCTTCTTCGTAACGTTACAATTTCATGATCTGAATCTGATCATCTGAATATTCATATTGAATAATTATTATTTCATGTGAGTCACGTTACAATTTCAGTAGCAAGAATTAATTTAAACAATGCTAATTTACGTGAAAAACAAGTTCAATAAATTTTATATCTAATGTGGACTAATCGACTAATCTGGACAATTAATTAATTTAATCTCCACCGGAAATATCCAGTTAAATATCCTTCACATTTCTGAAGATTCGCGGATTAGCGGTGTGCTGTACGCAGAATAAAAATTTTTTTTTATATAATAGATGATAAAATTATTGCTTAATTTTAATAATTATAATAATTTTTCTGCTCATCCATTTTGAGAAATATATATATACAGGGTGAGTTTTTTCGGATGTTTAGTATGGGAATCTCATAAAAAAACTTAACTTTGTGTCATAACTCAAAAATTATAGTTTAAATAAAATAATCGGTTAGACTGTATTAGTAAGCACATAATTACGTACAACTTTTTCCTTTACACATTTTTTTTAAGTCAATAATAATAGATCCATAGGCACCGAACCAAATAACAAAAAAATATATGTTTTCGAGAAATCTAGTTAGCCATGCAATTTTTCAAAAAAAAAACAAAAAGCTCATGAAATTGAGCTTGTAAAACTACAATTATTTTCCCATATAATCGTCCCTCTATCTCGGCTAGTTTTCGAGATCCCCATACTAAACATCCGAAAAAACTCACCCTGTATATATTAACTAATTTTTTTTCTGAATAATATTAAATTGCGAGAAATCGGTTTCTCAATGGTACTCCGATACACCTAGCTTAGGTACACTTAACTTACTCTGGTCCCCATGAAACAACATTCCATAGTTACCTTATTATGTGGTAATTTTACTGAGAATTGTCCAATAGACTGCTCGATCTATACATTGTATTATTACCTGTTTTTTTTTATATTTCTCTAATACTCATTTACATTTACACAATATTTCCAATGTGTGTTTATCTACTGTTTTAATGATAAAACAGTTTCGTAAGTTATTACTATATTAGTATCTCCAGATGTCAAAACTGTGATACTTTTCTTCACTAACATACTTTTCAAACTATGTACCTTCTATGACTTGTGTATGCTTGTGTATGTATAGTTCTAAACACAATAAATATTATTATTATTATTATTAACAAATCAAATTACGTTGAATATTAAGTTTTATCATTTTTCTCTGGAAGAAATATAAATTATATTTATATATAGATATATAACGTATGAAAATTAGATACTAATAAATTGTAGATACTCACAAAATATACAACGAAACCTAAACTTAAAGTAACTTATCACAACTTTAAGAATATGACTATCTCTGTATAATTACTAATTACATTCAATAAATTTAATATATGTGAAAGGCCCACAGCTGATGGCCTAATAAATATTTCCTTCTTTAATTAATATAATATAATATATAATTTTTGTACATTTTTTCATATTATTAAATTAATAAATAATAGTTTCATGAGTATTACTACCTAAATGTTAGTCTTATATGAAATCAAAATTAAAATCGCAAAGTAAACTTAACAAGATTCGACTGAACATAAAATAATATTAAATACCGTGAAACAGAGTAAAAATTTGAAAATTTTGTAATTTTCACATAAATAATTGAATGAATAAAGTAAAACTAATAACTAATAAACGAATGAATGATTTAATAAATAAATACATAAATAAATAAAGAAATACTTTAATATGTAGATATAGAAGTTAATGAATTAATAAATGATTTAATCAACAAATACAGAAATACAGAAATTCATAGCAGAAATTAAAATGTCAATAAATACTTAGATAAATTAAAAAAATTAACAAAGTTATGTGATGCCTATACGTAATTTTACATATTTTTAACCAAATTTGTATTCATTTTTTGCAAAACATGCAATCGTTTCTGGGATATTTCCAAGTTATCGAGTCAATTTTGTTACCAATATTTTGTATAGCAATATTAGGAATTTATGAATTTATAAATACATACTTACATATTTTACTGTAACAATATTTTGAGGCTACAATATTCAAATTTCGTAAACAAATTTTAAAATATTGGACCCGTAAAGAAATTTCATGCTATTATGTAACTTGATTTTGGAGATCCCATGCTACATAAAGAGACGAACAAAAACAGCACACTCCAAATACTCTTTTGAAGATATAAAAATATATGTTATTGTGGGCCTCGATTCGAATACTTCTGAAGGTGTTGCGGTTGCATTCCTAATATAATCTTGCATTTTTCTATGTCTTGCAGGTGATGTTTTCGAAAAAATCAATGTCCAGATATCCCAGCAGGAATTTTTAAAATCGTTGAAACTGTTGAGTGTTTATCTATATGTGACACTTAGTTCTATAAATATGTAAAAACAAACAATTGAATAATAATGTAAAGCGAATATTATTTAAAAAAAGTATAGGTATTTGATACGAATTTGGCAAAAATATTGATTTATCACTTGCACATAAATTTTGTTTTAAATTTTAGATCTTATAATACAGTAACTACTATAAACGCTTATCTACAAAGCAACCTTTTTGAACGGTTTTTACCCTTATGCATAATCAAAGCTTCTCAAAAATATTTCTCATGTCATTATTTTATGTAGAATATACAAGATTATTTTGGCAGAATATGATATTAAATAGTTTCAAATAATTTAAATCGGAGGGAATTGGTGGATATTTTTAATGTGCTAATATGGGATTTGCAACTTGAAATGGCCCAGAATGTGAATAATTATCCGAATTTGAAAAATGATTATTATGAAAAGTTTGATGGAAATATTTATCTCTTTATACAAGGCGTCCCACAACTTCGTGGCATAAAATTAGGAGTATGCTAAGAAAGGCAAAATTAATGAAAATGTATTCCTTTTCAAGTCGCTTTTGTTTGAAAAATATAGGACCTTAAAGAGTTTCCTAGCTAATAAGTTTTCTTGTTAAAATTTCTACTGGAGCAGACTTGCAAAACTGATATTTTGCGACGAGTTACACACTATCAAACACATAATCACAAATAACTACAATCATCTGAGTAAACACAGTACCGTAGAAGCAGGGGTTCTTCTATGGTTATTGCTACATAAAATCTATGAGGATGAGATTTTTCTAAATCAAATACCATTTTTCGCTGAATTAGATTTATTGTCACAAAATAGGTATATTTCTTGAACTTCGAAAAAAATTTAGCGTTTCTGGGATATTCGAGGTGTAGCTATGTAACACATAAAATTATAATAAAAAAATGTCGAATCTTTCTGTTTACAGTCTTCTTGCGGCTGATGAATTTCTTTGGTAATTCACTGGTTTTCACTGTTGGTGAAATTTTCCATTGTTATTCAAGAAAAGATGTTTACATTTGCAGAATTACACTCAAAAGTCTTCTTTTCTTAACAGTGAGAAACTAAACAGTTTTTTTTTAATGTCAATTAATATTATTAAACAATTATGGAATATTTCTAAGCCCACTACATTATTATTAGAAATGTTTTTTTTTTTAATTATTTTATGTGTTTTGGATAGATTAACCTCGAATATATAAGTAACGCATTATTCATAACGCATTCATTAAGTTCAAGAAGTACATTCGAGCCAATTCACCCAAAAGAAGTATATTATTTAAAAAAATCCCAACCTCAGCGTTTTTATGTAGTAATAACCATTGGTAAACCCCTGTTTTCACAGCACTGTGATTACGCAGATGATTATTAATTTGTGAATATGTGTATTGATAGTAGGTGACTCTTCGCAAAATATAAGATTTTCAAGTCTACTCTAGTAGAAATTTTAATAAGAAAACTGATTTGCTAAGTAAAACTTTAATGTTCTATAATTTGGAAGCAAAAGCGATTAGAATAAAAAAAAATTACATTTTCATTTAATTTTGCCTTTCTTAGCATACTTCTAAATATATGCCACGATGTTGTGGGACACCTTGTATGCTTATTTATACAGGGTGTCTCAAAGGTGACGCAGTGCTGTTGAAATCCGATTCAGTAGACCTAAACCATTTGAAAATAAATAGTGAATAATTTTCCTATTCATTTGTTAACGAGTAACTAAGAAAACAAGAGAACATATAATTTTAGAACAATACAATACAAGACCGTACGAAATAGTAGATCAGCCGCACTGTCATTCATTTCATGTCAGTCATTAGTCATATTGACTTATAATAATGTAGTTTGCTTATTTCTATTTGATTTCTTGTTATTTGTTTTCTTAGTTACTCGTTAACAAGTGACAATTGGTAAAATGTTCACTCTTAATTTTCGATTTGTTTTGACCTACTAAATTGGATTTCAAGAGCACGAGCGTCACTTTTGAGACACCCTATTTATGCTATTTACAGCTCAAGATAATAGAATTAAAAAAAATTACGAAAAACGTTTATACAAAATAATTTATATCGAAAATAGTAGCACAAAAAATTTAAAAGCTATCCCCAGTTTACTATTATCATATTTGTTTTATATAATTAATTTCGAAAATTTTGCACATATTTAGATATATTTTAATCAAATTTAAAAACAATTTTAGATAGCATATATTTTCTAAGAAACAAAATTGTATAGCACTCTTACTTTGCGAGTAAAACTACAGCGACTAGTTATTTTTAACATTAAAATCGTGAGTTACACAGGCCAACAAAATCAAGGTTTCAATATTTTTTTTAAATCCTGATAGCTGATTTTTATAGTTTTTTGGGTGCTAAATCCGTATCTGAACTCTGATCGTTTCCATCTCCCACAGTTTAGTCACAATTTGACCTAGTAAGATATGGGAAAATATGTAAAATGTGCAATAAATATGAAAAGTAAACGACTTTTAAAATATCAACAGAACTTCATTTAAACATAGAAGATGGCTTTATATTCTTTACATTACCTATTTCAAAGGATTTACATGTCCATTGCTGTATATTTTCTTTGTCTCTTTTCTTTAAAGCTCCTGATATAGCTTTTTCTTCTATGCGCCGATTGCTGACTCTCTCGGTGAAGTGACCAACAGGAATCGCCCATCATGTTGGTGTTGTAGCGTGCCTGATAACTCTTTTCCATTACTATACTTAGCTATTACCTAGCTATACACCTAGCTGTAACTATCACCTAGCTATACAGAGAAAATGTCAAAATGTGAACGAATGGTGGGTGATATGGCATTTTTAAAGTAATTTTGGAATAAGCACACATAAAACGACAATAATTAGATAAACACACACAAAAGGTTTGTTTGGTGGTTGGCCTGTGTAATTATTTGCTGCCCAAATCAGATTTTTAAAATATTTTTGTAAATAATAAATATTATTCAATCGATACATTTTGATGTTATTTTTGAATGAAATAATAATATTTCATAAAAACATGACCAAATATCAAGCTTATCAAATATTAATTACCAAAGCCAATTGCACTTGTTGGTACAATTTACATCAATCAAGCAACTCATTTGAAACAGAAATTTTGTTTACAAATATGTTTACATGTTTATTTTCAATTATCATGCTAACTAGATAATATTAGTTCAATTAGACCTCCAGGCTGCACACCTGATCAAACGTACTGAATGTATCCCACCATTTTATAAATCAGCTTTGCTAATTGCAAAGTTAATTAAATAGACATAAATGGAAATAAATTATGGCCAATTTCAATAACCTTAGTGTTTATGTAAGTACTGAATTCTTTAGTATAAATTCAATAATTCAGTAGATACATAATGTTAACACAATTAATTAACGATTTGCATTTCTAATGAATTGAATTAATCAATAATAATTATTGTATTGTATAAGTACTGATGTTTTTAGTATGAATTTAATGATATGTGAGATACGTAATTTGGTATTAATATTATTTGATACTTGATTATTGATATTAATATTAATAATATTTTATATTGAATAGTGAGAGTTTATGTAAGTACTGAATTATTTAGTATGAATTCAATAATTCAGTAGATACATAAATTTAACACAATTAATTAACGATTTGCATTTCTAATGTATTGAATTCATCATAATAATTATTGTATTGTGTAAGTAGTGATGTTTGTAGAATGAATTTAATGATACGTCAGATACGTAATTTGATATTAATATTATTTAATACTTGATTATTGATATTAATATTAATAATATTTGATATTAAATAGTGAGAGTTTATGTAAGTACTGAATTCTTTAGTATGAATTCAATAATTCAGTAGATACATAATTTTAACACAATCAATTAACGATTAGCAGTTCTAATGTACTGAATTAATCATAATAATTATTGTATTGTGTAAGTACTGATGTTTGTGGAATGAATTTAATGATACGTCAGATACGTAATTTGATATTAATATTATTTGATATTTGATTATTGATATTAATATTAATATAATTTGATATTAAATAACTAATTGACGATTTGTATTTCTACTGAATTAACAAAATCATAATAATTATTGTTTTCAGAATAAAAATATCTTGAGACGATTAAATCGACGATTTATTTGAACTTAGATTAAAAAAAAATACAATATGGAAATAATTTTCGTCTCCGAAGATATTTTTAGTGATATGACAATTATCCAACTATAATTTCTAATTATTGTTATTAATAATGCTGTGGAGATGTGATTTCCCGATATTTAAAAAAAAGTTAATAAGAATGATTTTTGTGTTGTAGAATGAGTTATAGTTATTTATGTATTAAGGGCTGTTAAGAAGGCTATAACGAACAAGGGAGCTGTTTGAAGCCCGATGAAGAAAGGCTTTAATACTCCCGCGGTCGTTGTAGCTCTTAACACAATGTGGTATGTATAACTATTTTCGCCGTACAAAATTATTGGAGTCGAAACTAAATTATCTGATTGTGGGAGTTGAACTTCCATAACTGTACAATTAATAATATTCATGTGAGAAAATAATATATGAGTATTTGTGCTTTTTTTTTTACTTGTAATTGTTTACAATAAAATTTTGATATACCCAACCTGGTCGTTATAAAAGGCGGGCTGTTAAAATGTCTTAACGGTATTGTGTGTGTACCAGAGTTTTAATTATAGATTAATGGTTGCCTAATGATGGACGTTATTCATTCCATAACAACACAGTATGATGAAAAGATATATTTCAATACAAGAATGTTTACAAAATCCTACATTTCCCTAATATTTTACAAGTTACTACACGCCAAGACTGGAATTTTCATATCTATGGGACATGTGCAATATCAAATATATTCAACTAAAATGTTTTATGAAACTAATTTTTTTCTATAGGTACTTTACTCCAATTATCATTACAAATCTATTTTGATGCTTACATTCAAAAATCAATCGACCACTTCGTACATAAAAATAAACGCAACATTCATTACAAATTGTCCTCTAACGAACTGCTTTTCCAACAGCTTTACGACACGACTTTAGAATCACTTGCTCGACTGCGCCGTTTAACTTTGGCTTTCTTTTCCTCTTCTAATCAACTGATTGCACATCTTCCTGAACGGCGTAATGCAATTACCAATGCGAGGCTTGCAGGACCAACCAAATTGCATATTAAATCATCCACGAGTGCACCTGCGGAAGCACCATTACAGTATTAAAAAAAAACGGCTCTATATGCGGTGGCGAATAAATTTGTACGCCATCGTAAATGCAATAGTCGCTCAGTAAAGTGCATTTCCAATCATATATCCATATATCAATATTCATGCTAAAAATTTTATTTGCAAATTCGAACTATGGCATCACAAATAGTAATAATAATAATAATGGAGCACACAGGAAAAAATACCAAGTTTACAAAAATCGGGTACACCGTTGATACCGAGTGATCATTTAAATTTCAGTTTTAGTTTTCCATGGAAATTGTTGCAAGCAATAAAAATAGGCGAGATTGGTGAATTTTATTTGCAAATTCGAACTATGGCAACACAAATAGTAATATCAATAATAATAATAAAGGATCATACGGGCAAAAATACTAAGTTTACAAAAATCGGTACACAGTTGATACTGAGTGATAATTTAAATTTCAGCTTTAGTTTTCCATGGAAATTGTTGCAGGCAATAAAAAAAATGCGAGATTGGTGAATTTTATTTGCAAATTCGAACTATGGCATGACAAATAGTAATAATAATAATAATGGAGGATTCAGGAAAAAATACCAAGTTTACAAAAATCAGGCACACAGTTGTACTGAGTGATAATTTAAATTGCAGCTTTAGTTTTCCATGGAAATTATTGCAACCAATAAAAAAAGGCGAGATTGGTGAATTTTATTTGCAAATTTGAACTATGGCATCACAAATTGTAATATCAATAATAATATTAAAATATCATACGGGCAAAAATACCAAGTTTACAAAAATCAGGTACACAGTTGATACTGAGTGATAATTTAAATTTCAGCTTTAGTTTTCCAGGGAAATTGTTGTAGCCATTAAAAAAAGGCGAGACTGGTGAATTTTATTTGCAAATTCGAACCATGGCATCACAAATAGTAATATCAATAATAATAATAAAGGATAATACGGGAAAAATACTAAGTTTACAAAAATTAGGTACACAGTTGATACCTACTGAGCGATCATTTAAAGTTCAGCTTTAGTTTTCCATGGAAATTGTTGCAGCCAATAAAAAAGGCGAGATTGGTGAATTTTATTTGCAACTTCGAACTATGGCATCACAAATAGTAATATCAATAATAATAATAAAGGATCATACGGGCAAAAATACTAAGTTTACAAAAATCAGGTACACAATTGATACTGAGTGATCACTTAAATGTCAGCTTTAGTTTTCCATGGGAATTGTTGTAGCCAATAAAAAAGGCGAGATTGGTGATCTCGCGTTTCTTGCTATAAGATATACGTAACTCATGATACCCAATGTAGAAATACACTAAATATCCTAGTCCAAAATATGATGAAGATAAATTTCACTAAATGCGAAGGGCCAGTTGAAATGATGAATGTGATGCCATTGTCTAGCAGTAACAATATAATATTTCAGGGTACATGAAAATGTAGTCAGATAATTATGTTTACTGCAATGGATATTGCAATGCATCTATTGTTACACTACAATATAATTCAATCGCGATCCACCAACCAAAGATCAAACGTTACCAGGAGCTTGTATCAATACTGTGTTCCATCAGACATTAACATATAACACAATTAAACCAAATGATACGTCTGCCTGGAGAACTCTCTCGTTCATTATGTGTGTGTATTTGTACAGAGGAGTCCGTTTTTGCACACGCTTTGTATTAAAGTTTCCAAGCTAATATGGTGGGGCGATCATTGCGCACAAATAATTACATAATTAATTTGTGCTGTACGCCACACACCGAATTTGTTCTCGTTTGCACAGCGGATCCATAATCCTAAAACCAACATGCAAATTTACAATTACAGCGTTTGACTACCTACAGGGAGAAGAGGTGGATGTAAAGGTACAAGATGTACGACACCGCTGTAAAAGTTTTAGAAATTACATACAACTCCGCAAACAAGTGTTGCACAAAACGCAACGAAATGTTTATATTAGTCTACGGACTATTTTAATATCATATCTTAACAGTTATCCCCAACAATATAATTTTAGTAGAACCATAAAGTACTTAAGGTGGGTATACTGGAAGCCTCAATGCTTTTCTAAGTTTGTAGCTAAAATTTATACCCTTTTGTCGTTCAAGTCGCCGTTTATACTCTAAAGGCTCCGGGTTCGAATCGCAGTTAAATTATGTTTAACATTGTGCAGTTATATTGTAATAATTGTAACTATAATTATATTGCAATAAAATAGCGGAATAGAAGAGATAATGGGAAAAGAAGGAGAGACATTAAAAACAACAATGTGGAAAGAATAATACAATTATGCAATCAAAACAAACTTGTGATAACAAATACAAAATTCAAACATAAAAACATACACAAGTACACAAGGGAGCAGCCAAGCAGAAACGAAAGATCGATAATAGAGTACCGCCTAATCAGTGGAAACAGCTGGAACAAAATAATGAATGTAAGAGTTACAAGGCAAGCTTAAATAGGAAATTACCACCACCTAGTATAAATAGACATGAGTTGGAAGAAAATACAAAAAAACATTCAAGAGGAGGATAAAATTTAAAAGAAAGATAAAAGCGTACAGATTAAGAGACACACAAACGCAAGAGAAATATAAAGAGATAGTACATAATAAATTTAAAGAGAGCGAAATGAAGCTAAACATGGAAAATGGAAAATGGGTAACATTCAAATGAAATATACAAGAAGCGGCAAGAGAGACCTTCGGAACAACAAAAATTGGAAACAGGGAAATGAAAAAGACAATCTGGTGGACAGAGGAAATCAAAAAGGAGATAAAAGACCAAAAAAATGGAAAAGATACCTACAAACAAAATAAAATAGAAGATTATGAAAATTCAAACAAAAGAGAAGCAAAACGAATTCAATGATAAACGAAGCAAAACAAAAGTCATTTTGGTGAAAGAATGAATGAGAATTTTGGGCAGAACCAAAAACATTAAAGATAAAAGTGGAATAATTATCACGAATGAAGACACGATACTGGAAAGATAGAGCCAATATTTCAAAGAATTATCCAAAGGATGAAAAACGTAACACAAGAATGGCGGGACCAGTCGCAGAAATACAAGATAATTTTTTTTAACAAATTAAAAAAGATCAAGAACAAGAATCAATAAAAAAAACTAACAAATCGAGAAAGCACCAGGAACAGACGATATAACCTCCAAAATAATAAAACAAATGGGATAAGAGGGGACACAAATAACGAAACTAATAAAAGACATAATAAGCAGCGGGGAAACACCCCTGAATGAGAATTTTGGACAGAACCAAAAACTATTCTACGGAACACTAAAGCAAATAAAACAAAAAAAGATGAACATAAAAGATAAAAGTGGAGTAATTATCAGGAATGAAGACACGATAATAAAAAGATGGAGCCAAAATTTCAAAGAATTATCCGAAAGATGAAGAACGTAACACAAGAATGGGGGGAACAGTCGCAGAAATGCAAGAGAAAAAAATTGAACAAATTAATAAAGATCAAGAATAAGAATAAATAAAGAAACTAAAAAAAAAAACGAGTAAGCACCAGGAACAGACGATATAACCCCAGAGATAATGAAACAAATAGGAGAAGAGGGGACACAAATAACTAAACTAATAAAAGACATAATAAGCAGCAGGGAAATACCAAGAGAATGGAATGAAGGAATAATTCTACCAATACACAAGAAAGGAGATAAAATAATATGCGAAAATTACACAGGAATCGCACTAACAAGTATATCAAGTAAAATAATGACTAGGTTACTAGAAAAAAGGATGCGAAACAAACCAGAAACAACAATAGAGGACAGTCAGTGGGGATTCAGAAGAGACCTAATCTTCATACTCAGACAACTAAGCGAGAAACTAATTAAGAAGAACAGCGAAATGCACATATGCTTCGAAGATCTCGAAAAGGCATTCGACAGGATAAAGAGAAAGGCCATATGAAACGAACTAGCAGAAAGAGGAATAGAGGAGGAAATAATAAATGTAATAAAATACATATACAGAGAAAACAGAAATATTGTGAGAACAAACAATGAAAAATCAAAAAAATCGAAACGAAGAAGTACAACAAGGATGAGTGCTAAGCGTTTTGTTTTTCACAATTGTATTGGATAAGGCGATGAAGAAAGCGAAGCAAAACATGAAAATGCTAAAAACTGGTATTGGAAAATGGAGATAACAAAAATAGCAGAACTACTTTTCAGACAACTACGCGAGAAACTAATTAAGAAGCACAGAGAAATGCACATATGCTTCGTAGATCCTCAGAAGGTATTCGGATAAGGAGAGAAGACACATGGAATGAACTAGCAGAAAGAGGAATAGAGGAGGAAATAATAAATGTAATAAAATACATGTACAGAAAAAACAGAAATGTTGTAAGAACAAACAATGAGGAATCAAAAGAATTCGAAACGAAGAAAGGAGTAAAATAAGGATGCGTGCTAAGCGTTTTGTTTTTTACAATTATATTAGATAAGGCGATGAAAAAAGCAAAGCAAAAAATGAAAATGCTGAAAATTGGATACTGGAAAATGGAGAAAACAAAAATAGCAGAACTATTATTCGCGGATTACATGACAATGAACAAAAACCATGATAATTGCCAAAGATAAAAAGAAACATGAAATAAAAATACAGGAAAAAAATTGGAACAAGTAGAACAATACAGATATTTAGGATCCATAACATAGGGTCTCCTCTCCTTGCTGGGTCAAAAAATAATGTATTTAAAGTTCGATCAGTTAGACAATCATACAGAGCAATGGTAAATTAGATAGTTAAATAGAAGAAAAAATAGAAAAAAAAGAGCATAACTATATTAAAATGTTAATATATATGTTAAAAAACACCTTTTTAAGCAAGAAGGAGATATCAAGAGAGACAAAAACAGAAAAAGTCAAAAAAGTAATTAGACCAACGCTAACTTACATCAGCGAAACATGGACAATGACAGGAAAACAAATAAAAAGAAAAAATGCCATGTGGATGAGATTCCTAAGAAAAATATAAAAGATATCAAAAAGAGACAGGATAAAGAACGAGACGTGACCAATACAGGAAAAATAACAGAAGGCCAATTGAGATGGTATGGACTCATGAGACGAATGAGAGAAGAAATAAACACTAAGAAAGTATACGATACAAAAACAACAGAAAAACAACAAAGAGGAAGCACAATAAAAGATAGGAGGAAGTGGAGAAAATATTAAAAGAAATAATAATGTATGCCTTACACAGAATACAATACAATACAATCCTTTATTTGACACGCAAGCGTGTGAAGTCATACATGGAAATACAAAATCAAGAGTGATTGACTGAGCAATTTGCTAGTGGTACGTTATTGTAAAATTCATTGAATGTATAAAAGATGTTTGATTTGAGGTGGCTAGTTAGGAGTCGCTTGAATTGCTTGTGGGGCAGTAATCTCCATTTCTCAGACAGGTGGTTCAGGATACGGGCTCCGACTGAAGCTTGATCAGTACACCTGAGGCGGTTTCTAGGTGTGGCCAGTTCATTGCGTGATCTCGTATAGTGTTTGTGGATATCACTCCGCAGTCGTGCTTTGTGGACATCCCTATGCGCCCTCAGGGCATGCTGTAGCACGTATAAGGATGGCATCGTCAATGCCAGAAAGATAGAAATACAAAGGAATATATAAATCAATAAAGAAACATATATTGTAATACTACAGTAATTTTGCAGTTTAATATTGGATTAATAAGGGAATATGACGCATATTGTAAACAGTGACGGTATAACAATACAGTTTTTATAGTTACGCATGTATAATGCAACTAGTTGTATTATCACTGAAATGCACTCTACGCCCACAAACAAATATCGGCCGCTGACACAATTTTGAGTCACACACAGCGATCGTAACGGCGATGGCCGCATACCAAAATATTATATGTCACGATGACTCCCAAACCTTTTAGGGGAGCTATGTCTTGTAATGGCCCGTATTAGGCAGACTTCGGCAAGAACCTCGATTGTAGTTTTTAATGAACATTTATTTGTTGGAAGCCATCAGAAAATCTAGCCTCAGCATTTACTTCCATACAATTCCTTATTTAACTCTGCTTTTGTTGGTGGTGCTTAATAATTGATAAAATGAATTGATAAATAATTGATTAATTGTAAAGAAAATTGATGTGGTTGAAGCCGTCAGAAAATCTATCCTCAATATTTACGTCTATAGAATTATTTATTTAATTCTGCTCTTATTGGTGGTGCTATTACTTTACTTTATTATTAAAAAATGATGTTGTTTAGCCAGCAGAGAATCTTGCCTCAGCATTTACACGTACTTCCATACAATCATTTATTTAATTCTGCTCTTGATGGTGGTGCTTATTAAATTTCTGGCTGCAAAAAATGCAATTTCCCTTCGCCGCCAGACCCTTAATACGAATTGAATATTTCAGGGGGTAATTGCGCCCGCTGTTCAGGAATTCATGTGATGAGGCTTCACGTGACGTGAGGGTCACACGTGACCTCGACCCCTTAATGCCCATCCAGCCTCATTTCGGTCGGCCACTTGACTAGCCGCCGCGGAAAATGCCGCTTTCCCGTGATTTTCCCGCGCGATTGGTTCCAATTGCGACCTCTTAATTCCGCGCGAAAGCCGCCAATTACGATAGTGCTGAATTAATGTTGCACCCAAGCCTGTGTCACGTCTCTCTCATCTAGTTTTCGATCAGCGAGTGAGCAATTAGCTGTTCATGTGCGATTAAAGTGCTCCGTATTGATTGCGGTGTTTTACAAACAACTTATAATATTGATTACGCATTACCCGCAGGTGTTATTGCGGCCAATTTAATATTTAGTATCCTTTTACGTATTCGTGAGATTACAATTGAAATGAAAATCTGATTTTTCAACGACATTTCTACACTAGTACACAACGTGCAATGACAGGCGAATAAAATATTTAAACAAAAAAAAACTTTCCTTGATTTACTATGCGCGACAAAAAAAACTGGGACAGTTAATAAGTTCTAATGTGAATAAATACGTCTGATATTACCAGTTAATATGTTCTAATGTGAATGTGTCTGATATTACTATGGATACGGATATGGATATTAAATAATTTGAAAGACGTCTTATTTATCTGTCAAAATTGTTTCAAGCCTGTTTCAAGCCTCGTTCAATCCAATAAAATAGTGCTCAAATCTCTTAAGAGTTGTCCCAGTTTTGTATGTATGTAAAGCCTCATCCACACCAAGCACGCATGACGCAAATGATCGAAAATGTTTGAATGCGTTTGCAAACGTTCGCGAAGGTTTCAAGCCTCGTTCAATCAGATAAAATAGTGCTAAAATCTCTTAAGACTGTCCTAGTTTTTTTTTGTCGCGCATATTACATTCATGATTATTTTCTATGTAAAGCGTCATCCACACCAAGCACGCATGACGCAAGTGTTCGCAAACGTTTGCATGCATTTGCAAACGTTTACGAATGTTTACAAGCCTCTACGTTCAAAATTCATTCAAGCATTCAAAATAAATAGTTATTTACATATGTTCTACAGATTTCCGCACAGACGGGATTAATTGGGAATAATGGCAAATACGAAGAAACGTTCGTATGTATTTGTGGTGTGAGCGCGAATACGCCACATCTCAAACATTTTGTTCTCAAACGTTTGCGAATGTTTTGCGCGCTTGGTGTGAACGAGGCTTACATAAACAATTTTGTTGTTATATCGTAAAACTATAACTAATAAGTAGTATAATATATCAGTAGTGTTATGGAAAAACATGTTATCTGTCATGTTTGTGATTTTACAAGAGAAGCAACCCAGATTTGTATTTGAAATTGTGAATGAAGATTAGCATGTATCATTGCCATAGTTATTTATAATTTGTAATTTTTGACAACACTAAACCCTCTGATCAACTTATCATACTTTATTTATGCATACTTAGTATACTTTATCTGTGGCCATTTATTGGCAAAAAGTGCATTTTGAAAAAAGAAAGGCAGATAGTATGTTTTGCCATAACACTACTGATATAACTAAAGTACTTCTGACACATTCCGAACACATTCATCAAGACGGACTAATGACAACTTTGAAAAGCTTATTGTACAAGGAAAGATGGTAGGAAAAAGAAAAAGATGCTAGTAGCTCTTGCGATGGATCGATCAAATAGAACAAGCAACAAATAGCACTGTTCATCAAGCACCTCCAGAAATAACGCACGGTGAATGCATTTAGTGAGGAGGCTAAAATAAATATAGACTCAAAAGTCAATTGAATCAAAACTCCTCTACCAAGAGGATGCGAAGAAGAAGAAGAATAACTAATAAAATGTGAATAAAATTGTATTGCAACTACTCTATATTGTATTTCTATGTCTGATAATTTTATATCTTAGAAGTCTGAACTAAGAACGAATGACCAACAGGTGGTATGTGTGCATTAGGGTGGTGCGAACAAAACTTTTTTTGTAAAAATATTTTCAGAAAATAATTGGAATTTTTCGGACAACTAACATTGCTGCATTAGCCTTAATCATTCATTATAGAGGTAGTTAGACAACCCTCACGAAATGTCACTTATTTTACTGGTAAAATTATAGTTAGATATTTGATATATGCATGCCTGAAACATAGAATAAAACTAATTTAATAATTGTGTTAAGAGGAGCACATAGTTAGATATATCCAAGATTAGAAAAGAAAAGATAAAGTAGGAAAAACAATACAACAAGAGCAAAATATCAAAAAACGACCTATTAGAAGCATCTCCTTTGATGGAAAGAAAGACAAAACGTTTTCTTAGACAAAATAATATGACGGTTTCATAGGACAGAATATTTGGACCATCTAACTCCGGATTCTGGATGCACTCCATCGCTTCTAGTTTGGAAGTATCGGATCCACTTGCCTCTAAAAATTCTAGGAGCAGTGTGCCAGCGTATTTTAACGAGTATTTTAATTCTAAGCTGCAGAGGTAAAAATTGGTCAAACTTTCAATTGCTGTTGTAAAACTTTTCAACTGCAATTTTCCAAATATGTCACTCCATCGCTTCTAATTTGGAAGTATCAGATCCACTTGCCTTTAAAAATTCTAAGAGCAATGTGCCAGTTTAGTTTTACTATTAAATTCTAAGCTGCAGAGGTAAAAATTGGTCAAACTTTCAATTGTTGCTTTAAAATTATTCAACTGCAATTTTCCAAAAATGTCATACGTTATTCTCGTCCGAAACTGTCATAACTTACGACTGCCTTTTCAACACAGCAACTGATGAAATCAAAATAGTGGAAATTATTTTTATAGACAAAAATGCTTCAATTTATATCAGATGTTATTACAGAACATTAATTTGCAGTAATTTATTACGGTGGTATTAAGAAAAGAAAATAAATTCAGACCATCCGATGTAACATTTTTAAAGCTGCCCAAATTTGAGCTTCTGATGTGAAATTATATCAAATTTACAGCTACAACAGATCAGATCCGAATTCCAAATTAGAAGCGATGGAGTGCATCCAGCATCCGAAGTTACATGGCCCAAATATTCTGCCTCAGGTTCAAGATGAATCATCACATACTCTTCGCCTGAGTCAGAATATTTGGGCCAAAAATGTCATACGTTTTTCTTGTCTGAAACTGTCATAACTTACGACTGACCTTTGCAACAGCAATTGATCAAATCAAAATAGTGGAAATTATTTCCACTATTGATGATTCCAGATGAATCATCACAAACTCTTCGTATAAGTCAGAATATTTGGGCCTAAAATGTCATACGTTATTCTCGTCCGAAACTGCCATAACTTACGACCTTTCAGCACAGCAAGTGTTTAATCAAAATATTGGAAATTATTTTCCACTATTGATGATTCAAGATGAATCATCATTCATCACATACTCTTCGTCTGAGTCAGAATACTTTGGCCATGTAACTTAGGATTCTGGATGCACTCCATCGCTTCTAATTTGTATCAGAGGATCAGATCCACTTGCATTTAAAAATTCTACGAGCAATGAGTAAGTTTATTGTAACGATTATTTAAATTCTAAGCTGCAGATGTAAAAATTGGTCAAAGTTTCAATTGCCGTTGTAAAACTTTTCAACTGCAATTTTCCAAAAATGTCATATGTTATTCTCGTCCGAAACTGCCATAACTTACGACTGACTTTTCAGCATAACTTTTCAAATAAAGATAGTGGAAATTATTTTTGTAGACCTAAATGCTACAATTTATATGAGATGTTACTACATAACATTAATTTGCAGCAATTTGTAAGGGTGGTATTAAGAAAATAAAACAAATTCAGACCATTCAATGTAAATTTTTTTAAGCTGCTCAATTATGAGCTTCTGCTGTGAAATTATATCAAATTTAGAACTACAACTTTACAACAGATCAAATCTACCATATTTTATTAACTATCTAAATTTTCAGCTTCGGAAGTAAAAGTCTAAAATTTTCGAAAGTTGAATAAACAAAATCTGTCGTTGCATTTTTAACGGTCAAATCTGTCGAGTTTTCATATTCAACTGTAATTTATAACAGCATCTGTCGATATCTACCAAAATTAGTAATTGAAATCATGAAATCTTCCATTTTTAATCCCAATTGTCAACATGAACTGATCAAATCTGTCATATTTTACTTTGCAACTATCCAAATTTTCAGCTTCGGAAGTCAAAATCTAGAATTTTCAAAAGTTTAATAATCAAAATCTGTCAGTGCTCATTCAACTGTCAAATCTGTCGAGTTTTTACATTCAGCTGTAATTTATAATAGCATCTGACGATATTTACCAAATTTAGTAATTGAAATTACTAAATCTTCAATTTTTAATCCCAATTGTCAACAACATCAGATCAAGTCTGTCATAGTTTATTTTGCAACTATCCAAACTGTCAAATTTGCACTTCTAGAGTGAAAATCTACCATTTTCGAAGTTGAATAATCAAAATCTGTCATTCCATTTTCAACTCCCAAAATCTGTCGAGGTTTTACATTCAGCTGTAATTTATAATAGCATCTATCGATATCTACCAAATTTCTTCGCTGAAGTCATTAAATCTGTCCAATCGCATTTGTGCTATTCTATCAGTTTTTCTCTATTTATATGTCTCTATTCGAGATTTACACGTCAATTTAAATACTAAGCTCCTGAGGTGAGAAACGGTCAAACTTTCAATTTCTGTTGTCAATATACTCGTCTGAAGTTTTCCAAAAGTGTCATATTTTAGTCTAAAACTGTTACGACTTTTTACCATAGCAATTAATCAAAACTGTCGTAGAAACAAAATAGTGGGAATTATTTTTGAAGCAAAAAAGCTTCAATTTATATCAGTTAATAATCGAAATCTGTCATTTGCGACTGCAATTCTAGATATCTTTAAAAAAATTATCGCTGAAGTCATTAAATCTGTTCACTTTTCAATCCGAACTGTCCAATTCTGTCAATTTATTCTCACGACTATTTAAATACTAAGAAGCTGGTCAAACCTTCTGTTAAACTTTCAAGTGCTGCCGGCAACATTTATAACTGCTATTTTCCAAAAGTATTATATTTTCATCTCAACCTTCTAGCACCAGAACAATCTTTCAAATATTACGTTCTATTTGAGAACTAAAGTGAACCCACATAAAGATAAAAAACCAGGATCCAATCAGATCCAATTAGGTTTTATATTTTTAAACTGTCATTGTCAAAATATTCAAAATTTTCTGAAGATACTCTATAGCAATCAAGATTTGTCAAATGTTTAGCTCCAGTATTATGAATTCATAAACAGCAACTTATGATATTTTTGTTATACAGGGTGTTTCAGGAGGAAGTGCAAATATTTTGGGAAGTTGTAGTATGGATGATTCTAAGTAAAAAATGTCATGTGAGCATGTATCCCATCGTTATTAGATACAAAGATAGGGTTATGATAAGATTTACAAGTAGGAGACATTACATTGTTGATTTTTAATAATATAAATTTAAATTAAACAAATTTACTTTGTTGGTTCAAAAATTCTACTTTGTCCTGAAACACCCTGTATAATATATGTCACATTGTAAATCTAATGTAAATTAGTTACTGTAAGGTAACTGTAACTGTAAAAATCTGTCCTATTGTCAACTATAACTCTTAATTGTGTAAATTTCATTCGACATAATTTCATTCACAATTCGAGGCATTTTCCAACAGAATTATTCGAAAATGCTTAATTTATATATTGAAATTTTAACAGTTTTTCAAACTTACAGGTATGCTAATCGGTCATATCTGTCAAACAGTACACTACCAATGAATATCGTCATAAACATTTTTTGAATACATTTTTTAAAAGCTTCGTGTATAATATACGATAAGTGTATCATACCAATCTAATGTTTTAAGTATCCTGACTTCGATTCAAAAAGAATCGTCACATGGTTTTCGTGTAACTCTCTCCTATGAAAAGTTTAACCATACCTATTTAAATTGGTGAGTGAAGATGTACTACTAGCCTACATAAGGGGAAAATCAGAAATTTATTCTCCTACATCTATGTGGACTAAATATTGCTAAAATATTCGTATTATGAAAAACCTTGAACGACACACGGCCGATATGCAAATAACAGACTTGGTTGAAGCTCGGATGCACTACGCTACGCTCCGCTTCGCCTCGGTTTAAAAACTTCAACTTGCGTCCGTTATTTGCTGCATATTGGCCTAATGATGTTAATAACTAATTCTGTTTTAAATTTCTTTTTGTTTTCAACCCAATATCGATGAAAGCATTAGTGCGTTTATAGCAGGTACTAATCACCTTCTACATATAATTGAAAAGGTAATCACAAGTTAATGAGCCTACAAATTGAACAAATAATCAGATCCATTATATATGAATTCGTTTCACAATCAAGTAACCATCAAATACATTATTATTTTTTGTAACTATAATTTCATCGTTTTTTAGTACAAATAATAATCATTTTCAGATCAAGTGAGAAGGTGTTTTTGTTAATCGACCGCATGTCATGCGACAAACCAAGCGGCGTTTGTCCCAGGATCCTGTTTCTGTTTGTCACTTGATTAGAAAGTTATGCGATACAAATTTTAGCGATTGGCGTTGGTAATTAGTAAATTAGATCAATGTGATAGCAACATCTACAGATGAGGAAGAAGATTTAGTTATAGCATCAGATATAGGTAAATATACAGTTAATTTGGTGTATTGCGTTTTAAAAAACGTTAGTAGTAAAGTATGCGTTAATAAGGTAAATGTCAGATGCATTTATGTCACAAATGCATCTGACATTCGAATGTGATGCTGTCAAGTAACGTACACGTTTTGATACGCAATACACGTGAATAACAATATTAACAGCGTTTTGATCACATTTGGCCCAAGACCCTAAAGTTGCACCTAGATACCAAATATCCAGCAAATCCAAATATGTACACGAAAGCACTAAATTTTTGCAGTGGAAGACTCAGCTGTACTTAAATAAATGGTGCATGCTTTGAAATATAAATCGTGTTACTTCTAGACATGGCTAATTCATTTTGTACATACAATTTCCCCATGAAGGCGGAAAAAAGAAACACGACCATCATTAAATGATGCGCTGTCCAAATCAGCCGTAATATTTTATCTATTTATTTATAAATATTCATGCCGCAAACGTGACCTAATTAATATATTGCGTGTGCGCAGATTTCATTAGAAAGCCGGGCGAACGCTCGTGTGAAAAGAATTCCTGTTTGTGTATCGTGACGGATTTCCACAGCGAAAATGCGAGTAAATAAACAATTAGGGGGTGTTGTTCGGCGGTATCAAGTACAGATTTATATACAGGAATAGTTTGGTGACATACCCCCGTGATAATTCGACCCGCTACTTTCGATTTGTTGAGACCCTCAACTTACTATACCCAACCAACGCACTTTGATACTTTTTTTTGTACAGTTCTTTATGTACAGTTGTCACCGCAGCATTTGATTCAAAGTTTGTTCGCAATATTCCGCTCCGCGTATTATCTACTGTGCGTATTGGGATGAATAGCCATGGGAATGAATGGGAACCGCGAAGGGCGCAACGAAACATGAAGCATTCGAACCGGGTCCACAATGCCGATTTTCATGCACACACAGGCCGCAACCCCTCTTCGGATAAACCCTAATCTTACCACTCGCCGAGTTCGAGGGCTATTTAAATTTTCCGTTTACAAGAAGTTCGCTGGAAATTGCGGACGAGAGTTCAAAGGGCGCTTCTACCCACGGCCCCGAAAAGCTCTGATCCTCGCGGCGATCACATGTATGAGGGAAGTGTTTGCGAGCGGCCCGTTCGTTTGTTGCGGTCAATCGATGGGATATATTTATAGATCGCGGCCTATAATTAGGGCATATTGAGCGGCACTGGGCCAGCTCGCTCTATATGGGTCAGATGTGTGAAATTTCTGCTGTTAGCTGAACACCCCTATTGCTGTAATCTAACTAGTTCATATAACATGGGAAATTAACGCATTGCGATCTGTTGATTCTCGTTACTGGTAAAATTAAGCGCTAATGCCCACACATGGCGATACGCACACCCCATAAAAATATTTTTGTTAAAGTTAAAAGATTGAAGAAAGCCTATATCGAGCGTTTATTAAATAGCGACAACGAAGTAGGCGTTTTCAATCTCAAGTCATGTCTGCATTAGGATCAAATCTGACATGTCAACATGACGCGTCCACGTGTGATGTTAGTGCAGACATGATTTGACATTGCCATCACCAACTTCGTCGTCGATATTTTTATTGAATAGTCGATACGATGTGTGTACGTAATTCATGTAAGAATGTTAAGGAAAGTATGCAGTCCTGCATACAAGTCTTGACATCATGCTGCTGCGCTAAAGATCGTGGATGCAAACAAAACAAAACCAGCAGATTTTCGACGGCAGTTTTTATGATTCGGCGAATCAACCATATTTGTGAGTGTCGAAGGTCTACGAACCGTGTATTGTGCATATTATTGTACTGGGGAAAGAACTCCGGTATGAGGTCCATATTGACAGTTCAGAAGCGTGCAGTAAGAGTTATAGCTACTTAGTTACCAGGTTGAAGTACCAGGAGGTTGAAAACCAAACAGATGACCATCGAAATTATGGACTTACCGAAAATATATTACATTTTCAACATCATCGTGCACCTCCTCTCTATGTACTTCCAGTTAAAGCATGGTTGTGACGCTCTACTATCCAAATCAGTGGATTGGAAGACTTAAAGCCTGTAGTTTATAAAACGCAAGCAGATACTATTGAACAATTACGAAAAAAGAATAGCACAATAATGTCGAGCTATTACTAGACAAACCTATTAGAAAGTTCGCGAGGAGTTGGAAAGCAGGCCATATTGTTTAGAAAACAAGGAAACCATTTCCAACATTTACTTTAACATGTTATTTGAATTTATTTAATTGAACACTTTTGCACTTTATTTGCACTTAATTCCAAAACTAGTTGACTAAATTATATTGTATAGTTAATGACTGGAAAGCATTTTCAATAGCTTTCAAACGATGTATCACAAGTAGGGGGGTGCCAATTATTTTTTTTAGATGAAGGTGGCTGTGGCTTAAAGTAGATAGGGGATCAACACTGCCTACGCCATATTGGTTCCACCTCCGTACCACCCAAACAGTTTTGAGTAATTTTAAAAATAATCATTAGTTCTATGAAAAAAGTCACTGGCAACTTTTCAAATTGACACCCTGTATAAGTTTTCTTGCCCTAACAGCCATTAGAATTTGTTGTTCTCTATTCATCTTCTCAGGACTTTAACTTAGTTACATTACCTACCATGGTATTACTAAGTACATTTCGGTACAAAACAAAGCATCTTACCACTCGAATTTTGAAAATTAGAATCGTGTCGTGACTACTAAGAATGTTTTTGATAGTGATTTTTTTGAAAATATTTATATAATAGGTACGATTGGCATTTTCCCCTATTCGATTCGGAACGCTTTAATTCTATCTAAACTAAAACAGCAACATCTAATGCTATCTACATAAACAATAACTTGACCAAACGCCTAGCTACAATATAGAACTTAATAATTGTTTTGACCCTAACCTGAGTTAATATGAATTATCAGGATGGTTTCGACCTTTACTACGTGGTAGTCCATATTAAAAACAGACGCCACATGTTTTTACCACATTTTGTAGTAAAAACGCTCTCGAGTTCAATCTCTGAGTTAATTTGATTTGATGTAAAATGCTTTATGCACCTGTCTCAGGTAAACAATATATATTCACTAATGCGAAACCATAAATTGTAAAGTTATTTGAAATGTACATCTGGGAATTACTTCCTCGGGAAACGGAGACCAGTTTAGTTCTTATTAGAACTCGTCAGTCCGATATAGACTGAATATATTGGACTGACAGTTCTTTTAAGAATGAAACCGGTCTCCGATTGCCCGAGGTAGTAATTCCCAGATGTACATTTCAAATAACTTTACAACTTATGGTTTCACATTAGTGAATATAAATTGTTTACCTGAGACAGGTGCATAAAACGTTTTACATCAAAACAATATAGAACGCAAAAGTATAAATTGTTTACCTGAGACAGGTGCATAAAACATTTTACATCAAAACAATATAGAACGCATAACTATTCCTAGTTACCTACGATAAGCACCATGAACTAAATCAAATAATTTACATTGTTCTCAAAATTTTACTTCAAATACTTAGAAAATGCGTTTTGATATCCCACATTATTGTAAATGATTCAATAATACTCTTATATCTCATTTATATTGCTGCGTTTCTCTGAATATCTCAACAACTTGGTCTTGTTTGACTTATTGTAGTTAACAAAACAGACAAATACATCCTAGTGCAGCCCCAATTACATGTGTAAATCAATTTCGAAATTTATTATTTCTTCCCAGCATGTTTTTATAATTTCTTATAGAAGGCGCGGCATAACGGGAGGGTGTTTTTGAAAAGATGATAACTCAGCTGTTTTTTAACTAAAAATATTAAATTACGAAAAGTGAAAGCATAACGATGTTACAATTAAACAACGAAAAGTGAAATTCATGGAAAATATATGATTTTGAAAATTACATCAGATAGATGATAATTTTTGTTTTCCGCAATGCTATGCTGCAGCCGAACATCTTTGCATGTGAATATTTTTATGGGGAAACGGAAAGCCTAAGATCTACATCGATAAACCCCGAACTCTGCAAAAGTTGAAAGACTCATTTATTAGGGAAATTTGAGCAATTGACATTGACTTCGCACTTTAACAACGGCTGCAGCAGTGTAGAAAACGGACGTCATCCGTTGAGTTTAATTTCCGGAAAATATTTTGTTTCTTTCATGAGCTCCACTTTTGGATAGTTACAGTTGGATAGCTTAGATGGTAATATCTAAGCTCTAATTTTTCGTAATTAATTTTTTTCAGTTAAAAGTTAAGTACGTTCCTAATTCAAAAACACTATTCCCTTATGTCACACCCTGTATATTCTATTTTGACTTATTTTGAGGAGTATCTTCAAATTGTGGTTCGTCAAACTGATTTAGCAATAATAACAACATTACTTTGTATGGGACGCGAAAGCGTGGCGCTGTGGCTTAGGCTTCCTTCTACTGTGCCGACAATAAGAGATTTGAGGGTTCGATTCCAGCAAAACTGAATAGTGTTTACAAATGACATGCTGTTTTGGAAACTTTAAGCCTGGCGCACATTGAGACGCAGGTGACGCAGGCAATGCAGGGCAGCGCAGTGCAGTTATTTTCGCAGCCAATAAGAAAGGCGAGATTGGTGATATCGTTTTTCTTATTGGCTGCAAAAATAACTATACTGTGCTGCCTTGCGTTGACTGCGTCTCAATGTGCGCCTGGGTAATACTTCTTTAATTGGTTCCTGTAGTATCAGTTGCCTGCGCTGCATTCCGGGAAGAGTGGTCACTAAAATTCACAGATGCAGTATAAAAGAGATCCTGAGAGGAAATAATGCAATGAGGAAGAACTACAATAGACTACGCTGTATTCCTAGTAGTGATAATAGTGATAATAGATATCACACATAGGGAAGATTCAGGGATACAGTAATATAGGAAGATGCATTTCCTGGTTAAATAACCTCACAAATTGGTTCAACAGCAGCTCCATTGAACTGTCAGAGCCGTAACATCTAAGGTTAAAATCGTCATGATTATAGGCAACCTTCTCAAAGAAGACGGCACATGAAGAAGAAGACAATAGTAAACAGAAGTTGCAGCAACTCAAAGATAATATGGCTACTTTTCTATTTTCCTGCGATTTGAGCTCTATATCATATACGATAATACATATTTATTATTATAATTTTCAGATTTTAAAAGAAATAAATCCACAGTAGATTATGCACATACAATGAGATTTTTTTTAATAAAAATGCCACGAGCATAATATAATCGCTCATAGCTTGTACGATATATAGATTTTTAACAAACTATCAATATGGTGCATAGAAAAGCCATACTGCAACAACGAAAGCAAAAAACTATTCGCACTTCTCTCTAACTCGGCAGATTCTAACCATAAGAAATGCTAATGTCATAGGAAAAATTGCTGCACAAAGCACACAACTACTAGCTTCAGCAGACGATATTGTCATAACAGAAAAGTGTTGACTGCGTCTAAAAATTGACAAAGACAAGACGAAAAATACGCACCAAATAAACGCTTGGAGATCACGAAGATATCTCCAAGTTAACCACAACAGTTACGAAGAAGTGTAAACATTTTACATACGTTGTCTCTGAAATGAACCAAAAAAAATAATCCGATAGGCTATCAAATTCAAAATCGAATCAACTCGGTAAACTGGGCTAAGTTTCCATATAAAAAGGTAACCACGTCAAAGTTACAATGCGAGAAATCGACCAATACTTACTTATGTGAAGCCTGGATTTTATAACAAGCGGACAAAGAGTGACTAATTATCGCAGAGAGGAAGATGTATGAATGATATTGATACGAACGATATGATACGAAAGATTATGGTACGAAAGATTATGGTACGAACAATTATGATACGAACTAGACCTCCTAATTGAGGCTGCAAATGTTATGTGCTCAAACGCCCAACGGTTAAAATCATTCAGACATGTGATGAAAATGTAAGAGACTAGAATATACCAACACTTACAGCCGGAAGCACGAAGTAGAGGAAAGCCAAGAAAAAAGTGAGCAAGGTTGAAAAGACCAGGATATGCCAACAACTTACAGATGGAAGCATAAAGTAGGGGAAGACTAATAAAGAAGTGGCATGGCGATTTTATTGATGACCTTCACAAAATGAGGCAGAACCGGGTTTGAAAAGAGGTTGACAAATACAGAACATCCTGGAAAACGTTGGTTGATGAGGACAAGATCCACAAAGAGTTGTAGTGCTACATAATAATGAGCCATATAAGGTATGAATGTTTTATTATTAATACGAGCGGAAAGCTCTAGCACTAATTAATCTTCAGTATCCTGCTAGACTTATAGGATGTTGTTGAATAAATACACTAAGAAATGAATTTTCATCGCTTGTATTAGCTTTCGTAATTCAGATGGTAATAAATCTGGTCCCATATCCAAAATCCTATATCCCAAATCCCGTATCGCCACCATTTTTTTTGTTTTTATAGGTTTTGATGGCATTGATCACATTTTTCTTTTGATTCTGGACCTGTTTTCTCTTGCAAGTTTTCGATGGTTGTGATGTTCATCATCAAAAAAATAATTGCTGTAGGTAGCTAAATATTCTTGCCATAGTTTTAGTTTATGTTGACAATGTTTCCTTATTTGTGAAAGGTATGGGGTATGGGTGCTGATCTTCTGCGTTTGTTTCTGGTTGCCCAATCTAACCTAACCTATCTCAGCCTTAATTTTGGTTAAAGATGGCTGACCGGAAATGCGAGTTTAGGGGTATTACTATTTAGTTCGTATGGATATTTCCTAAAATAGAATAGATACGTGAACGATATTCAATATCTTTCACGTATATACATATCTTCATTATAAAGATATATATTTAATAAAAGTTAACGATAATTAAAAACGGCATAATTTTGGTTTGAAAAAAAAATCATAGGATTACAGAAAGATTTTATATTTGAACTAATACTATTATAAAGTATTGTGGCGGTCTCATTAGGTATTGTTAGAATTCATAAATGTTAATGATATTTAAAAACTCCATACTTTTCGTTTGAAAAAAAATATCATAGTATTACAGAAAGATTTTATATTGTATGTATTAGTTTTATAAAGTCTTGTCGTGGTCATATCAGGTTTTGTTCATAATCGTTAGAATTTCATAAAAGTTAATGATCATTAAAAACTCCATACTTATGGTTTGAAAAACAAAATCATAGGATTACAGAAAGATTTTATATTTAATGTATTAGTTTTATAAAGTCTTGTGGTGGTCACATCAGGTTTTGTTCATAAGCATTAGAATTTCATAAAAGTTAAGGTTATCTGAAGACTCCATACTTTAGGTTTACAAAATATCATAGGATTACAGAAAGATTTTATATTTGATGTATTAGTTTTATAAAATCTTGTGGTGGTCACATCAGGTTTTGTTCATTTTGTTCATAAGCGTTAGAATTTCCATTCATGTATATTCTTTGTTTCCAGAAAATTATTAGCAAGCTATAACAGAGTTGTTTTAAACTTGATCCATTGTGCATGTGAGTTCTGTTTTACTTTTAATCCCAAAATTTAAGTTAGGTTTGATTAAATATCTGTGTCTTCTTATGATTTGTGTTCTAGGTCTTTTAAATGATTAAGATCTTTTATAATATTTGCCCTGATTTTTGTATTTTGAGTTTTATTTAAAATTTGTGGGTCAGGATATTTGTATTTTGAGTTTTATTCAAAATTGGTGGGTCAGGATATTGGTATTTTGAGTTTTATTTAAAATTGGTGGGTCAGGATATTTGTACTTTGAGTTTTATTCAAAATTGGTGGGCTATTTGGGTTCTGACCTAATACCTGCTCCAGGGCAAGTTTTTGTTGGCTCAAATGTTTATGATTCTACAATTCATTTGATTTCTAAAAATTTTGTTGGCTGTATGTTCTCATGCATTTCAGATATTTTTCATTTTCAGGTATTTTTGGTAGTTTATTGAATGCATTGTAGATAATGCATTTATTTTCCTGAAAAAATGAAGTCGGTGACCGCTTTCATTTCTCAACTTTCTTAAGGGACATGTTCAGGGTGGGAAACTGGCATAAAAATTAAATAGCTCTATTTTTGTGTTAAGAAATTTAAAGAACAATGTATCTGCGGATTATTTAAGAATTGCATATTACGCTCTATTTCAAAGCCATATGACATATGAGCTAATGTTTTGGGGTCACTCAAAGATTTTAAATTCAATATTTTCGTTGCACCGTACAGCAATTCGAGTTATCGTTGGTGCTAACTACCGAGCCGATTGCAAGAACCACTTTGTAAATTTAAAAGTACTTACGCTGCCCTGCTTGTATATACTAAAATGTGGCATGTACGTCAGAAAAAAATAAAACTCATACAAGTTGTACAACGATATTCAACAGCATGACACACGTACGAAAGATAATTTGTAACCTAAAGAAAACATACTGTTACGCACACAAACAGAAACAAGTTTATATGCAATTAAATTCTTTAACGCGCTACCACCGAGTGTGCTGCAACTTGGCGTAAAAGGTTTGAAATCTCAAGTGTAACTCACTCAATTGCGCGAAGCATTCTATACATGGTGCGAGTTTGAAATATATGCAGGGAAGGACTGGAACCAGTCAAAGTAGATTATAGGGTTCATTGGTTTTTTTTTCTTCGATGTAAAACATACTTGTATGACCGTTTAATTTGTTTTCGATGTGTAATTAAATTTGACCTGTGTCCTGTGTAAGACATACTTGTGTCAGAACATCAATAAATTATTATTATTATTAACCCTTTACCAATGTCATAGCTTTAATCATTTTGCCTTTCAGTTATTGCTCTGAGATTGTTATTCATTTATTGACCCTGGCGTTGTAAATATCCTCAAAATTAAAATAAATTGTTTAAATTCAAGTGCATTGACTCTCCCGAATGTTGGCAATTATAACGTAATTTGAATTTTGTTACTAGCTGATGCCATTGTATAAGTTCATTCGCCCCGGTTCATCTACGATCGATCTTGTTATACAAATCTTTTTTTCTTTACATAAGTGTACAATTGCAGGTACTTTAATTAAAGGTGAGCTCCCTGCCACTACTAGGGGCGGATTTTGCAATGAAACGATTAATGTATCATTAAACGTGTCCTGATATGCAAATAAGTTATACGTATGTTATATTTCATTTATTGTCGATTTGTGTCACCATAATGTATATCCAGTGCGACAATCATATATAAATTAGCAAAATGGCGTAATAAAGCTGACTTTGTAATATTTATGTCACGGTTGGTGCTTACGGAAAACGCCGAGGGCAGTTGGCATGCGAGGCTTATTAAAGTAATGACATGTAGTTGTAAAACTACATTTTATTACAAAATCGAAGGGTGCAATACACGGTTACGTGAGCGCAAGTGAACGAGCTCCCAGTTCCCGTCGTCTCGTCGATAGGAATCACACCGACCTAAAGGGCCGTGATATTCACTGTAATGGAAAAGCTCGCGCCGCTTCCCTCGGATATTATAAATCCCTTTGATTCCTCGATATAAATAAGATATTATTTCGGATGTGGCGCCATTACGTACGTACGCGGATCCTTCGCATCGAATTTAAAATATGGCGTTTTAAGAGTCTCATCGTCCCAATCTCGATCCAATCTCGCAGAAATCGGGGCTTCGGCGATACGGCGAGGCCCCTCATCGAACAACCCCCGCGGCGCCACTCGCTACCCGGAATCTACCCCTGCATTTATATCGAATTTTTCGAACGTATTGGGCCGACTTTATTACATTCATGATCGCTGTGTATACCTATTTACGGGCCGATGTATCCCACTTTATGAGAACGATTACTTTGAGTACGCAAGAGCTAGTTGAGTGCGTTTTATCAGCACCAAACTAACTTATATAATTCTATCAAACCGAGTTTAAAAATCTATCAGTGTAGTGCATTTTATCTGCATTGATTTAACTTATACAATTCCACTGAACTGATTTTAAAATTCTATCAATAAAGTTTTTAGTTAACCCCCGCATAGTACGTACGAAAAAGCTGGTGAAGTGCGTTTCATCAGCATCAATATAACTTATACAATTCGATCAAACTGATTTAAAAATCTATCACTAAAGTTTCTAGTTGGACAACGCGCAATTTCCCAATGCAACAACAGTATTACGTTTAAATCTATTCGTTGTGCTTGGATTGTTCGCCATGATAAAAGTGGGAGGAGTGGGTATTTTCACGAAACTGGAGTTATGCAGGAATGTCGCTAGGTGTCTTTTTTTTGGTTAGGTTTAGGTTAAAATCTCCTATTATAATAGTCATATTCAGCGGCTTTATGTAGATACTGTCGTCAATTCTGCTGTGTGGATGTATGCAGACTTGTATAATATGAAGAAGTGAGTTTTCGAATTGTACCGTACAGTGTAAGTACTCGTTTTGGGGGTCGTTGATGACTGGTGAATTTGCTTTGCCTAGTTTAATTGAAGGATGCGTTAGCACCGCAGAACCTCCTCTGTGGTTGTGATTAGCAACTGTTGAAGAGATTTGGATTGAATACCAATTGCGGAACGATATCGGGAGAGGCGACTTGGTTTCAATGAACATGGCGCAGTGAACTGAATTTGTAGAGAGGTAGTTTAGGATAAGGTGAACGGATTTGTAGAGAGGTGCCCTTCTCTGGGGATTAACACTTTGTCGTAGTGAGAGGGGCTCAGTACTTTCGATGATCCTGAGAGCAATGCCGGCGGGAGTTATACTCCTGGTAGGGCCACCCTTGCCGGTACGGTTGATGGTGAGAAACGAAGCTAAGATTAATCCACAATCGCAGCGTCTGCCTCAGAATGAGCGGCTGCAAAACGAGGCACTCTATTGCCTTTGGGAGTAAAGCACACCAAAAGGCGGATGAACCAGAGAATGGTCAACGGCATAGGATGTTGAACGCAACGGGAAACGACAACATTAAAGATTCACTTGGATATCCCCAGAAAAGTCATAATGGCTGACTTCAGTACGAAATTTTCCGGAGACATAATTCCCCCGATCGGATCTCCGGGCGGGAAGGCACTGAAAACAGCAACGAAATATAAACTAAAGCAGAAAGACAAAACCTTTGTTAAGATAGGCACGTGGAACGTTAGATCGATAATCCTAGCAGGAAAGGCTCAGAATGCCATAAAGGATATGGAAAGAACGAACATCAAGATCTTGGGAATCAGTGAGATGAGATGGCCTGGAACAAGCTATGTCAACATCAAGAGCCACAGAATATATTACTCAGAACCAGATGAAAAACACAAGAACGGAGTAGGGATAAATATAGAAGACTCGGTGGCGAGACATGTAACCAACTATATACCGCTATCAGAAAGAGTAATACTACTTCAAATATCGGGTAGCCCAGTCCTCCTAAATAGAATCCAAGTTTATGCTCCCACATCCGACAGCAATAATGAAGAAATAGAGCTGTTTTACTCAGAACTAGAAGAGGTACATCGGAAACTCCCTAAATATGACATCACAATAACAATGGGAGATTTTAATGCAAAAGTGGACAAAGGTAGATCTGGAGAACATATAGGACCACACGGATTAGGCGAACGAAATGAAAGAGGAGAACTTTTAAGCATATTTGCATCCGAACACATGCTGACTGTACTAAATACCTTTTTCGAACTTCACCTGCGCACACTACTGAAACGATGGTTAGAAATCAAATCGATTACATTCTTGTAGGACAAAGATACAGAAAGAGCTTAACCTCTGTAAAAACATACCCAGGAACAGACATAAATTCCGACCACAACCCAGTCGTGGGACGATTGAGACTCGGAATGAAAAAAGTAAACAAGAAAATAACTACCAACACAAAATTCGACATTCGTAATCTAATGGAGACAACCACAAAAACTCAAGGAGAGAAAGAACTAACAGACATATTTGTAGCAACAAACTTTACCACATGCACAGAAGATGAGATAAAAAGAGTCAATGCAGAAGCAGAAAAGATTAAGAGATAGCTCCTAAAACCAGAAAAAAGGCATCAAACGAAAATCTTGGATGACAGATGAGATTCTGCAATTAATGAAAAGGAGAAGAGGCTTCAAGAACACAGAAAACATACAGTATAATAGAACACACAAAATAATTAGACAAAAGATAAGAGAAGCAAACGAAAAGGACACGAAACAGAAGGGTGCAGAGATAGAAGCGCTGCAGATCAAACATATTTTTAACGTACATAGAAAGGTGAAGGAAGTTACTAGAACATACAAAAGAAAAGAAGTGAGTAAACTCGTTGACAACGATGGCAACATACTAATAGACAAAAACGCAATAAAGAACACACGGAAGACATATATCGAACAACTATTCAAAGACGAAAGACCAGAAATTCATCGTATAAGGCTAGAAACAGGCCCAAGCATTCTGAAAGACGAAGTACGAAGTGCCATAAAACAAGTTAAAGACGGTAAAAGTCCACGACCAGACGGATTCCACGCTGAATTATTGAAATTACTAGACGACGATGGAATTAAATGGCTAACCGACATCCTTAATAATATCTACAACACAGGTGTAATATCACAACAGTGGTTCGAATCAGAATTCGTAACACTTCCAAAAAAAGGCATCGGCAAAAAGATGCGATGAATATAGAACAATAAGCCTAATGAGCCACCTATTGAAAGTGTTTCTAAACATTATTCATAAAAGAATATACAATTAAGTAGAAGGGCAACTGGGACCGACACAATTTGGATTTAGAGACGCAGTCGGGACAAGGGAAGCTCTTTTTGGTGTGCAAGTATTGGTACCGAGATGCAGAGACATGAATTGTGATGTATACGCGTGTTTTGTTGATTACAAAAAGGCCTTTGACAGAGTCC